>OY728164.1:835634098-838034098 GCA_963277665.1 Viscum album | reverse complement strand
CTCGAGTTCCGTAGAATCGGTCCATGAGATATCGGTCATACCTTGATCACCACTAAACACAAAAAATGAGTAATCCAAAAAACCTTCATGTCATATGGGTTCCAATGCGATTGACGGTGAGTCAATCGGATGCTCAGTCTGTGAGTTATTGGCATTTCCATTCTAAGGCCCTGGTTGGTTTTTAGGTTAAAACCAACCCGACCATACTCCAACTTTTTCCAAAACTCAAGTGGTATATTCCAAAAAAACCTTCTCACTCCAATACTTCCATCGTCGTAGGCGGTTCGTCAATCCGACACCCATTTCCCACGATAAGGGAAAAAAGGTGTAAGCTGGCAAAACGGTTCCGGGTCCGGTCTGAATGAGTCGGACCGACCCCGACCAACCCGGTCCGGACCAGGGCTTAACCCAGTCTACAGATCCTATCCGGTATGAGAAAACGGATAGGCCTGAGTAGGCAGGCCAGCCTGGCCGAGGGCGGCCTAGCGGCCAGCCTTTGCCACGCCCCGGGGGGAAGCACACACCCCCTGGCACCCGAAAAGTAGAGTCATTCAGGTGTGTGCCGAACATGCACAAGGTAGGGACGATCCAACACAAAAGGGACCCAACAGGGTCCTGCACCTCCTAGCTAGCACGAGCGGCCAACCGCTGCACACTAAGGCGTGGATTGACGACACCGCGCACCTCCACTGCAACTCGCCCTGGTCGTGACTCTTCTTTAGCGTGGCACGACGGTGCCATGCCCTTTTGGCGACTTGTCTACCTTTCGACGCCGGTTTTATTCACGGTCGACTTGATTCCTGCTGTTGTTGCTCTGCCTCCGCCGCCCACACAATGAGAACAGAAACTAGGGGGGAGGTTCGGACCGCATTCGTGTAGTCTGATCCCTCTTCATTAAGATGATATCAATCTGTAACAATGAGCACAACAAAACAACGAAGAACGGAGTGTAAAAACTCATTCATAGATCAATCCCTACCTTGATCGTCGATGTAAGTGGCACGTGGAAGAAGATGAAATCGATGATGGTGGTGTCGTCGGTGTTCATCGTGAACTCACAAATCTCAAGCTTGTGTGTTAGAATGTGTTCGGAGGTGACGAAGTCGAAGATGGTGTTCTTCGCATTCTTCGTTGAAGAGATAATTCTCCAAGGGTTCTCCAAGTTCATTTCTCTCCTTAATTCTCCCAACCAAAACAAATGAAGCATGCCAAAAAAAATAATAAAATATGAAATCATATTAAATTGTTGGAATAAATAATTCAAATGGGGAATTAATTTAGATCAGGATCCACTTAATTAATTCTTGTTTGTGGGCACAAATTAATTAATTGGAGTTCAAGAGGTTTCATGGGTCGTGGCTCCATAAATGGGGAGTCCACGGGTTCCATCATCGGGTGTTCCCCACATTACTAAATGTCATATGGTGTTTAAACCTCATGTGGGACCCACCACCATAAGAAATAATGGGAGGTTATTTTGTGGTGGCCCCCACCCCTGACCTCCTCTTGGAGGTTTTTACCACCAAAATTAAAAAATAAATCTAACACCTTTTTTTATTTTATTAAATTAGAAACCCCAAAATTTAACTTCCGTTGTCGATAGAACGCAACTGTAGTGAAGGTTTGAATATGAAATCAAAGATGCTCTGAGTTCCACGGTGCCCTCAAATTCCAATTCTGAACACCAATTCAAAAGTTGTATAATCTCGCTCATAATTTTACATAACCTACCCAAAAAAACATTAGAAATTGATTCCGGGCACACCGGGCCTCAGAATCAAGAGCTGTCAAAAACTGTGAACTTGTAAAATTCCCTTATATTTATAAAAAAAAAATACATGGAATTTCTGGTTCTTTACAGATACAATAGGCATGTATATATGCAGATTATCTCTTAAATATAATAATTCATTGGAAAAACCCTACAATATAAACTACCACAATTAAGCACCAGCATTCACAGTGAATAATATTATTCACTTAAACTTACCCAATTTGATAACCACCAAGTCCATCCATCAATTTAGCATCATATTTTCACAAAAACATTATATTAATGATTCCCATGTAGGGGTTAGAATAATTTCACTCATTATGAAATATAAATTAAATAAAGAAAGTAAGGATAATTATTTCTTCTTATATATTAAAATTATAAGGGATCATGCAAGAATGTATGAAACCTAAATCTATTATTGAAGAAGGAGACATATGAACATATTGAAATATCATTTTAACCTTGCTCATATCCACATATTTTCATACTTTATAAGTTACTAGGGATGAATTGAATAAAAAGAGACACAAAAAGTCTAATATATATCTATGATGTTTGTCCCAACTCCAAGGAGTTCTACAAAATTAATAGAATCCTCCAATTACAATAATCAATTTTGGCCATGATTAAATGATAATAGAACCCAAAAATATAATAGATCCCATAAAATTTAAACAAAATAGATTCTGATAACTCTCACATTATAACTATTTTTCTATTCAAAACAAATAATCTTTATTAGTGTTTTTATTATATGTTGAGTGAATATTATCATATTAAAATTGTTATGACTCAATAAATGTGGTAAAACGAATAATATAGATATTATACCATACCCCCATGGTATGTTTAAGTACCTAAAATCAATTTAAACTTTCACATACAAACTAGTATATTTTGTTATACTATAGTGGCATATTTGTGCCTTCATTAGATATGCACTAGTATATTTTGTTTTGAACCCTATAGAGGAGCCTCCTCTCATCGTGTCTGAAGTTAATTAACTATAGAGGTTACCTAATAATTAAGGTAATGACAAATTAAATTTAAAAAATTTAGAAACCATAAAAGAAAAAACATGATCAAGATGGTTTCTTGAAAACATGAGTACATATGGAAACATTTCCATCAAAAACATATTGTTCAGTCTTAAAATAATGATAAATATCAAATTAAACATAAATTCATTTGAATACCCTATAAACTAAAATGAGCTTATGAAAAATCATTTTCATGTATATAAAATATATGTAGGTTAATTGGGATATAATCTTCATATTACTATTACAATAACTTTTGGGAATATAATGACATACCAATTAAATTCAATGTTATATTACTGAGAAAAAAATGTATTACCCATTGCAGTTGATATTAATATCATGCTCAGTCATCATTATATACAATTTTGAAAGACCATAAAATGCATAAATTAAATAGATGATTGAATTTCAAGCATAAAATCAAAAAACATATATTGTTTAACACATATGTAGAAGAACATTAGATAAACCTTTAAAAATAAGGGTACTGATATTTTTTAATTAATAAAAAACATTATAAAAAGTATATGTACTATAAATAATAGTTTTTTTTGAAAAAATGAAATAATTTATACGATTATTCTATTTAAATGCAGTTATGATGGTGATAAATTACACAAATCCCATATATGATAAAAAAATTATTCCTTTCTGTCATCATGTAAAACAACCGGTATAGAAAATGATAATAAGATACATTTTTAAATATTTTTAATGATTGTAAAATATAGTTCAACCTTTCATTGCCAAATAATATTACTATGATATTATAATAAATGAACTTTTTTATGAAATGATGATATCTATGAGAAATATTATGATGAACATTTTCCAAAACATAAAACATAGTTCGTAATGTAAAATAACTTTCTTCATGTATAACATTCCATGTATATACTATAATTCTTAATAATAAGTCCAATATTAAATTTTATACATGTTTAATAACACTTTTTATTATATTACTTTATTATAGTATCATTGATTCCCATTATCACCATGTCATATACAGTTACTAAATAAATTATTCTCATGTTGATGTTTTGGGGAAATTCAGATCATAATCAAAATCCAAAAATTTATTGGTTGAATGTGGTCCATGGTGTCATTATTCAATGATTTTAAAAATGTTAATATATTAATAATTTTAAATTTTATTTATTAAATTATGTTTTTTACCTATCCATGAAAGATATAAATTTTTAATTCATGACATAGATGGATGTCAGTGGTAATCCAATGATATCCACAAAGGATGTTATCATTTTCATGTAGATGGATGTGTAAGACGTTATGTAATGTATTATCTTTCCATGACCATAATTATATACTAAATAAAAAATATATTCATTAAATTAATTATACGAACCATACATTTTTTGTTGGGTTGAAAAATTAGTTACAGTACTTTGTGGAGATGATAGTCTCCATGTATGCAGGGTCGATGTTTTAAATTCATATATGATAAAAAAAATTAAGAAGGGTTTTGAATATAAATAATAACTTTTATATATATTTTAGACACTTATATTGTTATATCATCATAATTATTACAGTTTCAATGAGGAAAAAGAGGATATATACATGAATGAACTCGGATCAAAGGTATACCTCTTCATTACCAAACATCCTTTGTATTATAGATTAAACATACTATAATGCTCTTTTGGACAATGTGAAGAATCTAAAATGTGGAATAGATATTTTTATTGTAATAGGACATGGATTGAAATATATATAGTGATAAATGAATGTGAATTATCTAAGAGGAAAGGCACCCTATTATGTGTGACCAGAGGGACACTCTCTTAATTATTCAAAACATTAACACCAAATAAATACTATTTCATGGGAAGAACGAAAAATAATCATCCCTATGTATCAGGAAATAATTTCATTGATTGAATGATACTAGAAAATCATATATAACATTTATAATGATTTTTAACACCGTATCACTTTATTATTCTTGCTCATTTATCATTTTCACCCATACCATGTTAACATGAATTTTTAACATGGTAATGTTTTTCATCTAGAAATGAAATTAATTTTATTTTTTACTATTATAATTTATCATTTAGAAAACATATATTTTAATAATCAATTTTCTTGTGTGGTGGGAATTAAATTTCATATAAATTTATAAAATGTTATAAAAAATATTTTTTGAAATATGTATTCTAAGAATAAAATTTCTTTTACACAGAAATAATTTATTGAATATTATATATAGAAATTTTTTTAGTTAATTAAAAATCATATAAACAAAATGTAAAATTTATATGAATAAAAACATAATATAATTTTAAAACAACTCAATTAATAAAATGAATAAAAACATTGTTTTTTAATTGAATAAAATTTAAATTAATTTTTAAAAATATATTTGTGGGATTCATAATTATTTATTTTTAATGGATTAATTTTACCACATAAAAACATATTGGGCATAGAATGTTTTTTTATAAATATTTAATCCAATCTAATATCACTATGATTCCATAAATGTTATGAAAATTGATAAAACTATATTTTTCACTGTTAAATAAAAAAATAATTACTAAAATAATCCGAAAAAAACACACAATATTATTCATAAAATATAAAATAAAAATTAGATCATTTTATAAAATAAAATTTATAAAACTAGTTTAAAAAATTTCAAATATCTATACACAACATGAATAAAAATTAATGTTTTAAAAAATAGATTTTCAATGTATAAAATGAATTTATTTTCATTATTCTCTAAAAAAATAGATGTAATATAATCTTGACGTATATATTATAAATAAATTTCACCTCAAATAAAAAAAGTGAATAACATAATAAAATAAAATAAAATTACATTTAACACATCAAAAGAAATTTGTGATCAAAACATATTTTTGAATTCTAATGATATTGTCTTAATTTGAAATTTATTTGAAAATAAATGTTTGAATGTTTTTAATTATATTACATGAGTAAAAAATGAAATTTCAACAAAATAAATATAATAAAAATATAAACAATAATTTTAAATGAGAGACACAAAAATTAATGAAAACTCGCTTTTATTGAATGATGACCTTTGAAACAAACCTATTCAAAAGAAAAAATGGTTTATTTATTTTCATAGATAATTTAGTACATATATATAGGTAATTACACAATAATTTATTTATTACTAAAAAATTTCTTTATATATGTCAGAATATGATTTTTCATATTCATTAATAGAAATTCAATGGATGGGTTGTGATGATCTAATTTAGATAATAATTTAACAGTTTGTTTATGCATTGAGTTTCATGTGTGACACATTATCCAGCATTGTATAAATTTAAATGATTATAGATTCTAAAATATCAGAGTGTTTAAATTCCAAAACCTTAATCAAATTACATCTTTTATGTTATATCAATATTTATATGAATGAAGGATTTAAATCATTTAGATAAGTACATTCATTTCTAGGTTTAAACTAGGGATATTATTATATATGAATTATTTTACAACCCAAGAATTTACAATAATGTTAATTTTTTATAAATTTCCAATATATTACCATAAAATATATTATTGTTTTCAACAAATTACTCGATAGAGTTATTTTTTATTAATCTAGGGACTTATTTTTTCTATCACTATAGTGAATATGAAATAATATACATATTTTATTTTAATTTACTCAATAAGAAAAATTTAATAATTTATTGGTGTTATGAGTAGTATTTCATATTTTATTTATCTACTGTTCGTAATTGTGAGTCTCAATTAATATTTTTTCCTGATTTCAGGTAATGAAATTTTCATTCAATGGAAAAAATGTTTCATAAAAGTATAAAATTGTATTCATCCTATATCTATTAATTAACCACGAAAAATATTCATTATAACAAGATCATATGATATCAAATTTTATTAAACCATAATAAAAAATAATGTATTAATCTCTAATCCCTCAATAGTAACACATGATGTTTGACTTAATTCATTCAATAAATAACTAACCATAAAATGTTTATAATACTATAGACCAAAATTTGAGATAAAATGAATGAAAAAATTAATCATATAATCACTAAAGACTAACAGTAAATATTACATCAAAGTATCAAACTAATAAAAATATAAAAAAACAAAAAATTAATATGCCATAATCCAATATTTTTGAAAATATAGATATATTCCCAAAATAAATTAAATCATTATAAAAGAACAAAAAAAAATATGATTCTTAATGACAACTCAAAAATTATTTAAAAAATAAAATACCCTTAAAAACCATAATATTCTAGTTCATATATTCATAAAATGATCGTAATATATTGAAAATCATCAAAAATAACATTAGTCAAATTTTCACTAAATCACATGGTTATCAATATGAAAAAAATTTGATCCCAATATACAATAACCATTTTATCCAAATTATTCATAATTAATAAAACATCAATAAATGTATCAATCCTAATGGTTTTTAGTACCATTAAAATTGTGATAGCAAAATATAATCTCATTCATCCACAAATAAGCTTCTCCCTATAGCAAATAATAATTCCACAAGTTTTTATTCTAATAAATTTCTCCAAAAATATCCTTAACATTAATCACATAAAACAACAAAAAATTATTTTAATGATAATAAGATCATACATAGACATATTAACACAATATCGTATCTAAAACAATTACAATATCCTTATATACATGATCCTAAAATATAATATTATTTATTCCCTTATTTTACTACCATATATAACGAGCCATACTTAAATCATCACATAATAATTAGTTTAATACTAGGGATTGAACATTCCAACACTTCCATTATATTTTGAAATAAAATTTTCATAGTATTTTATTAAACAAACCCCACACATTTAACCATTTCAAATATATATTCAACTTGTATACTCATAATTAATTTTCCCATAAAAAGATGACCCATAAATTTAATCTATAGTTTTATTCAAAATAAAAATAATTCTCTAATTATTACTTTATATATATGTAAGATAAATCATTTTATAGTACTTATTCATCCTTAACACAAATTTATTTGTTGATAATTCTTTATTAATTCCATAATATGAGTAACTGAAAAAAATAATGAAATATTTTGGCCCATTATCAAAATATTGAAATTTCATTGAATTTTTTTGCATATATATATAATATTAATTAGAAAATATCCATTAACATACTCAAATAATCTATTTCAAATCTCATTTATTCTAAAAAAACATAATAAATCTTAATGTACAATTCATATTCATATGTTCTTCTTGTAAAACATGAGTTCTCATGAAATATTATTCATGACAAACATATGATTCACAGATATATACATGGGGTAAACCGTCTATTAAACAAAATCTCATTATCAAATAGTATAAAAGATAAATATTTACATGAAATAAAATTTTAAATGATTTAAAATTATGGAAAATAGATTGGGATATCATCATCATGTCATGCTTACAGTCTCTATTAAAATGGAATAATATACTCAGCTAATTCTAATATATACTCTTTATATTAAAAATTCATTACCAAATACACAGGTGAAAAATAAATTATCACCAATAAACATGAAAAATGTGAAAATACATTAAAATTCATATAACCATTCAATTATAAAAACAAATATTATAACAAATATTTTGAACACATATGTGAAATAATATTTACTATTATATAAAAATAATGATAAAAATCATTTTTCAATGAAAATTTTAATAAAATTACCAAAAAGTACTATAAAAAATCTTTTAATTGAAATAAATTTAATATTGTTATATTAATATTATTAAATAATAAAGATAATGATAGTTTCAAACTCTATGTATGACATATATATAAAAGAAGAATCACTTCAAACAAATTTAAAAATTTCCCATATATCAAACATTTAAAACGTTAAATTTATTCAATTTTTATCAGAATATATCTAATATATAATTAGAATATGATATATTATATTATTAATAGAAAAAATTTACAGAAACATTTTTTGAAACATGGATATGTTTCATAATGTTTGAGAATAAATCATTGAAACATTTAAAAATGGTTTCATAAAAATGGTAGTTACCTCCTGTCTAAATTTCCATGTTCATATTGAAAATATTAAATATTTAATGTATATTAAATATTTTTTTAGAAGAATATTTTTAAAATTAATAAATTATAAAAAATAGATTATTTATAACCTTTTCATATATAGTTACTAAATCATTTATGTTAATGTTAGTCATTTTGAGGCTATTTGGTTCCAGTTTGTAGTATCAAAACAAAGTCATTTGGATGAACATGGACTAAGGGGTTAGTATTTCATCATATATTGTTATTTAATCATGAAATATGTATTCATCTTATACATTAAATAAAATTTTGTTTACATTTAATAATTATATAGATGAAAAAATCATATCACTTTATGTATGTGGTAATCTATATGTACAAATGTTTGACATTGTCATATTCAAACATATGGAATGATAAGTAGGAATGTAATTCATTTTTATTCCAAATAATAATAATTTTTTAAATACAAGATATATTCACTTAATACATCATTAAAATCATTCCTTTTCCTAGGTGAAGAAAAATTGAAAAGCATCAATCGATGGGAGTGGTCGTCCACATGTACTGATGAGTAATAAAATTATTTCACATAGTATGGAAAAAGCAATGATCATTGGGTATAACAATAACATACTAAAATTTAATTATATTTTATATATCCATATTATAATATCATCTTTTTTAGGATATTTTGTAATGAGGTTTAACATGAAATCAACACAAAATTACAAGGTTAAGAGTAAATCCTCTTCCCCAGAAAACCTCCTTTGGCTATCACATTAAGCCTACGAGGATTGCATTTTAGAGAGTCCATATAATCAATGATGTGAGGAGAATATTTGAAATGTAATTTGAAATTGTATTGAATTATTTATTTTTTAAATTTTTTGTAAATAAGTGAGGGGATGTAGTTCCCTTTTACAAATTAGTGTGGTGGCACTCTAGTAATTATTAATTTATTTAAAATAACATAATTTAAATTTAGTAGTGAATTGTACCAAAGACAACAAAATTTAATATATTTGGGGATTTAGGTTATATAAAGAATGAAATAATCAATTTTATGATTTTTTACAGTATTTTATGTCTTATTATATAGTTTAATACCTTCATTAATACATTTAAGTCTTACCACAGAAATATATTTTTTACCATGGTAGGATTATTTTTTTTTATAATGACATAGAACCTCAAATTTATAAACTAACATTCCAAAATTTTCATATATTATCTATAATTCAAATTCTATAGTTGGTAGGTATTTCTTGAGTATGTGTTCATAAAATCCAATGAAAACTTGTTTGTAAAAATGTTGATATCTATAAATAAATATTAATTTATATAAAATTCAAGAATTAACTTGAAGACATTGTAATATTCAATTTTATTACTTAATAAATGGACTTTATTAGAAACATACTAATAGAAACGACATAATGAAACCTTACATCAACTCAATTAATAGAAAATAATCACAATGAGTTTTTTTTATTTGATTAAAATATTAATTGGGTCATAAAATGAATATTAGGGGTTTCCAAATTAAAAATAATGTTTGGAAATGAAATATGTTACTTAGTAAATATATATTTTATGACTCCTCACAAATCGTGGTCAACCATCCGTTTTCCCTCCTTAGCACTGATGCTCCTTTAGTTGCCATTGTGAGATAAAAATAAGTCTTACGATGGTCAATGATGTAGTATTGAAGTTCTTTTTGTTACTCATCAAGTGTTATAAATACAAACTTGTGTGACATGCAAAATCTCATAACAAGATCCAAAGATAATCATGCACATTGCAAGATCTCATTATGATATCCTTTCACTATCATACTTTTTCATCACACACATTGCATGATCAAAAGTATCATGTGCCACAAGATCTTATTAGTAATTATGCCCTACAAGCCCAGTTCAAAACACATGCTACAAAATATCATATATAACTCAAGCTCCATGAGATTAGTTCTGAACATGTTCATCATTAGATTATCTCAACACTCACTCTCTACAAGACATGTTTAGCACTCACACTCTGTGAGATAATTTTCGTACCCATGTTGCATGAGACTAGTTCAACACTTTCTCTCTATAAGATCTGTTGATAACATAAACTATGCAAGATCATACATTAATTATTATTCTGAGAACATATATTGACACTTTTTATGAGATTATACATTCACACATTTCATGATATCAGACAATCTTTCTTTTCATGAGATCAGACATTCATGTTATCTCTTAATGAAATATATTAAATCCATCCTTCATCAACAACCTCAAACCTAGTCAAAAGTCATAATTAACCAATAATAACCATAATGAGTGTTATTCCCTAAAAATATTCCCCATTGGGTTTGTAAAAAATTAGTCAAATTTTGATACGATGTTAATTCTTTTACAACATTCTTCTAATAATTCACGTCATTCAGATTTAATAATAATCAATGATTGTCACAACATGCACTATGTTCCCACACAAGTCATGTTTGGAATTGGAATCAAGAGTAACATGAAATTTTTACCAATGAAACACATCATTCCATCACCACTCAACTAAATTCATCTTGAAACATATCAGTCATGATATATATCATTTTGTTGATCATCATTAGCATCGTTAGATTTAAATCTCTCATATAACATAGATCCCCCGAATAGCTTCTACCCATATCTTATTAAGATATGTTCTCCACTTTTATATCCACTATTCTCCCATTTTTAATGACCTCAAAGGATATATAATTTTGGTGTACAATTGGTTAAAAAAATATATCATCATATAATGGTAAATATCACCAAACACTGAGTTAGAGGAGTCCCACATATACAATTTTCATGTGTTGGGAGATGATTGAAATCCAATAGATAAGTGATGAAATTATAATTTCTTTTGGGTAATTCCTTTATAATGTCTTCAACTTATTGTTCTGTAGGCACATACTCCAACTTCAAAATCCCTTGATCCACCTTTTACTTGATTAAATGATATACCATTTCATTGTGATTTTTCCTCGAGTGATGAAATAGATTCGTTATAATAATTATAGAACATGAATTGTCCCAATGGATTTTGATTATACAGCTCCCTTCAACTCCCATGTCATCATGTTTTTGCTTCATCCACAAAAACTACATGTACGATTGAGTAGCCATAATACATTCATATTATGTGGTGATAAAAGAAATGAAATATAATTCAATTATTATACAACAAATAGACATTCTATAATAATAAAACGCACTATCAATAATTGATTTTCTACAATCTCTTGATCCATCCCAATCTACTTTTGTATAACCCAATAACACTTGAAGAGATTTTTCATTATATAAGAAACCAAAATCCACAATTATCTTGGTATACCAAAGTATTATTTTCAATTAATTAATGTCTATTTTCTAGGTATTTATTTTATAAAATGATACATGTGATTTGGAAATAACAATATCTTGTATTTTCATTGTCATTTATAACAGAATAGCATTGATTATCCCATATTATTTGACATTAAATTCATTTCCTTCATCATATCATTATAGTTTAATTAGGTATTCTATCAGATTCATAATCTCTTTGGAATTATCCAGTACAAATCGTCTCATAACCTCATCAAAACATGTTTATTAATAAATAAATGTTCCATTATTTCCTTATGTCACATGTAAAACAAGGAAAAACATTTATTCACCAATCATTTCCATTTCAAAATCACTTTTTTGGATTCCTAAAACATATTATCCAACGCTTCGTCTAAAAAACAAAAAATATTTTGTCATTGAAATATACTAAATAACCAATATTTTTACTACTATCATTGAGATTGTATAAATCGTAATCAAATCCACCATTCTGAAAAACATAACTTCATAAAAAATTGGTATAATCATGAATACTATTCTCTTTTTCATGCTTCAACACATATAACACTTTTTCATTTTAAAAATATATTCTTCTATTCGTGAATGAAAAAGAATGGACAATCAATATAAAATTATTTTTCAAGAACCCCATTCCGAAATGATGAATTAGAATCAAGTGGGAAGACATTAAAAAATATTTTCACTACAATACATAAGAATAATTTGATTGTCTTCGGCCTCACACCATGTGAAAATGTTTCATCAATATCAATACCATCAATTTTGGAGTGGGTTTTTCACAAAAAATCATTCTTTGTTTCAAATCACCCATCCATATACATTAATATCACGGAAAAGAACCACGTGAATTCACTTCAATGTTGGGAGACCATCTTTTGGAAAAAATATAAACATTTTATAATATATTCTTTGTATTTGGAAAATATTCATCATATACAATATTATTAGAACAAAATAACTTTTATAAATGGTTGCAGTCAAAGCCTCATTTAATTTTTAAATCAAACACCACCTTTAAATTTGGGATAGGGAGACCCATTACATTTCCAGAATGCCCAAGGCCAAGTGGTATGAAAATAAGTCCTGAATTCCCATTTTATGTTTCAAATGGGCCTTCATTGAATATTACTTCTATAGTACCCGGGCTACTATAGTAGCTGCTCAGTACTACCCCCGCTATAGTTCCTGCTACAGTATCTCTATTACTATAGCGCCACTGCTGCAATAGTCTCATCACTTCCCCTGTAACATCCCAGGTAAATAAAGAATAATACATTTTTATATTTATTAATATTTGAGAATTGAATATTAATTTTACTTTAAAGGGGTTGCTATGTTCGATAGCGTACTCGATACGCAACAAAGAGTTTCTTTGAAATCTTACATTACACACTAGTAATAAAATAATATTATTTTAAATGGTAGTTAACACGTAGTCGTTGTATTGGAGGGAATGAATAGAAATAACTAAAATATGATTATATATTTTTTGAACTATTTTTACATTTATCCAATAAAAGATAAATGCTTAAAATAAGAAAAGAATTCAATTTAAGGCATAGATACTCTAATATTCACTAAAGGTCCACTCATTGCCTTTTCATGGAGATCCTTCATTAAATATAGTTTTGGTCACTCTTATGCATTCTATTGGACCAAATAAAATTCTTTTTTATAATCGGGACATCAAAATTTACTTTGTGTAAATTTTTGGTATTTTCCCGATAAAGTTTATTTTTTCATGAATAGTAAAAAGTGTTGTATTTTAATTCCGAAGCTCTTTTTAATCTAATTTATTTATATGATTATATTTTCTTTTGAATTGGTTTTAAATTGAAATTAGAATATATTTTTACCATTAAATCCAATAGTGGTTGTTGGAATTAATTTCACATTGAAATCGGACTTAAACTAGTGTAAATCTTTTGAAACTTATTGTTTTATAAAAACACGCTATTTGCTCTGACAGCGGGAATTAATTATTAAATTATTTAATGAAACTTATATGTATTTATTTCTTTAAAATAGACATCATTTTTTAATTTGGAATATCAAATATATCTTAGGGTGAATTTTTGGTATTTTTCTGGAAAACTTCAATTTTTGATGAATAGTGAAACCACTTGGTGGTACTTAAAAAAATTGATTTTTCGTTTAAATGAAATTTTACCACCTCTGTGTTTTGAATATAAAAACTCTAACATAAATGGTTGTCATTAAGAAGTCAAATGTGGTTCATTGGGATTAAAGTAATTTTATGGTGAATAGTAATTTTTAACTTTATTAATCATGATTAGAGGTAATTAGTGTAGTTTAAGGTAAAAATAATGTTTTAATAATATGAAATGAACTTGAAACATGTCCTACACTTATTTCATGTGTCATGTCCGATCAAGAAAATCCATGGGTCAACTTGGGGACTCCATTGTGCCCCATTGATTGGAAAATGACATTAATAACATTTTATTTAAAGTTAAAATAAAAATGTCACATACATGAGTTGTTTTACTAAAACAATTTTTCAATGGGGTCATACAAGTCATATTTTTGACTATAAATATTCATTAGAAATATAAAAAGATTTCCTATATAATGAAATTTTTTTATAATTTTTATACATTAAATAAATTAAATTATCTATGACACCATGATGATGGAGCGATTGCCTAATTATTTAACGATTTAAATAAAATGGAAAGACAGTGTAAAATCTGAGACCTACACATGTCAAAAACCTATTGTATGGGAGTATTTAGAACTCCTATCACCTTATCCTATAAATATATAATTTTGGGAACCTCTATATCCGAAAATAATTTTATAATAAAGTATCTTTTCTTATCTTTCCAAGAGTACCCCTCCTCTCCTCTTATAAAAGGCTCTCACCTCTACCTCCTTACCCGCACCTCTCAAGCCTTTGGTTCGGCCAAGATCTGACAATTTTGTCTCTACACATCACTCTATTACTCCTATAAGCCTCACATTTGGAAAAAGTCATCCCAAGTAAGCCTTTCAGCTCAAATTAAAAAGAGTTACCCATTTTAAAGGTAGTGTTTTCTCTTCAGTTCTTTTGTTTTATTTTTCTTCTCCAACCCCCTAAACTCTTTTTATTAATTTATTTTGTAACAACTCCAGTATCTTAAATATACTAGGATGTTGTTATATGAATAATTTGAGATACACTTTCACCAACTACATCTAATGGTTAAAGAACATACTATTTCTATGGATGGAGAATTTCTGCCTCACGAAACGATGATTGTTCAATATTCATCCAACACCTTCAAAGGTGGCAATTAAGATGCCACCATATTTATATATGATATATAATATGTTTATATCTTCCTTATGCTTATGTATTTTTCATTTATGGAACCCATTTATGGCGTCCATTATGGGTATACGCGATATCTTCATTTTAGGAAATGCAGACTACCACCCCCTCAAATTGATTTGATTCGTTAATGCCATATGTGAGATGTATAAAGGATGGATTTAATGTTATTATATATGATTTATGTTACAACTAAATGAGGAATATAATTCTTTAATTAAAATATAAATATATCTCATTTAGTTTTAATTCCATTAAAATGACATAGAAATGAAAGTAGCATTCATGCGTATATACGGCTTACCGTCTACATGAACGGTGCATTTCATTTTATACCTATAAATGATTATGTAATATTATAAATACATGTATATGCTGGATATATATGATATATATGATATCTAAATCACGAATATCATTCTCGATATAAAGAACTTTTGACCACACGAACAACATGTAGTTGTAAGTAGTCCACTTTCGACTTAAGAACCAAATATCGACAAAACAAACATTATTAACATAAATGATTACAGAATGTTTATATCATGGTAATAAGTGATATAAAAGTAATAATGAACTTCAATAAGGTTCTTAAGCAAGTATAAATTAACTCATGTTTATTATTCATGATGTTTTAGAATGATTGAGTCAAGTCGGACCCGAGGTAAGGGACTTCGTCTCAATATCCTTTCATTGAGGCATATTTTGTTTTATACACAACATTATTTTATATGGTGTATAAACCCCTTTGACTTTTACTTTTATACAAAAGGAATCTTTTTCTACGAAGCGTTTTACTAAAAAACAAAAAGGAATGTTTCTTTTAACATATGGGGTGACAAAGTCATTTTCCACTGCTGCAAGTATTATTTGGTCTTTGGCTTCCTCAACAAGCTGTAATGTTTTTAAAATGAAATAAATACCATATAATCTTTTATGTATTTTGATTTTCAAAATGGTTTTTATAGTGGATTTGTTATGTCAATATATTTATGTGATATATTGTGATCAAAGTGTGGAAATGTTTTCTTTCCATTATATTTGTTTTATGTATTATGATTTTATAATGGTACTTGGAAATTTGACGGGTGGTTACGTGATAAACCAAATGACATGTGGTGCCGTGAATACCAGGACAGGTGGTTACGTTATAACCTCCTATGCATTGGGTAGGGAAGTTGACCGTATGGCTATTCCATTAAGTCATATGTGTGGAAGTCACCGTATGGTTATTGCATTTATGTGTGATTATGTCCCAAGTTACCATTATTTGTTATGTGGTCTTTATATGGGATTTATGGTAATCTTTTGGTTACAAAAGGGTAAGTAATGATATTTTATCTCAATGAAGAGTTTTTACTACTTCTTAAAGGTGGAAATTATTACTTTTATAATGTATACATGGTTTACTTTTTGTTTTAAAAAACTAACAGTTTTCATTCATCGTGTATCCCTTACTGAGCTTTTTATGCTCACGCATGTTTTTTTTGAATTGTTTTTCACAGGACTTAATGTGGAATAGGGTCAAGGATGGGATCAAGGGAATGTCATGCTATATAAAACATGGAACTAGACATGTTTCTTTTTAAGTGTTTTTATTCTATGGAATCATAGTATAAGTGTCTACTTTGTAATCTTTTGAGATGTAATAGTTATTTCCTAATTCTCTAAAACTCTAAACCTGAAATGATCCTCAATGTGAATTATTCATTTAATTCACTATTACGTAATGTTTAAGGTCGAGGCCTTATATTTGGTATTATAGGTTAGTTTTGATAACTTTAGGAGTTATAATTCTATTAATTGATTATCTAAAAATATTTTTTTATTGTCAAATTGAAATTATATATCATTAAAAGATTACCCTGTTGCTTCACCTAAGTTATTTTAGTGTTAAGAATTTTTTTTCGTAGAGGAAACAAAACATCTTTTCTAGGAAGGCATACATAGTATAATGACCTTTCAAATCAGCATCTAGAGATTTTCGGAATCATAATTGAGCATTATACTGCACTGATGGCTCAGATGAATCAAGTGATTAATGTTGGTTGTGTTTATTGATGATATATTGGTGTTTTATAAAAGTAAATAGGAGCATGAAAGACATTTAAGGGTTATTTTTCAAACCTTATAAGACAAGAAATTGTATGGGAAATTCAGCAAGTGTGAGTTTTGGTTACAAAAAATTTCTATTTGTAGTCACATTGTTTCCAAAAATGGCATAAGTATTGATCCTGCTAAAACAATAGTTGTTGATGAATGGCCAAGACCCACAAATGTAACCAATATCTGTAGTTTTCTTGGTTTAGCAGGTTACTACCGAAGGTTTGTTGAATATTTTTCACGATTATCTTGTCCAATGACTAAGCTAACTCAGAAGGGTGTTATGATTATATGGATAAAAGAATGTGATGATTGTTTTCAGGAGTTGAAAAGAAGATTGGTTAATGCACCAGTTTTAGAACTTCTTTCTAGGAATAGTGTTTTTATTATCTACAGTGACGCTTCATTGAAAGGACTTGGTTGTGTCCTTATGCAGAATGATCAGGTAATTGCTTATGCTTCACGCCAGTTGAAAATTCATGTGGTAAATTACCCTACACATGATTTGGAATTAGCTGCTGTTGTTTTTGCTTTAAAATTTTGGAGGCATCATTTGTATGGAGTAAAGTGTGAAATATATACTGATCACAAAAGTTTAAAGTATATATTCACTCAGAATGAATTTAACATGAGATAGAGGATATGGCTAGAATTAATCAAGGATTATGATTGTACAATTCATTACCATCTGGGAAAAGCAAATAAAGTGGCTGATGCTTTGAGTCGAAAAACTAATGCTTCATTAACCATGCAACATTAGGAATGAGATCTTTTGGTTAAGGATTTTATGAGCTTTGGAATAGAAGTTGTTTGTGTAGGAAGTCCTTATTTTTTGTTTCATGTATCAGTGAAATCTTCTCTATCAGACAGAATCAAGCAAGCATAGAAGCAAGACAGTGTGTTGCAGAAAAATGTAGAGCTGGTTTAGAAGGGTAAGTTGCCCAAATTTAACATTGATAATGACAGTGTTTTGAGTCATGGGAAGATATTATGTGTTCCTAGTGATTCATAGTTGAACAATTAGTTGTTATGTGAGGCTCATAGTTCCCCGTTTTCAGTTCATCCTTGCAGTACTAAGATGTACAGAGATGTGCGGGAGTATTACTGGTGGGATGGAATGAAAAGAGATATTGCTGATTTTACTGTGAAGTGTTTGACTTGATAACAGGTAAAAGCAGAGCGGCAATTACCAAAAGGGGTGCTTCACCCATTACCCGTGCTAGAGTGGAAATGGGAAAATATATCCATGGACTTTGTTGTGGGATTAACGAGGACATCTCTAGGTAATAAAGCAATCTGGGTTATTGTTGATCGATTGACTAAATCTGCTCATTTCCTTCCTATTCGAGATACTTTGTCTCTATATCAACTTGCTCGGTTGTATCTTAAAGAGATATTCAGGTTGCATGGAGTTCCCCTCTCCATTGTATCTTATCGTGATCCCAGGTCTACATCTATCTTTTCGAAAGGCCTTCAGAAGTTGTTGGGTACTGAATTAAATTTTAGTACAGATTTTCATCCGCAATCAGATGGGCAGTCAGAACGAACAATTCAGACCATGGAGGATATTCTACGAGCTTTCTCTATGGATTATCAGGGAAGTTGGGACCAACATATTTCATTGGTTGAGTTTTCGTATAATAACAGTTTTCATTCCAGTATAAAGATGGCACCATTTAAGGCATTATATGGGAAGTGGTGTCGAACTCCAGCTTTTTGGGGTGAAGTGGGTGAAAGGAAGATGATGGGACCAGAATTGGTAGAAGAGATGGCAGAAAAAGTTCAGTTGATTCAGAAACACATGAGAATAGCTCAGAGCAGATAGAAAAGTTATGCGGATAACCGAAGGAATGATCTATCTTTCGAGGTATGTGATCATGTTTTTCTCAAGGTTTCACCATGGAAATGTGTGATGCAGTTTGGTAAGAAAGGAAAGCTGATTCCAAGTTTCACTGGACCATATGAAATTCTAGAGGAAGTTGGATCAGTTGATTACCGAGTGGCTTTACCTCTGAGTTTATCTCAGGTACACAATGTTTTTCATGTTTCGATGTTGAGAAAGTATATGCTAGATTAATCTCATGTTTTCAGCCTAGAGGTAGTTCGGTTGGAATAGAATCTCTCTTATGATGAACAACCAGTCTATATTCTTGAATGAAGAGAGCAAGTGTTTTGAAATAATGTAATTCATCAGGTTAAGGTTTCGTGGAAAAACCATATGGTTGAAGATGCAACGTGGGAATCTGAAAATGATATGAGGAAAAAAATACCCCCACTTATTTTGATAAGTGAATAAAATTACGAGGAAGCAATTCCCAAAAGGGAGGAAGGATGTAACATCTGAGGAAAATAAATAATAATAAATTTTCATATTTATTAATATTTGAGAATTGAATATTAATTTTACTTTAAAGGGGTTTCTATGTTCGATAGCGTACCCAATACGCAACAAAGAGTTTCTTTGAAATCATATGTTGCACACTAGTAATAATATAATATTATTTTTAATGGTAGTTAACACGTAGCCGTTGTGTTGGCGGAAATGAATATAAATAACTAAAATATGATTTATATGTTTTTTAGTTGTTTTTACATTTATCCAATAAAAGTTAAATGCTTAAATTAAGAAAAAAAATTCAATTTTAGGCATAGATACTCTAATATTCACTAAAGGTCCACTTATCGCCTTTTCATGGAGAACCTTATATGAATATAGTTTTGGTCACACTTTTACTTTTTATTGGACCAAATAAAATTATTCATTACAATCGGGACATCAAAATTTACTTTGTGTAAATTTTTGATATTTTTCCGATAAAGTTCATTTTTTAATGAATAGTGAAAACTGTTGTATTTTAATTCAAAACCTCTTTTTAATCTAATTTATTTATATTATTTGATTATCTTTTTAATTATTTTTAAAGTGAAATTAGAATATATTTTTACCATTAAATCCAATAGTGGTCATTGGAATTAATTTCTCTTTGAAATCTGACTTAAACTAGTGTCAATCTTTTGATACTTATTATTTCATAAAAACACTCTATTTGCTCGGACTACGGGAATTAATTAATTAATTAATTAATGCAACTTATGTGTTTTGAATTCTGTAAAATATAATTCATTTTTGAATTCAGAATATCAAGTATTTCTTATGGTGACTTTTAGTATTTTTTTGAAAAACATCAATTTTGATGAATAGTGAAACCACTAAGTGGTACTTAAAAAAAATAATTTTTTGTTTCAATGAAATTTTACTACCTCTGTGTTTTGAATTTAAAAAATCCGACAAACATGGTTTTCCTTAAGAAGAAAAATGTGATTCATTGGGATTAAAATATTTTTTTGGTGAATAGTAACTTTTATGTTTAATAATCGCGATTAGAGGTAATCAGTGTAGTTTAAGGTAAAAATAATGTTTTAATAACATGAAATGAACTTGACACATGTCCTACCCTTATTGGATGTGTCATGGCCGACCATGAAAATCCATGGGTCATCATGGGGACCCCATGGAGCCACTCTGGTAGGAAAATGACATTAATAACATTTTATTTAAATTTAAAATAAAAATGTCACAAACATGAGTTTTTTACTAAAAAAATTTTAAACGGGGTTATACAATTCATATTTTTGACTATAAATATTCATTATAAATCTAAAAAAATTTCTTACTTAATGATTTTTTTTTAATTTTTAGACATTATATAAATAAAATTATTTATGACACCATGATGATGCAGCGATTATCTCATTAAATAATGATTTAAATAAAATGAAAAGATAGTGTAAAATCTAAGACCTAACAATGTAAAAAACCTATTGTATGGGTGGATTTCGAAATATTATCACCTTATCCTCTAAATATATCATTTTGGGATCCTTTTTATCTGAAAAGAAATTTATAATAAAATATATTTTATTAACTTTCCAAGATTTCCCCTCCTCTCCTCTTATAAAAGGCCCCCACCTCTACCTCCTTACCCACACCTCTCAAGCCTTTGGATCGGCCAAGCTCTGCCCATTTTGTCTCTCCACATCCCTATCTTACTCCTAGAAGCATCACTTTGGGCAGAAGTCTTCCAAAGGAAGGCTTTGACCTCAAATCAAAAAGAGTTACCCGTTTTAAAGGTAGTGTTTTCTCTTGTGTTCTTTTGTTTTATTTTGCTTCTCCAACAACCTAAACTCTTTTTATTCATTTTTTTTGTAAAAACTCCAGTATCTTTAATATACTAGTATGTCATTATAAGAATAATTCGAGCTACAGATACACACAACTACATATAATGGTTAAAGAACATAATTTTTCTGTGGATGGAGAATTTCGGCCTCACGAAACGATGATTGTTCAATATTCTTCCAACACCTTCAATGGTGGCCATTAAGATGTCACTATATTTATATATGATATATAATATTTTTATGTCCTCCTTAACGTTCTGTATTTTTCATTTATGGAAAACCTTTATGGCTTCCATTATGGGTATACGTGATATCTTCATTTTAGGAAGTGCGGACTACTGCCCCCTGAAAGTGATTTGATTCGTTAATGCCATATGTGGGACGTATAAATGATGGATTTAAAGTTATAATATATGATGTATGTTACATGTAAATGATGAATATAATTCTTTAATTGAAATTTACATATATCTCATTTAGTTTTAATTCCATTAATATAACATAGAAATGAAAGTAGTGTTCATGCGTACATACGGCATACCGTCTCCATGAATAGTACATTTCATTTCATAGCTATAAATAATTATTTAATATTATAAATACATGTATATTCTGGATATATATATGATATATATGATATCCATATCATTAATATCATTCTGGATATAAGGAACCTTTGACCTCACGAACAACATGTAATTGTATGAAGTCCACTTTCGACTGAAGAACCAAATATCGACAAAACAAACATTATTAACTTAAATGATTACATAATTTTTATAACATGGTAATAAGTGATATATAAGTAATAATGAACATCAAGAAAGTTCTTAAGAATGTATAAATTAAATAAAGTTTATTATTCAGTACGTTAAAGAACGATCGAGTCAAGTCGGACCCGAGGTAAGAGAATTTGTCTCAATCTCCTTTCATTGAGGAATATTTCGTTTTATACACACCTTTCATTTATACAGTGTATAAACCCCTTTGAATTTTACTTTTATACAAAAGTTATCTTTTTCTATGAAGAGTTTTACTAAATGACAAAAAGGAATGTTTCTTTTAACGTACACAGTGACAACGACCTTTTCTGCCGCCGCGAGTATTATTTGGTCTTTATCTTCCTCAACAAGCTGTAATGTTTTTAAAATGAAATAAATACCATATACTCTTCAATGTATTTTGGTATTGAAAATTGTTTGTATATTTGATTTTTTATGTCAATATATTTATGTGATATATTGTGATCAAAGTGTGGAAACGTTTTCTTTCCATTATATTTGTTTTATGTCCTATGATTTTATAATGGTACTTGGACATTTGACGGGTGGTTACGTGATAAACCATATGATGGGTGGTGCAGTGAATACCAGGACGTGTGGTTATGTTACAACCTCCAATGCATTGGGTATGGAAATTGGTCGTATGTCTATTCCATTAAGTGATATATGTGGAAGTCGACCATATGGTTATTCCATTTAAGTATGATTATGTCCCAAGTTACCTTTATATGTTATGTGAACATTATATGGTTTTTATTGTAATCTTTTGGTTACAAAAGTGTATGTAATGATCTTTTTTTTCAGTGAAGTGTTTTTACTACATTATAAAAGTTATAAGTATTACATTGATAAAGTATACATGGTTTACTTGTTGTTTTGAAAAACTAATAGTTTTCATTCATTGTGTATCCATTACTGATCTTTTTATGCTCTCCCCAAGTTTATTTTTTGAAATGTTTTTCACAAGAATTAATGTTGAATATTTTCAAGGATAGGATCAAGGGAAATTAATTCTATATAAAACATGGAACTAGACATGTTTTTTTAAGAGTTATTATTCAATGGGAAGTTAGTAGAAGTGTCTACTTTTTAATCTTTTGAGATGTAATAGTTATGTCCTAATTCTCTAAACCTCTAAACCTAAAAAGATTATCAATGTGAATTATTCATTTAATTCAATATTAAGTAAGTTTTAAGGTCGGGGCCTTATAGCCATAGTACTCCTACTGTACATAGAAATTTATCCCTTCTCGGATTCAATACCATGACATTTGGATTCCATGTTGGAGCCTTTACGACATTGGTATAGGCTCATTGTTAATATGAACAGAAAAAATAATTATAAAATACATGGATGTTTCTATATCTATCCCAATATTTATTCTCTAACCCAAAAAATAGTAATATATATACCATTGTTTCCATGAATGTGATTAGAATATAGAAAGATCCCTATATTTTAAGAATTTTTTCTTATTATTATTCCAACCATTAAACCCACAAACATTATTCTTCTCATGGATCATTTTTTCACATGTGATGGTTGGTTTGAGAAACTACTCTAGCTCAATATTATATTCATGGTGAATCTTCCTTTAATAATATAATAAATTATCGAATTTACCACAATGAAATGAGCCTTCGTATAAACTTTTATGCCTTCTAAGTTGTAAATTGGAGTTGGAAACAATATAAAATGTTAACATCACGGTCAAAATAAATTACCGTCAATTAATTCAATACATATCTTGAATTCATATATCATTAACTCATTTCACGGAATTATTGTAGATATAATATTAATATATGGTTACTATTTATAATTAGTTGAAATTCTAGATTACATCACATCACCACACTACATATTTTGATGGTATATCACCATGGATTTATTCTCCCATTAAAGCAGGAAACATGTTAAAATTAGTAAATAGAATTTATACTCATTGGGAGAGGGTATGACTATAATCCTCAAGATGAGTATTGTAGTTTATTCTAATATACCATTCCTTTGACAAATTATTATAAAGAACTATATCCTTTTACTCTTGTTCAATAGGCCATCCAAATTTAACATTTCATTCCAAAAAAATAGACATCATTTACACACATTCTTATTCTTCTTTTGATATGTAGATTAATTAGGAAAAGTATTTTTCTAAATTTTCTGTTTAAATAATCTTATTAATATTTCCTCTTTAATGAACCATCAAAATAAAATTTTTTGAAATATTTCTCGATGTAGGATCCAATCCACCAATCCTCTACTCTTTCGTATTCCTCTGATCATGGTCATGTTATCCGGACATCATCTCTCACCACATGGAATGAAAGGAGAGTTTTTCAAGACCTTATTTTCTCATGTTTATTTTATCAGATATCTGAGTCACAAAACTATTTATTGATTACTGTGGGTCATTTAAAAAATGTACATTCATATTAATCATAACTAGAGTAGGTTCTCTCATTTCTATCCATGTTCATTCACATTCTTTCCAGGATATCTATTATGAGGGTAATCGAGGAGTTGATATATAGACCTTTTTTGAGCTTTATATGATTCACCTGATGTAATAAAACTATTTTCAACATAACATGTTGTTTTACAATAAAGTATTTTTCTTTATACAATACCACCGTCTCCCATTTTAGGTTTGTTTTCCTTCCCATATTTCATTCAACGACAATATCATTCACAATTCCAATGATTATAACCTATAAAACAACTAATCTTAATAACATACCTCACATAACCATTTCTTAATTATGTCTTTTATTTGGGTAGAGTTTTTATGTTGACATTAAGACCATGGGAGTATTGATACAAACTCGTGTTGTGTCCCATTCTTAAATAATAGTGTCAAAAAAATGATACCTTTTTCTAAGATACATTTATTTTTTATTTCAAAAAAATATTCCTCTTATTCAAAAATTAATAATTTTGTTTCATTTCAAAAATATATATAATCGATATTTAGAACATAAATAATTTATGTAAGATCATGCATCACAAAGAAATAGAGGAATTTATCACTACAACCTATAAATTATATTAGTCAATCTCCAAAACATACTTGATTTTCTTTATTTTTGTTACTATTCACTACTCTCATCCTATCATGCATGGGAGTGTGTTAAACATATAAAATAATAGATTTTCTCAAACTAGATGTCCTTTAGATGAGATAATAATTTCATTCCTTCCCTCTAAAATATAATATTTCTTTACATTTAATTGTTACCTTTCTATAGAGAGTAAAATAATAAATGAAAATTAAATATCAATTTATGAATTATATTGGCATTATATTTTTCATATTCTTTCTTAATGAATATTAATTTTCCTCACAATTGTTGAATATTATTATCCCTTGAACCTAGTTGATCATGTATGTTCTCTCATGAATTTATTCCCCCTAGTTGTATCTTATTCTAATTACTTCGATGATTTTATCCATCATGAAAGATTTTCATTTGTTTTAGAATTCATATATGTAGTTGAATTATTAAAACACACATTCTCCATACTCATAGTCATTACATATCATGAACTAAGAGTGATACATATATAGAAAAATCATCATTTCTAGCTTTCAAATTCTGAATGTTATCTCATTCCAAATTAATTATCATTACATCGGCCATTAATTATTTAATTTATTCAGATTGGGAATAATTATTATCTCTTAGATCTGTGGAAACAACAAAAATCCTTTTATTTAATATTTTTATCACATTTACATTAATTTTCATAACATCGATTCAGATATCAATAGATTTAATTTCATCATCAAATTTGTAATATAATTCATTTGCTATAGGGAAAATCCAATATTGGTACTATTTTAATTACATCATCATCTGTATTTCTGTCATCATTTATAATATCATGTTTTTCATCCATTATTTTAGCATAATTGAATGTGTAAATATTTTCACGGTATGAATCATTAAATAAATTATTCAATATACTGTTTGGTTCCATCGAGGAATAACAGACTTTCTATAGAAAATTCCACACTAAGGAATACCACCATACTTCTAATTATTCAATTATTTATATATTATTCCATGTTACACCGATATAAGAGAAAAATGAAACTAAAATTACACTAGTAGACTAATTTATTTGAGAGAAATATAATCAAAAAAATTAACCTACAATATGATATCAGTTGTTAGGTCACAAGGTGGAATAGATACTTTTGGTGGTGAGTGAATCAAGTTGTTTATATTCATTTTTTAAATCCATCCTTCCCCACTAGATCATGAAATCTTTATAATATGGGAGTCTTAATTTTATCTCTGATATTTATATTTTTTATCATTTTTATATTTATCTGATTATGTTTTATAGAATTTAAATATTGAAAAAAAATGAATAGACACACATATTTTTACTTGGTTCCCCCACACTGGGAATCATTAAGGAGAATAATTTGAAAATGGCCTGATATACCGAATACACATAGGCTCAATATAAAAATAATTATTTTTTATAGAATGATTCTATTCCTATTATCACATCCTTTAAAATGATTAGGGTCATCTAACTAAATTCACATGGGTCGTT
Organism: Viscum album; assembly: GCA_963277665.1. Taxonomy (NCBI): domain Eukaryota; kingdom Viridiplantae; phylum Streptophyta; class Magnoliopsida; order Santalales; family Viscaceae; genus Viscum; species Viscum album. The sequence continues at coordinate 838,006,837 of OY728164.1, read as the reverse complement.
CTCTAAATACCTATTGATGGATAACTACCTCTGTATAAGATCTTATTCTTTCTATTTCTTTTCACATGGATTTTGAAAGGATCCATATTTAGGTTTTGGATAATTATGTTACTTCATTATAAATACAAAATTCATCCTAAAATGTCTATTTTAGTTCAATTGAATTACTTTATATGAATATACATCATTCCCATTAACACACCTAGATATAGGACATCCTCTTTCCAAAAAAATGTAATATATATGTTATTAATATAGATATAAAAATTACCTGCTATTGCATCCTAAACTCTATGTATTTGTTCTATTGAATTATATTATAAGAATATAATTCACTCCCATTAAAACACCTTGATATAGAACTTCAACATTATGAACAAAATGAAAAGATATATCATTAATATTGATAAAAAATTACCACTTATTTTGAATGATCTTCATGAGATGTCAATTATTCATTTCAATTACTTGTATATAGTATTTAATAAACTCCCTCTTCCATTATTATACAACTATGTAGATAATTTTTTAATTATATTTATTAATTAAAATATGATAGTGATACTACTCTTAGGTAAATGTATCGATGAATGTACATGCTCATGATTCCAATGTAATACCATTGCACGAGGCCCTGGCTCCTAACCCCTTGTGTGTGATCAAGGTTGGTTTCCCTAGAGTAAGACAATGGAATGAATTCCTACTGAAAATCCCATACATGATTCATATTTTTTTATGAGAATGAATTCATTTTGAAATACCACTTCACCCATTTCATAATTCCTTGGTGTGATGCTTGTTTTACGCTTTGAACAAGTCCCTATTGTAAAACCACTATCCCGAGTCTTCTTTTTCAAATCTCCTTCGATACTTTGTGGAAGTAAATTTTTTCATCATTAATAACACTTATTCATTTTCAATCACTTATAATCCATAAATATATCTCCCCGTGAACCTACTTCTTGAGATATCTATGTGATGATTCGTACAAGACATTTCTTCAAATCAATATTTTTTGTAAACATTTTTCAATTATTTAATGATAAGATAATGTTTATTTATAAGAATAATATCGTATCCCAAATCCAAAAATCATATACGACCATATATTTCAACCCCACAACAATCACAATTCATGATACATTATTGTGAGATCAGATATTGTATTTCTCTGGTAAACGATGTTTTCTTCGACTGCTTTGAGATACCCATAGCGATTTATAATTACCAAAATTAGAATTGTTTGAGATATAATGATGAGATAATAAGACAATAATACACATTATGAGATCTCATCATGAAATTAAGTGATAATAACACTTTAACATAAATTTATTTTAAATTTAAAGAATTTTTCACTTCATAAGATCACCTCACCAATCACACTCTATGTGACTAGTTATGCCCTCATTCTCAACAAGATCAGTTCAGTAGTCACACTCCGAAAGATTAGTTCATAAATCATAATTTGTGATATAATATAACCACTTCTGATCTATAAAACTAATTAAATGTAGCACTATCCTTGATAAGTTTAGCACTCAAGCTCCACTAGACTAGTTCAACACATTCACTCCTCAATATTATCCCATTACTTGCACTCCATGATACCACACATTAATTATTTTCACAAGATCATACATTCATTCAGTCCATGATTTTATAAATTCACAAATTTCATTAGACAAGGCATTAACACTTTTTTGAGAATAGACATTCAAACTAACTCTTCATTCCTTCTTTGAAAACTAGTTTCCTTCAACATCCTTAAAAATTTTTTACAAAAAATGGAATCAAAAGAACAATCATACATATTTTTTAATAATAGAAGAATAAAGTAAACTTATTCTCACTCCATGAATGGTAAAACAAATTATAAAATTGTTAATTCATTTTATTGAATATATTATAAAAAATTATCATAAGAATCATTATTCATTAATTTTTATTTAACTAAAAAAATGTTGTAAATACTAAAATAGTTTCAAAAAATATATGTTTCACCATTAAATGGATTTATCTTTATTTCTAAAAAATAGATAATAAATGAAATAAATATTATTTATTTTATCACATGTATAGATTGTTTAGTTAACAAATATAGAACTACAATAATTAAAATATATAATTTATATGAATGATATCAAATACAAATAAAACAAAATTTTATAGAAAAAAGAAACATTAATATATTATGGTACATACTAATAAATATTTTAATTCTTAATATTTAAAATTTAGTAATGATTTTATAAAAACTAATAAATATATAAATAATTTGAAAAAAAATATTCCATTATTTTACATTTTACTTACTCATATTCAAAACCATCAACCGGATGGATTGTCTATAATGATCTGGAAAATATAATAATGTATCAATTCATTTAATATTTGGGGCATGTGTGGTACAAAAAATCATAGATATTATTCATTTAATGGAATATATATTATAAAATCTCAAAGTGTTACACCGTTAATATATTATCAGTGAGTGAAAAAGGTGGTTTCCCAACACATGTCTATTACATATATAAATATTATACCATGTTACTATCTCTATAAATTTAATGATATTAACTATGAAAATAGATGATAAATTATCTTTTAGGACTAACTAGATCCTACCATCATAATATTTTTTGAAAATTTTCATATAATGAACTATTTACGAGACTAATTCTATCACATGTCTAAGAATATTTTGAAAAAAATAAATGATAAACCATACAGGATGTATTCATATATATACGTGGAGTGTGAGTCCGTTGGGAATTTACTATCACCATTACATGATGTGATGTAAAAATAAATTTCATCTAATTTTATGTCCATAGGATATTGGTATCTATGATAAATAGGGTGAATACATTAATTAACCCCTATCAAAACATTGTCAACTGAAGAGGAAATGTTATTAGACCTCAAAAAATAATAAACAATAGGAAAATTAATATTTTATTTATTTTATACTATGTATTTTATTCATAAAAAATTATTTTTTATTCTATTGGATGAAAATATAAATCCAATAAAAGATATAACAATGAAGGATAAATAAAACCGTAATAAAAAGAATTATATAAAACATATAAATGTTCACCATAAACTAATATTCTTATGTCTCCATTATTGTTCCATATAATTTATTCAAATATATATAGAAATATTTTTGATAATAAGACCTGAGACAAACTGTGATTCCATGTCTAGGATCACCCTAATTTATCATTACTAATATAGTATATATATTTACTATATGCAGAAAGTTATTTTCAGAAAAAGGGGAATTACTTCTAAAAAATGGTATGAATAAAAAATATATGGCCCTTGTTGAGTTTATATCATGGGTTTTACCCTAGGTGTTATATAATCATTTAACACATTAGGTATTCGATTTGACTCTCCATGATGGGTGGTTGTTCAAAATAAAATAAATTGAAAATATATTTTAAATCATTATTAAACCAACTATAATTCCTCTATAATTATATACTTATGAAAAAATTTAATGGGTAGCCACATAACCATGAAAATTGACGAGAGCCATCGGAGACCTGGGGTAAGAACATTCATTGAAAATTTAAAACTGGATCAGTGATCAACAACTACTCTGGGAAATAATTGAAGGATATAATCAACAATAAAGAAAATAATTCATTCTTGGTTAGAAAATGATCCAAATGAAGGGTGAATTTTTTTAATATTTATTTCCCATTGTGTTTTTATTCATATGATGAAGAAAACTCAATCGACCAGTGGATTGATTTTTTTTATTTTTCTTATTATTGGTACATGTAGATTCATCATATATTTAGGGATTATTTTTTATTTAATTTTATTATCTATTAATTTATAATTCTCAAATAGTAGAATAAATGCTGAAATAATCATTAGACAATGATCATTCTTCAAGATTTCTTCTTTTCTGACACCATTTCATTAATCATCATGGGAAAATTTATTCAACTATGGATTAGAAAATACTAGATAATCAATCATTAGGCACTATATTATTGTAACAATGAATTGTTTTCAATGATCCTTATTATTTCCAACAGAGTGATAGAGAAAAAATTAATGATTCATTGGATCTGGCGGAATTGGGATACCCAATTTTCTATTATTTTGTGTGTTATAATGCTGAATCATGAGGGAATTTCTGAATGGTTTGACGTCAGGATTTCTGTGTTTGATGATGGAATGGCTTAAAAAATGGTGATCATTTATTTTCATCAAAGGGAGTGGTTGGATCAATATATGTATGAAAATAAAATTTCACGTGAAACAAATCATAGAATTTATAATTTCTTCCTAAAAAATATGTATTGTCTAGGATTACATGAATTTTTGGACCCCTTGGTTTGGTGGTAAGTTTTCATGGAGAAATTATGATTCACAAAGTGTGTTTTTTGTCACATGAAGAGAAAACCATCATTGTATTATTGGCATGTATGATTCATGGTACATGGGAACGATAATAACATCACATGCTTGGACACAACTAGCTATATGCATACATAGTCAAGATTAAAATGGCTAGAACATGTCATTTACTCTATCATAGTCATAGACACAAACACAAGATATTTTATACAAGTGTAACATGGTGTCAAAAGGTACATGTTGTGTAAAACCAAAACATTTGGATTACTCTTTCATGGTTTCCTTGAATACCCAGTCTTTTTCATCATTGACATGTATCAATATTTTGTGATCCCTATATTCATTTATAGAGTTTTAGTATGGAATAATTTTCTACCCATAAGATAGGGATCCCCTTAACAGTCTTCTTTGATAATGTTGTTGGAATCCATTAGTGAGTCATGGAGTTGGATCCTTTATCAACATCAGGCTCTATTGATGTTCTTAGTATTTTCATGTCCAAAAATACAATATCATTGATCCAATACTAATTGTCTTATTCGAAATAGATTTTTTGGTATTAAACATGGCCAGCAGTGTGATTCTCATCACATTACTGTTCCATTTCATCTTCCATCATATACATCTACTGCTGATTCCCAATGAGCAGTACATGTTAGATAGATGATATCAGTGTCATTAGACTCATGGAGTGTATTCATCTAAATGAGTGTCATGTGGAATCTACAAGTAGGAATATAATGATATCATTATTGATAGATCTTTACTTTGAGAATGTATATATTATTTGTTTATATATATATTATTGGTATATTTATTATAGATATATACCTTTGTAATGTTGGATATTATTGTTTTGTTTTAAACTTAGTGTTTTTGGTGAGTCCCATGTGATATTATTTTACTCACACCTTCATGGGATTATCCAACACATTTCATGTGTTATTTATATGATTATCCATTTGAAAGTTTCCTATATAGATCAAGACTAGGTGGTTCTTACTAGGCTGGATTGAACAATGTGTCTTTCTACAATTATCTTTACTGTAGTATCCATCATTATGTTTATTTTGGATGCGTTGGTAGACTCATTTTTGTGGGATTTTATTTACACATGTTTACAACCTAATGCTTGTTGGTGTACTCTATTTTTGGGATTTTGATGGTTTCTGGCATTTATTATATATTGTTTTGTAATTCCTCATTGTATGGGCCTAGATATGTGTTTTTTTTGTGTTAATGAATAGTTGGATAAGGAATTTCATTTGACTAATGTACATCATGGTCTTATTCATCACCCTCGAGCCTATTGGATGTGGTACTGGGGTGGTCGTTACATGATCCTAGTTGGGATGTGTCATGATATAGAAGTACCAATGGTAGTCAGTTATAACATTGGAATAGAGTATGTGAGACTAGTTTGATAAAACAATGTAAATTTCTTGGACTTCATCACTTTGGCCTGAAACTCTTATGATAGTGATGTAGCCTATATATCCATAGACAGTGACTATGACCACCTTCATTTAGACTCATTACTTAAGGAAAATTGTTTTTTAAAAAAAAATTGATCATGAATAATATATGGATGGGATGTTGTTTACATTCAATTATTGAATCAGTTCTCTAAATATTCTTATTTATTTCGGTACATATTTTCTATTAAAGGATGTCATTGACATGTATACCAATTAAGATTCATCATTAGGATTATATTAATGATCCCCTTATTGTTGGGACATCGATATAGGATCTTTTTTTGGAGGTGTTACCTTTAGAATGTGGTCAAGCAATACCACCACCTTTTGAGAATTAGAAGAAACCTCTAGTATCCAAAAATGAGGTTTCTAGGTTGAGTGTGCTTCAATAGGATCATTGAAAAAGAACCATCATGCTCAAAGTTACTCCAAATATATTAGAGTATGAGGACTCAATTTATATAGTCAAATAGGATTTTCATCTTCTCCTAAAACCAACATATCATATGGTGGTTTTTGTAGTGAGGCTTCTTCATTTCACTACATGATGTTGGTGGGAAGTGATGACCCATTCTAATGATGAGTGATTATAGAATTGATAGATTTTTATTTTCTTTTTTTGAGAAGAGTTATATGTGGATATGTTTTTGGATTTTTGAATCCATGCTCTTCAATTACCTCAACAAGGTATTACTAATGTGTATGAGTATTCAATTAGGATTACCAAACATTCAATGCACCAACTGTATATGGTACATGATCATTAATTTTGGTATCATACCATAATAAGAGGATTCAAAAGAGACATTTATTCCATTATTATCATTATATGTATTAGAACCTATGATATGGTGCTCGAGTAAAAAATGTTGATTAAGAGTATCCTGTCTGAGCAAGCATATAATTTATTTTCAAAATTGTGATCATAAAAGAAGAGTAATAAATAGTATGAAGCTGATAACCATCACATGGACTTGTGAATGTGAGATGTTTTAGGAGGTGATCCCATGATATTTTTTCTAATGTTCCTGTATCACTGTATAGGTCTAGATAGACTAGGGTGTGGCAGTGCATCTAATGTGGCGATTGTGGGGACCTACTGAGGGACTTCCCAACCCGTTGTATAGTTTACCGGGAAACAGTGGATGATTTTTCTAGGGATAGGTAGTATTAGGAGAATATAGGTCTATAGGGTGGAGGATGTGGAAGAGGAGTTGGGAGAGAAGATATATATGGTAAACATTTGGAATTCTTACCCAAAAAACCCATAGGTAGACAATGCTTTTCAAAGATAGCTAGAGGGTGGGGAGTAGTAACTACAACAGATTTAGGTATATGATCCATATTATCCATGTATGATATAAAGTATGAACCATTCCTTTTATACAATATATTTTTACTGATATAAACGTGTTCTATTGACTTCACTATTTCAACATATAGTTTTAGAGACTTAGAGATTCTGCATGGTTCAATGGATCAACCGTTTTGATTAATGATTCTAACTAAAGATAACAAAAGAATCACAATCTTATTCTAGTAGTGTGGCCCTCCTATTATATGTAGTGATTATATTGGGATATCATTGTATAAGTGGTGATTTATTACAAATTCATCTTTGGTATGGAATTTTTATCGACCGTTTATTCACCAATATATTGTTTCATGAAAAAAAAAGGGTAGTATCAATAATGATGGCATAAAGTATTCCTTTTTGGTAGAAATTAAACATAGAAATAAGTTTATAGATTCATTTATATGATTCTGTAGAGGGTTGATAATGATTTTTATGCATGACACTGATTTTTATTGACTTATTTGAGTTTTAAGTTCCATATATGGATGGGGCAGTATGTGGAAGTATTTCATGACTATTTTACACGTTTTATTATCATGATTGATATATAATTATTTATTGATATACTCATTAAAATGAACCCAATTTTTATTCAAACATATATATTGGATTCTATAGATATTTTTAAGATGAGGGTTCAATTACATGACTTACAGATGAAGGACATTGTCAGAACAATTTTTTCACCCTATATATCTATTATATTGATCCCCCTGAAGGGGGAGGGGAGCCTGATTGATTTTGTCGACTACCCTACTCTAAAATATGTGACCAAATCAAATAATTACCCACAATGAAGGATCAATTTTATATTTGATCATATGAGAAATTCATTATGGTTCTCAAATATTAACTACAGATTATGATCTGTCCAACTATGAGTACATGACAAGGATACAATGAAGACAACATTCTGATGTAAATCAGTTCACTATGAGTACATGATAATTCCTATTTGGAATGATTAATTACCCAATAGTGTTCATGGGACTCATGAACTAAATACTTCACCTTTTCATAGTTTAGTCTATGGTACTATAAATTAATTTCTTTCTTGTATACTCTGCATTAGTGGAAGAAGATATCAGACCATCGAGGAAGGTAGTATAAATATTCTAAGAGTGTCATATTTATTTGAATCTACCTGTATAACATTTATAGATTTAGTTTCTACATTTTATAGGGAATATTACATAAACGTATGGTGTGGTTTTGGATCTAGTAAAGGTTGAGGAAATATTATCACGAGACCCACCCAATAGAGTAATGTAGGTGTAGAGCTTCCATTGTATGGAATGATGATATAAGATATTTGTTCATGATTTACTATGGATATCAAAATCATTGACATATATGACCAAAATGTGTTTAATTTAATGAATATAGACAGTTTCCAATAGTATTTCCGAGAGTTGAGACATAGATTGATGACTTCTCCAATCATTATGTTTTTAGAGTTGGGTGTTCAATATGTAGTGTTCTATGATTCATCAGAAACTAGCATGGTTGTGTTTTGATGATGTGTTAGGTGGAGATTTCATATATTTCTTATTATTTGAGGCTATATGATAAGAATTTTGGGACCCATGATCTTGAGTTAAATGAAGTAGCCTTCACATTGAAGAGACGGAGACACTACCTTATCAGTGAGTGGTTTATCATTTTTCTGGAAGAAACCTATTAATAACATATATTATCTTTGATGTATCATATCTTATATATTGTTTATTAGTATATTTTGTTAGTATTATGACATTGAGATTTTTTATATCCCTGGGAAAGTTAATATTGTAGTTGATGCTCCTAGCATGAAATCTTGTTCACATTTGTAGAGTGAGGCATCAGAACAGTTTTCCTCATTATGATTATCCATTGTTGATAGAGATTAATAATCTTTCCTCAAGTATATTATTTGTATAGATAATCTTTTAATTATATTTTGTATATCACAACTTGGTGATATCCATTTTGAGACCATATATACATAGATATCCATTTTAATGTATCAAGATGTTTTTTGTGATGGTGGGGACCATGCCATTATTTTTGAGGGATGCAAGGATATGATAGTAATGTTACAGTGGGAGTTTATGAGAGAGTTTCAAATATTTATAACACTTGGTGGTACATCAAGGTGTGTAAAATATATACCAAGACATATAATGTCATTTTGTGTGTACAGGGATAAAAAATGGTGTTTCAGAGTTTGAGTGTTGATGCCATATGTGTCAATAGGTGAGGGATGAGGAATAGTTTCCCATGGGTTTACCCCAACCCCATGAAGTGAAATATAGGATGTGGGATTGGGATATCCATGTAATTCATGACAAGCTTACCCTTTACATCTAGGGGACACAATTTCATCGGCATGATTGTAGACTAACTCATAATGTCAGCCCATAACCATGATTTTTGATATCAAAGTTCAGTAAAGTGCGTGTAATGACTCTACATGCAGGATATAACACGAATACCTATAATTTAATTGAATATAATTTATTAACATGATACTTTAATCATATAACAGATATTAAAGGGGTTTTGGAATCTTTTGGTACTCATTTCTATTTGAGATTGATTTTTCAACCCTAGACTAATGTCAACATGGAGCAGACAATTCATGTTATGGAGGACATGTTATATGTTTTTATGCTATACATTTACCATAGTTTATTGGATCATATAACATTGGTGATGTTTTCATACAATACTTTCAACCAATTTACAATCAGTTTCATACCATAAGAAAATATTTGATAAACCCTACTAGACACCACATTGTTTGACTGACTATGTATTGTCATCATTCTTGTGACCACAGTTAGTCAAAATAACTATAGAGAAGTTTAATATATTCTAGGTGTATATGAGTATTACATGAACCCATCAAGTGACCTATAATGACCGGTGATAGAGGACACTAGATTCAATGGGGGAGACCACATGTTCTAATATAAATCATTGCAATGTTGATTACATTTTTTCATGTGATAAGATATTGGAAAGAAAAAATGTCTCGTTTCCATATATAACATTAGGTTTTTGAGGTGGAGTACTACATAAATATACCACTACAGCTAGACAAGGTACATGAAATATTTTTGGACCACATTGTGTATAAGGATTTATTTTTTTTCAACAGTTTCAATGAATAACCAGATGAAGAAAGATATAGTAGGATTCATGTTATAGACTTTTTATGAAACATCTCACTATTAAATGAGACCATGAAAGAGCCTACCAGAAAAAACATGATTTAATATATGAGGTGATTGATCTGATTATGCAATTCATATTCAGTGTTGACTAGAAAGACTGATGTTTCTAGAAGAAAAAGAAGTTGTAGTACATTACCTAATTAATATGTAAATTCTAAAAGTGATCAATCAAAGACAATATATCACAATAGATATGGTTATAAATGGGGAAATATTAATTTTTAATAATAAGTATTATATTTAATTATCATGGGTGTTCTTTTCGATGCATATATTTAAGGTGTTTCTGTTTCCTATTGTTTTCAAAATTATTAGACCTCAAAATCATGATTTTTTTGGAAAAAGTAATGATTTATATAGAGGAATGAATGAGATGTGGAATACCAATAGAAATATGAAAAAAGAATCAAATTGTGTAACTTGTAGCATGGACCATGTACCATGTTCCAGGAATGGTTCAATGCTACGTACCAGGAATCAGATATAGTATGTGGTTCGGTTCGTAGAATCGAAAATGATTTGATGTGAAGGTATGCGGTGAAGGCATGTGGTATGCGGGAAATGTAAGTGGAATGGTTTGAAGAACGGGGTGTGGTACTGAAAATGGTTCACCATGGATGAAGTTGTGGTACGCATAATGGCTTGTCATTGGTGGAAGAGATGCATTATGTGGACCGATGGACACACTGTAAGCGGTGATGGTTCACAGTTCTCCAGAGGGTCAAAATATGTGGTGTAAGCTCACTATACATGGATGGAGTTCAGTATGCAGTGAATATTTTTCCAAATTAAAAATTTTGGTAAAATGGTTTTGTGAAATTTTTGGAGTTATTTTTATAATTAAGTAGAGTTAATCCCATCATTAAAGAGAGAGAGAACACGATAAGAAACATCTTTATTTTGGAAGATCTCAGCTAACTCCGAAAGTGGTACACCATAGAGATTTTTTGTAGGATGAAGTGGTACACGAATGAAAAAACTATTCAAAAAATATGATGTATTAGTTCACAAAATAGGTTTTTTGTATAAAAAAATGGTATGCGTGAGATGAAATAATTTTCATAATTTGAAGACGTTTTTTGAAGAAGGAAGAAACGGTATTCCAGGGCGGTACGTAGAGGCGGCACACAATGTCAGTACATGATGGAGGTATGTATAGGTGGTTCTTAGATTACATACATTTAAAATGTACATAGAGTTAGAGAATGGAGCAGGCATGGTGGACACATCAAGTACGGTGCACAGAGTTGGAATAGTGCACTGAAATGGCATTGTATGGAGAGTAGAGACGGTACGTACAGAAAGCATGGTATGTTATGAAGGGGTGGTATGTGGAGAAGGTGTGGTATGATGAGAAGGGGAGGTACATGGAACATGCATGGTATGCAGACCAACTACAGTACACAGAGCTGGCATGGTACACAGATCATTGTCATTCCTTGGAAACGAATAAATCATAAAGCGAGTTTGTGATTCTAGTGAATTGAAATTTATTATTTTATAGTGCATTCATTAATTTCAATAAAAGGAAAATTTTAATATAAAATAGAATCAATTTGAGACATCAATGCAAGTAGTGTCTCATGCTGAATTGATGAAAATACCTTTCATACCAATATCATAAAGTAACCTGCAAGTCGATAAAATAAGTGAGACCTCTCCCAAGGAAGTGTTCCAGGGTGTGTCAATGGAAGTGATACATGGGAAAGCATTGGGATATCCCCTAAAATTTGTAATGGGAGTGTACTTGGAGAAAAGTTTCTATTCCCAAACCCTTATAATCCATAAATAGTTAAGAAAAGTTGAATTTGGTATGACCAGAAACCTATCGGCGTATGCTCCTTAAACATCACCCTTGTTGTTGAACCAATTTAATAAATTGATGTGTTGTAATTCTTTATGTTTTAATTAATGAAAATTACCATCATAAATGTATAAAAATGATTATACCAACATGTGTACAATGTCCAGTATGGAAAAGATGATATTATCACCATAATTCACCTCCACATAGGGTGGTCTAGGGTCAATCAATTGGTATTAGATCACAAACGTTTGTGTATGTTGGATACTCTTTAATAATTCTATTAATTCGTGTATTTGAGTTTTCCTTCCTGATTCAACCATGAAGAGAAGTTGTGATGAAAGTTCTATTATATCTAAGAAGAAGTATTTACCGAGCAAGTCAATGATGAAAAGGAAAATCAATGTGAAGAGACAGTTGAAGAATTCCTTCTTTCCTGTAGAAGTGGTATTATCTATTTTCCATGACATTTGGGAAATTCTAATATTTCAAGAATTTTAAAAGAAGAGAAAGGATATCACAAGGTATATTTTTCACCATTGATCAATCATCAGGCTCAAAATAAATTGATAGTCTATGAAAATACCTGTATGATATCTCCAAATATATAGTTTTCAATATATGTTTAATATTTCAATGTAAGAACGATGAAATAACGCAACTAATATAATAAACATAATCTATGTAGGAAGGCTTGGTAATAAAAATATGATAATTTTATAAGATCTCTAGGTAGATTGAATCATTTGATGAAACATAGAGGAAACATGAAACAAATACATCAAAATGATTTAAAGATGTTGAAGTGTATGATAGAGTCATAATGGAAAATGAAACGTTACACTATTGACAGGGATCTACAATTAGAAGGGATATCCATGAAGGTCAAGGAAGATGACTCATTGATTTAGAATAAAATGATGATTCATGAGTTAGAATTTTTTATAAAGACAATGGATTCTGAAGAAAAGATGATTGTGATTAAAAATCATAAGGTCGTTCTAAATAGGCAATCCCTAGAATTGGATGCTTAGTTGACCAAAATTGGGAACATACATATTAAGATTTCAAAAGAGAATGAATCAATTACTGCTGGTACTCATTGTACAGTAGAGGATTATACTATCAAAAGACCTCCAACATGTGATTATAAGATCTTGAGTTCCCTCATTGATCAATCACAAGCACCTAAGAAAGTGAATGTGCAATCCATTCCAATGTGTAATTTTGTTTATAAATATGTTTCTACAAAAAGTGTAGGTTGGAAAAATATTTTGCAATAACTACGGGTGAGGAAATTTGAGGAGAAAAAACATACCTCCATTTCTAGGGTGGATAGAAAGAAAATTTTGGATGATGGTTCCATAGATAGAGAACTAAAAATTAAGAATAAGGACCAACAACCTTATACAAAAGATATAAAGCATACATGATTTATGTGTAAATGATGGTGTTGTAATAGATTTCGGCATTGTTCACCGGATTTCTGGTACAATACCTAAAATAAAAAAGCACAGAGAAATGCTATATAAATTGAAAATAAATCAATAGAAGAAGAAGCAACATCTGCAGGTCCATAAGCATCTATTTACTACAAACTTATTTAGAATGCTTTATAACAAATGTGAGGTATGAAATGACTATGGTAACAAGGTAGGTACATGCCCATCTCAATAGGAATTCATTTTTTATAAGAAAAAATGTCATGTAACGTCTTCTAAGCATAAATAAAATATATTAGGAAGAAATTAGAAGAATATTGTGAACACACATTTCCCCAATTAGACCTTGTGAATTGAAGATGAGAAGAACCTGGTTTTTATATACATAAAATTGAATAGAAATTCATAAAAAAGATCAATTAAGAGAGATGAAACATAGATGATCCCATGTCGAATATCCAAATTTACATCAATTGTTCCAAATGAAATGTTAGTCATCTAGCCAGAAGATTTGTGAAAAATAAGGAATCTTGAAAATGAACAGGCCAAAGATTGTGGTAAAGTAAAAGAAAAAAATTCACATGATGATGATAATGATCCTGAGGTATTTCAATCCATGATAAACAAATGTTTTATAAATGTTCTGTGTGAGAGAAGTATGAAATCTAGCCACATTGAAATATGTTTTTTAACCATAATACCAGAGAATGAAAAATTTCTTATGTGGAGTAAGAATATAACATTCATGATGGCTATTAAGAAGTTCAATTATCCCCAATAAAGTGGAAGAAAATGAGAAGTGAACCATTCCACATCAACATAGAATGAAACGTATTTTCGAATTTGAATGTATGAAGACTGTCTTAAAATGATTAACTTGGGGGAGAAAAAGAAACTAAACTATACATCAAGTATTGATTTTTTAAGGAGGAAACACCTTATTCCATTAATAATTTCTGTGTTTTATTTGTGTTAATAATATAGTGAACCAAATGTGAAGCATATTCTCGATGGGAGAACCAGAGATGTGTTGAATGATGCCAACTTTTGAAAGATATGATGAATAAGTTTCCATCCTTAGAAGATTCCTCAGATGATATTTAATGATTAAAATGATAAAGGAAAACCCTTGCTGAGAATGATGAGGAGTGTTTCACTAAAGCTGGAGAAAAATTCTTAAGCTTCCAGAATTATTATTTCAATATGAATCAACATCAGTTAATAATATATTTCATTAATTTAGAAATTATTGAAGAACATGTCATTAGAAATGGTATGTAATTCTTCTATCCCTCATCCTTGGTTACTCAAAATGAACATCATTTTATAAAGGCGACTTAACTGAATTAATTAGTGAAATAGGAACAATAGAAATTCCCCAATCCCACCTAACCTACTAATTGCACTTCAATGATTTTGATAAGTTTTTTGATGTTAGTTTGAGAGTTTCATGTTGATTTTTCCATATCACATTCAATTTTATTTTCTTGGAATGAATGTGGAAAATCCTTGAATAAAAAGTAAAAGAGTTCTCATCTCATGTGTTATCTTAATCAGTGAATAATGGAAATACTTGTTGTCTAAATCAAAAGATATGTAATTATACACCAAGAATTTATCATGTATACATCTAGTAAAATTATTAATGGAACATTTATTAATAATGTACTGATACCTTTTCCCTTGAACATTGTATTCCTTTCCTACAAGGGAGACAAAAAGTGAAATAAATGCTCAAAAGTGAGTGATAATGAAAAATAAAATGGGGAGAGAGAAGAATCTCATTTAGATATTCACACATTCATTTGAGGAGGTAATTCATTTATTGACAAAAAAATACAAATGTGAATATTGTTGGGACCACATTTTTTATATGGTTGTATTTGATAACAATTTTTTGTTTGATTAATATCAAAATGATAACGGATTTGAAGGGATTTCTGTTATAAAGTGGCCATAAAACATCTAATTGTTCAAAGACACCATGAAAGAGCCTACATGACAAGACAAGCATTAATGAATTAGGTAATTGATCTGATATAGATAATCATATTCAGTGTTGACTGGAAGGACTGATGTTACTGCAGGAGAAGGGTGTTGCAGTACCGTCCCTAGACAATTTGATGGCGGTAATGGTGATCAATAAAAGAGTATATATCATGACATATAAGGTTCACGATGAAAGAAGATTATTGTTGATGAAGAAATATGACAATTAATTAACATTGGTGTTATTTTTGATGTATATATTCAAGGTGGTGTCGTTTCCCATTGTTTTCCAAATTGATAGAACTAAAAATCAGTTTTTTTTGAAATGGAATGATTTCTTCGTAGGAGGGAATGAGATGTAGAATTGAAAATGAAATCAGAAACAGAATGAAACCATATACCATAGATCATGGACATCTTACCTTGTATTACGGAATGCTTCATGACCACATACCTCATAGTATAAACGGTATTTGGAGTGGATCATAGAAAAGAAAATGGTTTGCAGTGACGGTACATAGTGAAGGAATGTGGTATGTAGGAAAGGTATGTCAAACGGTTTGTAGAATGGGTCATGATACAGAAAATGGATTTCTATAGAAGGAGTTGGGGTATGTTTAATGGATCATCTATGGAAAAATATATGCAGTATGATGATCGATAAGAAAATGGTATGCGGTGAAGGTTGACAGTTTCCCAAAGGGTCACAGTACACCATAAAGGATCATTGTACGCAGATGCAGTTCAGTATGCTATGAAATTTGTCTCGCATTTAAATGTTTGGTAAAATATATTAGATATATTATTGTAGTTATTTTACTATATAAGGAGTGTTAATCCAATAATTAAATAGATATATAGAATTTGATAAGAAGACATCATAATAGTGGAAGATCTCAACTATGTCTGAAAGTGGTACGTAATAGATATTCTCTATAAGACAATGTGGTACAAAAATGAAAAAACAATTCACAAAATTGGAATTAATACTCTGAATAAGTGATTTTACGTTAAAAATAATGGTATGTATGAGATGAAATAATTTTTAGAATTTGATGAAGAAGTCTGCAAAAGGATGAAACGGTACGCCAAGGAATTACACAGAGGCAGTATGCGATGGAGGTATGTGAAGGCAGTATACAAAGGAAGTATGTAGAGGGAATATGTTGATCAGGTTCATAGAGGTAGTGTGTCGATGAGGCATGGTTCACGAAATAGTTGTGGTTTAAGTATCATGTGTTGTGTGTGGAAAAATCATGTTGTGCAGCGCAGGTGTGGTGCATGGAGACAGAGTTGTATGCAGAGCAGAGTTGGTTCCTCGAGTAGAGGCGGTACACAAAGCAAGTGTGGTACGCTGAGTAGAGGTGGTATGTCGAGAATGCATGGTTTTCTAATCTGGGGAAGTACACGTACCTGGTGCAGTACATAGACCAGCTGCCGTATGCATAGCAGGCATGGTTCGTAGATCAGAGACAATCTAAAAAATCAAAGACAGTTCTAAGAAATTATTACATCATAAATGGAGTTTTTTTCTAGTGAATAAAAGGGAATAAAATATATTTAATATATTATTTTTAATAAAGAAGAAAATTGAATATTAAAGAGTATCAAATATGAGACATCGATGAAAATAGTATATAATGTTGAATTGAGTTAAATACATTTTAGTCCAATCCGTTGAAGAGACCATCATGTTCAATAAACAGAGTGAGACTTCTCCTATGTAAGTGAGCTTGGGCGAGTCCATAGAAGTAATAAAAAGAAAAGAGAGGGATATCCATGATTTTTTGTAATGGATGTTTTACTAGAATATTTTGACTATGCCAAAACCTTTGTAATCCACTACATGTGATGATTAATGTAATTTGGTATAACCAGCACAATATTGGAATATGCTCATTGGACGAGCCTTTAGTGATGAACCAAGTAAAATGTGTTGTCTTGTTCTTAAATATGTTTTAATTACTACAAATATCCATCATCGAGGTTTATACAAGTTCCTACCAATGTGGGAATAAGATCCAGTAATGAAGAAATAAATTTGACACCTTAATTCACCCCCCTCTCAGTGTGGTCTAGGGTTCTTTCACCTTATTTAATATGACACAACTAAGATGGTATATGAATTTTCTATCTCATTTCATTAGTCGTGGTGAGCTAATGATTAACTATGGAGTAACCTTTGAATAGTACACGATAGAGATTGAGGATCGATGGGAGTTGATATGTCCCTGTGATCAATTCCACTTGTTCATTTCTAGTGGAATATTATGAATATTTATAATAGAACATGGGAGAGGGAGACTGAAATGTGTTCTTTTTACCAACATCTCATTCTTTTCATGATGTAAATCCATATGGTGTGGATAATGTAATATCTTTATTTTTTCCACATAAATTCATGTAGTATATCAAGAAATGTTTATTAGTCTAGGAACTATGACATTATGTTATTACAAGTCATTGTTCACCCAAAATTGGCATTAGAAATAAATTAAATATATTAAATGAACTCCGTTACAGTCTTCTTAATCTAAATTAAATTCTAAAAGGAGTCTAAAATTTGATATCATTTAATTTTGTTGAATTCAGATAATGAGATATATCTTATTTGTTATATAACCATGTAATGTGTCCGGTTTTTAGGTTGAGTTGTTATAATGTGAGGATGTTTAAAATAAATTTTATTAATAAATTTATCAATTTAAATAAACAACCATTTTTAGGACATCCATAAAAATATTGTTAGAGAAAATAATAGAGATTATACGCATAACCCTTAAAATTGATGACATACATTTGATAGAAGATGATGAACATCCATCAATGAATGATATATGTATTAATGATAACAAACTGGTCTGAAATAGAATTAGAGTATCTATCAAATGATAATGAAAAAAATTTGTTCTTCAGTGGTGGTCACACAAAATTGAGTTAATCCATTTGTTTATTTATATGTTTTCATAATTATTTATTAATATTGAAAATTAAAATCAATCAAATGTAATGTTAATATTTAGATTGTGTGTATCACAGGTATGAGCAGATTTATCAGTGAATTAGGGAATAATAATGTTCTTAATTAATTATCTCTTCATTTATACTTACAATCGAAATGAATCAAGTCTAACATTATAATTGATTAATGTTATTTATATCAGTTATCTATTGTTATTTTCATTCCCCATTCCATTATTCGTCATGGGAACATCGCTTGGATGTGTTTCAAAAAATTCTTGAAAATAAATTTTTCTAGACTAGATTTCTGATGAAACTACATTATATGGTAGATCATGTTAAAATGTAACCAGAACTCGATCGTATATATTTTGAATACATCATTTTTGTGTGTGTGTGAATAAGGATGAAATGGGTTGGTGCTTTTTCAATGTCTAGATATCCAGAATGTGCCACTAAATAACTGAATGTATCTATACATGGAGTTAAAAGGGTCCCAAAATGGGGTGTTTCCCAATTAATGACTAGAGGAGTGAATATTATACATTAAAATGGTCAATAATTTCGGATAATACCATAAAAACCAATTTGTAATCAGGGATTGCAGAGGGTTTGAGATCTCCTAGTGTTGTATTATTAATCTTTGAATATTTTATTTATCACACAGTATGAGACGTTATCACATGGCGTGTGACCATTCTCTATTGTATTGGAAAGTACTTGTGATGCCACATGATCAAATAAAGGGGTGATTCTTTCCATAAATAGAGACAATAACCCATATATGGATGCTTTCAAGATTAAACAAGATCAAATAGAATGTGCACTCAAACACAAAAAAATCATATAAATAAAAAAAACAACTTTTATTATGGTATAAACCTACTGTCAGTAGGACACATTTTTTACTACTAGTAAACTCCATGTACACTTTAAATGTTAGAATGTATCATGTGTCCTCATCATTAAAAAACATTTCATTATAGTAAATTCCTTGTATAAATTATCTTAATGTTATTATGTAATTACATACTATAATTTGGATAATGATCCCTTTAGTGGTACATATTGGACAGGGTGTCTGGAATCCTTTTGTGTGGCCTGTAGTGATATCTTCTACAATTATTTTTCCTAGATTAGTTCTTTGTATCATTGTGACCCACACTACATGAGAATTTATTCACTACATCGTGGGATATTCTTGAATATATTTTTGGTATACCCCTTGGAAATGGGTGTGATCATCATATTTGTATTGTTATCTTCGGACATCCCAGTTATACTACTAATGGAGACACCTAATGAGAAGTATATATCAGATGGATGATATCAGTGCTATATGACTTCTAGAGTGCAATATATTGGAAAAGAAATATTTCGAATCTACAAGAGGGAATCCTTGGATGGATGTAACATTGTTTTTTTACCTTTTTATTATTTTATTTTTAGTATATCTAAATAATCATTGTTAATATTATATATAGAAGACCTATATAGATGTGAATTTTTTTCCTATTGATATATGATTTGTGTTTTTAGGGTGTCTTACTGGGTATTGCTATACTCACCCATAAATGGTATTTTCAAAACGTGTGTCGTGTCTTATGTTAGAGATCGACCTTTTGATGGAGCCCTACAGGGACTTCGACTATGGGGATAATAGTGAGTTTAATAAATTTAGGTGTGTTCCTAAGATTATCTTGATATAATCCACCATAATAATATTTTGGTGATACTTGTTTCTGAATATTTATGGTTGGATTGTATTTGGACCTATTTAATACCCAGTTGTTGTTATCATACTCTGGTTATGGGATTTATATGTATGCGTGCATGGTTTATCAGTTGTTTTACATTTCATCATGGTATTGGTATGTATATACGTATGTGTGTCTGTTTCTATGTTTGTGTATGTGTATATGTACCATATTAAATGTCATCTCATGTGATTGATATTCATTATTGGTTATAGTAATCATCCCCTTCCTATTGGAGTTGATCAAGTGATTTTTAAGAAACATTCCACATTGTATAAGTTCATGATAGTTCTCAGAGAATCATCTTTATATTTGAATTTAATTGTCGTAGCACACCATGGACCAATAAAAGTGTTCTTCACATTGTGGTGTATCAATGGGATGCTTAATCAATCAACTTATAGATAAAATAAATCACATAAACATATAATTCCATAACTAAATAGGTAAATATGGAAGATGTAGAGATATATATGATGGGTACTTTAATCATTCTTGAAATCGCATCACCCCCACCATGATAGGTTAGTTGACTTTATAAATATGTTGACTATATGGGTATTGTTAGTTTTAGTTGAGACATGTATTATATAGAATGATTAAATTAACGAAACATCCCAAAAATTATTTAAGGAAGTTCAAAACATTTTGATTATATCTCATGTAATAGATTTTATGTATAAAATTATACGAGAGATCCCATTTGACCATTAACTCTTATGGTTAACCCATTCAATCATTCATAGATAGTAATATCATGAAACAAAATTTATGATATTTTAAAACCATGATCATCTTTTCATTGTAGATTTCATTATGTTATAAATCAATCATTTAATATGATTGAAATGTTAGTAGAATGGTTTATGTAAAGATTGTCAAAAGATATTATCCAATATAAAAATATGATTTTTCCATATATAAAAAAAATGTATATATGATTTATGGAATGTTTATTCAGCCGCCAATTTCATTAAATCCTAATTTAAATATCCCCCTTTCACAATATATTATTTCATATATGATAAAATTTGAATTGAAATCCAAAATTATTTATTATATCATAAATTCTTTTCATTCAAATATTATATTCAACTTCACAATATATCTAACCATATTCAAGGCCATTCAAATAACAACAAAAAATATATTGGAATACCCCTAACAATATTTTGAGAAACTAACTGAGTCAATCTTAATAAAAATTAATTCGCCCATGAATTCTGAATACATTGGATATTTTTGTATTGAATATAATAATAAACATATCCAACTATAATTGTAAGAAAATTATAGACTATTGAAATTATTCAATATATTGAATATATAAAGGGATATGTTGTGATCCCCATAAAACACAAGTGTCTGTGTTAATGTATCAACTAATTTCATAACATTCTAAAATTAAATCTCAGTCATTTTTTATAGAATACATTAAATGACCATGGCTCACTCAGTATATCAATCCTAATTATATAACACTCACATTATAGATTCATTGTGTATATATTGATCAGGTTGATGAATGCATCACTTTTCATTCACCTTTATAGATGATCACATTATATAAACCTTCTACAAATAGATAATGACATCATATATACTATCTATGATAGTTAATACACCACTTAGTCTATCTCAATTGAGGTTAAATATATAATATTTGTATTAGAAGGTGAAAAATCTCATCATTGTTGAGCTCCAATAGATTATATGTTCTGTTACATACCCTTGCACCCTATGATCAGATAATCCTCAAAGATAAATAAATAATTGTGTCAAATTATGATGTTTCTCATGATATAAATATAATAGAAAATAGTTATAATGGACTCCAAATATAATCCATGTACCCCATGTATTAAAAAATCATAATTTATACAATCTATATAGAAAAAATAATGTGATATCTAGTGTAGAAAAATAATTTTTGCAGATAATGGGAATATTTTTTATATCATTTTAAGATTATTACTTATTTGGAAAAATAATTTACATCATAAACTAAAAAATAATTCATCATATATTATGTTTGGATATCGTAATTTTCTACTTTTTGAGGGAAAATATATTTACAATTAACTAAATATATATCAGTATATACATACATTCTTCCATCATGTATTAAATAGAAATTTTATTTTTCATTATATATTATTCATGTTATATTCTAAAAACAATTTCAATAATTATTAATAATTTCTAAACAATATATCCTTACAATTGTATCATATATGATATAATTTCATAATCTGAGTTTGTATTCAACCTATTCATCGGTTTTTCTAGCAGATTATTTATATAAATAATTCTTACCACATAATTTTTTAAGAACCATATAATACCCTCCACTACACTCTGTATGTATTAATGACTATAATGAATGAATTTTTTAAAATTGGTTTGATATATGTCAGAAAATTTATTTTTTATTGAGATAAACTGCCATTTAAGGGGTGAAGGGGAAACCAACGTGGCATCAATGACATAAAATGACAACCATGCCCATAGTAAAATGTCCCATGGTAAAAAACATCAAATTTTGGATGTAATGGAGGCCCCTCTCCATCATCGAAATAACATTAAGACTAGAATCCACCATTTCATTACTGCTCTGGTAGCTGTCCTATGAACCTATCCATGAGCATGGTACAATGGGGAACTATTATACCCTCTCAAACATCAAATTACAGAAGAAATTATCAGATGGATTCTCTGTGATTTGTACCTCTTTTATGACCATCCCTTATAGATAAACTAAATGAAATGTATCAAAAACTACAAATTAATGATACCTAATTCAGAATTATCACAATCCTAGTCCATTGATTCCAAAATTCATCATGAACACACTGTAGAACATCAGAACCTTCCCAGCAACATAATTGACACTGCGTTCACCAATAATTTACGAAAAAAAAATCATATCCAGATAAAAAAATGAAGATTCACTTAAATAGTAGAATCACGAAAACATAATAGGACATCAAATTGGAAAAAAACATGACCAACTTCCAAATCCAAAATATGGTGGAAGGAAACATATGTCAAGAACCCATCACCAAATAAATAGCCACCCAAGTTCCATGCTCAATAAAATCCCACCATAATTCAAATCCCAAAACCCATCTCCACCATCCATGCTCACATAGACCACAACAGACCACCCAATGCAATCCCATGACACAAGGCAGTGACCCTCATATGTGAAAAAAAGATCTCGACTGCTGGAACATCATCGTGTTGCCAAATGTTCAACTCCTTAAACATATTCAAACTCTATCAATTTAAAAAACCAATTCGACAACGTAAAAATAATTTAGAAACCCTGAATATTTCCTTTTAATAACATTATCCTTATTAAAACCCTTTATATCAAAATTTTAACTGGAATATATATGTGAATATATTTAATCATTACACTATTACAAACTATAACATCCTATAATATTTTTGGAAAATGTATCATTCCATATATATTGAGAATTAAATGAAACATATTAAATTAAACAGCATATTAATAACCTATAACTCATTTAGGGTATAAAAAATTGACATTTATTTTATAATATTATAATCTTTCATGAAATAATGATATTCATCATTATATATTAACTTAATGTAAATCATTATAATTTTATTTATCTTTATACATCCAAAATACTTTTGATTTTAATGTGAGACACAAATTAATATCCGAATATTTTTATTTAATTTAATATTTATCTTTTTACATAAAGGGATATACCTACTACTCTCTTAGATAATTTATTATCTTAATAATATAATGATAGGACTCAAAAACTATAATTTTTTATGAAATAAAAGTTTATATATTTTATTCCTAATATTTTACATATAAAACATTCATTAAAAATATGATATTATATTCTATATTTTTATTGAATTTACCTTGGAAAAAGAATAATAATCTTAATGTGACAGTAAAGGTTTGAAGTAATATATCAATAAAATTTAACATACCTCCAGATAAACATATTATCCTTAGTAAAGCATTTTTCCCTTTTATCCTTTCCAAAACATCTAATAGTATTTTATGAAATATAAACCAAATGTATTTAATTCAAAATATCATATTGTTTTCTAAATTTTTTTATTGTTATAAAAATCTTCATATCATGAATTAAAAATTTACTATCTATGCAGATCCATAATTTAACACCCAATCAAATGGAAACTCAGTAATTCATTGTATGAGGACACATAAATGGACTCAAGCAGGACTTAAAATATGAAAAAGGGCCTATAACATGAATTTTGGAAACTATTTTTATTATATAAAAGTTACCAATGACAATAAATAATCCAAAATATATCCACATTAGAGTACTCAGAATAAGAAACAGAAACATCTAATAACATACATGAAATTTCTGTATAAAAAAAAATTAGTTATCTTACTACAATGTTCCCATTGAACGAAGAGAATAAAAATATTTTCACACAACCATAATTCAATAGTCAAGATTAATCCCAATCCATTATACCAATAATGTTTCCAAATCCTGATCCAATACATGTCTTGTACTGTGAAATGAATGTAGATGTAATGTATGAACATGTACTATGATTCCCATACAGGGAGTGATAAAATAACATTTTAGGTTCTCACAAATAAACACTAATATATTCCTTCATATGAATGTATATTCATATTGAAAATAAATATATTATATGTTAATGATTTCAAGGTCATCATGTGTTAACATCATCACAGAAACACTTAAAGGAAGACACACACATATGTTGGGTCATAATGTTCTAATTAGGCCTCCCAACTATGATACATACATTTATCAACACCATGTGGGAACCATATCAACACCTAATTTTACTTAACATGATTCCAATAACATACTGAAATAATTAGAGAGAGGAAACGTTCAATTTGATGATGAATAACTAGAAGGGATAGAGAATAGTTATGAATCCATATCATGATCCACTACCTTGTAAATCAATGTAGGTTCTATTAATCATTTTTTACATCATATAATGTCTTATATCATCATTGGAGGTTACCTAACATGACCCACACTATTAATGTAATGTTACATCCACTAATAATGTCATGGTATGATAATGTCGATCTTCAGAGGCGGTCTTCCATCTCTGTCACTCTGTGAAGTCACACGGCATGAACGCAACAACTCATGGAAAGGGATGTCATATAAAATATACCATCTAATGGAAGGGTCCCATGGACATCTATGGAGGTGTGAATTCCCTATAAATTCATGGTTTACATTAACTTATCACTCTTGGGGAAAACACCTTCAATAGCTAATAATATATCACTGAATGTATAGCTTAAATTCATGAACACGTAGAAAATTTCTCACTCATGTAATTCCATAGATCCATCTGGATCTTGTAAAGGATAGGCAGTCAGATCCCATACCCCCACTGATATCTATTACCTAATTATAGTAACATATTTATTCACACACATTTTAATAAAAAATGTATACATGATAATAACATATGACACTGCCATATCATATGGTGTTAGTCACATCGACCAATCATATCCATTAAGAAATTACTTTTTTATCAATTTTGAAATATTTTTTTCCTCCACACCCATATCTATCTATTCAAATCAATAAAAATCTTGTTTCATCAACCCAAGGTGGTACAACCCACTGAATTTTCATATGACTCTATCCACATCAAGAGAGATACCATCACAATACCAATATCGTAATTTGAATCCTAGTTCCATGTACTAGGAAAAAATAAATAAAAAATTATAGGGTCCCTTAATATATGTCCAAGTGGAGGATTATTAGTGTTTCATTTTAAGGAATAACCTCCCCATCACAAAAATCAATCCCCAATTGATTTTACAACTCGTGAAATTCATTTATAGCCACAATACCATAAAGATACAAGTCACTAAGGAACAAATGTTTTTTTTCCATTTCCTTGATAATTTCTAACAATGATAACCTCATGATTTATAATTAATCATTGGATACAAAACAAGGACATCAATAACCCTAGTCTCAAATTTTTACCAACTCATGTTATTATGTAATCATAACTATAAACATAACCTCTTTGAGAAAAGATCATTGGGAGATTTCAAACCACTTATGTTCTAAATAAAATATATCCAAATCATACGTATGTATACCAAACCATTATCCACATGAAATCCTTACCCAGTCCTAATATCTACCAAATTCTATGTGGTAGATATATAGAAAAGAATAATCATTTAAAAATATATATATGAAATTGTATTACATAGGACACCTTCACATAAAAAGGATTCAACACCTTACTGAGATCCACAAATCCATATCCAATCCCAATGAGTGAGACCTCTATTCTCATTAGCCAGATGAGATAACACTTCAGACACATTTTTTATCATCTAATGTATGTGACTTGATTATATTATACAAATAAATTATTTCCCCCTTGATCTTTTTTTTGTATTCTATTTACAAATCATGCTTATATAGTAACATATTATTCTTTTAATAATATTTCTATGGGTAGGAATTCGGTGACCAATTCATGTCACCACCATTATAAGAAAATAATAATAATAAAATTTTATGAATAATTATAAAAATTAATCAAAATGGTCTTAATTTCCTAGAAACTCAATTGAAATCATCCTCTTGCTGAAACAGTAATTAATAGGGTGAAGTCATTATCCAACACTCACACAAAAAATGTCAAAAAAAAGTTTTAACCATTATCCTTGATTGAGTGGATAATTTCATATTGTTTTTGAAAAAACATGAAAACATACATATAGTGATGTACCTTCCTTAAAACTGTGTGAAATGATGTGAATAAATAATTTTGGGTAGACCTTATTAAAAACATTAAAAATTCCCATCAACTAGGATCATTTCTACAATGATACAAGGGAAATAATTTTGAATCCATAAAAGAAATCAAATGAGATCCTTGGTGTAAAATATAAAGGTATAATGGTAGAAAAATATACTGACATTACTTAGATCATTGATGCAATGCAGTTGGAATAGATGAACCTTAATTGGTGTTTAAGGAGGAAAAAAATGGGTGATAATCGACTAAATCATATTATTTCCATATTCTAAAAATAACATACATATAATGGATAATGATATGGAAAATAATAAAGTTCACATGCATAAATAAAATCCCCATGGGTAAAATTATGACTTGACCTGACATTGACACCATAAATCCCTACACCTAGATATATCAGGGTTTCAATTAAATTTATTTGCCTAAAATTATTCATATAATGGGTTTAAACCCTCATCCAACCACATTAACTGCATGGACCCTCTGGATTATAATATAAATGTTTTAAAAAACTAAATTTTCTAATATTTTACTACTTGATCTTCCTACATCATCTATAAATGGACATGAGAGCACCATCAGTCCTCGACCTATATCCAAAAATTGTAATTTATTATGTACATGCACTCAGAATCCCAAACTGTGTCCTATTATTGAAAACATTATCTAAAACATACCAAAAAATATTTCCTCAAAAATGTATTAATGAGAAAATGTGTGGAGAATTAAAAAATCTTCACCACATTTCATATCATTAAATGGATTTCATTGTACTACTTGAACCATTCAACTTGAGCTTACCAAGTCATCAATTCATTTTGAAACAACCATGTTCTAAACCATAATTACCAACACAGTTCCAATACATATCTCCCAAAAATGAATTGAGTATTCACCATAGGTATAATCCATAATCTCACAATTCACATGTAATGTTGTACAATGATCAATAATCCCATATCTGCTTAGATTCCTCAAATTCTTCACTAACATCTTCCCTTTCCCTAATCATAGGGAATGTCATCCACTAAAAATAAATGGTGATACCCCAAACATATAGCTGCAGTTGAAATAATACTTGAGAAGCAACACAAATGGTCCAAAAAATATGAATTAGAAAAAATTGATACCATCTTCCAAAATCAAATCCATTATTTAAACATGATTCTCCCCACAAAACTACAATTACAACATCACTCTGGTTCACTATCAAAAAGGGAAATTTCCAATACACTAAGAAGCAAGCCATTCACTAATCTAAAATTATGTCATGTACCATTTGTGACAAGGATATTTTAATATTTTTATAATAACCCAATATTTTTGGAGAAAACATTATTAAATATTGTTTTCAATAGGGAACACTAAGTTCAAATGAACAGTGATATAATTTCATAATATTATTATTTTAACATAACCAGTATAAGTTAGTTATTAAATTAGTGGGTGTTATTATAATATAAATATATATGAAATAAATATATAATTATTATTTAATATATTGTTAAATATAATGTTTTCATAAATATTCACTAATCATTAAAAATTATATATTAATTAATTTGAAATACACTTCCTTTATATATTATTTTTTTTGTTTTTTGAAAATAAAAAATGTTTTGTATGATTTAATAAATTCTTAATATGAAATAAAAATATTCTTTGAAAGGGAAATATTGATATTAACTTAGGATGATATTTTGGGACTTTTTAGGAAATAATAATTTTTTTAGTGAACAGTTAAAAATAAAATTTTTTGTAAACTACAATATAGTATTTGTAAGTTATGTTATTTAAAAGTGACATGATTTATTTAATGATTATAAAATTAAAATTTTAATTATTATTTCAATTTAATTCAATTAGTTATATTTAAATGAAACTTATTTTGGATTTTAGTAGATGTTAAATGTTTTCCTAAAAACACAATTTTCTAAATAATCATTTTGATGTTAAAATTATTTCCCCTTTATAAATTATTTAAATAACATGTAATGATGAATTTTGAAATGAAATATATTTTTAATATATATATGTAAATATTAATTAAAAACATTTAATTCTAATTTATATTCATAGAAGTTTTAAAAGATAATCTTATTCTTGAAAAATGTATTTCCTCAAATAAGATTTCATCCACATATATGTGGTTTTACATTAAATAAAAAACTAAAATTTCTTAAATAATAGTATTATATAATGGATTATATATTTATAATTATATTATGGTAATCTATATATAAATAATATATAATTTTTGTTGACAATGATTTGTAAAAATCATAATCAAATAATTTCCACTATCAAATGTTTTAAACGGAAAAGGCTAGTAACAATATTCTTAAGGAAGATAAAATGTTTATTTATAATTTTTGAGGTGTGGATCAGTTTAATTACTCTTCCAATAATCGATTTTGGAATTTTGGAAGCACTTTTTTATGTGTGACTTTCCACTATTTAATAGTTATCTGTATTTTCATGAATTTCACTCCTCCTACAATATGAAAGTTCACCCTTTCCTCTATTATCCATGGTTAAAAACCCATTTTAATTTGAAAATAAATTCTAATATAAATTCCTTATATCCATACAGATATCATAGAATCTATTTTCATGTTATGAATTTAATCATATATTTGTTTAAGTGTCATCATATTTTGGATTCTTGAAGAATAGGAAATGTTCTTAATCGAGAATCTTTGATTTTTATATTGTTATAACTCCTTAA
This sequence comes from Viscum album, assembly GCA_963277665.1. Classification (NCBI taxonomy): domain Eukaryota; kingdom Viridiplantae; phylum Streptophyta; class Magnoliopsida; order Santalales; family Viscaceae; genus Viscum; species Viscum album. The sequence goes on along the minus strand of OY728164.1, from coordinate 837,976,880 downwards.
AATATCATTTAATAATTCAAATTTCATAATTTCAGCATCTTACATATACTGTTATTTTAATTTGTTGATGGAATAAAATCAAACATTCATTAATTATATAAAATGGGAATCAATTCTATTGTTCGTATTTATGGAGGACTACTATCTCACAAACAAATGGAAATAATTATTAATTATCGCCACTCATGGTCATTCACAATGAAGGATTTCAAATTTTTATGTGAAATTAATGAAAATATATAAATATGTAAATTTAATATATCATAAACCTTCTTACCATAACATCCATGAAAAGACGATATCATTATTTGGGTATATGGTATACTACTTCCTCTTGGAGCGATTTAAATCATTTTTTATTACTCATGTGTATATACGACATATCATCTCTGAGATTGTAAAATATTAGTTTTTTATGACCATAATAAATTTTTCATTTTATAAGAATAACTTACTGATAAATAATATAAATATTTAATTATTATTATTCTAGGGAAGATGTATTGATGATATTATTTACCAAGGTCAACACACCAATGACAATTTTAATTTATTAATTGAACATCCTCTAACAATTGACATCGATATAACTAAATATAATGTTAAATATTTAATTCAAAATAGTTATGATAATATTTTTGTATATAAGTGATTAAAGCTAAAAAATATTATTATATAAAACATATTTAATTATATAATACTAAAGATAACAGGCACAAATGAAATATTTTTTCCCATGCAATGATTTTCATCTCAGAACATCATTCTATGAGACACATGTTTTTTATTCAAATAATTTATTCTATATGGTGTATAGTAAAAATAATTTCATATTATATCACGAATATTTCATACTTAATTATATTTTATATTACTATTAATCTACATTATTCATGGAAATTTATGACACAAAAGTCCTGAATGGAGTCGTGGTTTATATTATAATATGATTGTAATCTGGGTTTACGGAGCATGAATTACGTGTGTAAGATATTATTTTATTGTTATCGAATAAAACAATTTAATTTTCTTCTCCTGTTTTTTTCAATTATATTTTCTTGCAATGTTTTCATTTTACACACATTAGATCATAAAATGTTTGTCTAAATGTTTTTAAAAAATTAGTACATTGTTTCTCACATTAGTCCAATATTAATTTTCATCTATATCTTTTTATTATTAAAAAATCAATATTATTTATTGATTTATACAAAATATCTAGTAAATCATATTATGACCCTATTTTACAGTTTAAAATAATATTTTAAAGGAATGTTTTTTTATTTTCCTAAACAATTAACTTTTTAAAATTATTACAATAGTGCCCATGGAAAATTTCTTGTATCATATAAAACATGTATGGTGTTACCTACCATCATGAACACACAAATATATTAATGATCCATTGAAAATTTATTTTATGATTTTAATAAATATTTTACTTTTTATATTTTTTTATTTTAAGATATACAAATGTAATTTTCAATGTAGAAATTTAATTATCATCATTAATAATTTTAAGAAATACAAAATTATTTATATTAATTATCAAAAAATACATATATTGTAATGGAATTTTTTTTTTATATATTTATCATGAATATATTCCTCGTTTACTCAAAATTAAATTTATCAGGTAATACATTCCTCTTCAACATTTATGAAATTCCTTCATTAATAAATATATTTTGATTATGATATGTGGTATGATTATACAACCCATTTTATTTTCAAAGTTTATTATTATATTTATTCCTTATGTTTTTTCCCTTATATGGGATGCATAATAATGTAAGTGATATGAATGTGATATGTGAGATCATAATTATATACTTCCATAATGAATTAGTAAATATTTTATCCTCAATGGACATCATATATGGGATTATAGACTGAAACTAATATGTTGTGGGATTATATCCACCATGTGATGTTATCTTAGTGGTTAGCCATGAAATATGGTTATTCATGTTTTAAGCTGCTGTATCATTTTTTATGATTCCAGGGTCATGTGATACAGTGTTCATTAAATAATTCTATCATGTGATTACTCATATGACTTCTCATTAATGATATCATGTGACTCCGTGGACTAAAATATTTTTTATATTTATCATGTCATTTTCCTTTTATTTGTTTTTTATCTCACCTATTTTATCAACATATTAACATGTGTATCCAATGTTTTTTATAAAGATCCTATGAGTTTATAATGTCACAAAAGAGTATAAAAACAATTATTTCATGATCTATTTTTCTTTTGATGTTTACTGTAACAATGTCTTATAATGAAATAATTTCTAATAATCTATGGGATTTAATGAATCGATTATTATGTTAAAAAATATGTAAAAATATTTGTATAGGTCTTGGGTTAGAACAGTAAATATTAGAGAAATTTATAGTTATATAGTTTTATTAATTGTAAAATAATATTTATTTAAATCTAGGGATAAGAATAAAAATAAGACTATGCCAATAAATATTGTCCTGAAAATATATTGAACTATAGAGAGAGTGGGTTCCATGAATGTTAATCACTATTTGTATACTACATGTTGAAGATTCTCTAGAATAATTTTTCCTATGCCTAATGACATGAAAAATGACACATTTTTATATGAATCATTCATCACATGATAAAACATAGGAGGCCATGCAGAAAAGCTAGTTTAACCCTCCAATGATATAAGTTTTTAAATGTCACAGATTCTTTATAATATATCGTGAAGCAAATTAATATATTACTATGATTAATAAACAATGTTAAATCTAATTTTTTGTACATAAGGCTAGTTAGTTCATAATATTAAATCTACTAAAAAATCCATTGTTTTAATATACATATGTTTAATATGATTAAGATTATTTTGGGTGACAATTATGGTAATATAACCCTCTAGAGTAATTTGGGTTTTATTAGAGAAATTTATTGTATGTATATTTCCTTTATACTTTCATGAAATATATTGAATTGTATTAGTATCATTTATAGTTAATCATATAATTGATGTAAAGATAGTACTAATAAGTTATTATTATTTAATTTTATTGAAAAATTAAGCTTTGTAAAAATAAAAAGGGGTTGAAAACTGATCTAATTATTAATGTTATTTTAGTAATAATCATATTATTTTTTGGAAGGTTATATAAATCATGATAATTTAGTTTTAAAAAATTTACCACTTGCATTTTGGGATATTACTATTTATATTTTGAATGAATAGATGTGGTGTTGGATCCAAAAACTAATGATAGGTATGGTAGTAGTGCCTACAATTGGAATATGTTATGTATTAAATAGTATGAAATAATATTAATTTAAATGATTTTATAAATAAATAAGAAGTTATTTTTGGGAAATAATTTTTTTAATGAAATAATTTTTTAATTTTAGTATTGTGTGGATATTAATGATATCATGGGAAATGTTTAATTAGGTTTAAGTAATTGTATCCAAAAGGTATAAAATTTATTTAAAAATGAATGATTATTTAAGAAAAACAGAATTAAATACATTATTTTTTTTGGATTTAGGTTTATTTTGTTCTTGAATATTTTTTGTTTAACATTGTATATATAGATTAATATGAAGGTGTATTAATTTTAAGAGATGTATACCATGTAATAAATATTTTGGGTCTTTATATAGTGTATAATGAAAAGATGATTTAAATTATTTAATTTTATAGAATATTATAATCGATTAAAATTTATTTATAGTTCTCTTAGCCTTAAAAAATTCATCTTTAATACTCATGATTTTGTGAAAGCTATATTATTGTAGTGGTAAAATTGTATAGAATTAAAATAATTATTCCTTGTAAGAATATTTCCTTATTTACTTAGTATACATATTAAAAGGATCATATAACATTAGGGAAACGATTTGAAAATTAATAATTTCTTAATTTTTTATATGTCGAAGGTCAATTCTATCATTTAATGTGGGTATATTGATGTCTCCAAAATGGATCATACCATAAAAATATGTTTTCAATTACCACTAATGTTTTTCTATATGGGAAGATAGTTATGTTATGTCCATTATATTTTCCTTCCACTATTCTTAGGTGGTTGTTTTATTATAGCTTTTATGATAGTGGTTTACTTGAATGAAGATTTTGAATTTAAAACCCTTGATTATATAACACAATATTAAAACTCAAAGAAAAAATTTATTTAAATGGGGACGAATTTAAAATCCTTATATTATATAATAAAAATATATTTGATAGAATATTCCTCAAGCATCCTTAGGTATTAACGAACTGCGATATAAATTTCAAAATTTTTATTTACACAATGACAATATTACATAGATATAAAATTAGGAGATAGTAATGATATAAAAAAATTTATAAAATATATATTTATTAAAAAAAATCTAAATTTATTTATAATAACTTAATACTTAAGAAGTTCAATATAATATATATACATTTTAATAAAAAAATAGTTTTATTTTGTCAATTGATTTAATTGTTTTTTGTGAGAAAATATTTTTATTAATTTTTTGAACTATTTGATATATTGTTTAATAAAATAAGAATAAATTTTTAAATGATAAAATTGATATTTATATTTGGATAACGATTTTTATTTTTTAGAAAAACTATTTGTTTTGTTGAATAATCAAAAAACGATTATTGAGAAATTCTGTTTATATTTTAATATATTATGATTTATAAAATTAAAAATTTTCTTTTAGATTTATATAAATATATAATAATTAATATTTTGATATATTAGATATAATTAATCAACATTAAATCAACTTTACACTATATTTTCTTAGAGGTCCACTTTTATGTTTAAAAACACATTTATCTGAAAACTAGACCAGAATTTTTCTCTATTTTTATTAATTTTAATATACCATTTTTTGAAATTATTAACATTATCTCTACAGATTTTAATTTTATAAAATTGGAATTAGTTACATTAAATTATGTTTACTATTCATATATTTATTATAATATCATTCTATGCTTAAAAATGCATTAATTTAAAATACATTTCTTAGATAGATCTATGAGTTTTACATTAATATTACATCTTCAAAATAATTATTTTAATTTTATATAATATAACCTATATTTATATACATAATAATTGATTTTATTTAATATTATCAATTTAGTTTTTCTCATCATTAATAGTAAAATAGTAAAAAACAGTTATGGTGGCCTAAAAATTAAAAGTGAAAATTGAAGTAACATTAGAGGTAAAGAGGTTAACATGTTTAAAAAACGTTTTTTTTATGTTATAGGTTTTTAAAAACCATATATCTCATTAATTTTAATATTTTTCTATTTTAGAGGCACTATTCCTTATAGTGAGTTCCCATTATTGAATTTTTTGGTATGTTTACAATAAATCCACTCATCTTCCCATATTAATTAGAACTCTCCCTCCTCTCTTTTCCAATATTTTTTAAAAAATATATTATAAAAAAATAATACTCACTTAATTACATCCCTCCACTCATCATGGATTCATTTTTTGGCCAGTAGGTAAATCTATAAATTCTTTATGTGTAATCTGAGAAAGGTTTTTCAAGGAAGATTTAATGTTCTAAACTAAGAATCTTTGTTTAATCTATTATTTCACATCCCAAAAATAATAATTAATCATTATTAAAAATAACACTAGTATATCCCATATATTATGATGTTAATATGATATTGTAAAAACATAACTCTATATCCATATCCATAAAATTTGTTAAAAACCCATCGTTCTTGTGTATCGTGTAATACCACCACATGAAATGATGTAATTTTTTTACATCAATGAATTTCATAAATATTCATAATTATTTATTTAATATTTATAAATTATATTCATGAAATAATACAAAATATTTAATTGTTTCATATTATAAAACTTATTTCATTACCGTCCATTGAAAAAGTGTTAAAATAGTTCGTTTGTATGAAAAAAAGCCACATTGCAAAACAATTCAAATAATTTTTTATTACAGAGTCATATGAATTGAATATGTATGTGTATTTAAAGAAATAATATCAAATTAATAATATAATGGTAATTTTTTAAGATAATATAATACTTACCTTTTTTCATCATGATCATTGAAAAATTGAGACGTTCCAGAAACATACTTATAACCCACCATCTCCTTTTATGTAACGTAGTTCAATTTTGATAACTATTTTTCTTGGGTTGATTAATAGTATAATTTTTCTATAAATAATAATATAATTATATGATTATTATTCTGGAGAATTCTGAAAATGACCCTTTTGACCACATTCAATATATTACTTCCATTTTTTATGATGTGATCTTCTATAACACAATCAACATAGTGAAATTTTTGTTTTTTAATTAATAAAGTCATTAAAATTATGGAAAATAAATTGTTTTTGTACAATTAAATTAAAATATAAAAAGTTTTATGAAAAGAAATAATTTATATATTTTTGTTGTAGATGTCATAAATGAATTACATGATAATTCTAGACATGTGTAATGGATTTTTTGTCAAAGAAATTTCATTTCGAAATATGTTATATTTTAAAGCTATTTTCTATTAAATGGTTTATATACATAAAATTGACATATTATATATTGAACCATTTATACTTCATGAAATTTAATTTTATAATTAAATTGATTAATGCAAGGGGTGTTTTCATTCAAATTTTACCAAAATAGTGATGGTTTATGATTCAATCATAATTTAATCGAGATTTTTTATATCAAATATTATGTTTTATGGAATTATATGACAATTTTATTGAATCAACATTAAAACTACATATTCTATTTTTTTAAACAAGAAAGAAATTTATTTTCAAAAGGATAATATAATTTTTTATTTTTATAAAATCTATTCATGACTCACACATGACAAACCTATTCACTATACGTGAGTTAATTTACTCAGTATCTATTTATGCAAGAAAAAATCCATTTTAAATAATTAATATTTTCCGATATTTAAATCATGTTCAACATTTTAATCTTGACATTATTCTTATCCATTACATTCATTAAAATAATGTGATTGTTTTTAATAATGTGGGATAATCCCAGTAAGCTTAGTATGGTAATTAATGAAACAAAACAATTAGTTCAATGAGAAGAAAAAAAACACTATTTAATAATTAAATTAATCTCTCTGTTCATTTAGATATTGAGTTAAATCATCCTCACATGAAAACATTTACTCATTTCTCTAATATAAAATAATTAAAACCCATATTATAAAAATAAATACCTTCTTTGGGAACATTGAACTTGAAATTCATATCCGTTTTTGAATAATGTGGAGCCTAATTAATTCCATATGATAGTCACATTTGGTAACTACCTCCATATTTCCTCAAAATACATCTTACATTTCCCAATTCATTGGAGCATTAACATTTTGCCCAAAAATATATAACTTTCCCACAAAGTGATATTTGGGTGCACCCATCACATAAGCTATAATGAGTTCACCTATGATATATAATGAGGGTAAAATCATTGTATGATATGTATCTAGAAAAAAAATTTCACCTATATTTTTAAAGTATCATATTATGTATAAAATATTTAATTATAGCTTGTTCATCAAAAATCCCATATAAAAAACATTTGGATATCAAAATAACCTTAACATAATATATATATATATTTAATAATAAAATACACAAATATTTGATATTAGGTGTTTATATTTAAATAAATAATTATTAAAAACATGTTTCATTAATATTAAACATTCCATTTTGAAAACAATTAATTTATAAAAATATTTCACGCTTGAAAATGAAAACATTTTATTTGAAAATATAATTTTAAACATGAAAAATAGACAACATAACATTGATGTATCAAAATGGAAAAGAAATCCATTTAATCCTTTTATGTTAAAAAAATTCAATTTTTAATTTTTTAATGAGTAACTTTATAATAGTATTTTTAAAATAAATTCCATTACCTTGAGTTTGTCTCTTTATATACATTCAATATCATTTTATTCATCAAAAAACCTCAAATTTGTAACACCATAAGACCCCTATAGTTGGTTTTATGAATAATATATGGTCTAGATAATAAGGTTAGTTAATATATGTGGGTTTGGTATTGATCAAAAATGGGGTTTTGGGTGTTAATAAATGAGAATAATATGTGTCCCATTATTGGAGAACGGAGGGGAACTCGTAATATTTCCCAAAATATTAAATTAATCATCAATTCCAAATGTATTAAAAATGATTTATTTTAATGATATGATGAGTATGATTCTATATATTCTAATAAAATATCTTTTAGATATGTTTATATCATTCACATACCCATATAATTTAGTTTACCAATAATTTGACACCATCAACTCATACCTTGACAACATTGATATTTACTCTTCAAGGGTCCATATTGATACTATATAATATAAATATTCTCATAAGTGGATCATGGTTTATATTTAATACTTTATCATAATAAAATGGATTTATATAAGATTTTTATTTAATTTAAATAAGCTTATAAAATATTATTTATTTTAAAATATCTTCAATGTAATGGTTCATTTATTTTTCACACCATTATTTGAAAATAAAAATGCAACTATATAACCCAAAAAAATAATTTAATAAATCAGTAACATGTAAAATTAATCTATAAATTTTTTAATGACATAAACTACATCATATTATATATATTTTAATATTTTATATATTATTTATTTTTTTAATTATTTAAATTATATATGCATCATTCTTATAAAATAATTTCATGAAATTATCTGTGCAATAAAAAAATTTCCATGATTAATTTAAATAAATTATATTTTTAAATAATATTTATACTCTAACATATCTTCATCATTAAATTATATTAAAAATATTGTTCAATTAATTAAAATTAGATTGTGAAATGTTTGACTTATCTATAAATAAAATATTATAAATGAAACAATCACATACAAATGGAAAAAGCCCTTAATTTTTAACCACTAGTTTTTATGGATTAAATATATACATACAAAATTAATTGGGCATGTTTAAGAGTAATATCATAGTCCATATCATATTTTTTATCCTTAATTTGTCTATTTACCCATTATGGCTTTAGAAAAATTTACAGAGGTTACTATCCATATTGTTTAAACATAAAAGAGCTATGTTTCCTAAATTTTTACAAAATTATTCCATATATTTGAAAAAATATATCAATTCTAAAACAAATAGGTCTCACTATTTAATTAGTTATTAAATTGAAAATAAACAATGAAAACAGTTTTTCAGCAAAATAACCATTTGGATATAAAAATATAATTACCCAAATTTCATGAATAAACTAAATTTAGAAAAAAAAATAAGATTATTTGAAATTATATTTCAATAATTAAATTCTAAATATAATATAAAATATAATTTAAATTTTTAAATAATTAAATATAAGATATAATTTTTAATAAAAGTCATTATTTTTCACTATATATGAAATTATAATAATATTTAGAAAAGTATAAAAGGTTTACCATCAGATTATTTTGATATTATTATTTTTAAAAATAAAAATTTACTCTAAAAATAATTAAACTATTTTTAGAAATTATTTATACACTTCTATTAGAAAGACAATAAAAATAATCCTTGAATAATGTGAAATTAAAGAGAAAAATTAATTTACTGAAATTAAATACATATTTTAATATACATTATTTAATATAATAGTAATGGTTATTACCATATTTCACTGCATTATTTGTATAATTTTATTCATTCCCACTAATTTAATTTCTAGTATATAATGGTTACTTAATAATAATATTTAGTTGTTCATTTAAGCACGATGATGTATATCAAGTTTGATATAAAACATTTTCATTCTTTTAAAAATAATATCGATATTATAGTCTCCCCAAATTTAAAAAGTGAATCCATAAAAATTTTAAATTTGGATCAATAAAATTGGTTTGAATTATCATAAAACCATTTTTGAATCCCACATCATAAAAAGGTTTTAATAAAACTTCTACATTAAATAAAAATAATTGAATGACTAATACCTTATAGAACAATAAATAACTATTTTTATAGCTTCAAAAATGTAAAAATTAAGAGGAAATATTACACCTAAGTAATGAAAGATAGTGATAGAGAAAAAGGTCATGAAAAATAGAAAAATCACAAAATGATAAATCAATTAATGGATAAAAGTCTGTCGATTTCCAAGGAAGAAAAAATGGATAATGTTTTTTGAAAATAATTTTCCAATAGCTTAAGAATTAATTTTACATATATATTAAGAAAAGAGGGATGTTTTAATGCCCCAGCCATAGTTTCCCAATGTTGGTGCATTATTACAATACATTTGCGTGATCATAAAAGTTCAGGTCACAAAAGACCGATTGATTTGGTAGCTTTGGAAATACCAGATACATTCATTAGTTTTACATTACATTATAAAATGAAAAACTACAACAACATGGTCACTATAGGCCACACTCATATCAATTATACTATCCCTCCTAAAATGTAATAATATACTTTTCACATCATGGAAAAAATAAAACATTGAATGGGTTGATCACAAATGCTCAGAAATGGTAACAATATAGCAGAAAATATCATAAAAAATAATAAACATTTAAGTCAATGTCGGACTGAAACAAAAGCCTTTTAAACCTGAACTTCATCATAATATGGAAAAGACAAAATCAAATGATACCAATTACTTTTTCACATGGATATTATACTTGTCGAATAATCAAATGTAATATCAGTAACAACTTCTATAATGATGGAATGCATAATGTCATACTTCATAACCACATAGTCAAGGCCTTTTACCAATACTAAAAATAAGATTTTTTTATGGCCCTGTGCCAAGACACTAGTCTGTCTCATTAGACCTACCAATGCATTGAGGACCTATATAGGGATCCACCCTTCACTTATTATGTCAAATTCAATCCTCGTATAAAAAGGATTAAACATAACATAATCATTCGTAATAAAACTAGCATACGAAATGTCAATAATTTATCCAAAAACGACGAATGTTATAAAAATAACACATCCATGGGTAAAAATATCACAAATCCTTCAATACAATATAAATTTTTTGGATCATAATAAATCAACTTCAAACAAGCTTAAAATCCATCAAAGGATGTTGACATAGATGAAATCTAAACTTTTTTTAGAGAAATATATCATTTATTTTGAAATCATTTAAAATAAATATAATTATAAAAGAGAAAATTTATTTTTAAAATATTCTCATTATCGTTTAAGGGATTATTCGACAATGTTATAATGGAAGAAAATAGCCACTCCGGTCATATAAGTTAAAAAACATTCTTACATTAATTTTGATGAAAAAGATATAAGGTACCTTGTTTGGAAAATGATGAAAAGATTTATTTTAAACCATATTATAAAAAGTGAAACAAGTGTATAAATTACATTAAAACATAGTCTAGTAAACAGTAAAAAAATATTGGAATTCATTTTTAAGAAACATGGTTGTGGATGATAAAGAGTTCCCATGAGATACTTTTGTAAAAACAATATCAGATAATAAAGATATTGTGAAATTAACCCATACCGTGTAATTACCCTTGGTCTATGGTAGGTTAACATCCTTTATAATGGTTAAATAATTGTTTTCAATTTATAAAAAAACCTTATATATTAATATGATATCATATATTATCTTTTAATATTTCTTTTTTAGTGAGATTTTAGTAGTATCATTGTTTCAGGTGTTAACTAATTCATTTTCCTTTATATAATTGGTTATGTAAGCCAAATTTGTTATGGATAGGATATATTTGATTCATATAATGAATAATATTATGTTCATAAACATTATATTTAATCATAAAACGAAAATTATTTTTGAATGATAACGATGGGGAATGAATCTCATCGTATTTTTGGAAATGGTAATTCGTACGTACGCATGAGTGAAAATATAATTCTTTTGATATTAAAATAGTAAATAATTGAATATTATATCATATATAAAGAATCCTAATCATGTAATATTTTTTATTTACATCATTTATACTAATTATTATACACATCTAAAAGATGAAGTGTTTGAATAAAAAACTTCACCACGATGTGGAGACAGTAATCCGTATGAACACACCTATTGTGACTAAGTCAATTATATGATGGATATAATAATGAATATGGTGGAAGAATTTGTATAATAACATCACAGTATATATAAGTTACGTGAGTTACTATATTAGAATGGAAATAACAAAGAAAGAAAAAGTGGAAGACCGATTAGTTTAGTAGCTTTTGAAATAATAGATACATTCATAAGATTTACATTACATTATAAAATGAAAAACTACATCAACATAGTCTCTATGTTCCACACTCATATCCCTTATACTATCCCTGTAGGTCGGTCATAATATACATTTTCTCATCCTTGGAAAAATAAAACATACAAAGGGGTGAGATTAGATGCCTAGTAAGGATAACAATATAGTAGAACTATTCAGAAATAAGCATAAAAATTTACGGAAATTTAAATTTAAAACAAATGAAATTTAAACATAACTTCTGAATAATATGGAAAAGTTAAAATCAAATAATTTCATCAAATATTCAGATGGATATTATACTAATCGAATAGTCACATTCCCAATCAATATCCACTTTCTTAATTATGGAATGCATAATTCTAGATTTAATAATTACATAGTAAAGGCCTTGTTCCAATACTAAAAATAATTTTTTCAAGGCCTTGTTCCAAGACACTTGTTTGTCTCATGAGACCTACCGATGCAATGAGGAGCTATAGCGGGCCCCACTCGTCACATACTAAGTCCAATGCATTCCTCATATAAAAAATTTAAACATAATAGAAACATTCATATTAAAACATGATTACAAAATTTCAATAATGTATCCATAAAACATGAATGGAATAAAAATAACACATCCAGAATCAAACCTATCACAAAAGCTTCAATACAATATGGATGTTTTTTATAATAATAAATTAACATCAAACAAGTTTAAAATCCATCTATGGATATTGACATAGATGAAATCAAATTTGTTTAGAGAAATATATCTTTCTATTTTGAAATAATTTAAAAGTAATATAATTATAAAAGAAAAACTTTATTTTAAAAATAATTATATTTTCTTGTAAGGGAAGCTTTGATGATGTTATAACGGTCGAAAATAGCCACACCTGCCGTATAAGTTAACAAAACTTTCTTACATTAATTTTGTCAAAAATTTCACAAGGTTCCTTGTTTGGAAAATTATGGAAAGATTCCTTTAAAACTATTTTTATAAAATGTCAAACAAGGGTATAAATGAATTTAACCCATACTCTAGTAAATAGTAAAACTATTTTGGAATTAATTTTTATGAAACATGTATGTGGTTGATAAAGAGGTCCTATAAGATACTAACATATAAATATATTCGGATAATAAAGTGATTGTGAAATTAACACATACCTTGTAATTTTCCTTGGTAGAGGTTATGTTATCCACCTGTATAATTGTAAAATAATTGTTAGTATATTATACATGAACCATATACATTAATATGATATCATTGTTAGTGATATTTTAATAATATCATTGTTTCGTGTGTTAACTGATTCATTTTTCTTTATATGCTTGGATACATTAGACCTTTTTAATGGGTAGGATGTATTTGATTCATATATATAATGATATTATTTTAATAAACATTATTTTCATTCATAAAATTAAAATTAAACTTCAATCATTACAATGGGGAATGAATATCATCGCGTTCATGGAGACGGTAATCCATACGTACGCACGAGGGAAAAAATTAATCTTTTGATATTAAAAAATTATATAATTGGATTCTATATCATATATACAGAATAATTATCATTTTATATTTATTATTTACTTCATTTATACTCATTATTACACCCATCCAAATAATGAGGTGTTTGAATTACAAACATCACCACGATGTGAAGATGGTAATCCGTACATACACACATATGGTGACTTTTTCATTTATAGGATGGATAGAATAATTAATATGGTTCTACAATTATTATAATATCATCATAGTATATAGAAGATACTAGATTTAATATTTTTTAATGGAAACAAAAAAAGAGGAAAGTGGAGGGTGATAATAACATGAAAGAGGTGATGAAATTTTTACCCCTTCTTCAAGTTATTTCATTTGATTTGATCAAATGAGAAATATAGGTTGGATTAATGACTAAAGGAAGGCCTCTAAGATGAATTTATGATAGTTGAGAGGATTTTTGGGTAGGTTTTGTCCGAGCCAAATGGATTTGAATGTGTGAATTTGAGTGAAGGTAAAGTGCGCTTTTATAAGTGGGGTGAGGGGAACCTTAGGAACTGATTTAAATATTATTTTATAATTTTTTTTTTGTTTTTTATTGAAAAAACTGATTTATTTCTAGAAAAAGTTGTGGTGGGTCTAAAACCAGTCAACCAATAGGCTTTATATAGTTTTAGGTCACTATATTAACCTTATCTTTTAGATTTAACTTTTAGTTAAATAGTTTGAAATTTACCATGTCTCTTTATTTTTATATTATATTTATAATAACCATACAATAAACTTCCAAAATAACCACAAGTTTTTCACTAAAAACATATATAATGTTATTTATACCTTTTTAAAAAACCAAATATTTTCAGGAATAGAATAACATTAAAAAAATAATATATTTTTTAAAAACTCTTTCATGTCAATTTTGATACTGTTTGGTATTTTGTTTTTGTTAAATTAATAAAAACATAATTATTTCGAAGAATATTCATTTAATCAACCCTAAAATTTCATATTAACTTATAAAATTAGTTAAATTCATTAAAAGTCTCAAATTAGAAATATCTGGATATTTATAATATCAATTATTTTAATCATTCATTAATAAGTTAATTAATGCATCATCATTGTGTGATAAAGAAATTTAATTATTTAATAAATAAAAATTATAAATAAATTTCCATTATGTAAGAAATATGTTTATCTTAACAATTAATATTTATAGTCTAATTTATATTATGTAAAACCATATATTAAAAATGTATTAGTTATTGAAATTTGATTTTAACTCTTTTAACTCTTTTTTAAATAAAATAATAATAAATGTTCTAATATAATCCATGTGGACAAAAGGGGATCATCTTTTATGCCTAATGTTGTTTTTGGTCAAATTACACATATCAAAAAGAATTAGGACATGTTTTAGAGTAATTATGATAACGTTTTTACCATTAATTACCCTATTTATTTTTTAGCTGTGATAAAAAAAGTAAAAAGTTACTAATTACCAATAATTATTTTCATCTTATTTAATGACATCTTACTTACTGATATCAATCGTGTCTCTCATATTATTAAAATTCAACTCACATAAGCTATAAAATTATGTTTTATACATATTTTCAAATTTATCTATGAGGTGGGTAAAATACAGTAAATAGTACGATATTATTTTATATAACTAAACATATTCGAAAATGGCTCCAATGAATTACGTCGAACATATATATGTATTATGTATTTATTTTGACATAAAATAAATTAAAATAAAATAACTAATTATTAATATAAATAGGCGTTTTTAACCAATAACGTAGTGTTTTTTCACTATTCATCATAAATTTAATGTTTTCAGAAAAATACCAAAAATTCACCTAATGCTAATTTTTATATTCCGAATCCAAAAATGAAGTCCATTTTGTAAGATAAAATTAATAAAATTTATAAAAGTCAGTATTACAATTCAAAATGGCTATTTTGATTGGTCACGGTGTGTTAGAAATTTGAAATTTCGTATAATACAAGCTATTTCATTATATAAAGGGAAACATACAGCAAAAGAATGGGGTGTTATAGAAGTATAATTAATTTACAAGTACAATTTTATCTTTTATCAATTTCTCCCATTAAAATAATCATCCTCACAGTTTTTCGAGTATAATTATTCATGTATAAAGAACTAAAATAAATCTAAATGGAAGTCAAAATAGATAATTTATAACAATATAATCACCATTACTATATATATTAAACAAACACAAACTAGTTATGAAATACAAAATATTTCAAAAAATAAATACCCATCAAATGATTAAAAACTACATTTAATCTTTGAAATAAAACTGTGATACCCAATCTCACAATAGATTACTCAACATATAACTATCATATTTTTTTTCAAATTAGATATAAATATTATTCCAACCTAAAATCAAGAATTATTATCTCATATAATATTGAAGTTAAATTTATTATTTTCACTCAATATATCATCATTCAATCTTAATGTATTATATGAAAAATTATATTTCTTAAACCACATAATATCATTCTATTCTAATCATTTATTTAAATAACCTGAATCACCATAAAGAAACAACAATAATATATATTATTATAACATAAAATTAAAATTTTATTCTTAATATTATATCTCATCAGTATATTATTTTATTAATTATATATGGATCCAAAAATAATGAATGGCATCTGATGTAAAATTAATCACTTAATCACAAATCATTTTCCAATTCAATGCTTTTCTAGTTGATAAAACATATATTCCAATAAAAAACATAATATTCATCCATAAATTGTTTAACTGAAAAGAAAATGTTATATGAAACTCGTCTATATATAGTCCACTAGTTGGAAAATAAACCTTATCACCATTTGGTTAAGGGTTCAAACATCGCAAGATTGCTAGAGGCAATGAGCTATGACACAAATTATATGTTGAATTGTTTTTATATTATTATTAAATATATTATTTTTTAACATATGAAATAAATTATTAAAATAATATTCAAATATTCAAAAAGAAATAGAATTTTTAACGTCAATGTTTTTTTATTAATGTTAATATTTTATGCATAATTATATCAAAGATCATAAAATTTTTAATGTTTATCCATAAAATTAAAAATTATGTCATAAAAAATAAATGTATTTTTCCTCAAATGAAATTTTTCATACCATAAAAATATATTTTACATATACCTTTAATATTTATCTAAACTCAATGAATTTATCCCAAATATTATCAGTTACAGAATGAATCAAAATAGTGGGGACTAATAATTTTAACAAATGACCATCCTTCGAAAAAATTTAGTCTTCATGGAGCTCCCCTCACATATCTAAATGGCCCAAAATAAACTACAGTATGAGGAAATGACTTTTCTATACCCTTAAATTTTTTATCATGATGACTTATAACCTTAAAAAATATTTTTTGACACATGTTATAACAATGCCAAAACTCATTGAAAATAAACCACCTCAACATTGGACAAATATCGGTTATCCCATTCTATAGTTGTAACATATACAGTTCCTTATGTCACAAGCCCCATAGGAAACGAAAATCATTTTAAAAACATTTTGAATCTAGTTAAATAGTATTTAAAATGTTTTCTTCCACACTTAGAACACTTTAGTATCTTACCACAAGAATTCATAATTAGTTTCTTCTGTATATTCTTCCACCTTTATATTTTCTTACTATTTATATTTGTCATATGTTCTATTCAAAAAAATCCATCTCAAATTTATCTTGAAATAGAAGAAAAATCTCATAACCATTAAATTTTCATACATCCAATTCTCTTATTTTAAATTGTTTTAATAAGATGTAAAATGGATTTACTAGACTATTAGTTTTCTAAACCAAATCTAGCAAAAACCTGGCCAATCTTGTGAAGATTTCTTCACATATAACAAAAACATATTTATCTACTTTTATTAAATTATATATATATTTCTATAAAATATTTCAAAAACATGTAGTAAATTATTTATCATGAAAATTATTATTAAATGTGTCCCATTCCATGGAATCCAAATCACTATTTTCGATGGTATTCCTAACCAAGGACCACAATCGATCAACTTTATCATCAAATATATAAATGGGAAGGTTTAACTTCTCTTATTCCAATAACCAAATTCCATAAAATATATTCTTTGGGAAATTAATTCACCTATGTGAAACCATATTATATGATTAAAGATTAAAATATGGTGGATTTTTTCTACTATAATGACCATCTACAGAAAATTCTTTTTTGGTAGATCTAATAACTTTATTGAATGTATATCACTACTATTTATATCTTGTTTCAACTAATTCATCCATGAAAAAATATTTTATATTACAATTCCACCAATATTTGGTAGCATATGTGGACAATTATTTACCGCTTTATTCCCTTTTAACAAAACATTCTTATTTCCTATATGGAAAAACACAATAAACAGGCATAGTTTCAATATAGAATCATTCGAATATTGGAATTATATATCATCTTAAGGTAATAATAATTTAATATATTTTTTAGGGTATTCTATTAAAATTATCCTACCCAATATTGTTATCTAAATTGTTCTCTGATACCAAATGCAAGGACCAGATCTTAAAAAATTCATATAATAGTTATTTTGAAAATATAAATAACATTCTATTAAAAAATATCTTTTAGGATAATATATATAAAGAAATAGGTCATAAATCACACATAATTAACATATATATGTGATGTGAATACGTTTAAAAATTTTCCATTTTTCCACAATAAAATATCCCTTTAAATAAGATTTTATATCTTTTCATTAACTCATCTTTATAATTTTAATCCTGACATCATCATTTTCGCCACACTTATTTAAAAACAAGTGAAACTTTTTTCAAACCTAGGATTACCACTTAAAGATAAATAAGGGAAATATAAAATGTAAATTGTTAATCCAATGGAAAATGTTAAATCAAACATAAAAATTATTTTTAACTCATTATTGATTGAGTTTTGGAAATAATTAATTTTCAGATGAAAACATACACACAATCAGGTCAACAAGATTAAATAAAATCATTAGAAAGAAAATTAAAACCCTTTTTTGAAAAAATAGATCATGAAATTAATATCCCATTTAAAAATAATGTTCAAAATAATTATATAATAGGTAAATGCATAAGATAAATGCATTAGTTTCTCTATCCTTCATACTTAAAATGAAAATTTATATTACCTAATGCGTTGGAGCACTATCTAGGCCATAAGAAATATATAATAAGATCACCAAGTTATATCTACATGCACTAAATATGTAAGATATATTTTCATAACATGAGAGTGATAATGGAGCTCATATAACTCCTTAAAATTTTGTGAATTATTATAGTTAGAATTAATTTATGATTTTTTATATTATTCATTTCATGGAACGCAAATAATTTTATATTTTATATTTATGAAATATGAAAATAATTCTTTATAAATAAACCATGTTATTTTTTCACTAAACTCAAAAAAAATTAGATTTATATTCATAGAACACCACGGTTAGCTTATGTTATAGGAAATATTAGATTCCTTCAAAGGCTTGTGTAACATGAAAGATCAACTGTTAATGAACAATAATTATTTATTAAAATATTTTCATTTAATAAGATATAACATTGAAATTATATTAAAGAGTTGTGGATTAAATAACTCATATTTAAATTAATATGTTAATTATTAATTATTAATTAATATGAAACTGATTAAATATTAAGAAAAATATTATTATTTAAATAGATACAAAGTTATTTTACCGTAATAAATTTAATTAAATAAATTTTTTTAGAGAGAGTAATTTAATATATTTGTTATATATATTTCTATTTAATTTTTATATAAACATACTATATTTTATAGACATAAGAAAATAATAAATCAAATATAATTCTTAAAAACATATATTTTTATTAAAGCATTTTTAGAATCATTTAATAGAGAACCCATTTTAATTATTATTTTTTAATTTTTATAGATTTAATATGTAAAAATAAATATCATATTTCAAAGAGTAAAATAAGAATTATTTTAGGGTATATTTTTGGTATCTTTATATGATGATTCCTTTTTAATTAATAGTGAAGAGTACATAATTATAGTGCAAAACTCCATTTTAATATAATTTATTTATATTGATAAATTAAAATTTTAATTAAATTAAATTTTTTATTTCACCATATTTCAATCAATAAACACAATTTAACTCATTATAGTAAATTTACTTTTAATAATTAATATAAAAATATAAAAAATATTTAAATATTTTGACATTAAAACTCCCCATTATCAATTCGACGACGGGATTACAGTTAAATTAATTTATTTAAAATTTTTTATAATAATTTTAAAAAATTGAATAAATATTTGGATTCATCATTATTTATGATTTCAATATGTTCATCATATTTTTTTGATGAAAAATATTATAGAAAATAAGTATAATTCATTTCACTGATTAAGGAAAATTACGATTAACTATGGACTAAACCCAATACATAAGAGCCTAAATTACATCTAATATTTGTAAAATATACATTATCTACCCATATATAAAAGCAATATTTACTTATATAATTATTATACCAATATAGGATCAAAATTTCCTTGTAAAAACCGGGGATTGATTACCTCAGACATAATTAAAAAGAGTGCCACTACTCCTGCGCTATAAAAAATGAACATATCATTGCACTTACTAAAACCACTCATGAGTTATTGTTCATAACAATATATTTTCAAATATATCATTTGTAAAGACCTGGAAATTTCAAGGAATATTTTTTCTTGATTTTCATTGGAATTTTACAAGAATGCAATTTCTGACGGCACCTAATTCCGAGGCCCGGTGTGTCGAGAATCATTTTCCAAATTTTAGCTCAGGTACGTTCAGTGAACGAACGAGCGGGTTTTTCTAACTTTTGAACTAGTGATCATAATCGAAATCTGAGGACACCGATGGAATCGCAACGCCAGTAATTTCATAGAAACACCTTTTCTAGAGTTGTGTTTACTCGGGTGTGATTTTTTAAATTTTGGGGTTAAGTAAAGGAATAAAATTAAAGTTGTGCAACCAATTTTATTTTATTTTTGTTTAACCTAAGCTAAGTGGATGCAGTGGGACCCACAATATCCTACCCACTAGGTTGGATAATTGTGAAGTGGGACCCACACAAGCCCCACCATTTCTTTCTTCCTAAAACCCCTCCTTAAATAAGGTAACGCACCCGCACCCCCATCAATTGAAAGTCAACCCTTTCATTTATCTGTTTATGAAACACCTCAATTAATTGGGTAGTTTAAACATTACAACTAATTCAATTAATTCTTTGATTCATTATTGAATTTCAAAATTCTTTGATTGAGAAATAGAATAAGGCAAACTCTTATTTTATTAGAGTTGTTGGGTTGTGAGAGGATTGGGGAGATTTTTCTCAAGTTCTTGAAGTTCATCTTCCTCGACAAAGAATGCGAAGAACGCCGACCTCCGACGACGGATGACGGTGAGAGAAACCTTTCTTCGAGATCGATGATCCGACGCTCACCCTTTCCTTCCTCCTTCCAGCGTCAAAGGAAGGGATACATAGTTCCTCCTCGGACAATCTCCGTCATGTGTGCGGAACCGTCTTTCCGCGTTGTCCATTCCGCGACGAACCATCGTTCAAATACTCTTGAGGTAGGAAATTATTTTAATTGTTTGTTCGTGATTACATCTGTCACCATTCATCATTTCAAATTGAGCCTCCCGATATTGCAATAACAAGAGGAGGTTGGACCGCCCAAACACAGTCGACCCTCCTCCCCCTTGTTTGTTTGCTTTTTTTTGCGGCACGTGGAAGGCGGTGTGGTGCCATTGCACCACGTAGAAACTATGAGTTCTGGCGATGAAGCGCGGCGCCATCGCACCGCGCCGGACAGACCAAGGCTGCCGCCTTTGGCCTCAGTGGAGCAGGAAGCGGCGGCCGGCTTCCGATCGCTGGCGTCGGAGCTGGGGGACAAGAATGCCCCGGTCCCTTAGCGGCACCAGCCTGCGGGTCATGGGAAAGCGCTGGTGGTCGTAACCCTCAGATGGCCAGTAGGAGCGGCCCCCTCATGGGGGCCGCCGTTTCAGACAGGGGGGGTAGCCCGCCCCCCGCCCCCAAACCGCTCAGCTGCTGGCCGCGCCAGCGTGCCAGGCCAGGCTGGGCGGTGCAAGTCGAGCTGGGCCATGCCCAAGCGGGCCACACCCAGACCCGGTTCATGTTGACCCAGTTCGAGCTGACCCAGGGGGTCTCGGGTCGGGTCGTTCCGGGCCCGAAACCCCCACGCCGGACATCTATAGGTCTTTCGCCCATTACATGGCATATGGACCTACGATAGATGTACCATCAGCTGCGATACGATTCTTGGATCGATATGGTCATTTTGGTATATTACACGCAATGGTTCGAAGAACTTTGGGTTCAGCCGGGTTGGTTCGTACACGAAACCAACCGGGCCCTCGGAGCGGAAACGCTTATAATATGAGCTCCGAACGTCCGATTGACATGACATAGACATTGTTGGATTCCTCATGATGATACGGAACTTTTGGAATACATTTCATGAGTTCTGGATGCAGTTGGATAGTGGTTGTGTTGGATTGTACCTGAAATCCAACCGGGCCCCTGGAACAGAAAAGCTGATAACTTTCAGATCGGACGTCTATTTGACAAACCATCAGCAACGTTGGTGTTTACGTTGAGAAACAGTCCCTATGAGCATACCCTATGAGAGTTCGTGGTACAGCCGAATTACAGCCGGGTTGGTTCGCACACGAAACCAACCGGGCCCCTAGGACGATAACGCTTGTAACTCACAGACCGGGCATCCGACTGACGCGTCGTCTGTTGCATTGAGACCCCTATGACGAGGCGGATCATTATGATACTACTTCGTGGGACTTTGTGATACTTGGAGTATCGACCAGTAGATCATGGAGCAGACCCTCCCGGTTATGAGATAACAGAGTGTAGAGACCTAGTAGCTGGCTGAGACTTGACGACTGCTGAT
Source organism: Viscum album (assembly GCA_963277665.1). Classification (NCBI taxonomy): domain Eukaryota; kingdom Viridiplantae; phylum Streptophyta; class Magnoliopsida; order Santalales; family Viscaceae; genus Viscum; species Viscum album. The sequence continues at coordinate 837,953,989 of OY728164.1, read as the reverse complement.
CTATCATCTCGGTGTGTTTCGGATAGCCCAGTGGGGAGTTCTTGGTTGTAGCGGTAGACCCACGGCGGAGGAGCGCTTGGTTGTAGAGGCAGACCCATGGTACTCAACCGAAGGACTACCTCTGGAGGCTCTAAGGGGGAGCTCTTGGTTGTAGTGGCAGACCCACAGTGGAGAAGTACTTAGTTGTAGGGGCAGACCTACGGTACTCAACAGAAGGAGTACCTCTAGAGCCTATGAGGGGGATCTCTTGGTTGTAGCAGCAGACCCATGGTGGGAAGCGCTTGGTTGTAGCAGCAGGCTCATAGTACTTGACTGGTGTATTACTACAGCAGCCCAAGGTTAGTGGGGCGCACTTGGTTGATGCGGCAGGCCCACTGTACTCGATAGAGGATGAGTTCTCTAGCAGTCGTGGTTTCGACTTCATGATTAAATCATGGTTTAATCTGAAATTATAATCATTGTGTTTCCTCTTGATTGATATGCTTCAATTGATTACTTAGGTATATGTATTGGCATATACCTGGGGAGTGGTTATCCGTTGATCTCATAATCTTTGTGTTTCCTCATGATTGAGCTGGGTTACTTGATAACATGGGTATATGTATGGTCATATACCTAAGTAGAGGTTATCTATTGAGATATTTCTTATGGTTATCCTTATTAGATTTATTGAGAACTTGAGGGTATTGTGGTCTCTAATGAGTATGGTTATACTCACCCCTGCACGGGTTATGCCCGCACCTCATTGTGTTGGTTGCAGGCGACGGGCAGCGCGGACAGATGTCGAGTGTTCGAGGACTGGACGGTACCCAGAAGTGGACCTCACGAAGAGACAGTATCTGGTGGTGGACTTCATGAAGAGGCAACACACGGATGAGGTTGACGGGCGAGAACATTGTGGAAGCTATCTGTACCTATGCTTCAGGTAGGATCCATGGTGGACGATCCAGGAGTTGCGCTTTCTATACCTACCCTTTAGGTAGGATCCTTGGTGGACGATCCAGGAGTTGTGCTATCTGTACCTACCATTCAGGTATGATCCTTGGTGGACAATCGAGGAGCTTCATTTCACCTTCCGGCTGTTTTATCTTTTTTCCTTGTACTTTACAGTTGGGATTGTATTTCCAGCCCGTTTACTTTCAACACATCTTGTTTTAGTTTTAATAAGTGTTTTACTTATTCTTATACTCTATGGTGTTTTGTTTACTTTTATAAAGGAAATTCCTTTCCAGTTATCGTTATTTACTACTTTGGTGCTAGTTGCCAGCCCCTGGCCTACGGAATGCGGGCTTGGGGTAGTCACGACATGGGCCCTAAGGTCGAGTCTGGACAAATTGGTATCAGAGGGGTTCAGTTCTACTGCAAAAATCAGGAATCAGATGCTTCTTCTATATGAATCAATACTATTTATGATATTGATTGTGGTTATTAGTCCATGGGGGTCCAGTGTTGGTGTGGCAGCCGACGTATCCGTACACCAGGACCCTGACTTCTGATTTCTGACTCAATACACGAAAACATTGATTGCATGTGTGTTTTAAAAGTTTTCATTGTGATTACTTTTTGTCAGCTCACCAGGTATACTGTATTAACCGTGGAGCACCTGTTTCTTTTTAGGATGGCCCCATGACAGAATCCAGCTAGGGTTCTGAGCGTTGTGCAGGACGACAGCCCACCGTGCGACAAGGCCTCGGTACATGGACCTTTTACAGCAGAGGCACCGACGATACCTCTACCCGCTGAGCCACTGATGATACCAGCCCCATCAGCTGATGGTGAACGTCGCCATAGTGCACTTCATGAGTTTCGGCATCAGCGACCATCGAGGTTCCGCGGGGAGACGGACCCTCAGGCAGCCGAGGATTGGATGGAGGCAGTTGTTCGAGTTTTCCGTTTTGTATGGACGCTAGCTGAACTTATGGTGGTCCTTGCAGCGAGCCTCCTACACACGGAAGAAGGCAGATGGTGGAGCATGATTCTCCTGGTGCACGACGACGTGTCTCTCTGATGGACAGACTTCGAGAGCCTTTTCCTCTCAAAGATCATCCCAGCCACCCTCTGTATGGTGCGCATCCATGAGCTACTACAGCTGCGGTAGGGCAGCATGATAGTAGCCCAGTACGCGGTGAGTTTTTCTGATCTCTCGCGCTATTCCATGGACATGGTACAAGACCCATTTTTCTGGGCACGAACCTTCGAGCAGGGGCTCAGGAGAGAGATCAAAGCTTCAATTGTTTCTCACACCATTCCGACTGAGATAGGGGAGTTGCAGCGAGCCCTCTTAGTGGAGAGTTTTCTTGCTGAGTAGTCTCCAGCAGCAGGACCCACCACTAGCCGGCATGTGACAGAGTCTTCTGCAGTGGGAAATAGACATATGATGTAGAGGTCCAAGAGGACTGGACCTACAGGTGGTCGACCGCATGACACATGATCATTTGTGCGAGGCACCCGGGGTGGAAAACGAATTACCATGAGCGGACAGTGTTTCTCCTGCGGAGGGGTTGGTCACATGGATCGTGACTTTCCAAACCACCATACAGTTGGCCAGTAGATGAATGAAGGATCTCCCAAGCAGAGTCAAGGGTTCGATCGAGGCGGACCGCATGGAGCAGGAGACCATGGCAGGGGAGTTGGCCATGCTGCTGTAGGTGGACGACGCTTCGAAGGGTTGCCACCACTCCACCAGGAGGTCCACCCCGACCGCAGGGAACAAGTGTACATGGGAGAGCTCAGCTTCAGGATGCCGAGGCCTATGATCATGGAGCTCTTGGAGAAGATGTACAGGAGCAGGACTAGCTCTAGACCTGGAGAATTTTGTTCATGTTGCTTCTAGCTTTGTTGATGTTTGTTTGTTGATGCTTTGTGTCTTTGTAATTTGAGCTGTAGTAATAAAAGACATCATTCTTGTGGTTTTTACCTTCCTCTACTTTCTTTATGTTGTTACTAAGAGGTTTCGATTTAAAAACAGTTGACTTGACCCTCACTTTGAGATACCTACTGGTGGAGACCTAGTGACCACACACTGATGCTGACAGTGTGACTCAAACTTTGGAGGTGAGAGTAACGGTTGGATCTCTTTGTTGTAGCGTCGAGGCCATACAATGTCATCCTTGGTATGGATTAGTATCATCCATGTTGGGATTGACTGTATTAGGTGAAGTACGTGGTTCATCCATTGGATGAGACCTAATTTCTCTTATCGGCAAAGAAGAACTCTCAATATCTCTTTTAGGACCAGAAAGGTCCAAGTCATCCAGGAGAGGATGAGGACAACACAATGTCGGCAAAAATTCTTATACTGACAGGAGGTAGAGACCACTAGAGTTCTAGAAAGGCAGCACGTTTCCCTATGGGTCTCACCTCGATGTGAGTTATGGAGATGTGGATGAGGCAACAAGTTATCTCCGAGGTTCAATGGACCATTCTAGGTCCTCAGTAGGTTAGGTGAGGTGGTTTACCGGTTGACCCACCCACCTCAGTTGCACCAGGTGCTCAACGACTTCCATGTATCTCAACTGAGGAGATACGAGCTCGATCCTTCACTTTTCATCGACCATGAGGATATTGAATTGGGTGATGGGGTGACCCTCACGGAGGATCAAGTGGGGATCGAGGAATGACAGGAGCAGATCCTACAAGGATGGTCGATTCCTCGGGCGCACTTTCACTGGTTGTAAGGGAACCTCTAGGTGAGCACATGGGAGTGGAAGGCTCAGATGCGTGCTCATTACCACTTTTGTATCCCTAGTTTTTGTTAAAGATTTACGGGGACGTAAAGCCCTGAGGTGTGAGTAATGTAAAGACATGGAAATTTCAAGGAAAATTTTTTCTTTATTTTCTTTGGAATTTTACAAGAACGCAGTTTTTGACAGCACCAGATTTTGAGGCCCGGTGTGCCCGGAATCATTTTCCAAAGATTAGCTCATGTACGTTCAGTGAACGAATGAGCAGTTTTTCCTAACATTTGAACTGGTGCTCAGAATCAAAATCCAAAGACACCGATGGAATCGCAGTGCCGATAATTCCTTAGAAACACCGTTTCCGGAGTTGCGTTTTCTTGGGTGTGTTTTTTAAATTTTGGGTATAAGTAAAGGAATAAAATAAAAGTGGGGAAACCAATTTTATTTTATATTTGTTTAACCTAAGAATAGTGGATGAAGTGGGACCCACAATATCCTAACCACTACGTAGAATAATTGTGAGGTGGGGCCCACAAGAGCCCCACCATATCTTTATTCCTAAACCCCCCTCCTTAAAAAAGCTAATGCACCCACACCCCCATCAATTGGAAGTCAACCCTTGCGTTTATCTATTAATGAAACACATCTATTAATTGGGCTGTTTAAACATTGCAATTAATTCAATTAATTGTAGGATTCATTTTTTATTTCAAAATGCTTGGCTTGAGAAATAAAATAATACAAACTCTTATTTTATTAGAGTTGTTGGGTTGTGAGAGGATTGGGGAAAATTTTCTCATGTTCATGAAGTTCTTATTCCTAGATGAAGAACGCGAAGAACGCGAAGAATGCCGACCTCCGACGATGGACGACGGTGAGAGACACCTTCCTTGGAGATCGACGATCCAACGCTCACCCTTTAGTTCCTCATTCCCACGTCATAGGATGGGAGACACCATTCCTCCTCGGACGGTCTCCGTCATGTTTGCGAAACCTTCTTTCCGTGACGTCCCTTCCACGATGAACCATCGTTCAACTACACTCGAGGTAGGGAATTATTTTAAATGTTTGTTCTTGATTACTTCTGTCGCCATTCTCTATTTCAAATTGAGCCGCCTGATATCGTAATAACGGGAGGAGGTCAGACCGCACAAATACGGCCGACCCTCCTCCACATTGTTTGATTTTGTTGAGGCATGTGGAAGGCGGTGCGGTGCCGTTGCACAGCGCTGAAACTTTGAGTTCGCGCGAAGAAGTGGGGCGTCGTCGCGCCGCACCATTGAAGTCGAACAAGTCACGGCGCCTTCCAGCGCCGCCAGACGGACCATGGACGCGGCCATTGGGCATGGCGGAGCAGGAAGTGGCGGCCGACTTCTGTCTGTCGGCGTCAGTGCAGGTGGACGGGACCGCCCCGGTCCCATGGCGGCTGCAGCCAGCTGGTATGGGGGAAGCGTTGGGGGTCATAACCCTCGACTGGCAAGCAGGAGCATCCCCCCTCATGGGGGCCGCAGTTTCACACAGGGGGGGGGGCAGCGCGGCACCCGCCCCTAAACCACTCGACCTTTTGACCCAGCCACCGGGCCGCGCCCAGGCCGGGCTAGGCCGCGCCTAATTGGGCCAGACCCGGACCCGTTCCGGGTCACCCGGTTCAGGCCGACCCAAGGGTTCTCGGGCTGGGTCGGTCCGGGCCCGAAACCCCCACTTCTGGACCTCTTTAGGTCTTTCACCCATAACATGGGCTATGGAGCTCCGATTGACGCACCGTCAGCTACGATGAGATCCTTATATAGAGACGGTCGTTTCAATATATTACACTCAGGGTTTCTGAGAACTTTGGGTTCGGCCGGGTTGGTTCGTACACGAAACCAACCGGGCCCTCGGAGGGGAAACACTTATAACTTGAGGATCAGACGTCTGATTGACGTGCCGTCGACTTTGTTGGATTTTTCTTGATGAGAAGGAACTTTTGGAATACATTTCCTATGTTTTGGATGCAGTTGGATTGTTTCTGGGTTGGATTGTTCCTGAAATCCAATTGGGCCCCTAGAACAGAAAAGCTGATAACTTTCAGACCGAATGTCCGTTTGACGAACCGTCTGCGGCGTTGGTGATCACGTTGAGAAACAGTCCCTATGAGCATACCCTATGAGAGTTTCGGGTACAGCCGAGATACGGCCTAGTTGGTTCGCACACAAAACCAAATGGGCCCCTGGGACAAAAAGGCCACTTACTCACAGACCGGGCATCCGACTGACGAGCCGTCTATTGCGTTGATACCTCTATGATGAGGCGGATCTTTGAGAAACATCTTCGTGGGACATTGTGATACTTGGAGTATCTACCAGCATCTCATGGAGAGGAACCTCCCAGTGACGAGCTAGCAGAGTGTAGAGACATAGTAGCTGGCTGAGGCTTGACGACTGCTGATCTATCATCTCAGTGTGTTTCGGATAGCCCATTGGGGAGGGCTTGGTTGAAGCAGCAGACCCACGGCGGAGGAGCTCTTGGTTGTAGCGGCAGACATACGGTACTCATCCGAAAGAGTACCTCTGTAGGCTATGAGGGGGAGACCTTGGTTGTAGCGGTAGACCCACAGCGTAGGAGTGCTTGGTTGTAGCGGGAGTCCCATGGTACTCAACAGAAGGAGTACCTATGGAGCCTATGAAGGGGAGTTCTTGGTTGTAGCGACAGAACCATGGTGGGAAGCGCTTGGTTGTAGCAGCAGGCCCACAGTACTCGACTGGTGGAGTACTACAACAGTCCAAGGTTAGTGGGGCGCGCATGGTTGTAGCGGCAGGCCCACTGTACTCGACAGAGGAGGAGTTCTCCAGCAGCCGTGGTTTCGACTTCATGATTAAATCCTGGTTTGAGCTGAGTTTATAATCATTGTGTTTCCTCATGATTGAGATGGTTTATTTGATAGCTTAATTATATATATGGGTATATACCTGGGTAGTGGTTATCTGTTGATTTCATAATCTTTGTGTTTCCTCATGATTGAGATGGGTTACTTCATAACTTGGGTATATGTATCGGCATATACCTAAGAAGAGGTTATCTCTTGTGATCTTCCTTGTGGTTATCCTTATTGGATTTAGTGAGACCTTAAGGGTCTCGGGGTCCCTAATGAGTATCGTTATTCTCACCCCTGCACGGGCTATGCCCGCACCTCGTTGTGTTGGTTACAGACGACGGGCAGTGCAGACAGAGGCCGAGTGTTTGAGGACTCGATGGTACCCGGAGATGGACCTCAGGACGAGACAGTATCTGGTGGTGGACTTCACGACAAGGAGACACGTAGAGGAGGTTGACGGGCGAGAGTGTTGTGGAGGCTATCTGTACCTACCCTTCAGGTAGGATCCCTGGTGGACGATCTAGGAGCTGCGCTTTCTGTACCTACCCTTCATGTAGGATCCTTGATGGACGATCCAGGAGTTGCCCTATCTGTACCTACCCTTCAGGTAGGATCCTTGGTGGACGATCCAGGAGCTCCTTGAAACCATGGTTTGTTTTATTTATTCCTTGTACTTTACAGTTGGGCTTGTATTTATGGCCCCTTTACTTTCAGCACAGCTTGTTTTAGTTTTACTTAGTTTTATACTTCCGCTTGTACTCTGTGGTGTTTTGTTTACTTTAATAATGGAAATTCCTTCCCAATTATCGGATTTACGCCTTTGGTGCCAGTCGCCAACCCCTGGCCTATGGAAGGTGGGCTTCGGGTAGTCATGACACAGGCCCCGAGGACGGGTCGTGACAATCATTAAAATACCTACACTAAACATGTGATCATCCCTTTGGGATTAAATAAATCCAAGTAATCCCTTTCTTGCAATCCAAAATGAGATACATGAATAATAGGTAATATTCTTTCACAATTTATTTTGTATTATTTATATTCTCCACCACTAAACTATCATTTTATAATGATTATATATCACAAAAAGTATACAAAATATACTGAGATGTTTTTATATTAAGGGTTCTACCTAGACATATCCTCACCTCCATTTAATGTATTATATATTTTCTGTTTACATGTAGAGCGAACTATAGCCTCCTGAAACAGTGATTTTTCTTATTTCCTTTACCAAATCTCATGGTGGAAACTATGATTAACACTATATTTATATATTTTATATACTATATTTATAATATTTTTAAAATTAATTCATACTTTTACCAAATAACTGTATGCTTTCAATTTGGGGTAAATATGATAATTTTCATTGACAAAGTGTGGACTTCATCCCCCTCAAAGTGATGTGATTCATTCATCCACTAAATGGAATATATTAAGGATGGGTTTAGTGAAATTATATTATATATATTATATAATAATTATTTTATAATAATTATGTGTACATATATAGATACATAAATGTCATTTTTTCATTAACATTAAATACAATAATAAAATGGAAATTGTGCTCATTCGTACGCATGACCAACTGTCTCCATGAAAGGTGAACTTCATTTGATAATTCTATATCCTAAGAATAATTATAATATAAATACAATACATATAAATAATATTTATAATGTGATATATATTCTCTAAATCATAATATAATTATATCGATCTAATATATTACAAATTAAGACACATGCGAATAACACAACATATTACATGAAATGAATCTTTTCCATAGAATTGTTGATAATGGGGTAATATAAAGTAATTAAATACCCATATATGGTTTTATAAATAAAAATATTCGTGATTAAAATATTTATAATAATGATTCATTTATTTTATATGATTCTATTTTGACTATGAATAGAGTAAATACACAATGTAAGGTAATTTTATCTAACTCTTTATTTTATTGAGATACAATATTATTTTTCGCTCCATTATAATTTTTGATTTTTGTAATTAACATGAATTTATTATTTGATTCTTATAAATAAGTATATGGGTATTAATATATTAATTTTATTATATTTCATAAGGGGGATTAGGTTTGAAAAGTCACCAATTCAGTGAAGTAATTTTTTCTCCATTTTCCATCTCCGAGAGACATTCTACATTATACACCTTTTTAAAATATAAGGAGTATAAAACTCCATTGAAATTTTATAACATAAATCTATTTATCTTCATTATATTTTAAATATCTCTTTAATTTATTTTTCCTACATGGGTAGTATGATTCAATGTCACCATATAGTAAGTGTTTTTTTAAACTATCTCACCATTTATCGAGATTGTTTTTATCACATTTTCATTAATGAAATATTATGATCCATCAATCAAGAAAATTCATGAATTTTCTTTTCATCTAGTTAGTATTTAAATCTTCATTTATTGTTATCATTATTTCACTCTTTGGACCATAAAGTAGTTTTACAAATGATATTAATAATATATAATCATACCTCTCTCTTTAGTAAGAAATATTTGTTCCATATAAACAATGGTTTTAAAAAAGGGATTGAAAAATATTATAAAATTTGCATATGAAAATTGAAACATTTTTAACCAATTATTTTAAAATATTTTCATGGGAATATTTTTACCACTTTCTAAATAATTAATCGTTACATCATTTTTACTATGAAAAAGAAATGTTCTTTTTACCTCTTACAACATGTAGGTATTTATCCGTAATACATTATTTTATTATTTCATTAAATTTAATAATGGTTAATATTTTAGGAATGTTTTTAATATATTTTTATATAAATGGATTACATTTGTTTCATAAACTCCTATACATGTTTTATTATGATAAATCCTTTCAAAATGATTTCATTTCATCCTTTAAATGTTATCATGTTTATTATTATAAAATATGGTCAAAAAGATTTTATGTTTTAAGAATAATGGTTTTAAAAGTATAAATTATTATATAATCATGAATTTTTTTAAAATATCATTCACAATTATTTCCCTTATATGATAACATATGTTGGTTATACACATTCATTTTTTTGGGAAATGATTCAATGTTTCCATTCATATTCATTATATGAATGGTTTTTTTTTCTATGCAATCATATTTAAAAATACGTTTCACATTCACAAGATATTTTTTTATGAAACCATCTTATATTCATAGGTTATTCATTGATAATGTTATTATGAAAAATATTTATTTTTCTATAGTATAAGGTATGATTTAATATTTATGGCACCCATTCCATTTCACTGGTAATGATATAATTTTTTATTATTTTGTGGCACATGTTTGTAAGAATTAATTATGATTTGGGTGGGACCAATATATCCCTTTAAGAAATTAGTTAATTTTTAATCTTTTATGATCTCATAGGGTACAAGAATGGGCACCCCATTCTCTAAACAAGAGGGTTCATGGGAAGACATCTTACCTTAAAAACAAGAGGGTATAAGGGAGGACATCCCAAGACCAAAACAAGAGGGTAAATAAAATGATATATCAAGATAAAAACAAAACGGTACATGAGAGGGAATCCCAAGACTAATGTCTGTAAAATGTTTATTATAACAATATTAACATGTTAGAAGGGTATTGTTATGAATCCATGAAATAAGGGTTTTATATTCTTAATTTTTTCTCTATAATTGATTATTTTATTCTAATATTATATATTCATTTTTTATGTGTTTTATTTCGTTATGATTACTCACTAATGAACTAAAAATATTTTTGCTGTGATTTGTTTTTTTATTTTTGATATTTGGGGTATGATCTTTTAATGATCAGGATCTCGTTATCATATCCATATATTGAGGACAAGCTTATGCATTTCCTTTTTTATAGATAATGCACCCAGGGTCATGGGAAACACTCTATAACCCTTATACATGTCATGTAGTCTTTCATAAATTTCATATAGCACTTGTCCTTAGTGATTAGACATGATTTACTAGGGTTTGTTACCCTTATCATTTCACTGAAGGTAGGTGTTAATTTTTTCATTCTCTAATGACTATGATCCCTTCAGTGGGACATCTGAGATATATTCATTGGAATCCCTCTGAGTGGCCTGATGTGAGATTATATAATCATCTCTATACCATATATGGTGTTTTTGGTACCTCTAAGAACAACACTACCCAAGAGACAATCCCCCAATTAGAATGGTTTATACATATTTAGATTAATGGTATCACCCAAGCACAATTGTTGGTATCACCATCTAGGTTACTTATCTTCTTAAAAAATTACCATGTTTTTTCTCATGAAGATACACATTAAGAACTACATCTCGGAAGGACGAAATCATTGTGGTCTGAATTAGGAGTTTATTCTCCAATATGAGTTCTTTGTGGAATTGCTGAGATGGAATCATATGATGAGCATACTATGTTTGTGGCTTACATAGAGAATATCTTCCATTGATGAGATCATCTAGAGAATATTTAAATATGTGTTGTATACATTTTCTTATATAGAGCTAACTATAGTTTTCTTTTCCTATGATTTTTGGTTTTAGGGTGTCCCAATATGTATTTTTATATTCACCAATTCAAATGATTTATCTATATGTGTCATGTCTTTGAAATATGATTGAAATGTTGAAAAATTACTGGGCATTACGAGACCAGATTATTCATAGTGAGACTTAAATGAGGTTGTGTTTCTACAACATTCAAATAGGAGTTGTAGTACCTGTACATTTTGACTAGGCATGTGGTACATAATCCTTGTGGTGGGCTTGAAATTTGTCCATTTATAATTCCTATATATGTTTCCTTACTATTTTTGTGGTATATAGATGTATGCATTAATTGTTTGCTAATTTTTTTTATCTTTCATAATTTTGTGGGATTGGATATATGTGCATGTGTAATGGACTAGGGAAAATCTTCTCATGTTAGTGACATGCCTAATCGGTACTAGTCACTTGCCCATGTAAAATTAGAGGATGGATTGGGGGGTCCTGAGATGGTCCTAAAAATGACAGGTCATTAAAAAGTTGTATTAGTGCTGGTTGGTTCTCCCATAGGACCGAGTGTTTGTAAGAATGGTCTCGAGAATCATTTTTAAGTATATCAAGCTCAGATTTCAGACAAGGTAGTTCAGTGTTGGTGAGACAACTAACATATCCATACACCCGGACTTTGATCACCTAATTGTAATCTTGATACATGATAAAACTAGAAGGATGGAAGAAAAAAGAACATGAATCATATTTTAAGGAGTTGTGATTCCATGTCCTTCTTGAGCCATTTCTCTATATATACTCATTGGTTGAGGTACATTATCTTAAATTTGGGGATTCCTTCAAAAAATTAACATCTAGGATTTATCATTATGATCACAATTATGACCCCAACAGTGATGATCCATTGATACTGGGACCTGTTCCATATATGTTACCCTTATGATGTGCATCAGCCATACCACCAGTAGAGAAACATGTAGTATATAAAATACTAGAAGAAAAGTGTAGGATGAAAATAATTCATGTGATTCATTTGTAGATACCCATTAGGTTCTGAATTGATCCTAACACATAGGTAGTTAAGGAATAGCATGAGTTCATGACCCCTTATAACTCTCTATTGTTGATGTTCGAAGATCAGATGGTGGTCCTTGAAGAGATCCTTGTTCTTGAATCTATTTGCTGATATTGGTGTTTAGTTTCGATGTCAATAGACGAGGTGACTAAATCATGGATAAAGTTGAATATTTATTCATATATCAGTTCTCACTAGTTTTTATGGGGGATGTACATATCGAGGATCTTATACAAATCCAAATGGAAATCATAAATATAGCTGATTATTCAACATGTATTACAAACCACCCCATGTACTCGATGGATATAGTTTGAGATCAACTTTCTTGGGCACAGAACCTCATGGGAGGTCTTTATGGGGGAATAAAATCAATTATTATACCTATGTGTATTATTTCTTATAATGGGATGACAATGAGATATTTGGTGTTCGATTGTTTCTTTGGTAAGAAGTTACCACCAGTGGTTGTCAACAGTGAGAAACAGTAGTAAAGAAATTGAATATACAGATACAACATCAGTCTCGGAGACCTGGATGATGAGGGAATTTCAGGAAGTGGTCATAGTATAAGGGATCTTCTTTTCAGGGCTCACAAAGATGGTCCAGTCATCCCATGGAAAGGTGGTGTTGTTCATGAGATGTACGTGGTAGAATTTTATGTTTAACATTTTTAAATGTTAACAGAGCGACCATCTAGTTCTCCGCAAAAGCCCTAAGTAGATCAACAACAAGGAATGGGATAACTACAGATGGAAAAATATTATTCCTTATATGCATAGGGATTGATTCAATATATTTTCTATGTATTTTATAATTTACTTATATTATTAAGATAAAAAGTTTCTAGTAAATTTTTTCTAACCACATATATTGATCAGTACATAGATATTCATATTAAATTATTACATAACCCTTACGGTTAGAGACTCATACTGTTGATCACTCAATGATCATGTACTTATGAAAATAGTGTGACCTAACCCATGGATAAGATAGTTTATTTTGGGATATCATGGAATAATAGTATATTCATTATGATGGAATACATGTTATGTACTAGTTATACGTAGATTAATATCAAATTGACTATTTTGGTTTATGGGTGTGGCCTGTCCGCAGTGAGGGTACCAGGTTTTATTTTTTTTCTATGAAAAGGAATCCCAGGTGGTTCATTATAGAATAAATCATATGAGGGCATAGAAAATAACCCATTTGTTAGATAGAACAACCCTTGGTGCAGTGGATTTAATGAGATTCATTTTTTATACAATGGTGTCACAGTATGAGGATATCTTCCTTGATTATGTTTCATGTTTACATCCCCACAGAGAGATGGAAATATGCATTTATCTAATGAATGTGATGGCATGGATATATGCACCAGTATATCAGATGGATCCCACATAGCTTCACAAGATAAGGGAGATATTGGGTGACATGTATAAAAGTGGCTTTGTGAGACCTAATGTTCCACCATGGGAAACCCCAACTTTTTCCAAAAAGTAAGATTAGAGCTTGAGGTTGTGTTTTGGATACCAATACGTAAATATAGTGGATGTAAACAAAAATTATCCACTATTAAGTATTAATGAACTATTTGATCATTTTAAAAGGGAACAACAGTTCTATATGTTTTACCATTGATCAGGATATAACTGGCTCTGAGTACGGGATGTGGATATACCAAAGACGTCATTCAGAAGTTTCAACATTCCCTTTGAGTACATGGTGACTCAATTTTTCATTATTAATTAACCAATAGTGTTCTTGTATCCCATGATTTGGACTTCCCACCATTCATAGACATGTTTGCGGATGTATTTATTGAGTACTTGACATTTTAAGGGGATAATTTGAGACACTTATGGGATGTTCTAGATGTACTCTTGGAGAACTAGCTATGTTAAATGACCTCAAAGTGTAAATTATTGATACAATTAGGTGACATTCAAGGAAACATTATCTTTTTTTATTAAGTGGAATTAGAACCACTCATGGTTGAGGTAGTTTTATCTAAGGATCTACCGAATATCATGATTGAGGTACGAAGATTCCATTTGATAGTATTCTATTATCAAATATTTTACTTTATTTATATAGAGTATCATCACCCATGAAAACTATCATGTCAAATGGGTATCTTTTCATGTGAATAGATATGATGTAGCACGATTTTCTTCAATTGAGGGAATTTTTTATGAGCGCTCCAATTGTGATTTTCCCAAAGATGGGTGTCTAGTAAATTGTGTTCTATGATGCATTAGAAATCAGGATTTGTTGTCTTCTAAATAATATTCATGAAATTGTTTCCTAGGGTTCATGATAGTGATTAGAAAATGAATAGAGCAACGTGAACCATGATCTTATGTTAGCTGTAGTAGTATTTTCATTGATATTTTGGGGAAACAACCTTATAATAGAGTGGTTTCTCGTCTAAATTAATCACTAGAGTCACAAATATATCATATTTAATAAGGTTCTCATCATGAGATAGAGGAAATGGCTTCAATTCCATTAGGATTATGACTCTGAAATGGTTTATACTCATGTGAAGGGAAATGTGGTTGATGATTCACTTAGGAAAATACCTTTATTTTAGTTTCTAAATGAGGTTTTGGAGAAACTTCTCTCATTGATTTTTTTGTTGGTTGATGGAGATTGAGTTGTTTACCTCCATATAAGTGTTGTCATGCCTCTACACATACAATGATTCATGGAGCCAGATTTTGGGGATTCCCATTACGATCAATTACATGCTCAGATACCCCTAGGTAATGATCTCAATGGATTTTAAATTGGTTAGTAGAACATATTTATTTTTAAAGAAAATAGGATGGTGCTGTTGACATTTCCGAAAGTGGGTCTGAGTTAGTTTCACATGTATCCTCTAGTGGACTATCCAAAAATTGTAAAGATGTACCATGACTTATGAAATTAGTTTTTTTAAAGCTAGATGATTAGACTAATAGAATTTTTCCCTATATGCCTTACTTTTAAACATTTAAAGAAAGATAACAATGTTCTAGTGGGTTTGACCTAACCCATTGAGGTGACAGAATTGAAGTTGAATGGGATATCTATCAGGGTGATCATTGAGAAACTCACTTAGTGTAGGACCCCAGGACACCCTGAGAGTGGAGGGGTGAATCAGGGTGGAAATGTTTCTTTTAAAGAGATGGATAATATTCCCACGTTGGTAGGAACATGTTAAACCTGTATGATGAATATGATCATAATGTAAACATTCACATGCAGAGATGACACAAAACTTTTTAATTGGTTCACCGCTAAGGGCTACGTCCAAGGAGCATACGCCGATAGGTTTTTGGTAATACCTAATACCATTATTCTTCACTTTTTGTTGATTACAATGGTTCGATCACAATCAATATGTCCCAGGATCACATCCATTATAAAGGTTTAGGGATAGCTCACTGCATCCCTTGGGTCACTTATGTTGACTCCCCCTGGCCCACTTCCTTTGGTGAAGTCCCACTAAATTTATAGACATGAAGGTATCTTCATCATTGCAAAATAATGAATCCTCTATTATATGTAGATTCTATGTTGAAGTCCAACTCTCACTAGTAGAACTATATCACTTTTCACTGATGGTATCTGTCAATCTTCCAGCTTTCATGCAGCTTCAAAAATACGGTCATACTTCAACATCACCTGGCGCACTTCTCCAGGACGGTGTGCAAGTTTAAAATATGGTGCGCAAGTTAAAACTGGTGTGCAAGTCCACGTCATCCACATGCACAACACTCCCATCTACTACGTCAAACTTGCATGACTCACATTCCTTTTCACAAAAACTAGTTGTGGTGCGCATTAAATAAATATCACGTAACTTATACTTGCGCGACCGATAACCACTTCTGTGACACCTACAACTACGTGAAGGGAGCACTGAATTTCTCTAACTCTCGAACTTCATTGAAAATGAGGAGGATTGGTTCTCTATTTATAGGAAAATTGGACATGCTGCGTGGTGGCGCGCAAGCCTCCCCTTGGTGCGCAAGTTCCGGTGCTCAACTCCAACCGCCCTATCCTATGTCACGCTACTAACTTGCATGACCAAACCTATACTTGCGTGAACCTCTTTCCATTTCCATATTTTGATGTTATGATCTTGAAAAACATATTTTTCACAACTTTTTAATCCTCTTAGGCACCAACACACAAGTCCTTTCTCATTGTGCAAGTCACTTTGCACGACACATGTTTGGAGCGCAAGTCCCTTTACCAAAAATCATTGTTTCTCCCTTTTAACAATTTTGATGTCCATAAATTTGGAAAACACTGTAAAATAGTGAACCTGTCAATATTGTTAACTTCTTGACCTGTATGAGTAATTTGTTGGAACACATTCAGGAATTCCTCTGAGGATTGGCAACAAACACAAACCATTCTCCAATTCATCTATACATGACCATGATTCCCACAATCTCCCCCTTTGTGTTTTTTGGAAATCAGTAAACAATTTCAAAAGATCACCATCCTCAGGAGAACCAAAAACGTAAGAATAAACTCATCCAACACTCTATGTCTATGTGAGCAATGCTCGATGTAGAAAACAATAGAGGAAGCATGAATTGGGTTCCCATGTTTTGGAATTCTCAAAGATGCCCAAGAAAGTTTCTTACACTATCACAGAAGAATTACATGTCCAATGTATTCCTTTTCATCCTTCTCATCATATCACTAACACGGAATCCTATCGTGTCATAGAAGCATTACATACCTGAATTTATTCCATTATCCCCCATTGACAAAAAACCCAAAGACCGGTAATTGTTCATTGTTCAGCTCAAACCAAACTCTCCCTATATAGTATCTCCCCCACAAACCTGAACCGCATCCATAAACAGATTTAAAAAAATTAACATAATTGCTGAGAGGTGATTTCTGTAACCTCTTGATGCACTGGGAGGTGGCTAAACACTAGGGTTCAACCAATGCTTCATAAATATGGTCGTTGATAGTGGCGTGGTCAGGATATCTGCCACTTGCAAATCAGTTCACACATGATCCATTGTAATCATGCCTTGTTCAACATTCTCATTGATAAAGTGATACTGAATTTCAATATGTTTTGTACGAGAATGATGAACCGGATTATTCGTAATATCAATTGTGCTCCTGTTATCATAGTAGATCACCATTAGTTGCTACACCTCATCACCAATATATGTTAATTATTGATTCATTCATAGCAATTGAGTTCCTGCCTTTGTGGCGGAGATATACTCAGCTTCAGCAGTACTAAGAGAAGTACTTCATTGTATCTTTCTCAACCAGCCAACTCATTTATTCCCAATATAGAATACTAAACCACTGGTGGACTTTTTGTCTGCAATCTCACCAGCCCAGTCAACATCATAAAATGATGATAATTAACTATTCCTTCCTGCAAAAAAGTATAATCCATAATTTTGAGTACCTTGAATATAACTCGTGATTCATTTTACAGCTTCCATATGTTCCGCCATTGGATTAATCTGAATGTAGGTTTCAATACATTTGGAAAAGGCAATATCTGTCTGTGTCACTTTCAGGTACAGTAGGCTCCCGAAGATCCTTCTATACATGGTGGGATCTTCAAAGGTTCATGCTTCATGCTTTCCAAGTTTAGTTCCAACTACAATAGGAGTTGACATTGGTTTAGAGTCTTTCGTATTAAACTTCTTCAACAGCTCTCTTGCATATTTTTCATGATAAATGGAAGGGTAGTACTTCTTTTCAATCACCTGCAGCCCCATGAAATATGTGAGCTCCCCAATCATAGAAATTCCAAATTCTAATTTCATGTGATTGTAAAATTCATCCACTGAATTCTGCATACTACCACCAAATATGATATCTTAAGCATAGACTAAAAACATGAAATGATGTTTAGAGAATTGATCACATATATATTGAGATCTACTCCTCCTCTTTTGAATTCCAGCTTCTTGACATACAAGTCCATCTGGGAATACCATGCTCTTGGTGCTTGTTTCATACCATATAGAGCTTTCTTCAGTTTGAAGACCTTTGTTTCATTAGTACCAAGAATAAAACCCACTGGTTGTTCAATGTAGACTTCTTCTTTGAGTAAACCATTCATGAATGTTGTCTTGACATTAATTTGATATACTTTATATACTATTTGGAGTTCCATGGAAATGAAACGCCAGACTGAATCCAGTCTAGCCACTGGAGCAAAGGTTTCTTCAAAATCAACGCCTTCAATCTGGGAGTATCCTTTACATTCCAGTCATTCCTTTTTCCTGATAACATTTCTATTCTCATCAAAAATTATCTTGAAGATCAATTTTTTACCAATCACATTATGACCTTCCGTTCTCTGGACAAATCCGATGTCTGATTCTTGTCAATCTAATCTAATTCTTCATTCATGGCATTCACCCATGATTCATCCTTTACAGCTTCTTCAAATGAGTTTGGTTGCACAACTGACATAAAATCATATTGAGTGTTATTCCTCATCCTACTTGTTTATGTGGGTGCACTCCTATCCCTGATTATGTTAGATGGATCAGTCTCATCTCCATGATTTTTTCTTGTGCGGTTCAGGTGCATTCTTTCCAGCTATAGATTCATCTTAAGATTCTTCTTCTGAGTCAACATCATGATGTGACTATTGAGTTTTTTGTACAGCTTCCTCTATTTAAGTATTTTAATTTTCTCCACATTCTCTTTCATACTCACTTTATATCACATCATCATATGACGTCCTTGAAGCATTTGTGGTTTTCTCTTTAATTATCATTACATCACTGCTTTCTATAATCCTTCATAATCGCTTGTTGAAACATATGTAGGCTTTTTTGTTCATTGGATTCCCAAGAAAAATTCCTTCATCAACATTGTCACCAAACATCCCTTGATTTACTTCTTTATTCCGGATGAAACATTTGCTTCCGAAAACATGAAATTATTTCAGCAATGGCTTCCTTATTTGACACAATTCATATGGTGTCTTCTTTTCTGCCATATAAATCCCGGTTTGATTCCGAATGTGCACTGCAGCTTCAATAGCTCCCTTCCAGTATTGGCGAGAGATACCACTATAAAATAGCATGTCTAGGCCATATAGCTGACCTGTCGATTCCGGCGCTCAATAACTCCATTTTGCAGTGTGGTTATCACAGTAGATACCTCATGCTATATTCCATTTTTTAATAGGTAATTCTCAAACTCAATGGTTGTGTATTCCCCTCCATTGTCATATCACAACACTTTGATTGTTCATCCAGTATCATTCTTGGTGATTCTCCGATATGTTTTCATATATTCAAGCACATGTAATTTCTTGTGAATGACCATAACAAATTACATTCAACTATAGTCATCAGTGAAAAGGACAAAATATCTTTCTCTATGAGTTCCGCATCATTTATTATCCCTCATACATCATTATGAATTAGTTCAAGAAGATGAGATGCTCTTTTATTCTTTAATCGATATGATCTACAGATCAGCATCCCACGAATGCAAGCATCACAATACTTTTCACGCTCATGCTTCAGAATGGGGATATCCATGACTATATTTATCTTAGATATCATTTCCATGTCTTGTTGGTTAATTTTCCCTAGCATTTGATGCCACAAATTGTTTTGTTATTCAATAGAAAAATAGTAGGAGTTCTCTTTTCTATCAACCTGATATAATTTTTCATCTGTTCTATATCCATTTATAAGAGAATTCCATGTTTTTCCTTTTATAGTGCATCCTCTTTGATTGAAATTTACTACAAGCCCTGAATCATAGAGTTGACTCACAATGAGGAGATTGTGACATAGACCGTCCAAATAAATAACTTCATTTTTCTTTAGCTCTCCATTGGAGAGAGTAGTATTCCCATTGCCTTTAATCATTAATGCACCATCATTACCAAAACTCACTGTTCCATCAACATTATTTTTAATGTTCTTCAAAAGGTCAGCATATCCCGTCATATGGGAAGAGCATCCTCTATCAAGAATCTAGGTGTTGCTACTCTTTGTAGCTTTGAGGGATACTAATGCATGATTGGATTTCTTGATCTTCTTCCTTTATTTCCATGTGATATTGGATTGAGTATAGGATATTGATGGCCTTATAATACATTCCTCCACATAACATGATTCTTCATACCAATAATCTTCTTCCAGAGGATAAAAAACAATTTGTGAGAACAACACTATCAGAAGGGTGATAAATGTCCGGTTACTGAGAGTTATATGATTTTATCCTATCATACCTTTGCCTACAATACATAGCTTTATGGCCAAATTTAAAACAATGAAAACAGTAACCATAGAATCTATTTCTTCTATAAGATTGAGGATATGAAATCGGTCTCCTTTGTTTACTTCCCATATCTTCCCCATTCATGTAACTCCTTGCTTCGTCGCAATATGACATGGTATGATCCAAATAGCCACATAACTGAAACTTCATGAGAGGAAATGTATCCTCACTTGAATTTATCCTCATACCATCTTATATGGGATAAGAGTATGAGGTCCCATTCTTCAATGAGGCTCTAGGATAATCTTATTTTCTTCATTCAGATTGAATTAGGGGTTTCTGTTTCATCACCTCAGAAGACTTTCCCACATCACCCACTTTCACCTTGACTTTATTTTGGTCACCTTTATTTGCAGCATATGACGATTCTACCTCACAACCGATTCCACTATTTCCCATTTAGGTAGGTCTTTGATAATTTAAAATCTTTTCAACTCCATTAGAGCCACGTTTTTCCCTCTCCAATATCTCAACATCTGAGAACCTTCCAAACTGTATTTTATTCCTTCATTCTTTTGAAATTGATTATTTTTAAAGATTAACCTAATAGTAAAAACATCCTCCTCAAGACGCTTAGTTGTATTGGTCTTTTCTTCTAGTATGGAGGTGAGTTCATTCATGAACTTTTCCTACTCTTCAATTCTCATCTTCATATCCATTACATCATCATTTCATTCAAGAATTTTAGACTGTACATTCACCAATTCTTCTAGTTGTTCAATTTTAGATTCAAGTTAATCAACATATTCACTTGATTCTCCTACAATTGATTTCCACTTATTGTAACACTTAAATTTAATATTGAGCGTACTAACAACATCCTTATGTTGAAACTCAGGATCTGCACTAGTTTTCAACTGATTTTCTCCACCAGTATCTTCTAATTTTTCAATAATGGCCATCATGAAATCATGGTTCCCATTTTTAAATTTTGGTTCTTTTTCATCATAGAATTCAATATCATCATCTTCCTCTTCCGAGAAAAATTTCTTCTTCTGTATCTTCTTCCCAAATTAGTTGTCTCCCAATTTGAAAAACTATTTCCAAGGCTTCTAAATGTCTTTTTCTTCTCTTTCATCATCATGAAACATTATTTTTCACTGAGAGGCAATGTTTCCCAACTCTTCCACAATGAAAACATTCCACATGTAGCATACCATTTAATTTCCCTTTTCCCTTCTTCATGTTCTTGGTGATGAGTGATAGAATTTTCTTTTCCTCTTCATCTTCACCACAACTATCTTCTGAAATTTTCAGTTTTTCCAAGTCTTTGAATGCCATTTCCTTTCTACATGAGTCATGGAATCTTCGGGTTTGACTCTCTTCTCATATGCCACTAGACTACTTAAAAGATAATCCAAAGATAGTTTAGATAGATCTATTTCTTCAAGGGATGACACCTTTGCATTGTACATAGGAGTAAGTCTTCTCAAGATTTTCATTATGATGTCAATGTCTTGGATTTCTTCTCCAAGACCTCTAATTGCTCCCATAACTTCAACAATTCGACTGAAGAATGAATCTGCATTCTCAATAGGATGAATCTTTAAATCGTCAAACCTATTGTGTAGGACTTGTAGTTTTCCTTCCTTCACTTTTATATGTCCTTCATAAAATTTTTCATGTTTATCCCCCATGGACATTGTTGAGGTAAAACTCATTACCATTAGATAGATCTGATCAGAAAGGGCTACGGTGAGAGCATTCTACACTTTAGCGTCATCATCAAGAGTTTTCCTATCAGCATCCATCAAATCCAGCCCTGTTGGATCAATAACATGTATACCATGGATTGTGGAATAGACCTCCATTCTAAGGGATATTAGATGAGATATCATTCTAGTCTTCCAGATCTGTAAATTAATTCCATCAAAGAGAGTGAATCCCCTGACATTGACTGCATTCTCTATGACGACAAAGGACAGATTCAAAACCATCAACCTTTACCCTCTAATACCAATTGTAGGACCTCAGGACACCCTGAGCGGGGAGGAGTGAATTAGGGTGGAATCTTTTTCTTTTAAAGAGTTGGATCTTGTTCCCACTTTGTTCGGAGCCTATTACACCTGTATGATGAATATGATCAGAAAGCATACATCCCCATATAGTGAGATGACACAACACTTTTTACTTGGTTAACCATTAAGGGATACATCCATGGAGCATACACCGACTAGTTGTTGGTCATACCAAATACAACTATTCTTCACTAGATGTGGATTACAATGGTTCAGGCATAGTCACTCTATCCCATGCTCACATCTATTACAAAGTTTCAGGGATAGCTCACTGCGTCACTCGGGTTACTCTTGTTGACTCCCCTGGGACAATGCCTTTGGTGAAATCCCACTCAGTTTATAGACTTGGAGGTCTCCTCATCATTGAAAGATAATGCATCTTCTATTGTATGTAGATTCTCTTTTGAAGTAGAACTCTCACCATTTGACTGATCTCACGTTAAACTGAAGGTATCAGGAAATATTTCTGCTTTCGTGCAGCTTCAAAAAGACGAGCATACTTTAACAACACACGGTTCCCTTCGCCAGGCCGGCGTGAAAGATTCAATGATGGAAGGAAAGTTATAACTAGTGCATAAGTCTACATCAACCACTTGCATGACACTCACGTATACAACTCAAAACTTGCGTGACTCATATTCCTTTTCACCAAAACCAGTTTTGGCATGAAACAAAAAACTGTCACACAACTTATACTTGTGCTACCCACAACCACTTGTGTGACCACCACAACTGCATGATGGGAGCACTGAATTTCTCTAACTCTCGAATTTCATTGCAAATGAGGAGGTGTGGTCCTCTATTTATAGGAAAACTATACACCCTACATGGTGGCGCACAATCCTCCTCTTGGTGTACATGTTTTGGCACGCAACTCCAACAACCATAGCCTCTGTCACACTACTCACTTGCACGACCCTGTTTCCCTTGCCATATTTTGATGTTCTGGCCTTTAAAAACATTTGGCACACAACTTTCCAATCCTCCTAGGCACCAAAGCAGAATTCATTTCTCACCGCGCAAGTCACTTGAGTGACACTTTTCTGGCATGCAAGTCACTTTTCCGTAAATAATTGTTTTCCCCTCTTGAAAATTTTGAGATCCTGAAATTTGGAAAACACTAGAAAATAGTTACACCTTCAATACTATTATCTGCTTAAACTGTATGAGTACTTTGCGGGCACACATTTTGAACTTCCTCTGAGGATTGACAACACAAACCATTTTCAAATTCATGCATATATGACCATGGTTACAACACATAGTCATCCTACTTTTTGTATATATGATAGAAGAGCACAATAGATATATTGGGATGAATCTAAATTTAGGGGATAATCGTACAACATAGAGTCTTATCAATGATTCTATTAAAACCAGATTAGGACTATACATAGTAGTTGTGGAAGGGATGACCAGAGGAGTTGGGGACCCAATTATTCATGAACATAGTGTTTCACCCACAAAATGAAGCCCATATTAAAAAGACCATTCATGCTTTAGAGGACACAAAACTAGCTTTTGTATTGGATTATAGACATAGTCGACAGTATCACCAACCACTAAAAGAAAATGCATAAAAAATCATAATTCCACCATTAGTATCAAAACATTAGATGCTTTTTACGGTAATCCCTAAAAGTCACCACCATTTTGAAATGACTGATCAGTTTTTGAACTGATCTGCTTAGAGTTAGAGTGATCCATAATAGAGAAGTTTTAGATCATATGGGAGATGATAAAGTCTACACAAATCCATCATAATTATTATTCTGATAGGAATCATATCAATTTTATTTTGTGGAATGAGAAAATATGTTCTTACATGTTTCATATCGATGTGGATTATTATGATTTGGTCAAGGTGGAAACTTATCTACAAGGTTCATTGGCCCATTCCATATAATATGTAGAGTTGGTGAGGTGGAGTACTACATAGATCTACCTCCACAGTTAGGTTGGGTACACCGAATACTAAACATTTTATAGGTGTGGTGGTATGTTCATGACCCATCAAACTTTATCAACTATATAGTACTGCATTTTGTGGATAGATCAACCATTGATGAGAACCATGTAGAAATCAAGGATTGTAAGAAAACGATCCTTCGTACAAGACAGATTACACCAGGTTTTTTATAATGAAATCACGAGAATCTTCATGAGTTGATATGGGAAAAGGAGGCTCATATTCATAGTCTCAAACCACATCATAATGAGTAGCACATATTTTGGCTTTTCTGAGAAGTAAATCCCCAATGTTGATGGATTGAAATGTCTCTAATTTTATATGTATTATTTTTATATTTTATATAGATTGCATTTTGGAGAATTTGATGAGACTATGTTCAATTCCATGGCCTAGAGTTCTATGAGTAAATTACTAAAGTATTATATATATATATTAAATTACACACACACATAGTTTTTTTTGAAAAATTTAAAAAAATATTAAATGGGTGCTCGAATAAATAATATGATGTAACCATTGAGATTATAATGATGGTTTTACACTATGTGTGACATAACATTATTCTTCCTAGGTTGTTTTTAAAAAAATATCAAGATCAAAAAAACAAATAAAGTAATTAAGTAATATTGTTTTATTTGGAACTGTTGACATACCGATTGACACATCTATAAATTGATTTTTATAGAGAATATATAGGGTTATACACATAACTGTATATCATTTATATGTCCATTTTAGATGGATATGGGAAATCCTATCAGGGTCATAATAATGACAGATCATTGACCAACTATCGGTGAACCTCAGATTCGATGGATATTTCTGACGATAGTGATGAAGGATCATTCTTTGTTAGTGATTGAAATTAATCAAGGTAGGAAATGTGTTTTTATTTAGATTTAATCCCCAATGTTAATTTTATGATGAATGAAAACAAAATGATGAATTAATTGATTTACATATCTCTCTCCTTGAAGGATCAGTATAATTTCAGCATTATAATGGGAGACATTATCTTTGTGAATAACTACGAATTATTTGGATTTTAATTCAAATGTAAATATAAAATGATTGAATAGAATCCCAATCAAGGTTTTTCATCTAAATTTACCATTTTAGTCTCCCCAACTTCATTGTTTATCCTCAATATTATTCATTTTTTCTATGGTTCAAACATTTACTAAGGAATCAATCATTTTGAACAAATTTCATGGAACAATGATTTAATACTGTAAATGGTTGATATGTAAGATGAAATAGATTTTTCATAGTGTATGTGGTGAATGAATCATACAAATTTGGAATCCTCATTTTTAGTGATATTTTTGAAAGATGATACATGAAAATTGTTTCATTTTTCAATCAGAATCGATGGCCATAGTGTATTTCTCATAGAAAGCATTGCTCGATAATGTAATATCCATTAATCATAGAAGTATTAGTTCTTGATGATAAGTTGAATCTAGTGTGGTATATCGTAGGAAGAATATGCAATGTTTTTAGAAAAACCATGTACACATGACATGTAGTCCTTGGCTACAAATATGTACCACCTTCCTCAGGATGAATCAGAGTGTACATAGGGTGGAATAAATAGGGTTCATACATGACGTCTGTTCCCCCACATGAAAAAGGAATCTATAATGTACATGAGCTAACTAGTTTAATAGAACATGTTCATAGATACATGGGATGTCATTGTGCATGATCACATGTTTGGAGTTTACGAGAGGGACCCCAAATATAGAGACAAGGCATGTAACCCCTCTTGATAAAATTTACATTTCTTCAGCCTAGACATGAGTTGAATGACATGATATGTTTACGTGATAAGGGCCAAGGGTCAAGAGATGTGAAATGAATCACTTCTACAAACCATGTAATATTCCTTCCATTTCTTGAATCCCCTTTCCTTAGTGACTTGTAATTGTTTCATTACAGTTCATTAAGATATAATTTCAATGAAGGAAGGTATGAATCATTTTGTACTCCTTGGACTATGAGTCATTCAGAAATACTAATTAGTTAGTTTTTTGGGAATTCAATGGAGAGGACAGAAGTGAGATCATATATTCATTTCTAATCCCTAGGTGGAGTTCCTTTTATCAACCTGGACCACAATACTTGAGAATTGATCATCAACATAGAAGGGTTAATCCAATTTGAGTATAATGGTATCACCCCATGTCATTGGAATTATTCCTCATATTTGTATCATATATCTTTATAAAATCAATTTGATCATTCCTTTAATAAGACCATATGAACAATACCCCTCAAAAAATTGAATTCAATGCTATGGAACTCATGAGTGTGTTCTCGTTGATGTGTGCTTTGAAGAATATTCGAGTTGGAATCGTGGATTGACTATACCATGATTTTTTTATTCAACTATATTTTGTCCCTTTGTAGAGTATATATGGATATTATTGCTATATGTTTTATAAAAATACTACTATAAAATATTATTGCACATTCATTTGATGAATGATCTATGGTGTTGGGGTGTCCTACTGAGTATTTTTATACTCATTCCTTCATGTGATTTTCCCACACAAGTCATTTATTCTATAGAATATTAATTTATTTTTATTCTACATGGAGGAAAAGTACCAAATGGTGAATAGTGTGACCATAATGACCATGGAGTGTTCTTGTAGTTTTTAAACATAAATCCTAGTTTTTTTATTTATATTGAATACTCTTTATTTTGGGATTTTATTTGGTCATGTTACCATATTTTACATCATGTTGTGCTCTGATTATAAGATAATTATGTATACATTATTTTGTTGTTAATTTTTTTATATTCCACCATTTTGTGGTCTAGAGGTGTGTGTGTGTTTGTGTGTAGGTACTTAGTAATTTCTTCCCATGTTAGTTATATCATTAGTTTATTCTATTAACCTTCTCATTGCCAATTGATATGGACTCTGAGAGTCAAGACATGAGCACCACCAAGAAGTGTTAGGACACCTATGACCTAAAGTCTCTCATGATGATTAGAGGTATGTTATATGCATGTCCCACATTTTATGTTTTATTATTAGACAAAATAGTGGGGTGCTCTACTTGGTCATCTTCCTAATTGATCTTTATTCTAGGTAATGTGTTTTATTTGTAGAACCCTATGATAGTTATTTATTATCAATATTTAGACTCATGAGAAAGAGGGTCACCTCACATACAATGATACATTTTTGAAATGTGATTGAAAACCATGTGGGTGAGTTAAACCTATACAATGTGGACTGTGTTCAGGTGTGGTTTGAAAAGAACCTTTAACCTATTTGATTGGGGTTGGGTATGTATTCTATAGAGTAAGATATTTATCTTGTGATACCAATAGATCCTTTATGTCAGACCTTATACTGAAGGATCATAAGAAGAGGTTCAGTGACTACACACTTCTACCGAAAGTGTGACCTCACTCTGGGATGACATGAATCACAGAAAATCTTTTTGAATTATAAGGGATATCATATGTTGATATTCATCAGTATGGATTGGTCTCATTCCATCCATGATCATATGTATTCCCCTGTTATGTGTATATATCTTTCATGATTCTGGAATCAAATTATACCATGTCGGAAGTTATAATGTTATGGGGAGGATGGGCTCCTGTGTGGTCATACACAAATGATGTTTAAAAGGTGGATAATATAAACCATGAATAATTACTGTTGAGAATGTGGTTCCAATAGGACATGATAGATTTGAGTATTTCAACCTAATGAAGTCATAGGTTTACCACCCCACACATATTTGTGTTCAATGTAAACTGGAACCCATGGAATACACTGATATTTGTGATAACATATCAGATGAATCCTGTGGACCTTCATGAGTTGTGGTGAATTTAGAGGTTTATAGAGAGATGGACTGGTAATTCTTTGTTTTTTCTCTTGCACGGTCTTGTATTTTTCATTTCTATCCTTGAGTTCTAAGCATTAGGGATTCATTCAAGTTTCTTTAGGATGTTATGACATGTCTCTAGTTGATTTAGGATATCCCATCCACATAAATAAGGGATAGGGAGGTAGATCTAGGTGATCTTGTGTGGAGGTCTTTAATGACCATATTACCATTAAAACATTTACTAATGGGTTTTCTAGAGGTTGGGAGTATGCAAAACATATGAAAATTGGGGATGATACCAGTCACTGTATGATATGTGTTGCTAAGGAGGATTATGCACCCTTCAAAGTAAACCCGTGGGGTGAGTGGCTATTTCATTTAGAGAGACATATTCATTTTTTATAGAATATGATTTTATTTTTTTATATTATCATGTAAAATATATTACAAATCCATTCACATAGTTTTAGTTGAGGTTATGTTTTGCAGACTATGAAGGTCACTTTTGTACTATATGAATCTAGTGGGATACATCATTTTTGGTTGAAGAGATGGGGCGAATAATTAATGATTAGGGTAATGTTCATCGAATGGATGATGAGGACTATCGAGCTACATCTTTATATACATCAGGTTAGAGAGGTGATGTAATTCAAGACTTTGTGACTATAGTATTTTGGGATTACACGAGTTTTCCACCTTTCAAAGTTATAGAGACACATTTCTTTCTTTGTAGAATAGTGATTATCCGGGTGGAGTTGGAATGTGGTAATTGTTTTTGGATTTTTATTACCTTTAGTTCATGTTTATAGACCACACATTAACCTTATAGTGAGCTCACTGGGATGATAGATCTTGTTGATAGATCAGTTTTCTCCCATTTTCTTTGGATTTCACCTTTTGAGATGAAAATAATAATTTTGTGGAGAGTGTAAAAACATTTATCATACTATGTAATAGCATAACAGTATAGGAGAAATAAAGGAATTCCCTTAAAAAACTATTATATAAAATAAATAGTACAATGCATATCAGAACAAAGGGGAATTACAAAGCTGAGTGTACACCTCACCACTATGGTCCATCTGTGCCAAAAGAGAATAGTAACTTGGAAAAACAAATGACCAACATGATCTAAAATCTATAATGGATATTTTGGAAATATAATCACCAACCTAGTTTTCCCCTCTGTAAACATGGGAAGCAATATTAGATATGGAATCCGAAAGGCGAAGACAATAAATCCATTGAGAAAACATCCTCCATGGAACATTCCTCGATCGATCATTGAAAATTTTCACAGCAATAGAAGAGTCTGATTCAAGCCATAATCTATGACAATAGTAGTAGAATGAATAACTTATTTACCTTATCATCAACCATATATCCTCTTAAAATGAAAATCCATTGCCAATGAAGTTCAAAAACCATCCCTTCAGGAGGCCAACATGGGTGTGAAAATGTCATTGCAGTAAGAAAAACTGGTGCTCTAGCGCTCGCCCCATCCACATTTTCTTTAAGCTAAACTGAGATCGGTTGAATCCATTGGATGTATTTCACCATACATGATTTTCTCGAGGTTCCACTAACACCAAGAGTCCAAAAAATAATAAGGTCAGAGAAATTATAATTCATTGATCTAGTTTTAATTATAAAAGTGCTTCTGATGCTAGGTTGAATGGCCTAGACACCATCATGGAAGGAGGGTTTTCAATTTTTAATAATCAGATTATTCTATTCCTTCCATGTATAAGGTAAAATAATGATAGTCACTGAATGAAAAAGGATTTTCCCCAGGTCACTATATCCCTCTTGGAAAAATGAGATTATGTGCATCTCAATAGACGCATGAATGAGGTAACACTGGAATATATGCAACACATCGCTCCATAGCCTCCTGGTAAAATAGAAATAAGAAAAATAATAGAGGAGAGACTCCTCAACACCCAAACATAAGTGGAATAATGGTGAAAGAAGCATCCCATTACATTGGATGGTGGGACCAGAGAGAATGCACCTGGGACCTACTCATCATCTGATTGTATGACTTGGTTGTCCCTTATTAAAGACCCTTCCAGGAAACCCATGAGACTAGAGTTATCCTGAGGGGTTTTGTATACAATAGGTTCTTGATGAACATCATCATGAAATGATTCTTATAGATCCTAAATATTTCTAAAACCAACATCCCTCATTGGTGTGTCAGAGACCAGCTCAGTCCTAAATTGACCATCATCTATAATATGAACTATAGCAGGAGCATCATTTCCATAAGCACACTAATCAGGTCCAATATCATCATCATGAGTAGTATCTGAAGTGTCAGAAGTTATCCAATCAGTTTAATCATTCTCAACAATCACAGGGGATAAAATATAACACCTTGCACCAACATTATTTTCCCTATCCGCTGCCACAGGAGAAGAAATATCACCCCTTGAACTATCATTTTTATCCCAATCAGCATAAACATGAGAAGAATTCGAACCATCTCCAATCACATGAACATTTATATTAGAGGGACCCAAACCAAATGGTTGCTCTATTACATTTCCAAGCTTCCCCCAATAACTTCCAATGTCATGACACCTCATATTATAGAAGGTACACAACTTGATCGTACTATGTTCCGTAATCATATACCCAAAGATGTGAAAATTCAAGAAAAAATATTTTTTCCTTTCATAAACAATATCATGATTAATTCTTCCCCCCATGTGGTGAATACAACCTCTTACACAATTTTTGTGGACATATCCCCTTCAACGAAGATCATGGAATAATTTCCAAAACTAGGATTTTATGTCTTACTATCAAGACTTATATAATTACCTAGATATGAGTAAATATCCCATAGGATTTTTTGGTGCCATTATAACCTACTCAACTTGAAAACTCATATCCGTACTTGAGAAAACATGTTCCCAATATTACTAGGATCAACATTTTTGTCCCATTCATGGATGCTGAGAAACCCATGCTGCAGAAAAACTGAACCCAATCTAAATTCAAATATCTTACATTAATTTGAATGAAAATCAATGTGACAAAAACCTTTCCCTATAGTGGTCATCTCCCAATAAATGAATACCCATATCTCAACAATCCTATTGGTTAGATCGTTAAACATTTAGGGTCTCTCCATTTTTGGATTCACAACACATGCGATGATTGAGAACATAGAAAGCTTTACCATATATTCAAAAACATCTTGAATTGCTGATACATGTAAAAGCTAACCATTTATACTGATCATTTTCGAAGGAGCTGATGCACATTCCAAGAAAGATATATAACCAGCGTGTTTGGCCACATCTACAATGTTTCTCCGGAACCACGTGCCTTCCTGAATAGAGCCCAAATTTCCAAAAAAAAAATTTCACAAAGGAGAAAAAATCTTTAAGCCCTATCCTCTCATCAACAGCTACATCCTCTCCATATTTTTCCCCAAAATTTTTGAATAAAGAGCAAGAATTCAAGTCACAGGAAATAGGGTTTTCTCCCTTCTCCCCTCCTTATTCCGCCATCAACAAGACAATACATCGATATCTTACAATGTAATATATTTATATATTTATATTTATATTTATATATATAATTATAGTATCTAAGTTGAAGGGGGTTTTCATGGCATAGAAATCCTTGATGTTATGATATTAAATATATTTAACATAAGTTTTTCTTTTTCATGCAGTTTTTAAGTATATGAGGAATAAAACACAATCAAGTTCTCTAATAGATATTTTTTTACAATTCTTCAGTCCAGACTGAGGTGTTTCCCACATATTTGGCATAATGATTATTTGAATAATGTCATCAATAAATGGTATGATAATCAGTGCAATAGGTTTTAGGTGTCATTGTGGACCAACAGCTCCAATGATTCAATATGAGGATGGAGGATTTGTGAGTTTTATGTCTCAAAACATGATAATGTAATTTTAATGGTTTTACCATCATAATCAGTTATATTTATTTTTGAAGGGGCTAAATCTATGGGATTCCTTGGAAATCTTATAGTCTCATGTTTAACATAGTATATTTGCATTAAAAATTAATGATCACATTCTATGAAATGTAGGAGAAAGCACCATATTTTCATCCCATTGGGTGAAGATGACCATTTAGAACTAAATTATTTCTACTAGTTTTATATACAATATAATGAGAGAAATTTTATTTCTATATTAAAATTTAGAGGGTAGTTTTATTGAGTAAAAAGACCATCTAGAAGTACATAAAATGAGTACACCTTCACAGGGTTCCAAACAAGGGCATAAGCTAAGGAAAAATTCATATATAACTATATCCAATACACTCCATGTACTGATTTTATATGAAATGTGGGGTGAAAAGGATATGTAAAATTGTATGGGAATGGACATGCATAGATGTTCAAATGTGGTCCAATACTTTGTGACATGGTTTACATGTTGTGTATACCATTACATTCTATATTCTTAGAGGGGACATAGCATGCATCAGCTTTCTTGAAATTCATTGTGTAATATGGTTACATTCCATGTATTATATTTAGATATATTCCCCTTCTACATCCCCATCATTAGAAATTAGATGGAGGACCCCAAGTAACCTATATAGGGTATATTATCACATGAAAAGAGATGGATGTCGTGGTTTCTTTGTTAGATATTCCGCATGATGTTATGGTGGGGGTCTATTATAATAGAAATGTATATACTAGTTTCAGTTGAGTGGGATCTGTTACTCTAATCCTAGGATGGTACAGTGTTACAATACTTCCTCATCATAGTATTGTGAACTCCACAGATAAATTATCATTGATAGAGATTGTGTATCCTTCTAGAGGTATGGGTGATATCCACTATCATGATGTATTCTACCCTAGGATGGGATTGTGGTTTCTCCATGAACATAGAACATAAGGTAGAGATCCAAAATCTATCAGGCAAGCCTAATGGGGTTTATGTAATTAGCATATATATAATCCCTTATATAGGGAGATGTTTTAGTAGGGTTTGTGGATGTATTTTTTAATCGATCACATACTCGGCGGTTTTCTATAGTTTGTCTCATAGTGTCAATGTGATTATGTTCCTATACATGAATATTGGATCTAGATTTGGGTTATGGTATGACCTAGAGGACCAGAGAATGAGATTATATCTATATATCAAGGATTAAATACATTGAATTGTTTGTGGAATCCCACAACTGACTGGATTGTGATACCTTATACAAGTGATATGATATCATGAATTCCATATTGTGATCATGGTGTCCTCTATTATTCATTGGTGTGATCGCATGTCTAATGGGATGAGATCTTCAATGTTTTTATTTGGGTTTGATGAGACCCCCTGTAGGGATGGTTGATATCCATTATATGAGTATCATGATCGAATTAGTGTCATTGTGAATTTCAATGTGGAGAGGCCCAATGAGTGTTCCCTATTATTTTTATTCCACATGTGATGAAATGGATTTGTGATTAGCTTTTAGATACCTGATGGATCATGTTCTCTCCGATGAGTTACATTAGACATGGATGATATGTTAATGATGGACTGATATCACTCATATTTCCTTTTTTTTGATTTCATTTTTGAATCGTATGAGTAAGATATAATAGTGATTCACAAATATGAATGAAATGGCTCATGTAGGGTGTTATCCTAGATGAGCACTGCAATGTAGCCTCTAGTACAATACTATTGTTGGAAATGAGGTCATGTAAACTTGAGTCATGAAGTTCATGATTAGTGTATCATGGTTATTCATGGATTCATTGTGTTGATGTTAAATATTTTAATTGTTACACATTATGGAGATGATATGACAAGTTTTTTGTAGATAATTATATGTCGATATAACCATTATTTTTCTCTATAACTTTAATTTCCTCAGGATTCAGATTTTTAGGTTGTTACATTTCAGTTTCCCTCAATTATTTTGGGTTTATGGGGAACATAATAGGTATTGTTATACTCACCATTGTATGGTATTTTCCCACACATTTCATGTATTTTCCAGATGATAGGCCTATTGATGGAGTCCCATGAAGTCCTAGAGTAGTCGGAGCTTAGTAAACTAAAAAATATATGGTGTATGTTAGTTCATAACTAATCTATTCTATAGTGGTTGAATTTGAAAACAATACCCTCCATTTGAGAAGTTTAAACTATTATAATAATTTTTGTGGACCATTATTATTCCCTTTACACATTCAATTATTTTGGTGCAATCAAAATTTGGGATAGAAGTATGAATTCATTATGTTTATAATTATCATAACATTTTAAATATTTCATTGTGATGGATGTTTGAGTGTTCATATATATATGAATGGCTATTGCCTCCAATGTGTGTAATATTCCAACATAGTTATGGTGGTTGTCCCCTATCATGTGGGAGGAATCCATGTGGTAGTCATGGATTAGTCTCCTTTGGGTCACTTCTTGGTAGGGACTATATCCACTATATGATGATTCCTCAATAGTAATAATTATCTTATGTTTTTATCATGTTTTAGGATACATCCATATTTCATTGTATGATATGATTTTATGATACTAAATTATTTATT
This sequence comes from Viscum album, assembly GCA_963277665.1. Classification (NCBI taxonomy): domain Eukaryota; kingdom Viridiplantae; phylum Streptophyta; class Magnoliopsida; order Santalales; family Viscaceae; genus Viscum; species Viscum album. Next base: position 837,919,134 of record OY728164.1, on the reverse strand, counting down.
TTATAATCGTATTTGATTATTCAAGTTATTTATCTATCATAATATCAGGTTATACTTATCACTAAAACAACATGTTTCATTGTAATGTTTATTTTCTTATAGGTATATTTAAAAAATCTTTTTTTGCATTAAATCACTAGGTTATCTCATATAATTATTTAAGGACAAATGGATTATGGATCTCACAAAATAGAATAAAAACAATGATTTTGAGTGTTAGTTTTAATATTGGGATTTATGTACTTAGTATTCCTATGATATTCTGACTAAAAAATTATGGGTTGTGAGTAATGGGGTTTTAGGTAAATAATTAAGAAATACTATGTGTTAAAGGATCATGACTCAATAATTACACATTTTTACATCTCCTAAAAATCCATAGGAAAATATCTCTCTCCATCACCCAATGTATAGTTACCCACCAGGGTACCCCATGTTGTTATCGTCTCATATCTTACCCAACCTTAGTAAAAACAAATGACTTGATGATCCTATTGAACCTGATAAAATAACCTAAGTCGCAATAAGATGATTCATGTTCAATAAATCTCGATATAATTTTCCAAACCCACTGATAATTCTCTACATCATGTATGGAAGAGTCTAAAGCCTATGGAATCTCATGTGTTCTTAGTTTAACAAAAAATTACCTTCTATACATGTGTAATTCCAAAAACCAGGATGGTCAACCCATGATCCCACTATTCCACAAAAATAGTATCCTCGAACTACTATGAATAATATGTAACCAATCATAAACATAAAAATCCTTGTTACCATAAAATATTTTTCAAATAAACCTCCGGGTAATCATTAATTCACATTCCCTTTCTCAATGCCAATGTTTTGTTATATACAAACCCATTGATAATATATAATGGAATCCACAATATATGTTCTTTTTAGAACTCCATGTAACCATCATTTCATACATAAGGAAACCCATTCACATAATTGGATCGCCACATAGTCATATAATTCTATAATAGAGTAATTTATAGTGATTAAATTCCCACGTCAATCCACTATGGGTCTCGTGCCATCCAATTATGAAGGGACTATATTTCTATCATAAAAAATTTATTATAGAAATATCCATATAACATACCATAAAAATGAAATAAATGAAATTATAATTATAATTCCACAAAACATTAATATATGGTAAATTTCATATAAGAATATTTTGACACAATAAAAAACTAAACCTCTAATCAGAAACCAATAATGAAAAAAATCATGTATGTCATATGAATCGTATATTCCAAATCATGATGAAAGAACATAGAAAAGTTCTAACATGCTAAGAGAAATACACATAATAAATCGAACATTTAAAAATTTTCAATGTCAAACAAGGTGATTTTGAATAATCAAAACATGAAAAACCATTTACAGTAATCCTATAACACTAATAAATTTTTATTACTATAATATTTTTTTCATGATATTTTAGTCCAACATCCCACTCATGTACTATAAAATTACATCTCATTGTTTCTCAAATTTTTTAATTTATTATATAAATCAATGGAACTTGGTTTTCTAAAGAAATGACCTAATTATGATTTAAATAAATTTATAAATTCCAATTGGAATTTATTTTGGGGTTTGTTCATTAAAAAATGTGTTGTAGAATATTATAATGATTTGTTTGACAAAATGATTATTTTTATTATTAAATTAAGTAGTATTTGGGATTGATAAATCAGAATCTACATGGTCAACTTGTGTTCAAATAAATTTTGATAGGACATTAGGGTTAGACAAGTCTAGTGTTTCAATGATTAGAACAACAAATTATATATCAATGTGATGAATTGGGAAAAAAGATATGTGCTAGTACTTGTAAGTGTGGTCATTTAACGGACCATCTATTATAGATGTTTCATTAGATTGTTCATTTAATGGGTTCATGTGTAATTTTCATAAGTATGTATTGATATGAATTTTCAATTCTTTATGTATATTTTGATTGATCACCAGATTCTATACATATTTTATATTTTATGTCATAAATTTGATATATTCAGTAGATGTTTTAGTTTCATATGTGGGAGGTTATGGGGTTTTCCTATAGAGCCAATATGGACCCCCATATATATTTAAAATTGTGCGTATGAGGAAACTTCTTATCATGAAATATATAATTAAATGAAATCATTAAATAATATTTTAAAAAATGATACTACATTCTTGTTGTTTTGGAGTCCATGATTGGATTTATATAGTAGTGTATTTAGTCAAGGTACCACATAGGTGACTTGGTTCATATTATCGTATTGGGTACTTTGTTTACATCGTAATTTGGTGTATATTATTAGTCTATACAATCAATTAAGATTATATTAAATTATGTTGTTGAATAATATATATATATTTTTTATGAATAATTATGTTGGTTTTATTATGTTGAATTTCATAATAATGTTTGTGTTGTCGTAAGGGAAACGACCAAATGGTTTTGGTAAATAACATGGCATTTTTTTCTAGACATTCATTTCTAGAGGATTTCACCGAAAACTCATTTCATCTCTATCATACTCCAAAAAACGGTTTGGGGATGTGATGTTACCAAAACCTATACCATGAAATGAGTCATCATAGATTTCTTTAAACATGAATTCGTCTTATATTTTACAAAAAAATGGATCTTTCATAAAAATGCTTTCAGATAATATAATTTCTCATAACACATATATGTTAATATGAATATAAAATCCATATAATAAACCATTTTTGATGTGTTTATACTATTAATGGCGTTGTATTAGAACTTACTATAATTTTATACAATAGTGATAAAATTATAAATCTATAAAAAAAATCTCGTGGCCCAAATAAGAAAATCATTCTACATACATTTAATGACAAACAAATACTCCAAATTGAGCTAGATATATTCCATGAAAATTCACCTCTCATGAAAAAATCATACACTTTGATATATTATAAAAAGGATGGTTCCATTTATGAACTACAATGAAAAAACAACTGGTCATTGTAATCCTCTTATATTGAATAAATCTGAATGTTATCAATTAACACTAGTATAAATTGATAAATTACACATATAACATTGATTACATCATTACATGAACATAGACATGATATTTTTAAATAAAAATTAATAATCATGGAAACAATGTTTCCATAACCGTATCAAAAAGTATTCCTTGGGTAATAATCCTCCATTACTCATATTTTATGATACCATGACTATAGAAATAATTTAAAAATAATTTTATTATTAAAATAATGGAATTAATTATATCAACATTAGTGAGGAATAATGTTCTTCCCCATCATATAATTAATCAAACAATAATAAATACCATGTAACAAACTATTATTTTTCCTCATTATTAGAAAAAATGGATCATGAAAATTAAACACACTAGTCTTGATAATATTCTCTATATTAGATCATAAATATGAATTTTTAGTCCTAGGAACAAGAAATCATTTTCTAATAATGAGACATAAAAATTAATGCCTTCCAATATTGAAACTATATCCCAATTTAAATATCATGTTGAGTGAATAATTTCATAAACATTTTAAAAAAGTTATTGGGGAGCCCTTTCAATATTTCAAAGAAAATTTATCATGAACATCTACTATTCCCAGTATGAACACATTGAATTGTGAAAAAAGTTGCTCAAAATAACCCTAATACATATTTTCACCCAATTTCCAATAAAAACTACTTTATCACCTTCAATGTTAATAAAAACTACTCTCTTATATAAGAAATTAATAACATCTTATACTCAATAGAATTACTCTATGCTATGGAAGAAGTCGTATGATTATATATATAGAAAGAATAATCCCCTAATCGATAAATTCTACCACATTATTAACTAACAAACCCACCACACATTAAAATGGATGATTGATTTCTATTTTTAGTATTATAGACCAAGGGTACTATAAATTTATACACTATAAACCATGGAGAATAAAATAAATTAGTTTCAATAGGGTAGTACAATCCTCAAAAATAAAATAAGTCATTTAGTACATTGTACAGAAAATAGATATTATAGAAAATGATATATTCTTTTCCTTTCATTGGAAACACCATAAAATGAATTTCCTCACAAAATACTAATCTTCCTCAATATATCTAATGTGAATGACTATAATGACTATTCATAAATATATGTTCCTAATGATATTAAATATTATTAGTATATTCTAGGAATATTATATATCTTCTTGACAACCAAAATACATAAACAACTAGAAATTTTTGTTTCTGATATTGATTAGGAGGTAGATTCTATAAATTTTACAATAGAATAGGGCTTCCAGCTCCAATATTATTGGCTAGTATTGTTGGAATCTATATCATCTTGTAGTCATGTAGTATTTAGGATAATAAAACAATGGAAATTCTCTTTAGAGACTCATAAGATCATATAATCTGAGGGATATAGGAATATCATTATAGAGGCTAGATCTCTATTAGTCATAGAATTTAATTCCTAGACAAATGAGAAACTCTAACCATAATAATTTTATTTGAGATGTTATAATAACACCATTATAAAAGTGACATTATCCATTATAGCTTCTTCCATATTGTCACTATAATTTTTCATCATCATACTATTCACCAAGAATGTATATGGGGTTACAAAATATGAGATCTGTATGATTAATTCTTCTATGAATTATCAGGTAATATCCTCTTGAATGAGAATTAGGTTTAAATGATAGCGATGAATGTCTTCAAATCAATCCCCAACGACCCATATTTCAGAGATCCCTTACTAGATAAAATTAAAATCATACATCAACATTACATTCATTATCAATGAATTAAAATATACTAGAATATAATAAAAAAACAACACTTTTCAATCATTTGGATACATAGGTTCCCCATGAAACAATTTCAAATATGTGAGAGATGATAAAAATGTTTATAATTAATGGAATCTAATCCTAACTAAAAAAGTTTATAAAAATTAATTAAACCACAATCTCCTAAAAACATATTTATTTTTATATATATCATGACTGAAAAATGATGTTATATACCTTGATAAGCACTAATCCAAAAAACATGTAACGTCAGAATTGATGTGTCACATCCCCCATGAAAAGTATCCTTCATTCTACTAGAGAATCCTACTACACCTCCAAAGCATGATCCTCTAATATATGAATCTCATCAACATCAGGTGAATATAATTAATAACTATTAATCCATAGGATATTTAATATACTAGAAATATTAAATTAATTTCATTTAAATTTAATATATTTTTTTTGAATTAACGTAGAAGAAATACGTAATGATACATGAAAGAAACTAAAGTCTCATTTATACTATTAAAATCCTCTCACATAGTTTTTTTATTTAATATTATGTTCATTTCACCGAATGAAAAGTGGCATTCTAGCATTTGATTTTTCCCCATATTCCAATATCAAATATTATATTTTATTGACAATGGTTCTCTTCCATACACATAGAATTCTAACTAGTAATTTTATAAAAAATGTATAAATTATCTTATGAAATATCTAAAACCAATCTATCATAAATTATCTCTACATGAACCCCACTGAGGACCATAGTGTAAATAATTATTATCTAGAAATTCCACCTCCATTATTTTATTATTTGATGGGAATTACTACCAATAAAAATATTAACAATAAAGAAATTTTTCATATAAAAATAAATAATTTAAAAAAACTAATGTACTACATATAATTATAAATCATCCAATAAAAAAATTCATGAAGTTAAAAACATGAAATTTTTCTATAAGAAATATGATAAATGAAAATCCTAATGAAGGGACAATGTCAACACGTGATAACTATAATTATCATGGAGAGCTAGTAATATATATACCAACTCCAAAATACCTCCTATAATCTTGTAAATATTTGACAATGGCATAGACACAAATATTTATAAAGGGGTGAGTGTACAAGTATTCTTATAATGATATACAAAAATACCTCTCATAATAATATATAAGAAGTATAGTAATTCTTCAACAATTAAACATTCAAACCAAATCATTACCTACAATTTTACAACCAATCCACCCCCACCATAATAAAATCTCACTCTCCAATAGCAATGACAATTTAAATAATAGACTACAAAAATAATATATGAGAAGGAGCATTGAGTTTATTTCTTCATAGAACTATCCTCTCTCATTCATCAATGTAATATGTCTTGGTAAAAAAATAACCTCCATATACATATAAACAATATCATATCCACCACTATATTTCCACATCCATGATCTATAAACTATAACAACATAACAACCGCATCAATATATCCCATCACATACCACATCCTAATAGAGATCATAATCATGATACACACCAACCTCAGTCCCCCTTCAATCATGTATGTCTCTACCATACACCCAAAACAAAATATACCATAATATAGATCCATTATATATGTTAATCAATTAAGATCATATAAGAATAAATTTAATTATTTAACCTTCTAAATCACCCCAATCTACGATATCTAGGAAAACGTGTAGAACCCAAAACATTATTTTGGTTGTTGTTCCATAACCTTATTAATTTATTATTTATTATAAAATAAGATATATTCAAATTGATAATATAGAACTAAATTTCAACTAGTTATTGACCTCATTTCACATGACACAAATAAAATACTTTCACTAAATCACATCAAAACCATTTACATCTTCCACCACAACACAAACATATCCACCAATACACACAGAGAATCTATATAATAATATATAATATATCTACCACTCACATCATTAATATAACAATAATTAATTTCCAAAAACTATAAATAACTTATATTACCCATTCTTCAAGAAATCCATCCCAACATCATTATTAAATAAATTATCATTTTTCATTCCAATTATATTCAGTATTACCCATGTATTTTTACAATTAAAATATATATTTAGACATTTATTTCAATATTAATATTTATATTTACTACGTATAAATTTTTATACCATTTAATAATTATTTATACCACATAAAAATTCTTCCATAATTATAAAAAAATCCAACATAGTCCCCTCCAACGCTAGTGATAATATGAGTGTCCACCCAAAAACTTCATCCATTTGGAAAAGGGCTCATGATTATTATCAAGAAAGAATAAAAAACCACGTTAGGTCCATGGATATAAAAATTAAAAATTATATATAGTAAAATATGATGAATATAACGAAAAACCACCATTATATAAATAATGAACTAACGTTTATAATAATGACGCATGGGATAATGAATATACATTACAATATTATAAGGTAATCCTAAATACATAATCAATATATAAGATTATTTTGTACTATATAATAGATATGTATAATGGAATATCATCTCCCCACTTTAGTAACTCATTGGATGAAACCTACAAAATTAAAATCCTCCATCGAGTCCCAAAATACCGTATATAGAATAGTTTTTACATAAACTACTATAACAATATTATCATCACATCAATCATTAGATTGTGAATTATCTATATATATGAAAAACAAGATTTCCTAAGGTTTTTTATGGGTTACTAATATCATATTGGGCAGGATTCCTTGAAAAAATAATGAAAATATACAAAATTATTTAGTAATAAAATATTATAAAAAATAGATCATGATGTTGGTAAGAAACAAGAATCTGATTTAGTATAATAGAAATTCAGAATAAATTGAAATGTATAACATTTATTATAGTTAAATAACTAAAAAAATCATACCATATAATTAACTAGGGACTCCTTGGTTTTAGAGAAACATAAGAATTATAATGTCCATAGCCTAGATATATGTCACCCCTTCACCGAGTTTAATAAAAACGAAGGAATCCTGAAATATCTACATCCTATCTCCAAATATAATTAATGACAATGGATTCAAAGAACATCATAGTAAGAAAAAAAATCTACAAAATCTATAATATGTAAAATATTATATTTAATATTTAAAAATATTAGTGGAACTCAATCTCATCAGAGCAATGTATATTGATATAGGTAATGATATCCCCTATTAATGGTTGTGCATTAATTGATTGGATAAAAAAACTCATTGTGTCATGACCCATATTCTTCATGACAAGGTAAGAGTTATGATGGTTCCTCAATCATCCTTCTTCAAGATAAATGATATATATTTACCCCTGATTCCATCTTCCAATAGTCCCCAGGGTGGCTACCAACAACAAGGTTAAACAAATATCACAAAAAATGGAGGAATTTCCATTTTTAAAGTAACCATGATCAAGATATATTATGTCTCAACATAAAAAACTCCAATAGATATATAAAATGAAATGAAAAACTACCCCACATCCTTTTTTAAGGTAAAACTGCATCAAATACAAAGAAAAACTCAAAAAAGAAGTACTAAAAATAAAAATAAACAACTAAACAACAACCATCCCCAAAACCACAACATTGATGTACACACAAACCACACCCTTCCTAAGAAACCACTCAACAAATATAGAAAAAAGGATGAACAAAACCACACACACCATTTAAGAACAACAATAATAAAATTTTTATTTAGATTTAGCGGTACACATTCCTTTATTCTTGTTGATAAAACATGGGTTATCACCGAATAAGATCAATAATATGGAATCCATTTATTTTTAAAAATTACGTGATAAAACATATTCTAATTCTTTTAGATACGATTCACACATTATATAAGAGAGAAAAAAAGACGACCAATAACAATGATTTTCTTATGAATTCAACCCAATCAATTTAAAAAATGGATCAAGGAAAACACATAAAAATAGTGATCATCAAAATATTCCCAGCCGATCATTTATTATATCTTATTTTACTTGATAAATTTTGATTCAGCAATTATTATAAGAATGAATCATTTTTCCCACCTCACATAATAAAAAATTAAAAGATACATGAATTAAATCCCCACGTGGAACAACAAGTGACCAAAACTCCTCCTTGCAACAAAATAGGGGGGGCGTGTGAGAAATAAACTCCAAGGAAAACTAGATTGATTGCTATGAAAAAAACATGACTCCATGATAAGGGAATACTCTATATAAACCATGAGTGATATAAAAAAATATAAGAGGAGAATATATTATCATAAAAAATCTAGATCATATATCAAGGGAAGGGGAAATGGTGTCATGTACCATTAAAGTTGGGACATGGCCAAGATGAAATCGTTTGAAATATTAAAATTCCTTTGAGATTAAAAATTTTAATGATAAAATTAATATCATTTTAAACGCCTTTATAAATTCCCTAACAAGGATTTATACTTGATTGAAATCAAATAAAATGTATGTGGGGCCTAACTCAAAATACTGGGAAAAGATGGAAAATCAGTAACCGATGGGTGATTCACTGATAGCAGGGGAAAAAAATGTTTTTGTATCACTATGATACAATGGCTCTATCTCACTAACATACTAACTCACCGACACCATAAATCACCGACTCCCTTAGTCATTGAAATCCTGAATAACTGATGCCTTGACTCACAAACGCCCTGCCTCACAAACACCTTGCCTCAGTAACCCCCTGACTCACCAACACCATTTCTTACTGACTCCTTGACTCCCTGATGCCCTAACAAACCGAAACATAGACACACTGACTCGCTGATGCACTAACTCCTTTACCCACCAATGCTTCTACATACTAACAGAAAGCCTCCAAAAATGAGACACTAACTATGAGTCACTATCATGATGGTACTGAAGTTGATCTTCTAATACATTGACCCAACGACACCCTAAATCACCGATGCCCTGACTCACTAGCGACCTGACTCACATATGCCCTAACTCAGGGATGCCTTGAATCACCGTCGCCATGACTCACTGACACCCTAACTCATCGACACCCTGACTCGCTGATTCCAAAACTCACAGACACCACGAATCACTATCATCAGGACTCACTGACACCCTAACTCACCAAACCCCTAATAAACATACACCCAAATTCACCAATACTTGTACTCAAGAATGCCCTGACACAATTATTCTTGGACTCACTAATGCCCTAATGCACCAAGACATTAAATCATAGATGCGTCGACCAAATGAGTCCCAAAATCCTTGATTCCTTGACCCACTAATTCCTCATCCTACCATTGAAAACATCTTAAATTTGTTAATCTATTGAAATTAGCAACTATTTACACCATGAATACACAAAAAAATAGATTTTGCAAAAGTTATAGACCATGGAGGTGCAGTCTATTAAATCAGATACCTCAAAAACTATTATAAACCTGGTGAATTCTAAACCAAACCTATAAAAAAGAGGGTTCAAAACAATTACCTCATAAGAACCCCCAAGGACACACCACATCATTGGAGTGAAACCACAACATCCAAGAACACATCCTCTGTGATCTTCCAACAAAATAATTATGGAATTACCACAAAAGTGCCTAAGGGAATTTCATTCCCCCATGTCAATATATTATCAACATTGGGTGGTACCTACTCGCCCGCACTGGTTTAATCAATACTAAATTAATGCATCAGGATTAGGGAACTATTCCTACCATTACCATATGTATGGACATTATCATAAATCACACAACATTGAATCAACTCATCTCATATAGAACATGTTTCTATAATTACATCAAAAAGAAATACATATGAGTATAACATAAAAAACAATGGGTACATGGCATTCATCTGCCTCTCTTTCTACCTTGTACTCTCCTCCAAGACACCATGCCTCATCAACATGTGAACCTAACTAATGGTTAATCCATGTAACACCTTCTCTTGACAATATTAGATATCCATTGTTTTTTCCAAGAGTCTTGTGCCTCCCTTGATATCAAACCCCCCCAGTAAATGACATGGGAGTCATTGTGAAAAACTAATGAAGTTGGGAGACATGAAAGACATTATGGAACCTCCCAAACTACATTGGAAATTCCACCTACTGTTACACTTCCCCAACTCACCCATACACCTTGAAAAGTCTGATAAACATAAGATAATTATTACTACATCTAATGAACCTTGGTTGATCATGTCCAGGGGAAAAAATCCATAATATGTTGGACCCATCCTTTAATGTTAAAAGGCCTTATTAGGGAATCAATATAAGTCTTATTTCAGGCATGTTATACCTTCATCCTCTCATAGACAAGATTAACCATCCCATTGGTACTATGCACCACATTTGGGACATGAACAGAAGACACCCCAACATCTATACTGTACAAGGTTGAATTACATAGTATTTCATATAATTCTTTAAATAGAGAACTTCCAAAAGAAGAATTATATCTATTTTAGTATGTAAACATTACCAAGGGAAAATGTGTCACCAACGACCCACAAAACTATAGATAACATGCTAGAAACATATCCTACAACATATGGATGGTCCTCTCTATTTTATCATCTATATGACGGTGGAATGTAGTTTTGAGTCTTAACTGAGTGCTAAAGACATGGTGAAATCCCCTCTAGACTCGTGACATTAAACGACCTAAGACGATGAGCCTAAACCTCCATGCACTAAAACCACATGAAAAAAATACCACCGTTCTAAAGAATCTACCATGAATGAATCTTTGATCAGAAAGAATCGAGTTGATATTTTCAAATGATCCACTACTTCCCAGATGGATTTCTATCCTCCATGTGACCTATGTAATCCTGTATTAAAATCAATTGAGATATCAATCCACTTCCACTCAAGGAAATAATAGGGCAGAAAAAAGACACTAGGAACATGATGTTGAACCTTCACATGCAGGAACACCAATCACTATTCCACAAACCATTCCACTTATTGATTTATCCTTTACCACCCTACCAGTTCTTTCATGCCCATGTACTTTCGGGAAAGTCCTAGGTGTATCATTAGGGGTGAGATATAAAACTCAATAAAACATCCACAAACATTTCCACATCAAAAAACATCTTCACATAGAACACAATCTAATATGTTCTATCCTTTAACCATCCCTCAAGAGCATCACCTAAGTCTATTTTATCCTGCATCACCTCCGCCTTTGAGTCTCCGTAAGGATTCTCCTCTACCCTTTTCCTTATAAATGATTATTCATTCCTATAAAATAGACATATTATGATGGATTCCATTACTACATCTATTTGAATGGTAGATGACTCCTCTATCACCTTCATTGTATCTCTAGATTCAAAAACCACTTCATTTTGTGACATCTACTCATGAAAGTAGCAATTATATTCCCCTTCACTAAGTTAATCGAGAGCTAAAAATTGTAATTCTGGATAAACTGCATCCTCCTCTATGACCAAATGTTCTATTCTTACTGGGATAAGATGTACCTCAGGATCTTATGATATGTTTATACCATAATGATCTCTCTAAAGATGTAATTTCACCATTACATTAGTTTAAACATGTCCACTACTAGTTCAAGATCATGGGTGGAATAGTCAAGTTCATGGGGATGTATCTTTATAGACCAATAATAGATCAGAAATTATTGATACATCAACACACACCTCAAGCCAAGACTAAAAATATCACAAAACACCTTGAAAAAAAATTCTTCCTCTAGAATCCTAAATATTATCAAAATTCATTTTTAGATATCCAAACACTTCCTGGGACTACTCCCCAGAAACAAATCAGGATCTTTTCTAGTTAGAGCTTTCAACAGTGCTACCACTGAGAGAAATCATGTATGAATCTCTAGAAGTATCCAACAAGACCGAGAAAATTGTGAACATGTACCACATTTTTTGGGTTTTACCCTGAAATGAATACCTCAAAATTTGATGATTCAACTGCTACACAATACAGAGACATCAAATTTCAAAGGTAGTGGACCGATTGTGCCCAAAACATTCAATTGGAATGCTTTCCATACAGATGGGGCTAATGAAGGTCCTATATGACATTCCTGATATCCTCGGTATGCTCATCCTAGGACTTCAATTCTTTCAGGATGTTATCAGTGAATAAAATGATGAACTAGTCAACGAACTCAAGAATGAAAGATCTCATAATCACAAAAGAACATGACTGATGTGTTTATAACACCAAACATTATAACCATGAACTCAAAGTACCCATAACTACACCCGAAATTTGTTTTCATGATATCACCATCATTCACCCTTAAATGGTGATTCCAAGAGCATAAAAAATCATATAGAACCAACATTCACACCTCATTTTCTAGAAAAGAACATCTATTCTTGGTTAGGGATATAGTTTTTGACCATTACCTGATTCAGTTTCCAGAATTATATAAATAGCTTCATACCACCATCTTTCATCTTTGCAAAAAAAACTGGAGAACCCCTTGATGAAACATTGAGACAAGTGAAACACTTCTTCATTGGATAATCAATCTAAATCTACAACTACCTCAAATTTTAATGCACCATTAGATATGGACCCATCAATTTCAGATGATAGAAATGCTATAAGTCAATATCGAACTCAATGTCACATCTATGGGGTAGTTACACAAACTCCTTGAAGAAAAAATATATAAAATCTCAGAAAATCCGTGGAACCTCCACCATCTCAGTATCCAGAAAACCCTACTATTATCTTGTCTAAAAATGTATAATGAGGCTCCACTCACTGAATACCCATCTGACATCCTTACTTGCCAACGAATGCTACTCACTAGCCTTTCACATCAAAAAATACTACACATATTTATAAGTAGTTAATAACATTATAAACAGGGTATAACATATTGATTCCCTGGATAATACTATATGCCTACATATCAATTTGATGGAGATCCCCACTGGACTGATTTGGCCCCATCAATATACTACATCCCCAGAAATCATCAAACACACATGTATTACCTCTGAATAGTGTAATAAACACTAGGGGCATTGAAGGTATCTCAAATTCTAGTTCCAATGAATGACACAAGCTGTGTGCAATATAGAGTTTGAATATCTGGAATTAAATAAGGAACAAGAAATCATACTAAACAATCTATTCATAGCTCGAACAATCTCCACCATACTGGAATCGAAACCTATACGGCATGGAACTACCCACGCCCAGCTCTTATTCCCCTTAGATTTCATCCACCTCCCAAACCATGCCTTGTTCGAGTTCCTGAATAATCACTCTAAGGTCAGTATCCTCTTACACAGTGCTCCCTTGGTTGAGCATGGGCATGTTGTTCCTTTTATTGGAAAGGCATGGCCGGAAACTACTGCTGAGAATGGCAGTTTACCTGCACACTATCAAAATAATGAGCTCAACTTGAGAAATGTCCCAATAGGTGTCCATTTCCTTATCAATAAAAATAACATAGCCCCAATCCCATTGGAAAAGGGAGATGATCATAGGAGTGGAACTGAAACTGTTCGGGACGGCTCCCCAATGGTTGAAATGTAAATGACATGATGTCATAGACCTTCTACTGTAGGCCTTACCAATTGAGGAAATTAGGTGAATTCGCTCCTGTGGATGTCCTCTCCACATATTCTTCCTTTCCACTACCTCATCCTTCTTATGAACCTCTAGTATTTCAGTAGTGTGGGGGGAGTAAACACATACTTAAGAGAAAGATGACGTCTATACTCTATGTGCATTTCCGAGAATCCACATATGGAACGAGGTTTGGTGAAATATGTAGAAGATCCTTGAACATGATCCCCAATTCCCTCATCAACACACTCCACCGCTGGAGGGAGAGTAACTCTTCCCTCTTCCCGGTTTTCATCATTGAATAGAATAATTCTTCATAGAACTCTTTCTCAATGTAATCCCACAAAAATTTTTATCATTTTTCTCCCTACTGTAAAACATCCAACACTGACAAGAGGATACCCTCATTTAGATCACCGCTAGAGGAACCAAGTAGTATATTAGAGGAAAAATCAAGATTAATGTGATCACCACCTCCTTAATCCAACTCATTGTTGCCATCTAGGAGAAACTGCTGTCATTAATTCCGGAAGTTTAACATTGGAATGTATGAAGCATATTATTCCATTGATAATCCTCCACCACAAAGATGAACCTCAAAAGGTCAATTGAGTCAGCTTGTCAACCCTCCAATACTCATACCACACCTGATCATTTTCCAAACCGCATAGCTGAAAATAAAAACAAGGAACACCTATGTCCAAGTAGCATGGAATTAATTAATGATTAATTTATCTCAATGATTATTTTAATTTACCTAAAACCATAAAAAACAATCCAAAACAAAAGTCATCATGATGAATATTCCATTCCAATGTTCTATACCTTGAAAATTGTGCTGCCCCACATGGTTTTTCAGTACTCTCAGAGCCCTTTCATCGAATAATAGGGGGGATAAAATATCGTGTCCTAGTCGGTCTTCCAAGGCCTATTACATGCGCTATGATCACCTCACACTATTTCCCAACCATCCCATGAAATCATCACTATGCCTATCAACAAACTCAATCCTACCTCACTTCTTGACTCTAATTCCATTTTTTCAAGACCCAACTTCGTCATGATGGGGTAAGGGATGTAATGGTTTCAAGTCCTTCCGTCCTCAAGATGAAGGACAAATAATGACCCCCATGTCCTGCCTCTATAGCCCCCAGGGTGGTGACCATCGCTAAGAGTATAGAAATCTCACAAAAATTGGTGGCATTATATTTTTCATAGTATCTATGATTGGGAGATAAAATGTAATAGCCTCAAACCTCTCCAAGAAAGATATATTTAATGAAATCAAAATCCATACCATATTCATGATTACAATATAACTTCTTGAAATACAATTATAGACATTAATGTAATTATCAAAAATAATATTAAGCAGTAAAAAAACCAACCAAAAACCATAGCCTAATTGTACATACATACCACATCCTTCTCACAAAATTACAGTACCAACACACATGAAAGGATGAACATAACCACACACAACACACATCGACACTAATACAGAAATATTTATTCAGAATTAAAATAACTAGTGTTATAATTCCACCTCATAAAACGTGGGTTATCACAGAATATTTTTTAAAATAGGTCATCCAATTATTTAATTGAATGAAGGTGGTTAACCAGATTTGTAACACCCCATGATATCATAGTACGTTATTTCTTCAAAGTAATTCAATAACATGCACAACACGCTACACTGTGTTCAAGCGCACAACGACATACCAAACTAGCTGTTCAACATCAATTATATATAGTATTAACTAAATTTTAATCTTTATATAATCATTATAATTTTTAAATCCATATTGTGAGTTTTATAGACATAATTTACGAACAAATTCATTTTTTCAGATAAAATAAGTATTATTTTTTATAAAAATTTCAATTTTACTGCCTTTTAATTAAGAACCCTCTTTAAATGAAATATATGAAACTATTATATATTTAATTTCTAAAAACAAAAAACTTTATTAGAATCTTAGAATATGAATTTTTTTTCAACAAATATTTTCTGTTTTTTAGTACATTCATATTTGGGTGAATAGTGAAAAATACTATATTTTAACTGAAAACATATTTTTTAATCAAAATAATTTGTAGTGTTAAATTATATATTTCAATGCTTTGGAATTATAAATAGATTATATTTTTACCATTTAATCAAATTTTATTCATTGAAAATAATTTCACTTTGAAATTGAATATAATGAAGTATCGATCGTTAGTTAGTTGTTATTTTTTTAAACACGTTTTTTGGTTTTGACACCAGGAATTAATTTTAAATTAATAAATTCAAATTCTATGTTGTGAACTTGATAAAATAAACATTATTTTTGATTTCATAATATCAAAAATATCTTTTTGTGAAATTTTGGTGTTTTTCTAAAGACATTCAATTTTTGATAAATAGTGAAAAAACCCTGAGTTATTGTTTAAAACGGATTTTTTTAAAATAATTAAATATTTTATTTAAATTTATTTTAGGTCATGATAGAGACATAATACTAATATATGTTCAATATAATTCATTGGAGTCATTTTGTAATAATATTAGATATATTAAATTTTATGGAACTTCTCACCTTCTTTTAACCACCTCCAAGGAGCATTTGCAAATTTATTTAAATCAAAATTTTACTGCTTCTGTGAGTTGAATTTCAAAAATCAGAATGACACGGTTGATATCAATAAGTAAAATATTGTTTAATAAAATGGAAATATTTTTTGGTGAATGGTATCATTTCACTTTTATCTACCACAGTTAAATGTAAATTTGGTAATTAAGGGTAAAAATGGTATTGTTATTACCGTAACACAAGTCCTAATTCTATTGGATAAATATAATTAGACCAAAAACTACCTTATGAATTATATATGATCCTTTAGGTCAACTTTCATAAGATTAAGGCATTTATTATTATTAATTAAAAAAAGAGTTTAAAGTGTTAAATTCAATGTATAATAATTAAACCATTTTTAATATAGGGTTACACAGAAGTTAAATTCAACTATAAATCTTTACAATAAAGATAAAAATATTTCCCACATAATGGTATTTTATTTATTATTTTTATAAATTATAAAATTAAATTTATTTTTGACATAATGATGATGTAGTAATTACCAAATTGATGAAATATTAAAATAATTTATATTATAGATATCCAAATAAATATAATTTGAGGCATTTTATGAATTAAAATAATTCAATAAGTTAATATAACATGATAGGGTTTGTTAGATGAATTTTTTTCGAGGTAATAATTCTATTATAAATTTAGAAAAAAACCAAATAGTGTCAAATTTGACATGAAAGTGTTTTTAAAACAAATATTATATTATTAACTTATATTCTATTCCTAAAAATCTAAGGATCAGAAAAAAGACTTAAATAATGATAGTTGTATCATTAAAGAACCACTTCGGGCTCTCTTGGAAGTTTAATGTATGTTTATTAACCATATAATATAAAAATACAAAGAGTCATGGTAAATGTCAAACTATTTAACTAAGAGTTAAATCTAAAAGATAATGATAATATAGTGACCCAGACCTTTCTAAAACCTATTGGATGAGTGATTTTAGATCAAACCCCACCTTATCTTTTATATAATCCATTTTTGAGCCATTATAAATGTAAAATTTTTTATTATAAAATAAATTTTCATGCTTTTCCTTATTTTCCCCTCACCCCACTTATAAAAAGACACATCCCCTTCTCTCTAATTAAAACGTTAAAATCCTTTTGTCGTAGACAAACCCTTCCAAAATACCCTCTAAAATTACCTATCTTCATCCTAGAGTCCATCCATTAGTCATAAAGCTATCGTAAAGAGCCATTTTGATCAAATCAAATGGATGAATCCAAAGAAGAGGTAAATATTTCATCACAACTTTCATCTTATATTCTTCTACCACTTAAACTTTCTTTGTTTTTTCCTTTATAAAATAATAACTCCTATATGTTTTATATACTATTATGCTTTTATTAATATGTCAAAACAATATTCATTATTATATCCATCCTTGGAATGACATGTCACCATACAAAAAAAATGTACGGATTATCGTCTCCTTGTCGTGGTGTAATTGATATTCCATACTTATTATATGGATCAGTATAATAACGATGTGTAATTGATGTAAATTATAAATATAACATGATAATTATTCTTTATATATGATATACCATCCAATTATATATCATTTTAATATAAAAAATGATATTTTTTCTCGTGCTTATGTACGGATTACCGTCTTCCTGAACACAATGAGATTCATTACCCATCATATATATTCAAGACTAATTTTCATTACATGATTATACATAACATTTAAAGTGTTAATATCATTCTGAATATGAATAAGATACAACTTATCCATAACAAAATATACTTATGTTACAATTCATATAATGGAAAACGAATCATTTAACACCCAAAAAAATGATTATACTAAGATATTATTAACAAATAAATGTTAAAATATAATATATGATATCATATTAATGTATATAATTCTATAATAATTTAGTAAAAATTATTTCACCGTTATACCGGAGGTTAACCAAACCTCAACCAAGGAAATGTATGATATATGGGATAATTTCACATTCTCTTTATTATCCGATGTTGTTTTTACATAAGTATCTACTGGGACAGATTTATTATCAATGTACATGTTTCATGAAAGAGTATTAAAAGGGATTCTTTTGAGGGACCCCCTTTACTAAAACATCATTTTAGATGATTTAAATATTTATTCCTCTAAATCATTCTCATTAATGTCCATGTTTTCAAAATGTTTTTTAAGGACTTATATATATGGACACGAATGTTTTTAAAATATAAATTCCTTTCAAAAGTTTCAAATTTTTATGGGATACTTTAATTCAAAAATATATTTAAATAATCATCCTTTTTATATTTTTTTTGACTTTTATATGTTTTCATGAAAAATATATAATACTATAAAAGAGTTTTACAAATCATTTTTATCATTATTAACATCCATTGATGGATTTTAAACTTGTTTAAAATTGATTTATTATGATACAAATCATCCATATTGTACTGATTGTTTTGTCATATGTTTGACTATGGATGTTTTATTTTAATACCATTCATGGTTTACAGATAATGTATTGAAATTTAGTATGATATTTTTTATAAAAATGTTTCTTTTTAAACGATTTCATATGAGGAATACATTAGACATAATAAGTCATATTTGGAGCCTGATATAGCTCCTCGATGCATCTGCAGGTCTCATGAGACAAACTAGTGTCTTGGAACAGGTCCTTGACAAAATGTTTTTGGTAGTCTTGGCACAAGGCCTTTATTATGTGGTTATGAATTTCTGTAAGTACGCATTCCATCATTATGAATGTTTCTATTGATATTGAATGTGATTATTTGAAAAATATAATATCTATGTTTGCATGTAAATGGACTTATCCTGATTTATATTTTCTATATAATGATGAATTTTATTTATAAAATGTTTTTTTTATATTTATACAAAGCCTTAAATGTTTCTTCTTATTTATGAATGTTTCAAAAAAATTATATAACCTTACAGAGCATCTGAGATCATCCCTTTATTATGTTTTATTATCCCAGGATATGAAGAAGTTAGTTATGAGTGACTTGAAGGAGTAATCTTGGATGATTGGAAATTTCTAAAGGAATAAATTACATTTGCTTTTTTTATTCGTAATGTTGAAATTAATGTATTTAATATATATTCCAAGACTGCTAAACTGATTGGTCCATCCGGACATGATTCCTTGTAATCATGCCAATGTTATTTAATAATACATAGACTTTGGGTAATTGGGGTCGGGGTGTTATAGTTGGTATCAGAGGATGTTAAGAAATAACCTCAGATACAAGATTTTGATAATCTTTGATTAGAGAACAATACCGTAATATAGGCATTGAGTATTAGTATAGATGTACTAAACGAATTTTGTTAATGTTTAGATTTTGTGAGTTTTCCACGAAAATACATCCATTTATGGATATGAGCAGGTAGAGGCGGCTCTAGGACAGATTTAACTACGGGTAAAACCCAAAAAAATAGATTTGAGCTAGACTCAAAAGGGAACTGGTGCATGACAATAGGCCTTGTTTTACTATTGGTTACGACACTCCTGAGATATGTGCTTAAGATAATTCTCGATTTTTTTAAAAAACTTTATAAAGGATTTACAAATATATACCTCCTCAAAAAAAAATATTTATGATTACAGATTATATCCATAAAATTTTCAATTTACATTAGGTATTATACATGTTTGGAAATATTCATTGTGATTCCTAAGCTGACCTAGTATGTTTCATTGTATTGAAATGGAACCCAGTAGAAGGAACGAGAACTCCATCAATACATATGATTGAAAGAGTAAGAGGGATCATATCATTCATGGTATTAAGAAAAAATTTAAAAATTAAATGGTCTCCCATGTATTCTCAACATATTAAAAATAATATCATGTTTTAATAAGATAAGTAATGAATTCTCTGAGTCATATGGATTTGAAGCATAGCAAGGCAAGAAAAGGATGGTAGAGAGAAAGATGGATATATGGATGTGGTGAAAGAAGGATTTTCCCATATGTGATAAATGTGGATATAATAACATTGTTAAATTCTGGGAAGGAATGAGAGTTTTTTTATATGTGTGGAGAAAAAGGAAACCAACTACGTGATTGCAAGGGTAATAATGAGGTTTCAAATGTAAAATGCTTCATCTTCAAGGCATTGGGACAGTACGTAAATCCATGTTTGAGTCATCAGAGTATATCGAAAACAATGATATTGGATAATAATCAAGTTAAGATACTACCTCAGATGAATATGACTGACTAGTGTTCTTATGTTTTTATTATAGAATTCTTTCATTTGAGTGTTGTATCAACCAAATACAGGTTATATGAATTACGGAGAAAAATAAGGATTGTACGGAAGTACTAATTTATTGGGGATTTGAGATTATATGGTTCTAAGATAATTGAATTAATAGTAAGATACACTTTCTGAAAATACATTATTGAAGGAATGATAATCCTTAATGTGGTCCTGATAATTATGTAGTGATTTTCGAATAATAGATAGTTGATTTAGATAAAATATATTGGATATTCTTGACTTCCTTGGAACTGATTAATAGTTTATTTATTACATCATTATGTTAATATTGAAAAATATTAGATATAAAGAATATATTCAGTATTATATAAAGGATAAGGGAGCATGAATTAAATCAATAGGGTTTTATGGTAATTCAGTGTGTTACCATGTTTTAAAATAATACATGATGAAGGTGTTCACAAGTTATTAGGTAGAAAAAAGGATCTCCATTGTGTTTAACATCATTATAATTTTTGGACTGTGAGTTTGGATAGAAGTATTTTGGATACTTCTAAAGGTTAGAATGGATTAAATTTGAAATTGGATACTATTTCTAAGGTTATTTTTGGTTTTTCTTAAAAAATAAAAAACGTAGACCGTGTGACAATCTGTCGCATCGGACAAAGATGTGGGAATCGAACCCAAAACCATAGTGAGATTGGGATTTATCACCTTCCACTGGACTACGTGATGTCCCTGGATTGTATAATCTATTTTTTTAAATGGTCTGATAGGTGAATTATAACTTCATTATTTTTGGAACCCTATTCAATTTTGATAAATAGAATATTTTTTAAAATCTTTTAGAGTGAATTTTGAATTTTTTGTAGGAATTAGTTGAAGGATGAAACTCTACTTGTCATGTATATATATATATATTTATATAGTATCTTCCGTCCTGTTATTCATTTGGTAAATAAATTCTTAATCATTAGGGAAGGTTTCTTAAAACAAAAAATGTGTTATCCTAATACCGTATGTTTTGTTGAACTAATGGTATTTTAAATCATCATAGATTGATAGATTTGAGGCCTTCAATTTTAAACATAATTGTGATTGATGACATCGATCACTCCCTATAAATATTTAAAATTTTCCTCCAATTTTGAGTCTCTAATATCTACCCACGTTATCCTAATCCAGATCATAATTTATTGGTGACCATTTCATTTCCCTTTTCCTCTAATTAAGACTAAATTTTATTAACCCAATTTATGATGTGGGTTTTCCCACAAAGTTATATTCTATTTTAAACCATTAATATTCAAAGAACAATTTCAAATTGAGAGTATAAAATTTATTGAAGGAAGGAATAATTCAACACCCCAAGATTTCATAGTACGTTATTTTTTCAATGTAATTCAATAACTTACACTACACGCACCACCTAGTTCAAGCGCACTATGACTTACCAAACTAGCCGTTCAAAAGCAATTATGTATATTATTAAATGAATTATGAACATTATATAATCCTTATAATCTAATTATTCATATTGTGAGTTTCTTAGACATAATGTAATAACAAAATCAATTTTTCAGATAAAAAAGGAATTTTTTACAAAAAATGCAATTTTACTGCCTTTTAATAGAGAACCCTCATTAAATACAATATTTGAAAATTTTAAATATTCAATTTGACAAAATAAACTTCTTCTTTGGAATCAGACCATAAGAATTTATTTTCAATAATTTTTTTCTCTTTTTCGGAAAACATTAATATTTGGGTGAATAGTGAAATATTCCATATTTTAACTTAAAAACACTTTTTTAATAATGAAAATATATAGTGTTAAATTAATCATTTTAATGGTTTTAACATATAAATAGATTGAATTTTTACCTTTTAATTCAATGTTATTCATTAGAAATAATTTCACTTTCAATTTTAACATAAACATTTATCAATCTTTTGTTAGTTATTATTTCGTAAAAACACGATTTTTGGTTTTGAGATGATAATTATTATTAAATTAATAAATGCATCTTCTATGTATTTAATTTGGTAAAATAGACTGAAATTTTGATTTCATAATATCAAAATTATCTTAGGGTGAATTTTTGATATTTTTCTGATAACATTCATTTTTTTATGAATTGTGAAAAACACTGTGTTATTGTTTAAAACCAACTTTTAATTTCAATAAATAACTCTTTTATTGAAATTTATTTTATTTTAAGATAGATACAAAATAACTATATATGTTAAATATAAATCATTATAGTCATTTTTTAATAATATTAGACATATAATATTTTATTGAACTTTTCACTATCTTTTACCCACCTCCTAGGAGCATTTGCAAATTTACATAAAACAAAATTTTACCGCTTCTGTGAGTAGAAGTTCAAAAATCTGAGAGACATTGTTGATATCAGTAAGTAATGTGTGGTTCAAAAAGATGAAAATATTTTTTGGTGAATAATATCTTTTTACTTTTATTTACCACGTTTTAATGTAAATAGCGTAATTATGGGTAAAATGTTATTATTATCACCCAAACACATGTATTAATTCTATTGGATAAGTTCAATTTGACCCAACGAAACCATAGTAATAAAATATGACCCTTTAGGTTCAATAGGATAATATTAGGACATTTATTATTATTTAATTCAAAAAAATGTTAAAAGTGTTAAATTCAATGTTTAAAAACTAAACAATTTTTAATATCAGGTTACATAGAATATAAATTTGACTATAAAAATTCATTAGAAATATAAAAATATTAGCTATATAATCGTATTTTATTTTTAATTTTAATACATTAAATAACTAAATTTATTTATGACAAAATGATGAAGCGATAATTACCAAATTAAAGAAATATTAAAATAATTGATATTATAAATATCCAAATAAATTTAGTTTGAGATTTTTTATCAATTCCACTAATTTTATAGGTTAATATTAAATATTATGGTTGGTTAGATGGATTTGTTTCGAATTAATAATGCTGTTATGAATTTAGAAAAAACAAAATACCAAATACTGTCAAATTTGACAAATAACAATTCTTAAAACAAATATTATATTATTAATTGATATTTTATCATTAAAAATCCATGGATATGAAAAAATACTTATATAATGATAGGTGTATCATTAATTAACCTTTTGGGGTTCTCTAAGAAGTTTATTGTATGGTTATAACATATAATACAAAAATACAAAGAGAATTGATAAATGTTAACCTATTTAACTAAGATCTAAATCTAAATGATAAAGTTAATATATTGACCCAATTCTATCTCTAACCAATTGGTTGAGTGGTTTTAGTTCCATCCCCACCTTATAATTTAAATAATATATTTTTGAGCCATTATAAATCGAAAATTATTTTTTATAAAATAATATTTCATGCTTTTCCATAGGTGCCCCTCATCCCTCTTATAAAAGGGCACTTCTCCTTCTCTATAATTAACATCATAAAAATATTTTGGCTCAGCCAACCCCTACCAAAATCCCCTCTCATCTATCATACCTTCATCTTAGTGTCTTTAATTTAGTCAGAAAGCCATCCTATGGACCCCTTTTGATAAAATCAAAATGAAGAACCCGAATAAAGGTAAATATTTCATCACCACTTTCAAGTTCATTTCTTCTTCAACTTCCTCTTTATTTGTTGTTCCCGTTTCAAAATAATAAATCGAGTATCTTCTATATACTGTGATGTTATTATAAAAATGATACAACCATATTCATAATTCTATCCATCCTTTGAGTTTCATGTCTCTATACGTGTGTGGGAACGAGTTATCGTCTCCACATCGTGGTGTAATTGTTATTCAATAAATTATTATTTGTGTGGTTGTAATAATGATTTGTAATTGATGTAAATAATAAATATAACATGATAATGATTTATTATATATGATATTCCATCACATTTAATATTATTTTAATATCAAAAGAATGATATTGTCATGCGTGCGTACGTACGGATTACCGTCTCCAACAACGTGATGAGATTCATTCCCCATCATATATATTCAAGACTAATTTTCATTAGATGATTAAAATTTTTTTTAAAGACATAATATCATTATGAATATGATTAAGATACATCCTATCCCTAATAAACATTACTTATGTAACAAAACATATAAAGGAAAACAAATTTGTTAACACCCGAAAAAAAGAATAATACTAAGATATTATTAACAAAGAAATATTAAAAGATCATATATGATATTATATTAATGTATATGATTCATGTATAATATATTAAAAATTATTTCCCCATTATACAATAGGTTAACCTACCCTCGACCAAATAAAAATACAATGTAAGGGTTAATTTCTCAATCACTTTATCATCAGAGGTTTTTTTACGTAAGAATCTACTACGACATATTTATTATCAATGTACATGTTTCATTAAAGAGTTTTCAAAGGGATTCCTTTAGGGGAATTTTTCTTTACTAAAAGATTATTATATATGTTTTAAATATTAATTCTTCTAAATCATTCTCATTAATGTCCATGATATCAAAATGGTTTATAAGGATTTATCTATATAGACATGAATGTTTTTAAAAATGTTAATTAGTTTCAAAAGTTTAAAAGTTGTATAGGACAATTTTAATCAAAAATTTATAAAAATGTCTTCCTTTTTAAATTTTGTGACTTTTAAATGTTTTCATGAAAAATGGATATTTCTCACAAAGATTTTTAAATATAATTTTCATCTATGTCAACATCCTGTGATGGAATTTAAATGTGTTTGAAATTGATTTTTTATGATACAAATATTCCATATTTTATTGAATGTTTGGTGATATGATTTGTAACGACCCAAAGTATTTCAATAGAATATTCCCTTCTTATATCTATGTCACAAAAACACAAAATAATGAACTACTAAGTGATATGTGACCTTTAAACATAATTTTGTCACCCCTATGATTTGAATTTTAAAAATCCGATATACACGGTTGTGTTCAAGATAGTTTTTGGTGTCTAATGAAACAAAAATAATTTTTGGTGAATAGTAACATACCCTTATGAATAGTAACCTACCGTTATGAATAGTAATATGACACTTATGAATAGTAAACAAGATTAATATTACCTATGAATAATAAAATAAAATTTAGACATCATAGAAAGTGATAATTTGACCTTAATAAACGTTTTTGGTGTTTTATAAGTCATAAATAAATAATTATAATTAATTAATTAATTTAAAAGAATATTTATTCCCCTAGAAAGTATTAATAAAGTATTGAATCTATTTCTAATATTTTTTAGATATTTTTATAAGACCCTACGTAATTTTTGAAAGAACTGCAAAATCAGTTTTAATTTTAAAAATTGTTTTTTATTTAAATTATGATTT
Organism: Viscum album; assembly: GCA_963277665.1. Lineage (NCBI taxonomy): Eukaryota > Viridiplantae > Streptophyta > Magnoliopsida > Santalales > Viscaceae > Viscum > Viscum album. The sequence goes on along the minus strand of OY728164.1, from coordinate 837,892,445 downwards.
TAATTAAATATTAAATTAATAATATTTATAAAATTATTTTTGAAAAATGGAATTCATTTTTAGATTCTAAAAATCGAGAAATGGTTGGGATATTTTATTGGGATTTTTCTGAGAAACTTGAATTTTTGATGAATAGTGGAATCCGATAATTCACAATAAAAGCTAAATAATGTATTAATTGAGTCATCAATGATGTTCTGCTGATGTAAGCCAACTTGGTTCAGGATTACATTATAAAATTACTATTATTGGTCATCCAAGACTCAATATTCCTTGTCTTTGGTGAAATTAATAAAATAATCAATTTTATATTAAGGAAACCCTCTCCCCTCCACTATAAAAGCCAACCTTCACTCCCTCTTTTCCTCACACCTCTCAAGCTCCAAGACTTCTCTAAAATATGACCAAACACCTTCCCTAGCCTCTCCCCCACGTCTAAGATCTCCTGGTCTCATCAAAACACCATACATAGCCCGTTAGGGAGGTTCTTAAGAGGAGGATTCTAAAGGTAATTTCTCTCCCTCTTCTCCTTAAATTTCCTTTCAAGTTCAAGTTCCTTTCTTGATCTATACCTACCTATATTCATCCAAATTGTTATGTAAATCCAGTATTATATATATAATGTAATATTTTGATTCTAATGTTATATCACCCCACACCCTTTCCCTCTTCCTTTTGTTTTATTAAAGAGAATGTTGTTCATGTGGTGATAATTTATCACCTTCAAAAACGACATGCTCTCTTTTTCCATTTCTACCTTCAAATCTGGTCATGAAACCATTTTTATGGTTGAACCAGAATATTTTATATGTATTATTTTCTATTTTAAGTTCTGGAAAAAACTTATGGCCATATTACTAAGTTAAATGGTTAAAACGAGTTTGTTGTGATCCAAAAACCGCACAAATTAACCCAAATAATCATCATTTAATTCTTATCTAATGATTCATCCACATGGATCTAATATAACACATTATAAAATCATTTATGATTTTTTAATATCATTAATTACATGTAATATCAGTTCTGTATGTTTTCCCATTATCTAACCAAAAATCAATTTAAGAATACAAGTGGACCGCTCAAGAAAACCATGAAAACGAACATCCTTGATCAATGTTTTTAAACTCTATAAGTCATCCGAAGGAACATAATGTAACATAATGAAACCAGAATGAACCCTATTAATGTAAAAATGGTTCTGGAATTTCTAATTAATGAATATAATGTCATTATACTGAACATTAAAGAGAAGGAGGCATTCGAGTACAAGGTAAGGGGAAATCTCGAACCCAAATTTTCTTCCTTCGGGTTCTCCCTCTTTCACTCAATTTTTGATATGGTTACTAATCAACTATCATTTTTTCATCAGTTAAATTACTTTTCTGGGATATACATGTTTGTCACTGGTTTTTATGTCCATTAAAATGTTTTCCAAAAGAACTCTTCTTTCAAGATCTCACATTTTACCTCTCATTCAAGGTTGATGGTTCTTATATCAAGTATGTTGTTCCCACTTTATATTGGGAACCCAAAGCATATGAATGTGTTATTATGAGATGAAACCCATTCCATTCCATGGGTTATTTATTTACATGTTTGATATGTTGTCTATGTTGAAATCATGATAATGATAATGTTATGATGTGACGGGTGCGCCCGGAATTATATAGCGCAATAAGAATTTTTAAATGTGACTGGTGCGCCCAGAATTATATAGCGCTCCAATGCATTGGGTAAAGTGATGAATCTCATGATTAAATGTGAAATGATGTGTGAACATAATTCTAGATTTTTTCACAAGTATGTGTGGTAGTTAACCACTAAGACATGATGTTTCATTTTTATGCATTGCCACATTTCAAGTATTTTACTTATTCTCCTCTCATGATCATGATCTTTTGCCTATGGTATGATTATGCTCACCCCATGATGTATTGTTCTTATATATCCTCTTACTGGGCTTTTAGCTCACCCCTTGTGATGTATATCCTCAGGTGGCTACATGTACTAAGGAGAGGACAAGTGCCAGTAAGAAGCTATTGAAGAAGAAATTAATTAAATGTTTATGCTTGATGTTGTAATTGTTATGTATTGTACTAGTTTTCCCAAGAAACCAAACCTCTGGATCCTCCATGTGTAATACTATTATGTTTTTTATCATTGAAATGATGTAATAGTAAATTTAGAAAAGGTCAGGTCGCTATAGTTGGTATCATAGGAAAGGTTGAGTTAATTTGGGAATTAGGATTAGTAAACCCTAGAGAAAACCTCTAGCATGATAATAAGTAAAAATATGTAAACAAGAATATTTACCTAGGGATTCCATATTTTATGTTTTTGGTATAAATTGTTTAAAAGAATATGTTATTCATGACTTTTTTAGTTATGTTTTGTTCTATCCTTTTCTATTTTAGAAAATGGTGAAGGAGAAGTACCCTCACCTGTTTGTGTAAAGTGAAATTTCGGGGGCGAAATTTCTTAAGGGGGGTAGAATGTAACGACCCAAAGTATTTCAATAGAAAATTCCCTTCTTATATCTATGTCATATAAACAGAAAATAATGAATTACTAAGTGATAAGTGGCCTTTAAACATAATTTTGTCACCCCCATGTTTGGAATTTTAAAAATCCGACATACATGGTTATGTTCAAGATAGTTTTTGGTGTCTAATGAAAAAATAATAATTTTTGGTGAATAGTAACCTACCCTTATGAATAGTAATATGACCCTTATGAATAGTAAATAATAGTAATATTACCTATTAATAATAAAATAAAATTTAGACATCATAGGAAGTTATAATTTGACCATAGTAAACATTTTTGGTATTTTATAGGTCTTAAATAATTAATAATATTTAATTAATTAATTAAAAAATATATTTATTCCCCTAGAATGTATTCATAAAGTATTGAATCAATGTCTAATAGTTTTTAGATAATTTTATAAGACCCTAAATAATTTTTTAAAGAACTGCAAATTCAGTTTTAATTTTTAAAACTGTTTTTTAAAGTAAATTATGATTTTAATTAAATATTAAATTAATAATATTTAGAAAATTATTTTTTAAATATGGAATTCATTTTTGGATTCTACACATCGAAAATTGGTTGGGATAAATTTTTGGGATTTTTCTGAGAAACATGAATTTTTGATGAATAGTGGAATCCGATAATTCACAATAAAAGAAAAATAATGTATTAATTGAGTCATCGATGATGTTCTGCTGATGTAAGCAAAATTTCTTCGGGATTACATTATAAAATTACTATTATTGGTTATCCAAGACTCACTATTCCTTGTCTTTGGTGAAATTGATAAAATAATCAATTTTATATTTAGGAAACCCCTCTCCCCTCCACTATAAAAGCCATCGTTCACTCCCTCTTTTCCTCACACCTCTCAAGCTCCAAGCCTTCTCTAAACTCTGCCAAAACACCATACCTAGCCTCTCCCCCACGTCCAAGAGCTCCTGGTCTCATCAAAAGACCATGCATAGGCCTTTAGGGAGGTTCTTAAGAGGAGGATTCTAAAGGTAATTTCTCTCCCTCTTCTCCTTCAATTTCCTTTCAAGTTCAAGTTTCTTTCTTGGTCTCTCCCTACCTATCGTCATACAAATTGTTATGTAAATCCATTTTTATATATATAATTAAATATTTTGATTATAATTTTATATCACCCCACACCCTTTCCCTCTTTCTTTTATTTTATTAAAGAGAACGTTGTTTATGTGGTGATAGTTTATCACCTTCAAAAACGACATGCTCTCTTTTTCCATTTCTACCTTCAAATCAAGTCATGAAACCATTTATATGGTTGAACCAGAATATTTTATATGTATTATGTTCTATTTTAAGTTCTGTAAGTAACCTATGGCCATATTACTAAGTTAAATGTTAAAACGAGTTCCTTGTGATCCACAAACCGCACAAATTAACCCAAATAATCTTCATTTAATTATTATCTAATGATTCATCCACATGGATCTAATATAACTCATTATAAAATCATTCAATATTATGTAATATCATTAATTACATGTAATATCAGTTATGTATGTTTTCCCATGATCTAACCAAACATCAATTTAAGAATACAAGTGGACCGCTCAAGAAAACCATGAAAATGAACATCCCCGATCAATGTTTTTAAACTCTATAAGTCATCCAAAGGAACATAATGTAACATAATAAAACCATAATTAACCCTATTAATTTACACATGGTTCTGTAATCTCGAATTAATGAATATTATGTCATTATACAGGACATTAAAGATATGGAGGCATTCGAGTACATGGTAAGGGGAAATCTCGAACCCAAATTTTCTTCCTTCGGGTTCTCCCTCTTTCACTCCATTTTTGATATGGTTACACCTCAAAGATAATTTCTTCATAATCTCCTTTACTTTTCTGGGATATACATATTTTTCACTGGTTTTTATGTCTATCAAAATGTTTTCCAAAAGAACTCTTCTTTCAAGATCTCACGTTATACCTCTCCTTCAAGGTTGATGGTTCTTGTATCAAGTATGTTGTTCCCTATTTATTTTGGGAACCCAATGCTTATGAATGTTTTATTATGAGATTAAACCCATTCATTTACATTGGTTATTTATGTACATGTTTGATATATGTTCTTTGTGGAAATCATGATAATGATAATGTTATGATGTGACAGGTGCGCCCAGAATTATATAGATTAATATGAATGTTTAAATGTGACGGGTGCGCCCCGAATTATATAGGGCTCCAATGCATTGGGTAGAGTGATGAATATCTTGATTAAATGTGAAATGATGTGTGAAAATAATTCTATCTTTGTTCACAAGTATGGGTGGTAGTTAACCACTAAGACATGATGTTTCATTTTTATGCATTGCCACATTTCAAGTCATTTCCTTATGCTCCTCTCATGATCATGATATTTTGCCTATGTTATGATTATGCTCACCCCATGATGTATTGTTCTTATATATCCTCTTACTGGGCTTTTATCTCACCCCTTTTGATGTATATCCTCAGGTGGCTACATGTACTAAGGAGAGGACAAGTGCCACTAAGAAGAAAGTGAAGAATAAATTAAATAAATGTTTATGCTTGATGTTGTATTTTTTAAGTATTTTCCTAGTTTTCCCAAGACACTAAACCTCTGTATCCTCCATGTGTAATACTATTATGTTGTTTATCTTTGAAATGATATAATAGTAAAGTACGAAAAGGCCGGGGTGCTATATGATTGACTGTGGATATTTATTTTTATACCATTCTTGGATTATGGATAATTTATTGACATTTTGTATGCTTGTTTTAAAACGAATGTTTATGTTTAAACCATTACATATGAGGAATGCATTGGACTTAATAAGTGGAGGGTAGAGCCTTCTATAGTTCCTCGATGCATTGGTAGGTCTTAGGAGAGAAACTAGTGTCTTGGAACAAGGACATGACAAAATATTATTTTTAGTCTTGGCACAAGGCCTTGACTATGGGGTTATGAAAGTCTGGTATTATGCATTCCATCATTATGATATTGGATATTGATATTTCTAGTGATTATTTGACTAGTATAATATATATGTGAGAAATTAAATGAAATTATTTTCATATATATTTTCTTTATTATGATGAATTTTATGTTTAAAGGATTTGGTTTTAGTTTTATACACGACCTTAAATGTTTATGATTATTTATGAAATATTCCACTATATTATTTAACCTTTCCCACCATCTGAGATCGCCACTTTATTATGTTTTATTTTCCTAGGATATGATGAAGAGAGTTATGAATGACTTTAAGGAATAATATAGGAGGATTTGACATTTTTATTTTAATAAATTACTGTTTTTTTTCATTTCATGTTTTAATGTTGAACATTATTTATGTAATCTGTTTTCCAAGACTGCTAAAATAATCGGTTCGTTGGGATATGATTCCTTATAATCAGGCCATTGTAATTTAATAATTCACCGACTTTGGGAAACTATTGTTGGGGAATTACAGTTGGTATCAGAGGATGTTTATAAAAACCATGGAAACTAGATTTAGATGATCTCTAATTAGAGAACATTACCCTAAGATAGACATTGATGATTTTTATGGAAGAACATCCTATAATTTTTTTAATGTTGGGATTTTGTGAGTTTTCTAAGAAAATACATCCATGTCTAGAGATGAGTTGGTAGAGGCAGCTCTAGAACAGATGTACCTATGGGTAGAACCCCAAAATAACCGCTTTTAGATAGACTCAAGCGAGAACTAGTGCATGATAATAGGCCTTGTTGCACTCTTGGTTAACACATTCCCTGGGGATATGATTAGGATAATTCTCATTTATATTACAAATCATTATAAAGGATTTATGAGTATATACCTCCTCAAAGAAAATATTTTTATGATTATAGATTATATCCATAATCTTTTCAATTTAAATTTGGTAGTTTACAAGATTGAAATTATTCATTGAGATTAAAAAATTGACCAAGTATATTCCATTGTATTGAAATGGCACCAAGTAGGAGGAGTGATATCTCTAGAAATACGTATGATCCAATGAGTAAGAAGGATCATATCATACATCATATTAAGCCAACATTAAAAAATAAAATATTCTCCCATGTATTCTCAACATATGAAGAAATAATATCTTCCGTTAAAAAGATAACTTAATAATTCTGTGATACCTATGGATTTGAAGTAAAGCAAGAGAAGAAAAGGATAGTAGAAAGAAAGATGGATACATGGAGGTGGTGAAATAAGGATTTTTACATATGTGATAAATATGGAGATAATCTCCTTGGTAAATTATTGAAGGGAATGTGAGTTTTTTATAAGTTTGGAGATAAAGGACACCAGGTATGTGATTGCAAGGGTTAGAAAAAGGTTTCAAATGTAAAATGATTCATCTTCAAGGCGTCGGGACACTGCGTGAATCAATGTCCCAGTCATCAGTGCACACAGAAAATGATGATATTGGATAATAATCAACTTATGATACTACATCAGATGAAGAGGAATCACTAGTGTTATTATATTTTTAATATATAATTATTTCATTGTAGTTTTATATCAACAATATATTATTTATATGAATAATGGAGATAAATAATGATTTTACTATAGTACTATATTATTAAGGATTTGAGATTCTATGGTTCTATGAAAAGTGATATAATAGTAACCTACACATTTTGGAATATACATGGTTGAAATTAATCCTTTATATGGTCCTGATAATGAGGTAGTGATTTTGGAGTAAAAGATTGTTGATTTGAGAAAAATATATTGGATTTTATTTGTAACACCCCAAGATTCCACGGTACGTTTCCCTTCGAATAATGCAATAGCGTGTGTTGTACGCAACCTCGAGCTCAAACGCACACCACAACTAATTAAAATAGCCGTTGTGAATATTAATACCTACTTTTTTAAATTTTTTAAATTTTATTTATCAAAATGGACTTCATTTTTGATTTCAGAATATCGAAATTAGCCTATGTTGAAATTTTGGTATTTTTCTGAGAACTTCTAATTTTTTATGAATAGTGAAAAATACTTAAAAACAACTGTTTTAATAAAAATAATTTATAGTGATAAATTATACTATTTAGTGGTTTTAAAGTATAATTATAATATATTTTTTTCCATTTTATCCAATGGTGGTCATTAGAATTAATTTAACATTGAAATTGGACATAAACAATTGTCAATCTTTTGATATAAATTGTTTCTTAAAAACACGCTATTTGTTGTAACAGCGGGAATTAATTATAAAATTAATTAATGCAACATATATGTTTGGAAATTTGTAAAATAGACATCATTTTTGAATTCGGAATATCAATTATAGCTTAGGGTGAAATTTTGGCCTTATTCTGAAAAACATCAATTTTTGATGAATAGTGAAACCACTAAGTTGTTGTTAAAAACTGATTTTTCGTTAAAATGAAATATTACCACTTCTGTGATTTGATTTTCAAAAATCCGACATTCATGGTTGTCATTAAGATATAAAATGTGGTTCAATGAGATTAAAATAATTTTTTGGTGAATATTAACTTTTAAGTTCTTAATCGTGATTAGAGGTAATTAGTGTAGTTTAAGGTAAAAATAATGTTTTAATAATATGAGATTAGCTTGAAACTTGTACTACTACTATTGGATGAGTCATGGCCGACCAGTACAACCCATGGGTCAACTTGGGGACCCCATGGAGCCACTTTGGTTGGAAAATGACATTAATATATATTTATTTAATGTTAAGATTAAATGGACACAAACATGAGTTGTTTTACTAAAATAGTTTTTAAGTGGGGTTACACAAGTCCAAATTTTGACTATAAATATTCATTAGAAATATAAAAAGATTTACTACATCATAGTATTTTTTTTAATTTTTAGACATTAAATAAATGAAATTATTTATGACATCATTATGATGCAGCGATAACCTCATTATTTAACGATTTTAATAAAATGAAAAGATAATGTAAAATCCAAGGCTTACACTTGTCCAAAGACTATTGGATGGGTAGATTTCGAACCCTTATCACCATATCCACGAATTATATAAGTGTGGGACCTTTAGAATCCGAAAAGCATTGTATAATAATGTAACATATCAATCTTTCCAAAAGAGCCCCTCCTCTCCTCTTATAAAAGTTTCCCACCTCTACCACCTTATTCACACATTCAAGCCTTTTGGATCATCCAACCTCTGCCCAAATACTCTCCAAACTTCACTCCCTTCATCCTAGAAGCTTTACTTTAGTCAGAAAGCCATCCTAAGGAGTCCCATTGATCAAATCAAAAGGAAGAACCCGAAGAAGAGGTAACGTTTTCATCACCCTCTTTCAAATTTCTTTCTTCTTCCACTCCCTCATTGTTTATTATTTCAATTATAAAATTATAACTCCCATATATTCTATATACTCTGATGTTATTATAAACATTTAAAAACCATATTCAGTATTCTACCCATCATTTGAATGACATGTCACCATACGTGCGTACGTACGGCTTACCGTCTCCACGTCGTGGTGTAATTGTTATTCAATATATTATTATTTAGATGGGTATAATAATGATATGTAATTCATGTAAATAATAAATATAACATTATAATGATTCTTTATATATGATATACTATCCAATTATATATTATTTTAATATCAAAATAATGATATTGTCGCTCATGCGTACGTACGGACTACCGTCTCCATGAACGCGATGAGATTCATTCTCCGTCGTATCCATTCAAATATAATTATCATTTGATGATTTAAAAATAATGTTTACGGACATGATATAATTATGGATATGAATAATATACAACCTATCCATGAAAAACACGACTTAAGTAACAAAACATATAAAAGAAAACGAGTAAGTTAACACCCGAAACAACGATAAATCTAAGATATTGTTAACAAAGCAATGTTAAAAGATCATATATGATATCATATGAATGTATATGATTCTTGTATAATTTAATAACAATTATTTCACCATTATACCAGAGGTTAACCTACCCCAACCACGGAAAAGTACAAGGTAAGGTTTTACTTCACGACCTCTTCATTATCCAAGGTTGTTTATACATAATTATCTACTGGGACCTCGTTATCATCCACATCCATGTTTCTTAAAAATGTCTTTAAAAACATTTTTACTATTAAATGGAAAATGGGTTAAATTCATTTATACCCTTATAAATTTTTGAAAGGAATCTTACCGTCGTTTTCCAAACAATGTACTTTTTGACTTTTTTGACAAATTTAAGGTAAGAATGTTTTTTAACTTATACGGCGGGTGCGGCTATTTTCCGCCATTATAACTTCGTCGAAGCTTCCCTAACAAGCTTATAAGAATATTTTCAAAGTAAATGTATTATTTTATAATTATGGGACTTTTAAATGATTTCAAAAAGGAGAGATATTTCTCCCAAATAGCTTTGATTTCATCCATGTCAACATCCTTTGATGGGTTTTAAGTTTAATTGAAATTGATTTATGATACAAAAATTCCATTGAACATTTTGTGAAATGTATGACTGTGGATGTGTTATTTTTATACCATCCATAGTTTATGGAGAAATTGTTGACATTTCGTATGCTAGTTTTAATACGAATATTTATGTTATGATTAAACCTATTCATATGAGGAATGTATTGGACTTAATATGTGACGGGTGGAGCCCGCTATAGCTCCTCGATGCATCGGTAGGTCTCATGAGACAACTAGACGTGGAACTGGCCGAGGCCCTTTCCCAATTTGATTTATGGTTTTGGCCGAGGGCTTAATCATTTTGGACGTCTTGGCCGAGGCCTTGACAAAATGTTTCCGAATGTCCGGCATTATACATTCCCTCATTATGAAAGTGGTTATTGATATTTCATGTGATTATTCGTCTAGTATAATATCCATGTGAATAAGTAATGGAATTATTTTATTTTACTTTTTACATATTATGCTGAAGTTCAAGTTCAATAAGGCTTTTGTTTTAGTTATACATTGCCTTAAATGCTTCTGTTTTCTTATGAAAGTTTCTGCTATATTGTTATCCTTACGGAGCATTTGAGCTCACCCCTTTCAATGTTTTTTTTCCCAGGATGTGAAGAAGTTTATTATGACTGACTTGCATGAATAATCAGTCAGGATTTGAGTGTGGACTAGGGATACCATGTTATTGTAGTTTTCATTTTTATGATGTAATGTAATGTTTATGAATTTATCTAGTGTTTCCAAGTCTACTAAACTAATCGGTCTTTCGAGACTTGATCTTTTGTGATCATGCCAATGTTACGAAGTAATTCATCGACTCTGGGTAGCTGGGGTCGGGGCGTTACAGTTGGTATCATAGAAAGTTCGGTACAAACCTTGGAAGCTAGATTTAGACAATCTCTGATTAGAGCACGTAGACCTAAGATGAACTTTGAGGATTAGTATAGAAGAACTTCCTAAAATTTTGGTATTGTAGATATTTTGTGAGTTTTCCGAGTAATACATCCCTGTCTGGATACGATCAGGTAGAGGCGGCTCTGGAACAGATGTACCTAGGGGTAAAACCCGAAAACACCGCTTTGAACTAGACTCGAACAGGAACTGGTGCATGACAACGGGCCTTGCTGCACTCTTGGTTACGACACTCCCAGGGGATATTCTTAGGATAATTCCCATTTTCTTTACAAACCACTATGAAGGGTTACGAGTATATACTTCCTCAAAGAAAACATTTTTATAATTATGGATTATATCCATAATTAGTTCAATTTATGTTATGTGTTTTACAAGTATGGAATTATGTATTTTGATTCATAAACTAATCTAGGTTATGCCATTATTTAGAAATGACACCGAGTGGAAGAAATGGAAACCGTATCAATGCACGCACTCCGAGTAGGGATTGACCTCCTGTTCAACATAATTATGGTGGAGCTAGTGATACAACTGGTGCGGATCAGCTTCTCACCGTACTGGGACAACTCACGCAGGTTATGAATAACAACCTTACTCGTATGGAGCACCCTGATCCGCAACGTGGAGGATCAATGCTAGACCGTTTCATGAGGCAACAACCACCAACCTTCAATGGGAGTACAAATCCTATAGTAGCTGAGCAATGGATAAATTCCTTAGAGAAAATATTCCATTCCTTGGGGAGTAGTGAAAGGGAGAAAGTTGTCATGGCAGTTTACCGCCTCATTGGAGATGCCGATCAATGGTGGTCACTAATTCAAAACACAAAGGAAGATGATGAATTAACAAACATGGAATTGCAGGAGTTCAAAGAGCTGTTCTTAAAAAAATACTTTCCTCGAGACCATCGAGCGGATATGGAAAGGAAATTTCTGAGTCTGAGGTAGAAGGAGGATGAGAATGTCGCAATGTATGAGGCTAACTTTACATGGTTAGCAAGGTATGCTACAGATTACATACGTAACGCAAGAAGTAATACTGATCGTTTCTTTGATGGGTTAAAACCATTTCTCCGTCGAGCTTTAGTATCACAAACCTTCTCTTCATACGAAGGTATTGTCTCATGCGCTATCAAGACCGAAAAGGAATTCTCTAAGTCTTATGACTTTAAATCAAAGCACGATTAGAAGAGATCCGCTGAAAACTCTGGGAAAGGAAATTAGGAAACAGGGAAGAAGGGTAGAAATGAATTTCCACCCTGTGATAATTGTGGTAGGAAGCACCCTGGTGCCTGTCTAAAAGGAAAATGAGTATGTTAGAAGTGTGGTGAAAAAGGCCACCAAGCTCATGAATGCAAGGGAAAGAAAGCGGCTGTCAACGTGGAATGCTATAATTGTAGAGAGAAGGGACATTATTCAAATGAATGTCCTAAGCGTCAGGGGAACTTACCTCAGAAGATGCCAAGGGATCAGGGCCAGGCTTATGCTATCACTACTACTGAGGTGGAAGCTCCGAAAGACGTGGTGGCAGGTAATTTAATAGTTTCCTCAAGTTTAGAAAATGCATTATTTGATTCTGGATCATCGCATTGTTTCATATCTTCCCAGTTCGGAAAGAAAATTAGATATTTCCAATTTGATTTAACAAGGGAGTTGTCGGTCAAAACCCCTAAGGGAAGTATTGTTGCAACAAAGTTTTGTCGATTAGTTCCCATCAGAGCACCTAAATGTTCTTTACCTGTAGATCTCATCGTCATACCCATGATTGAATTTGATATAATCCTCAGTATGGATTGGCTTTCTGACCATGATGAAAAAATTTATTGTAAGAGGAAAGAGGTTACGATTCTTGATGATGATGATAAGGAACACCTTATCTTTAGAGCAGAATCGTCGCCACATAATTCTTATCTATATCCACCCATAGTAGCTCAACTAAATTCAATTATTGGGGAGGAAGAGAAAGAAATTACTGAGGGTGAGGAAAAGAATATTTAAATAGAGGATGTACCTATTGTGAGAGAATATGTTGATGTTTTTCCGGAAGATTTACCTGGACATCCTCCAGAATGAGAAGTTGAGTTTTCCATTGATTTAATTCCTGTATCAAGGCCCATATCGAAGACCCCTTATAGAATGGACACTATGTAATTAGTTGAACTAAAGAAACAACTAGAGGAATTGAGTAATAAGGGATTTATTCGCCCTAGTGTTTCTTCTTGGGGAGCCCCTTTTCTTTTTTTAAGAAGAAAGATGGATCTATGAGGTTGTGAATCGACTATAGGGAGATCATTGCTATAACAATAAAGAACAAGTATCCCCTACCTCGCATTGATGATTTGTTTGACCAACTGCATGGAGCTCAATACTTTTCAAAGATTGACCTTCGATCTGGATACCATCAGTTGTGTGTGAAGAAGGAAGACGTCCCAAAGACAGCATTTCGAACAAGGTACGGGCCTTACGAGTTTACAGTAATGCCTTTTGGATTGACTAATGCACCCTCTGTTTTCATGGATCTAATGAATAGAGTTTTCAAGGAATATCTTGATGACTTTGTAGTGGTATTTATTGATGATATCTTGGTATACTCCAAAAGCCACGAAGTTCATGAAATTCACTAACGCATTATCCTGAAGTCTCTTAAAAGACATGAATTATATGGGAAATTTAGCAAGTGTGAATTCTGGCTTCAAGAGATTTCTTTTCTTGTCCATATTTTCTCTAAGGATGGAATTTCCGTTGATCCTTCTAAAACCAAGGCAATCCAAGAATGGCCATCACCGACAAGTATAACTGAGGTATGTAGTTTTATTGGTTTAGTAGGTTATTATCGACGTTTCGTCCAGAATTTTGTTAGATTGGCTAACCCAATGACAAAGCTCACACGTAAAGGGATTAAATTTGTCTGGACAAAAGAGTGTGAAGAATGTTTTGAAGAACTTAAGAGAAGATTAGTCAACGCCCCTGTATTGACTCTACCATCGAGGAATGATGGGTCTGTTATTTATATTGATGCATCGAAGAAAGGACTTGGTTGTGTCCTTATGCAGAATGATAAGGTTATTGCCCATGCATCGCGACAGCTAAAAATTCATGAGAAAAACTATCCTTCTCATGATCTTGAGTTAGAAGCTGTGATCTTTGCTTTAAATATATGGAGACATTACCTCTATGGTGAAAAATGTGAGATTTATACTGATCACAAGAGTTTGAAGTATATTTTCTCACAAAAAGAACTCAACATGAGGCAAAGGCGATGGCTTGAACTACACAAGGATTATGATTAAATGATACATTACCACCCGGGGAAGGCAAACAAGGTGGCAGATGCTTTGAGATGAAAAGACCATGGAGTTTTGAATGGGATGAGAATTGAAAGGGATCCAATTTTCATGGATCTAGTGAAGATGGACATGGGAATAACTAGGGAAGGTGAAACATCAATGCATTTTCAAATGGCTGCCAAACCATCATTACTAGAAAGGATTAATATTTCTCAGACCAATGATGAAGAATTTCAGAAGAAGATTAAAGATGTGAATGATGGTAGATTGAGGGACTTTGTGTATTAGGATGGAATTTTGAAATTCGGGAAGAGACTTTGTGCTCCCGATATACCTGATCTAAAAAGGGAATTGCTGGATGATGCTCATAGTTCCAATATCTCTATACACCCTGGGAGCACCAAAATGTATAGAGATTTGAAGGAACATTTTTGGTGGGACAATATGAAGAGGGAGATTGCTGATTTTGTGTCGAGGTGTATGGTTTTTCAACAAGTGAAAGCTGGAAGGCTACATCCTGGTGGAGTCTTGCAACCTCTTCCCATACCTGATTGGAAATGGGATAATATTACGATGGACTTTGTCATGGGACTACCAAAGAATCCTAGATGGAATGATGCAATATGGGTCATTTTTGATCATCTTACTAAGTCAGCACATTTTCTGGCTATACGGGTGGATCTACCACTTGAACGTCTAGCAAGACTATATATTAATGAAGTTGTAAGACTTCATGGAGTACCCCTATCGATTGTTTCTGATCGTGATCCTCGTTTTACTTAAAGATTTTGGAAAATTCTTCAAAAGGCCTTGGATACTGAACTTCGTTTGAGTACTACCTATCACCCTCAAACAGATGGACAATCAGAACGGACTATTCAAACCCTAGAAGACATGTTGAGATCATGCTCTCTTGACATTTAGGGTATGTGGGATCAATATTTACCACTGGTATAATTTTCCTATAACAATAGCTTCCATTCAAGCATTCAGATGACACCTTATGAAGCGTTATACAGAAAGAGATGTCGTACACCAACCTGTTGGGATGACGTTGGTGAAAGAAAACTTGTGGGACTAGAACTGGTGGAAGAAACAATGGAAAAGGTGAAGGTAATCCAAAACCACATCAAATCAGCTCAAAGTAGGCAGAAGAGCTATGCCGATAACAGAAGAAAGGTTTTGGAATTTCATGTGGGAGATCATGTTTTCCTAAAGGTATATCCATGGAAGGGAGTTATACGTTTTGGTAAGAAGGGTAAGTTGAGTCCTAGGTACATCGGACCTTTCTAAATTCTAGATCGTATTGGGGCTGTAGCTTATCGTTTGGTGATGCCGCCAAATCTCTACAAAGTTCACGATGTTTTCCACATATCGCTATTGAGAAAATACATGCCCGACCCAACACATGTACTTACCTATAAGGAATTAGAACTGGAACCCGATCTATCTTATTGTGAAGAGCCCATCAGAATTCTTGATGTGAGGGAGCAGGTGCTGAGAAACCAGACGACTCATCTGGTAAAGGTTTTGTGGAGAAATCATAAAAAGGAAGAGGCAACGTGGAAACCTGAGGAACTTATGATGAAGAACCACCCGAGTCTTTTTATGAAGTAACACCCTAGAAATTGCGAGAATGAAATTATTTGAACGAGGGGAGAATGTAACACCCCAAGCTTCCACGGTACGTTTTCCTTCGAATAATGCAATAGTGTGTGTTGTACGCAACCTCGAGCTCAAACGCACACCACAACTAATTAAACTAGCCATTGTGAATAGTAATACCTTCTTTTTGAAATTTTATAAATTTTATTTATCAAAATGGACTTCATTTTTGGATTCGGAATATCGAAATTAGCCTATGTTGAATTTTTGGTATTTTTCTGAGTACTTCTAATTTTTTATGAATAGTGAAAAATACTTAAAAAAATGTTTTTAATCAAAATAATTTATAGTGATAAATTATACTATTTAGTGGTTTTAAATTATAATTAGAATATATTTTTACCATTTTATCCAACGGTGGTCATTAGAATTAATTTAACATTGAAATTAGACATAAACAATTGCAATTCTTTTGATATAAATTGTTTCTTAAAAACACGCTATTTGTTGTAACAGCGTGAATTAATTATAAAATTAATTAATTCAACATATATGTTTGTAATTTTGAAAAATAGACATCATTTTTGAATTCAGAATATCAATTATAGATTAGGGTGAAATTTTGGCCTTATTCTGAAAAACTTCAATTTTTTATGAATAGTGAAACCACTAAGTGGTTGTTAAAAACTGATTTTTCGTTAAAATGAAATATTACCACTTTTGTGATTTGATTTTTCAAAAATCCGACATACATGGTTGTCATTAAGAAGTAAAATGTGGTTCAATTAGATTAAAATAATTTTTTGGTGAATAGTAACTTTTAAGTTCTTAATCGCGATTAGAGGTAATTAGTGTAGTTTAATGTAAAAAAAATGTTTTAATAATATGAGATGAGCTTGAAACTTGTCCTACTACTATTGGATGAGTCATGGCCGACCAAGAAATCCCATGGGTCAACTTGGGGACCCCATGGAGCCACTTTGGTTGGAAAAAGATATTAATATATATTTATTTATTACTAAAATTAAATTGACACAAACATGAGTTGTTTTACTAAAACAGTTTTTAAGTGGGGTTACACAAGTCCAAATTTTAACTATAAATATTCATTAGAAATATAAAAAGATTTCCTACATCATATTATTTTTTTTTATAATTTTTAGACATTAAATAAATTAAATTATTTAAGACATCATTATGATGCAGCGATGACCTCATTATTTAACGATTTTAATAAAATGAAAAGATAATGTAAAATCCAAGGCTTACACTTGTCCAAAGACTATTGGATGGGTATATTTCGAACCCTTATCACCTTATCCACTAATTATATAATTTTGGTACCTTTAGAATCCGAAAAGCATTGTATAATAATGTAACATTTCAATCTTTCCAAAAGAGCCCCTCCTCTCCTCTTATAAAAGGCCCCCACCTCTACCACCTTATTCACACTTTCAAGCCTTTTGGTTCGGCCAACCTCTGCCCAAATACTGTCCCAACTTCTCTCCCTTCATCCTAGAAGCTTTACTTTAGTCAAAAAGCCATCCTAAGGAGTCCCTTTAATCAAATCAAAAGGAAGAACACAAAGAAGAGGTAACGTTTTCATCACCCTCTTTCAAGTTTCTTTCTTCTTCCACTCCCTCTTTGTTTATTATTTCAATTCTAAAATTATAACTCCAGTATCTTCAATATACTGTGATGTTATTATAAATATTGAAAACCATATTCATTATTCTACCCATCATTTGAATGACATGTCATCATACGTGCGTACGTACGGCTTACCCTCTCCACGTCGTGGTGTAATTGTTATTCAATATATTATTATTTAGATGGGTATAATAATGATATGTAATTCATGTAAATAATAAATATAACATGATAATGATTCTGTATATATGATATACTATCCAATTATATATTATTTTAATATCAAAATAATGATATTGTCGCTCGTGCGTACGTACGGACTACCGTCTCCACGAACGCGATGAGATTCATTCTCCGTCGTATCCATTCAAGTATAATTATCATTTGATGATTTAAAAATAATGTTTAAGGAAATGATATCATTCTGGATATGAATATGATACATCCTATCCATGAAAAACACGACTTACGTAACAAAACATATAAAAGAAAACGAGTAAGTTAACACCCGAAACAACGATAAATCTAAGAAATTGTTAACAAAGCAAGGTTAAAAGATCATATATGATATCATATGAATGTATAGGATTCTTGTATAATTTAATAACAATTATTTTACCATTATACAGGAGGTTAACCTACCCCAACCATGGAAAAGTACAAGGTAAGGGTTTACTTCACAACCTCTTCATTATCCAAGGTTGTTTATACATAATTATCTACTGGGACCTCATTATCATCCACATCCATGTTTCTTAAAAATGTCATTCAAAACATTTTTACTATTAAATGGAAAATGGGTTAAAGTCATTTATACCCTTATACGTTTTTGAAAGGAATCTTACCGTCATTTTCCAAACAATGTACTTTTTGACCTTTTTGACAAATTTAAGGTAAGAATGTTTTTTTAACTTATATGGCGGGTGCGGCTATTTTCCGCCATTATAACTTCGTCGAAGCTTCCCTAACAAGCTTATAAGAATATTTTCAAAGTAAATGTATTATTTTATAATTATGGGACTTTTAAATGATTTCAAAAATGAGAGATATTTCTCTCAAATAGCTTTGATTTCATCCATGTCAACATCCTTTGATGGGTTTTAAGTTTAATTGAAATTGATTTATGATACAAAAATTCCATTGAACATTTTGTGAAATATTTGACTGTGGATGTGTTATTTTTATACCATCCATACTTTATGGAGAAATTGTTGACATTTCGTATGCTAGTTTTAATACGAATATTTATGTTATGTTTAATCCTATTCATATGAGGAATGTATTGGACTTAATATGTGACGGGTGGAGCCCGCTATAGCTCCTCGATGCATCGGTAGGTCTCATGAGACAATTAGACGTGGAAGTGGCTGAGGCCCTTTCCCAATTTGATTTATGGTTTTGGCCGAGGCCTTAATCATTTTAGACGTCTTGGCCGAGGCCTTGAAAAAATGTTTCAGAATGTATGGCATTATACATTCCCTCATTATGAAAGAGGTCATTGATATTTCATGTGATTATTTGTCTAGTAGAATATCCATGTGAATAAGTAATGGAATTATTATATTTTACTTTTTCCATATTATGCTGAAGTTCAAGTTCAATAAGGCTTTTTTTTTAGTTATACATTTCCTTAAATGCTTCTGTTTTCTAATGAAAGTTTCCGCTATATTTTTATCCTTACAGAGCATTTGAGCTCACCCCTTTCAATGTTTTATTTTTTTCCCATGATGTGAAGAAGTGTATTATGACTGACTTGCAAGAATAGTCAGTGAGGATATGAGTGTGGACTAGGGAGACCTGGTTGTTGTAGTTTTCATTTTTATGATGTTATGTAATTTTTATGAATGTATCTAGTGTTTCCATGGATACTAAACTAATCGGTCTTTCGAGACATGATCTTTTGTGATCATGCCAATGTTATGAAGTAATTCATCGACTCTGGGTAGCTGGGGTCGGGGCGTTACATTCTTGGTTTCATGGAACTAATTAATAGTTTGTTTATTTCATCATTGTTGGAATATTTAAAAAAATTCGATATAAGGAATATATATAGTATTATATAAAGGATAAGGGAGCATGAATGTAATCAGTAAGTTTTTATGCTAATTCATGGTGTTATAATGATTTAAAATAATACATGATGAAGGTGTTCACATGTTATTACATGGATAAAAGGATCTTCTTTGTGTTTAACATCTTTATAATTATTGGACTGTGAGTTTGGATAGAAGTATTTTGGATACATCTAAAGGTTGTAATGGATTAATATTGTAATTGGATACTATTTCTATGGATTTCTTTGGATTGTCATAAAAAATGACAACACGTAGACCTTGTGACAATATGTCACGTCAGAAAAAGCTGTGGAAATCGAACCAACAACCATAGTGTGATAGGGATTTATCACCTACCACTATACTACATGAAGTCCCTGGATTGTATAATCTAGTATTTTTAAACGTTATAATAGGTGAATTATAAATTCATTATTTTTGGAACCCTATACGATTATGATAAATATTATATTTATTGAAGCGTTTTGGAGTGAAAGATAAATTTTGTGGTAGGAATTAGATGAAGGATGAAAATATATTTGTCAATTATACATTTATATATACAAATATAATAATTTTTACTCTCATTTTATGGGTAAATTAATTCATAATTTTGAGGGAATGGTTTTTAAAACAAAAAATTTGTTATCCTAATACCATATGTTTTGTTGAACCATTGGTATTTTAAATCATCATAGATTGATGGATATGAGGCCTTCAATTTTACACTTGTTTGTGATAGATGACTTCTATAACTACCTATAAATATTTTACTCCTCCAATTTTGTGTCCCTAATTTCCACCAAATATTCTCTTAATAGAGATCACAATTTGGTGGTGACCCATTCATTTCCCTCTTCCTCTAATTAAGACTTAATTTTATTAACCCAATTTTTTATGTGGGTTTTCCAAGAAAGTTCTTTTCTATTTTCAACCTATAATTTTATAAGAACAATGTCAAATTGCTACAATGCAATTTATTTAAGGAGGGGTGAATTTACCACCCCCACCATTTCATAGTACGTTATGTCTGTAAATTAATTCAATATCATGCATTACACGCAACACCTAGTTCAGGCGCACCACGACATACCAAACTAGTGGTTCAAAAGCGGTAATGAGTAGTATTAACTAAATTTTGAACTTTATATAATCCTAAAAATTTTAGAATCTATATTGTGATTTTCAAAGACATTATGTAAGAAAAAATCATTTTTTCAGATAAATGAAATATTTTTTTCAAAAATTGCACTTTTAACACATTTGAATGGAGAAAACTCATTAAATCTAATATTTGAAACATTTATATATTAAATATTAGAAGATAAACTTCTTCTTTAGAATCAGGGCATAATAATTTACTGTCAATAAATTTTTGGGGTTTTTCTGAAATCTTTAATATTTGGGTGAATAGTGAAAAATACTACATTTTAACTGAAAACAAATTTTTTAATCAAAATAATTTATAGTGTCAAATTATATATTTTCATGGTTTGAAAGTAGAAATATATTTTATTTTTACTATTTATTCCAATTATATTCATTGGAATTAATTTCACATTCAAATTGAACATAAACAAGCATCAGTATTTTGTTAGTTATTATTTCTTAAAAACACGCTTTTTTGATTTTGACAACGAGAATTAATTTAAAAAAATAAATGAAACATCTATGTTTTAAATTTGTTAAAAAAAATTAATTTTTTATTTCATAATATCAAAATTATCTTTGAGTGAAATTTTGTTTTTTTCTGAAAACATTCAATTTTTGATGAATAGTGAAAAACACTGAGTTATTTTTTAATACTTACTTTTTATTTAAATAATTGACTATTTTATTTTAATTTATTTTAGGTCAATATAGATACATAATACCTATATATATTCAATGTAATTCATTGGAGTCATTTTGTAAAAATATATGATATATAAAATTTTATTGAACTTTTCACTGTCTTTTACCCAACTCCTAGGAGTGTTTGCAAATTTACATAAAACAAAATTTAACTGCTTTGGTGAGTTGAATTTCAAAAATCATAGAGGAATAATTGATATCAGTAAGTAAAATGTTGTTTAATAAGATTAAAATAAATTTTCGTGAATAGTAACTTTTTACTTTTATTTACCATGGTTAAAATAAATAGGGTAATCAAGGGTAAAATTGATATTATTATTACCGTAACACATTTCTTGATTTTATTTTATAAGTTTAATTCAACCAAAAACAACATTAGTAATAAAATATGATCCTTTAGGTCTACTTGTATTAGATTAGGACATTTATAATTATTTATTTCAAAGAAGAGTAAAAAGTGTTAAATTCAATGATTAATAACTAAACCAATTTTAATATAGGGTTAAAAATAAGATTAAATTGATGATAGATATTCATTAGAAAGATAAATATATTTCCCACGTAATGGAAATTTATTTATAATTTTTAGAAATTATATAATTAAATTTATTTATGACATAATGATGTTGCATTAATTAGCTAATTAATAATATTTTAAATCAATTTATATAATAAATATCCAAATAAAAGTAATTTCAGACTTTTATGAATTCCAATAATTTTCTATCTTAATATGATATTTTAGGGTTGGTTTGATTAATTTTTTTAGAAGTAATAATGATGTTATAAATTTAGAAAAAACAAAATACCAAATAGTGTCAAAATTGACATAAAAGGGGTTTTAAAAAAATATTATATTATTAACTGATATTATATTCATAAAAATATAATGACCAGACAAAAGACATATATAATGATATTTTTATAATTAAGGAAAAACTTTGGGATCGCTGGGAAGTTTATATTATGTTTATTAACCATATAATATTAAAAAACAGAGACATGGTAAATGTAAAACTATTTAACTATGAGTTAAATTGAAAAAATAAGGTTAATATAGTGACCCAAACCTATCTAAAACCTATTTGTTGAGTGTTTATGTCCCCATAACCCCTTAGCCTTTAACGAATCCATTTCAAAGAAATTAGTAACCGAATATGATTATATTATAAAATAATATTTCATGCTTTTCCATAGGTTCCCCTCACCCCACTTATAAAAAGGATCATCCCATTATATCTAATTCACACCTTCAATGAATTTTGGATTGATCAAACTCTTCCCAAATAATCTCTAAATTTTCCTCCCATTATTTTAGAGGCCTTACATTAGTCATAAAGAAAACCTATGGAGCTCTTTTGATCAAATCAAAAGGAAGTACATGAAGAAGAGGTAAATATTTCATCACCTCATTCATGTTCCATTCATCTTCCACATCCTCATTCATTGTTTTTTCCTTTATAAAATAATAAATATAGTATCTTCTATATAATTTTATTTTACTGTAAATATTGTACAACTGTATTCATTATTCTTTCCATCCTTTGAATTCCATGTCACCATACGTGCGTGCGTGCGACTTACCGTCTCCACGTCATGGTGTAATTGTTATTCAATACATTAATATTTGGATGTGTATAATAATGATTTTTTATTGATTTAAATAATAGATATAACATGATAATGATACTGTATATATGATGTTACATCCAATTATATATTATTTTAATTTAAAAAGAATGATATTTTCGCTCATGCGTATGTACGGATTACCATCTCTACAAATGCGATGTGATTCATTCCCCATCATTTCTATTCAAGATTAATTTTTGATAGACGATTAAAAATAATTTTTAAAGACATAATATCGTTCTGAATATGATTATGATATATCCTATCAATAAAAAACATTAGATACATAAGAAACGATATACAGGAAAACAAATCAGTTAACACCCGAAAAAATGATAATAAGATATAATTAATAAAGGAATGTTAAAATATCATATATGATATCATATTAATGAATATGATACTTTTATAATTTAATAAAAATTATTTCCCCATTACATAGTAGTTTATCCTACCCTATACCAATGGAAAGTCCAAGGTAAGGGTTAATTTTATAATCTCTTTTTTATCCGAGGTTGCTTTGATGTAAGTATCTTCTGGGACATATTTATTATCCATGTCCTTATTTAATGAAAGAGATTCCAAAGGGATTATTTTAATGGTTTTTTTACTAAAACATAATATTATATGTTTTAAATAGTTATTCCTCTAAATCATTCTCATTAATGTCTATGTTTTCAAAATGGTTTGTAAGGATTTATCTTTATGGAAATGAATGTTTATAAAATGTTAATTCCATTCAAAATTTTCAAAGTGTTATGAGACAATGTGATTAAAAAATGTCTTTAAATTTATTCCTTTTTATATTTTTTTACTGTTAAATGTTTTCATGAAAAATGGATATTTCTCTCAAAGCGTTTTACAAATCATTTTCATCTAGGTCAACATCCATTGAATGATTTGAACTTGTTTGAAATTGATTTATTACGATAAAATTATACCATATTGTATTGAATGTATTTTGTTATGTTTGACTATTGGTGTGTTATTTTTATACAATTCGTGGCAGATGGATAAAGAATTGACATTTCGTATTGAAGGTTTAATACGAATATTTATGTTTAATACATTTCTTATGAGGAATTCCTTGGACTTAGTATGTGATGGGTGGATCCCTATTTAGCTTATCGATGCATTGGTAGGTCTCATGAGACAAACTAGTGTCGTGGTAGAAGGCCTTGAGACAATCTTATTTTTATTCTTGGAACAAGGCCTTGAAAATGTTGTTATGAATGTCTGGCATTATGCATTCTATAATTATGAAAGTGGCTATTTATATTTCATGTGATTTTTTTACTAGAAGAATATACATGTGAGTAAGTAACATGAATTATTTTAATTAATATATTCTATATTATGATGAATTTTTTTGAAAAAGATTTTGTTTTAGTTTCATATATTTCATAATGTTTATGCATATATATGATAGTTTTTCTAAATTATTTACCGTCACTGAGCATCTGAGATCACCCCTTTCTTATGTTTTATTTTCCCAGGTTATGAAAAATTTAGTTATGAGTGACATCCAAGAATAATTGAGGATTCTTGGATATATCTAATAGAATAAATTATTGTTGCTTTTATTTTTCATGATGTAATTTTGAACATCATGTGTGTTATTTATTTTTCAAGACTGCTAAATCGATCTGTCCTTCAGGACTTGATTCCTTGTAATCATTCCAATGTTATGTAATAATGCACCGACTGTAACACCCCAGGTAAATAAAGAATTTGAAATTTTCACATTTATCCATATTTTTTAATAAGATATTAATATATCTTTAAAGGGGATGCTATTCTCGATGGCATACCCAATACGCAACAACGTGTTTCATGGGAATCTTACGTTGCACTCTAATAATAAAATAATATTATTTTAAATTTTAGTTAATGACTAGCCGTTGTAATGGCTTGAATGAACAGAACTAACTAAAAATTGATTATATATGTTTTTCAAATATTTTTACTTTTTACAATAAATTTTAAAGGATTAAAAATGTGAATGAATCCAATTTTTAACGTGAACATTCTAATATTCTTTAAAAGGTCGATTAACCGCCATTTGATGACAAACCTATTTTAAATCCAATTATTGAAAATTTAATGTGTTATATTAGACAAAATAAAATTCTTCTTTAGAATCGTGACATCAAAATTTACTTTGTGAAAATTTTTGGTATTTTTCCGATAAAGTTCATTTTTTAATGAATAGTGAAAAATGTTGTATTTTAATTCAAAACCTCTTTTTAATCTAATTTATTTATATTATTAGATTATCTTTTGAATTTTTTTTAAAGGGAAATTATAATATATTTTTACCATTACATCCAATAGTGTTATTGGAATTAAATCTATCTTGAAATTGGACTTAAACTAATGTCAATCTTTTGATACTTATTGTTTCATAAAAACACGCTATTTTTTCTGACAGTGGGAATTAATAATTAAATTAATTAATGTAATTTATATTTTTTTAATTTTGTAAAATAGGCATCATTTTTTAATTTTGAATATCAAATAAATCTTAGGGTGAATTTTTGGTATTTTTCTGGAAAACATCAATTTTTGATGAATAGTGAAACCACTAAGTGGTACATAAAAAACTGATTTTTCGTTTAAATGAAAATTTACCAACTCTGTGTTTTTAATTTAAAAAATCTGACATACATGGTTTTCATTAAGAATTAAAATTTGGTTCAATGGGATTAAAATAATTTTTTTTTTAATATTAACTTTTAAGTTTTAATCGTGATTAGAGGTAATTAGTGTAGTTTAAGGTAAAAATAAGGTTTTAATAAAATGAAATGACCTAGACACATGTCCTACCCTCATTTAATGAGTCATGGACGACCTATAAAATCCATGGGACAACTTGGGGATCCCATGGAGCCACTTTGGTTGAGAAATGACATTAATACCTTTTTATTTAAAGTTATAATTAAAATGTCACAAACATGTGTTGTTTTACTAAGACAATTTTTAGATTGGTTTATACAAGTCATATTTTTTACTATAAATATTCATTATAAATATAAAACTATTTCCTACATCATGATATTTTTTTTATAATTTTTATATATTAAATAAATTAATTTATTTATGACACCGTGATGATGTAGTGATTACCTCATAAATGAATGATTTAAATAAAATTAGAAGATAAGATGAAATATAAGACTTAAACATGTCACAAACCTATTGGATGAGTGGATTTTAAAACCTTATAACCTAATACAAGAAATATATCCTTTTGGGACCTTTTAAATCCGAAAATGATTTTTTAATAAAGTAATGTCTTATAACTTTCCAAGAGTGCCCCTCCTCTCTGCTTATAAAAGGACCCCACCTATACCACCTTACACACACCTCCCAAGCCTTTGGCTCAGCCATAACCTACCCATTTCATCTCTCCACATCCCTCTCTTCATCACTGAAGCCTCACTTCGGGAATAATCCTTTCCAAGGAAGCCTTTGAGCTCAAATCAAAGAGAGTTACCCGATTTAAATGTAGTGTTTTCTCTTGTGTTCTTATGTTTTATTTTGCTTCTCCAACCCTCTATACTATTTTTATTCCTTTATTTTGTAACAACACCAGTATCTTCAATATACTATAATGTTTTTATATTAATTATTTGATCTACACTTACACACACCTACATCTAATGGTTAAAGAACATACTGTTTCTGTGGATGGTGAATTTCTGCCTCACGAAATGATGATTGTTCAACACTCATATAACACCTTCAAAGGTGGACATTAAGATGTCACTATATTTATATATGATATATAATATGTTTATGTTTTACTTAATCTTCTGTGTTTTTCATTTATGGCATACCTCTATGGTTTCCATTATGGGTAAACGCGATATCTTCATTTTAGGAAGCACGGACTACCGCCCCCGCAAAGTGATTTGATTCGTTAATGCCATCTGTGGGACGTATAATGGATGGAATTAATGGTATTACATATTATATCCTACTGGAATTATAATATACCTTTATATAATTATTATTTTATACCTTTTAATGCAAAAAAATAAATGAAAGTAGCGTTCATGCGTATGTACGGCTTACCGTCTCCATGAACGGTACATTTCATTTCTTATCTCCATATGTTATGTACTATTATAAGTAAATATATATAATGGATATATATGTAATATATTACATCTAAATTATGGATATAATTCTGGATTTATAATATATATCTCTCTCATTTTGTTTTAATTCCATTAATATGACAAAAAAATGAAAGTTGTGTTCATGCGTACGTACGGACTACCGTATCTATGAACGATGCTTTTAATTCTTTATCTCCAAATGGTAGGGAAGAGTATAAAATGAATATATACTGGATATATATGATATTTAAAACATCAATACTATTATGGATATGATTTACCTATAACTACATGGAAAATCCTTTTCCAACAAGTTCGATTTTTACTCATGTACAGAACATCGACAAAAACGTCTGATATGAACTCACTTTATTAACCAATTACTATTACATTATAATATGTGATATTAAATGAAAAATAATCTTTAAAGTAGGTCCTTAAGAAATTTTAAATTGACCAAATTTTATCATTAAGGAGATTAAAGAATGATCGAGTCATGTCAGACATGAGGTAAGGGATCCTACCACTCTCTTTCTTTTTAAGTACACTCTTTTATGACATTTCTTTTTAATATAATATTTCTTATGCTTGGGATGTTATTTTATATTAATTATACTGTAATTTATATTTTCATATGATGATAGCCCCTATTATCTCTCATCAATCCATTTTGGATGTTTTGAGTGGCGCCGTTAGGCTGCCGGATTTTCGTAAGAGATCTAACCTCTCTCTTTCTTTTTAAGTACTCTCCTTTATGTCACTTCTTTTAAGATACTATTTGTTAATATGGGGGATGTTATTTTATATTCTTCTTGCTTTATATTTTTTTTTAATTTGATAAGAGACCCTCTTCGATCTCACCAATACATTTTTGGATGTTTTAAGTGGCACCGTTAGGCTGCCGAGTTTTCGTAAGGGATTTTTCATCCAACTTTTAGTCCCGTGAGATTTATGCTACATTTGACACCATTTCCTTTGAGTGGTGTGTGTACATACCATTATTATAATCTTTTTGTAATATAATTTCATTTATTTTTATTTACATATTCATTGTATGACCCTTCTTCACAGGGGTGTACGTTTCGAAAGTTACCCAAGTCGGTAAGGGATCCTTTCACTCTCCTCTTTATAAAATAATTATTTTGTTATGTGTTTTAATTAACATTATATTATGTTGGGATATGTTCTTATAAATAGTTATTGATGTAAATTTTATGTCCAATTGATGAGATACCCTTTTTATCTCCCATCAACTCTTTTTCTGAATTTTGAAGTGACGCCATTAGGCTGTAGAATTTTTGAAAGGGATCTTCTTAACCCAATTTTGATTCTTTGGGATAAACATGTACTCCTTGAATATGTCCTTATATGAATATGTGTGAATTTCCTATTATTGTTTTACACATAATATCCAGTTATATTTGGTGTATTCATTTGACACACATAATTATGTAATTGATTTATCCTTAATCCAAGGATATCGTCTTTGTAAGGGACATCGTCTCAATCTCCTTTCATTGAGGCATATTTTGTTTTTACAAAAATTTCTTTTATACGGTGTATAAACCCCTTTTAATTTTCGTTTATTCAAAAGGAATCTTTTTATATTAAGAGTTTTACTAAATGACAAAAAGGAATTTTTATTCTTGTCAAGTGCATGCGGCGACAACGACTTCTCTGTCGCCGTGACCATTATTTGAGTTTCAGATTCCTCTACAAGACATTCTTTTTTTAATAAAAGAAAAATAAATACCATGTATGACTTTTATTTTATTTTAGATATTGAATATGGTTTTCATAATGTTTTTATTATATCAATGTGTTGTATTGATATCTTGTGATTGAAATGTAGAAATGTTATCTTTCCTTTATGTATGTTTTATGTGATATGATTATGTTATGGTTCTTGGGCATTATTATGAAGATGGATGGTTCCGTGATAAACTATGGGTGGGTGAGGCCGATATAGCTCTCCAATTCATTGGGTCATGTGAATGAGTTAAATGTTAAGGTTCCTCCGAAGATATTTAGGGAATATACTGTGATGGGTATTCCAAATGTAACCAAGAGGGTTACTCCCTATGTAAGAATGTTACGATTTCCTCATGATACCTTTATGCATTATGATTTCAATGATTTATTCATGATTTGATGAGGTATGTTAAAATTCTTATGTTTTATGAGTAAAGTATGATTCCATACATGGACTAATGTTTTCTTTTCATACTTATATATCCCTTACTGAGCTTTTTATGCTCATCCCATGTTTTTGAAATGTTTTTCACAGGTCAAGGGAAAGGTTCATGATATGATTATAGTGTCAAGGAAGTGTCTAGAAAAAAACCATGTTTTATTTTAAATATGTTTCCGTTGATGGGAAAAATGAATACTATATTTTATGTAACAACTTTGTTTAAATGTGGAATGTAATTCATGATTTATGATCTAATTATCTAAAACACTAAACCTGAAAAGATCCTCAATGTGAATGATTCATTTAATTCAATATTAAGTAAGCTTTAAGGCTGGGGCCTTATAGTTGGTATCAAATGTCGGTTTAAATAACTTTAGAGGTTAGGGTATTCTTTAGTAATAAGTGACATAACTATAATGGTTAGGATTTCAGAAAGAGTCCTAGTTTTCGATAAATTGAATGAGTAAGTATATCTTAGTGTTTATCTTCCTCATTAGTACATGATGGTTTTGTTGATATACTCACTCTGACATTTTTTTTTGAATGGATGGATCTAGCAGGAACTAAAGTGACAATAGGTTTGAAGGAAACTTTGGTGGTTCTCTGATTAAGAGACTAGATGAAATGGGGGATTCAATGAGGAAACTCATGGTTTTTCTAAACCAACTATCATGGAATCATGATCAACCACTTGTACCTTGGTATGTTCTGTAATGCATCATGTACGAGATGGCCAAACTATGTGGAAGTTCAGGTAATAATTATAAAGGTACCCATTATGGTTTATATGATCCTTACTTTTGAGGTAATTATGGGTTATTATATATTATTATGGATAATGAATTGCATGAGATAAACATGATGTTAAAATATGTTATGATTATTTTTTAAAATTTTATCTCGTTTTGGGTAATGTTTTAAGAATTTTATAGTTTTGGAAAAAGGACAACACACAGACCGTGTGAAAACCCGTCGCGTTAGACAAAGCTATTGGAATCGAACCCACAACCAAAGTGCAAAAGGTATTTATCACCTACCACTGGACTACGTGAAGTCCATGGTTAGTTTGACTAATTTATTTTTAGTTAGATGATTCTAAGAATCAAGAGTAAGTTTATTTTGTGTTATCTATGGAAATGATTAACCAATCATCAAGGATATGTGATTAGGACAATTACTATTCAATATGAGAATTTAAGAGCAACTGATGTTATTTGGAGATAAAAGTTAATTTGTACCTTGGAAGAATATGTGATTAAATCCTTCAAATATTTGGGTTTCAATCTTAGTTTGGTTTACATTGAAGAATTTTATGGACAATTGTTTATCGAATTGTCTTCGTTGAACTTTTGGTTTTTTTGGGTCAAATTTTGGAGATGAAGAATAGATTTTCTTTTTATAAAGGATTATACTTTTGTGGATTATATGATCTCATACTAACAATTTTGGTTTTTGATTTTTTCTAAAGACATGGAAATTATATAGTTCTCTTTTTTTCGGATTAGGTGATTCTCTATATATTGATTATAGCTCTCTTAATGTAAAAAATTCTTCCTAAATACTCGTCATTTGGGGAAAGTATGAGTTTGTGTAAGAAATCTAGAAACGTTGAAAGTCAACATGACAAGTAAGTATGTTTCCTTAAGATCAAAAATAAATTCCTCAAAGAAATGTAACCTAAAACAAAAATGTTGTCTATTAACTTTTCCTACCGGGGAATCGAATACTGTTTAACCCACCACATGTTTGTGATTTTCTTATGGTTAACTTTCTCTTAAACATGTTTCCTATCACTCTCCCTCAGAACATGACCCTTTGATTTTTCCTCCATATCCATGTTTTCCTACATGGAATCCTAGTATGGGTTAACTCGGGTGACCTTTGTATTTCTATTTAATTATTTTAAAGTGATAGCTTTACTGAATCTTGTTCCGATGTGGGATTTCCAATGAAGTTTACCACCCAATTTTAAAATTGCGAGGACTCAATTCCCAAAATGGGGGAATGATGTAACCCCCCAGGTAAATAAAGAATATTACATTTTCACATTTATCCATATTTGTGAATAAAATATTAATATAACTTTAAATGGGACACTATGCTCTATGGCGTACCCAATACGCAACAACGAGTTTAATGGGAATCTTACGTTGCACTATAATAATAAAATAATATTATTTTAAATTGTATTTAACACCGAGCTGTTGTAATGGCAGGAATGATCATAACTAACTACAAAATTATTATATATGTTTTTCAAATATTTTTACTTTTTACAATAAATATTAGAGGATTAAAAATGTGAATGAATCCAATTTTAAGCGTAATCATTCTAATATACTTTAAAAGGTCGATTAACTGTCTTTTGATGACGAACCTCTTTTAAATACACTTTTTGAAAAAAAATTGTGTTATATTTTACAAAATAAAATTCTTCATTAGAATCGGGACATCAAAATTTACTTTCTGAAATTTTTTTCTATTTTTCTGATAAAGTTCATTTTTTAATGAGTAGTGAAAAATGTTGTATTTTAATTCAAAACCTCTTTTTAATATAATTTATTTATATTATTATATTATCTTTTTAATTTTTTTTAAACTGAAATTAGAATATATTTTTACCATTTAATCCAATAGTGGTCATTGGAATTAATTTCATCCTGAAATTGGACTTAAAATAGTATCAATCTTATGATACTTATTGTTTCATAAAAAGACGCCATTTGCTCTGGCAGTGGGAATTAATTATTAAATTAATTAATGTAACTTATATGTTTTGAATTTTGTAAAATATAAATCATTTTTGAATTTGTAATATCAAATATATCTTAGGGTGAATTTTTGGTATTATTCTGGAAAACATCAATTTTTGATGAATAGTCAAACCACTAAGTGGTACTTAAAAAACTAATTTTTCGTTTAAATGAAAATTCACCACCACTATGTATTTAATTTCAAAAATCCAACATACATGGTTGTCAATAAAAAGTAAAATGTGGTTCAAATGGATTAAAATAATTTTTTTGGTGAATAGTAACTTTAATGTTTTAATCGCGATTAGAGGTAATTAGTGTAGTTTAAGGTAAAAATAAGGCTTTAATAATATTAAATGACCTAGACACATGTTCTACCCTAATTGGATGAGTCATGTCCGACCATGAAAATCCATGGGACAACTTGGGGACCCCATGGAGCCACTTTCATTGGAAAATGACATTAATACCTTTTTTATTTAAAGTTAAAATTAAAATGTCACAAACATGTGTTGTATTACTAAGAAAATTTTTATATGGGGTTAAACAAGTCATATGTTTGACTATAAATATTTATTAGAAATATAAAAATAGTCCCTACATCATGATATTTTTTTATAATTTTTAGATATTAAATATATTAATTTATTTATGACACCGTGATGATGCAGTGATTACCTCATAAATGAACGATTTAAATAAAATGAGAATATAGGGTGAAATATAAGTCTTACACTTGTCAAAAACCTATTGTATGGGTTTATTTCTAAACTTTATCACCTTATCCTCGAAATATATCATTTTGGGTCTTTTTAAATCCGAAAATCATTTTATAATAAAGTAATATTTTATAACTTTCCAAGAGTGCCCCTCCTCTCCTATTATAAAAGGCCCCCACCTCTACCACCTTACACACACCTATCAAGCCTTTGGCTCTACCAACCACATCCATTTCATCTCTCCACATCCCTATATTCATCATTGAAACCTCACTTTTGGCAGAATCCTTTCCAAGGAAGCCTTTGAGCTCAAATCAAAAGAGTTACCCGATTTAAAGGTAATGTTTTCTTTTGTGTTCTTATGTTTTATTTTTCTTCTTCCAACCTTATAAACTCTTTTTATTACTTTATTTTGTAACAAAATAATTATCTTCAATATACTAGGATGTTTTTATAAGAAGTAATAGATCTACAATTACACACACCTACATATAATGGTTAAATAACGTACTGTTTCTATGGATGGCGAATTTCTGTCTCACGAAACGATGATTGTTCAACACTCATATAACACCTTCAAAGGTGGCCATTAAGATGTCACTATATTTATATATGATATATAATATTTTTATGTTTTACATAAGCTTCTTTATTTTTCATTTATGGCATTCCTTTATGGTTTCCATCATGGGTAAACGCGATTTCTTCATTTTAGGAAGTGCGAACTACCGCCCCCTCAAAGTGAATTGATTCGTTAATGCCATTCGTGGGACGTATAAAGGATGGAATTAAAGGTATTACATATGATATACTACTGGAATTATAATATACCATTATATCATTATTATTTAATTCCATTGAATACAAAAAAAAAGAAATATAAGCAGTGTTCATGCGTACCTACGACTTCCCGTCTCCATGAACGGTACATTTCATTTCTTATCTCCAAATGATATGTACGATTATAAGAACATATATATAATATATATATATATGTACTATATTTAATATAAATGATGGATATCATTTTGGAATTATAATATATATATCTATCATTTATTTAATTCCATTAATATGAAAAAAAAATGAAAGTAGTGTTCATGCGTACGTACGGCCAACCGTCTCAATGAACGGTGCTTTTAATTTTTTATCGCCAAATGATATGTAATAGTATAAAATGAATATATACTGGATATATGTGATATTTAAAACATCAATAATATTCTGGATATGTTGTACCTATAACTACATGGGAAATTATTTTCCAACAAGTTCGATTTTTACTCATGTCCCGAACATCGACAAAAACAACTGATATGAAATCACTTTATTATACAATTATTATAACATTATAATATGTGATATTAATAGAATAGTAATATTTAAATTAGGTCCTTAATAAATTTTAAATTGACCAAATTTTATTATTCAGGAGATTAAAGAACGATCGACTCATGTCAGACACGAGGTAAGGGATCCTACCCCTCTGTTTCTTTTTAAGTACGCTCTTTTATGTCATTCCATTTAAGCTCATCTTTCATATGATTTGGATGTTCTTTTATATTACTCATACTTTAATTTTTATGTTCATATGATGAGAGACCCTATTTCTTCTCATCAATCCATTTTGGAAGTTTTGAGTGTCGCCGTTAGGCTGCCGAATTTTCGTAAGAGATCTAACCTCTCTCTTTCATTTTATGTACTCTCTTTTATGTCACTTCATTTAAGCACCTCTTTGTTATGATGGGGATGTTTATTTATATTCCTATTTCTTAAAATTTTATTGTAATATGATTAGAGACTCTATTTGATCTCATCAATCCATTTTTGAATGTTTTAAGTGGCGTCGTTAGGCTGCCGAGTTTTCATAAGGGATTTTTCATCTCACTTTTAGTCCCCGGAGATTTATGCTACATTTTCCACCATTTCCTTTGAGTGGTGTATGTACTTCCCATTATAATACTAATTGTGTAATATAATTTCATTTATGGGTATTTACATATTCATTTTATGACCCTTATTCAATGGGGTGTAAGTTTTGAATGTTACCAAAGTTGGTAAGGAAACCTTTCACCATCCAATTTTTAAAAGACTTCTTTTGTTATGTCTTTTAATTAACATACTATTATGTTGGGATATGTTCTTATATATCCTTATTGATGTAAATTTTATGTCCAAGTGATGATATACCCTTTTTATCTCTCATCAACTCTTTTTCTGAATTTTGAAGTGACGCCCTTAGGCTGTCGAATTTTTGCAAGGGAACTTCTTAACCCAATTTTGATTCTTTGGGATAAACATATACTCCTGGAATATGTCGTTCTATGAATATGTGTGAATGTCCTCTAATTTCTTTACACTTTATATCCACTTATATTTGGTTTATTCATTTTTCACACATAATTATGTAATTGATTTATACTTAATCCAAGGATATCGTATTTGTAAGGGACATCATCTCAATCTCCTTTCATTGAGGCATATTTTGTTTTATACACAAATTTCTTTTATATGGTGTATAAACCCCTTTGACTTTTCGTTTATTCAAAAGAAATCTTTTTATACGACGCGTTTTACTAAAAGACAAAAAGGAATTTTTTTCTTGTCATACGTATGCGGCGATAACGACTTCTCTGCCGTCGTGACCATTATTTGAGTTTCAGCTTCCTCTACAAGCCATAATTTTTTTACAAAAATAAAATTAAATACCATGTTTTTCTTTTCTTTTATTTTGGATATTGAAAATGGTTTTCAAAATGTTTTTATTATATCAATGTGTTGTATTGATATATTGTGATTGAAATGTGGAAATGTTATGTTCTTTTATTTATGATTTATGTGATACGATTATGTTATGGTTCTTGGGAATTATTAACACGAACGAATTAAACGTTAAGGTTTCTTTGAAAAGATTTAGGGAATATACTGTGATCTGTATTCTAAACTTAACCAGGAGGGTTACTCCCTACGTAAGAATGTTATAAATTCCTCAAGTTACCTTTATGCATTATGCTTTCTATGATTTATTCATGATTTGATGAGGTATGTTAAAATGCTTATGTTTTATCAGTAAAGTATGATTTCATACATGGACTAATGTTTTCTTTTCATACTTTTATATCCCTTACTGAGCTTTTTATTCTTATCCCATATTTTTGAAATGTTTTTCACATGTCAAGGGAAAGTTGAATGATATAGTGATGGTGTCAAGGAAATGTCAAGAAAGAATCCCTGTTTTATTTTAAATATGTTTCTGTTGATGGGAAAAAATGAATACAATCTTTTATGTAACCACTTAGTCTAAATGTTGAATGAAATTCATGATTTATTATCTAATTCTCTAAAACTATAAACCTGAAAATATCCTTAATGTTAATTATTCGTTTAATTCAATATTAAGTATAGTTTAAGGCTGGGGCCTTATACCGACTCTGGGTAACTAGTGTTTGGGCATTACAAGATTCCAATTCATGTAGTAGTAAATCAAAAAACATATAAGAGTGCAATCATATACAAATATTGTCTATGATTTTCAAATGAATAAATCTCATACAATTAAAGATATGGATCAAGGACAACATATAAAATAAATAGATCATCAATATCATCCTAACCCCAGTTTTATTACATATTATTTTCGTTGAAAAATTTTGATTCATACATTCTCACATGGTGTCATCATTATATCCACCTAGCATGACACATAATTAAAAGAGAGATGAATAAATACCTATATGAAAAAATAGGTGATAAAACTCCTTTATATGCCAAAATAGTGGGGGTCACATAATTAAGAGAGTCCATGGAAAACTAGATCGATGGATATAGAACGACACAGAACTCTATGGTATAGGAAGTCTCAAGGCACATCATGATAAAACTAAACCACACTAGTTATAAAAGGCCTCATCATATAGAAAATAAAATATATATAAATGGATAGGGAAACTTTTTCAATGGCCATTAATGTTAGGTTGTTTCCAAGAAGGTATGGTTTGACTATTTCAATGTTCTTTAAGGGTTAAGATTCTAAAGATATAATTTATGTCATTTAAAACACATTTATGGACTAACAAACATATCTTTAAAAATGATTTATGTCAAAAAAATGTAAGAGGGATGAAACTGGAAAAACAATGACAATGTAGATATAAATCAATGATAGGTGGGTCACCAACAAAATGCCACTAATAATGAGCCACCGAAAGCGGGTCACTAATGTTGAGCTACATATTCTCCGACTAACTGACGCCCTAACTCACCAAAACTATGACTCAATGATTCCCTGACACACTGAGGACCACACTCAATGACACCCTGACTCACCACCTACCTTACTCATAATTCCTTAACTCACCGACGTCCTCACTCACCGACGCCCTAACTCACCAACTCCATGACTCACCAACTCCATGAATCGCTAATTCCCTAAATCATAGATACCCTGAACCAATGACTCATATACCTTTTGATGCCCTGAATCACCGACACGCTGACTCACTGACACCTCAACCTACAAATTCCTCTCCCTACCAATGGAAAAAATGTAAATTAGGAAAACAATTATAATTAGATACCATTTTGTCTTAGAATTCCTCAAATGCTGAATTTTGTCAAAGTAATGGACCACAAACGATGGACCCATTACACTATGTATGGATGAAACTTACCCAATGTATGAGGGAGTAAATAAAAAATATCCATACACTCACACACCATATTTAAAATATCATTATATTGTATTGGGGGACTAATTCACCACCCAAGTTTTCATATGTCAAGGTTTTTCCAACACCTATATAGGTCTATCACCCCATCTTGTCTAATTTGAATTAGTTAAATGGACTAAATTATCAATATTGGCAGGACCCATGTGTCCTGGAAATGGTGGATTATATACTCTAATTGGTGTTTGAATAATCTATTCCATAATTACAAAGTGCCACAAATGGGAATACCAACCCCATGTCTACTCTTCGTATCTATACTATATAATAACACCCGTTCAATAATGTTACAATATAGGAACTTCAAAAAACATTACTAGTGGTGTTTCATGACTACGATTAACCAACCATTTATCTTTATTCTACTAGAGTATACCAAATTATATACAACACTATCTCTAACGACTAGTTGAGTATATATAGGGAACAACATATGAAACATAGCACACAATATGTAATTTTTTCACACAGACTAAATATCCACTGGGAATGTACAACACCCGTAAACAATTTAGCGTCAAATAATTTGAAATGAATTTTCATTTTAATCTCATGTACGTACTGTGTAACACAACAAGATTTCATAGTAGGTTATTTTCATTAAAGTAACTCCAGGGCATGCGCTAAACGAAACACCAAGTTTGAGCGCACCACAACTTACCAAACTAGCAGTTAAAAAGTGTTTTTGGATAGTACTAACCGAATTTTGATTAATCTTAATAATTTTAGAATCCGTATTATGTATTTCATAGACATAATGTAATAACAAATTCTTTTTTTCCGATAAAAGAATTATGTTTCAAAAAATGAAATTTTACCACCGTTTAATAGTGAACCCTTTTTTAGACTTATATTATACAATTTTATATGTTCAATTTAATGAAA
Source organism: Viscum album (assembly GCA_963277665.1). Taxonomy (NCBI): domain Eukaryota; kingdom Viridiplantae; phylum Streptophyta; class Magnoliopsida; order Santalales; family Viscaceae; genus Viscum; species Viscum album. The sequence continues at coordinate 837,854,041 of OY728164.1, read as the reverse complement.
TTAAATTCTTATTCATAATTGAGTCATAAAAATTTAGTTTTTATTATATTTTGGTACTTTTCTGATAACATTAATATTGTGATGAATAGTGAAATATTCTATGTTTTATTTGAAAACATCTTTTTTAATCGTATAATTTATAGTGTTAAATTACACATTTGAATGGTTTTTAAGTATAATTAGTCTATATAGTTATCATTTAATATAATTTAGGTCATTGGATGTAATTAAACATTTAAACCAGTTCAAAACAAGTGGCAATCTTTTGATAGTTTTAATTTATTTAAAACACTTTTTTTGATTTGACAACAGAAATTATTTTTAAATTAATTTATGCCACTTCTGTGTTTTGAATTATAAAAATTGTATTCAATAATTGGAATAAGGAGGTCTAAATTGTGTAAATAAGAAACAATTAATTTTAGACATTATGGTTAAATACTTTGGTAAATATTTTATTTACCATGATTGAAGTATAAATCCTATAAATAAGGGTAACAAATAATATTATAATAATATTAAATTACCCTAAAACATCTCCTAACCCTATTGAATGATAATTATCCGACCATGGGCATCCTTGGGTCGATTTTGGGACCCCATGGAGCCACATGGGAGTGATAATGACATTTTATATTAATTAATGTAAAATAAATACAAAATAAAAAAATCTTGAATTTTTTTGTAAAAAAATATTATTTGGGGTTATATAATTGATCACATAGACTATAAAATGTTTTTTATATCTAAAATGATTTAATACATGATAATATTTTATTTATAATTTTTAGACATAAAATAAATATATTATTTCATGGCACAATACCGATGTAGTATTTTCCTTATTAATAAAAGAATCAAATAAGTGAAATTATAAATATTTAAAAAAATTGAATGTTTTGATGCCATCTACGAATTTTATATGTTAATATGAAATGTTAGGGGTGAGTCAATTAATTGTTTTCGATGTAATCATGTGGTTATGATTTTCAAAATAATGAAATACTAAATTCGGTCAAAATTGTGATAAATTAGTTTTTAAAAGAGATATTATATTATTAAATTATATAATAGTTTTAAAAATATATGGATTGGACAAAGAACTTATATAATGATAGGTATATAATTAATGAACCATATGAGGTTCTCTTGGAAATTTATATTATTTTTATTAACAAAAAATTATAATAATACAAGAATACATAGAAGAAGATAAATTATTTTACTATGAGTTAAATTTAAAAGATAAGGTTAATATGGTGACCAAAACCTGTCTATATCGTAATGTTTGAGAGGTTTTTGACCCATCCACACCTTATCCTCAAAATAAATCATTATGGAGCCATTTGAAATTGAAAAAAGTTTTATTATAATATAATATTTCAATCGTTAACTAAGGTTCCTCTCTCTTATCTTATAAAAAGGTACTTCCCCTTCTCTCAAAATCACACCGCCAAAGCCAGTTTTCTTAGTCATCCCAAACCCAAATATCCTCCCCTTTTCCCTCACATCAACCTTTTTCCCCTAGATTTACCATAATGACAACCTAAAGATCCCTTTTGATCAAATCAAAATGATGAACCTGAAGGAGAGGTAAATATTTCATCACCTATTTCATGTTATTCTTCTCCTCCACATCATCATTCATTGTAGTTTTCATTATAAAATAAAAACTCTATTATATTTTATAAACATTTATATTTTTATAGAAATGGTACAATCATATTTAATATTCTATCCATCAGATAAATGATAAAGTCACCATATGTGTCTACATACAACATATCATCTCCAAGTCGTGGTGTAGTTGTTATTCAATACAGTTTTCTGGATTGGTATAAAAATGATGTATAATTTATGTAAATAATATTAATAACATGTTATTGATTCTTTATTTATGAAATATCATCTATTTATATATGATTTTAATATCAATATAATGATATTGTCTCTCGTGTATACGTACGGATTACCATCTCCACGAATGCGATGAGATTAATTTCTCTATCGTAACCATTCATGAATAATTCTCATTTTATTATTAAAAATAATGTTTTGTAACTTAATATCATTCTATATGTGAATCAAATACATAATTTCCATAAGAAGCATGACATATGTAACAAAACATATAAAGTAAAATGAATCATTAAACAACAAAAATAATGAGGCTACTAAAATATAATAAATAATTCAATATTATATAATCATATATGATATAATATTTATGTATTTGGTTCATGTATAATTTAATAAAAATTATTTCACCATTATAAAAGAGAATAACCAAACCTATATTAAGGAAAAGTACAATGTAAGCGGTTTTCATCTCACATCTTATTCTCGTGAGATTCATGCTATATTGCCAATATTTCCTTTTGCGTGGTCAATGTACTACCCCTAATTATATTCTTTGAGTAATATTAATTAATTTGATGGTATTCAAGTCTTAATTGTATTATACTTATTTTATGGGGTGTATTTTTTGTAATTTATGAAATTCAAAAAGGGAATTTCAATTTTCAATTTTCACTCGTTGCGCTTTATGCATACTTCATTGATTATTAAACTATAAGATTAGGTTTGGAATAAATATTTATTATTTATGTAATTATTTCCACTCCCCATTCTATGTATATAACTTTGATACACATAATCAATACATTGAAAAATTCACATTCCCATCATATAAACTTTTAAGGGTAATAAATCTCAATTTCCATTCATTAAGATAAACATCAAAGTCAATGGTTTGATTTTTACAAGAATATATGTAAATGTAATCTGATTTATTTATATAGAATATCCAATTATATAGAGTGTATTTATATTTTTAACAGTCAACTATTTCATTGACTTATCCTTAATTTATTTATACGGTCTTTATAAGGTATTTCATCTCAATTTACATTCCTTTGAGACCACTTTGTTGTTATGCCCCAATAAATTTTTTATATGGTGTATATACTATCATTTGACATAATATATCATGAATCCCATTGTTATCATGATATTATAATGTTTTTATTAATTTTATTCATCAATTACATGAATTCAAGCATCACTTATTTGGTTATGAACTCTGTAAATAAATTATTGTTTTAAATGTTTTAAATATTTATTATTCTAAATCATTTTCATTAATGTCGATGTTTAAAAAAATGGTTTTTAGTATTTATTTTTATGGACTTGATTTTTTTTGAAATTAAAATTCCTTTTAAATGTTTTAATGTCATATGGGACAATTTGATTCAATCCTTTATTTTAAACGACTTATTTGATAAATAACGTGACATTTAAATGTTTCCCATAAAAAGGGGATATTTCTATAAAATAGTTTTAATGACTATTTTCTGATATCTCAATATCCTTCAGTGTATTTTATTCTAGATTGACGTTGATTTATCATAATATCATCATCCATGTAGTATTAAATGAGTTATTTTTGACTGTGGGTGTGCTATTTTTATGCCATTTAGGGTTTTTGGTTAAAATATTGACATTTCATAAGCTAGTATTAATACAAATGTTTAGATTTTGTTTGAACCTTTCATATGAATAATGTGTTGAACTTAGTATTTTATTGGTGGATCATGCTATAGCTCTTCGATGCATCAGTATGTATAATGATACCATTAGACATGGAATTGTACGAGGCCTTACGCTAATTTGATATATGGTTTTGGCCGAGTCCTTAATCATTTTTAGACATCTTGGTTGATTCCTTGACAAAATTTTTCAGAACGTCTCACATTATACATTCCCTCATTATGAATATATTACTGACTGTTCATGGGGTTATTTGACTAGTAGAATACCCATGGCTATGTTTTATTATGGAATTATTTACTCAAATCACATTCCTTCCATAACGTGTTCATATTTATTATTTGTAAAGGCATGTGTTTTAAATTATTCTCTCTACCTAATGTTTATGATATCTTCCGCAGTATTTATTACCCTTACTGAGCATCTGAGATCACCCTTTTCTTATGTTTTATTTTTCACAGGATGCAAAGAGTTATATTACCATGAACCTGCATGAATATGATAAGGGATATAAGGGTGTTCCAATGTGACATAGTGTTTTTTATTTCAATATGTACTGGAAAACTTATGTATGTATATAGTACTTTTATGGCTACTAAATTGACCGGTCTTCTATACATGATCCCTTATATCATGCCAATGTTATGTAATAATGCACCAATTCAGGGTAACTGGGATTGGGGTGTTATAGTTGGTAATAGAGACTGTTTAGTACAAATCTTGGAAGATAAATTTAGAATCAAAATTGATTAAAAACACTACCCTAATATAGTGATTAGGGATTATTATAAAAGAACATCCAAAAAATTTGGTATTGTAAATATTATGTTGGTTTCTTATGCAATACATCTCTATCTAGATATGAGCAGGTAGAGGCCAATCTTGTAAAGATTTACCTAGTAGTGAAAACTCTGACAAGGAGTTTCAGGTTTGACCCGAGGTATCCTGGTACACGACAATGATCATTGTTGCGCTCTTGTTTATGACACAACTGGGGGATATTCTTAAGATAAATCAAATTTTCGTTACAAACTGATTTGAAAAATTTTAAAATATGATGAGAATAAATATATTTTGTTCTTCAAAATGTGTTTTAGATTGAAAATAAGGTTTTATGATATTATCTAAATGATTTTATGACTCAAACTATGATTTCTTATGTCAGTTACTGTATGGATTCCAAGGATGTAATAGTAACCTTGAACATGATGTATAAGGTGGTAACGGTGGTGGAAATGAGAAATGAAAGGGAATGTTGATAGGTGTCAATGATATCGTCATCATACCAAATTAGTTTTCCAAAAATATGATAAAAACATATATATTAACCATCATTAAGAATAAAAAATGTAGATAATGGTAATAAATGATACGAGCTCCAGTAGTGGAGACTATTGATAAATGAATGCTAAATTTCCATCAAGCAATAAATTTCGAAAGATTCATGTAGTAATGTGCCTCAATGGAACAAAGAAATGATTTATGTGTGGGAAAATAAAATATAATGTAATGAAATGACGAGGAAAAATGAAGAGTACTATGGAAAAAATGATCTCAAGAATACATTTACATTCATTTTCTGTAAATGTAGGGGACCTGTGCATTACCAGAGTGAATTCCCTATTCTATAGGATAACTTCTTGGTCATGAAAGAAATTATGTGGAAATAAATGTATGGAGAAATGATTAAATGTATTAGAACTCTTTATTGATGAAATTACATTGGGAGACATTTCACTTGTATATATAACACTATAGTTTGTTATATGAAAATCATATTGGAAAAAAATTATATTTTCTATAGTGGATGTAGATATAAAGAACAATTTATGTTTATATGATCCTAGAATTTTAAGAAATTACAAGTTATTGATTTTTGGGGATGAAAATGTGAGGTAAGAGGTAATATTTGTGGTTAAATTAAGTTATGGATTTTTTAAGAATTTATCTCATTTTGGGATTGTTATAAAATATAGTTTTTGAAAAAAAGGACAACACACAGACCATGTAACAACCCATCGCATCAGCCAATTCTGCTGGAATCGAACCCATCACCAGAGGGTGATTTGGATTTATCACTAACCACGTGACTGCGTGTAGTCCCGGGTTAGTATGACTATTAAATATTAGTTAAATGGTTTTATTGATCAATAATATGTTGATTAGAGATCTTATGTCTTATCAAATTGATTTCCTTGGTATAGGAGGTTGATTTTTTTATTAAGTGATAAATGATATTTTGGAAGACATTGGCTCTGTTGGGAACACTATATGACTAATGAAAATAGAATAATATGAGATTCCATTTGAGGAGTAATGGTTATTTTTTATCTACACTTTTATTGTGTATTTATAGCGATTTGTGTTACTTATTGAAATGATTAACCAATTAGAGAATATATTATTAGGTTAATTTCTTATATGTATGTGCATTTAAGATTAGTCGATGTTATTTGGAGAAACAATTTTTCATGGATTACTAAATAATCAAATTATTCTATGTTTGGGGTTTCAATATTAGTTTGGATTATATTGATGGATTTTAAGGACAATTGTTTATTGAATCGTATTTATTGAACATTTGGTATTGCTAGATTAATTTTAGATATTAAGATTAGTATTTCCTTCTCTAATGGATTATCCTTTTTGGGGATCATTGAACTCATACTAACCATTTTGGTTTTGGTTAATCACTAAAGACAAGGGAAATATATAACATATCTATTTTGGAACATGTGATTATCTAGAAGTTGATTCTAGCGCATCAGGTGTGACCAAGTCATTATGAATTCTCATCGATTGGAAAAAAGGTGAGTTACTGGTAGAAATATATTAAATGATAAAACTATATATAATATTAATGTATATCTCTTTATGTTCTTAGTCAATCTCTTATATAAATTCCTCATCTTAATGAAATGGAAGTTAAAAAATTTCCTGTTTACTTTTCGTACTAGGAGATTAATCACCATTTATACCATCACAAGTTTTTGATATTCATGTTTTTAACATTCTCCTGATCATGTTTTCTATCACCCTACATCCGTACATTACACTTATTTTATCTTCTATATCCATGTTTTCCTACATGGAATCCTAGTGTGTGTTTTCTCGTGTGAACATTGTTCTTCTATTTATTTTTGTAAAGTGTTAGTTTTATTAAAACTTTTTCTGATGTGGGACATTAATTGATGTTCCCAAGAACAATTATAAAATCACAAGGACACAATTTCCAAAATGTGGGAATAATGTAAAACCCCAAGATTTCATAGTATGTAATTTTCATTAAAGTCATTCAACGGTTAGCGCTACATGCAACAACAAGTTCGAGTGAACCACGACTTACCAAACTAACTATTAAAAAAGAGATTATTAATAGTATTAACTAAATATTGATCACTCCATATAAATTTAGAATCCATATTATGTTATTCATGGACATAATGTAAAAAAATTCATATTACTCAGATAAAAGAAGTATTTTTAAAAAAATACAATTACACCACCTTTTAATAGTGAACCCTTTATAATACATATATTTTAAACTTTTATATAATCAGTTTAATGAAATTAAATTCTTATTTTGAATCATGACATAAAAATTTTGTTTGGAAAATTTTTTAGGTACTTTTCTAATAAATTTCATATTTTGATGAATAGTGAAAAATACTATGTTTTAATTGAAAACAACTTTTTAATCAAAATAATTTATAGTGATAAATTATACATTTGAATAGTATTATGTATCATTTTACTATATTTTTTATCATTTAATATAATTAATGTCATTGGATGTAATTTCACATTATAACTGGACATAAACAAGTGTCAATATTTTGATATTAATTATTTAATAAAAACACTCGTTTTGTTTTGACAACATAAATAAATTTTAAATTATTTTATACCACTTCTGTGTTTTGATTATGTAAAAATAGATTCCACATTTGGTATCAGGAGGTCCAAATTATGTAAATAGGTATCATTTATTTTCAATCGTTATGCATAATTTTTTCAGTAAATATTTTGTTTACCATGATTAAATGGTAAACTTTATAAATGAAGGTATGAAAATAATATTACAAAAATATTAAATTACTATAAAACTTGACATAACCCAATTGGATGATACATATCCGACCATGGTTAACTTTGGGTCGATTTTGGGACCCCATGGAGCCAGATGGGAGTGATAATGACATTTTTTATTAATTAATCAAAAGTAAAACAAAAATAACAAAAGCATTTATGTTTTACTAAAACTTTTTTATATGTGGATATATAATTTATAACATATATTATAAATATAATTTTGAAATCTAAAAATATTTACTACTTGATGATATTTTATTTATAATTTTTAGACATAAAATAAATATATTTATTTATGACACAAGAATGATGCAATATTTTCCTTATTAATAAAATAATCAAATAAATGATATTGTAAATATAAAAAAAAATTATAATTTTTGATTCCATACACCTATTTTCAAGGTTAATATGACATTTTAGGGTTGATTAAAAGAATTATTTTCGATGTAATCAATTCTTTTATAACTTTGACCAAAACCAAATACTAAATAGTGTCAAAATTGACATAAATAAGTCTTTAAAAAATATTATATTTTAAAATTATATTATAGCAATAAAAATCATTGGATCTACCAAATAACATATATAATGATAGATATATCAATTATTGATCCTCTTGAGGTTATTTTGGCATTTTATTGTATGTTTATTAACCAATTATTATAACAATACAAGAAAACATGGTAAATGTTATACTATTTAATTAAGAGTTCAATCTAAAAGATATGGTTAATGTGGTGTCTCACACCTATATAAAACCTAAGGGATGATAGTTTTTAGACCGATACCCATATTATCCTAGATATAAATTATTTTTTATCCATTATATACGGAATATTATTTTATTATAAAATAAAATTCCAATACTTTCTTACGGTTCCCCTCACCTCTCTTATAAAAGGGAACTTCCCATTATCTCCAAATAACACCTCCAAATCCATTTGGATTAGCCAAACCCTACCAAAAAATCCTACCAATTTTTATCACATCAACCTAGGGGCCTTATTTTTAGCATTAAGGCAACCTAAAGAGCCCTTTATATCAAATCAAAAGGAAGAACATGAGGAAGTTGTAATCCTTCATCACCTCATTCAAGTTCTTTTTCTTCTTCAACATCCTCTTTCTATGTTGTTTACATTCTAAAATAACAACTTCAGTATCATTCCTATATACTTTGATGTTATAATGAAAATGGTACAACCATATTCATTATTCTATACATCATATGAATTAAAATGTCACCATACATGCGTATGTACGACTTACCATCTCCCTGTCATAGAGTAGTTGTTATTCAATACATATATTTTATGGGTATAGTAATGATGTATAACTAAATTAAATATTAAATATAAAATTTACAAATTATATATATGATATACAATTAATTTAAATATTATTTTTATATCAAAAAAAATAATATTGTCGCATGTGCATACGTAAGAATTATCATCTCCATTAACGCGATGAGATTCACTTCAACATCATAATAATTCAAGAATTATTTTCCATTTATGATTAAAAATAATTTTTAATAACATAATATCATTCTTTATATGAATCATATAAATCATATCCATAAAAAATAGGACTTTCCTACAAAAATCATACAAAGGAAAACAAATCAGTTAATAACCAAAAAAATAATACTACTGAAACATCAATAAAAAATAAATATTAGAAGATCATATATAATATCATATTTATGTATTTAGTTTTTGTATAATGTAATAAAAATTATTTCACCATTATATAAGATGCTAACCTAATCTATACTAAGTAAAATTACATGTTAAGGGGTTTTCATCATACATATTATTCTCGTGAGATTAATGTTATATTTCCACTATTTCATTTAGTGTACTGTATGTACTTCCCAAGATTGTATTCTTTGTATAATATAAATTTATATATGGGTATTTACATATTCATTGTATGATACTTATTTCATGGTTTTTATGATTTTTATATTACCAAATCATTAAGTGAATTTCAAATTTCAATTTCCACTCATTGGGCTTTTGGCATACTTTATTTATTATTTAACTCCATGATTATCTGTGGAATCACTATTTATTATTTATGGAGTAATTTCCACTCCCCTTTCTATAGATATACCTTTGATTAACATAATCACTCTATTGATAAATTCACATTTCATTGATATGAACTTGTTAAGGGTAATCTTAACTCAATTTGTATTCATTGAGTTAAATATCCACGTCATTGGTTTTGTATTTACTAGAATATGTGTAAATGCAATCTGATAGATTTACACAGAATATCCAATTATATTGAGGGTATTTTTATTATTCAAAAATAATTATTTTATTGATTTAATCATTAATCTATGGATACAGTCTTTATAATTTATTTCATCTCAATTTACATTCCTTTTATACCACTTTGTCATTATGCACCAATTCACTTTTATATGGTGTATATATTGTCCATTGGAATATTATATCACGAATCCCTTTAGTATCATTATATTATAAAGTTTTGATTAATGTTATTCTTCAATTACTTGTATTCAAGTGTCTCTTATTTTTTTAGGAACTCTTTAACAAAATTATTATTTTAAATGTTTTAAATATTTATTATTGTAAATCTTTGTCATTAATGTACATGTTTTAAAACTCTTTTTGAGTATTTATTTAAATGGACATAAATGTTTTGAAATTAAAATTCCTTTTAAATGTACCAATGTTGTGTGAAAAAAAATGATTCAAAAATCTCTTTTAATAGACTTCTTGGATAAATAGTGTGACGTTAAAATGTTTTCAAGAGAAAAGGGATATTTCTATCAAATAGTTTTAATGAATATTTTCATCCATGTCAATATCCTTCAATGTATTTTATTCCTGATTAAGGTCGATTTATCATAATAAAATGATCAATATTGTATTAAATGAGTTATGTTTGACCATGGATGTACTATTTTTATACCCTTCATGGTGTGTGGTTAAGATATTGACATTCCATATGCTAGTTTTAATACGAATGTTTAGATTATGTTTCAAGATTTCATTTGAGTAATCTATTAGACTTAGTAAGTGATGGGTGGATCCCACTATATCTCCACGATTCATCGGTAGGTCTAATGAGACAACTATCCATGGAATTGGCCGAGGCCTTTCTTCATTTTGATATATGGTTTTTGTCAGGACCTTAATCATTTTTAAACATCTTGGCTGAGGCTTTGACAAAATGATTCATTATTTCTTACATTATACATTCCATCATTATGAAAATATTAATGATGGTTCATGTGGTTATTCTAATAGTAGAAATCCGATGACTCTATTTTATTTTGGAATTATTTACTCATATCATATTCCTACAATAAAGTGTTCTTGTTTATTAATTGTAAAGGAGTTTGTTTTCAACTATTCAACATGCCTAATGTTTATGTTATCTTCTTCTATATTTTATACCTATACTGATAATCCCAACTCACACCTTTATTATATTTTATTTTCCTAGGATGCAGAAAATTATATTATGATTAAACTTTAGGAATATGATAATCCATATAAGAATTATCAATGGAGACACAATGTTTTTTTATTTCATGATGTAATGTAAAAATTAGGTATGTATCTAGTACTTCCCAGGAAACTAAACTAATCATTATTTATAGAATTATCCCATATATCATGAAAATGTTATATAATAATTCAAATATCTTGGGTGACTTGGATCAGGGTGTTACATTCCATTGAATAATAATGTGTTTAATTCAATAAACCCCACATCAACAAAGAGTATACATAAATAAAAACCTTATTAGTATATTTTAAATACATTACCGATACATAATACCTTATACTACAATATCCTTGTTTTTATTTTTAATAGATAACTAAAAATTTTAGTTTAAGGGAATAAATTAACCCAAAATATTGATCTGGAATTTTTTTTAAACCAAATAGATTCAAAATGAATAAAACAAAAAATTGTGTACCTCTATTGTTGTATACTCTACATAATCATTATATTTTCTTGACTAAATAAGCCTATAAATGATAAATTAATAATTCTTCCCTATACTGTGTATGTAATGTATCTTTAATCGTTGATTAAATTATAATGTTTTATCTAATAACAATTACATGCTCGAACAAAAATAGGTAATGGAGGAACAGGGAGAGAGACTCAGGAATGTAGGTTTCATCTGAGTTAGGATTTAATTCTCCATCACAATTTTGTTTTAGTAGTATTTATAATGTAATTTAGTATACTCTTCTGACATCATGTTTAATAATTCATTATAAATAAATAATAATTTCCAACACTAGTTCATTGTAATTTTAATTGGAATTAAATATACCTAGAATAAAATTTAATGCAACAGATTCTAAATAATATCTTATATGTAAGTCATTATCTGAATGTTTACTATCAACGATGGATCATCACTTCAACAATAGTTAATAATATCACATTCTTAGATTTGAGTTATCATAAAATAATATTCTCATTATTTAAATTTTTAGGATTTAATTATATACATCAATTGTATAATACAATTAAGATGTCATTGGATTAGGTTTATAAACAATGTCTTATGATAAACTACATTTGTGAAATATGATTTTGGATTTTTACATTTGATGAAAATGTAATTTTAGATTTTTCCCCATTTCTATCTGATATTCAATAAATTTTAATAGACTTTTCAAAATTACTATTTTTATCATATTATATATGATAAAACATGAATTCATGTCCAAAACCCTTTTAGATATCATAAAAAATTATTTGGGATTTTAATATTCAATATCACTATAAATCACATAATATGAAATACTGTTTTAATAACCCAAAAAACTATTGTATTAACTATAAAACGCTATTACAATAACACTCGCAATAGAATCTTAATTCCCATTAATTTATTAGAAAAATGTGATCGCATGGATTTTGTTTAGTTGAAGATAAATAAAAACATCAGGATCGATAAATGTTACCAAATATATGCCTTTAGAAATGGATTAATGAAACCTATGATATAGAGTGAAATTGTGTGTTCCCCCTCAAACACATGTATCTTTATAACTTTATCCATGTTTCGTATCACATTTTATAATCCATTATAATACTTTCCAATTATATAATACATAATGTAATCATCAGATATAATGTATGTCTAATGAACAGAGAATTAGATCTTTTAAACTAATTCATTCATTAAAATATTATGTGACGTGAAATAATGAATGAGTGTGTCAACTAACAAATACATACCATGAAATACTAAAAATAAATAAATCATATAATCATTATTTTACAAAAATATAATAATAATTTAAAATTTAAAAGTAGTTTTATTTTATTCGATAAATATTTGAAAAATGGGTTTCTTTTGGAAGAGACTTTATAAAAAATAGTAGTTTATTTTACAATAATAAAATAAATAAATGTAGTTATAATATTATCAAAAAAATTAATATTTATATTTTAAAAAAATATATATCAACATTTTATTATACATGAAATTTGTATAATTTGATTAATGAAACATGAAATTTTAGAATCTTAATTTCATCAAAAGTTGTTTTGTTTATATGTAGTATTTTCCATTAAAATATAAAAATACAAATATTAAATTCATAATTCTAAAAAATTATCATACGCATTTTATTAAACAGCAAAATATTAGTTTTAGATTAATTGCTAATATTTTAAAAAAAAATTGCTACTAAATTTTTTTAAAAGTACTTTTTTATTAATAATAAAATTTATGAAATAAAAAATTTCTAAAATTGAAAATATTGATTTTAATGTAAAATACTTATTTTAAAAATAAAATGGACAATTTTTGAATTCCAATATTAATGTAATTAAATATTATATAATATTTAACAGAACTCATAAATTTTCATTCGACTGTCTTAAATATTATTTTTCATAACTTCTAGAAATTTAGTATAAAAACTGGATCTCATATTTTTCAATCACATGATTATAAAATATAACTAGGAAAAATTAATTTATATGGATATATAAAAGTATGATTTAAATGATTAATTCACGTCACCAGTATAATGAAAAGTATTTTTTAAAAAAATTATTATTGTATATGTTTTTACTAATAAAATTAAATTATGTTTTTCCCAAAAATAAATGTAATATAATTTATAAAAAATATTTAAATTAATTGTCATTAATTTAATTAGAAGCCATAAATAAATAATTATAATAAGAATATATAATGGAAAGTCTAACTTGTTTCAAAAAAATCCATTTTCTATAAATAATGAGTTTTAATTTAAAATGAAATTTTTCCATATAAATTTTAATAACAGAATATAGAGACAAAATATTATTCCAAAAATAAAATGTTGTTAGTAGGTTATATTCAATGTGTTTATAAAAATATAATTCACATGGGTACAAAGTAGAAATCACTTTCTAACCAAAAATAAGATTAATTAATATATTATAATAAATAACATACAACATGATTAAAACATGTAAGGAATTAACTTTTTAGTCGTTCTAGTGCCAATATTACCCCGCACTCCATTATATATAACATATTTAATCATTTATCCATGAATAGGGTAATAATATCATTTTAAATTAAAGTGAATTGAAAAAAAAGTTCCATGCCAAAATGGGGAATCAAGCACCAATTAATTTCAAACCCATACTGTTATATTACTTCTTGAAACTCTAAAATCATTATCCTCCTATAATTTGATCTCATTTTTTATAACCATATATTTTTTATTAGTTATCATTAACTATTATTTTCCAATCATAATTTCAATAGAGTGATAATTCTCGCAAGGTTAGTATTACTAAATCTTTATCTTTTTCTTATTAATATTTATATTCCAAAATAACCCTAATCATATGAAAATAACGTACAATGTATCATTTTTTAACATAATTTTATTTATATTCATGAGAAAAAATATTTATTTATTTCCATCCACTTCAAAAATCAAAATAATTTTAAAATTTCTTTTTGCGGGCCTCCACCACCATGAGATAACATTTTTTATTTTTTATATTGATTTTCATTCCTTATCCCAAACAACATAATTTTGAATCACCTATATAAAAAATAATAATATCATCATTCTTATATAATTATTATATTATATAATTCCATAACCATGCTCACCCATCATGTTTTGCAATGTTCTTATTCGGGTCAGTTTAACAACCTATGCGAACAATGAAATAAAAATCACTCATAGTTTCCTAAGTGAAAATAAACAATATCATTGTTATATTTTAATAATGAAATAACTATTTTTTTTGTTTTAAATAGTTTCATTATGAATTTTACCTGCTATTAAAATATCATCTTTTCTTTATAAAATTATTGAAATTAGTGAACAAATATTAATTTTTAACCCAATGAAAATAAAAATATTTATAATAAATTAGTATCAAATTATAATAAATGTACCATATTAAATTAAATATATATTAATAATATTTATTATAATCCATCTAATAGACTTAATTCTATTGTTTGATAGGTTATGAACCTGTGTAGAATTAATTCAGAATAAGGTAAGAGTATTTATCTCAAATTTCTCCTTTTGAGTGATATTTTTTATTATACAAAATTTTTTAATATGAAATGTTTATATACATTCTACTGGTTATTCATTATTATTATATTTTATTTACTGATAATAAATGTTTAATAACTTATTATATCAGTAATATTTTTTTGAACCAAAAAATTACAAATGAAGTAGTTTTTTTTATGAAATTACATTTTATTAGAATCAATTTTATTATACAGAAATTTTTTTAATATTGTATATATGTACCCTATATGATTCATTATACTGTGATAAATATATTATAAATGTCCAAATAAGTATCATTTAATGTTTACTCTCATTCAATGATTTATTATTTTAGTGTTAATCAAGAATTTTTTTTTCACTACTCTTATTCTTTTTCCTTTGAGTCATAAATCTCATAATTATTAGTATATTCTAGCAACCTTTTATCCTCCTAGTTAATTTATCTATGGGAATTTTTATATTCAACTGAAAACATAGTACAATTCAATGATATCATAATCTGTTATGAAATATCTTCTAAAATTTGTATTTTACTTGGGAATGAATATCCTAAATTAAATTCAAACATTTCATTTCCACCTTGTCAACATTTTCCTTCCAAATATGAACTCATTTATTATTGCATGCATAATTTTTTGTGATTTCATATGATCATAAAATTTAAATTATTTTCAAATATAAATTTTATTATATTGTTTTATGTGTTTGTATTTCAATGACGATATCATAAAATTATTAGAAATTTTTTCCATCATTTAAAAATATAATGTTTTATCTTCCACTACATGTTCTTATATAGATCCTGTATGTATTTTGAAAGAATACATTATTTATTATCATACCAAATAGAAATTAGTTAGTATATATAAAAAACATCATAGAACATTTTTTGAAATATTATTTTTCATAAGCAAATGGTCACTTTGTCTCATTGTAATTATTTTCAGATATATAAAAATTAACATCGTTTCAAAACATTTTAACTTGGAAAGGCTTCCAATAATTTTAAATATTTATTTATAGGGTTCATAGATTTACATATGAAAATATTTTTCATATATATTCAAAAAATAATAAAATAAAACATGAATTTATTAAAAGGTAAATATTTAATATATGTTTCATTGTAAAACTAGACCTTTTTTTTAGTTTCAGTGATTGGATGAAAGAGGATCATAAAAACAAATCTGAGATATGTTTGTATATAAAAAATAATACATATAACTGAATAAGTGATCATTCATATATATTTGTTAATTCTTATATATATATATATATCATTAATGATGCAAATGGAAAGTTTTATAGTCTAACATATTGTTTTGATATTGATATATTAATAGAAATTATATATTTTTACTCGAGTAAGTATTCATTTTTCAGTGATACTAATCAACGATATTATCGTATATTATAGAAGTTATGGTTACTATTTGAAAAAACAATTTATTCTTATTTATAAGTTTTAATTCAATTGAAAAAACATATATTAAAATACTCTAGTTACCATAAAAATTGATTTCACGGAAAGGTTATATTTTTGGGTATGACTGTTAGGGAACACATGATTGATGTATAGATATCTATTAGGTTTAAAAGGATTATTGATTTTATATTGAATTGATGAAGTTATAATTTATTTTTAATTATATGAAAAAATTATTCATAATAGTTACATTGAATTTTTTCTCATTCATAGGTTTCAAATAAATATTTGATATTTTTTTTGTTTTTTTTGAACTATATCTTTATACAATTTAACAATTAAATGTAGTTTTAATATTTAGAATATTTTCTTTTTTATCTATGGTTTAATTGAATATAGATTGGAATAATTTTAAAAACCTCATTTTGTCGATACATGATTAGAATATAAAAATAATTGGGTATATGATTTTATTAAAGACAAATGTTTTTATGAATATTTAACTGACTTGAAACAACCTATTTTTCTAAGGATAATGTATGATTAAGAGATAAATATATCAAATTTTGTATATGTATAGAATAAACCCACCTATTTTCATCACTAGAAAATAATTACATTTTTTAAGACTAATTTTTTTATGTTGGTATAATGTAATAACCAAATATTGTGGATTCATTTAATTAATATTATTTTCAATAGATTCTTTCAGACGATACATTAATTTTAAAAAACAACCAAACTAAATAATTTTCTAAATATTAAAATTAAATTCATAATATATATTAATTAGTTGATAATATTTTAATAATAAAAATAAATAATTTACTAGTATTATATTAATTATTTAATATTGAAAATCAGAACATTTTAAGAACAATTTTAAAATATAAGGTTTCGTAATTTACCTTAAAAAATTAAATATATAATATTTAAAAGTTTATTATAATAGTTAAGGTTATTATTTATAAAAAAATATATAATCATTAAACTATTTTTAATTTTTGAAATATAAATATAATTATACTCTAAGTACAATTATAACATTGAAATGAAATATCTTAAAATTTATTTAATATTTTATATCCAAATGATCATATTATATTATAATTTCAACAATAATTATTGGTATAAATAATTTATTAATATGAATAATGTTAGTGACCATGATAATAGTAAAAATAGTAATTCTAATAGAATTGTATTATTAATATTATAAAAGTATATTTTAATAAATTTAAATAATTTCTTATTAATGTAGAATTTACTAAATTTTTTTTATCATATATTTACATAATTTCTCAATAATTAATTTGATAACCAATTCAATATAAGGCTGAGAAAATATATTGTAGAAAACATTTCATGCAAATAATTTTTCTACTAAAAAAATTATTTTAAGGATAATTTTAACCAAAGTATAGATTTGATTAGATTAAATAATTACTTATTTATGGATAATGAATATAAAATTTTTATGTATGTTTTATTTTATATTCTTATTAAAACATAAGTTACATTGGTAAAAATAAGATACCCATGTAAAAATCTAAATTTATAAATTTAAGATAATATTAATCGAAAATATTTAGACCATTATTGTGAGGTTTTAATGAAACAATAATACCCCAAAATAAATTATTTTGAACTTTTGGAGTAAATAATCATTGAATAGTGTAATGATATTATTGAAAAGTACGGGATATTAAAAAAAACATTCCTTCATTTAAAAAAAGGTACACTTACACACCTTCATTCATCAAAAATTCATTAAAAATACATCCTAAAACTCATCAAAATTATTCATACTAGAAAACTTTATTTGATGAAAAAATTATTTCCTTTTTTATATATCCTGGTATATTTATTTCCAAGGACACCATTATGAAAATGTTGATGGACGAAATGATAGCATTAAATAATCCTTATCTTTTAATTCTTACTCTTTATCTTCTAAACCAATCGTATCCATAATAACATAGTGACCTCAGTTTCAATTTTAAAATTAAATTTTATTATATTAATTGATCCAAAATTATTTATTAGTTCAAATTCAAATATGAAAAATATTAATTATGTATTTTGATAACTATAACCTTAATGAAGGAAAATTTTACATTTTCACATTGATTATTATTGATTATAAATAAAAATAAAAATATTATTATCCAAAATAATAATATATAAATCAAAAAATTATTCTTCTATAATAACAATAATAATTATTCCTTAATAATAATCACACATCAATGTGTAAGATTTTCTTGTTCAGGTAAGTTTAACCACTAATTTAGTAATGATATAAAATTCAATCATATATGACCATATGAAACAAAATAGTAATATATTTATATTCTCATAACAAAGTATTGAATCCTTATCATTTTTATACTGTTTAGAGTGAGACTTCAACAAAATATTAAAATATATTCTTCAATAACTAAATTTATCCAAGCAAGTAGTCGTTGATCCTATTTTCACCAAATATAATTAATTATATAATAAATAAATAGAATATGATAATTAATTTCATTTACTAATTTAATGACATAATAAAATAATACCTAAAACATTATCATATTTATTTAATAAGATTATATAAGTGTATAGAAACATTTTTAAAATAAACTTGTATCATGTTAAGAGTTTATTATCTCAATTTTCACCCATAGAGACATATTTTTATCGTAAATATGTTTTTATTGGAATGGTGAATCTATAAAAACTGTAATATTTTTGTCCTTATTCTCATATATTTCATTAAATTAAATCTACAATAACATATTTTTTATATCATGGTGTCATGACTAAAAAATTTTAAATTCCATTTGTGTGTTTTTCGTCAAATTATACTTCTTGTTAGTTTTTTGTATTCTATAACAAATTTTGTTTACATATTGTATATTCTTCATATTTTATATATTTAACATTTTAATTTCATTCAGTAATTATATTATATATTCAGATAAAATATCAAAGTAATCTAACATGGTTTTTCATTAAATGTTACTCTCATGTTGAAAATTTATTCAACTAAAATTATTTCACCATTATTTTTAAAATCTATAAATTATTATGATATTTTATGTCTCTTTTATACCAAAAATTCCTCTATATATGGTATATTATAATTTTTATAGTGATGTTACTTATATTAACTTATATCATATTCCTTGTTGAAATAAATTATCAAATGTTGTATAGGATAACTCCCATTCATTCCAAAAAATCTATTCATCACTGTATATATTTTCATTCTCACTAAAGTTATCCTAAACATGTATGTTTAATTTTATTTTGTCTCATATGAAAAAAACATATATTTTTAAATATTAAAAATAATGAAATATAATCTCTCTTTATGGTGTGGTTTGTCATGGAGTGTATTTCAAAAAATTTAAAAATGTTCACTATCATTTAAAAATAATATTTATAAACTACTACTCCATGTTTTTCTATTAAATCATTATGACTTTTGAAATACAGAAAAATACTTGGTATTTTATAAAAATTATGTTTTTATTATATCATAAAAATTTCTATTAAATAATTTTATAAAACTAATTTTTATATCTTTAGTTTCACTTGATTAGTCATAAATACATTATAAAAATAAGTAATGAAATAAAATTATAAAATGTTTTCACAAGAACATATTTCTCATACTTTTGAAAATTATTTCAATTTAATCATTGTTTTAAAAGTTAATTTTTTTCCCATTATAATATAAGAGTTTATTTAACATTATTTTCTTATAATGTGGGACATTTTAATCATTCCATTCAACATTATAATATCTGTTATTTTAAAATTATTTTGTCTATACCGATTGATTATTTATTTGTTTTTTCAAAAATAATAAATTTTATTTATCTATAAGATAAATGTTAAATTTTTTATTTTGTATTAACTATTAATTTTCAATGTATATACATAAACCATCTTCTAATGTCTTTCTTATGTTAATAACCCACATATTTTTCATTTGATTAAAGGGTGTTCTCCAAGATGTCACACATCAATTAATTTTTGGAAATTACTAAAACAATAGAAGAAATTTTATATATATGTTGTAAATATTATTGGTCAGAGTAGATTTCTCAAGAGGGTGGGGGGGTAAATTGAGTATCTATAAAAATTTATCGTTGAAAAGTATTTCTATAATGATTTTCACAAATGATTAAAAACAACCCAATCAATCAAGTTTATATTGTTTTTAGAGTTTGATTCTTTAAATAACTTCTTATAATATTGATTATTTATTAGTAATATTAATTTCGGTTATTAATATTTCTTTTGAATATATTATACTAAATCACAAAAATTAAAACTTTTTTCCATGAGTAACTATCATAGTGAATTTAGTGATATCTGAAATATATAATAAAGTAGTAAAATAGAGAAGACTGAATTAAGAAGCACAGCGGATATGAAAAAAGTGGTTCAGTATCAAGCCGAGACCTAATCCACTCCACCCGGTGATCACCTTCCACCAAGATGTTAATATAAATAAACTTGATCCACACCCTAGATTAGGTTTAACAATAATACATAGGACTGTCAGGGTCACACAGTGGCCTCTTCCACAGTTCTTCATGGGTATAAACAACCAGGCCACATAGGGTCCAGTTATTCACTTTAACATGGGTATACACAAGTGTTAAAAGTGGTTTGAGTAAGGATATCTTGTATCCTACAGTTTGATGTTGTAGACAGAGTGTGTTGTAATACAAATACAGACACTTCTCAAATGTTAATAAAATGATACACAACTGAGCAAAAATATTTATATGGGTTTAGAAATGCTCTGAGTGTTAGTCTCTATAGCTCTAGACTTCATGAGATGAAGAAGATGTAGAACCCAAGTCCTCGTATGGAAAACAAAGTGTCATAAGTCAGAAAGATCCAACTACTGTTCTTCATGATGATTGACAATATAATGATGTTCTCAGGATTCTAGTATGCTTAGTGTGTTCATCAGCCATGTCGAGCCACATGAAACAATTCTTTTCCTCGTGAATTATCTAAGATTATACTTTTTTGTCATGATCACTCATTTTTTTTGTTTATCAGAAGAATTAAACTTTTATCTTGGATTTCATGTGTTTTAGTCGACAGGTTGCATGTATTCTGCACCTCGTACGTCGTACTTATCTATAAAAATTATTAATTATATCAGTGCATTAAAATCATCAAATATATCGGTTAGAGATTAAATTGAAATATGAAAAAACATATTAAGAAATGTTGTCATAGTATGTCATGAGAACAATGTCTCTTTCACACGGTGTCTGGATTGGTCACGGTGTCTTGGTATCATAGTGTCTGGTTTACAATGTTTGGTTCATTGTGTCTTGTTCACGGTGACTTTTTCATTGTGTCGTGTTCAAGTTTTCTGGTTCATGTTGTCTCATGGTAATGATGTCTCATTGTCATAGTGTCTCATGGTCATGGTGTCTCATGGTTACTCTGTCTCAGGGTCACAGGGTCTCATGGTCACGGTGTCTGGATGTCACGGTGTGTTCTTGTTCACAAAGTCTCAGAATAAAGCAAATATCTATATTCAAAATTAAGAAATTATATTTATGAAATGTATTAAACATGACAGATAAATCATTATAAAGTGAATAAATTGATAATATTTAGCAACGAAACTAAATGTATATCACTTAAGAGATTTGGATATCATTTACTATGAAAATGTACATTTGATGTGAGATAGAATACATAGAATTAACATGGTTTTTTAACTGAATAGGATTTTAGACCATTAAAACATTATTAATACAACAATATACCGCTTTTTTATGATCACAAAAAAATGTAAATTTCGAGTGTATATGGGTTATGACCGTGTAGTTCGAATGAAAATATAACATATGTAGAGTGAGTGTTCTCTAATCCCATATTATTCCTCATATATTTTGTATCACACTAAGATTTTATGAGATATATTATTTTTAATTTCTTTGATATCTTCTGTTGTACATTACAATATGATTATCTTCCGCTATACACAACACAATATTAGTTTGCAGTATACAGACCACTACTCCTGGCTCGTGTTACACACATTTTCCATTTCATTTTGAAGAAATTATACAACGAATCTTTAAGTATAGTTTTTTTCAATTTATAAATGAAATATGTTTTGATTATGTTATACACAATACCAAAAGAATATTTCACTACATGCAACACTGACTTTGCATGCGTTACACACAAGAGTGACCTTCCTCGATAGCTTGTGTTGTACACAATACTGAGTTTCACTAAACAATGATATATTTTTATAATATTATTATTATATAGTCGTTATGGAAATCATATCCAAATTTTGAATCATAAAACATTATCATTCATCTTACACATATTCTAGAAAATTGTATGAAAACAAAATAAATTATTTTGGTTAAATAACTATTTATCAAAAAATGAAGTTTTTCCGCCTTTTGATGGCTCCCCCGTTATAAATATAGTTGTTGACATGTTTATAAGTTCAATTAAAAAAATATGTTTATTGAAAGAATGATATAAAAATATACATTGTATAATTTTTTAATATTTTGATGTTAACTTTCATATTTTGATGAATAGTAAAAATACGCTTAATTATCATTAAAAAAAACTTTTTTCATCAAGATAATTTAAATGGATAAATTATAAAATTGAATGATTTTATAGTATAAATAGAATATATTTTTAACATTTAATATTTTGTATTTCGGTTACTTTAATTTTACATTTAATTCATAGGTAATAACATTTCAATCTTTTGCAATGTTTTAACTTTTAAAACCTGTTTTCTCAATAGAGGTATTAAATTTAAATTAAATACTGAAACTTTCATGTATTGAATTTGGAATAATGGATTCCATATTGGGAATAAGTAGGTCCAAATTATGTAAATATGATACTTTTTGTTTTAAGGTATTATGATTAGTAACTACTGTAAATTTTATTTACAACAGTTAAAGGTAAATCAGGTAATTATGTAACGTCCCGGCCTCGGGTTCCACGCAACGGGTGCCCCGAACCCGGTTCACCACGTGACCTCAACCACATTTCCCGAAACGCCAATGGATGCCGACTAGCAGTGAGGGACCATGCCTGATAGTGGGGAAACTATGCCCTCATTTGTCAATGTGTAGCGCACCGGAATACCAAAATAAACATACAACAACAGTGGAAGCAGTAAACATACAAAACTGAAATAACTACAGCAGTGGATATAACCAACAGTATGTAAGTGATGATGCTACATGATTCAAGTTCGATGGAAACAGCCATAACATGTTACACATCAATACAGTATAGCAGAAAATAGAGTACAGCAAAGCAAGCAAAACAGCTAGTAGCAGCATCACGAGCCTAGGCTTGATCCCATGCCCTCCATCTCCTCAGCAACAGTCAAGTAACTATATAGGGACACTTGACCCTATCTACACCTATAGGAATGTAATCTGTTTGGGACAAAAAGCATGATCCAAACAGGGTGTGAGAAATATATCTCAGTAGGCACCCACCAAAGGCATGTGCTCAACTGTGTGTAAAACATGCAACAAGTGTGAAGTAGTAAAATGAAATAACTAAACAGTAATCATAAGTGACTAACATAACAGTTAAATTTCCATTTTATTATACATTTAATTCTTTTAATTTATTAACATTTTTTTTCTCAATAGCACCAAGCCCTCAGGCCAACCAGTACCATGCCCTCAGGCTAAAATAGTATCCATGCCCTCAGGCATGCCCTCAGGCCATACAGAATCCAACCTGCAGGTATTGCCATTAGGAATACCAGAAATTCTATCCCTGAGTCATACGAATTGTCTCCCTCAGGAACAAAAATCAAGCCCTCAGGCACGAAAGGTTTCCCTCAAGCGGAATAATGACAGCCCTCGTGCTAAAACAGTCACGCCCTCAGGCCAATCACAACAACGCCCTCAGGCTAACAGGTAACTGAGAAATGCCCAACATATAAAAATTAAGTAAAAAAGAAATTACTCTCAAGGAAATTCTACAGTTACTATATTTAAGGTATACCCTCAGGTACCTCGGCCAAACGGATAAACCGAGGAACACACCCCTCGGGATGATCCTGGATCCAAGCAACAACCCCAAACAGTATGTTTATAACTTTATATAATTACATATATAGTTCTAGGTAGTTAAATTATCCACGACCTCAGCCTAACGACACCCCAATATGGGTTCGTAGCCCAAAATGCACAAAACACACAGCAGTTGGAAAACTAAACACAAAGCCACCTACCTTATATACCAACAAATGCTATACCCGAACGCCGACTCCAGAAACGCCCAAGAAAGACGTAAATCTGAAGAAGAACAAAACCCATTTAATCGTAAATAACATATGTTAGGATAATAATTGGAAATAACATTACCAGGAGGGGAGAGGTCTCACCTGTGTGGTTCCAACGAAATCATCTAAAGCCGTATCGGATTCCAGACGAATGCCCGATGGATCTTCAAAGATCCGGCCTCCTCCTTTGGCTCCAAAATGGCTCAAGTTACTCCTCTGCCAAATGAGTAGGCTACTGCCTGTTTTAAACTGAAAAAACAAAGTACACGATGTGTACTTCTGAGTACACGATGTGTACTTCTTTCATTTAACTATTCAAATGGTGGCACCACCACACTGTTCATATGTCGACAAGAGTACACGAGATGTACTTCTCGAGTAAACGACGTGTACTATTGCCCAGCTAGCGGCAACACCACCGCCTTACTGTTTAAGCTTTCTGACTGACTACATGCCGTGTAAGGTTCCACTACACGACGTGTAGTCGGTTCCTACACCCTTCGTCGCCGGCATGGCTACATGCCACGTGTACCCATCCCAACACGGCCAAAAGTACATGGCGTGTGGATAAAGTACACAAAATGTAGTTCCAAAATTTAGTACATTTCCCCATTTTCCATATTTTCTCAAAAACACTTAAGGAAAAGGAAAAGAAGAAGGTCGTACCTCTAAAACAAGAACCGGGTTCTTACAAACTTCCCCCCTTATAGCAATTCGTCCCCGAATTTCCCTTTCAATGGTGGTGAAGAGAATGCTCAGAATAGGTCTGGCCACATAGCACGTACGTCGGCCTCCCGCTCCCAAGTCTCGTCCTGCACTCGGCCATGCTTCCATAGCACCCGTATGAGAGGAACTGACCGGTCTCAGAGAACCTTCGTACACCAGTCAATGATACGGATCGAATGCTCCTCAAAGGATGCATCATCCTGAAGCTCAACCTCCTCTGGCTGAAAGGTGTGAGATGGGATTGAAAGGTAGCGACGCAATTGAGACACATGGAAGACGTCGTGCATGGATCAGTACCACTGCGGTAACTGCAACCGATAGGCCACCAGCCCAAATCTCTCCAGAATCTCAAATGGTCCCACATTCCTCGGTGAAAGCTTTCCCTGTCTCTTGATCCGTTTCTGTCCCAGCCTCGGCAAAACCCTCAAGAAAACCAGATCCCCAACCACAAAATCCAAGGGTTGTCTGCCGCGATCAGCATAACACTTCTGACGAGACTGTGCGGTATCCATCCACTTCCGAATCAACTGGACCTACTCAGATGTCTCTTGCACGAGCTGTGGCCCCAGTAAAGCTACCTCACCTTCCTCTAACCAGCACAAAGGTGATTGGCATGTCCTACCATATAAAGCCTTATATAGTGCAATCTCAATAGTTTCCTAAAAAATATTGTTATAGGAAAACTCGACTAAGGGTATATGCTTCTCCCAAGAGCCCCCGAAGTTTAAGACCTATGCGCGTAGAATGTCCTCTAGCACCTGTATCGTCCGCCCTGACTGGCCATCTGTCTGAGGGTGGTATACTATGTTGAGAATCACCTGCGTACCCTGCGCCCTCTGAAAACTCTGCCAGAAACGAGACGTGAAGCAGGCGTCCCTATCTAAAACGATAGAACGAGGTACCCCACAAAGATGTAAGATCTCTCGGATATACATCCTTCCTAGCTCATCCGCACCAAAGGACTCCTTGATCATCAAGAAGTGAGCTACCTTTGTGAGTATGTCCACAACAAAACAGATGGCGTCATTTCCATGAGGTGACCTTGGAAATCTCGTCACGAAATCCATCACGACATCATCCCATTTCCACTCCGGAATGGGAAACTACTGTAACAACCCAGCTGGTCTCTGAAGCTCTACCTTCACCTACTGAAATCTGGAACACCTTGTAACAAAACTAGCTATCTCTCTCTTCATACCCGGCCACCAGTACTGACTTCTCAAGTCTCGGTACATCTTGGTAACCCCGGGATGAACTGCCCAAGCTGAAGCATTAAACTCCCTCATCATATCCTCGTGTATATCCCCTAGAACCCGTACACGTCCATGGAAATGAAAAACCTCGTCATCGCCTATCGTCCAACTGGAAGGAGGGTCCTCACCTGCCCCCGACTCCCGTAGAACTAGGCCTTCTGAATCCGATAGCTGCCTCATCCTCACTCTGTCCAGGAGGGTAGAAGTCATAGCTAATGTGGAAATATAAGCCTTCCCCTGATTGTCATGCACCCTTAGATGCATCTCAGAGAACAAGGCCATAAGCGGCCACTCACCACTGGACTCCTGCACTTCCTATATTTGAGTCTTCCTGCTCAGTGCATCAGCTACCGCATTACCATTTCCAGGTGTATAGCCAAGCTTAAAATCGAAGGACTATAGGTACTCAACCCACTTTCTCTGCCTTAGATTCAGGTCACGCTGAGTAAAGATATATATGAGGATTTTGTGGTCTATGAAAACCACAAAATGCTCTCCCAACAGGTAATGTCTCCAACAGCGCAACGCATGAACAACTACAGCCAACTCGAGATCATGCGCCAGTTAATTCCTCTCATGTGTCCTCAACTGCCGAGACCCGTATGCCACCACTTGGTCTCCCTACATCAAAACAGCTCCTATCCCAATCCCTGATGCATCACAGTAAACTGTAAAACTCTTCCCCTGCTCTGGGAGTATCAGGATCGGTGCTGATGTCAGCCATCCCTTCAGGTCCTGAAAAGCTGTCTAACAAGCTTCTGACCAAATGAATTCACACCCTTCTTAGTCAAACCTGTCAACGGTGCTGCTAAGTGGGAGAAGTCTTGTATGAAGGGTCTGTAGTAACCAACCATCCCTAAGAAACTCTGTATCTCAAACACATTCTTGTGCTGCTCCCTGGAAACTACTGCTCTCTCCTTCTCTGGGTCCACTACAACTCCTGCCTCTAATATGATATGACCTAGGAAGTGAATCTGGTCCATCCAAAAGTGTCACTATGATAGATTAGCATATAGGCGAAGCTCTCTCAGTGTACTCAATACAATCTCAAGATGGGTGGAATGGTCATGTAGAGTGTGAGAGTACACCAAGATGTCGTCCACGAATACTACCACAATTGAATCATGATATGGATGGAACACACGATTCATCAGAGCCATGAAAACTGCCGGCGCGTTCGTGAGTCCGAATGGAATAACTTTATACTCATATAGAGCATGCCTGCTCCTGAAAGCTGTGAGAGGTATATCAGATGGTCTAACACGCAGCTGATGATATCTGGATCTCAAGTCAATCTTCGAGAACACTCGTTCTCCACAGAGCTGATCAAATAGATCATCTATCCTCGGCAATGGATATCGGTTCTTAACCGTCAACGGGTTCAGCTTCCGATAATCCACACAAAGCCTATGGGTACCATCAACATTATTCACAAAAAGGACCGGAGAATCCCAAGGAGATGTACTGGTTCATATAAAATCCTTCGCCTGTAGATCCTCTAACTGCCTCTTGAGCTCTTGTAACTCAGGTGTGGCCATCCTATAAGGACGAATGGACACCAATGTTGCTCCTGGGTCATGCTCGATAGAGAAATCCACCTCACGCACAAGATTTAGACATGAAAAGTCGCCGGGAAGACATCCTTTAAACGATCGACAACTGGAGGGAAATCCTTCTGAAAAGTCCCCTGGTCATCCAGTTATAATCTCGCAATCTGGGCTGTGACTCCACCAGGCCCATGATACTCTGGTCCAGCTCGACTTGCCTGAACATCTCACTCTCCCTTGTATAGAAACTCCCCGCCCTCTGGTAATGTGAAATGCACCCTGCGATGATAGCAGTCTAAAAAGGCACAAAATGGAACCAACTAGTCCATCCTAAGAATAACTTCAGAGCTCGTCATCTCTAGGACATAGAGGTCCCAAAGGAAGTGACACCCACCAACCTCAAGGGGGTACTCCTTGCACTGACGCACACCAGTCGTTCTAGTCCCCAATGGAGTGTCTGGCGTCATGATATCAGAAGAAGTAGAAACACTGAGCCCAAGGCTCTCCCCAATGCGTACAGATATAAAACTATGCGTAGCACCCATATCAAAAAGTACTAAAGACAAGGTAGAACCTACTAGAATAGTACCTATAACTCTCGAAGGTTTGGGATCCTACTCTTGCTGGGTCTATTGCACTGCATATGCATGTCCAGTGTCATGGCCCTGTGACACAGCCTGGCTACCCTGAGCTGTCCTGCCCAGTTGCCTCTGAGATCCGGGTGTCTGGCTACCACGGACATGACCTCCATCTTTGACTGCACACCCTGACGTATTCTAGTTCCCTAACTGGTAAGAAGCCACTGGTCCTGCTCCCGCCCGCAGAGTCTACACAGAACCCCTCTCACTAGCTACTGGTAGAAATTCCCTGCAAAAGCACTGCAAATGACCCATCTTGCTGCAAGCTCGGCACTCCACTGGGTATCGTGGACACTGCAGCCTCTTGTGCCCCTCTCTGCCACAGTGGTAGCACCTGATCGGGCCACCTGAAGAAGTTGCCTGGCTGGTACTGCCGCCCTGAGAGAAGTCCATCTGTCTCTTCCTCTTTCCAGTAGAAATAGTACCAGTAACTGGTGCTGAACCTCCCTGGCCCACACCACAAGATTCTTGTAGGTTCCTCTCTGTAATCAATGCTTGGTTCACAATCACATGTATAGTAGGAAACCTGAAAACATTCACCGGCACTTGGATGTCATACCGAAGATCATCCTCAAAACGGCTGGCTCTCAGCGTCTCATCACCCACCATCACAAGTGCAACACGCTGAAGCTCAGTAAAATTAGCAGAGTAGTCCATCACCGACATAGCGCCATACTGTAGATTCATGAACTCTCGAGCTCAATCTGCCCTCAGTGTCTCGGGAACGAATAATTCATAGAAGACTTTCTTAAAATCCTCCCTTGCCATGTCCCTGTGATTCACTGACTGGGTGGTAATATCCCACCACCTCTTGGCGGAATCGTGCTGCATGTAAGTCGCAAGCTTGACCCTCCACCCTGGAGGTGTCTCAAGATGCTCGAAAATAGTCTACATCGATCCTATCCAAGACTCTGTAGCTTGTGGTCTTCCATCCCCTGAAAACATAGGCGGATGCTACAGCTGAAAGATACGCATCAACTCGACCATAGATGTGGCAGCTTGCGGGGCTCCCTAAATTGTCTGCATGAACCGCAATAAGCCTTCACAGAACTGCGCCTCCGCGCCTATGTTCGATATAATAGCTGGTGTCGCATCTGGATCTGCTCGTGGATCAACTGGTAGCCCATGGCCCACCATCTCCGGAGTATAATCGTCGCCACTCTCCTGGCGAACAACTCATGGTCGTCTAGGTGGCATGACTCTACAAGGTCAAAATCACTCCTCAGATTCAATATTATTAAGACTGAAAGTGAAGAAACCACAAAGGGAACAAGGGGAAGAAGGAGTTTCAAAATTTGCAAAACAAGACTACACAGCGTGTACACTGACTAGACAGTGTGTACTTGACTTCCTTCCCATGCCCGGGTCCTTCTATACGGCTAAGCCACACAGCTTCCATTCACAAAACTACACGGCGTGTATAATACCAATACGGCGTGTTCGGTGATAATTTCCTACTTCCTGTGTCATCTATGACACAGCTGACAACTCGGATTTACTCTACACGCCGTCTTACACCCACACACGGCGTGTACATCATCCCTTTTTCCCATCCACACGGCTAGCTCCACACGGTCTGTCCTCGGACAAGGCTACATGAAATGTTCCAAAGTTATACGGTGTTTTCCTGAAGAGGTGACACTAGCCCGTGTTGTCAGTTACATGACCGAGTCCCCAAGTCACACTACACGGCATGTCCATAACAGACACGGCATGATTTTTCAAGGAGTTAACCGGACCGTGTTGTTAGTTGCACGTCCAGACTCTGGGTCAACACTACACGGCGTGTATAAAAACTACACGGCGTGTTTTACCCAAGCCCTTCCCTAACCCGTGTCGTCTCCCACACAATTTGTGACATGGGAAGAGACTACACGGTGTGTAATCAGGGTACATGGCATGTACTCAAAAAGTTCATTTTTCTTCCCGAACAGAAGAACACACACGTCGTGTATTAGGTCCTACACAGCATGTATCCTGGGTATTCCGGACAGTATAACTCAAAAACGTCTCCGGAACCCATAAAATACTGAAAACAACACCTAAGTGTCAAATTCCAACCCGTGGGGGCCCATACACCCCACGAATCTATGTTTGACATATTATTTGTGTCACAACCAATAACCAGTCAATGATCCACCAAATTCCGGTCAATGGGGGCCCATACTACCCAAAAACCTAAGTTTGGCATCCATTTTATTAACAAGCTCAAACAATAAATCCATATCACAAGGCAGGTATTTATCAAGCAGATATCACAACAGCATGATTTACTAGCACAACAGCTATCAAAACAACATGACAATTCTAAATCACCAACATGGAATGGAAACTATGCATGGAATGTGATATCTAGCAAGTGCCTATATGATGCATGAGACCGAATACCCTCATCTCATCGGGTTGCAACTAAATAGAACCCACAGATAAAATATAAATAGCACAATCCAATTGCATCACCCAACGGTGAAAACATATCAACCGTAAAATTTCAAGATCAAAGAATGCAAAGTTCGAGGTAGACTTGCTTTTCCCTATACACGGGTTAGCTACGCTCGGGCACAACTTATTTCCAACTACCGTTCATCCTAACTCTGACTACGCTCCAAATAGTATGTCAAAGAAAAGAAATGCCTCTGATACCACTTTGTAAAGTCCCGGCCCCGGGTGCCACGCAATGGGTGCACCGATCCTGGTTTTCCATGTGACCTTAAGCGCATTTCCCCAAATGCCAGAGGCAACCGACTAGCATCGAGGACCCAGGTCTGATAGTGGGGAAACTATGCCCTCATTTGTCAAAGTGTAGCGTAGCGGAATACCAAAATAAACATTCAACAACAGTGGAAGCAGTAAACATACAAAACTGAAATAACTACAGTAGTGGATATAACCAACAATATATAAGTGATGAAGCGACATGATTCAAGTTCTAAGAAAACAGCTAGAACATGTTATACATCTATACAATACAGCAGAAAATAGAGTATAGAAAAGCATGAAAAACAGCTAGCAGCGGCATCGAGAGCCTAGGCTCGGTCCTATGCCCTCCTACTCCTCACCAACAGTCAAGTACCTGTATAGGGACTCTTTCCCCTATCTACACCTGCAGCAACGTAATCTGTTTGGGCCAAAATGCGTGACCCTAACAGGGTGTGAGAAATATATCTCTGTAGGCACCCACCAAAGACACGTGCTCAACTGTGTGTAAGACATGGAACAAGTGTGCAGTAATAAAATTAAATAACAAAGTAGTACTCAAAAGTAACTAACTTAACTCCTTAATTTCCATTTTATTATTCATTTAATTCCTTTAATTTAGTAACATTTTTTTTCTCAACAGCACCAAGCCCTCAGGACAACCAGTACCATGCCCTCAGTCTAAAATAGTAACCACTCCCTCAGGCTTTCCCTCAGGCCATACAGAATCCAACCTGCAGGTATTGCCCTCAAGCATAACAGAAATTCTCGCCCTCAGGCATACGAAGTGTCACCCTCAGGCACAGAAATCAAGCCCTCATGTAGGAAAGGTTTCCCTCAGGCGGAATAATGACAACCCTCGGGCTAAAACAGTCACACCCTCAGGCCAATCACAACAATGCCATCAGGATAACAGGTAACCGGGAAATGCCCAAAATATCAAAATGCAGTAAACAAGCAATTCCGCTCAAGGAAATTCTATAGTTACTAATATAAGGCATACCCTCGGGTACCCTGGCCAAACGGCTAAACAGAGGAACACACCCCTCAGGATAGTCTTGGATCCAAGAAATGATCCCAAACAACATTTTTACAACTTTATTTAATTACCTATAAAGTTATAGGTAGTTAAATTAGCCACAAGCTCAGCCTCACGACACCCCAATATGGGTTCGTAGCACACAATGCACAAAACACACAGTAGTTGGAAAACTAAACACAAAGCCACCAACCTTATATGACAACGAATGCTATACCCGAACGCCGACTCCAGAAACACCCAAGAACAACGTAAATCTAACGGAGAACAATACCCATTAAAATGTAAATAACTTAAGTTAGGAGAAGAATTGGAAATAACGGTACCAGGAGGGGAGAGGGCTCACCCGTGTGGTTCCAAAGAAATCGTCTGAAGCCGTCTCAGATTCCAGAAGAATGCCCAATGGATCTTCAAAGATCTGGCCTCCTCCTTTGGCTCCAAAATGGCTCAAGTGCCTCCTCTTCCAAATGAGGAGGCTACTGCATATTTTAAGCCGAAAAAACAATGTACACGGCGTGTACTTCTGAGTACACGATGTGTAATTATTTCATTTAACTGTTCAAATGGTGTCACCGCCACACTCTTCATACATCGACATGAGTACACGACATGTACTTCTCGAGTACATGGCGTGTACTGTCGCCCAGCTGGAGGCGACACCACCTCCTTACTGTTTAAGCCTACTGACTGACTACACGGTGTGTAAGGTACGACTACACGGTGTGCAGTCAGTTCCTACACCCTTCGTTGCCGGCATGGCCACACACCCTATGTACTCATCCCAACACGGCCACAAGTACACAGCGTGTGGATAAAGTACACGGCGTGTAGTTCCAAAATTTAGTATTTTTTCCCATTTTCCATATTTTCTCAAAAACACTTAAGGAAAAGGAAAAGAAGAAGCTCGTACCTCTAAAACAACAACCAGGTCCTTACAAATTATGGGTAAAAATAATATTATAAAATTACCATAAAAATTATATTAATAAAATAGGATGATTATATTTCGTCCTAAAAAAATTATTGGGTAGAAATGGTATCTTTTTTAAACCACTCGGATGTGATTATTACCATTAATTTATTTTATTTAAGGAAAGTGAAATATGTCTCAATCATAATTTAATAATTAATTTATTTTTAATATAAGGTTATACAGAATATAAATTCATTTATTAGTAATCATTTGAAAGATAAATTTCATTGTTCATCATAATAATTTATTTGTGATATTTTAGAAATATATAATCACCATAATAGCTTATACATTAATGATCAGAAATTATTTATTTAGTGAAAAATTAATAATATAGTTTTTATTAACATAATAATACCCATTAAAAGGACCAGAAACATGACCAAAAAATATTTTTAGTGTATATATATACCATAAAAACCCAAGGGTCTTCATGGGGACAATTTTGAGCCTTATAAATCAGATTATGACATTTATATTATTTTATTTCAAATAA
The DNA here is from genome assembly GCA_963277665.1 of Viscum album. Taxonomy (NCBI): domain Eukaryota; kingdom Viridiplantae; phylum Streptophyta; class Magnoliopsida; order Santalales; family Viscaceae; genus Viscum; species Viscum album. Next base: position 837,819,714 of record OY728164.1, on the reverse strand, counting down.
TTTCAATGTTGACACCTTCATAATTTAATAAACATGTCATTTTAAAAGATGGGTTGTTTTAAAAGATAAATTCGACTAAAATTATTCTTATGAAATATATTATATTTATATTTATCTTAGTATTTTATTTTCAATTTTTATGCAACAAATTGGTATATTAAATATTTATTTAAAAAATTTTAGTAATTATTTTATTCATAGATATATCAATTAAATGGGATTGAAAAAGATTAAAATAAATATTTTATGAACTAATTAATATGATCAGTGAATTTTATAGACAAATATGACATATAAGTAATCAATTAAATATTTTGTTTTGAACATATACTATGTTTGGATTTTATTTAAATTCAATGAAATGAATACTATCATAATTGACACTATTGATATTTTATAAAAATAACATATTATTAAATTGTTTTAAAATCCCAAAAATATTTATGAAAAAAAATTAAATATATATGGTCTAAAATGTCATAATGTATCCAATTATGGACAATTAACAACCCATATTTATGTATTTCGAACAATTTAAAATTTAGAATATCATTACCACAAATTAGATTAAATAGATTAAATAAGGATAAATCAAATTGATAAGTTTAAAATAATTTCCCAACATATCGTAATTCTATTGGATGATGATATTAAAACCCTATCTAATTTCATATTCGAATATGAGTCATTTTGGATGTTTTTATGTCGGGACTGATTTTATTATAAATTAATATTTTTGAGGTTTCCAAAAGTGCCCCTGACTTCTCTTATAAAATAGCACCTCCTCCCTCTTCTCTTCACTTCTTTTTAAGCCTCCAATATCAGACAAACCCTGCCAATTTCTTTTATCAGCCTCTCTAGTTGTATTATATAGGTTCTGGTATTCTCAAAACGAAAACTCTAGTGCACTAAGAGGATGTTTAGAAAAGGCACCTTGAGGAAGTGGTAATCTCTTCTACCGTTTCTGTATGAACCCAGATCTTCTTTTTGAGTTATGTCTTTCTTTTCCTAGAGTTTTTGAGAAAAGTGGAGTTTCTAAACTTTTTTTAAGTACAGGTAGTGTACTTTATAAGTACACGTCGTGTACTCCCTTGCCGCGCAAGGCCGTGCGCTGGCCGTGTCCGGGCCACACACATGGTGTGTTGGGGTGAAGTGGAGGCCGCTTGAACTGGAGTACAAAAAAGCTGAGTACACGCCATGTACTCAAGAAGTACATGTTGTGTATTTTGTTTTTCATTAAATAGACCGGGGTCGCGCCTAATCGACAGAACCATCTTCTTCTAGGCCCCATTCGACCGAGAGACATCGTACGGCCGTAGAACTTCTCCAAATCCCTGAGACTTCATCCGTTCAATGAATTGACCATCGTCGAGTGCGTTGGAACCACAACGGTGAGTTATTCATTCTCATAGAGCCTCGTTTTACAATTCCTCCTTTTTCTCGAGTTTTCATTAGATGAAAGTTTTGTGTGTTTTCGTAGATCTACAAAGATTTGAGGAGAATCAACCCTCGTGGTTCAATTATATCGATCTCCTATGATAAAGGTAGGTGGTTTGTTCCTTACCTTTCGATGTACTAGAGTTTTATATGAAAATTCCACCAATAACTTTGAAAATGGAATTGCGTGTTAACCATTTTCCATTGTGGTGATTCTTACCTTGCTTCAATTATTTTGTAGAGGTAAATTGATCATTATTCGGGATAATTTCCATGCATGGATGTTTTTCCCATGCTTTGTTCTTGTTACGACCTTTGCGTCTTGTTAGCCTTTATACGTTGTACCTGTTTCCATTCCTTGTGATCAAAGGATGGAATGATGTTGTTAACATGCTTGACGCACTGTAGACTGTTTAGTCATGAAGCTCTATGGTGTACATTGGTTTCCCAAGTAGCTCTATAGGTGTACTCTGGACTTGTAGCATTAATATGCACTGACTGGCACAGGGCCGTGAGAACCCAGTGCTATAGACTATAAGGGATAGAACGAGAGAGCGTCCTAGAGAGACTAGGACATTATAATATACAAGGGATAGACCGAGTGAGCTTCCCAAAGAGTCTTAGTTATTATAGACTATAGGAGGGTAGACCGAGTGAGCATCCTCATAGAGTCTTTACCTTGTTTTAATGTCTTTATCACCTTCCTAGGCCATAGGAGAAATTGAACGAGTGATCTTCCTCAGAGAGTTAGTTGAATACCTGAGGATATAAGATAATTGACCGAGTGAGCTTCCTCAGAGAGTCTATAGAATTTGGGGCCAAGAGGTTTAGACCCTGTGATCTCCCTCAGAGAGTCTCTGACTACCCTAGACTATAATGGGTTTTGACAGAGTTCGCTTCCCCAGAGCATCTTATAATTTTATATGACTAAACCAGAGGAGTTCAGCTGAATGCACTACCCATAGGGTTGAGGTTCATATTGGATAGAACCAAAGGGGTTGGTTACGAGTACTTACTAGAGGGGATCCTATTGTGTTTAGCTATTTGATTCACTGCAGCTTGTTGTCCTGTGGATTGATTACCATTGTATATCATCTTGTTACTGCTTACTATGTTTTGTCTACTGTTTTCTATTACTATTTACTGATTACAGTGCTATTACCTGCCATATGCTCACTGACTATTAGGCATTGATCTTCGGGTGGTTTCCTACTGGGATTTCGTCTCACACCCTGTTTGGGTCAGTCTTTTGGGCTCAAATAGATTATGTTGTTGCAGGTATGGAAATGGAAAAGTGCCCTTCGACTTCTGGTACATGATTACTTGGAGTAGGGGATCGTTAGACCATGCATTGGATTGTGATGTTGAGGTGCTGTTTACTTTCTTTGGTACTTGTATTGGTAATATTTTTTTGTTCAGAATTGTGGCCTATTTGGATGCTTTAATAGATATGTATCAAGCATCATTTCATATATATACTTATGTGCTCCATTTGTTTTCTGATTTAGTTTTCCACTGTGTATTATTGTTGGTTATTTACTGCTTCTACTCTTGAATGTTTATTTACTTATGCTGTGTAATTTGCCAATGAGGGTATAGTTTCACCATTATCACACCCAGAGGCTCCCCGTAACTGGTTGGTCACATGGTCTCAAGCACATTTACCCAAACTCAAGAGGCTACAGACTAGCAGGCCGACTTCAAGCTCTCCTATACTCCGGGAAAGGAAAATACATTGGCTTATTCGTTGAGTAGGAGAACACAGATTCAGGAAGTTCAGGAGGCCAGTTGTGAGTGGCTGTTTATGGCTCTGTTCTCTGAGATACCCTTTGAGGTGCACGACGGACATGGGTATATTTTCCTATATTCTGTAGCTGTTACCTATTATATTCTTGATCGAGTACGGATGAGGCAGTTATAAACCATAGAAGGCTTAGTCCTGTGGGAAAGTGTGTCAGGAACCTGGATGGACAGTGGGCGTGGATGAGATCTTTAATTTACAGGGATGCTTATGGGTTCCAGTTGACATATGCTAGGAGATGATTCAGGATTTTCATTCCTCCGTGTGGGCAGTTCATCCTGGTGTCACCAAGATGTATCGTGATCTACACAGCTAGTACTGGTGGCCAGGTATGAAGAGAAATTTTGCTAGTTTTTTCTTGAGATGATCTACTTGTCAGTAGGTGAAAGCAAAGCATCAGTGACCAGTAGGGATTTTACAATAGTTACCCATTCCTGAGTGGAAGTCGAACGATGTCGTGATGGACTTCGTGATCAGGTTACTGAGGTCACATCGAGGAAGTGATGTTGTCTGGGTCATCATCGATAGGCTTACGATGGTTTCTCACTTCTTGCCGATCAAGGATTCATTTATTGTTGATGATATGGGATGGTTTTACATATGAGTGATTATAAATCTACATGGAATTCCACAATCCATTGTTTCAGACAGGGATGCGTGCTTTACTTCCCAGTTCTAGCAGGGTCTTCAGAAGGCTTTGGGTATACAGGTACTTTTGTGTACAACATATCACCCCCAGAATGATTGCCAGTCCGAGCGTACGATCCAGGTGCATGAGGATATGCTCTGAGCATGAATTATAGATTTTGGTCTTACTTGAGAGAAGAATATTCCTCTGGTGGAGTTTTCCTATAATAGCATTTTCTAGGAGACTATTCAGATGGCGCCTTACGAGGATTTTTACAGTAGGCCATGCCGATCACCCTTATGCTAGCTTGAGACAAGAGAGGAAAATTTGTTGGGACCTCGCCTTTTTCATGAGACCTCATAGCAGATAGATTTGATTCATAAGAGTATGGCTACAACACAGTCTTGGAAGATGTTTTATGCTGGTCAGCGGAGACGACCCCTGGAGTTTGAGGTCGGGGGTCAGGTTTTCCTATATGTCACACCGTGGTTGGTATACAAGATGATTCAGAGATAGGGTAAGCTTTAACCATGGTATGTAGGGTCATTTGGGGTGTTGGAGAGAGTTGGGATGGTTTCCTATCGGTTGTGGTTACTTTAGAGGTATCGGGCTATGTATGACGTCTTCCACGTTTATTCACTTCGACGTTACTATTCAGACCTGTCTCATATCTTTCAACTCGAAGTGGTTGATCTCGAAGCAAATGCATCATTTGAGGAGAATCCCATATAGATTTTCGATCACGGTACGAAGGTTCTCAGTGGACGGTATGTTCCTATTGTATGGGTGCTATGACAGCACGAGCGAGTGCAAGACGAGACATGGGAGAGGGAGGCCGATGTACGATCGCAGTGGCTAGAGCTGTTTGGGATTTCTTCATCTAAACCTCACTAGGATATTCAGGGACAAATTTCATTAAGGGGAGAAGTTTTTAAGAACCCAGATCTTCCTTATCAGGTATGTCTTTCTTTTCATGGAGTTTTTTAGAAAAGAGGAGTTTTGGGAAATTTTTTCAGTACACACCATGTACATTATAAGTACACGTTGTGTACTCCGTTGTCATACCTGGCCATGTGTTGGACATTTCAGGGCCACACACATATTGTGTTGGGGTGAAGTGGAGGACGCTTAAATTAGAGTATGGAAAAGTATAACACAAGATTTTTAATCAAGATTTGCACGTAATGCACTATCTTTTTTTCATTAAACGGACTGGGGTCACGCCTAATAGACAGAACTATCTTCTTCTAGGTCCTGTTCGACTGAGAGACGTCATACGGTCGCAGAACATCTTTGAATCCCTGATCCTTTAGCCTTTCTCCGAATCAACCACCGTTGAGTGCGTTGGAACCATATCGGTGTGTTCTTCCTTCTGTAGAGCATTGTTTTCCAATTCCTCCTTTTTCGTGAGTTTTCATGGGCTGAACATTTTGTGTGGTTTCATAGATCTATGCTGTTCTGATGAGAATAACACCCCGTGGTTCAATTATATCGATCTCCAACGATCTAGGTAGGTGGTTTGTGCCTTACAATTCGAGGTCCTTGAGTTATATGTTCAAATTCCTCCAGTACCCTTGAACATGGTGTTGCATGTTTAACCCCTTTCCCTTGTGGTGATTCTTCCCTTCCATACATGCTTGTGTAGAGGTAAAATGATCATTCATGTGGATAATTGTCATGATTGGATGTTTTTCTCAAGATTAATTCTTGTTATGACCTTTGGGTCTTATTAGCCTTTGTCCGTAGTACCTATTTCCTTGCCTTGCAATCGTAGAACATAATGACATTGTTAACATGCTTATTGCTCTGTAGACTATTTATCCATATAGATCTATAGGTGTACTTTTGTTATCCAAGTAGCTTTATAGGAGTACTCTCACCTTATAGAATTAATACGCACTGACTGGGATGAGACTATGATAACTTGGGGCTATATACTATAAGGGATAGACCGAGAGAGCTTCCTAGAGAGTCTTGGACATTATAGACTACATGGGATAGACCGAGTGAGTTTCCCATAGAGTCTAAGTTATTATAGACTACATGAGGGAAGACAAAGTGAGCTACCTCATAGAGTATTTACCTTGTTTGAATGTTTTAACACCTTCCCAGGATAGAGGAGGAATTGACCAAGTGAGCTTCCTCAGAGAGTCTGTGGTATACCTCATGCTATAGGAGGATTGACCGAGTGGGATTCCTCAGAGAGTCTCTAGACCTTGGGGGGAAAAGGATGAGACCTCATGATCTCCCTTCAGAGAGTCCCAGACTACCCTAGACTATAAGGGGAATTAACATAGTGATCTTCCCCAAAGATTCTTACAATTTCGTATGACCAAACCAGAGTGGTTAGGGTGAGTGAACTGCCCAGAGTGTTGTGGTACTTCTTGGATATGACTAGAGGGGTTCGATGTGAGTACATCCCAGAGGGGATCCTGTTGTGTTTACCTGTTTGATTCAATGCTTCATGTTGTTCGGTGGATTTATTACCGTTGTATATCATCTTGTTATGGCTTACTATGTAATATCTGCTGTTTACTATTACGGTTTACTACTTACTATCCTATTACCTCCCATAAGTTCAATAACTATTAGGCACAGATCTTTGGGTGGTTTTCTTCTGGGATTTAGTCTCACACCCTATTTGGGTTATGCTTTTGGGCCCAAACAGACTATATTTTTGCGGGTATAGATAACAGCAAGCACCCTTCGACTTCTAGTACTTGATTTCTTAGAGCAGGAGAGCATGGGACTAAGATTTGTCTTGCGATGCTGAGGATCTATTAACTTTATTTTGTACTTATTTTGGTACTATTGTTTTGTTTAGAATTGTGACTCATTTGGCTGATTTCCATGATATAAATCAGGAATCATTTCATATATATACATATGTGCTCCAGTTGATTTCTGATTTATTTTTTCGTTGTTTATTATTGTTGGTTATTTGCTGCTTCAGCTCTTGCATGTTTATTTACATCCGATATGTACTCTGCCAATGAGGGCATAGTTTCCCCACTATCACACCTATGGACCTCGCTACTAGATAGCATCCTCTAGCGTATGGGGAAATGTTCTTGAGTCCATGTAACCAATGGTGTATAGGGCGCCTCTAGGTGGCTTGGGGAACAATGATGTTACAGCTTCTTTCATGTTTTATTCTTGTTCTACTTCCTCTTAATTAGTTGTTTAATTGTAAATTAAAAAAATCTATATCAATAATATACTTATATGTTATTATAAATAAGAAAAAACCATATTTCACCATCTATCCATCCTACAAAAAATGAAATCATTGTGTGTGTGTACGTACAGCTTACCGTCTCCAAACCGTGGTGTAATATGTTTTTCCTCCACCGCCATACTTAAATAGGTATAATAGTGGGAATAATAACTATATTTGACTATAATAACATCATATTGATTCTGAGATATTATATAATCCACTCAATTTCCATTCCATAATTATGGGAATGATATCATCACTCCGGCATACGTACGGAGTACCATCTCCACGACACGATGAGATTTATTCTCCATGTTAACCGTTCAGAAATAATTATAATGTATATATAGAAAATAATCATGAATTATATTACATAATAATGATAATAGATTTATTTATATTTTATTTAATTACTTCCATTCAATTTAATAAGGAATCAAAAACAGCGTTCATGCATACGTATAACCTATTGTCTCCATGAACAGTGTATTTCATTCCATTTATTGATCTATTATATATATTTATAGTTTGAATATATATTATATATAAATCATGTTTTACATTATCGAATTATTTAATCATGATCTATATAATCATATGAATAATTACAAATAAAAACAAGTACGATTAATGAAACCATTTTACCAAAAATGATTCTTCAACATGGAATTGACAAATGAATGGGTAATATAATGTCATAAGTGAATAATATATGTTTTCTAACAAATATTATTATTCTAGAATAAGTCAATGACATTATTTTAATCTTTATACAGGTTTTTCAGACATGTATAAGAGAAATTTCACCTAAGGTAAGGGATAACTATTTCAATCTCATTCTAATCTGGGATTGTTTATTCATAAGTATTTAATGGGGTTATGTTTATCATCCATATCAATGACTTCTCAAAATGTTTTCGTAAATTTTTTAATATTCATCCTTGTATTTTTATAGTAATTTTCACCCCTTTATGACTTTTACCACATGGTATGGAAGGTATCATTCTTTTGTTTACCATACAAGGTACTTTTTGACTTTTCAGGAAAAATTACGAGAAGAATGTTTATTTAACTAATACAGAATGAACATATTTTTATGGTTTTATAATGAATTATTTTAATGAAGCTTCTTGTACAATATTTAAGGATTATTTTGAATGAAATTATTTTTTGTGAAAATTTCTTAGCATTTTGAGAAAATAAAATGACTTCGAAGAAGAATGGATATTTTCCTCAAGAATTCATATGAAGTGTTTTATAAAAACTATTTTCCATATAAGATGTAATTATTTAGTATGATTATGGATTATGTATAATGTATCTATAATTTACATGTTTTGGTTTTTTCATACAATGAAATGATATCCATTTGTTTTATATGTATTATGTTATGATGGGATGATGTTTATGAAACCAATTTTATTTATTGTGTTAGGATGAATTATTTATGTTTATTTTGTGGAACATGTAAGAATTATTTAATTGTGAGATAGGTGGGACCTATATCTGCCTATAATTCATTGGTTAATGATTTATATCTCATGAGACAGAGATGGCTGGAATGAAAAGTAATTCTGGTTTAGTAATATAGGTTTGGAATGAAAAAGTAACCTGGTTCAGTAATCCACTTTGTCCACTATGATGGTATTGGGAGCAATGCCTTGGATAATATGAAAATCATATCATGTGCCGTATGGATTTCCACAATTCCATGTTTTATTCCAATTTAATTTTATCATGATTCATTTACCTTAATGATATATTCTTTAAGTACTTCCAATATTTATTTCACTTCTTGAGATTTTTATGTTTAAACTATATGTTCATGTATTTAAGTTCAAATGTATATGGTCTGTTTAATTTTCTCCATGCATACCCTTACTGAGCATTTGAGCTCACCGTTTTTATGTTTTCTTTTCCCCAGGATATAAAGAATGCTTTTAGGTAAGAAAAAATAGGGAAAGATCGTTATGGGAGATGTTGTAGAACTTTCACCATGATTAGAAGATTATGTTTCGAGTTTCCAAAGACACCAAACTAATATGGTCTTTGGGCGTCTGTTTCATTCATGTATTATGTATTCTGCAAAAGTAATGTAATGTCAAAGTACGTGAAGATTTGGGTCTCTACATATTTTTCCCATATATTTCTACCATATATTGTTCATATATTTCTCCCATATATTATTCATATATTTCTTCATGATTTGGGACTATCAAATAGCATGTGGAAAAATAATGAAAAATAGACAAGAAAGGTGCATAATGTATTTGAGAAAAAATAGGTTCATAACAAAATGTATAAGAAATTGTACATGATTCCCATCAAAATAGGGTAATCATTGTCCTTCTTCTCTACCTGGTCTTCTCTTTTCCTTTAGCAACTACAACTGTAGTAGAAGCCATAGGAGTAGATGTTGAAGTAGAAGAAAGGACTGAGAGGGTTGATAGTGAAATTATGGAAGGCCCTAAAAGACAGAGGGAGCAAGAGTAAGTGCAGTAGAAGACCGTGGAAGTTGTTAATCAAGTATCACTGGCCTGATCTGACTCAGTGCCTGACCAATATACATAGAAGTGGAGGCTAGGGAAGAAGTGAATTTAGGAAAACCAGGTCACATAGGTGTAGCAGTAGAAGAAATAATTATTGTACACTGTACATTAAGACATGGGAAAATAAGATTCAAAAATCTGCATTGATCTCTACACCATATTTTATTTCTTTCTCAAAGACTTCCTTAATTTCCAAAAACTTATCAAAAGGACAGTTGAACTCTGTGAAATTTTGGACTTGATTCTTGAAAATAAGAGTAATATGAGGAATCCTCAAATTTACTACAAGATATTTAAAATAATTTTTCATGTCAGTCATGGAGATGATACTAATGAAGTAGAAATCCATATTTATGGAAATTTCTTGCTGAGAATCATTTACAATATTTGAATGGATTTGGACCAGATCAATTACTTTGTCACTATTCTTGATAACTTCGTATAGAGAGTCATTATTGAAACCACTAAGTAGATTCTGAAGTTCTTCTTTGACAACTTTTCTGTGATGGTCACTGTCTAAGGAAGATTGAGATTCTTTTACAGATTTTTTAGAAGCACTTTCATCTAAGGTAAAATATTTTAGTTGATTTATAACTTTTTGAAGAAACCCTATATACTCAACATTGCGCTTGTTATGATTAACAACAGGTTCCACCGAATGAGAAAATTTTTTGATCTCGAATGCATCTCTTTCTGCATGCGTTCAATCATACTTATTATGGTATTCACGTATAAACTAAGAAGTATGTTTTCAACTTTGACTTCCTAAATCTCATGAAGAATTTTTCATTGTATCTTCAAAATATCTTTTTTCCAAAAAGAAATGTGGCATCATTCTCACTTATATTTGTTACAAGAGAAGGATGGGAATTTCAGAATTTTTCAACACTAGAAAAATGGGTAGCTCTAAATTCTTTCATATCATCTTTACTCACTAAGGATGATTTTCCTAGTGGTGATTCAAAGATAGGGAATGATACGTGACCAGCTTCCTTTTCAGGGGAAATATTATAAACAGATTTCAATGGAACATTTTAGAACGGTCAAGGCCTTTTATGGAGACATCCAACAAGTCATTCACATCATAAAAACATGGTAACCTATACCGAGTCTATACATTTCATGAATCAATCTGGTTTGGTACTTCATGAGATTCCAGATTTGGTGTTTTCTCCCCCTTAACTATTTCATCCTTATCAGGACTAAGTTACTTAGGGTGTTGATCTAATTACACAAATTCATCTCTTAGATACTCACCATTTTTCTACCTAGCCAGCAAAAAAGCTAGCTCCATCCTTTCCTCAGCCGGAGGAATGAAATCAAGAATAGATTATTGCACTGGGAGTTCTTCAAGGTCATATTCTTTTGAAGCATGTAATTCTTCTTCTATATGTTCTTCCATAGCATTATTTTCATTTTCTTTGCCAATACATTCTGATTCAACTCCAAGATGATCTTCCAGATTAACAACATCTTTATAATTAGGGGATTCTTTTTCACTCAATATACGAGGGACATGAGTAATGTCTTATTTATCAGAAACAGTTTACTGTGGAGGCACGTCAGCCACTTGTTCTTCTTCATCTTCTTCAGAATACTCAACAACCACATCTGGTTCCAAACCAAGGTCAGAAATATCTTTTGGTCTGAAGAGATGTTCCACTGGATTTAATATTACATAAATCTTATTGTTAGCTTCCACCCATGCCTTTTTTCAAGGATTCCAATTGTTTTCTATCATCTTGATAATGACATGTGAATGGAAGTACTCACAATCCTGGATAACTTCTTCAATAGGTCCAACCATACCTTTGGCATGAAGCATAGCTATGATAATCTGATAATAAAACAGGGAGGTTGACATGGATGTGGTTTTGATCAGATCACATATATAGTGTACGATATACATTAAAAGGTTATTCTTATGCCAATTATTCATAAGATGAATCAGAAACACATCCTGATATATTATTATAGAAAAGTCACATTTTTTTGGGTAATCAGGTTCTATATAAACTCAAACAGAAGTATTTATTCTCCATCCAGTTCATCAGCAATACATCTCCCCTTGGTTCCATTTTCAATTAATCTTATCAAATAATCATTAGAAATAATGAATTCACTAGAATGTGGAGTTCCTCTCTGATAGTCCTCAATGTTTCCTTCATGAAGTATCCTAAGCCGTACAACCCATAACCTCGATGAAAATGATCATTTCTGGCCACTTATCTAGCATTTCACAACATAAAAATCATTAGAATCAAAGGATAACATAACATACAGGTAAAATTGAGCCACTAACTTATGGTAGATAGATCTATATTCCTTATATTATCATTCTAACCAGCCTTTCCCTTTTAAAACATTGTAAACCAGAGACTTACTTGAAAGAAGCCACAGATGGAAAACCTCTTTCTCATCTACTACTACTTGGTTTACCAGATTCAGATTTAGTGGACTTTAGGATGATATCTTATGTGTGATTTTCTACTTCTTTGTCCTTCGTTTCTATGGAGGTGATGATATAGGGTGTTTTGTCCAATGAATTAACCGATGGTTTGAGAGATAGAGACGGATTGAACCGTTGAAGAAGGGTTAAAAATTGGGTGAATGGAAGAAATGTCGAATGAATGGCAATTGACACTTCCTTTATTTTATCAGTTGGGAATATCAAATGTCACAAAAGTAAAATTATTGGGAAATAAAAAGTTGAAATTAATAATTACCGTGACCCAATTTTTAAATCATAAATAAAAATCATAAAGAATCATTACAGTGAGACCATATCTGATTTTTATGGTGAGACAGTGGATGAATTTTACAGTGTGACAGTGAATGAACTTCATAGTGAGAGAATGACTATGCTATATGGTGAGACACTGACTGTCAGACAATAATTAAGAAACACTAACTGTTAAACCATAAACATGAAACAGTAAGATTCAGAATAGTAATAAACTTACTTAAGATTTAACATGGCTAATTCATGTATGTTTTGTTATATTAATTCATAATTTAATGGATTTTTAAATATATCAGCCAACTAATACTCAATACCAAGGAATTCTAATGTGATGTCACCCTATTGATAACGATCTCTCAAAAAGTGATTTATTACATTATAATTAGTTTTCCTAGAATGTGAAACAATTTTTTTGAAATGTTAATAGCATTTTGTTGTCACAATTTATAGTTACATGCATGAATTAATATCCATATTCTAGTAATTTCTGTTTCATTTAAAAGATTTTTCACATAAACTACCAGCAGCTATGTATTCAGCTTTTGCAGTACATAATGCAACCGAATTTTATTTCATACTACACCATGAACAAGTGACTTTCCTAAAAAGTGACATGTTCAAGAGGTGCTTTTTCTCTCTAACTAACAACAACTGAAGTCAGCATCCGAATAACTAACTAATTTAAATTATTTTCCTCTAGGATAAAATAGTGATAGATTAGGTGTATTCATGAGGTATTTGAATATTTTATTTATATAATTTAAATAATATGTCATAATATTTTCCTGAAAACGAACACACATACCCACACTAAACATAATTTCAGGTCGACTAGCAGTCATGTAGAGTAATAATAAAATTATTCTTCTATAAGTACATTGATAAATAGATTTTCCATCTTGACCAAGATACAAATTACAAGTGGTACTCATGGGAGTGTTACTACATTATGTGAAAACCAATTAAAAACGTTTTATAATATCTCTAGTATATTTACATTGAGTTAAAATAATACATTCATTATTTTGAACGATTTGAATTCTGATAAAGAATATTATCTCACCCATTAAAATCATTTCAAATTCATTTAGAATCATTTTAGAAAAATAAAAACATATTTAATTTCATGATTATCAAAAGATAATGTAATCTACATAGATTTGATTAACTAAAACATCATTAGAAATTAATTTTATAAAATGGGTAGGATCGACTATTTCTTTTGTAAAACCATTGGAAATAAGGAAAGTATTAAACCTATCATACAAATCTATTTGATCTTGTCCTAAACCATATAAAGATTTTGATAATTTAAAATTATGATTTGGAAAATTGTTGTTTGTAAAACTAGGGGGTTGTTCAACAAAGACATCCTCAGCTATATACCCATATAAGAATGCAATCTTACCATAAGAACACACAACTGTCTTATGGGATTCCTATATGAAGAATACAAATTATTTGGAAAATAAAATCTATTTTTTCATGAATAATTGGATTATGTAAAAGAATTTGTGGAACTAGAACTAGAAGTACAATTCTAGTTTTTTATAATAGTATCAGATTTTTCATATTTGGGTACAAAATGTGATTTGGATAAATTTATTGGACCTCATTGATATCCTATCCCAGAAGTATACTTAAGAGCTCTATGTTTACCAATAATTTGATTAAGAGTATTTTTCCCATTAGAAATTTTTTCTAAGTATATCATGAATTGTTCATTTGTCATTATTAAAACATTGTTCTCATTGGGCATTTGAACATTTTTCTCCTTTTCAGTTGTAAGTTCAATTTTAGCAGTCATAGTAAGATCATGTTTTTTCTTCAATGATTTATATTTTTCTTTTAGTTCGTTGCATGGTTCATCATGCAAGTTGCAGTATTCAGACATTTCATCATTAGTTATAGTTTCAGAGTCATTATCATATCTAGAATAGTATGAATTATGTAGATGAGAGTCCGGTTTTACCATAGATGTGTTTGTCAAAAAACACATATCGACTAGGCCTATTCATCAAGTGATGTTTCTGAGACTCTCATAAATGTCCTCAGAAGAACTCTAGGTTGCTTCAATGTCCTTTTTATACTTCCAAACCTATCCTCATATCTCTTTTTTTTTACTTGAGCTTCGGACAGTCATCCTTGATATATCTTTTTCGATTACATTCATAGCACAAAATATCCTCAGTCTTTTCACTTCTTTTCCAATCCTTCTGTAAAATTCCATTTTGTTCAAATTTTCCATTGATGTTAGGCTTTCAGAAAAACAAATTCTTCTTGTAATATTTTATGAATCTTCTAGCTAATTGAGCCATATCCACATCATTGTTAGTTAATGATTGTTCACTGCTGGAACATATTATAGAAGCTTCCAATTTCCATTTGTCATTGTTTTTAGAGGTGGTGGTCATGAATGCAACATATTTACTCTTTGGTTCATCCTCCTCTTCCATGTTTAATTTTAGATCTTCTTCATACACCATCAGTTTCCCGATGAGTTATTTTTTAGGTATTGTGCTGATTTCGCTTGTTTCTCAAATAGAGATTGAGGTTACTCTCCATCTGTCAAGCATGCATTTGAGAATTTTCATGATTTGTTCCTTGGTTGTAACTTCTATTTCAAGAAAAATAATTGTGTTGACAATATTATCGAACCTATGATACATTTCAGATATAGTCTCATCAGGATTAATTTTAATGTTATCAAATTTAATAGTATATGTATTAAGTCTCATTTCCTTTACAATAGATGTTATTTCATGTATGACAGACTGAGCATCCCAAATTTCATAGGTAGTTTTACAAGAAGAAATTCTATTGAATTCTTCATATCTTAAGGAGCTGTATAAAGCATTCATAGATATTCAATTGATATTGTAGGTAGTTTTTAAAGGTTCATCCCATGTGATTCTATCATTAGAAGTAATCATATATTCATTCAAAATGGAAGACCAAATTTCAAAACCCATATTCTCTAAATGAATTTTCCTTTTAATTATCCATTGAGCATTGTTTGTTCCATTAAAAAATGACAGTCTCTTGGTTGCATCACCATTAAATCTATTATCCATAATAAATAAATTCATTAAAATAGATAGAAATTTGGAATTAATAGAAATTTACAGATCATCAAAGTTCAACTACAAACACAGTTTTATAAGCATAAACACAGTCTTAATAAAAAACTTATGATACCATATGTTGGTTAGAGTTGATTACACAAAAGGGGGGGTGAATAGAGTATCTATACAAATTTCTCGTTAAAAAGTATTTCTAAAATTTTTTCCCAAAATGATTAAAAACAGCCAATTTAATCAAGGATATACTGTTATCAGAGTTTGACTATTTAACTATCTTCTTAGAAGATTAATTAGTTCTTATTAATCTTAATATCACTTATTAATATTACTTTTGAATCTATTCTACTAAGACAAGATAATTATAACATTTTTCCAAGAGTAACTATGAATGTGAATTTAGTGATATCTGAATTATAGAGTAAAGTAGTAATACTAAGAAGTCTAAATTAAGAAGAACAACAGATATGAAATGAGTGTCTAAGTCTCAAGCTGAGACCAAATCCACTCCACTTGTTGATCACCCACCACAATGTAGTTTATATAATTAATCTTGATCCACACCTTGGATCATGGTTAACAATAGTACATTGGACTTTTAAGGTCACACAAGGAACTCTTCCATAGTTATTGGTGGGTACAAACAACCAAGACACACAGGAACCTCTTCCAGACATATCAGTGGGTATAGACAAGTGTAAAAAGATGCTTGAGTAAGTATATCTGGAATCCTTCAGTTTAATATAGGAGACATAGTGTGTCATGACCCGCCTTTACCAAAAGGAGGGAAGGGTCAACAGATTGCCTGGCCCTTCCTTCTTCATAATGAAGGAGAGATAATGACCCCCGAAACCCACCTTCAAAAGGTCCCAGATTGGCAACTAGATTCAAGGGTATAGAATCACACACTAAATGGAAGGAATTAACCTTTTTCTTTTAAATGGATCGGGAGATAAAATGGTATATCCCAAAAACACAAAAGAGAAATGTAAAGAAAAGCCCAGAACCATTCCCAATGATTGTTACAAAAGTAAAAAAATCCTCAAAGTACAAAGTGACTACAAGGGTAAAGTACCAAAGAAAGAAAAAAATAGCAACTGCAACTTCCCCAAAGGTCCGAGCAAGTATTGTCTCGCGCGATCCCCGAAGTCCTCCTAGAAACCTGAAAGTAATTTTATATATGTAGGGTGAGAATACACGTATACTCAATAGGGAAAACCAATGACTCTCGTGCACAAGTGGGGAGACATACTAATGTCTCGTGAGAAACAGACTACCTACTCTATCGAGGAGTTCACCCATTCCGCTCACCGGCCACAGTCACCAAATAACTCAAGAAACATAATGTATTTTAATATCACATCGATGTTTGGGTACCCTGCGCCACTTTCCCACTGGTTATTGAAGAAATTCTATTCATCGAACCAATCCCACCATTCTCACCGTAGTCCCACTGCCATTCCCCACCCACACACACCTGGGCCACAACCTCACCACAGTCCCACTGACATTCCCCACCTGCACACACCTGGGCCACAACTGTCACATGTAACCAAGCCTGCAAACACCTACTCCAGAACAACAACCGCCATGCTTGAAAAATCATGGGCTAGAAGATTTGCTGCCACGCCCGAAGATACCTGGGCCTCATCCCGAAGACACTTGGGAAATCCACCTACCCGCACACAGCTGGGCCAGCCACCACACTACCCTGCCCGAAGATTCTTTGGATAATAATAAAATTCAGGCCATCACAGCCTGCCCGATGATACTTGGGCTATCCGGGAAAGGGAACAGAAATTATCTAATATTCAGCCACTAATAGAAGTGTTGGGAAAGTCATTGTCCCCCATGAAATGGGGGGTGTTGACAATAAGTGATCAAATTGGGTGGGGCATGAATAAGAAACACAAAAGTAAAAGTATATGTATAGGTAGCAAGAACTCACCCAATATTTGTTTTTTTCTTCAGCCAACCTAAAGAACACAAACAACACCATGTCCAAATCACAACTTACACCAAACCAAAAAACCCATTTGTCCCATCCTTGTTTTCATGTTCAGTAATGATGTTTAAATAGTTTCTACACCTACTTAGTAAACTAGTAAACATAAGAACAAGTCAAGGGAAAACAAATTGTCAAGCATCAACTAAAACAGCCCAACCTGGTTCTCTTGTAAAGTCACAACAACAAATGGATAAGTGAGATCCCTCAAAGTAATGGATCCAAAGAAAAACCCCAAGACACTGCCTCGTGTCCCCACACCAAATGGTTTCTCAACAGCAGAGGATCCCACCCCAATTCGTGATATAAACAAGGTAACAACTCGGCCTTCAAATTCACAACCACTGAATCCATATCCATAGGGGATCCCATCCCCACCCACATCACCCAGCAATCGTCCCGTGAATGAAAACAAACAAACCACCACCACCAACACAAAGCAGGCCCGTGATAGTATTTTTAGATTTAAATGATATAACACACTCCATGATTTCAATTCAGTCATACATTTACCGGGGCTATCACATAAAAGGGTTGATCATAGTGCTTCCAATTTTTTTATCTGAATATATGTAATTAACCGATTTACTATTCACGGTAAGGGTTCACAACCACAAAACAACCCATTAAACATCACTAGAGGCCAGGGTTCCTTAGTGCAAAGAGAAAGACCACCAATGGCCATGATTTTTAGAAGGCTTAAGCCTGCACAATTCAGAAATCATAAATCATGGAAGATCATAAAATCAGAGCAACATTATCGGTCACATACCTCCTTTTTCATTCATTAGAATCAGTTTATATCTTTATTAGAGTCTGGTTCATCCAATTCTACAGAACCAGTAGCACACCAACCCCGCATGATACCAAAAAAGGTAGAGGTGATGGATAAAACCCTACTTGTTGATCAACGATCGATGCTAAGACTGAGCGTGGAACTCCATGGATAGCGATGCAGCTCATCTGAACAAAAGGTAATCCTATCACAGGGTGATCGAGAAAGGAAACATAAGGATAACATTTAGGTTATAAAGGGTGAGATACATCACACCCAGGGCCATTAATATATGGAGATAAAGGAACCTGAAACCGCGTAAGGCTCGGGGTCATGGGGTGAATACGCCATTGAGACACCCCACAAATCATTAAAGGGTCAGGAGGTTTAAACCGATGCACACAGCAGGTTAATTAATTAAATATTTAATTAACTGACATTTATGGGAGTTACAGGGCTTTAAATAAAGCATAAAGGGGTAAAAATAGGGTCTAAATCCTAATTTGCGCAAAAGGGAGGTGTCACTGGAAAAACCCTAACAAGGTTGGGTGACACTGATCAGTTCTATCGATCGGTCTCACCGACCGGTCGCGCCCATCGGTCTTGCCGATCGGTTTCCCCAATCAGTCTCCCCAATCAGTCTCACCGATCGGTCATGTCGTTCGGTCTCACTGACTGATCATGCTGATCGGTCTCACCTACCGGTCACGTCGATCCGTCTCGCACTGAGATTCTACCCATTGAGGATCCAAATTTTTGGAAAAGGAATGGAACCTTAGTGTCTGGGTCATCACATCATACACCTCTCAAACTATTCTCACCCTCGATATTTTAAACAACCCAGAAGGAAAGACCGGGTCCGAAAAATCACCTCAAATGATACCTCTCAAGAGTGAACCTCATTGTTAACTAAGAACACCTCCCTGTCAAGAACCAAGAAACATACCATGTCAAACTGCCCAGCCATGTAGGTTGGGGAGTATCCTTCCCCATGTAAAGATATTATCCACTTTGGGTGGCACTGACTCACCCACACATGTTTAATCGCATCCACCATAGTGTGTCTTGATTAGGGGTTGGGTCATCCCCTCCTTGTAGCCAAGACTCTTCACAAACATTTAGAGGAAAGAAAACCCAGTATTTTATAGCCAACAAGGAGAAATGTTCTATCACAAAAGGTATAAACCGAATAGTACAAAACTCAAAACAAATCTGGGCACAAGTCATGCATATGTTCTTCCCTCTCCCACATACTCTCCTCATGCCCACCATGTCTCCATGACACCTGAACCAAGGGGATAGTTCACCCACGAAGCACCTTCTCCTTGTGATAATCAATCATCACTGGTCACTCCACAATGTTCATGTCTTCCTTGATGTCCATCTCCCCCAAGCCGAGGACATGGGAATCGTCTTGCAGATACAGGCGGAGCTGGGACACATGGAAGACATCATGTATCCTCAATAGCGGTGGTGGGAACACTATCTGATAAGCCACCTCGCTGACCCGTCTCAACACTTCGAAGGGTCTGATGAACCTGGGTGAAAGAGTACTCCCCTTGCCGAACCTCCATTGTCCACGCCAAGGGTAGACCTTCATGAACATTTGGTCTCCAACCTCAAACTCCATGGGCCTTATCCTTTTATCAACATTTGACTTATGCCGGTCCTGGGAAGCCTTCATCCTTTCCTGTATGAGCTGAACCTTCTCTATCATGCTCTACAACACCTTTGGGCCAAGGATTCCTACCTCTCCTACTTTGGTCCAATACATAGGTGATTGTCATGGTATCCCATAAAAGGATTCAAACAGGGCCATACCAATGGCAGAGTGATATATATTATTGTAGGAAAACTCTACCAGCGGCATGTATAGAACCAACTATCCTCCTGAGTCCATAACACATGCCCGTAGAATATCCTTTAAGTTCTAGATGGTGTGCTCTGTCTGTGGAAGGAATGCAGTTCTAATATGCAGCTGGGTTCCAAAAGCATGTTGCCTCTCCAGACTCATGAGGTAAACCGTGCGTCCCTATACGAGACTATAGACCTTATAACTCCATGAAACTGCACCACCACATCCACGTAATTTCATTCCATAGCATCCACTTCCTCCCAGATGGCGTCGTATCCCCCCTTGTAACTTGTTAGTCTGGTGATGAAATCCATCGAGATGTCATCCCACTTCCACTCAGTAACATCTAAAGGTTGTAACAACTCGCCTGGAATAAGGTGTTCAGCCTTTACATTCTGACACACTATGCACATGGCCACAAACTCTGCCACTGCTCGCTTCACTCTGGGCAACAAAAACTGTCTCTTCAGTCCCTGGTACTTCTTGGAAACTCTTGGGTGTACCGGTAGGGGTGATTTGTGGAACTCACTGAGAACCTGGTCGTGTATTGCCTCTGGAAAAAACATCTTCCCCTGGAAAAGAATCCGATTTTGACAATCTTCTGTCCACCCTTCTGTAGCATTACCCTGGTCAACTCGGTCACGCATCACATCACACTCTGGGTCTCCCCATTGTGACTCCTCCACTTGCTGAAATAGAGATGACTGCACTACCATCTGATACAGGAAACCTCTACCACTATCCATCCTCGCATCCAGGTGTAAGGCAACCAACACCTGCATTTCCCTCCAGGTGGCTTTCGACTCTCAGACTGCATCCTTCTATGATCTCCAACTCAAGGCATCAGCCACTACATTTCTGTTACCCGAAGTGTAGGAGATATCGAAGTCGAAATCCTAGAGGAACTCCATCCACCATCATTGCCGCAAGTTTTGGTCCTACTGGGAGAAGATATACCTCAAGATTTTGTGATATGTCAAGACCACAAAGTGTTCTCCAATGAGGTAGTGCCACCATAAGCATAGCACAAAAATTACCCATGTAAGCTCCAGGTCGTGGGTGACATAATCGTGCTTCTGAGGGCATAGCTATCTAGACTCATAAGAGATCACCCATTGTCGCTGCATCAACACACATCCTAGGCCCTGTCTTGAAGCATCACAAAACACCTCATAGGTCTCCCCTTCTTATGTTAATCTCATTAGTGGGGCACTAACCAACTTATTTTTTAGATAGGTGATGGCTACCTCGCACTGCTCACTCCACACAAAAACCTGACCCTTCTTGGTCAAGGCCGTCAAAGGGGCTGAAAATCGGGAGAAGTTTGGTATGAACCTCCGATAGTAACCTGATAGCCTGAGGAAACTACAGACCTCTAGAAAATTATTGTGTTCTACCTAAGATACAACTGCTTCATCCTTTGATGGGTCCACTGCTACCCCCCGCTCAGACACCAAGTGCCCAAGGAAGCGCACTTCTTGCATCCAGAACTTGCATTTTGACAACATACTATAGAGTTGGTGTTGTCGGAGGACCTCCAAAACCTTTCTCATGTGCTCCGCATGGTCCTCCTCTTATCTCTAATAAATCAGGATATCATTGATGAAAACAACTACGAACTGATCCAGTTACTCCTGGAAGATGGAGTTCATAAGCCCCATGAACATAGCCGGGGCGTTCGTAACACCAAAAGGCATGACTACATACTCAAAGTGTCCCTATCTTCACCTAAAGGCCATCTTCGATATTTCACTCTCCTTTACCCTCAACTAGTGATACCTAGACCGCAGGTCGATCATCGAGAACCACCCTTCCCCTTTCAGCTGGTTGAAAAGGACGTCTATCCATGGAAGAGTGTAGTAATTCTTGATGGTTACCTGATTCAGCCTCCTGTAGTCTATACACAACCAGAGACCACCATCTTCCTTCATGGCAGACATGACTGGAGAGCCCCATGGTGATACGCTCGGTCAAAAATAACCCCACATCATCAAATCGTCAATCTGAATCCACAACTCCCGTAGCTCCGAGGGTGTCATCCGATAAGAAGCCATCGAGATCGGCTGAGAACCAGGATGCAAGTATATATCAAACTCAATATCATGTCGAGGGTGTAGAGTCGTCACCTCCTCAGGGATGACGTCCATAAACTTAGTGAATATCCCTGGTACCTCCACCAACTCATCATCTACTGACTCCACTGACAGCTCGACTAAGAAGGAGAGGAGGGGTTCCTCTCGTATGCTTCCCTTCTGGCCGCCCTGCTCGCTGGTGAAAGTAACACGCCGGCCGCCCATGTTCGAGAACACATCTCATCCTTGGAATAATTCGATGATGGCACAAATAGAGAACAGCCAGTCGATGCCTAGGATGATATCGTATGATTGTATCTGTAGCAGAAGAAGATCCCTGACTGACTGATGTGGACCTATCATCAGTTTGCATCATCGACAAGCATATATCCAGTCGGTATGACCTCTGACTGGTGTGATCCACACCAGGGGGGACTGGATGTCTCTCGGTATGTTGACCCAAATAACGGGCTAGAATTGGTGTAACAAAGGAGTGAGAAGCTTCTGTATCGAACAAGGCATAAGTAAGGGTACTAAAAAAACTGATCGTACCTCGAACAACCTCCAGCCCTGCTGGAACTACTGCCTCCATGGCGTGTAACTACCCACGCCCAGCTCCTCTGCCGCTCGGCTTTTGGCCACCTCCCAGACCACACCCCGGTCGAGGATTCTAAGGAGTTCCCTGAGGTCGGCCACTGCCTGCTACGTCTTCCCTCAGAGAAGCAGGAGCTCGCTATCTCTACTGCAACTGCTGGAAAGGCCTAGCTGGAAGCAGCTGCTGGGGCGGTTGCTGGGGTTGTCTGCCACCTCCATACTGTACCCGGTCCGGGAACTGACTCCGGAGATGTCCCTGGCTCCCATAGACGAAGCATCGCGGTCCTGTGCCCGATGGAAATGGGCGAGAACCAGGGGACCAGAACTGAAACTACTACGGCCTGATCCCTGCTCGTCAGAACCTGGAGGGTCCTGATGCTAGAGGCATGTGGCTGACGGCCTTCCCCATTGATAGTCCCATATGGATCCCCTCTCGTGACACACCTCCTAAAGCATGCATCATCTCCACCACTTCGGCCTTCTTCTGGACCTCCAAGTTCGTCAGGAGGGTAAAGGGGGTAACAACATATTTTAGGGAGGGTCGGAGCACCTCCTCTAAACATATTTCCTGAGACTCCTTGTCGGGGAAGAGGTCAGGAGAAAAACATAGGAGGTCCTTGAACTTGATTCCTAGCTCCCTCAAAAACATAATCCCTAGCTGGAGGGAGTGTAGCTCATGTCTCTTTTCCGCATTCATCATCGAAGAGAGGAATTCCACACGGTACTCCCTCTCGAAATTAGCCCATGCCACCTTAGCATCTCTCCTCTCCCCAAGGTAAAG
The DNA here is from genome assembly GCA_963277665.1 of Viscum album. Lineage (NCBI taxonomy): Eukaryota > Viridiplantae > Streptophyta > Magnoliopsida > Santalales > Viscaceae > Viscum > Viscum album. Next base: position 837,796,174 of record OY728164.1, on the reverse strand, counting down.
CGCCCACCACTGACATGTCACCCCCCGCATCTATCTAACAGCTAGAGGAACCCAGTACTCGTTCGAGGGCCGAATCAGGCCGAAGGCTATCACTAGATCCTCTAGCCAAACTTTTGTCTTCACGTCATAGGTGCTACCCTCATACTTCTCGAGGGACTGTCGCTGGATGGCCCAAAGTGTCATCTACCACTGTTCATCCTCCTCCTCTTGATCAGCTCTCTGCCGATCAACCAAGGTAGTCTCTGAGGGCTCGATCGCCTGTACCAGATGTGGTCGCCTTCCCGGTTCCATACCTGCAAGGTAAACTAGGAATTCATAAGCCCTAGTACTGCAGAATATTGTTCTTAAAAAACATTCTTAATCTTTTTATTGATTTCAATTCCCAAAACACCCATGAAACACAAGAACACATGTCACTATGATGCATTTATCTTTCCTAGGGCCTCTAACTTGAAATAAGAGTGGCCTCACTTGGTCGTTCGGTAGGTCCAGAGTCCTTGCATCAGATCACAGGGGGCCCTAAAATCCCGTGTCCTAGCCAGTATTCCCTATCCTAATTCACACACCAAGGTCACCCAACACCATTTCCCTACCATCCCAGGAAGTCATCATTGTGCCAAACTCCAGACTCCATCTTATCCCTCAACCTCACCCTCTAATTCCATTCTATCACGACCCGCCTTCACCAAAAGGAGGGAAGGGTCAGCAGATTGCAAGGACCTTCCTTCTTCAAGTTGAAGGAAAGATAATGACCCCCAAAACCTGCCATCAATAGGTCCCGGAGTGGTGACTAGCACCAAGGGTATACAATCACACACTAAATGGAAGGCATTACCCTTTTTCCTTTAATAGGACCGGGAGATAAGATGGTAAATCCCCACAACACCAAAAGCGGAAAGTAAAGTAAAGCCCAGAACCATTCCCAATGCATGTTACAAAAGTAAAAAAGAAATCCAAAAAGTAAAAAGTGACTACAACGGTAAAGTACCAAATAATGAAAAAAAAGAGAAACTACAACGACCCCAAAAGTCCGAGCTATTATGGTCCCGCGCGATCCCCGAATTTTACCTGGAATCTTGAAAGCAGTTTTATATATGTAGGGTGAGCATACAGGTATACTCAGTAGGGAAAACCAAAGTCTCTCATGCACAAGTGGGGAGACATACTAATGTCCCGTGAGAAATAGAGAACCAACACTATCGAAGAGTTCACCCATTCCGCTCACTATTCATACTCACCAAATAATGTAATAAAAGTAATGTATAGTTATTGCACATTGATGTTTGGGTACCATGCGCCACTTTCCCACTGGTTATTGAAGACATCATACGCATCAAACAAATCCTTCCATTTTCACTGTAGTCCCATTTTCATACCCCGCCCGCACACACTTGGGAAACAACCTCACTGCTGTCCCACTGCCATACCATGCCCGCACACACCTGGGCCACAACTGTCACATGTAACCACGCCTGCAAACACCTAGGCCAGAACAACCACCACCAAGCCTGAAAACACCTAGGCTAGAAGATCCAATTCCATGCCCGAAGACACCTGGACTACATCCCTAAGATTCTTGTGAAAACCACATGCCCACACACACCTGGTTCAACCACCACACTACCCTTCCCGAAGATTATTGGCCTAATAAAAGACTTTAGGACATCACAGCCTGCCCAAAGATACTTGGGCTATCCGCAAAAGGGAGAAGAAAGGATCTAATAACCAGCCACTAATAGATGTGTTGGGAAAGACACCCTCCCGCATGAAATGGGGGTGTTCAGCACTAAGTGCTCAAATTGGGTGGGGTGCGAATAAGAAACACAAAACAACAAGTGTATGTATAGGTATCAAGAACTCACCTAATTTAGGTTTTTTTCTTCAGCCAGCCTAAAGAACACAAACAACACCATGACCAAATAACAACTTACATCAAACCAAAAAACCCAATTTTCCCATCATTATTTTCCTGTTCAGTAATGATGTTTAAATAGTTTTTCCACCTTCTTGGGAAACTAGTAATCATAATCACAAGTCAAGGGAAAGCAAACAATCAAGCATCAACTACAACATCCAGACCCAGTTCTCTTGTAATGTCACAAAAACAAATGGATAAGTGATATCCCTAGAAGTACTGGAACCAAAGGGAAACCCCATGACACTACCCTGTGTCCCCCCCAAATGGTTTCACAACAACAGAGGATCCCACTGCAATTCGTGATATAAACAAGGTAACCACCCGGCCTTAAAATTCACCACCACTGAATCCATATCAATAGGGGATCCCATCCCCACCCATATCACCCAACAATCATCCCGTGAATGAAAACCACCAAAACACCACCACCAACACAATGTAGGCTCATGCCAGTATTTTTAGATTTAAAAGATTTAACACACTCCATGATTTCAATTCTGTCATACATTAACCAGGGCTATCACAGAAAAGGGTTGATCCTTTTGCTTCCAATTTGTTTACCTGAATATAAGTACATAACCGATTTAATTTTCACAGTAAGGGTTCACAACCACAAAAAAACCCATTAAACAACACCAGAGGCAAGGGTTCATTAGTGCACAGAGAAAGACCACCAACGACCATGATTTTCAGAAGGCGTAAGCCTGCACAATTCAAAAATCATAAATCATGGAAGATCATAAAAATAGAGCAACATTATCAGTCACATACCTCCCATTTAATTATTTAGAATCAGTTTATATATTTTTTAGAGTTTGGTTCATCCAATTCTAGAGAACCAGTAGAACACCCAGCCCGCATGATACACAAAAGGGAGAGGTGATGGATAAAACCCCACTTGTTGATCAACGATCGACGCTAAGCATGGGCATGAAACTCCACAGATAGCTAAGTGGGTCGTCTGAACAAAACGTACTCCTAGCACAGGGTGATTGGGAAAGTAATCCTAGGGATAACCCTTAGGTTATAAAGGGTAAGATATAGCACGCCCCGAGCCGTTAAGATAAGGAGAAAAAGGAACCCGAAACCGCGTAAGGTGCGGGGTCATGGGTTGACTACGTGGTTGAGACACCCCCACATCATTAAAGGGTCAGGTGGTTTAAACCGATTCACACACCATGTTAATTCATTAAATATTTAATTAAGAGACATTTATGGGCGTTACTGGGCTTTAAAACAAGCTTAAGGGGGTCCAAATAGGCTTTAAACCCCAATTTGCGCAAAAGGGAGGCGTCACTGGAAAAATCCCGACAAGGCTGGGTGACACCAATCGGTCTCACCCATCGGTCTCACCAATTAGTCTCGCCGATCAGTCGTGTCGATCAGTCTCTCTGACTGGTCACACTGACCAGTCGTGCCGATTGGTCTCACTGATCGGTCGCATCGATTGGTCCCGCTGACCGGTCGCGTCAACGGTCTTGTGCCATGACGCTACCCCTTTAGGATCTGGATTTTTGGCAAAGGAATGGAACCTTAGAGTCTGGGTAATCACATAGTGTGTGGTAAAATAGATACCCACATTTCTCGAAAGATAATAAAATGATACAAAACAAAGAAAAAATATTGAGATAGCTTTTGAAATGCTTTGAGTGTTGGTCTTTGTAGATCTGGACTTTTTGAGATGATGTAGATGCAAAACTCAATTACTCGTATGGAAAATAGACTGTCGAATGTCAGACGGATCCGGCTTCTGTTGTTCATGATGATTGACATTGAGAAGATGTTATTGGGAATCTGGAATGCCTCATGTGTTCTTCTGCCATGTCGAGTGGCATGAGACAATTCATTATTTCAATAATTCTCTAAGTGTATACTTTGTTGTCATGCTACCTCCTTTTTATTTCTGGACCGCATTACTCTTTTTTGATGAAGTGCATGTGTTTGAGCTAACAGGTTGCATGTATTCTGCACCTCATACCTCATACTTGTCTACAAAATAAGTATCAATTATATAAGTGCGTTAAAATATTTAAATTTGACCGTAATAGATTAAATACAATGATGAAAAAACATATTATGAAATGGTGTCACGGTATGTCATGAAAACGGTCTCTTCTTCACAAAATGTCATGATTGGTCACGGTGTCTTGATATCATGGTGTCTGGATCATGAAGTCTTGTTCACAATGTCTTGTTCATGGTGTCTTGTTCATGGTGTCTTGTTCACGGGGTCTTGTTCATGGTGTTTACATCACATTATCTCATGGTCATGGTGTCTCATTGCCACTATCTCTTTATGTCATGGTGTCTACTTGTTCACGGTGTCTCAGACTTAGTCAAACATCTATATTCAGACATAAGCAATGATATTCATGGAATGATTTAAACTTTTCAGAGAAGTCATTAAAAAGTGAATCAAATGTTAGTGTATAGTAACCAAACTAATTGTATAGCACTTAAGTGCTTTGGGTAGCTTTTCAAGGAAACTGTACATCTTATGTGATATAGATTACATGGAGTTGATGGGTTATAGTTTGAATTGGATTTTTGATCATTAAAACATGATTAATACAAGTGGATTCCCACAAATTTCAACTTCAATTTTATATTAATCAAATAATTTTTAAATTTAATTTTATTTAATATATATAGATACTCTTGTATTTCCTATTTATATACCATGTAATGAATTATTGTGGAAATATGAATGCATTTCTTATATGAATATATTTTAAAGGGATATGAACACCATTTTCATTGTGTGTTATCTTTATCATTGGATGATGATTTATTTTTTTAGGAACACATAAGTATGGTTTATTATTTCTGGGGTCATATTTCACTATATAATTATTAATTTAATGTTTTATATCTTTTGAGGTATAAATTATGATCATAAACATGAGGAAAATTATTTAGGTTTATTAGATTGAAGATGAATAATATTTTGATTAGATATTTCTATATGACTGAGTGTGGCCATGATGTAGATAAATTAATTTGAAAATATTGTATATGATTATAAAGGAAATTACCTATGTTTAGCTGAATGACAATAATCATGATTCATATATCAACGTTATTAATTATTTTAATACTGATTATTTTGAATATTCGATATTTCTATGTTATATGATATTGTTTTGATCAGTGGATCATGTTTTGTTTGGTATAAATTTATTAGTTATACGTAATATACCAATATTTTCATTCTATGGAGTCTTATTATAGAACCCTATAATTTTATAACAGAAATCACATTATATAAATTTGATATCATTGATATATTCTTTTACATGTGATAATCAGTAAAAAAATAACAATATAGTATTCAAATATTATTATTTATACACATCATAACTGTTGAATATAATTGTATGAATTTGAGTAAAAACATTATGAATAACATTCATAATGTTTGAAATAAATATAAATATATGTAACAATTATTATAAATTTATATCATTATTTTTATTGATTAATTTTTATGGTTCAAAAAATAATTTTTATTTCAAAAAAATATAATTGAGTTTTTCCAGTTGAAATTACATTAAATTCTACCACTTTTAGGAATTTTATTTTACTAAAATTATTAACTTGAATAAATCATTATATAAATATATACTTTTGTTGGTTTTATGGATTTTTATGAAATGATTTATTTGTCAAGGAATAGTGAAAATATAGATTTTTTAAATAATAGAATTTCATTTCATTAAAAATAATAGTTTAAAACCAAAATAATATTTTATTTTTAAAATTATTTTGTAATTTTAAGAATTATAAATGTAATAATGAAATTATTTTCATTTGAGTCATTAATATTCCTGATTTTCTAAGAAGATTATTTTTTTATTTAAACGGTTTTGAACAAATTGTATTTATAATTACATAATGATGATCCCATTTTAATTCATTAAAATTTCCCATAATTATTAAACATTTTTATTAATTTTATATAATATATGTAAATATATATGTCTTAAATTCATATAATGATGGTAACATCTCTTAAAGTTACTTTATGATTATCTATTTTTTAGACAAAAATTTTCCTGAAAACATGATTTCTATTTCCTTCTGATGGTTTAAATTATATTACATTTTTTTAAATTTTTTTAATTTAATAATGAAACATTTATTCATTATTTTTAAATTTAATTATTTTTTATGTATTTATGTATTATTTTATTCATTATGGATATAAATTATGGTAAACATTTTTCACCTCATTGAGTGTGAAATGTGTAAAACATGTTTAAAACATTTATATAACTATTTCAAATTACATTAAAATGTTAATTTATATAATCAAATGAATGGTGTTTGGCCATTATCATCCATGTATTACAATTTTAAAACTCATTTCCATTTTCTATTTATTTTTACGTTATTAATATTTATATAAATAATAAAATAGAAAATATATATTTATTGGTTATAATATGTTTTATAATTTTTCAAAGATAAGAAAAATTAATCATTATATAAAAATGAATATATAAAAGATAAATTATTCTTCATTGTGTTTATTTATTTTTATCTTTTAATGATGAAAAAATTACATTATGTCCATACACAATGAATAATGAATTTTTCTTCAAGAATTAATAAAAGAACAAAAATTATTTTTAAAAACGCCAGAAGTAATAATTTTTGTTTCTGAAAAATTATACCAAGAATTAAAAATATACTTAAAAAATTATTTACTTTTAATGATTATTATAACAATATCAATTCTATCATGTATATTTTCAATCAAAATATATTAACAGTTCCTAAAAAGATTTATGTAGATTTTTTATGATAAATACTATTTATTAAGATTATTAAAAATCATAAAAGTTTTGTATGATGATAATAAAAAATGATAAATAGTCAAAATTATCATCTTTGAAACATTTTTGAGCAACTATTAGGCTTATATTAAAATTTATAAAACATTAGTATTGAATTTTTTTTAACTGATTTAAGGGAAATAGTTTCTTAACCAATGGGAGAAACCAAAAGATAATGTTTAAATGGATGTATTTACCTATCAAGATTTTAATAAATAGTTATATAAAGACATAATATTCATTTTTTTATATTCCATGACATTTTTGAATAATTTTACAGGATTTATAAACATATTATAATTAAATATTTATTGTATTTTAAAAAATCAATTTACTGATATTTTATATTAAATATTATTGTATTAAATTATTTAGATGTGATAAAAATCATATCTTTATCCTAGAGAATTGAATATTGATGAAAATAAAATCTAAGATCCACTTCTATTCCATATTCCTTTCTTGTAACATTTTAGACCCTTAAATAGTACAATCATTAGTTATTTTAGTTATTGTAAAAAGGTTTATTGATGAGTTAAAATTATGATGTAATGATGAAAAAACCCAATACATTCCCACATTTTATTATATGATAGTATTTATACTCCAATTAATATTTAAATTTAATTATTTTTATTCAATATACTTTCCCAAAATAATCATTTATAGAATTCTTACAATTTTATTAACTCATAGGGTTCCCCTCTCACCGCTATAAATCATGTAGTTAAAAGTTATAGTAAATGGAATTTAACAGTTTTTATAATGTGTTTTCTATACTGAAGATGATAAATGGAAGGATTTAACTATGCACAAAAAAAGAATTGTTAAATGTTCATTAACTATTATTTTCTTCATAATCACTAATGAAAATTTTATCTATCCCAATGGTTTGAAATTGGTGGGATATCCCATAAAATAATTCGGAAAAACAATCCCTATGGTTGGAGAAACTGTTGGATGGTGGGGCATTGCAATAGACCTATACCAATAAGTTTATATGATGCTTTGGTATATGTATTTATACAGTTATCTATTCCAAAAATTTGAATAAAACTATTGGGATATATATATATAACAGGTTGTTAATCCATTTACATTCATACTTCCCAGAACAACCCAGAATCCTACAATCCACTTCTCTCTTCTAACAGTTTCATTTAAACCGTTGAGATATATGTATAACAATAGTTTTTGAATCTCTCCAATACATTCCTCTCCAAAACTATATACCAATGGTTCTAAGAACCGTTGTTATATCCTCCATGATCTATATAAAAATCTAGATCGTATAAAATATATCTAAAAACTTTAAAAAAAACATCCAAAAATTGTAAAAAACGGTTAGAAACTGTAAAAATTATTCAAAAAACTATAAAACATAACCAGAACATGTTTAAAAATAACCAGAACCTGTAAAAAAATTATAGCCATGTAAATGAATTGAAATGGTCTGGTCATTATTAGTTTATTATTTGAAGGATTCAATGAGATTTATTTGGACTAAGTGATAAAAAGTTCATGGTTAGGGGAAAATAAATGTGATGATGTGTTCTTAACAGGGTTGAGAATTTCGTTAGAGGGAGAAGAGTGTAGTGATTTAGTTTTACATCTAGGTATGAATTTCCATGTTGCCTATTCAATAAATAAGGCCTCAAATTGTTGGAACTGAAGTCATGTTTGGTTAGTAACATGTTTTCACTATGATCACAAGGAATAATGTTTATCATATAAGATTTGTTAATACACAAAATGCACTGAGATTATAAAAATATAACTTCAAAAATATTATGAATGATAAAATAAATAATCACATGAAAAAAATATAATGTACCCTCCCATAAGTGGAGAACTATCTTTAATATTGCAGAACATATAGTTTCATGTGACATTCTGTAATGAATCTCGATAGCTTTCATCTGTCCTAATCCATGATCAACACTAATGCTCCCACGGTGCCTTGAGGTCCATTCATAAACAAAATGATTAATTTGTTATATGTGTTAAACTAACCCATATCACCAGTATAGAATCCAACAAGATCAATGGTATAGGCGGAATGAGGAATTAAATTATTGTCATACTATGAAGCTTAAATATTAAATGAAAGTTGTCACCACCAATGTGAACGTACACAAATACTTCAACTGAATGACCTGAAAACATAAAATTCAAGTAAAAAAGAATATTTTGAAAATAAATTATTCTTAGTAATGATATCTATTTAGTAAAGACCTCATTAAAAAATATGACAATATTAGGAAACAAAATATTCAATCGGTGAAAAAAGTAGTTTGATATCAGTGAATAATATTCATAATCAGTTGAGACATAGAGAATGAATCTATGAAATTCGGGTGCAATAATGATGAAATTGAGGATGATAAGTCATTCTATCCTACCAAGAATTTTCAACATAATTACCTAGTCATGATCTCATTTATTCTATAATACTGTGCATCATTACCATATGTAATGACAAATCATATTTTTACACAACCCCACCTTTCAGCAATGCTTCTGGTATTCTCTACACCCAATAAAAAACATGGCTATTGTATGGATTCTAGTTAAGTCCAACATACAAAGTAACAACTGAAATAAAATTGGGGAAAAAAACCTCACGAATATTCTAGAACCAACAAGGGTTTATGATTCATATCTTTTCCAATAAAATCATCAGATTCCAATCCACAAGTCATCACATTAAAAAATAAGTCCTCAAACTTCTCTCTAGAAGATCCATGATAATGATTTCATGAAAACATACCATCTAAAACTAACAAGTGATAAAGAATGACACCATATTCTTATACATCTCTATACACAGGACCACCACGGTGAGCATAACGCCTTTAGTGAGTGTCCACACTATAATTCTTCTCATTATTACATGTGAGAAAGAATTCAATATGAATATTTAGTAGAGGATACAATAAATCATATGAATTGATGGTGGTAAGGTGAAGCTTATGGTGGGGAGTACGATAATCCCGAAAAGTGTTAAACAATGACATAATCAGTGTTTTTAGATATATGGGATATGGTAAGAAACATCTAGTTCTTTCAATTATGAAAACATGTATTGTATCTGTTTTGTCAGTCCGAGAACCATAAAATAATCATTATTTATTGGATGTGTTTTGAGAGTTGGTGAGTGGAATGAGGTTCTTTAGCCTTAATGTATTGACCGACATAGTTAAGGTTATATGGATGTGTTTAACATTGACACCTCTAGGGGATTAGAAGAATTATAATAGGAATATTTTGAAACCACCTGTTCATACGGGCATTCAAAATTTGAGGAAAATATTGAATTTTCAATTAATGAAGTGGTTTTTTAAATGTAGTTTGAGATATTTTGTTAAGGGTTGACACCAATAGAAAAGGGATTTTGAACAATAGAATAGGTCATTATATGTACCTCACGATCTCGTGGTAACATCAAGTAGTGGAAGAGGTGGCTACTGAAAAACTGCAACAGAACACTGGATGACTATTTGTCTTTTTTAGGGTAAAATTTATAAAATTTCCCCATTGTTTATTTCAAGTGGGAGGCCCCTTATCCTAATAAATTTGTGAAAACCATGGTAATCCATCTCTCCCTTCTCCCCCTTCATGATTTCTTGTTGTTTACTCCCTCATTCACATGTTAATATGGCTATGTGGTATAGATCATTAATTTTAGAAAAAAAATACTAAATGAAAGAGCATCTAGTCAAACCTCACCAAAAGTATTCTCAAAAAGTATATGTGATGTATATCTATAGACCAAGTATGAATATACTTAGCTTTGTTATTATTGAGTGATTTAATCTTCAAATAAGCATAAACACAAATGCAATAGTTTCTTTAACGGTAAATGAAATGACTTTAACTGCACAAAATCATAACTATCCTTCTACCTATTCATTGTGTGTGAATTGATCGTCAAGAATGAAACACATATTCTCATGACCCCACTGAAAGCCTTGAATAGTTACATCAGAGAACATCAGAGGCTTTGGTGTATTATCATCAAGAGAGAAAATTATTCAACTAGAACAACAGAAAAATACACACCCAAAACAAGCACTCCATATTAACATGCTTTCTATTTTGATTTGTGAGAGAATCAAAGTCCCAACAAAATACATACCAAAAACAGAATAGGAGGCTGTGAAAAAACACATACCAAAACTATCACTACAAAATAAATACACAAAAATAGCCATACAGAAAAATACATAACCAAATAGGCCCTAAAGAAAAATATATATCCAAACAGAATAAGAGGTTGTGACAGAACTAGAGGCTACATAAAAAGTACTAGGAAATACATATTCTCTACATAATACCATGCTTTCTATTTCATGAAAATTTGTTTGTACTAGAAAATAAGAAAGTCGGTGATAGATCATGTGTCACTCTTATAGACTGGAAATAACATTCCATTAGGGGGACTCATGGTCCCTAAAAGAGAAATTATAGCATGGAAATAAAAAACAACAACTAGGTTTTTCAGGGTCCCCATTACTATTTTTAGTGGTCCCATGTGATGAATAATGGGAGGTGAGGCAGTTTTAAAGGGTTGGTTGGAGAGAGTATGGGTTGAAACTTATAGGTTACCACAAAAAATACCTACGATAACTCATGGTAATGTGTGTTTTTGACTAGTTTGAATAAGAATATTAGATAAATAATTATGTCTCTATATAATAGGAATTAGAAATGGATGTTTCAAAAGACATTTTAATGAATAAAAAAGTTATAGGAAAATAAGGAAAGGAAAAATATAAATGGAATAATCAACCACTTCATAGATTTGAACAAAGTGGTAAGGGTAGATCTGTAGTATATATTTATAGATATCCTTTTGATAATTCAAGTACATGAAGTAGAGAGTATAAAAAGTTAAATATAGTTAAATACATATACTCTCATATTACAGATTATTTGAATGAGGATCCATTGTATTGGTAATTCAATATATAAACACTAGAATCCATCACAAGAATACAGTAGGTACCTTTTCCAGGAAGAACAATCTAGGCAAAACCTGTAAAAAATATACATCAAAGTAATAAAATTGAAATGGTTTCATCATGATCAGTGGATTACTTTGAGGATTCAATGAGATTTGGTTTATACCAACAATTTTACCCAAAATTCCAGACTAAATAGTCTAGTTTGGAGGATCTTATGATGTGTACATTGAAGAATTCAATGGATATGGTTAATAAAATATTTTATTTCACTGGATGTTGATTATTATAACACCCATCGTGTACATGTAGTTGAAATCCTAGAATCAATAGAGAGTACACTACTAGAAGATAATTTTGATTTAAAAACCATGTTGTACATAACTAATCTGCATGTACCTTGGGTGGACAATGACTTTGGTTTGTCTGGAAGTACACATTGACTAACCATAGAGAGTTATAGGTTGTGTGTTATATAGGTACACATCATGTACATAAGTTTACATTACATGATATGCTACGGTACATTCTATGTACCTCTCTTGGTAATACACACCATGTCTAAAATATTACACATTGTTTACATCTTCCAAATTATTGCACATGACATATCAAATTCTCTAATGTAATATCATGATCTGTAAGCACTCTATAATGTGTAATATTTCCCCATAGATTTTGATGGCTACCATTTCATATATAAATTTTAGATTTTACATGAATTGATATTCAAAATCTTTTCCCATTTAGATTGGATACCAAATGAAAAATATCAATCATGTGGTTCAATGAATTTTTCATTAGATAGAAACCTTTTTTTGGCTATGAAGATGTTATAGAATGTAAATTCCATTGTTAATCCTAAGGGTTTTAATTCATATACGACTACATAGGGAACAAGGATCCTCAATATGTGGATCAGATATGGTCTGTATTCTTCCTAGTTACATGATCATTGGATATTTCAATAGTGTTTTTATTTGGACTAATTATGTAATAAAAAGGTCATGGGATCCTCTACTAGAGTTAATATTCATCCAAACTAATTTATATATTGAATGATGCACGTATAATATATTTAAGTCCAATTGTCAGCAAGAGTAAATCATTGTATGATTCTTGTTTACTCTTCAAGGAGAAACATACTTGTTGGAGTGGGTTAGGTTTATTAAATTGGTTATTTCATAATATCCTTTCATCTTAACTATTACCCTTCTGTCTCATGATGACCATTTTTTAGAGATAATTCATTCCAACTAACTTCATCAACAATATTTTATGTGTAGAGTATTCATATTCCATTAAATACATATGTGAGTGTTATGTGATGATTTTTTGGGTTATGTTGATATGGGCTAATGTGTAGTGGGTTTCATATAATATTAGAATTACATGTCATAATTTTGGTGCATAGTATTGATGATTCATTGATATATGAAATATTCTAATATTAGGTAGATAAAGAAACCAAAGAAGGAACAAGATGGATAAGAGAAAAATTGAATACCCAACTGTAGTGATAAAAGAAGTAGTAGCGGAGTCATTAGAGAAACAGAAGAAATATTCTCTTACACAATCCTCTAAGGGAAATAAAAAATTCACACAAAAAATGACGTCTGTTGCAACAACAACAACTAAAAACTTTTAAAACCATCTTAATGGGGTTGGAAACATGGCTCAAACATTGAAAATTATTGAACTGTCAAGAAATAACACAACAATTGATCATTTTAGTTATTCTAATTAAGTATATTAAATTAAATATACACATATATTTAAAATAATAATATTGTGAAACAACCACAATGACATGCCCAAGCATCCACATATATCATAAAAAAAAAGTAAATTCAATTAAGATTTAATGGAAGACAACATAAATAGTACCTACGATTATCCCATTTGATTCCAAGGGTAAATATTTTCTACCAAGGTCCTAAAAATCCCACCAAGCTCATCCAACCTCAAACTTGATCATCTAGGCTCATTGCATTTCCTAGATCTACGTAGTTACATCAAGCTAAATTTATTTAATAAATTATAATTATTTAATTAATTAAATTGAACACTTTCATATTATATCTTAACATATCAGAAATTTCTTCTATGTCAAAACCATTAGCATTAATGGCCATGCCACTCCAAATTCATCCATGAATCTAAGATGCACAAACCCCAAATTAAAAATGCATATTCAATAGCAAACAAAATTGATTTTTGGAAAAACCTATTCGAAGAATATGAATCATTAAATAACTCAATTGGGTTGATGTGATGAAATAGGAAGGCATGATATTGGGTTCCCCAATTCCAAATTATAAAAAAATCTCAATCATAAATGATTCATTTCACCAAACATTAGTGAAATTGAGGAATAACCCAAAAAATGAAACATCATAAATCAGAAATGTTATATGGTTAACAATAAAATAAGGTGGTAGAATACCTATGTGTGCATCCTACGGATGACACACGAATAGAAGAGTTTGCAGGGGAGGGGTGAGAGATGGTTTTTATTGATTGAGATCAGTGGAGTGGAGAGTAGAGCGACGACGGGTGGGGAGCGGCGTGTAGAGAAGTGGGAGCAGCGAGTGGGGATCGGTGAGCGATGACGGGATGTCCAAATTGGAGGAGTGGAGCACGAGGGGAATGAGAGTGGCAGTGAGGGGGATTCAGGATTTGAGAGGCTGTGAGGAGGGGAGAAGAGCTGTGTTGTAGGTTATAAAGAAGTGGGGAGTGAGGGAATGTCATACGGGGGAAGGTCATTTAGATGGAGAGATGGTGGATATGTGATTTAGGGGTTATATACAAAAATTTATTATGAAACCATTGGTATATCATATCTATCCCAACATGTATGTCAAACCATTTGTATCCATCTCTCGCAATAGATCCCATTTCTACAATTCAATAAAGACCCTCATTATCATTGATAAAAAATGATGTAAAATAGCGTAAAATTAAAATTTTATGTCCACTTTTAGATCGACCCATTTATCAGTGCTTCCACGACCCCTTTAACACTGCTCTATGCCGACATTATGATCTGTTTTCACCACAACTCCACATTAAAAATTATTTGTGAATTCCTAGAATATGATTCATTATAAGATTTAGACATTGTAACTCTTCTTCGAATATTAAACACCTTTACCACTACAACATGTTGTTTTGTTTTCAGTTCAATGATATTTCGGTTTTTTTAAAATATATTTTCTTATATTTTTTTGTTCACATAATTATATATATATATATAAATACATTTATAAAATGTGTGTGTGTTTGTGATATGTATATATATTTCTTTTTATTGTAATATATTAGATATTATAATAATTTACATATTCTAAAACTTAATAAAAATTCATATTTGTGTATTAATACACACATATATGTACTTATAAACATTATATATATATATATTATTATAAGGTAATAGTTGTAAGATATTATTTTAAAAACCTTTTCAAAGTTTTATTTTATATTGTTTGAGGAATCATATTAATATATATTTGTTTATTAATAGTAAAATTTTTATATACAAATAATACTTATATTGGTAGATATATAAAAATATTAGTACATTTGTATATGGTAAATAAAATGAATAATTTTTTAATTACATTAAAATTATTAATAAATATTTATTTTATATATTTAAAAACTAAATTTTTCATAAATTTGATTATAAATGTATTTATATAAGCGATTTATTATAATTAAATATAATAAATATGAAACCATTTAATTATAAAAAATACTACAATATTAAAATGATAAAATATCAAACCCACACTACTAATATGTATGTATGTCTGGGAAATAAATTTAGTCTATATTTAGAACTATAAAAACCAGATTAAATGAGGCTCAAATCCCATCAAATGTTAAAAAATTAGGATACCCAGACTAAATACTTGTATTTGAGTAATTATTGGAAATTTTTATACTATAAAGATATTAATATTTGTTAACCTTAGTCCCCAGTGCATAGATCTCATCATAGTTAATGATTTTTTATGGTATAAATCCCAAATAGACCCCCTGATATGAAGTTATAGTTGTTAAATGTTTGTGTAATATTATCACAATACCAAACACTATACATTAATTTATTTCAATTTTAGGTCATCCAAATGTTATTAAATTTTTATCATTTAGAGAATAGTTAGATAATTATGAATTAATAATATTTTTTAATATTTTATATAATATTTTTCTAAATATCATATATACTAAGTGTAAATTCTTATTTAGCCTTATTGAAACCATTTTTAAATATAAATATAAATAAATAAATAAATTATATATATATATATATTAGTATAAAAAATTTTGAATATAAAAATATTAATTTTAATAAAATATTATATTTATTACATATACCCTTTATCAGACATATAAATGAAGTTGTGATAAATATTGTCCTTTTTCATTGTGTTTTTCTAATACTGATAAAGGCCCAACCTTTATCAGTTCATTTTACATTTTATCATTTTGGGGTCCTTATTACTCTTTTTTCATGCGCTGATAAAGGGGATTTTTAATAGTGAATTTTAGCAATATTAATCACCTAGAACTATATAACCACATTTCTGTATTAGTGAATCCTCATTTAACAATGTCCACATATTCTCATCTATTAATAAATCTTGTTGACCCATATATCTCTACATAACCCTACATAATTATCATATAAACATCAATATCAATAATTGGGAGGATATTATCTACTTAAAATTTCATGTTAAGGATACATAATAAAGTATCTGAAGTGGCATACCGAAGATGATGAACTAGTCTGATCTGACCCCTTTCAATTTATTTCTTTTATTACCTATAATATATTTTTTTATTCATATAAAAATAATAATTTTAGTAATCTAATTATTCAAAACTAATCATATGATTTGGAAACCACCAATATCTAGCATTAACTCTTCCAATTGGGAAGATAAAGCATCATTCAAGTGTATATGTGGACAACCCCCTCTACATTTCGATACAATTAATTTTACATCAAATATATCATGTATGGTTATTAGGATGGTATTTCTATTTATAAAAAATATAAATGATATAATTATTCATCTAAATCATATTATCATCTCTATATACTTACCTTTAAATCCATTGGAATAGTATAATGCTTCTCGTGCGTACATGGGGATTGCCACCTGTACGAAGAAATGATATTCAACTTTCAAATAATTTTTTATGGAAGGTAATAATGATATGTTATTGGAATATATAAGATATATACGTGATATAATATTGAATATGGAAAGGATAACTATTATTTACATCTTTATTATCGATCAACAAATGGAAACATTTTTCATTTATATATATGACCTACCATCAAAATGAATGATGTAATTCATTTTAATATCTATAAATTTTATTTATAAGTCAATATATATAATATTCATATCATTATAACACTTTTTATATGGAATAACCATGATCGTGAAATAAGGACCCATTCTACTCAACCAAAATGTAAATCTAAAAGTAATGAATTACAACATGGGACAATGATTTTAATTATAAAATGTTAATAAATTGGTGGTAAAAGTTTTATTATTATAACATGTAAGTTGTGAAAAATTTGAATATGGTTTTACAAAATATGTTTAATAAATAAAGTCTTATTATGAATGTATTTTGAACATAAATATTGAAATTAAAACATGGGGTCACATTTTTTCATTTCACTTTTTGAAGTCATATTGCATAATGAACTCATTTTTCATTTATAGAGTGTGTATAATACCCATGAATATATTGTATGATTATTATTATAATAAATTATTTGAAAATCCATATTAGGTTATTACTATCATGATGTTTTTATTTATAAATTAGAACAATGGTAGGAATTGTTCATCTGAATATTTTTTTATTGAGAAAATTTTTATGTCATCAACCAATTTAATTTTATGATGTTCCTTTAATTCCCCATTTATATTTCATATAACTAAAATAATTATTTTATAACAATTTAGTATTCTACTGATGTTTCACTTTTATGGGGATTATAATTCAATTTTTTTTAATGTGGTGAGGTATTTATATATCAATTCGAGTTTATACAAGATTATTCATACATGTATTTCAATTTATAGAGTTATGTTATTCATATCTAATAAATACCATGTATTATTTTATCATATCATTAATTAGAATATTTTTATATAGTAGTTCCATTTTTTATCATTGGTAACTAATATTATATTGAATGTGTTTTCTATAAAAACATAGACTATTCACTATATAATATTGAATCATTTTCTTCCATGTCAATTTTTCATTAAAAATGTTTTCAGTTTTTATTATTATTTATCAATGAATGTAAAAAAAATTTATTACTCATTATTTAATTTTTATAGAAATATTTCAATGGATTTTTGTGACATATTTTGTGTGATTCACTATTTCTTATTAGTGTAAATGTTTGGGGAATATTTATAATAATGTAGTTGGAATGAACACAATTTACATCCATAATGGATTCATTATCACTTGAATAATACTTTACAAATATCCAATGTTTTATTTAAAGAAAATTTTTTCTATAATAATTAATAATTTTTTTTTCAGAAATTGTTATTTTAAAAATTGAGATGTTATATTCCCCATGAAATATTCTAGTAATTATTTTAAATTATCTATGATAAAATCACATAATATTAATTTTGATTTAATGTCGATATAATCAATGGATACAACACATATTTTTTTAATAAAATAGATTATTATTTTTCTAATGATATTTTTTGAATCCCACGTATTTTCAATAGGTTATTATATGATGAAATAATTATGTATTTATGAAACATATAGGAGTTATGGAAAAATTATATTAAGAATAAATAATGACCTTATTGAAAACACATATATGTTATTTATTATGTGATATGTGGGACTAGAATTATATATCACTCTAATTAATTGGGTAATGATTCATATCATATGAGATAATTTTGACCAACTTACCCGACATATATATTTTATTTAATTTATTTTTCATATTATTTTATCTAGTTCTTGAGAGAGAATGAGTTATAATAGTTGGATAGAAAAAATTAAAACATTTAAAACTTTTAGCTACATCATGGTTAAATCACACTTTTAGTAGTAACCATGAGGTTCATGTGTTGATTATTAGGTGGGTTTGTGATGTGGTGCATGACTTATGCACATTTTATTAAACCTTACAGATTTTATGTGGTTGGTGAATTATTTGATTATTGGGTCAAGTGAAACTATCCCAGAACAATTTTAAACCAAGAATATGCTGGTGGATAACAATGTCTTGGGGTTCCAAGCCCTAGATGTGTCCTATACATAGTTGGTGCATGATTTGGAAATCTGTTCACAAACTGTTCATGTTCCCCTATATAAAAATTTTGTTATTTATTTTCATTTTCCATTTTTTATATATTTATGCCATTTTAATTTCCTCCTCCACCACCTTCTTCTTGTGTGATCCTCACACCCCATCTCCAGTAGTGTGTTCCATCAACCTCTCCTACCGCACTTTTGAACAATGATCTCTTCATATTTCATTGCAGTTTTTTGGTCAGTACTTCATGGTATATACTATTATTCCCTCATCCAATCGTGATTTGGATGTTTTCATCTCACAATCACAATTTAAATTTTTACAAACCCATGGTATGGTGTTTTCCTAGTTCTTTTGAATTTATTCTCTTATTAGTGTATGAAATGGGTCACTCTGGTCATCTTTTGGAATGTTTCGAAATTCATCACTGATGATAATGAATATTACATCATTTCAGTTCACCCAACACTATTGGAAGTTGGCTTCATATTCCATCTAATGTTCTCAAATTTTTTTGTATCTTTTGGTGATTGTGGTTTTTTAGGATTTTTGAAAAACATTTTGATCATTGATGATGTAGTTTTGAGTCACAATTGTTGATTTCATATCACATGAAAATCCAATTAGATGAATATATATATATATATATATATTCATGTAAATACATGAAATATATTCACCCATGTATATAAGAGTATATATGTATTCGTTCTAGGTGAGTTTATGAATATAAATGAAAATTTTAGATATTTGTAATTGTAATGGTTGATAAGAATTTATAATAATATATATACACTGATCCCTATATACATATTTAACCTTGAAAATATGTACAAAAGGTCTAGGTTCATTATATATATATATATATGTCTGTGACTGTGCATATGTTGGAAAGAAGAAAATTGAAAATTTAGGGTCTGATTATCAAAGAGATTTGGGTTTGAGTTCGGTTCCGTAGGCATAATCATTTAAAATTGAAATATATGATATTATTGTTTCTTAAATATGGTTTCCATTTTATATGAAATAAATATTCTATGTATATATATATATATTTGTGGTTCCTGGAAAATGACATCTTATATGGTTTCTAGGAAATATCTAAAGTTTTTAAAATGAATTATTTTTATTTATTAATGGGTTTAATACTTTTTAAATGAGAGTGTATATAAAGATAAAATTGGCCATTAAGAAGTTTATAGATCTTATTTTTTTTAAAATATTTCCTTTCTAATGTGAATGTAATATTTCTAATTAAATGAGGCTCATTTGGAAGTTTTATTATGGATTGTAGGATGTGGAAAAATCATCTTGATGAATTCAACATGATTAGGAAATATGATGTATGTGTTAGGTGCATGATTTGTGATACGTTCCTTGTAATGAGGACTCTTTATTATTGTGTGAAATAAAAATAGTGAATGGTTTTATAGAGGGAGATAGGTGGTGATATATTTGATGGGTTTTGGGTATATATTGTTATATTCATTCATACGCTAACATGAAAAAACACCACCATTTGTAATAATCTCATTCATTATCAATTAACATGTTTGCAAGACAAGATTATCTATACAGACGGTACATAAAAAATGAGGCTTGGTTTCACAAGAATGAATGATTATGAAACACTAAATACATATGATGATGATTAGAGACCACTAGAGTGGCTCATGCAGAAGGAAATTTTGGGTTTTGATATGTATTCATTAATGATGTACAATGATACTTGGACTCTACTAACCCATGATATAGATGGAGTTCTGATTAGTCTTATTATCATTTATTCTTTTACTTATTTACATGGTATAATTATTTAACTCATATAAAATAATAAAAAAAATATATCCCTTCCACTATTTCAGGGAAAATATTTTTTCTATTTTTATTGTTTGGCTCTTTTTATATTAGATCAGTCCCTATTATAAGTGATATATTATAATTAACAAATTATTTTGAAATATTTTTCAAATTATAATGGAAATTGATATTTCATTAATTCAAAAGCTTAAAATTTGTTTTTTTATGAGACTGGAAAACCATATTTTTATTTCTTATTTTTAAACATGTGTGGCTTGATATTCCACTTAATGGTAAGGCATATAGAACAGTTTATTCTTGTATGCATATAAGTTTTTGATAGTCATGTCTATAGTTATATCTCTTTTAACTCATAGGGAATCACCCATCTCAAACTCATTCAACATGTAGAGATAATGGTTTATTGATTGGTGGTGACCCTTACTGTAATCTTGAGGTACTATGCTTTTATTTCATTCCACTGAAAGTATTTATTTTTAATAATTGTCTTATTATTATATATTTTTCTTGTTATTTCTGGGGAATATCATTCCCATTTTTTTATTGATTCCAAACATTAGTTTCCATCACATGTGGATTGGGAAGAACTAATGGATCTTGTCGCAGGCTAGCTCAGGTGATCGATTTAGGGTTGACTCGGGATGGTTCATTACAAAATGGTATCAATGCATGCATCCATTTTTTTGGATCATCATGATCAGAGAAATTATTTTCAATTATTTTGAGGGAAGCTAACGAATTATTGGATGATCAACACCTCTCATGATTAGACCTAAGTCACAAATAATAGTAGGGTTTCAATTATTTTTCCTATATTTTTTGATTATCTTATTAATGTTGGATGAGATTGATGAACTATTGTATGTAGAGGGACGAAAATGGATGTGATTTCTTGCAACCTAATGAGATTCAATTATGTATTGAACCAATTGGATCTGACGTGCCCAATTCAATATGATTTTATGGGTTGTGGGAGACAATGTTCAGGGTTTGTTATACCATTTTACGAGGATATACATGAAAACTATTTACATTGTTAAGTTATTTGTGTATGAGATATTATTTGTTTTTAATTTTGTTATTGTTATCGGATTTGTAAAGAAAAATATATTTGGAAATAGTTTTTTCAGAGTAAAAATGGGAAATAAAATTGAAGAAGATTCTTTTATAATTGTACATTAGTTGGAAATAGTATGCAGTTAATTATTTTAATTCTGAATGGATTTATAAAATGTGAAATGATATAAAAATTTTAGTTGTTTTTTATATATATAAATGTTATGTGTGACCCTGAGTACATCTAATTAATATTGAAATGTGTGTGTGTGTGATAAAATTTCATGTTTGTATATATTCATAGATTATATAAGTTGAAGTAGGATTCACATAATGTGATAGTTCATTGGATTTTCGGTGTCTCTTTTTAAAGTAATATATTTTACATGGTTTTTCCAAAGTGAGTTTTGAAATGAAAAATAGGGTTGTTTAGAAATGGCATTTTTTTAACAGGATTTGTGGTCTTAATGTTAAATTTGAGTGTTTGTTAAATTTTAAAATTTAATTCAGAGATATGGATTTGGATGTGGGAAAAAATTAATTTAAAATGTAAATGGAGATTTTAAATGATTTTTATTTTTCTTGTCTTCTATTTTTGTTGTTGTATGTTTTCATTTAAGATTTTATTTGGTTTTAATATTGTTTTGGGACCTTTTGGTTTATCAAATTGATTTTAGGTTTATAATGTTATCTTGATGAGTAATGTATTGATGTTGATTTGGTTTTTGTATTTATATAGTTTAGACTATGCAACCCAGATAGAGGCAATGGGTTTCTAAGGAACTTATTATAGTTGTTGGTTATTCCCAGACTCATATTGGACTGGTAGGGCTGATCTATTCTCAATTGGGTCATTTTATTTGTAGTCATAAACTTTATATTAAATTAGTAGTGTGTCTTGAGGAGTTTATAGTGTCTTCATGTCATAGAAATTCTTGATTCCATTAGAGTGAATGGTATCTTTGTAATGATTGATGTACCATTACTATACAAGTTAAAGGTTTTTGTTCCATCCCCATTACAAATTTTATTTCATTTGAGATCATCATGAATACATTCATAAAATTGAAAATTCATGAATATGTTAAAGAGAATATAGTTATATATATCATGGATTATCAAAAAGTTCTACTGATGGTAAAGGCTTATACTGGCCATTTTAATTAATTAATTACTTTTTATCAATTGATTGTGTCAATTAATCAATTGGAAGATCCTATTTTTATATTGTGTCTCCACATAGGGTTTATGAATCATGATATGTCAGTTGGGAATGTCTCAGAGTACATCCCATGGGATTTTATGGTCCAATTTCATTTGGTTCTCGTGGAGGCTCCCCATCTACTATATTGTGTGATCCGAAAGAATCTATTTTATAAATTTACCCCTTCCATCATTGTATTATAATTTATTATACTAAACACATGTTTTAATCCAATTTGGTCATATTGGACACACTAATGTATACTTATAATGTCCTCCAATGGATTTTTCAATGTGTGGCTGTGGAACTATTTTTTATGATGGGTTACCAAAAGGGGAAGCCTCATTTCAAGGATTACAGTCCAAACTATATTGAAAAACATGATTCATGTCATTAGGGATCTAGCAATAGGTATTGGATGGATTGTTTATATATAGACATGTAATTTCTAAATATGTGTTATGTATATCAAATATATTATATCCTATGATGAATTGGTGACTATTAATGCATACCAGTATTGTGGTTTTATGTAATAATTACCATTTTATTTGATGATCTTTTTTTGATTTATCAAAAAAATAAAGCTTGTTGTGAAAATTTTATGTGAACTCATAAATGGTTAGTATAGTTTTTTAATGGACTTTTTTCATTTTACTTATATTGTGATTCATTTGTCTTTTGAAATTAGGAATTATGGCCTTTCCAATTTCCCTATTATTTTCACTATGGTTAATCTCGTGTTTTGTTGGTGGGTGTTATTGCTGATAATAAAATGTTGTTAAAACATTATTCTACTAAATTATTTATGTGTAGGGATATCCCTTTATTTCCCATATGTATCTCATTGTAATTTTTCTTTATATTTGGATGGGTAAAAATGGTTGATTTTAGAGGCCACCTAGGGTTAATGGTTTTGTCTGACTTTATTTGTTTTGATTTTAACTTTTTGTCACTATTTTTATTTGGGAAATTCTAGGTTAATAATTTTTTAATTATGGGTAAAATATTCACCCCATGACTCCAAAATTCACTTCTAATTTATATATGTTTCATCTTATTTTATATGTTGATTTAGTGATAATGTGTTCTGGTAGTTGGTGGGAGGGGATTTATATTCTTTATTTATTTTTACATGTTTCATAATTATCCCACCTTGTTAGTATCAATTTTTAGGATCCCATGTGTGATCCCATGTGGTTCATTGACGTGGAACATGATGGGCCCATGGTATAATAAACTGTGAAGAAAGAGTTTGATGGGTGCATTAATTTTCTTTTGTGCTATATGTGTGGTATTGGGAAAACTTTTCTCTATCATGTATCACCCTATGTAAATCAGTGTAAGTTGATGCTTAGCCTAGGCAGTTGCCAGCACATTATTGGTTGATGGTTTAGAAAAATGAATTCAAAAATTGCATGTTTCCCTATAAAAAAAATTAATTTTCTATTAAATTTTTTCATTTTTAATTGTTTTTTTAATAACTATTAGTTTTCCCCACATCTTCCTTCGTCTAATGTGATGTCATCCCCCACCCCTTTTCCATTTCCAAATGATCCACCACTCTCTTGTATCCAACTTTTTAAGGATGATCTCAATGAATTTATTGGGTGTTTTTTATTGGTTCATCAAGGTATACACTCTGGATCCATCCACCTCTCGTGGTTTTTTCTATTTCCCTCTACCAATAACCCCCTAAAAATCATCCAAATCCTATGTCAAGGGTTTACCCAGTTTTTTTCTTTCTAATTGTTAGGTAATGTGATTCATCTCACATGTCGGCATCAGGTGTGTTTAAGCATTCTATTTAAAAGGTGAAGCATATCAGAAAATTTTAGTATTCCCTTTACCATATTAGGATTGTTTATTCTACCATATTGGAATAATTCTATTTTTTTGGGTTCTACTTGTGTTATTATCTTTATAGTAGTTTTTTGTGTTTCTTGTTCATATTCGTTGAGATATCGTGTCATGAAAGTGGAAGGTGACATACATGTGTATTAATAGGTAGCAATATATATATATATATGTTCCAAATTTATATATATATATATATATTAACTCATGGAGGTTTTACTATATCTATACAGACTATGAGTTCATTTTTATATATATGAAAATGTCATATATGTGTAAGAGTATGGGGTTATAGGCATGTATAAGCAAAATTTTAATGACCCCCTTGTACAAATTTTTCCATCAATATATGTACATATAGGTATGGAGATAGAATATATATAATATGGTGAATATGAATACAAGTATAAAAGGTAAGATATAGGTTTCCATTATCAAAGAACATTGATTTTTAGGTAGGTTAACAATGCATAATCCTTTAAAAGATAAATATATGATTTTTTGGTGTTTTCTAAAATATGTTTTCCATTATATAATAAGTTCATGATATATATAAGAATGTGGGAATGATTCTGGGAAAGCATCTACTATGTTATTTCCTCTGAATTATTTTAATCTTTTTAAATATATATTTTTTATTTAATAATTTTTTCAAGCCTACAATAAAATGTTATTTTCTTAAATTTTTAAATGGGCTTTTTAATGGGGTTGGAAAGTAAAAGGGTTGTTAAATAGTGTTTCTAATGTGAATGTCTTCATTTTAATGTAACATGGACAACATATAAATTCTACAATGTATTATATATGTAGAAAACCCATCTTGTGGATTTACCATTGATATAAAAATATTATGTATCTGTCAAATGGTATATTATTTATATTTTCCTGTAAAGAGGCATCTTCATTATTATGTGAAATAGTATGGGGGAATATCATAAGGGGGAAATCACTAGTGAGTGGTTTTTGGAGTTTTTGGTAAAGAATTTGATATCTATAAATATGATTCCTTGATAAAAACCCCTATATTTGGAATAAGTACATGGTGCTGAATGATTCTTGGATGGGAGAATATATCTTTTCTACATGAGGGTTTTACAAGGATGAGGTCTGGTTCCCCTAGTATTATTGGATTTAAAATTCAAAAAATTAATTTTATAATGATTAGAGAACACTATAACATTCTTCGACTTCCCCTATAGTATCTTTTACCCAATAATGTTATGGATAATTTATGTATTCATCACTGAGGAATGTGGATACTAGAATTACACAAACCCATGATAATTTGGGATTCTCCATTTCTTTTTCTATCATTTACTCAAATTATTCATTCTATTTTACTGTTTTAGAACAATTTTTTTCTATAATAAAAACTACTTTTTCATTCATCAATTTTATGTATCTTTTAATTTTGGATTCCTTATAGGGAATCTGGTTTTATTATTCATATCACTATTGAAATATAGTTATAGTAAATATCTCATGATTGGGAAACTATTTTTTAAATTTATTTTAGATTGGATTTTCTTAAAAATGTATGCATGCTACTTATCTTTGAAGTGAATGGAAAAACAATATTTTATATATTAGTTTCAAATGGGTATGGATTCATGTTCTATTTGATGGTATATTATACTGAATATTTTATTCTAACTTGCATACTAGGATTTAATAGTCATTTTAATAGTTCATTCATTGTTTTTAGCTCCTCGTGCTTCTTTCAACTTGGACATGGCCATCACTGAGAAATGTTTGATCAGTGGTTGAGGGTGACCTAGAGGGTAACTTGGAGGGATGACCTCTTTTATTTCCAACCACTATTAATTTTTATTTTTATTCTTCTACTTATATTCATTTTTTTTTCTAATTTTAGTTATGATAAATGGTTTACATTGATTTTATCTTGACTCCTCTATCTAGTTTCAAGCTCATTTTGATTGGATGTGCCCCTCGATACATGTCACATTCAACTTTTGGTGACCCATTTGGGAATGAAAAGGTTTGGTTCATGAAAATAGTTATGGATTACAATTCAGTTTTCTTGATAATTATAGGTTATAAGTGGATGTTATTGATCAACTATGGGAAATAGTTCATTGTTAGTGATCAACTATGGGGAAAAGGTAGATATTACCAATCTACTTTAAGAAATATATGATTATTAATTATACATTATGATATAAGAATCAATTATTTATTCTACATCCACTATAATTTGATTGTATCTATTGTTATCTTTGACATATGAAATGGTTTCTTAACTATTATAGCACTACACATCAATGACATGATTGTGATCTAAACATGTTATACATGATTTATTTACGATGTTTCCTCTATATTGTGATTTATTTATTTCTAAAGGATTTTTATGAAATTAAACGTGTTTAGAATATATTTTAGATGGTATATGATCTTTTTAAATTATATTCATTACGTCATATCACTATGACTAAATTATTATTTCATAACATCGTCAATTTATATATTCCATGTTTATCATCATTGTGTAACTCGAACTAATGTTCATTGTATATTCATTCCCCATGTCATGATTAACATTCATAAGATCGTTGTGATAACATTGGTACAACATAAGAAGTATATTAAGTGTCATGATAAAGAATTTTCTAAAATAATATATTTATGTTTAAATTCTATAGAAGACAACAATCCTTTACTATTTTTATATGGATAAAAATTTCATGATTTGGATATTTATATAATGATATATAATATTTATATTTTCAATTATTGAGCCTTTATTGTTTTTATAAATGTGGAGTGTAGATAATATTATTATATTATGATTTGATAAATTTGGTGAAATGAAAAGGGATATATTTATATATTGGATAATATCCTAATCATTTTGTAATATAGATGTTATATTGTTTTTAAATAAATACTACATTTTCTAGAGTCTAAAAGAGGATGAGGATTGGAATATATGCATCGAAGGTTAATATAGATTAAATGAGTTTGTAAATTATATCTCGAATATCATTCTGGTTCATGGTGATTCTACCCATACATCTCTCCTAGTTGGACACTCCTTATGGATATTAATATGTCAACCCACATATTTTAGTGAAAGATAATGAAGTATATTAAATATATTATGGATGTGGAACTCCTGGGTTAAACAAATTATATCACATATTTAAAATAGGGGTCATTAATTATTAATCATGTAAATGTTTTTTCATTATTATTTGGTGTTCCTATACGATTTTAATTTATCACAATAATCACTTTACATTTTTTTAGGTTCAAGCCCCATTTATTGAATATAAAATAAAACATAACCACTTTTTAGGAGTGGGGGGAGAGGAAAACCATTTCAATATTCATTTTAGTTTTACAAAAAAATATGAGTCATGTTATTGGTTAAGGTATTTTAAAATGAAATCATTATGCTCTTGAGAAACTAAATAAAATGGGAATTGGAATGTGGAACCTTGTGATTATTCATAATAATTACTCGTGATATATTATTGATGATGTAAACATGTGTGGGATATATAAGATATCATATAATAAGAAATGAACCATTTATGTATGTTCATGAGGGAGGGATAATGTTTTAACAAATGTAAAATTTCTTTCATGCAATGAAAGTGGGATGGATGAGATATAAGAATTAATCATTTGAAGTAGAATATATAATATATATGGATATGAAGGTCATAGTGTTTTGAAATTATTAAGAGTTTAATTCCCTATATATTTATATGAGTGTAATTATCTATGTTACTGTACAAATCTATTTTCTAAATCAATAAACAATGATAGAAATATATTATTCCAATCATAGATGTTGAATAATTAATGTGATTATGAATTGGTATACAAGAATTATGATATTTTGTTATAAAAATTATTAAACCATTGAAGGAATACTCAATATAGTTTTAACATTAAGGATTATAATGTATGATTTGAATGGTAAATATATCCATGAAATGTAATTTTATTGAAAGGATATATTTTATGGAAAACACATTATTGTGGGGTAAATGAAATTTATTATGTTCAAAATTATTTGATAAATTTTTTTAGTTTGTTTTAAAATGATTAATGAGTATAAAGTACATTGGATAGTACTAATGATCCTGGAATTGATTATTTATTTAATGAAAAATTTATTTCTATCATCATTTATGATCATTGTTGCATTTTTAGATTTTTGGATTATATTGGATAGTCTATTATATAATTTATGTAAGAAGAATATGGAAAATCATTGTTTGTATATATTTTTTCTTTTAATATTTATGGTGATTCAAATTATTTTGAAGATTTTTTTGAATGTTTTAAAATATTATATGATCTTGGTATTCATAAGAATTTTAAGTTTCATAATGAGATATGTTATGTTATTTGGTGAAATGTTTTTAAGATGGTCTTGTAAAATATATTTTTGTGTCTGTGTGTCTATGTGAGTTTGATCAAATTTCTAATATTGTTTTAGTTTTTAAATTTTTTTGATGTAATCATGGGGAAGGATTTTGTTAAATACATGTGGAATGGTTTAACATGAACTTTAGATATTGTTATTGATGTTTTAATGATAAATTCTATATATTTATCCATAATAGGTAATTTGTTTGGAATATTATGGTTTTGGATGATATTACTATAAATATGGAGTAACATATGGGCATTATGATCCCTTATAAGTAAATTATAGTACATCATGCATAAAAATTTCAATTTTAATATTCATTTCCTAGTGTAAGAGATAATTAGGGTACTCTTCAAAACAAAGCAAGAGGATATAATTTTTGTATAAAATTTAATTAAATTGTGTTATTACATATTACAATAAAGTCTATATTGATATTAAATCATTCCATCAACATTAGGAAATGTATAATTAAATAAAAATATCCCTGTAACTATTTATTTTATGAATTGATGGGGTGGTCACCTCTTGTAGATTTAATTTTTTGGGTTGTTAACTTTCCCACGACGAAGATCTCTATCACTCTATATTAATATTTAGAAATCATTTTTATCATCAAAATACATATTATTACATCCCAAAAATGATATCATTATTATGGAACACATTTATGTGTTAATCTTAGTATCGTATATATATCACACTATTAAATATCAAAGGAAGTATTAATATCCAAATGTACATTGCGGGTTTTAAAAAATTTTATTCATAGATATGGAAACATTGATAACTATGATGAAATTAGATTGGTTCATAACTTTTTTGAGGTATTGGTATCACTTGTCTTTGATTGAAGTTATATGCATCCCAAATTAATTACCCGTTCTTAGAACTTTAGTAGAGAATAAGATCGGGGTCAATCCATAGGGAACTATGGCGTGTGTGAATTTAACTGAGTTAATACATAATTAGGTGAAGTATGCAATATTTAGAATCTATTTGGATGATTTTGGGTTTTGATTGACACTAAATTGTTTTACGTAGAAGAAATGAATAATCGTTTTAAAGAAAACAACGGGTAAATTTAATGAGTTTTAAAATGGGAAGAAAGGATGTGTCGGGTTTGTGGTGATTAAGGAGGTCTTATGGAAATTGATTAAATGGTTGTGTTGTTCATAATAGTTCAATCATTCTAGATTTCATTCTGTTACATAACTTCCTTATTCCGGTTTCTCTTGTTTGGAATTAGAGCAGTTGACTCCTTGGCCCGGTAGTCATTGTTCTTAATTCTTTATTAAGTTCAATCCATTATTGGAATCAGTGAAATCCTTCCAATGGTCATGGATGTTTTCACCATTACTTTTCTTTTGTATCACTAAGAATTCTTCCCTTGGTCCTGCTCAGAATTCTCAGTTATATTTAACAGTGTATTAAGAAAGGTAAGATGAATTACAATGATCAAACACAACTATATAAAACAACATATAAATTATGATCCCTTCATCCACAGCCCCAAAATGAGGTGCTTAGGTACACATAGAAAGTGGGGGAGAAACGACACACGTGATACCTAACAGATTCATCATGCAAGCATTGAGGTTGGGTGTCAGAAGGTGGAATGGAGGAATGAAGACACCTCGATAGCTTCAGGAATGGGGATAGTAGATCTTATATATCCTCTAAAATGGTTCTGCCCCCTCAAATCCGTAGTAAATGTCCTCTTTTTAAATAAAAATAATGTAAAGAGTGTGTATAGAAAGTACACGCCGTGTACTTTTGGTCAACGTGCTTTAGCACCAATTTCTCCGATGGCAGGTGGCCTAACATGTCGTCTTTGACTTTTGAACACAGCGCTGCCTGGTAGTTAATTGTAAACGGCATGTAGCACCACCATACACGGTGTGTTGTATCAAAAGTTTGGCCACCAACCCCTTCTATAATAGTAGACAGGGCGCGTAAAAATGGAAAACACCGTGTATCCATCAACAGCCACATGGGCATGTGGACCTTTCATCAGCAACTACCGCTTCTAGAAAGTAGTACATGTCGTGTAGCACCAACACACAAAGTTTATCTTCTACTTGGTGACATAGGTGTGTACTCCCTCCTTCGGTCCGTGTCCCTGCCTGGATGTACACGACATGTATAAAAGTACACACCGTGTAGTTTTAAAATTTTCATAGATTTCCCTTGATCCGTGTATTTAGCCAGAAAGCTCCTGAAAGTAAACAGATTCACCAAAATCAAAAAATATGTTCATAAAAAAACAATTATTTGCTTAAAACATGTTTTTATTGTCAATTATATATATGGATATGTATACAAAAATCAGGTTCATCAAATTCCCCCACACTTAGTCATTTTCTAGCCCTCAAGCAAAATCTAAACATCTAATTAAGAGAGCCTATACATTAAAAAAGAACGACATTTAAGCAATCAATCGTATAACTGATACAGTTACTGATTATGATTTCTAAAAGGCACAAATAAATTCAATTCAAAAGATATAATATCATGCCTCATATATAATTCAATTAACTACTCTCATCCTCTTTCAACATATTTTTCAACCTTTCAAAAATAGGAATTCCACATGATGATTTACCTTACCAGTTAAAATAATACTTCACACACAAGATGTTTTTAATCAAATTTGTGCTCAATCTAATGTATATACACTCTATCCAGAGGTTTTCATGATATCTTGTTTTCTACTTTAGAAAAATTGAATTACAAAAATCATGAGGGCTTTATCAATAAAGTTCAGATGTTTTTATGGCTAAAGGTTGGTAGGTTCAGATGTGAAAATAAATTATGAGGCTTGAAAAAGGAAGGCTAATTCCTTTAAACAACATTTCATGATATTCAATGTTTTAAAGACCTGGAAATTTAATGGAAAATTTTTTCTTAATTTTCTTTGGAATTTTACAAGAACGCAGTTTCTGACGGGGCCTGATTCCGAGGCCCAGTGTTCACGGAATCAATTTCCGATGTTTTTCTCGGGTACGTTCAGTGAACGAACGAGCGGGTTTTTCTACCATTTGAACTGGTACTCTAAATCAAATTCCGAGGGCACCGATGGATTCGTAGCGCTAGTAATTTCTTAAGAAGATCTTTTTCGGAGTTGCGTTTTCTCAGGAGGAGTTGTTAAAAATTTGTGGAAGATAAAATTAAAATTGAGTTACAATTTTTATTTATTTAAAGTAGTTATATCCATTGAGTGGAAGTTAGGGAACTAACCATGAGAGGATAAGAGGGTGGTGGGCCCACACGAGACCCTAACCCCCGTTATCTTCTAATAACCCCCTTGAACTCCCATAACTCACCTCCCACTTTAATATTGTAACTCCACTTTAACATAAGTGACTCCTCTCCTCCTCACCTCCCACATTAATTCATGCCACCTAAACATTAATTAATTTGACAACTAAAGGTCAATTAATTAAGTGTGTTGGTTTTGAATTTTGTAATTTTGAATTCATGGTATGGGTAACTAAAATAAGGTGGAGCCGTATTTTATTTTGGATAGAAATGTTGTGTTAAGAGAAAGGGATGAGAGCATTTGATTTTTGAAAAACATCCTCCTCCGAAGAAGAACACTTCATCTCCTTTGTTGAAGAACGTGATGAACACCGAAGATTCGATGAAGAACGTCGTCTCATCTTGTAACATCTCTCCACTTCAAAGGAAGCAAGACGCCACATTCTTCATCGGGAGATCACCGATGATGTGCCTTCTCCTCTTCTTCCTCGGCATCAAGGGAGGAGACACCCCCGCGGGGAATGTCGCCATTGACATCGACTCACCCTACGACGTCAACATAATCGACACCGATCTTCTGCGACGTCCGATCACTGCGACACTTGCCTCTTCTGCGGCTCGACGACGTGTGACGTCTTTGCATGGTAGGGGTTTGGTTTTCATGTCGTGAATAATTTTAGACGTTCTTCTATATCAACGGACAAATGTTATCAAAATAATGGAGGAGGTCGGACCGCACAAACACGGCCGATCCTCCTCTCCTTTTATTTTTTTGGTTATCTATGTGGACTGAAATTGAAGCGATGCAGTGTCGTCGCACCGTGTGGGAATTTAGAGAATCACGACGAAGAATCGTGGCGCCGTTGCGCCGCGCCGGAAAACCACGAAAACCGCGCGTTTTGAACGATGAGTGAGGATTGACGGGCGATTACGAATTGGGCCGAAATGGCGTTTGAATTCCTTCGCAGTAAATATTGAGTCCCGGGAGGACTGTTGGCGAATGCTACAGGCGAAACGGACCACCAGAGCGTGTCTGATGGTCCGCAGAAGGTGGTGGTGGCGTGCCGCCGGAGCAAACGGTCGTGGCTGAGCCGCGGCGATGGGACGTGAACCAGAACGGTCGGGCCGTTCTGGGTTTGAGGTGGCAC
This sequence comes from Viscum album, assembly GCA_963277665.1. Taxonomy (NCBI): domain Eukaryota; kingdom Viridiplantae; phylum Streptophyta; class Magnoliopsida; order Santalales; family Viscaceae; genus Viscum; species Viscum album. The sequence continues at coordinate 837,762,351 of OY728164.1, read as the reverse complement.
GCATTTAAGCCTTGCTAGGTTGACAATCGGGGGGGGGGGTTTGTAACCCCCCGCACCCATCGCGCCGCGCCGGCGCGAGGCCAACTGGCTGCCCAGGCCGAGACGGGCCGGACTAGGACTCGGTTCGGGTCGACCCGGTTCGGCCGACCCAGGGGGGTTGGGCCGGGCCTAGCCCAGACCCCCGTTTTCGGACCTCTTCGGTATATCGCCCATAACATTGGTACGGACCTCCGATCGATGCACCGTCAGTTGCGATGCAATCCTTGGATTGAGACGGTCGTTTCGGTCTGTTACACTCAATGTTTCAGAAAACTTTGGGTTCAGCCGGGTTGGTTCGAATACGAAACCAACCGGGCCTTCGGAGCGAAAACACTTATATCTTGAGTTACGGATGTCCGATTGACGTTCCGTCGACATTGATGGTTTCCTATTGATAAGAAAAAACATTGAGATTACTCCTCTTGAGGTTTGGATGTCGTCAGAGTGCGGTCGGGTTGGTTCGCTCACGAAACCAACCGGGCCCCAAGAACAAAAAAGCCAATAACTCACAGACCGGGAATTTGATTGATGTGCTGTCTGTCTCGTTGAATTCCTCTTGATGAGACGGAACTTTTGGCATACTTCTCCTATGTTTTGGATGCAGTTGGAGAATGGCCGGGTTGGATTGTACCTGAAATCCATCCGGGCCCCTAGAACAGAAATGCTTATATCATTCAGACCGGACGTCCGTTTGACGAACCATTAGTAGCGTTAGTGATCACATTGAGAAACGGTCCCTATGGGTATACCCTATGAGAGCTCGGGGTACATTTGAGATATGGCCGTGTTGGTTCGCACACAAAACCAACCGGGCCCCTGGGATGAAAAGGCTAATAACACACAGAACGGGCATCCGATTGACGCGCCGTCTGTTGCGTTGAGACCCCTATGACGAGGCTTACATTGAGATACTTCTTCATGGGACTTGTGATACATGTAGTATCGACCTGTAGCTCGTGGAGCAGACCCTCCCGGGGACGAGCATACAGAGTATGGAGACCATGTAGCTGGTTGTGACTGATTACTGCTTGTCCAATATGATTTGAAGTTACTAGCATAGCCCAGTGGGGAGAACTACTTTGTGTGGTGGAAGACCCATGGTGGAGGAGAACTACTGTGTGAGGTGGTAGACTCGCGGTACTCGACAGGAGGAGTACCTCTGTAGGATATGAGGGGGAGCACAACTATGTGAGGTAGCAGACCCATGGCGGAGGAGTACTACTGTGTGATGTGGTAGACCCGCGGTACTAGAAAGGAGGAGTACCTCAGCAGTCTTAGGTTAGTGAGAAGTACCTCAGAGTCGTGACAGGACCACTATACACTCCAGAGATGGGGCTCTTCAACAGTTACGGTTTCGATAATGAAAAATCCTGGTTTGAGCTGAGTCTATGACCTTTTTGTTTACCTATTGATTGAGATGGGTCACTTGATAACTTAGGTATATGTATGGGAATATACCTGGGTACTGGTTATCCGTTGATTTCATAATCTTTGTGTTTCCTCATGATTGAGATGGGTTACTTGATAACTTAGGTATATGAATGGGAATATACCTAATTAGAGGATATCTGTTGAGATCTTCTTTGTGGTTATCCTTATTGGTTTTAGTGAGACCTTGAGGGCCTCGGGGTCCCTACTGAGTATAGTTATACTCAACCCTGCAAGGGCTATGCCCACACCTCATTGTATTGGTTGCAGACGACGGGCAGTGCTGATGGTGGCTGAGTGTTCGAGGATTGGACGGTACCCGGAGGTGGACTACACGACGAGTCACTATCCGAAGGTGGATTTCACGACGAGACGACACTCGGAAGAGGTTGATAGGAGAGAGCAACGTGGAGGCTATCTGTACTAATCCTTTAGGTAGGATCCGGGGTGGACGATCCAGGAGCTGCACCATCTGTACCTACCCTTCCGGTGGGATCCGAGGAGGACGTCCCAGGAGCCGCTTCCGTTCATCCAGATGTTGTCTTTTTCTTTTGTACATTTGTTCATTTGAAGTTTTACTTTCAGTTGGGTTTGTATTCTGGCCCATTTACTTTTCAGTACTTCTCTTTGTACTTAGTGTTTTACTTCTGCTTGTACTCTGTGGTGTTTTGTTTACTTTTATAAAGACAATGCCTTCCCAATCATCGGGATTTACATCTTTGGTGCCAGTCACCAGCCCCTGGCCTTTGGAAGGCCGGCATGGGGTAGTCACGGCACGGGCCCAGAGGATGGGTCGTGACAAAAGTAAAGCTCACTGAAAATGAATCCATCACAAGCTCAGTCAAATGCTTTTTTAATCGTCACGATCTTCTATAGGCAAGTAGGGTTCATGGGAAAATAAACATATGGTCCCCTTGTTTTTTGTTTGTTTTTTTAAACAAAATACAAGGGAAACACTTATGAATTCAATGAGTAGATGTTTGTAACCCATTCTTCCCCAAATAATCAAGAGGCACCCCCCACAAATTATTTCATGGTTGTGCACAAAATATACCATGTATTTCAACTCCCTCTTTAAAGCTCAAATAAATAATCATGCAATGTTTAAAAAGAAATATGGTCGGATGGGAAATAGACTTCAAAATGTGGCTTCCAATAAAGGTTGTTCATATATTCTATGGGGTTAACGAAGATTAAATTTAGGGTAGGTCTCAAGATAATGAGGTTTAAAAAATCTAATGCCTCAATCGTTTTAATGTAATTCAAAAAATTCTTTTGGTTTTGAAAAGAAAACGTGAAAATTTTGGTAGTGATGCATATCCTAAGAATATCTCAATAAAGAGGTTATTAGAAAAGAAATACAAAAAAGGGTTTATAATAAATCTCAGGAGTGGAAAATTAATAAAGGGACTATCAGGTCATGACATGCATATAAATGATTATCCTACTTAATGTAATTTAATCAAGGATGAAAAGTTGCAATTGAAACTATATCAGCAATCATTTTAAAATACATAATAACTAAAAAATGCATGCAGCCTTTCCAAAAGTTCCAACTGATTGCTCTAGAATTTATAAGAATGATTAACCACAATTACCTAACATTTTGAAATATAGAATCTAATAATGATTTCTCCTATATTATTTTAAGGGAGAAGACTAAGGTGAAAGATATAGATGCTCCCCCACACAAAATACTACAAATGGTCCACCAAGTGAAATACTAAGGTAAAGGGTGGGAAACAGGGAGAAATGGGGGGGGGGAATGAGGGAAATCAGTGGAAGAAGTAAATCAAAAAAGAAATAAAATAGAAATGGGATAATACTCTCCTCATGAAGAAGTGATTCCTATGGTGCTCCATGATACCTGTGACTGGTGAGGAAAAATAAAACTGCAAACATACACAACATCACAGCACAGAAAATGACAGAAGAGATATAAAAGATAAATAAAAATGTCACTAAAATGGGGTCACCTCAGGGGAGGCATCATCCTGAACAGAATTGGCCGGTAAAGATGTCCCAAAAGGCATGAATGTGGGAGGCCCAGACTCTACATCAGAAAGGGGATCTGAATAAGTAGGAGCCGCAGGTACTGGACTCAGCGAAGGTAGCTCAGTAGCAGTCCCTGGCCTAGTAAATGTGGTTGCAGCAGCAGATGGGCTAGGGGTGGAGACAGAGGCTGGTGGTGGAGGCAGTGGATCTCCATGATGCTGAGAAATATGTGCCAACAGCTGCTCCATCTGATCTTGGCGGCCATCCAAGGGAATCAAATGGTGTGAAATGGTGCCCTAATGGCTGATGATACGAACGAACTGCTACTCAAACTGAACCTATTTTTTTTCCAAGAGACCCAAGACCTCCTCCATCATGTCTAGGCGGTGGGAAAGGGAAAGATAGACCAAGGGTGTAGTGGTAGGGGGGATGAGTGATGGAATAGAATAAGGAAGGTCAGAAGAAGTGGGGTCAGTTGGAGGATGGTGAGGTGGAGAAGCTGGGGGGGGGGGGGGTGGGGAAGGAGGAGCAGGGTCAGCAGCTGGGGCAGGAGGTGGTGGGGCTTGAGCCTGTGAAATATGTTTTCACCCCATGCTTCCGAACTAATCCCATGTGAATGAGCATGAGAAAGTACATCTGCTGGGGTGAACCTAACAAGTCATGAGGTAAAGAGGGCTTGAACACCACTAGGTGGTGAGCAAGACAGGTGGTGTAAAATCCAACGGTCAGGTTGCCCTGACAGCGGGTAATAATTGAGTGGAAACATGTGGCGGAGAGATAGGGGAGGTCTGGGTAGTCATACCGGATGACACAGGTAAAAAGCTCAATGTCACGGCCGGTCACGACCCCCATATACTCATGGCGGGGGAATATGATGGCACGGAAGCGCCGGTGGGCGAAGCAAAAGATAGGGTCGACTATAAGAGTTCTCTTCTGGGAAGTGGGGGAGTATCGGTGGTCAAGCCCAGTGATCTCCCACCACATGGTAATGAGGTCAGATCGCTCAGGCCGAGTCAAGGAAGAAACGGTGGGTGGGGGATGGCATGGGGGTAAAAGCCGCACCCTCGGCCAAACTCTGTCATGGTAAGAGAAAATCTCCGACCTCCTAGCTAGAATCGAAATACGGGTACCGCATTTCCAGGTGTCTCCTGGTACTCTGTTCCATCAAACTCAAACGAGGCCGAAAACTCCAAAAATAAATCACGGAACATAAGAGTGATGACCCGGGAAATATCGAGGAGTGATGTGTGCCCGAGAAGTGCCTCAAACTTCACCCAAATACTGAGCTGCTGCGGAACGCTGCTATCGAGGTACCGACCGCTCAATGGTATCAGCTTACAATAGAAGCATCGGAACCTGTCATATGCGAGTTCAGTGACTGGGAATACCGTGCAAGGATAAGGAGATCCTGCAGGTTTCGGCCAGGTGCCGGTGCTGCAGCATCGGCAAGCTCTGTAGGTGGATCGGCCGAAGTGGAGGGTGGCTCGGTGGAAGGTGTTCTCAGAGAGGGACTAGCTTCTTATGAAGATAGCGTAGGGAATGTGGCAGATAGAGCAGCATATGTAGTCATGTCCACCACTGAGGGAGTGAGTGGTGGCAGAATGGCCAATGGAGGGAGCTCGAAGAACAGAGCATCTTGGTCCGGCTGCGTAGGAGGTCGGATTCGGATCCGACGATAACTGGACTCCTCGCCCTCAGTGGCGGAGAATAACCTCTTACTACATGAAGGATCGTGATCTTCCATATCCTAAAATAGAATTAAATAGAAAACAAAAAAAAAAGAAAAAGAAAAAGGAAAGAAAACAAAACAAAGAAAATGTGAGAAAACTGGAAAAGAAAAGTGCACGGCGTGTACACCAGAGGACACGACGTGTAAGCAAAAATGGAGAGTATCATGGGTTCTCTGGATAGAAACTCTAAGGATGAATAATAGACCCTAGAAAGCTATATGACGTGTACCGAACATACACGTCGTGTTCACACAATTTGTTCGTGGTCGTGTGGTACAAATGACACAACCATGTTTTTATCAGTTCATAGAAATCAATACACGTTGTGTAGGTACAGGACAGGGCGTGGACTGCACACGAAGAACATGGATTCTTAGAAGGTGATACACGGTCCGACTGAATATATAAAGGACACGACATGTACCGAACATACACACTGTGTTCTAGAACATGGGGTGAGAGGCCGTGTAATGTGACACACATGGAGGGGCCGACAGAAATGACTGACACGACATGTACCAAACACACACGCCTTGTACCAGAAAATGGTGTGTGAGGCCGTGTGCAAAGGTGTACTCGGGCACGATGAAAAGGACACAGTGTGTACAAAAAATACACACCGTGTATATTAAATTTTCAAATTTTTTTGTGTGTGGCCGTGTACAGAAGTACATGGCGTGTGTTCTTCATTTCGTGTCTGTGTACTGCCTGAAGCCGAACGGTCGGCCGATCCGAAAAACACCCTAAACGAGTCTAAAAACTTGAAACAGATGGTGTAGAATGGTGTACCTAGATCGAGGATCACAATGTGAGAGGAATAAAAACTTGAAACGCCCCAAATCGACGGATCTGGAGAAGGGGGGGTTTGGGTGGCATTTGGGAGAATAAAACGGGAAGAGGGGAGGAAATGGAGAGGTTGTGCGACACAACCTCAATCCAGGTGGACCGCGACTTATATAGCCGCGGTACATGGCATGCATGCTTGGACTACTAGCCGTGTATCCCAATTTTATTTATAAAACATATAAATAGATATAATTATTATAGTAAACTATATAATAATAATTAATAATAATTAAAATAAAATAGATATTTTTACACATTATAATATAAACCTATACACGATTGATATCGGGAAATACACGCCGTATTTTTTAAAATTAGAAAAAGAGTAGTACAAACTTTGGTCCGGTGCTTGGGGCGGGATTCGAACTGCCTATTGGCTATTCCGAATGAAAGCCCTCAAACACTGGAGAAAAGGTTGTTCTGTTGTTCGTATTTATTTTATATATATATATTTATTCTATATGGCCTATACACATGGAAAGAAAAAAAAGCATGATGTGTGGTTTTTATTTAGGAAAGGATGGGGGTAATGCAGGGAGATTAGTGCGATTCGAAATCGGATCTTTTGAACCTGGTGCCGAGACATTGCCAATCCGCCAACTTCACCCACATGTAATTTATTATTTTAAAAATGTTTTTTATTTATATTTGAAAAATTATGGCGCACATAGCGTATATCGGAGTACATGTCGTGTGGATTTCATAAACGAACAAATGATGGAAATGGGACGATTGTCTTGATTCGAACCTGGGTCTTTTGAAACCGGATTACAATTCTAGGAAACCGGTCCAGACCCACCATGTGTTTTATTAAACACATTTATATATATATATATTTGGAAAATACCACACACGTCGTGTAAATAAAAGGAGGAACCCCGTGGAGAAGGTATCTCAGGAGGATTTGAACCGAAGACGGCTCGAATAAACTCCAGGGACTTTGCCATCGGCACCAACGTCATCTATGGTTATTTATTTTTTATTCTAGAGATTTATACTATTAAGATTATAAATTTAAAATATCAGTACACACCATGTATATAAGTGGGACATGACATGTATATTCTGGGTTTCCTCCCAAGAAGAGCCTTTGTTTTAGGTCATTGGCTCGACCTTCGTACCTTGCTTACCTGAGCTGTATGGTGGACAACATTCCCACCATGTTGTCTAAAGGATGGTAAGCTTTCAACCGCTGCCCGTTTACCTTGAATGGGAGACCATCATCTCTAGAAATTTCTACCGCTCCATAGTGGAATACGCGGATAATGTTGACTCTTCCCGACCATCGTGAATTTAACTTCCCTGAGAATAAGCAAAGATGAGAATTAAATAGAAGTACCTGATCACCGGGTTGGAAATATTTTTCATGAAATCATTCGGTCGTGAATGGATCTTGACTTATCCTTGTACAACTTTTCATTCTCGTATTCCTCTAATAGAATATCATCTTGTTCCGATAGTTGGAACTTCCATTTCTCTTCAGCTGCCTTTAGATCAGAATTTTGTGCATTGACGGCCCAGTAGGCTTTGTGTTACAATTTTACTGGAAAATGGCAGGGTTTTCCATTGACAAGGTGGAACGGGGACATTCCTAGTAGTGTTTTGAAAGTAGTCCAATATGCCCACAAGGCATCATATAACTTCTTGGACCAGTCCTTTCGTGATGTGTTTAATGTTTTCTCCAGGATCTTCTTGAGCTCACGATTGGAGAGCTCTACCTATCCACTAGACTGGAGATGATATGGTGTCCCCATCTGATTCTTTACTCCATACTTCGACAGTATTCCTCTCATTAGTGTGTTTTCGAAGTGGGTCCCTCTATCGCTGATCCAAACTCGTGGAACTCCAAACCAGCTAAAAATATTTTTCTTTAAGAAATTTATGACTACCTTGCCTGTGTCATGAGCTGTAGCAGTGGATTCCACCCATTTGGAGACGTAGTCGACACAGACAAGGATGTAAGTGTTCCCAAAAGATGGAGGAAAGGGACCCAAGAAATCTACGCCCCAGACATCAAAAATCTCTACTTCTAGGATGGGGTGCTGGGAAATATCAGCTCCATGTCCCATATTACCAGTCCTCTGGCACCGATCGAAACAAAAAACAAAGGCCCGAGCATCTCTATGCATGGTGGTCCAGAAACATCCAGACTGTATGATCATAGCTATGGTATGGTCTGACCCATGATGTCCCCCAACTGGTGAGGCATGACAGAACATCAGGACACTGTGAACTTCATTCTCTAGGATTCAACGGTGGATCACTCCATCTGCACAGGATCAGAATTGCTGAGGATCCTCCCAAAAGTAACTTTTAACATCAGAGAAAAATCTTTTCTTTTACTACAAGGAGAGGTCGGGGTGAACAATACATGTAACCATAAAATTAGCGATATCAGCACACCATGGTCTAGGTGTTTTGTTGATCTAAAAGAGGTGCTCGTCAGGAAAATCCTCACTGATCTCCTGAACTTCTTCCTTCTCTAAATGAGGCAGCTCGAGACAGGAGAGATGATCAGCAATGAAGTTCTCACTCCGTTTCTTATCTCGGATCTCATGATCGAATTATTGTTTCAGGAGTACAAAACGGATCAATCGAGGCTTCACGTCTTTCTTATTGAGTAGGTAATTTAGTGCTGCATGGTCAGTATAAATAATAATATTAGACAACACTAAGTAAGAATGAAACCTGTCAAATGTGAAAACCACTACAAGCATCTCCTTTTCTGTGGTTGTGTACTTGATCTATTCCTCATTATGCGTTCTTCTGGCATAATAGATTGGTCAAAAAATCCGGTCCAGTCACGTGCCCAAGACTACTCCCACTGCGTAGTTGCTCGCATCGCACGCCACATCAAATTGTTCCTCCCAGTTGGGTGGAATCATAAATGGATCTTCCCCAGGCACTACTTTAGATGCTCAAAAGATCTGACACAGGTCTCATCAAACTCAAAAATAGCATCCTTGGTTAGAATATTGGTGAGGGGCTAGGATATTTTGGATAATTCGCAGACAAACCGCCTGTAAAAATCTTCATGCCCCAAGAAACTACGGATGGCTCAGACGAAAGTCAGTATAGGTAGTCGTGAAATGACTTCAATCATTGACGGGTCCACCTATATCCCCTTCACTGAAATTCTGTGTTCAATGACTCTACCACTTTGTACCATGAAATGACACTTTTCCTAGTTCAAGACTAGGTTAGTGTGCTCACATCGTTTCAAAACAAGCTCTAGGTGTCGTAAACAAATGGTGAATGATTTTCCATATACGGAAATATCATCCATGAATACCTCCAAGATTCGTTCCGCCATGTCGTGGAAGATGGCCATCATATAGAGTTGGAAGGTGGCGAGGGCATTACACATTCCAAAAGACATCCTTTGATAAGAAAATGTGTCATAGGGGCAATTGAATACGTGCTTTTCCTAATCCTCCGGAGCAATGGATATTTGGTTGTAGTCAGAAAAACTGTCGAGGAGGCAATAAAAGTTGTGCCCTACTAGCCTCTCTAGGATTTGATCCATGAATGGAAAGGGGAAGTGATCCTTTCTTGTTTCATCGTTCAACTTTCAGTAATCCACACAGACGCTCCAGCCCGTGATAGTGCATGTAGGGATGATCTCATTATTTTCATTTGAAATCACAGTGATACCCCCCTTTTTGGGTACCACTTGGAGGGGACTCACCCACAGACTATCCGAGATGGGATAGATGATTCCTGCATCCAATAATTTGAACACATGATTTTTGACAACTTCTTTCATGGGAGGATTCAAGAGTCGTTGTGGATGCCGAGATTTCTTGGATCCTTCTTCAAGTAGCACCATGTGAGTGAAAATGGTACGGCAGATGCCCTTCAGATTAGCAAATGTCCCCCAATAGCATGCTTTCGCTGTTTGAGAACCCGCAGAAGTGCATCTTCCTACTCCTATGATAGTTATGCATTATGTATAATTGGAAAAGTTTGATTGGTTCCTAAATACACATACCTGAGAGAAGATGGAAGAGGATTCATTTCGAGTTCAAGAGCCTTTAAAATTAAAGGCACAAGTGGTTTCACCTCATCCCATTCCAAACTATCATGAACAACTACATGCTTCCAATAGTGACTGCCCTGGCCTTCTATGAATTGTTAGTCTTCTGGCACTTATCTAATAGAATATCTGGAATAGTTAAATTATTTGAAGTAAAAGAACATACCAGATCATCTCCTTCGTCGCTAAAATTATTAACCATGGTAGACACTGCATAACAGTCCTCATGCTCCGATAAAGAAGCATGTTTGACGGCCTTGAGGACATTTTAGGAAACTCTTTCATCACCTACCTGAAAAATAATCTCCCCTTGCTGCACATCAATCAGTACCTTCCCAGTTGCGCAGAAAGGTCTTTCAGGTATAAGAGGTCCTTCCGGGTCATCCCCCATGTCTAGGATGATGAAATCAGTGGGAAGAAATAGCCTACCCACCTTGACCAGAACATCTTCTAGTAGTCCCTTCGGGTGTTTGATGGATCGATCATTAAGTTTAAGGGCTACACGGGTAGGCTTGAGCTTGTTGAGACCCAGCTTCTTGAAAAATCCGAGGGGCATGAGAATCACACTGGCCCCTAAGTCGCACGAGGCCTTCCCAAACTCAAAGGATCAAAGAGTACAAGGAAGGTGAAACTACCAGGATGTTGGAAATTGGGTGGAATAGAATGTTGAATCACCGCGGAGCACTCTTTTGTTAGTGCAATAACTCCCAAATCCTCTATCTTCCTCTTATTTGAGAGTATTTACTTCATGAATTTTGTGTATGTGGGCATCTGAGTCAGGGCCCTTTCATATGGTATGTTGATATGTAGCTTCTTGAACACATCCATGAATTTCCTGAACTGGTGGTCCAGCTTCCTCTGCTTCAATCACTCCGGAAAGGGTAAGGAAGACTTGAATGGTTGGATTACTTAATTTCCTTTATTCTACAAAGCCTCCTTCTACGGGATTTTGGAGAGGAGGGGTCAGTATTGGTACGTTCTTCATTATCAGGGGGTGTGGGTACACCTGGCTGTGTTGTTGGCTCCTTCTGTGGCAATTCTTTTCCGCTCCGCATAGTGATATCATTGGCCACCTCCCTCGGGTTCTTTTCTGTGTTTCCCGACAGTGTACTGGGTTGCCTTCTTGAAAGGTGGTTTGCCAGCTGGCCAATCTGATTCTCCAAGCCTCGAATCGAAGCTTCCAGATTTTGGAACAGAGTCTCAGAAGTAGATATGAATTTAGTAATCAGATCCTCTAACCTTGAAGTGTTCTCCTGCCGAGGTGGTTGTTGATCCGGTGGAGGAGGTGTCTATCGCGGCTGCTGTGGACGAGGGTTTTGATACCCTTGTTACTGATAAGGACCCTGTTGGGGTTGTTGTGGCATGTGGTATTGGTTGTAGTATAGAGGTTGGTGGTAGTTGGGTGGTCACTGGGGCGGAGGATTCTGCTGTTGTAGGCCCCAGCCTGTGTTCAGTTGATCTCACCATGTCGGGTTCTAGTACTACTGGTACTGGTTGGGCCCTCAATTTTGGGAAACACTGTAACGACCCGAAATTTTGAATAAATCTTGTTTCCTAATTTTATGTGTTATTTTATTTTGTTTGTTATACTCATGAAAAATGTTTCATTTGATAAACATGAGTATAACTAAAATGTGACCATTGGGTTTTTACTGTTATATGACCATTGGTCAATATGACCCCTGGAAACTAAGTGTTTTGATTATTGTCTCTAAATAAAAGTAATCTTGGTTAATTATTATAGAAAAAAGATTCGATGGCCTCACCCAGTAGTCTTGGACCGATCGAAGCACATCTAACAGAACTTGGGAAGTAGGTAGCACCACTGGGCTTTTCTCTGGACCAAACCGAATCCGAACATCATCGTGTGAATCTAGAACGGAATCGCCTTTGCGAGAAGTTCAAAATGATAGAAATTACTACGCGTGCGATGTTAGACAAGACTCCCTCAGATTCTCTCACCATAGCACACCTTACACTTAGGTCCTATGCTGGTGTGATAAGGGGCTATGTAAGTAGACCGTAACTACCTTGTGTAATCATTTGTTTTAAAAAAAAATTGGGATTTCTTCTTATGATGAAGTTTATGAATTTTCAAATGAACGGATAAATATAGTATGCATATTTTTGATGAATTTTAAAAAAATGATATTTTAAAAATGTTTATGTAAACCTTAAATAACTAAAAAGGTGTAATGATATTCAAAAATTGTCTTCTACAATTATGTTCAGTACGAAATTTAGAGTCTAATAAGATCAACTTAATTTTTGATGAATAGTAAATTATGAATAGTGATTTTATTATTAGGATTAGTAATGTGTCCAAATGGATTAGTAATCTCACTTGAAAAATGTATTAATATAATCTAGGCACCTTGATTAAGTAATGTGATTCAATAAAATGGTTACATAACGATTTCATAAATTATTATTCAGGTATTAGTTTTTTCGAGTGAATAGTGTTTTTTAATTAAAAATTAAATTAAAAATATTTAAAAAATTATTTGTATAAAATGGATTTCATTTTTGAACTCAGTGCACCGATATTATGTTATGGTAATTATTGGGGTTTTTTCTGAAAAAATGAATTTTTGGTGAATAGTGTATTTATTTAAAAAAATAAATTAAAAATATTTAGAAAATTATTTTTATAAAATGGAGTTCATTTCTAAAATCAGAGCATTGATATTTGGTTAAGGTGAAATCTTGGGATTATTCTGAGAAAGTTGAATTTTCGATGAATAGTGAAAATACATTTTTTAAGTTACGGGTGTTTAATTACATCATTAAAAGATGTATTAAGTATGTAATCAACATGGTCAACATATGAATAGTAAGATAAGGTATGAGGTGTCCCAAGTGGCCAATACCATGGGAAAATACCATGGGCAAGCCCATGGTTTTTCCAAAACCACTAATGAGGTGTCCTTTGGCCATTAATGACTTGTCCCCTCACTTTCCCTATAAATACAAAGCCATCCTCTCATCCATTCGACTCCCCACTCTCCCCCAACGAAGTTCTGGTCTCATTACCTCCCAAGGAGTCCTCCCAAGGTGCTCCCAAGCCATCAATGTCCAAACCATTGAGTTTTAAGAGTTACATTTTAAGGTAAGGGATCCGACCTCTCTCTTTCTTTTCAAGAAACCTCTTTTATGTCATTTCATGTATTATCCTTGTTCTTATGTTAAAATATGTTCTCTTATACTCCTATTACTGCCCTTTTCATGTTAATGTAATGAGAGATCCCCTATTACTCTCATTATTTCGTTTTATGATGTTTTAAGTGGCGTCGTTAGGCTACCGAATGTTTTGTAACAGATTCTTTCTCCCTTCTCAGTTTTCAAGATCAATTTTCCATATATAGTATTTCAAGTTCCTTTTTATTATGTTGGGGTATGATCTCTAAATTTATCATACTTCTCTTTTATGATCATTTGATAAAAGACCCCATTTGATCTCTTAAATTCAGTATTTTGATGTTTTAAGTGGCGTCGTTAGGACGTCGAATTATTAAATGGTTCTTCACCCTTCTCGTTTTAAAGTTATTCTTTCATGTCAATTCTTTCAAGTTACTTTTTGTTATGTTGGGGTATGATCTCTATATCTATCATACTGATCTTTTATGATAATATGATTAGAGACCCCATTTGATCTCTTCAATTCAGTATTTTGATATTTTAAGTGGCGTCGTTAGGCTGCCGAATTCTTATGGGATTCTTCCACCCTTATCATTTTAAAGTTCTATTTTCTTGTCAAGTCTTTCATGTTACTCTATTTTGGGGTATTATCTCTAAATCAATAATACTGATCTTTTATGTTCATATTAAGAGAGACACTATTTGATCTCTCCAATTTAGTATTTTGACATTTAAAGTGACGCTGTTAGGCTGCTGAATGTTTAAGGGATTCTTTCACCCATCTCATTTTCAAGTTATATTTTCATGTCAAGTCTTTCATGTGACATTATATTGGGGTATGATATCTATATCTATCATACTGATATTGTATGTTCATATGATGATAGACCCTATTTGATCTCATCAATCCTTTTTTTTGAAGTTTAAGTGACGCCGTTAGGATATCGAATTTCTAAGGGGTTCTTTCACCCTTCTCATTTTCAAGATCTATTTTCATGTCAAGTCATTCATGTTCCTTTTTTTTATGTTGGGGTATGGTCTCTATATCTATCATACTGATCATTTATGTTCATATGATGAGAGACCCTATTTGATCTCATCAATCCATTTTTGGAAGTTTTTATGTGACGCCGTTAGGATGCCGAATTCTCATAAGAGAAATCTTATTTTTGTCTTCCTTTCATGTTCTTCATTTCAAATGGAATATCATTAAAATTTCATTACCATGTTCTTAAATACATTATATTTTGTTCCCCTACTGTTTTATGTATCATTTTTGAGTGGGTGACCCATGTCCCCTCTCTTTCCAACTTTTTCTACAACCATGTATCATAGACATTATGCTGCATAGTTTTCGTCTCAAAATGACTCCCTCTTTATCTCAAAATTATATTATGTTATTAAGTGAATACTCAAAGATATTATTTCTATAAGGGTATTCACATATATATCAAAATTCTCTATTTTAAATTCTGGGATTTACATACATGAAACCTTCTTTCCCTTTTCTGTGGGTTTAAAGTGACATAAAGATCATGTCTTTAAAGATGTTTTTAAAACGTTATGATTATGAAATGAAACCCATTTATTTTATGATATATGGGTTTTTTATGAAAATATTGGAGATGATATATGTGGATCACAGGATAATAAAGACATGTAAAGGGTGCACCCTAGATAGAGCTCCAATGCATTGGGTAAAGACTTAATCTCTAGAGATGACTTTTTAGACTGATACCTTGGTGAATAACTTTGGTAATTTTTAATGACACCTTGGGGATGGACCTTGGTGAAATGAAATGATTGTCAATATTAAATTTTTCAGCCACATATTCATGTTATGAAAAATGTTATTTTTAATATGATATGCCTCATGATTTCTTTCTCATGCCTTAATGTTCTTTTCATATCCTTATTGAAGTATCTCAAGTTCACATGTAAAATGTTTCTCTTGTTTCCCTTACTGGGACTTCTACTCACCCTTTCTTTTGATGTATTTTCCCAGGTTATGAGATGCAGTAACGAACCTAGGATGAATATGAGGAGAAGCCTTTCAAGTGTTTAAGAATAATCTTTTATGTTTTCATGTTTTAAGTTCCTGGTTTCCAAGACACTAAACCTTAAATATCCTCGGTTCTGTAAAATTTAATGAAAGTTTATGTGATAAAAAGGCGGGATGATATAGTTGGTATCAAATTATGGTTTAGTTATTTGTGTAAATTAGGATATGAAAACTCTAGGAAGAAACCTATAGAAAAAATGTAGATATTGGAAATCTTCCTGGTATTTTGGTGAGTATTGAGTAAATTGTTGCCAAGAAAATACATCCCTGTCTAGATACGAGCAGGTAGAGGTGGCTCAGGCACAGAAGTACATAGGGGTAAAACCCGAAAACACCGCTTTGAGCTAGACTTGAACAGGAAGTGGTTCACGACAACGGGCCTTGCTTCACTCTTGGTTATGACACTCCCAGGGGATATGCTTCGGTAAATTCATATGCTTAGTTTTAACCATTGTTAAAAAAACAAAGATAAAATAAAATAAACATTCACATAAGAATATATAATCATGGATAACCTAGATGGGAACCTAGGGGATCACAAGTTAGGGTATAATTTTCTTCTACAAGTTATCCTTATATGCTTTCAGTTCCTTTTCATGATTATTGGCTAAGTATTTAGGCCCCTAATTATGCTTTCTCTTCTTATTTATTGGTGGGAAATGGAAGAACATGTCCCAACAACTAATGTGATAGGAAATGAGACGATTTTTGTATTAATATGATAGGGATGATTAGGGGATTAAAATATGATTATTATTTTGGAAGACGATCACTATTTTGGGGACCCTATATGATCGAGGTAAATAGATTACTACGGTATTTTCATTGAGGAGTAAGGTTGACTTATATTTTGAAGAATCGATGAATTTAAGGTGGACTTATAGTAATTTAGGTTACTTATGAGAATGATTAACCTATCTTGGGTAAAATATGTTTAGGTTATATACTTTTGTTATAAGATGTTAGGAGTGGTTGATGTTGATTGGAGATGAACAATGAAGTTTATTTTGGAAGACTATGTTATCAAATCCTTCTTGTATTTGGGTTTCAATCTTAGTTTGGTTTATATTGAGAAATTTTAAATAGCATTATTTATGGAATGGACTATGATGAACATTGGGTAGTACCATGGAACTTTGAAGATTTAAAAGTAGTTTCCATTCCTATGGGATTATTTCTTTTTGATGATTTGTTTTACCTTACTGTTTCTGTTTTTGGGATAATTTTTAAAGATAGAAGAAATAGATAGTTAATCTTTTGTGGATTATGTGATTCTATAGAAGATGATTCTTGTGTTTTCATGAGACCAAGTAGTTTTGAATGCTCATAGTTTGGAGAAAAGATTAGTTTTGGGTAGAAACTTATTAAATGATGAAATTCTACATGAAGATAGGTATATTTTCTTATATTTTTGTTTTATGTTGTAAATGAATTCCTCAAAATTATGAAAAGGAACGTAAAACAAAAACGTTGTTGATTTACGTTTCCTACTGGGTAATCAAAGACTGTTTACACACATCATAATTTTGGGATTTTCGTATGGTTATCTTTCTTCTAATCATGTTTTCTATCACTCTCCCTCAGAAGTTGACCCTTTGTTTTCTCCTCCATGTCCATGTTTTCGTACATGGTATCCTAGTGTGGGCTAACTCAGGTGACCATTGTACTTACCTTTTTTTCTTTTAAAGTAATAGTTCTACTAACTCCTTTTCCGATGTGGTACTTTCAATGAAATTTCAAAACCCAATTTTAAAAATTGAGAGGACACAATTTCTAAAGGGGGAAAGATTGTAACGACCCAAAATTTTTAATAAATCTTGTTTCCTAATTTTATGTGTTATTTTATTTTGTTTTTTATACTCAAGAAAAAAATTTCATTTGTTAAACATGAGAATAATTTAAATTAGATCATTGGGTATTGACTATTATATGACCACTGGTCAATATGACCCCTGGAAACTAAACGTTTTGATTATTGTCTCTAAATACAAGTAATCTTGGTTAATTATTACAGAAAGAAGATTCGATGGCCTCACCAAATAGTCTTGGACCGATCAAAGCCCTTCTAACAGAACTTGGGAAGGAGGTAGCACCATTGGGCTTTTCTCTGGACCAAACCCAAGCCGAACTTCATCATGTGAAGCTAGAATGGAATCGCCTTTGCGAGAAGTTCACACCAATAGAAATTACTACTCAAGCGATGATAGCCGAGCCTCCCTCAGATTCTCTCACCATAGCACACTTTACACTTGGGTCCTATGCTGGTGTGATAAGGGGCTATGTAAGGAGACCGTAACTGTCTTGTGTAATTCTTTGTTTTAAATAAAAATTGGTATTTATTTTTATGATGATGTTTATGAATTTTCAAATGACCGGATAAATATAGTATGCATATTTTTGATGAATTTTAGAAAAAGGATATTTTACAAATGTTTCTGTAAACCTTAAATAATTAAAAATGTGTAATGATATTCAAAAAATGGTCTTCTACAATTATGCTCAGTACGAAATTTAGAGTCTAATAAGATCAACATAATTTTTGATAAATAGTAAATTATGAATAGTGATTTTATGATTAGGATTATTAATGTGTCCAAATGGATTAGTAATCTCACTTAAAGAAAGTATTAATATAATCTAGGCACCTTGATTAAGTAATCTGATTCACTAAAATTTTTAAATAACGATTTTATAAATTAATATTCAAGTATTAGTTTTTTCGAGTGAATAGTGTTTTTTAATTAAAAATTAAATTAAAAATATTTATAAAATTATTTTTATAAAATGGATTTCATTTTTTAACTGAGAACACCGATATTATGTAATGGTAATTTTTGGGGTTTTTTCTGAAAAAATGAATTTTCGGTGAATAGTGTATTTATTTAAAAAAACAAATTAAAATTATTTAGAAAATTATTTTTATAAAACGGTGTTCATTTTGGAAATCAGAGCATTGATATTTGGTTAAGGTGAAATTTTGGGATTATTCTGAGAAAGTTGAATTTTCGATGAATAGTGAAAATACAGTTTTTAAGTTACTGGTGTTTAATGACATCATTAAATGATGTATTAAGTATGTAATCAATATGGTCGACTTATGAATAGTAAGATAAGGTATGAGGTGTCCCAAGTGGCCAATACCATGGGAAAATACCATGGGCAAGCCCATGGTTTTTCCAAAACCACTAATGAGGTGTCCATTGGCCATTAATGCCTTGTCCTCTCACTTTCCCTATAAATACCAAGCCATCCTCTCATCCATTCGACTACTCACTCTCCCCCAACACAGTTCTGGTCTCATTACCTCCCAAGGAGTCCTACCAAGGTGCCCCCAATCCCTCAAAGTCCCAAACATTGAGTTTTAAGAGTTACATTTTATGGTAAGGGATCCGACCTCTCTCTTTCTTTTCACGAAATATCTTTTATGTCATTTCTTGTATGATCGTTGTTCTTATGTTAAAGTATGTTCTTTTATACTCCTAATACTTCCCTTTTCATGTTCATATAATGAGATATCCCCTTTTACTCTCATTATTTCGTTTTATGAAGTTTTATGTGGCGTCGTTAGGCTGCCGAATGTTTTGTAACAGATTCTTTCTCCCTTCTCATTTTTCAAGATCTATTTTCCATGAATAGTATTTCAAGTTCCTTTATATTATGTTGGGGTATGAACTCTAATTTTATCATACTGATCTTTTATTATCATATGATGAGACACCGCATTTGATATCTTCAATTAAGTATTTTGATGTTTTAAGTGGCGTCGTTAGGCTGCTGAATTTTTAAGTGGTTCTTCACCATTCTCGTTTTGAAGTTCTACTTTCATGTAAATTATTTCAAAATCCTTTTTGTTATGTCGGGGTATGATCTCTATATCAATCATACTGATATTTTTTGACCATATTATTAGATACCCCATTTGATCTCTTCAATTAATTATTTTGAATTTTTAAGTGGCGTCGTTAGGCTGCCGAATTTTTAAGAGATTCTTTCACCCTTATCATTTTCAAGTTGTATTTTCTTGTCAAGTATTTCAAGTTACTTTTTTTTGGGGTATGTTCTATAAATCTATAATACTGATATTATTTTTTTCATATGATGAGAGACCCTATTTTATCTCTCCAATTCAGTATTTTGACATTTTATGTGACGCCGTTAGACTGCTGAATGTTTAAGGGATTTTTTCACCCTTCTCATTTTCAAGTTCTATTTTCTTGTCAAGTCTATCAAGTTACATTATATTGGGGTATTATATCTGTATCTATAATACATATATTGTATGTTAATATGATTAGAGACCCTATTTGATCTCGTCAATACTTTTTAGTGAAGTTTAAGTGACGCCGTTAGGCTGTCGAATTTCTAAGGGGTTCTTTCACCCTTCTCATTTTCAAGATCTATTTTCATGTCAAGTATTTCAAGTTAATTTTTATTATGTTGAGGTATATTCTCTATATCTTTCATAATGATCATTTATGTTCATATTATTATAGACCCTATTTTATCTCATCAATCCATTTTTGGAAGTTTTATGTGACGCCGTTTGGCTGCCAAATTCACATAAGAGAAATTTTATTTTTGTCTTCCATTCATGTTCTTCGTTTCAAATAGTATATCATTCAAATTTCATTACCATGTTCTTAAATACATTATATTTTGTTCTAATACTGTTTTATGTATCATTTTTTAGTGGGTGACCCATGTCCCCACTCTTTCCAACTTTTTCTACAACCATGTATCATAGACGTTATGCTGCATAGTTTTCATCTCAAAATGCCTCCCTCTTTATCTCAAAATTATTTATGTTATTAAGTGAATACTCAAAACTCTTATTTCTACAATGGTATTCAAATATATATCAAAATTTTCTATTTTAAATTCTGGTATTTACATACATGAAACCATATTTCCCTTTTCTGTGGGTTTAAAGTGACATAAAGATCATGTCTTTAAAGAAGTTTTTAAAACGTTATGATTATGAAATAAAACCGATTTCTCTTATGCTATATGGGTTCTATATGAAATGATTGATGATTATATATGTGTCTCACATGATAATAAAGACATGTAATGGGTGCACCCAGATAGCGGTCCAATGCATTGGGTAAAGTCTTAATCTCTAGAGATGACTTTTTAGACTGATACCTAGGTGAATAACCTTGGTAATTTTTAATGACAACATGGGGATGGACCTTGGTGAAATGAAATGATTGTCAATATTAAATGTTGCGTCCACATCTTCAAGTTATGAAAAATGTTATTTTTAATATGATATGCCTCATGATTTCTGTCTCATGCCTTAATGTTCTTTTCATGACCTTATTGAAGTATCTCAAGTTCACATATAAAATGTTTCTCTTGTTTCCCTTACTGGGCCTTCTGCTCACCCTTTCTTTTGATGTATGTCTCCAGGTTATGAGATGCAATAATGAACCTAGGATGAACATGAGGAGAAGCCATTCAAGTGTTTAAGAATAATCTTTAATGTTTTCATGTTTTAAGTTCCTGGTTTCGAAGACACTAAATCATAAAGATCCTCGGTTCTGTAAAATGTAATGAAAGTTTATGTGATAAAAGGAGGGATGCTGTAGTTGGTATCAAAGGATGGATTAGTTATTTGTGGAAATTAGGATATGAAAAATTTTGGAGGAACCCTATAGAAAAGTTTAGATATAGGAAATATTCCTGGTATTTTGGTGAGTATTCAGTAAATGGTTGCCAAGAAAATACATCCTTGTCTGGATACGAGCAGGTAGAGGTGGCTCTAGCACAAAATTACATAGGGGTAAAACCCAAAAACACCACTTTGAGCTAGACTTGAACAGGAACTGGTACACGACAATGGGCCTTGCTGCACTCTTGGTTATGACACTCCCGGGGGATATGCTTCGGTAAATTCAAATGCTTAGTATGAACCATTGTTAAAGGAACAATGATAAAATAAAATAAACATTCACATAAGAATATATAATCATGGATAACCTAGATGGGAACCTAGGGGATCACAAGTTAGGGTATTATTTTCTTCTACAAGTTATCCTTATATGCTTTCAGTTCCTTTTCATGATTATTGGCTAAGTATTTAGGCCCCTAATTATGCTTTCTCTTCTTATTTATTGGTGGGAAATGGAAGAACATGTCCCAACAACTAATGTGATAGGAAATGCGACGATTGTTGTATTAATATGATAGGGATGATTAGGGGATTAAAATATGATTATTATTTTGGAAGACGTTCACTATTTTGGGGACCCTATATGATCGAGGTAAATAGATTACTACGGTATTTTCATTGAGGAGTAAGGTTGACTTATATTTTGAAGAATCGATGAATTTAAGGTGGAATTATAGTAATTTAGGTTACTTATTGGAATTATTAACCTATCTTGGGTAAAATATGTTTAGGTTAGATACTTTTGTTATAAGATTCTAGGATTGGTTGATGTTGTTTGGAGATGAACAATGAAGTTTATTTTGGAAGACTATGTTATCAAATCCTTCTTGTATTTGGGTTTCAATCTTAGTTTGGTTTATTTTGAGGAATTTTAAAGAGCGTTATTTATGGAATGGACTATGATGAACATTGGGTAGTACCATGGAACTTTGAAGATTTAAAAGTAGTTTCCATTCCTATGGGATTATTTCTTTTTGATGATTTGTTTTACCTTATTGTTTCTATTTTTGGGATAATTTTTAAAGATAGAAGAAATAGATAGTTAATCTTTTCTGGATTATGTGATTCTATAGAAGATGATTCTTGTGTTTTGATGAGACCAGGTAGTTTTGAATGCTCATAGTTTGGAGAAAAGATTAGTTTTGGGTAGAATCTTATTAAAGGATGAAACTCTACACGAATATAGGTATATTTTCTTATGTTTTTGTTTTATGTTGTAAATGAATTCCTCAAAATTATGAAAAGGAACGTAAAACAAAAACGTTGTTGGTTTACGTTTCCTACTGGGTAATCAAAGACTGTTTACACACATCATAAGTTTGGGATTTTCATATGGTTATCGTTCGTCTAATCATGTTTTATATCACTCTCCCTCAGAACTTGACCCTTTGTTTTCTCCTCCATGTCCATGTTTTCGTACATGGTATCCTAGTGTGGGCTAACTCAGGTGACCATTGTACTTACCTTTTTTTCTTTTAATGTAATAGTTTTACTGACTCCTTTTCTAATGTGGGACTTTTAATGAAATTTCAAAACCCAATTTTAAAAATTGAGAGGACACAATTTCTAAAGGGGGAAAGATGTTAACGACCCAAAATTTTTAATAAATCTTGTTTCCTAATTTTATGTGTTATTTTATTTTGTTTTTTATACTCACGAAAAATGTTTCATTTGATAAACATGAGTATAATTAAAATGAGATCATTGGGTTTTGACTATTATATGACCATTGATCAATATGACCCCTGGAAACTAATCATTTTGATTATTGTCTCTAAATACAAGTAATATTGGTTAATTATTATAGAAATAAGATTCGATGGCCTCACCCAATAGTCTTGGACCGATCGAAGCCCATCTAACAGAACTTGGGAAGGAGGTAGCACCATTGGGCTTTGCTCTGGACCAAACCCAAGCCGAACTTCATCATGTGAAGCCAGAATGGAATCGCCTTTGCGAGAAGTTCACACCAATAGAAATTACTACTCGTGCGATGTTAGCCGAACCTCCCTCAGATTCTCTCACCATAGCACACTTTACACTTGGGTCCTATGCTGGTGTGATAAGGGGCTATGTAAGGAGACCGTAACTGTCTTGTGTAATTCTTTGTTTTAAATAAAAATTGGTATTTATTCTTATGATGAAGTTTATGAATTTTCAAATGATCGGATAAATATAGTATGCATATTTTTGATGAATTTTAGAAAAAGGATATTTTAAAAATGTTTATGTAAACCTTAAATAATTAAAAATGTGTAATGATATTCAAAAAATGGTCTTCTACAATTATGCTCAGTACGAAATTTAGAGTCTAATAAGATCAACATAATTTTTGATAAATAGTAAATTATGAATAGTGATTTTATGATTAGGATTAGTAATGTGTCCAAATGGATTAGTAATCTCACTTAAAGAAAGTATTAATATAATCTAGGCACCTTGATTAAGTAATTTGATTCACTAAAATGGTTAAATAACGATTTTATAAATTAATATTCAAGTATTAGTTTTTTCGAGTGAATAGTGTTTTTTAATTAAAAATTAAATTAAAAATATTTATAAAATTATTTTTATAAAATGGATTTCATTTTTGAACTGAGAGCACCGATATTATGTTATGGTAATTTTTGGGGTTTTTCTGAAAAAATGTATTTTCGGTGAATAGTGTATTTATTTAAAAAATTACATTAAAATTATTTAGAAAATTATTTTTATAAAACAGAGTTCATTTTTTAAATCAGAGCATTGATATTTGGTTAAGGTGAAATTTTGGGATTATTCTGAGAAAGTTTAATTTTCGATGAATAGTGAAAATACAGTTTTTAAGTTACGGGTGTTTAATGACATCATTAAATGATGTATTAAGTATGTAATCAATATGGTCGACTTATGAATAGTTAGATAAGGTATGAGGTGTCCCAAGTGGCCAATACCATTGGAAAATACCATGGGCAAGCCCATGGTTTTTCCAAAACCACTAATTAGGTGTCCATTGGCCATTAATGCCTTGTCCTCTCACTTTCCCTATAAATACCAAGCCATCCTCTAAACCATTCGACTCCTCACTCTCCCCCAACGAAGTTCTGGTCTCATTACCTCCCAAGGAGTCCTCCAAAGGTGCCCCCAAGCCCTCAAAGTCCCAACCTCTGAGTTTTAAGAGTTACATTTTATGGTAAGGGATCCGACCTCTCTCTTTCTTTTCACGAAATCTCTTTTATGTCATTTCTTGTATGATCCTTGTTCTTATGTTAAAGTATATTCTTTTATACTCCTCATACATCCCTTTTCATGTTCATATAATGAGAGATCCCCTCTTACTCTCAATATATCTTTTTATGAAGTTTTATGTGGCGTCATTAGGCTGCCGAATGTTTTGTAACAGATTCTTTCTCCCTTCTCATTTTCAAGATCTATTTTCCATGAATAGTATTTCAAGTTACTTTATATTATGTTGGGGTAGGAAATCTAAATTTATCATACTGATCTTTTATTATCATATGATGAGACACCCCATTTGATCTCTTCAATTCAGTATTTTGATGTTTTAAGTGGCGTCGTTAGGTTGATGAATTTTTAAGTGGTTCTTCACCATTCTCGTTTTGAAGTTCTACATTCATGTCAAATCTTTCAAGATCCTTTTTGTAATGTCGGGGTATGATATCTATATCAATCATACTGATATTTTTTGACCATATTATTTGAGACCCCATTTGATCTCTTCAATTAATTATTTTTATGTTTTCAGTGGCGTCGTTAGGATGCCGAATTTTTAAGAGATTCTTTCACATTTATCATTTTCAAGTTGTATTTTCTTGTCAAGTATTTCAAGTTACATTATGTTGGGGTATGTTATATAAATCTATAATACTGATCTTATTTTGTTCATATGATGAGAGACCCTATTTGATCTCTCCAATTCAGTATTTTGACATTTTATGTGACGCCGTTAGACTGCTGAATGTTTAAGGGATTCTTTCACCCTTCTCATTTTCAAGTTCTATTTTCTTGTCAAGTCTATCAAGTTACATTATATTGGGGTATGATATCTATACCTATCATACATATATTGTATGTTCATACGATGAGAGACCCTATTTTATCTCGTAAATACTTTTTAGTGAAGTTTAAGTGACGCCGTTAGGCTGTCGAATTTCTAAGGGGTTCTTTCACCCTTCTCATTTTCAAGATCTATTTTCATGTCAAGTCTTTCAAGTTAATTTTTATTATTTTGAGGTATGTTCTCTATATCTATCATAATGATAATTTATGTTCATATTATTATAGACCCTATTTGATCTCATCAATCCATTTTTGGAAGTTTTACGTGATGCCGTTAGGCTGCCGAATTCACATAAGAGAAATCTTATTTTTGTCTTCCATTCATGTTCTTCGTTTGAAATATTATATCATTAAAATTTCATTACCATGTTCATAAATACTTTATATTTTGTTCTAATACTGTTTTATGTATCATTTTTTAGTGGGTGACCCATGTCCCCTCTCTTTCCAACTTTTTCTACAACCATGTATCATAGACGTTATGCTGCATAGTTTTCATCTCAAAATGCCTCCCTCTTTATCTCAAAATTATTTTATGTTATTAAGTGAATACTCAAAACTCTTATTTCTAAAAGGGTATTAAAATATATATCAAAATGTTCTATTTTAAATTCTTGGATTTACATACATGAAACCATCTTTCCCTTTTCTGTGGGTTTAAAGTGACATAAAGATCATGTCTTTAAAGAAGTTTTTAAAATGTTATGATTATGAAATAAAACCCATTTCTCTTATGCTATATGGATTCTATATGAAATGATTGATGATTATATATGTGTCTCACATGATAATAAAGACATGTAATGGGTGCGCCCAAATAGCGGTCCAATGCATTGGGTAAAGACTTAATCTCTAGAGATGACTTTTTAGACTGATACCTAGGTGAATAACCTTGGTAATTTTTACTGACACCTTGGGGATGGACCTTGGTGAAATGAAATGATTGTCAATATTAAATGTTGCATCCACATCTTCAAGTTATGAAAAATGTTATTTTTAATATGATATGCCTCATGATTTATTTCTCATGCCTTAATGTACTTTTCATGACCTTATTGAAGGATCTCAAGTTCACATATAAAATGTTTCTCTTGTTTCCCTTACTGGGCCTTCTGCTCACCCTTTCTTTTGATGTATGTCTCCAGGTTATGAGATGCAATAATGAACCTAGGATTAACATGAGGAGAATCCATTCAAGTGTTTAAGAAGAATCTTTAATGTTTTCATGTTTTAAGTTCCTGGTTTCGAAGACACTAAATCATAAAGATCCTCGGTTCTGTAAAATGTAATGAAAGTTTATGTGATAAAAGGAGGGATCCCATAGTTGGTATAAAATGATGGATTAGTTATTTGTGGAAATTAGGATATGAAAAATCTAGGAGGAACCCTATAGAAAAGTTTAGATATAGGAAATATTCCTGGTATTTTGGTGAGTATTCAGTAAATGGTTGCCAAGAAAATACATCCTTGTCTGGATACGAGCAGGTAGAGGTGGCTCTGGCACAAAATTACATAGGGGTGAAACCCAAAAACAACTCTTTGAGCTAGACTTGAACAGGAACTGGTACACGACAATGGGCCATGCTTCACTCTTTGTTACGATACTCCCGGGGGATATGCTTTGGTAAATTCATAAGCTTAGTATGCACCATTATTAAAGGAACAAAGATAAAATAAAATAAAGATTCAAATAAGAATATATGATCATGGATAACCTAGATGGGAACCTAGGGGATCACAAGATAGGGTATAATTTTCTTCTACAAGTTATCCTTATATGCTTTCAGTTCCTTTTCATGATTATTGGATAAGTACTTAAGCCCCTAATTATGCTTTCTCTTCTTAGTTAATGGTCGGAAATGGAAGAACATGTCCCAACAAACAATGTGATAGGAAATGTGATGATTGTCTTATTAATATGACATGGATGATTAGGGGATTAAAATATGATTATTATTTTGGAAGACGTTCACTATTTTGGGGCCCCTATGTGATCGAGGTAAATAGATTACTACGGTATTTTCATTGAGGAGTAAGGTTGACTTATATTTTGAAGAATCGATGAATTTAAGGTGGAATTATAGTAATTTAGGTTACTTATGGGAATGATTAACTTATCTTGGGTAAAATATGTTTAGGTTAGATACTTTTGTTATAAGATGATAGGATTGGATGATGTTGTTTGAAAATGAACAATGAAGTTTATTTTGGATGAATATGTCATCAAATCCTTCTTGTATTTGGGTTTCAATCTTAGTTTGATTTATTTTGAGGAATTTTAAGGACCGTTATTTATGGAATGGACTATGATGAATTTGGGTAGTACCATGGAACTTTGAAGATTTAAATGTAGTTTCCATTCCTATGTGATTATTTCTTTTTGAAGATTTGATTTACCTTACCCTTTCTGTTTTTTGGATAATGTTTAAAGATAGAAGAAATAGATAGTTAATCTTTTGTGGATTGTGTGATTCTCTAGAATAGGATTCTTGTGTTTTGATGAGACCATGTAGTTTTGAATGATCATAGTTTGGAGAAACGATTAGTTTTGTGTATAAACTTATTAAAGGATGAAACTCTACATGAAGATAGGTATATTTTCTTATGTTTTTGTTTTATGTTGTAAATGAATTCCTCAAAATTATGAAAACGAACGTAAAACAAAAACGTTGTTGGCTTACGTTTCCTACTGGGTAATCAATGAACATTTACACACATCATAAGTTTGGGATTTTCTTATTGTTAACTTTCTCCTAATAATGTTTTCTATCACTCTCCCTCTGAACTTGACCCTTTGTTTTGTCCTCCAAGTCCTTGTTTTCGTACATGGATTCCTAGTGTGGGGTTACTCGGGTGACCTATGTACTTACCTTTTTTTCTTTAAAAGTAATAGTTTTACTGACTCCTTTTCTGATGTGGGAAATTAAATGAAATTTTAAAACCCAATTTTAAAAATTTTGAGTACGCAATTTCATAAGGGGGGAAGATTGTAACGACCCGGAATTTTGAATAAATCTTGTTTCCTAATTTTATGTGTTATTTTATTTTGTTTTTTATACTCAAAAAAAAATGTTTCATTTTATAAACATGAGTATAATTAAAATGAGACTATTGGGTTTTGACTGTTATATGACTATTTGTCAATATGACCCCTGGAAACTAAACGTTTTGATTATTGTCTCTAAATACAAGTAATCTTGGTTAATTATTATAGAAAGAAGATTTGATGGCCTCACCCAGTAGTCTTGGACCGATCGAAGCCCATCTAACAGAACTTGAGAAGGAGGTAGCACCACTGGGCTTTGCTCTGGACCAAACCCAAGCCGAACATCATCGTGTGAAGCTAGAACAGAATCGCCTTTGGGAGAAGTTCAAACCGACAGAAATTACTACTCGTGTGATATTAGCCGAGCCTCCCTCTGATTCTCTCACCATAGCACACCATACACTTGGGTCCTATGCTGGTGTGATAAGGGGCTATGTATGGAGACCATAATTTCCTTGTGTAATTCTTTGTTTTAAATAAAAATTGGGATTTCTTCTTATGATGAAGTTTATGAATTTTCAAATGACCGGATAAATATAGTATGCATATTTTTTATGAATTTCATAAAAAAGATATTTTAAAAATGTTTATGTAAACCTTAAATAATTAAAAATGTGTAATGTTATTCAAAAAATGGTCTTCTAGAATTATGCTCAGTACGAAATTTAGAGTCTAATAAGATCAACTTAATTTGTGATGAATAGTAAATTATGAATAGTGATTTTATGATTTGGATTAGTAATGTGTCCAAATGGATTAGTAATCTCACTTAAAGTAAGTATTAATATAATCTAGGCACCTTGATTAAGTAATGTGATTCAATAAAATGGTTAAATAACGATTTCATAAATTATTATTCAAGTATTAGTTTTTTCGAGTGAATAGTGTTTTTTAAATAAAATTAAATAATAAATATTTAAAAAATTATTTTTATAAAATGGATTTCATTTTTTATCTCAGAGCACCGATATTATGTTATGGTAATTATTGGGGTTTTTTCTGAAAATATGAATATTTGGTGAATAGTGTATTTATTTAAAAAAATAAATTAAAAATATTTAGAAAATTATTTTTATAAAATGGAGTTCATTTTTGAAATCATAGAATTGATATTTGATTAAGGTGAAATTTTGGGATTATTCTGCGAAAGTTGAATTTTCGGTGAATACTGAAAATACAGTTTTTAAGATACGGGTGTTTAATGACATCATTAAATGATGTATGAAGTATGTAATCAATATGGTCGACTTATTAATAGTAAGATAAGGTATGAGGTGTCCCATGTGGCCAATACCATGGGAAAATACCATGGGCATGCCCATGGTTTTTCCAAAACCACTAATGAGGTGTCTCTTTGCCATTAATGCCTTGTCCCCTCACTTTCCCTATAAATACCAAGCCATCCTCTCATCCATTCGACTCCCCACTCTCCCCCAACGATGTTATGGTATCATTACCTCCCATGGAGTCCTCCCAAGGTTCCCCCAAGCCATCAAGGTCCCACCATTTGAGTATTAAGAGTTACATTTTAAGGTAAGGGATCCGACCTCTCTCTTTCTTTTCAAGAAATCTCATTTCTGTCATTTCTGGTATGCTCCTTGTTCTTATGTTAAAGTATGTTCTTTTATACTCCTCTTACTTAACTTTTCATGTTAATAAAATGAGAGATCCCCTCTTACTCTCATTATTTCGTTTTATGATGTTTTAGGTGGTGTCGTTAGGTTGCCAAAAGTTTTGTAACAGATTCTTTCTCCCTTCTCATTTTTCAAGATCTATTTTCCATGTAGAGTATTTCAAGTTCCTTTTTATTATGTTGGGGTATGATCTCTAAATTTATCATACTGATATTTTATGATCATATGATGAGAGACCCCATTTGATCTTTTCAATTCAGTATTTTTATGTTTTAAGTGGCGTCATTAGGCTGCCAAATTTTTAAGTGGTTTTTCACCCTTCTCGTTTTGAAGTTAAACTTTCATGTCAATTCTTTCAAGTCCCGCTTTGTTATGTCGGGGTATGATATCTATATCTATCATACTGATATTTTTTGACCATATGATTAGAGACCCCATTTTATCTCTTCAATTTAGTATTTTGATGTTTTAAGTGGCATCGTTAGGCTGCCGAATTTTGAAGGGATTCTTTCACCCTTATCATTATCAACTTCTATTTTCTTGTCAAGTATTTCAAGTTACTTTATGTTGGGGTATGATATCTAAATCTATCATACTGATCTTTTATGTTCATATGATGTGAGACCCTATTTGATCTCTCCAATTCAGTATTTTGACATTTTAATTGACGCTATTAGGCTGCTGAATGTTTAAGGGATTCTTTCACCCTTCTCATTTTCATGATTTATTTTCTTGTCAATTATTTCAAGTTACATTATATCTGGGTATGATATCTATATATATCATACTGATCTTTTATGTTCATATGATGAGAGACCCTATTTGATCTCGTCAATCCTTTTTTTGAAGTTTAAGTGATGTCGTTAGGCTGTCAAATTTCTAAGGGGTTCTTTCACCCTTCTCATTTTCAAGATCTATTTTCATGTCAAGTCATTCATGTTACATTTTATTATGTTGGGGTATGGTCTCTATATCTATCATACTGATCATTTATTTTCATATGATGAGAGACCCTATTTGATCTCATTAATCCATTTTTGGAAGTTTTAAATGACGCCGTTAGGCTGCCGAATTCTCATAAGAGAAATCATATTTTTGTCTTCCTTTATTGTTCTTCGTATCAAATATTATATCATTAAAATTTCATTATCATGTTATTGAATACATTATATATTGATCCCCTATTGTTTTATGTATCATTTTTGAGTGGGTGACCCATGTCCCCTCTCTTTCCAACTATTTCTTCAACCATGTATCATAGACCTTATGCTGCATAGTTTTTGTCTCAAGAGGCCTCCCTCTTTATCTCAAAATTATTTTAAGTTATTAAGTGAATACACAAAGCTATTATTTCTACCAGGTTACTCACATATATATCAAAATTTTCTATTTTAAATTCTGGGATTTACATACATTAAACCCACTTTCCCTTTTCTGTTTGTTTAATGTGACATAAAGATCATGTCTTTAAACCAGTTTTTAAAACGTTATAATTATGAAATGAAACCCATTTATTTTATTCTATATGGGTTTTTTATGAAATGATTGATGATGATATATGTGGCTCACATGATAATAAATACATGTAAATGGTGCGCCCAGATAGCGCTCTAATGCATTGGGTAAAGACTTAATCTCTAGAGATGACTTTTTAGACTGATACCTTGGTGAATAACCTTGGTAATTTTTAATGACACCTTATGGATGGACCTTGGTGCAACAAAAGGATTGTCAATATTAAATGTTTCAGCCACATATTCAAGTTTTGAGAAATGTTATTTTTAATATGATATGCCTCATGATTTATTTCTCATGCCTTAATGTACTTTTCATGAGCTTTTTGAAGTATCTCAAGTTCACATGTAAAATGTTTCTCTTGTTTCCCTTACTGGGCCTTCTGCTATCCCTTTCTTTTGAAGTATGTCCCCAGGTTATGAGATGCAGTAATGAACCTAGGATAAACATGAGGAGATTTCTTTCAAGTGTTTATGAAGAATCTTTTATGTTTTCATGTTTTAATTTCTTGGTTTCCTTGACACTAAACCTTAAAGATCATTGGTTCTCTAAAATGTAATGAAATTTTATGTGATAAAAAGGCGGGATGATATAAACAAAACTCACCTCACTCATCGAAGGACCTCCAGTCGAACCCAAGCATTCTCCCATGATGTGGTTATCACCACAGTTGCCACATTCTGGATGGTTCGCCGCATGAACTTGAGATGCTCCTTTGAGATAAAATTCGTCGATTTTCTTGCACACAACGTCCAACTGAGCAACTAACATAGTGGTAACATCAATATTGTGCATACCTCACTTTTGAGTACCCTTCTTGAGTGCCACTAGAAGCTGTTGGCTGAAATGTGTACAAGTAGTTTGAATAGTTCATCGGGGGATTTCCACATCACCGTGCCTCCAGCAGCAGCGTCCACCACGATCTTGGTATTCGTGGTAAGTCCTCCGTAGAAGGTCTGGACTTGCATCCAGAGTGGGAGTCCATGGTGGGAGCATTTGCGTAACATTAATTTGAAGCGTTCTCAGGACTTGTACAATGACTCGGAGTCGTGCTGTTGGAAATTATGGATCTCATTCCAGAGTGTCATCGTATTTGATGGTGGAATGTACATGGAAAGGAACGTCTGGGCTAGATCTTCCCAGGTGAGGATAGATCGTTGTGGTAGCCCCTTCATCCTGTCTTTTTCCTTGTCCCGTAGGACAAAGGGAAATAGGCAAAGACGGATGGCATCTTCGGACACGCCGGTGTACCGAAAGGTGTCGCTGATCTCCAGAAATATTTAGAGATGAGCGTTCGGGTCCTCACCGGCCAGGACTCCAAATTGAACTGTGATATGAATTAGCTGCATGATAGCAGGATTGATCTCAAAGTGTGGAGCCTAGAGCAGGGGATGAACGATGCCCGTATCAGCTCCATGGATTTAAGGAAGATCGTACTCCATATGATTACGTATTGGACGTTGTTGCTGAAGGGGTGGAGCTTGCATGAACTGCTCTTGAGGGGAGAAGTATGGCCGTGGGAAGAGTTGTTGCAGCGGCCATTGGTAATCCCTTTGGAGTAATTCCATGAATGCTCTAGGAGGTTTCTCCGGTAGACCAGTAGTGGGGGGTTACTGATCCTGGTATTGGTGATCAGTTGCAGCATCTACGGCTGGTGCGCCCTCTTCCATGTTCTCCATGGGTTGTGGTTGTTAGTCATGAGTTTCTGTCTGTTTATGTCGATGATGAAGCACGATCCATTCGATTTATTAGTCAAGCAGAACTAATTCCGAAGACTCGGCGCTTCTGGATCATGTAAGACCTCTAAACATACAATTTAAGCTCTGCACAACACAACACTAATACCAGGCATAAAACGGGAAAATTAAAAGAGAAAATTTGAAATGGGATATATAAAAGAGATTTTTGATAATTTTTTATTTTTATTTTCACGTAAATAATTTATTAACACAATTTAAATCTTACCACTAAGACAAAAGTTGTTCCCTGAAAACAGCACCAAAATTTTGTCTCACTTGTCGTTGATAGACGTTATATGCATCCCAAATTTATTACCCATTCATAGAACTTTAGTATAGCATAAGATCGGGGTCGATCCACAGTGAACTATGGCATGTGTGAATTTAATTGAGTTAATACTTAATTAGGTGTAGTATGCAGAATTTAGAATCGATTTGGTTTATTTTGGGTTTTTATTGACACTAAATTCTTTTTCTTTGAAGAAATGAATAATAGTTTTAATGAAAATAATGGGTAAATTTAATGTGTTTTAAGAAGGGAAGAAAATCTGTGTCGGGGTTGTGGTGATTAAGGAGGTCATATGCAGATTGTTTAAATGGTTGTGTTGTTCATTATTATTCAACCCTTCTGGATTTCATTTTTTACTAGATTTCCATGGTCCGATTCCTTTTGATTAGAATTAGAGCAGTTGACTCCTTGGTCTGGTAGTCAGTGTTCTTAATTCTTTATTAAGATCAGTCCATTATTTGAATCGGTGAAATCCTTCCAATGGTCATGGATGTTTTCATCGTTACATTTCTCTTGAATCACTGAGAATTCTTCTCTTGGTCCAGCTCAGAATTAGCTGTTATATTTAACAGTGGATTAAGAAGAGTAAGATGAATTACAACTATCAAAACCAACTATATAAAAAAACATACACATTATGATTCCTTCATCAACAGCCCCAACACGAGGAGTTTAGTTACACATAGAATGTGGGAGAGAAACGAAACACGTGATACTTGACAGATTCATCGTTTAAGCGTTGAGGTAGGGTTTCAGATGGTGGAATGGCGGAATGACGACACCTCGGTAGCTTCAGGAATGGTGATAACAGAGCTTCTATCCTCTTTAAAATGGTTCTCACCCCCTCTAATCCATCGGCCAAGGCCTCTTTTTATAGAAAAATAAAGTACACGACGTGTATTGAAAGTACACGCCATGTACTTTTCGTCAACACACTTTGGAACCAATTTCTCCTCTTGCAGGTGGCCTAACACGCCGTCTATGACTTTTGAACACAGTGCCGCCTGGTAGTTGAGTGTACACGGCGTGTAGTGCTGCCACAAACGGTGTGTAGTATCAAAAGTTTGGCCGTTAACCCCTTCTAGAATAGCAGACACGGTGTGTAAAAATGGAACACATCGTGTCTCCATCAACGACCACATGGGTGTGTGGACCTTTCTTCGGCAACTACCACTTCTAGAAAGTAGTACACAATGTCTCGCGCCACCAGACACGACGTGTATCTTCTTCCTAGTGACATGGGCATGTACTCCCTCCTTTGGTCTGTGTCCCTGCCTGGATGTACACGGCGTGTATAAAAGTACACACCATGTAGTTTCAAAATATTCACAGACTACCCTTGATCCGTGTATTTAGCCAGAAAGCTCATGAAAGTAAACAGATTCACCAAAATCAAAGAAAATTTTCATAAAACAATTGATATTTGCTGAAAAGTTGTTTTTATTGTAAATTATATATATGGAAATGTATACACAAATTAGGTGCATCAGGTACAATGTAGTACCCAATGATTTTATATTTTATTTTTCAATAAATAAATTATATTGATTTGATAGATTATGTTTCCCAAAACGTTGAGTATAAAATAATTGTGATATACTATTAAAGTATTACTATTTCATTGTTACATAGACTTTAAATTTGTAAAAATGTATATGAGAAAAAAATTAGGAAATATAAATATAACGGGCCTAATAAGTAATAATATAATTTTTAATTATTACTAAATACAAATTGAATTTTTTATTTAGTCATTTTTTACTGCAAAAATACATTAAATAAAAAAATTCCATTTTGTACGATGAAATTTTAGGTAATTTCTACCCATTTAATAAATGGTTTCTATGAAATCATATTTATATATTAAATAATGATATAAAAATTTAATTATGGTGAAATATTTGAATTTTTATCAAATGATTGATGTTATTGTGAATGGTGAAAAATAAACATTTACTGATTAGAATCATGTATATTCATAAAATCATATAATTTAAAAGTATTATTATATTATTTATAAATTAAAGTGTTATATATACTATTTTACATTTAATAATTAAATTAATCTCATTTGAATAATACATTTTTTGATTTTGGTATTTTTTAATTTTTATTCATAAGAATGCATATGCCTATAAACTATTTTTTAAGTACATGTTGTTTTTAAATTTTAATTAATTAAAATACAACAAAATGATTATTGATTTAAATTAAATTTTGATATTATATATCATTATATATGGATTTATATTTCTATAATGATGTTTACTATCCAAAGTGTTTATGTGTGATCGTCAATTTCATGAATTTTTTTTCCTAAAAACCAATTTTTATTACGTTTGTATATTTATTTTTAAAATAAAATCTTACACATATATGAATTATAGAATTAAAATTTTATTCAATATTTTGAATAATTATCATATATATTTTAAAATATATCCCATTTTATTAATGGTTTGTATGAACATTATCCATTAGAAATATGTGTCACCATAACTATGGTTAAAGGGGTAAAACATTGTTAAAAAGTTTGGATAATGATTTAAAATGTATCACAAACATTCATTTAAAATATTTTCCTATCTGAGATCATCTACATCCATAATTTGATTCAAAATATAGAAACAAGTTGTTATTTTTCTATGATTTCGATCGTTATAAAATTTATTTAAAATTTAATGTAAAATTTGTCACTTTATTTATTTTAATAAGTAATTTTTTTGGGGAAGAATAAGAAAATAAAAAACTATGTTTTATAAATGAAAATTGAATATAAAATTGATATTTTTTGAAATGACAATTTTATTATTTTTAGAGATGAATTAATTCCCATTAATTCTTAGGCAACTCTGATATATAGTTTGTGCATGATTTAATATATAATATTAAATTACTTTTATAATATCTAATATTTATGTCGATTGAAGAATCTAATAAATTTTAATGACAAATATAAAAAATTATATATGTATTAAATTCTTCTATTTTATTTATATTTCATTCAAGTTATTTTAAATGTAAAATTATTTGAAAAGGTTGTGAGTAAACATTTATATTTGTTTATGCTATTTATATTTTTTCAAATTATATAAAAGAAGAAAAATATTGAAAGGGACCATCAAAAAGATAAATTGTTACAAATTTCATACCATGGATAATTATGATCCAATTTTAAACATATATGTATAATTATAAAACATTAGTACTTCAACAGACATTACCTCAAATTATGATTAAATAATTTTACCATATGGTTACATTATAGAATAAAATTTAAAATGATTTGAAAACTTATAAAAAATAGGTTGTATGATTATAAATATACCTATATTCCATAGATGTGAATCCATGTCATTATGGAACCATTTAACATGATTTTTACAAATATTATATAATTATTATTTTATTTATTCGGTAAAAAATCATAATATGATATTCCATTATAAATAAAATTTTATTATGTGATTCGATATATTTTAAATTATTATATCTGTCCATGTTAAATGGATATGGTAGAAAATATAAAAAAGTGTACCTTTTTGGTAACTTTTCCTCTTTTTTAGTAAAATTATTAACCAATAAATATTAGAAGAAGTTTATATTGTCGTACTAGTAAAAATGTTTAATAAGGGATTACAATTAATACATAAGGATTCAAAAATAACAAACAAATTACAAATTTAATGTTTGGAGTTAATTTAGATTAATACTGATCATAAAATTATATTACATAAAATTGGTTATATTTATCAATGAAAATTAATATATATTGATTTAACTCATTATGTAATTCCATTATTGCCTTGGTCAAAGGTTATGAATGGAAAACTTTTCTCCAATCATCCGAAAAACCCATTAATCCATTTATTACGATAATATGATAAAAAATTATATTATAAACATACATATCCAATGATTGTATTTTTTTGTCTCTTAAAATTTCTATTGAAATGGTCCTTATCACAATGTCTCAAGGAGGCCCACCAAAAAGAGAAAATATTCTAACCGAAACTCTTGAAATTTATTTATTATTTTTCTTCATATAAATATGAGGGATTGATGATAAAATAATGAATTTAGTATCCCTTGTATTCTAATTCATTATTACTCTTATCTAACCGCTACTCTCCACCCTTTATTCTATTAAAATGGAAGTGGATGTCTCACTCATGCATACCTACAGATTACTACATCCACATAGGGATGCATTACATTTTATATCCCCATATATCATGGATTTCTATTATAATGGTATATATGATTACAATTAATATTTATGAAATTTTTATTATTCATTAAATATTATAACATATTCACCACTTTACCTCTATTTATTTCGACAACTAGAATTTCGTTCATGTATATGTGCGAACTAGCACCTCCAAAAGTGATGTGATTGTTTTTCCATTTCAATTTTACATTGATAGTAATAAGGATATTATTAATGATTACATATGATATATATACACATATATATACTATAATACTGATAATATAAATTTATATTTTTATTTATCTTTCCTCCATCATTAAGAAAATGGAAACATAATTAATGCATTTGTACTACCTAACATTTACATGAATAGTGTAATTATCGTTATGTTTTCCTTTTATGGGGGATTATAAATTAAGAAATACATATATAATGAATTAATAGGGTTGTAAACATGGTTAATATTTTGGATATTATGGATCCATAATAATTATATAAGGACCAAAACTATTGAAACAAATCATACATGAAATGGGAACAAATTATTATGTGAAAACCACAATTTTAATAAATAATTAATAATAACTAAGACAAACAATTTAATGGTTAAAACATATATGATGTAATATATATTGGTATGGATCTATCATAGATATGTAATATATATATCTATAATATATAGGAGGTCTGAACAGGTTCAATGCATGCCATACATGTGGACTGCTTTTCTCATCTCACATTTATTTATGTGAGACATATTATATATTTGAAACACTCTGGGATTTTAATATTTAATTTCAATTAAATAATTATTTTATAGATTTGGATACATGGAACATCATGTCTAAAAATAAAAATAATATATTAAACCATTTTAACCAGTCCATAAATTATTTGCAGTGATTATTATTAAATAATTCTTTAAAAATATATAGTTTATACATGTGTAAAATAAATCTATTTTTAATTTTTTTTTGGAAATGAAAAATTTTATAATATTAAAATAAAAGTTATAATTTAAAAATTATTATGCTTTAAAGTAATTTTTATAATAATAAAATTTATTAATCAAAATTGGTGAATTCATATAGTAAAATTTATATATTATATATTGTTAAAATATTCTAACCTTCATCTAATATTTTTACTACATATAATATAAAATTAAATAGAGGTTTATTATATATATTCTCTAAAATAAGTTTTCGTTGAATTTATTAGAGATATTTTTAAAATTATTTCCATTCAATTATAGTTATTTTATTTGATAAAATGGATTCTATATTTTTAATCACAAGGCATATATTTTTAAAATAAATATTGTTTATTTTTATAAGTTATGATCTATAATCCTTTCTGAATTTATCACCATTATAAAGGGTAAATTTGACTATTATTTTTTTAAAAATAATTGTAATTTTCACATATTTTGATCTGAATTTTTATTAGATGATCATTATCCAACCCTAATCAACATTATATTGAAATTATATTAATAAGAATAACTTTTTCAGGAAAATGACCTATATAATATTTGAACATTTAAATGTTATTAAATTTTAATCTTTTATTTTCAAATATCTCCTACATATTTATATAGAAAAAATGAACATTTCTAGTTAATATTAATAGAAATTTTACAAATAATGAAATTATCTTCATATTTATATTATATTTATTATTTATTGTGATGAAATAGTATACTTAAATTCATTACAATGCTCTTAAAATATTTATTCAATAAGATAAAATTAATTTTATAATATTAAAAGTAATATATTTTGTGTGTTTTGAAGTGACACATAGAAATTCAAATTATATGATCACACATATCATTTTCTTTCTCATGGAATTATCTAATCATTCCAACACAAAATCCCTAGAAACCAATAATAGGCCATTAAATCCATCACTTTTACCCGAATACCAACTCAAGGCCTTACATCTACCAAACATACACCCTCTCCCCTTGGCAACATATTCACGGGTTAAACATTAACCACATAAGTGAAAAACAAATTTTGTATTATCTCAAGGGATTAATTTCAATTTACCCCTTACCGTTGGTCCTCTCTAGGCCATTATATCTACAATAACACATTTGTATGCACAAAAACATGCTCACCCATGTATAAATAAATATGAAATTGTATATTATGGTTCACATAAATTGAACATGGATTTAACCCTTAAATGATATTATGGAATCCTTATACAAAACCACATATCAGTTTCTATGTGGTCGGGAATTTGTACTACACAATTTTTGAAACACTATAAATTATTACAAGTTATAAAATAATAATACAAATAATCTATATTGTGATAATCACATAAAAACTCACATTGAATCCTATTCTCGCTGAAACCATGATAAATGGTATATGTACACTCCTAACATGCATCCAAAACTATAAAGATAAAATGGACAAACAATTATGCATATTTAAATGGATTATTCCTTCTAATTTTGGTAAAAATATATATAAAAATTGATACAGTGACATGCTATCACCATAACAATGGTTGATGAAATTTGAGCATTCTCTTTGGATAACATCAATAATTTTTTTCCATAATTCCCTATCGATCAAAATGCGTTTCACCATACTCAAGTGAAAATAACCAAGAAACACTAATTCAAATATAAAAAAATTCAACTTCCACAAATAGAAGTTTTTAAAGGGGAAAGATAAACATTAACATGAATTAAATTTCTAATGGAAAACACCTAGGATCACCACCTTAATGGGGATCAAGGAAGGGATGAACAGAGAAATGATCCACCATGAAATGGCCACTCTTGTCACACCAAACACCATCATAGAAGAGCCCAACCATTGAAAAGGTTGAAGTTCCCCTTCCAAAATGAAATATTACCTGTGATGATTGATGGATTGAAAATATGTTTCATTATATTAGTAAATACACATATAGTATTTAAATGACTGATCTAAAATTTATGGGATGAAATTTTTTAGGCAAGGGGTTTTACCACTCAACTAAGCCCATTCATAAGGGGGCCCTAATGGGTCACAACAAAAATGGTCATAATAGTTGATGTTATTGTTGTTGATCACCCCGAATGACATCCAACATCCACTTAATCACATGAGGATTCCACTGAACACTATCATATTAAAAAATAGTATTTATGAATTTAAAAATGATCATAATCCTATTCAATGTCTGGTATCTCTAAAAAAATATGTAAAAAATGAAAAATTACTCAAAAATGTAATGAAATTAAAATTTAAATGTTTTTTTAAACTTCATTATAAATATTTTCTCATCCACTAGAAGAAATATTATACCTAGAACATTTTATATAAACCCACGCTAGTAATAAATTCAATGTGTACCCACCAAATATTATCTAGAACACCAAACATAGTTCCACTGTAAAAATACCAACAAGAAATATAAAAATCAATAAATGGTAAAGCCCCTAGATTTAAATTGATACCAAAATTGACAGTTTTATCACATTATATGTGAATCCAAATATACATATAATATTCAAAAAAATCATCATTATTCCTTTGGTGATATAAACTATAATATTTATCTCACAATGGTCGACTTAAAGTTGTGGAGATCCCGACAATATAAATTCCCTAATTAAAATAAGCATCACATGGTCTATCGACCCACATACCATGTAAAAAAATTATTCTGATGTATTTTATAACTAATTACATCAGAAAATATCATAAAATGTGATTCTAAATCTGGTTGAATTTTCTAGGAAACTCTTTACTATAACTATTGACACATTGGTAACTACTTGAGAACGAAACATTCAATCCTGGAGGCATCAATGAATTATCCAATCCCCTACACCAGTGTCCAGTATTTACTCGTATTGTATTTCCAATTTAAATTTTCCAATGAACAACCAAACATTCATAATCTAACCTTAACAAACTACATACCATCTATCTATCTCACACATAGATCATACAATACCCCCTGAGCCCAATGCTAATTCACCAACTCCACCCAAAATTGTGTGTGGACATCAAATATATTTTCCTCTAATGAATGAGGAACAATCATATCCCCTTACACATTAAGATTCAAATGACAATGTGAACATCCATAAATTAGATTAACTGTACCATAAAACCTCTAATGTTATGGTATTTAAACTAGAAATTTTACAATTATCTTCACTAATTTAATAATTTTTCACCATATATTGAACCAAAACATTGAACTACAAATTTTACACTCCATATATTACTATTTGAAGTGATTTTATGTGGCCATAACTCTCTTAACAATATTTTAAATTTAAATAACAACCACTTCCCTTTATTGTATCATCAATAAATTCATCCTCCATTGGCCAATGGTGCACTCCCCACCATATGTAGTCCCCTATGACAAAACCCAATCTTTGTGTCAGACAAGTTTTAATGAAAAAACTCCATAAAAATAACTATAGAAGACAAAAACCTCAGTCCATCACAAATGCATGAGTATCAACACCGTTATAATGAAATAGCACTTATTTTGTTCAGTCTCAAATCACAAAAATACCAATAGAACCTCACAAGTCCCATTCATTTATTTTTAAATCAATTAGGTACAAAACATAAATATAACATTCTTCTATCACAATATATGAATATTCCAAAAATTCCAAACAAAAAATATACTCATCTCCACCATAGATTGTATAACCAACCCAGGATCACTCATATGTTCTCATCCAAAATATAAATCTCTCTCAACCGAACCAAACAACTACATTCTCCAATGAAACCTGATCACACCACCAAAAAAATTCTTCCGTGAGTCTCATTCTATATATCAAATTCTCAACGACCTATCACACTGATCAAGCTCATATGCATGTTTAGGGTCATCCCATATCCTATGTAATCTCAATAATTCTAACAAAAAATATACAATCACCTACCACAAATTTGTCATTCTAATTTTTTACACAAGTACACATCCACCTACAATTCCAAAAAAGATCATCATGATACTACCAGGATATGATCCCAACTAATCATTCCATTAAAACTATCCTCTCTATATAAAACACTTTATGTTCATCACATCATTTGTAAATGGTTTTAACATACATAATATCAACTACCATATTTGTAATAATTGACTCCCCCATAATAGATATGTGGTAAAAAACCATATATTGTTCTTTACGAAACATGTAATTTATATTGTTTCCTTGATGATACTTTTTTACACCCTCATACCGCCCTTATGGCTTACCATGCCATCATGGGGTCACTTACATGTAATAAAATCTATCACATACACATTGAGAATATCTAATCCTTACTTAATAAATGTAATATATTTTAATTACCGGACAATTTTTCTTACCCAGAAAAAAAATTACCTACCAAAAAAATATTGTGGTCAAGTGGAGTAAAATTTTAAAAAAATTAAAAACAACACATCCATTTCTCTTGAAAAATTAAACAGTAGAACCACTCACAAGAAAAAAATAGTATAAAAAAATGTAGCATTAGAATATTATTTTACTAATCATAATTCATTATTATAAACCCTTTCCCATGGTTCTAGATACAAAATCCAAAATAAATTACATCCTAAATATAATTTTTTAATCAGGTGAAATTATAAAAGTATAAATTAAAATTAAAAGACAAAAGGTACTATGATCATGGAAATATATATATTCTATAAGAAAATGATTTCTTGAGTTTCAAGATTAATACCCATCCGAAGCTCTGAAAAAATTTTATTTTACATTTCTATCATCTCTATAAATAACAGTTAATAGAAAATATGATACAAATTTTAAACTCCCAGACCCTGGTTCACTAGCCAATGGCTTAGATGAAGACTAAATGTGGCCCCAATAACACCTCCCCATAATAAATAGACAATAGAATATTGTTGGGTACCAAAAACATGTATTGTGGAAACTATGTAATTGATATAATTGTGTTAATAACTATAAATAACGAATCCACTTCTATATTTCATATTTCACAATAACAAATAAAAACATACAATATCCTAATTGTTGTAGTCATACATAATCTACATTGGTCAACCACTAATATGATCCCAAATAAAAAATAATGTAAAGAATAAACTAAAATCATTGGTATTTATGAAATACTTAGGATTCATACCAAAATTTGATACCCAACAATCTTCCCAAAATTGATCTACTTAATGTCTTCTACTATGAGCTGATAGAAGATGTAAGGATTGTAGGTGCACCAAGAATCTCATGTAGAGTGTCAAATAATAACCTTAAAGGGCCTCATTAATAACACATTAATAAAATAATCATTTGTATGTATATAAGTTATGAAAATAAATACAATATATAAATATTCACACTGATTCATAGTGTGGTATCGATTCCCCCAGGTCACCTTATGTGGTACACACACACGCGTTGGGTAAAAATACACTAATTATGTCACCCCAACACATGACCACACAAAATTTTGTGCCATTCCATAACTCAACAGTTTAACCAAATTAACAATAATTAACAACATTCCGTACCTTATGACTTAGTTTAGGGAGGCATCATAAACCTCATCCAACCA
The DNA here is from genome assembly GCA_963277665.1 of Viscum album. Classification (NCBI taxonomy): domain Eukaryota; kingdom Viridiplantae; phylum Streptophyta; class Magnoliopsida; order Santalales; family Viscaceae; genus Viscum; species Viscum album. The sequence continues at coordinate 837,718,333 of OY728164.1, read as the reverse complement.
CTAGAATACACATATAACGATCATGCATTCATATCTTGATCCACTACCATACCAGAAAATTTATGGTCCATTTGCCCTATGGGGTACCTTATTGCGACCTAGCTCCTAACTAGAGGACCACTACCATAACACAATCCTATTATTGAATGTTCCACCGTATGGGTCCTACATCATAAAATGAAATAACCCATTAGAATGTTTTATCATACTAAGTCACTCAACCAATGATAGAATATTTGATATATAAAAAATTCCATGAATGGACACCACAAAAACTATGCTGACTCATTTTGAGTTTCATTGATTATCTCAATAAGATATTTTCTCACTCAAGGTGTGTTAAACATGGCCATATCACTAATAGTCAAGGCCAATTCCAAAACCACAACATGGTTTTCAATGAATGTCACAACATAATGCATAATAGAATTGTTTATATATATTTGAAGTAATGAAAAAAACATCCCTCATAGAATTTTCATGACATTGGATCCACTCATCAACTTAAATTATTCTCCAAATCATAATCCCATAATCATGAATACATTATTAACTATATTATTTCAGAAATATGTATACATAATTCAAAGGTTTCTCCAATGTCACCATTCCATTGGACTCATCCCATAATCTCAAAAACATATAATATCTCCCATTAAAGAATCCATTATGTTATCAAAAACCATATTCCCCTTTTTTCAATGATACAATTTGTTAAACCTCACTTCTTAGTGAAACCACAAACCAACATCTAATAATGACACTATAAAAAAAATAGAGGACATGTTTCTATCATAATTCCACATTTTATAAGGATTCAAAGTCATAGAAAATGACCAATGACCCATGTGAGGTTCATGTCTCACATATCCAAGAGGGGACAAAAAAATATATCATCTGGAGAAACCAAAACCCAAATATATATGGTTATCCGTAGTAAGATATTCACATTCTTGTATCTCATCCAGAAACACCCCACCATATAGAGGGGGTATACTATCAAACCAGATATATAAGACTATCTCTATTATAATTACATGGACTAATCTTATCATAAGTCCCCACATGCGCAATGTACCCAAAAATGGACATATACAACAACATCTTCAAACGGGAAACATACTAAATGCCTTGTGTCATCCTCTTTAGTACCATCTACCCTTGGGGAAAAAGTTGATGAGGGATCCTGAAAAACATTTATTATAACTTGTTAATTCTATCATGGCATTAGATCATTTCAACAAATCAATCTACCTATAGTCGTCTCATGGAAACTAGGTATAAAAAAACATTTTATTTATGAAAATAAAAAAGAAACAACATATATAAATGAATATAAGAAATTGTAATATTTGGGAAACGTACATGAAAGTAGGAGTTAATCGAGAACTGCGCTATAATATCCCTCATAGAATATTATAGTGCCTATCTCATGATCTTAAGAATCTATGTCACATTAAAATATTTAAATAATTAATTACAACACAAAAAATATATATTTTAACCATAACATAAATATGATTAAGCATATAGAAAAACATTGGGTGTTAAACACTATCTATAACTAAAGAAAAATGGTTATGTCCCCTAGTGACATGAACATGAATGTATAAAAAAAATAACTCCCACTAAAATATTCCCAATTGAATAGAAAAATTCAACAATCATAGGAAATTTACCTTCAAAAAATATATATAGTATCATACCATTTCCGAAATTATTTTATATTGAATATGTATATCATTTATGGAAGTCCCCAATATAAGCTTATGAAAATCTCCATCGAATCGAATGGAATTCAAAATTGTCCTATGGAAATTATTATGAAATAATAATAAAAATTATACCAAATTTGAGGCCCATAAATAGAGGATAAAAATATAAACATACATGATATCAGTTCTGAAACAAAATTGAAATAATTCTATCTAATTGGGGGTTAGAGGAGAGAAGAATGTAATAAGTATCAGTGAATGAATTTATTATCCTGACACACCATACCCCCAAATATTAAATTCACCAACCCTAGAAAAAGATGGTTTTCCGCACCCAAAAAATCCTCATGGAAATATTTTATGTTTTGACTAGGTCGTTCACACCATAAATCACTATACCAAAAATTTTCATGGACTAATGTAAAACTCACCAAATTATAGGGTATATATAAAAGATATCAACTTGAAAACAAACTCATTCATCAAGTAACCCATAAAGTCCACATCATTAAAGATTTATCTATATTCATTTTCAATAGTTGTTCTCCTAGAACATCCAACATGTTTCACCTAAAAATATATGGACTATAATGAGCCTAAACTCATATCCAAAAAATCAGTTAGGGGCCTATAAACACTAATGATTAAAAATGGAGAATTTATTCACAAAAATCCATAGTTAATGATAAAATAAAAATTCCAAGAAGAATAGTATATCAAATCAATTTTCAGGAATTAATCTTTATTTTGTTTTATATAATTTTGATAAATCCAATTATTTTAAAAAAAATAAAAAAATTAATTCTGGTATCACATACACTTATAAAAATAATTCATTTCAATAAAATAGGTACATGACAAAGTAATTCAATAGATATTCATAAATCCATTAAATTATCTAAGGAAATTACATACTATAAAATATATAATTCTTTTTCTAAATATTAAATTCATTTATCAATGAAAATCATTTTATATTTGAAGAAATAATTATTGAATCTCCTTACATGTTTGGATATTTTTTCCAATTTTACTATTTATATAATATTATATGTCATATATCACATTACCAAATCATTTGTACTCAAAACATTGTGAATATCATGGAAAAGTTTCATAATCCCATTAAAATATTTAAAAAAATTCTATAGATGAAGAATTAAATAATTTTTTAACAATAATAATCCATTAATAAACCAGTAGAATAACAAATTAACTAGTATAATCAGTAAAATTGGGTATCATTATTATAAAAAAAATTATTTATTATATGAGGCTAAAATAAATATGTCCATTTTCCATTAAAGTAATTTTTAAACTTATGTGATTAATTCCATCCATCTCATTATATTCGATATTACCATGTAGAAAAACTTTATTAAATATGCTACTTGAGAAGGAATTACACTAAAAACCATATTTTCATTTAATATTAGAACATTTTTTTTGTTACATGTAGAAAGAGTTGATTAAATTATGCCTCTCCTGTAATTTATTATTTTTAAGGATTAAATTTATTGTGATTTTATTTTTCAATAATAATAATTTAGTTTATGAATTGGATATCATGTCAAAATATCATTTAATGATATATTTTTATAAATTGTGTTTCACAAAATTAGTGAAACATTTATAATATGTTTATAAATATTAGTTGGATGAGACAAATATTTCATCATGACATACATTAGCTATCTGGTAAATTATGCTCGACTATATCTACTAGATGTCCAATTCCATTCATATCATATATTAATCAAGGATATCTATGTCGATGACACTTTATCGAATTCATTCATATAGATTCAATCTAGCCAGTTTATATTATTACATAATAGGTATGGTTTTCAAACCATAGATAATTAATTGAAAATGATAATAATAGGATACTATGATAATAGGGAATCCACATTAAATTACTTCTTAATAGAAGACATCTCATGAAACCAAATAGTTAGCATCACAATTACATTATAAAAAAATTGTGTAAAATTTCTTCATATTAAAGAACTATACACATTTTTTTAAATAGAATCATATCTCAGATTTTTCCCTATATAAATGTATGCTTATAATGACATATTTTGGAAATTATTTTCCATCCAATATATCTACATGTTAATAGAATATTAATGAAGAAATCATTAAATAAATAAAATTTTTTGTCACTTGTGAAAATATAACCCAATCATATTTCAATGTATTATAAAAATAACATTCATAAGGTTAATGAACACTTAATTTAATAAAATTGAAATATATGGAATTAAAAATATCTATATATGCGATCATATAGAAATTAATTGAGAAAAGAAAAAAATCTTTAACAAGGGAAACAATATTTTCCAGTGGGATGTCTGACCCAAATTCCATCTAATAAAATATTAATAATTCAATAGATCTTCCAAATCATCAAAAATATAATAGCTATTATGTGTAAATATATTTTTACAAAAAATGAAATCTAATAACATTAATTTAAAAGTTATGAAAAGGCTTATAGAAACAAAATTCACTTCTATGTGTTGTATGTGATTATATAATTGAATTGTTGATAAAATAAATGTTCTTTATAAAATTTTAATTAAGGTTAAAAATTATTTTTAATATAAATTATTATTATACATTAATAACAAAGGAATGAATTATAATTAAATGGGAACACAACGTATTTAAACAATTGATAAATATTTATAGGTTTATCAAAAATAAATCTAAATATTTACAGATTATTTTTTAACATTTCATTATGTAAAATCAATAAATTTAATTATAATGATCATATATTTCTATAAAAACATAAAATATTTCATTTTTTACATCTATGAAATTTTACATTAAATATATTTTATTTCATCAATTTTATAAAAATAAATATAATTTACAGTATGTAAACATTTTCATCAATATTATATACAAATTATAACAGTATACATTCCCTGAATAAATAAAACATAAATTTTTTTTATTGTGGTATAAATAACATCCCAAATAAGGGCCTTTGATGAAGTGATTCAAATTAATTAAACACGAATAACTCATAATTTAAAATATAAAATAATATTATTTTTTCCTTATTTTTTCATTTCTAAACACTCTATAAACATCCCAAAAGAATATAAAATAGAGACTTTATTTATATTCCCTAAATTATGGAATATAATTTGGTAAAATTTATTTGAATATTTACAATTTAGTTTATTAGATATTTATTCTTAAATATTTCATAATAAATAATAAAGTAAATATAAAATCATTATAATTTAGTAATTTATAAAATTGAAACTTAATAAAAATATGAAAAATGCTTTTTTTATAATTTATAAATAATTTTGAATAATAAAATTACAATCATAATTTAATGAATAAAAACTAGTTTTCCTAAACTAATAATATTTAAAAATTCAAGGATAACTATATTATTATCTTAAGTCATATATTATTTCCTAGAAGAAATTATATAATATGATCGGTAAATCAATAATGTCTGTTATTCATTTTATTTTATGAATAATATCTATAACTTGTCCTATAATTGACACAAAATGTTTTCCCCTAACATATCATCTCATATATTTTGAAATGCCTAAATATCATAAATTTCATATGACACAATGTTTTTGTAACCAAGGAAGATAAATTATGTGTTATTATATTTCAATAATGCATTCTTAGATTTATAAAAATGTATAGGATTTGAAATAAGTCTTTTCATAGGAAATCACATTATCGTAATCTGTGTTAGGTCCCTAAAAATGACATATCATATTTCATGACTAACATATGATATGAAATTATCATTATAAAACCAAATTTACCACATGGTTTAATTAAAATAAATTCAGTGAAGGCATTGTTAAAATTCTTAAAAGGCATTTGGATTTGAAAAAACATGTTAATCTAGTGATACAAATTGACAGCCAATGAAATGATAAAACCATTAAAACTAAATAAAATCACACATACTTCAATGGATGAAAACTCTTATTTTTGATCCTTGAAATATCATTAACACTGTATCATATTAATAATTTAATGGGATTTAATGATATCACCGTGGTATAATGAAATGATTCTTCTATTCATGTGGTATATATTGGTTTCATAACTTCTTCATATATCTGTGAGATCTATCTCATCAATATGGAATGCTATAATTTTGAAAGGTAATTTAGGGGGGTGAAAACGTCATTGGGAATGGTATTTTTAGCCTTTGTAGGAAACCATACACCCCCACCATCATATTGAAGTATTCTCTCAAAATCATTTGGGGATTCTTCTTAGGTGTTCTCAAATTAACTCATTCATTAGTAAATTCCATGATGAGTTCATGAAACACATTCATGGTTTTCACATAGATTATATTACATATCATGTTATAGAATTTAAATTATAGAATATATGGGAGCTATCAACCAATTTTTACTTCCTATCATTTTGTCTCCACTTCCATAATAGGTTCTAGAATCATATGTCACATAGTAATATATGGTAAATTGTACAATATTATTTCCACTGAAATGAACTTTGTGATTTGAATAAATTGTATAATAGGATTGCAAAGTCAATGGAATGATTTCCCTAACCCTTGTCTTGTGATAAAATTCGATCATAAATTATGATATAGATATATTTATATAATAAAAAAATTGTTTTTCGGGAATATATCCATCAATTTTATTCCCATCGTGTGATGGTGGAAGTAAAATCTGAAAATACTAAGACACCATTTATATAAATGTACGTGTCATGTATAATATAAATTTTTTTTTCCAATTTATTATATACATATATTGGTACTTATACATCTAAATAGTATATTATATTCATTTTCCAAATTTACAATTATTTCATTGTACTTTTTATTAAATAGAGTCAACTTAAGAGGATTAATTTCATAGTTTTTATTATTTATCTTCATATATATGGTGATGATTTGTGAGAGATACACCTAGATAAGATTTAATGTATGTAAACACCTTGGGACACATAGTTACAACTTAATAGGTTCACCGTAAACATAGTATATTATAAATCCCTTTTTTATTGTCATTTCCCCAATATATTTAGTTGTTAACCACATTGATAGATAAAAATCCAAAGATACAATGATGATTTCTTATCTAATGGTTAATACTCCGATGACTAAAATGAAAATATCAACACGAAATGGCCCCCCCTAATGTTGTTATTAATTTCATTGAAGTTTGGTGGAAATGTTGATGGAGTTAAGGTACACTGCCACACAGAGGGACATGTTCCTACATTCCTAGACAATGTTTTATAATGGTATTGAGGTTATGAAATTCCATAAGGTATTCATAGACTAATTCATTATATATTACTATTATGTGGAATAGTTCAACTTGATAGTTCAATAGAGGTAAAATGATTGTTATGTGATTCTAGATAATTAAAAAGTAAAAGTTTCTATGATATTATTTAGTTCAATGAACATATATACATAGTGGATATGTACTACAGTAGTTAGAGGTTTCCTAATATTCTATAGAAAACCAATGATGTGTGAACAATAGATTGGATGTGGACTTCATAATATTTTTGTCTAACACTATCCAAAGTTTCATTTGTCATTTTCTGATATTATTATTAATATAACTGGAATATTATAATTATAGAATTCCCTATAATCATATGATTCCTCTCTATAATTTGTATTAACATTAATTTTCTATATTTATTATACCTTTTTTATTAATATTTTTTTGATAACTTTTTATTGAAACATTTATTTATTTTTTTATGGTATTATGTAATGTATGATTATATTAGTCCCATAAAATAACATTTTCTCAAAAATGTTGTGTCTATAAATATGATGCAGTGTTTAGAAATAGACATTGTGATTAGGGATCGGGAGTACATAATATAGATATGATCACTGGTTTTCAAGAATGGAATCGTAACTTTTGTCCATGTTCAGTCAAGAACACTTTTTCTCAAGTGGGGATTAATATTCATAAACTATGATGGATCTATTTGCACCATAAAAACTTGTGGGACTTTTCATCTTCTGTAGGGAATGGTATAATTCTTGATAAACAAACTAATAGTCCTATATTTGGACACTACGCTAGGATTTTAGTGGATGTGGACATGTCACACACCCTAGTGGAAGAGGTTGTCTTCTCCACTAGGGATGATAGTATAAATCATGAGATAGGATATGAAAGGAAACCAAAGTTTTGTCTCAATTTCCATATTTTTGGACACACAATATTTGAATGCAACATGAATAAGGTTTTCTCTCTATAAAATATCTTAGGGAATGATGCTGGTAGTTGTCGAAGGATGATAATTGACCATGGCTGTTCAAATCCAGATGGTGTAAATAAGGGGCAGGCATGGAATGACGATGCAGAGGATCATTGTGTTAACTTGGCATCAAATACTGATAATGTTTCCTTTGCTGGGAATGGGATCAATGGCTCAGGGAATCCCTTCGAGGATCCCTCTTTGGTGGTGATTGTTGATAAGTATGGAGGTAATAAGGATGCACAGAATATGATGGATGATAATATATATCTTGAGAGTAATCATGATCGTGATAATCAGGGACATATAGAGGATTTTGCGCTTGCTGGTCTTGATTTCCGTGATGCCTCAGGTCACACTCCTTCTAAGGAGATACTACTTGGACATGACAAAATTGATTTTCCCAATAATGAGGGCTCTGGTGACCAGCGTATACAGGATTCAATAACTCAGGAACCCGCTTTGGGAGAAGATCAACTAGGGCACAATACAGAGGAATCTAAAGATGAGTTCTCCCAAATATCATTATCAAAGGTGGAAAAAGGAAGATTCCTTCCTCCTTAAATATACATATCTGGTATGAAAATAGGTTTCTCCCTCTCTCTTATAATGATAGTGAATCTTCCAAGGTAGGAGACGTACCCAGTGAATCAATGGATAAGGTTGAATCAGACCCTAAATAATGCCCACCTATAAGCTATGATGGACCATGCATAAGGAATAGGTCTTCCAATCAATGAAGATAATGTTTTGGAATTGCGAGGGTCTTGGGAACTCTCCCATGGTCAGAGCCCTGAAGCATTTGATCATGACCAATAATCCCATATTATTGGGTATTTCTAAACCATGAATTATTTTTTCACGATGATTTGCCTTTAATTGGATGGATATTTGGTATTCCCTCGTTGCTACCAACTAGACACATAATGGGAATGAGTCCTTATTGGTCCTTAAGCACAATAATATCATCATTGTTTCTTATCAGATTGATTAATAGGCTACAAATTTATTTTTTTATCAACAATATAAGTCTATCTGTGTGACATTGGTCGATGAATTCAATCAATACATCAGAATGAGATCATTATGGAACACTTTACTCTCTATATCTGATAATATGTCTAATAGGAGGATCATGCTTGGTGACATTAATAATAATCTCAGCCCAGTTGAAAAAATAGGATGTAACTTCTGAAGTGAATCATCCAAGGATTTTCATTACTTTATTGATCAATATAGGCTGAATGAATTTCACATCTCAGGTAAAGTCTTTACCTGGAGAGGATATACTATTAATGAGAGGCATGAAAGTAAGTTGGATAGATGGATGGTGTAGATGAATGTTCGAAGTGACACAATAGAGGTTTCTGGCATAGCCCTTTGAAGATTACATTTAGATCACAATCCCATTCTGTTTGATCTCTGTTTTAGCACTTTGAGGTTATCCCATTTTCCCTTTAAGTTTAACAATTCATGGTTGGTTGTAAAATAATGTAGGAAAATAATAATGGATGCATGGAGAATTGATCTTACAAGATGTTCCTTGAAAATTTTGATCTCAAAGAAGAAAATTTTCAAGGACAGACTCAATTAATGGAGTAAAAAATCTTTCTTTAACGTTGAAAATGATATCCAATATGTAAAATCCTTTCTGTTAGCATGTTAGTAGAGAAATTTGCACCAGGATGTGCCATCTCATGTAGATATACCAACATCCTCTAAGCTTGATAATCTTTTGTCTCTTAAGGAAAATAGTTATCGGAATCAGTTAAATGTCAAATAGTTTAAGGATGGGTATAGAAACTCAAGATTCTTTCACTACATGCATAGGGAGAAAAATAACAATAGAACTCTTAAGGATCTTATGATTGATGGAACTTTTATCACATCGGAAAATGACATTTTTAATGTTGTGACCTATCACATGGAGATGTTATACTCTTATCCTGGGGTGAATAACTCGAGAAATATAACTAGATGTGTTTAATCATGTCTGTATGACAATTAGAATAAAAAAGTCACTGAGATTCCTTCCTACAAAGAGATCCATCATGCATTATTCTATCTGAATATAGATATTGTTGCTGGTCTAGATGGCTTCACTAACAAATTCATTATGTTTTATTGGGATATTATCCATGCTGAGTTAATTAATGTTGTTGGGGAATTCTATCAACAATATTTTATGCCTTTCGGAATGAATTCCAATTTCATTACTTTGATAAAGAAGAAAGCGAATGAATTTGATATCAATGACTTTAGGCTTGTTGCTATTGGGAATTCTATTCATAATGTAATTAGTAAGATCATGGAAATTTGATTAGGGGTTGATTCTAGGAATCTTGTTTCTGCAAATCAGTTTGGATTTCTACCTGGTAGAAACATTCAAATTTGTCTCTTTACTACATCAGAATGAATTAACATTATGAAATGTAATGTACAAAATGGGAATATCACCATTAAGGTGGAAATATCAAAGGGTTTTTACACTATACGGTGGGACTTCAACTTCACTATTCTCAAGATGCATGGATTAGCAAGGAAATTCATTGACATGGTCTCCTCCATTCTGAGAAGTGCTTGTCTCTCCATTCTTGTCAGTGGATCCCTTAGGGGATTCTTTCAATGCACCAGAGGAGTCAGGAAAGGTGATCCCTTATCTAGGATACTATTCACTATGGATGAAGACTGCCTTATTCTATATTTTAATGATCTTGACAATACATTCTACTATCAATGAATGAGAGCTGGTAGGAACTCTTTTCAACCATCACACTTACATTATGCTGATGACATACTTCTATTCTATAAGGAAAATATGGGAACTATCTCCTGCATCAAGAGTATCTTTTTAACATTATGAAGAGGTTACAAGCCATGTAATATGTTAGAATAAATACTTCGTTTTTTTGGAGAAGAAGATAAAATTGTGAAACAAAAGAGGATCTCTTGTAAACATGGGGTTAAAAGAGGGGAGTTTCCCTTTAATTATCATGGGATCCCTCTGTTCCGGGGAAGGGTGAAATGTGTTCATTTGGAGAGAATTACTCTATAAATTAGCAATCAGTTGACAATTTGTAAAGGAAATACTATGTCTCAGGCTAGTATAATTTTCCTGGTCAATATCGTTATCACATCTATGTATGAATATTCTTTTTCTGTTTATAGATGGCCAAGAGCCCTTCTCAAGTAATTGAGTGGATTGATTTGTAATTTTATTTGGACTGGTTCATCATAAAAATGAAAACATCTCATTGTTTCATGGAAAGAATGTATAAAACCAGTGAACATGGAAGGAATGTGAGTTAAGGGTATCAGAATATTCAATGAATCCATACTTTAAAACTTCTCATAGAGACTTTTGGCAAAGCCTGATTTTTCCCTTGAATTTCATGTTGGCAGGTTTTTTGAAATATTGAAAAACAGAAAATGTATGTATTTGAAATCTTCAGTTTGGTCTTCAGTTAGAATCACATATGCTAAGATTATGGCTCAATCTGTTTGGCTGGTCTTCCCTGGCTCACATTTGAACTGATGGAACACTCTATGGTTGTCCTCTCCTATTAAGGATTCTGCCAACATTCCACCAGCTTTGAAATGATTGGCCATATCTGACCATCAGGGGAATACTGTTGGGTATGATTTTATTCTTAATTCTTTATATGTTGAGATCATTAATTATGCATATGTTGACACTAATGTTTTTCTCTCAAAACCATATCTTAATGGATCCTTCTCCAGTAGGGACTTGTACTAGCTTATTTGTGGCATTCCAACTGGCATACCTTTGTGGGTGGAGGCTGTTTGCATGCCTTATACTTTCCCAAATTATGATATACTAATCTATAGAATCTGGAAGCACCATTTACCTATCCAATTTTCTTTACAGCGTGATGGTATCAGCTCTACTTCGGTATGTTTCCTCTACGATAAGTTGATGAATACCTTATGCATTTGTTCATTCAATGCAATTTTGATGATTGGTTATGGAGTTATATGCAAGCAACATTTAATTTTTTTTTCAATTTATGCTCACTCAAATCCCTATTTTTCTTTTTCCTCTAGTCTACATTTAGTTATCAATTAAAATCCTTGATTCTTTCTGCCACTATCTCAGTTATATCTTAAATATAGAAGTCTTGGAACAGACTAGTCTTCAATAATGGCATGCTCAACTTTCGTGAAGGGGTCATGGTGATTCATCGAAGCATTAAACTTGCTTTGATAAATCAAACAGGTTCTATGAACAATGATATTTCCGATTTTCTTCTTTTGAGAACTCTTGGTGTTAGTTTTAGGGAATGGAATCCCAGAATGATGAAGTAAATTTGGAGGAATTTTCCCATCTCTGATTGGTTAAAGGTTAATGTTGATGGGGCGGCTTCCGGTGCACCGGGTCCTGTCGGGTGTGGTAGAGTATTTAGAACCAACTAGGGTTTTGCTAATGGATTCTTCTTCCACTATGTTGGGCATGAACATGTGATTGAGGTAGAACTGTGGGTGACAGTTAAGGACATCAGGTACATGGTTCGTTATGGTTGGCATAGGGTATGGTGGGAATTATATTCTTCAGTTTCTATCAATGTTTTGAAGGGTCAATCCTAGAATGTTTCGTGGAGGATGTTGTCTGCTTGGATCTCTTATCTGAATCCTATTGAATAGTTATGGCTTGATATCTCACATGCTTATCGTGAAGCAAACCAGGTTGTCGATGCCCTCTCCAAAAGGGCTATCATGGAGGTTAGTTCGAGTTGGTATTTTGTTTTACCAAAAACTATAATAGTTTTGATATGAATGATTGTGATATTGTTTTTCACACCAGGATTTGTAAATCTCCCCTTTTTGGTGTTGCTTTGTACTGTTAATCATTTTATATAATAAATTGATTGGAGAAGGCCATTTCCTGTCTCTCGGACCATTTGGATACTTCTACTGTGGATATGTCATTCTATTTTGTATACCTATTTTATTATGTGATATTATGATGTGTGTTGATTAGATATACATTTCTTCCATAGGGTGTTTTAATGTATGGCTTTTATCACATAAATCATTATTATACAACCTAATTGTATATTTTTACAATTGAATGTATTACTATATTTTTATTATTTTCCTATATCAATTTCTTGATATTACTCGACAATGACACTAATGTTCATTAATTATTTCTCTATGCCACTCTCAAACTCCTACCCTGTTATAGGATAGCATGGGCTGGAACACTCGACATTACACTAAAAGGATAAGGGTTCTTATGGGATGAGATTTTTAAAATTACCAAATATACATATAATTAATTATTTCATTAATTTATATTTTTATTTTTATCAAATGATATATTTTATAAAAAACCATTACACCTAACTGTTACATAAATTCATTAAAATTCAATAATTATAGGAAACTATGGATGAAACTATAATAAACTCACTCATCATTACTACATATTTAATTATACTATCGATTAAAAAATATAAACCAATAATTCAATATCATTTTCCATATCATCTAATATATTTCTTGTCAACCATGTCTGGACGACCCCATAATAATATCTTTTCATTTAAAATTTCGTAATCATAACAAAAAACATTCTAAAATTAAATTATTTATGGAAAATAACAACAAAAAATGTGAAAATTATGTTACTATAATCACCTCAATATTATCATATACACTATGATTTATTTTATACATTCTTCATGTGTTCATAATGTGTGATTTTTATTATTTTTTTCAATGGTTTATTTATTTTTTTATAAATTTTTAGATTACATGTTTACGGAATTTATTTGGAATTTTTTTCAAAAACCATTATGAAAATATAAATAACCGTGAAAACAAGTGGAAGAAGAACTTTCTTTGAGTTAATGTAAAGTAATAAAATTTATAAACTTTTTATGCCTCACATTAGTAATTTTTAAGCAAATTCCAGTGAAAAATATGGTTGTTCGATGATTTGAAAAAATGTTCAACAACAAAAAGTTCTCATGATTTTATGATAAAAAAACTATTTTATATTCATTAATTATTCATTTTATCATTTTCATCATACGAAATGTATCCCTCATAGTCCAAAAGACTCAAAAATCTTCCATTTATTATTTTTTATCTTATTGAGAACATTTATAGTGGAATTAAGGATGTTAATGATTGAGAGTTGATTTATTTGATCCCTAAAACTAGGTTTATAATGTTTAGTCAAGATCTAACCATGTTACTTTGAAAATAATCATAGAATTAGAACTCCATGAAATGATATATGGATTCTAAATCATTAAAATGATGAATTATTGTATTATTTCAATAAATATATATTTTCTGGAGTTTTGGTGATCCACCATTGATTTATCTATATACTAGAATCATTGGAATAATCCAATAGGTATGTTTATGTTAACCCTACTCAATGAAAGTAAATTCTCTGTGAATCTCATTCTATAACCATGATTGATTTGAGACTAGTTAAGAGGGACCTTGTGGTTTGGACCCAATCATGTGTGTCATATATTAATTCCATTCAGAGTTTGTCCACCACATGATTGATGAAGTAATTTCTCTAACAATTGGGTCCATTCTAAACACTTTTTACCTTAATGTGAAAATTTATTTTGGAAAATATTATTGGACCGTTGCTGCTAGTTAACTTATATATGTATTTGTGTATACAATTTTATCCTCTACATGATTCTTGATTCCAAGAGTGTTGTTAGGTATCTTGTTATAGAGTGTTTAATATCAATCTCATTTACATATATGTTGATATAATTCTCATGAGTACATGATAATTTTTACCATTATATGATTTAAATATTGTATAATTACCATTAATTTAATGGTACTTCCCTTAGTAGTAAAAATTAGTGGATAATCATGAAATTTGTATCTCATAGAGAAGTAATGTATATGATATTTAACGATGATGACATCAGACATGATAAAAATATATGGGATTAAAGGCCATAATTCATTAGACCATGCAATGAAATAATATGGAGGTCGAATTTTTTTTTCTAATATATATATTCAAATAAGATATGACAATCATGAAGGTTTTACTATAATGGAGACCTATTTTGTCAATTGTGAGGATTAACCTATGATATATGTAATATCTGTTGTATATATGGATTAATCAAACTTAATTATTAGTGATTATTGAGTGACATGTTTACCATAATAGTGTCTATATCTCAATCACACCTGAATGAGTTTTTGATTTTCCATCTACAATAGAGTCAAGTCAGGTATGGATGAGGATTTTGATTTCTGGGTTAGAACACAAGTACATGAAATTTGGATTTTTATGGATATGTTCCCATTTACTTTCATTATGTTATATATTTATTATGCTTTCTAATATTTATTAATGATGAATTGGTGGTGTAAAGCTGGATTTTATTGGTGAAACTATGTATGAAAATCCTAATTCATATTGGGACTATATGGTTAGAGAACTAAGTAAGGGTAGCTGAATCATAGTATATTGTTGATTTTTATATATTATAACTACAAGTTTTAAAATTTTAATTTCATTGTAATATTATTTTTATGTTTTATTTATTCATGATACTTTTGGTAGTTATATTTTTTATACATATTGTTTATTTTTATGTCTATAGATGGTATTACATACCCTCTTCACCCATAAACACCATTAGATAATCCATAGTATATTTTGTTTAAAGAATCATGATAGTGGTATTACGGAACATAGTCATAGGTGGTTGTGTGTGTATTTTCTTAGTCAATATACAGTCATGGGAAAAATCATGTTACCCAAGAAAAATTGAGGTTTTCTCGCATCATTCATTTCAATTTTTTCTTCATGGAATCAGTTCAA
Source organism: Viscum album (assembly GCA_963277665.1). Classification (NCBI taxonomy): domain Eukaryota; kingdom Viridiplantae; phylum Streptophyta; class Magnoliopsida; order Santalales; family Viscaceae; genus Viscum; species Viscum album. Next base: position 837,702,496 of record OY728164.1, on the reverse strand, counting down.
TAAATTAATATTATGATAATGGAATAAAATAATATTTCATGTGGTTTCCATAATTCTCATTTGTGTATTTTGGATCCCGCAAGAGAAATCATCTGGATGTTGGTGATGAAGAAGACAAGTAGCCATGGGCGAATCGTCCATTTGAATCAGTTTTAGTAGATAATATTTTCAAAATGATTTAGTTTATTACACAAGTAGCCAGTTTTGAATTTAACAATGTGTAGACTATGATTGAGAATTAACTAAGATATATCCAATAAAAATTAATTGTGATAAGACACACCCTATTTTAAAAGAACAAATAGTGATTACTCATAGGATTTTAAACTTCATAAAAAATCAAGAAGAAATTGAATATAGTTTCAATTGACATTTTCATTATGGTAAAAGAAAGAAGTGGTTGTAATCTATTTTTCAAGCTATGTTGGAAATACTTTTCACCTAAAATCATTAAATAAATCCATTAATAATATTTTCTATACAAACTAAAATAGGAATGGTAGAAAATTTTATTGCCTAAGAGAAGGTAGATATTTCAATTATATAGAATGCTAGTCGATTTGATAAATTAAAGGACCATTCTCCATAGATTTTTTAAAATGACTACCTCGAGGAGTGGTGGTTTGAAAGGTGTTAGATTTATAATATTATATTTATTCTCATTCATATGTTCCAATGAACAATGTGGTCCTTATATATATGGAAGATAAGGCTATGTATGACATAAATGGGAAGAATGGACTCTTAAATATATCTATGAAAACTAAATGTATTTAGTGATCAAATTATTGAAATGAATTTTAGGTTGGTTATGAAATATGATGTTGGTGGATAGTATGTTCATTATATAATATGTGTGATGCCCCAGGATTTATGAACTTGACTAAGTGAACAATGATATGTTTTATAATGATGTCTCTTGATTTAAATGGGTTTTTTGGTACCAATAAAGCAATTAAAACTAAATAGATTAAGAATAAAGAGAATAAAGAGAACTGGTATACATTTAAATGTTACATTACAAAAAAGACTCAAAATAACCGAGAAAACAATGTACAAGACTTATCATGGCCACAAAAAGGCTGCTAAGAACCACAACTCGAGTAATCGAATGGTAATCATCTTCTAGGTCTTTCAATGTGAAAAACATAATGGCTAAAACCACGACACCCGTACTCAGCACTAATCGAATGAGGAGAGCCATCCGCCTACGGTCAAGTGTTTTTAAAATATAAAACACCCTACACCCTGTATTTATAATGGTTTGTTAAGAAATTATGAATGTTATATATATGATCGTCGGGTTTAAATTGATAAAGTTTATATTTTTATAAAATATAGTCTTTATAATGCTCTTATAATCTTATGGTATTTCAAATAATTCAATATGTTCAAATATATTTTCAAATATCATGATTTTTAAAAAAATATAATATTATTATAAAAGAACCTAATTGATTTTAAAAAATCCTAATATTTGCCTACATGGTTAAGAACATAGTATTCATGTTTAAAGGCTATCTGTAATAATTGAAAAATATATCTTGTAAGATATATATAACTATGTATATTGAATTAGGGAAACTACTGGTCTTTTAAAAAAAATTATGAATCAACAAGTGGAGTATGATATAAATTGGATTTTAAGATTTAAAAGTTATAAGATCCTAATAGTTATAAAAGTTTAGTGTGAAATATATATCTTTTAAAAGAGTTATATCAAATAGTAATGTTTTTTAAATAATCTAGAATTGGATTTTTAGATTTGAAAATTATGATTTAAAAGTATTTATTAAATTGTATAAAAATTAAATTTACAATGATCATATTTTATATTGATTAAAAAAAGTAGTATACTGTCTAATTTTACATGATTATTATACTGTTTTTTATCTATTTAGTTTTTCACCAATCACATGATCTAGACCATCTCGTGTTTAATCTAGACCCCGCATATCCATTGTCTGTCCGATCGAAGTCGAGACTAATCCCATCCGTTGATTGTTTTTTTAATGATCATTTCATCCTCTTTAACCCAAGTCATCTGATCTCACCAATGTCAGATCCCAAACATCATTTCTTTTCAAAATCCACAATTTTTTCATCTCTTACCTAACATCATTGTCCCGCTACCAGCACTCTCGTTCACCCAAGGACTCCACACTCACCCCTTTCTCCACGGTTTCTTTTTACCTTTGCGCACCCCACCTTCCTAGAACACCGTAGTCTTGGTCTAACTTATGGATCGAGTTCCATTATGTACACTGAATCCTCTATATAAACCCTATCTCCATGATCTCCCTCTTACTCCCGAACTGCTCCCGGTCTCTCCGGCTAAACCAGCGAGCTCCTCTGATCCGAGCGTCCTCCACAGCTAGGTAAGGGTGTCCAGTTTATTTGTTTTTTTCCAAACCCACCCATTCTCCTTGGTACATATATATATATCTAAATTAATATATATATATATATACACGTCTTATATTTACAAGTATTTATATTCCATGCAAACCATTACTTTCAAACAGCGGGCTTCGAGGGGTGTTTTCCTTCCTATCTACAAATATAGGGGATACCCACTCCTCTTTATAATTTAAAACCAAATACATAGAAAATGTCTATACTCGGTTATATGATATGTATATATATATAAAGATATATTTTATGTATAGGCACTGTTTCTCCTCTCTATTGAAGACTGGGTGTATGGATTAGGAAATGGTAATTATAATTTTTCCTTAAAAATATTTAATCTTTTTTGTTTCCTTTGAGTTTGGTTTATATAACCCATATGATACAATAAGTATATATATAATTTTATATATTTTTAGGTATGCCCCTTAAACTCTCCCAGTGTAAGGGATTCCAAAGAGGTTGTTAATGATTATTGTATAATCAAGTATTTATATAAGATTAGTTGTGAGAGGTTTTTCTCTTAAGAAAAACCATTACATATCTTATTTACATGTATTTTCGGGTGTTTAAGTATACACATATATATGTAACCAATCCAAATCTATTTCTATGATTTTCGTATAATTCAGTATTTTATATTAGGAATTAATCATTTGAGAAGGTTTTTGTAAAATCAATTCCTAACATGTATGATCTTTATGCCTTATATATATAACTAAATATTTATTTTATTTGTTTATGTATTTCAATAAAAATAGGTTTTTTTAATACTTATCTATGAAATTTATTTTTTATGCAAACTAGGTCTCTGGATTATGTAAAACTATGTTATATTTTTAAAAACATAGTTTTTATATGTTCATGTGTTTATGGTTTTATATATAAATAACCCTATTTTAAAATACAATTTTGAGAATTCAATTGATGTTTTAACACATGTAAGGTTTTAGTTTTTTCCTATTCCTATATGTGTTTTATATATGAGCATACATTAAAGAGCCTATTTAATTATGTAATCATTATTTCATATACCCTCGATGTAATTTATGTTTTTAAAATAATGTTCTTCGGCTTATTTTAAATTAACGGACTAAGAATTCATGGGTTTATGTTAACATGTAGTATCCATTTATTATCTGTTGTTAAACCTAGAGCGGTGTTTACTAGCGGTTAATCTGGTTATTGTTGCATATATATATATATATAGTTATCAGTATGTAGTTTCTAGAACCATAATATCAAGTAATTATCATTCAAATTAGTGTTTTCAATGTAACCAATACCTGAAGGGTATTTAATAAATATTAATTTTTGTGTTTGCTAACATAAAAGGTATTTGTGTCAAACATTCATTAATTTTAATGTTTTTAATTATATTGACTTCATATGTGTTGAATTCATGAGATTAGGTTAAAAATGATTTAAGGTAACATGTACCTGTAGTCCTTTACCTGAAGTAGTGAATGATGTTGATAAATCAAGTTATGTTTGAATCTAATTTTATGTTCATTATCATCAAGATGAATGAAATGTATTTTTAGTAAGTATTTGTTTCCATGGATAAGGTTCTTTAATTATGAAGCTATCATTTCCAGTGGAAAACCCTAATCATCCGTCATTTTATGTGCTATCTTATGTGCAAAGAATTTTCACTAGACTCTATATGCCTTTGATTATTTATTTCCATATTTACAATGTAATATCAAGTATTTAGAGACTAAATGCTTAATGTTTGCATTATTATTATTATAAATAATGCATGCATATGACATATCTTGTTGATAAACTAAAAATTAATTTACCCAAAGTTGTATGGGACACCGTGGGTAATATGAAATAGAAATTAAATATTCAAAGTGGTATGGGGAATATTGAAAATCAAAACTTATTAACATGTGAGAAATGTATTGGACTGTCGGGTTTGGGTCTACTGAAAAGAAAGCCATCCAGGTTGGGGAATGGTTAAAGTAATCCCTCCGGTTTGGAAACCGGTAAAAGTAATATCCTCGATGAATTGATAGTTCTCGAGACAGTCAGATTGCGTTGTTACACCTAGGTCATGGAAAGAGTCCTTGACATAGAGACCATGAGTCCTTCATTATACATTTTTCTAGTATATGAAAAACCAAGTGATTATTCCGACTAGAGGAATATCCTTGCTTATAGAACTATTAACAATGAGTATCAAATTAAAATACACATGGAATATGATGAGGCAATTTTGATGCATGACCAGTTTTCATTTACAGAATTTTATTACAAATGTTGCATTACATTTATCATGTCATGATGTGGATTTTTATAAGTTTTAGAGAATATGCTTATGTGGGAATCTGATGGTGGTTACGCCTAATTGTTCTTACACACCTTTCTTGTTTATGCCCTCTTTACATAGTAAACCCCCTACCATCTTTTTAACTAGCATGATTACATTGTTTATTAAGTGGTTTTTAGCTAAGTGTTCTAATGCATAAGTATGAAGTTATTTAACTTTATTATATAAACCTTTGATTTTTCTTGATGTTTTTAATTTATTAAAATATTTTATTTATGGAAAATTATTTTCAAAGGTAGTTTTAAAAAGTTGGATTTATGTAATTTTAAAACAACATACTATGTACTCAATGCTCACCCTATGTTTCTGTTGAAATTTAAACTGGTTGATAGAGTCTTTCCATTTTTTGGGGTTTTGATCTTAGCTTTGTAAGGAAGAAGTGAAGCGGTTGACTCTGATTCTACAGGATCTAAACCAGAAAGTTCCTTTTGATGGGTTATGATGTGTAAATTGTTTGTTTTGTTTTTATGAAATAAATTACACACCACAACCAGAGCACCTGCTCCAGTCTACCGAAGGCTAGGGCCTTATAGTTGGTATCAGTGGAATTATTTAGGCAACCCTGGTAAATTAAGACAAAACAAAAACATTAATAATGTTTTACTAAGTAGATTCCGTTCTTAAAATTTTAATATTCCAAGCCAGTGATCCACACCAATACTCTTGACTCTCCCGATAGAGATCATAGAAACAATTTTAGAAAGATCCTTCTCAACAAGTTACAATCCTTTTATTAACATATGACTCACGTGAAAAAAACCCTCTATGAAACTTCAAAATTCTCGAATGTCCTTCAAATCATTCAAGGATCAGAAGTTGTGTATAACCAAATGGCCAATTCACTATTCGAGAATTATAAAAAGAAAGGGAAGTACTGCAAGAGACTCTTCCTGTGTTTCACCAGGAATAATAAATGTTTGGCCTTCATGTCCTTCAGAGAATCTGCAAAGGAGTTGGACTTCTGCGCAGTCTTTATGTTCCAAATCTTGTGTTTTAGCATGCTTGGGGACCTCTGCGATTTTGAATCATCCATCGAATCCTTCAAATATGACGTGGATCGAGAGATCGTTAAGAACCAAATACAAGAAGATTCCCCGGAGCTTGATGTCACTTGTTCCCATTTATGTAAAACCACCTGTATCAAACATGTTCTTGGTTTTAACCACGATCCAATTTTCCATGATTATATTTTGGAAGATGAGACCCGTGAGCTTTGTTCTACCCTAAGAGTAGAATTGAATAGTGACATCTTCCATAGGTGGTGGAGGTAGAGCGACATCACCAAGGGTGTTAGGGAAGCTGTGTGAATGAGTCAGTGCTAGTACGCCAATCGAATTGCGATGTCAAAATGATTTTAAAAGGGGGATAATGTGACGCCCCAGGATTTATGAACATTACTAAGTGAACATTGTTAATTTTTAAAATTATGTTTCTTGTTTTAAATTGTTGCTTTTTTATTCTAATAAGGAAATAAAAATTAAATAGATGAAGAACTAGGAGAATAAAGCAAACTGGTATACAATAAAATGTTACATTACAACAAGGACTAAAACTAACCAAGAAAACCTTGTACAAGACATAACATGGCCACACCAAGGCGTCTAAGAACCACAACTAGAGTAATCGGATAGTAATCATCTTCTGGGTCTGTCAGTGTGAAGAAAGTTATCGCCAGAGTCATAGCACTTGTACTCCGCACCATTAGAATAAGGTTATCTAGCCTCCTAGGGTCAAGTGTTTTTAAAATTTAAAACACACTACCCACTATTTTTATAATGGTCCTTCAAGAAATTATGACTGTTATATATATGACTGTTGGGTTTAAATTGATAAAGTTCATCTATTTATAAAATTTGGTCTTTATAACACTCTTAAAATCTTATGGTATTTCATATAATTCAATATGTTCAAATATATTTTATAATATTGATATTTTAAAATAAAATAATATTCTTATAATAGAAACTAATAGATTTTATAAAATCCTAATGTTTTCCTACATTGTTGAGAACATAGTAGTCATGTTTAAAGGGTATTTGTAATAATTGAAAAATATATCTTGTTGGATATTTAAAACTATGTATCTTGAATTAGGGAAACTATTGGTATTTTTAAAAAATAATTTTATGAATCAACTAGTAGATTATGATATAAATTGGATTTTAGATTTTAAAAGTGATAAGATCCTAATAGTTATAAAAGTTTATTATGAAATATATATCTTTTAAAAGAGTTATATCAAATAGTAATGTTTTTTACATAATCTCGAATGGGATTTTTTGATTGAATATGTTTAGTTAAAGGTAATTATTAAATTTTATAAAAAATCAATTTCTAATGTTCATATTTTATATTGTTTTTAAAAAAAATTAGTATACGGTCTAGTTTTATACTTTTATTATACTTTTTTTTATCTCTATAGTTTTTCATCAATCACGCGATCTAGGCCATCTCGGGTTTAATCCCGACCCTGCGCAGCCCTCGTCTGTCTGATTGATGTCGAGACTAATCCCAGCCGCTGATTATTTTTTTAACACTGGTTCATCGCCTTTAACTGGAGCTTTCCGATCATTCCAAAGTCAGATGTTGGCCATAGTCTCTTTTAAAAACCCATGATTTCTGTCTTCTCCTTCCTCACGTCGGGGTCCCACTACCAGCACACTGGTTCACCCAAGGATGCCATGCTCACCCCTTTCTCCATTGTTTCTTTTGACCTTTGTGCACCCCACGTTCCTAGGACACCGTAGGCTCTTCCTAACATCTATATTGAGTTCTATTAAGTACATTTAATCCTCTATAAAATCCCCTCCTCATGATCTCCCTCTTACTCCTAAAATGTTCTCGGTGTCTCCAGCCAATCCAGCGAGTTCCACTTATCCAAACGTCCTCCGTAGCCAGGTAAGGGTGTCATGTTTATGTTTTTTTTCTAAAACTAACCATGCTCCTCAGTACATATATATATACACATGAATATATATATATATGGAATATATTTATAGGTTTTTAAATTCCATGAAAACCATTCTTTTCAATCATAGGGCTTCGAGGGGTGTTTTCCTTCGTATCTACAAATATAGGGGATACCCCCACCTCTTTATAATTTAAAACCCAATAGACATACACTATGTGTACTCAGTTATACGATATATATATATATATAAACAGATATATTTTTAGTATAGGCATCATTTCCCTCCTCTTTTGAAGGCTGGGAGTATGGATTAGGAAATGATATTTATTATTTTTCACTAAAAAAATTTACGGGTTTTTATTTCCATGAATTTTGTTTATATAACCCATATGATACAATAAGTATATATATAATTATATATATGTTTAGGTCTACCCCTTAAACTCTACCAGTGTAAGGGATTCCAAGGAGGTTTTTTGTGATTATTGTTTAATAAAGTAATTATATAAGATTAGTTGTGAGGGGTTTTTCTCTTAAGAAAAACCATTAAATATATTATTTACATATATTTCTGGGTGTTTAAGTGTAGACATATATATGTAACCAATCCAAATCTATTTACAATATTTCCATATAATTTAGTATTTTATATTAGGAATTATAGATTTGAAAAGGTTTTTTTAAATCAATTCCTAACATGTATGATCTTTATGCCTTATATATATCTACATATTTTTTATAAGTTTATGTATTTCAATACAAATCAGTTTTGTTTGAATACTTATCTATGAATGATATTTTTTATGTGAACTAGGTCTCTTGATTATGTTAAACTACGTTATAGTTTTAAAAACTTGGTTTTTATATGTTCTTATGTTTACGGTTTCATATATAATTAACCCTATTTTCAAATACAATTCTTAGGATTTAATATATGCTTTTACACGTGTAAGGTTTTGGTATTTTTCTAAGTGTATATGTGTTTTATATATGAGAATAGATTAAAGAGACTATTTAATTATGTAGTCATTCTATCATATACCATCGATGCAATTTATGTTTTTAAAATAATGTGCTTCATCCTATTTTAAATTAAAGGACATAGAATTCATGGGTTTATGTTAACATGTAGTATCCACTTATTATTTGTTGTTAATCCTACTGCGGTGTTTACTAGTGGTTAATATGGTTGTGCTTTTATATATATATATATATAATTAAGTAGTTTCAAGAACCCTAATCTCAAGTATTGATAATTAGAATTAGTGTTTTAAATGCAACCAATACTTGTAGTGTATTTAATAAATGTTAATTCTGGTGTTTGCTAAAATAAAATGTATTTGTATCAAAAATACATTTATTTAAAAAAAATTAATCATATTTACTTCAAATGTTTTGAATTTTTGAGATTAGGTTAAAAATGATTTAAGGTAACATGTCCATATGGCCCTTTACCCGAAGTAGTGAATGTTGTTGATAAATCAAGTTATGTTTGAATCTAATTATATGTTCATTATCATCATCATGAATGACATGTATTTTTAGTAATTATTCATATCCATGGATAATGTTATTTAATAATGAAGTTATCATTTCATGTAGAAAACTCGAATCTTCCATCATTTAATGTGCTATCTTATGTGAAAAGAATGTCCACTACACTTTGTATGAATTTGATCATTTATTTCCATATTTACAATGTAATATCAAGTATATGAAGAATTAATGTATAATGGTTGCATTATTAATTATTGTACATAATGAATGTATGTGACATATCATAATAATAAAATAAAAATTATATTACCCAAAGTGGTTTAGGACACCTTGGGTAATATGAAATAAAAATTAAATATTCAAAGAGGTATATGACACCTTAAATATTAGACCTTATTAACATGTGACAAATGTAATAGACTTCCGGGTTGTGGTCTGGTGAAAATAAATCCCTCCAGGCTGGGGATTGGTTAAATTAATCCATTCGGGTTGGAGACCGGTAAAACGAAGATCCTCAATGCGTCAATAGTTATTTAGACAGTCAGATTGGGTTATTACCCCTAGTTCATGGCACAAGGCCTTGGCGTATAGACCATAAGTCCATCAGTATTAATTTTGTTAGTATATGACCAAGCAAGTGATTATTCCGACTAGAGGAATATCCTTGGTTATAGAACCATTACCTATGAGTATCAGATTAAAATACACATGGCATATGATGAGGAAATGTTGATGGATGACCAGTTTTATTTTCCAAATTTTTATTACAAATGTTGCATTACATTTATCATCTCATGATGTGAATTTTTATAAGTTGTAGAGAATGTGATTATGTTCGACTCTAATGATGGTTAATCCTAATTTTTTCTACACACGTTGCTTGTTTATTCCCTCTTTTCATAGTAAAACCCTTTCCATTTTTTACTAGCATGCTTACATTGTTTATTAAGTGGTATTCAGAAAAGTGTTCTAATGAATAAGTATGATGTGATTTAACTTTATTATATCAACCATTGATTTTTCTTGATGTTTTTCCTTTAAGAATGTATTTTATGAATGGAAATGTATTTTCAAAGGTAGTTTTCAAAAGCTAGATTTAAGTACATTCAAACCCCCTTACAGAGTACTCAATGCTCACCCAATGTTTTTGATGAAATTTTTATATGTTGATAGATTCTTTCCATGTTTGGGGATTTTGATCTTATATTTGTAAGGAATAAGTGATGTCGTTGTCTCTGAATCTCTAGGATCTAAACCAGAAAGTTCCTCCTGATGGATTATGATGTGTAAATTTCTTGTTTCGTTTGTATGAAATAAATTACACACCACAACCAGAGCACCGACTCCGGGCTACCGGAGGCTGGGACCTTATAATATGAAAGAGTATAGTAGTATGTTATAAATCCTTGATATTGGGAATCCTCAAACCGGATTATTAGTAAACACCCATGAAGTTTTAAGCATGTGGGACATCAAAAAAATGTTATGGTTTATATGAGAGAGTATCCTTGTGTAGTAGATATTGGACCACGTTCACAAAGTGATCACAATTCAGATATAATCTTGAACAATTGAGGGAATATTAATTTATTTTCAATGGGGATATCATGGTTTTTAAGAAAATGAATAATTTGTCACAATGTTTCTATAATGTAGAGTTCTATAATTAGAGTCAAAGGATATACTTACAATTGTTATACGTATAGTAATTATTTAATATATTATGTAAATAGAATTAATTTATACTTGTGAAAAACATTATTTTATGTCGTAAACTAATTTTTATGTGTTTTCCTTATGTTTTGATATAATCCCATTCATGGGGACTGTTTATACTCATTTATAATGGTTTTAATATGTGTGAAATTTTTTATGATGATATTTAATAATACAACAATGTAGTTATATTTAAAAATTGATATTGAAATAATTTATATAATAATTATAAATAATTTATCTATTATTCATATATCCAATATCAATTTATATCATTATCACTAATATTTACATTAATTATATTGATTAACTCATGAATTTTCATTTCGTGTGTTCATTGAATTGGGAGAGGAGGTCTTGCTACCCACAGTGCGGAGGTGATATCATACTAATTTCCAGAACTATTTCATGATGATATTGTTCCACATCTATGTGTTCGTCTTCCACTAGTGGTAAGTGTAACTATTGACATTCTTATATATTATATACATATGATTCGTCAAAATTGGGAAGTTGAGTTTTCTGTGGACATTATTATGATGATAAATACCAATTTTCACATTAATAAATTATGGTAGGCACACAATTGAAATTTATTTTTTTTTCTTGAGTATCACGAGACAATGAGATTTAGGTATCCTATACTTTTTACTGTAGAATAACCAGATAATTTTCAATTAATAAAGGATGTATCATTTGATTTTGTATGTACTACATGAAAATAAACCATGTCATAATTATAATAGAATATTACTTTCCTTGAAATGGAGACCTTTTTTATAATATATGTTTACCCTAGTGGTGTTTAATTATTTATATGATATTAGGATACCCTCACCTAAGGGTCTAGGTAAAATTTATTATTATGAATGTGTTCTTGATATGGTATTTGAATTATGTGTATTTATTTATTCCATTTGGTCTTACTAATTATACTATAATGTTTAGGGATTTAATGAGTCAGATATTCTAGGTGTTTGTGGTGTTATTCATGGTTTTTTTTGTGAATTATATCCTTATTTATTCCAAATCATAGTGGTATAATGATGGTAATTTGAGTATTATCCACAGCTTATTAGAAATGAATCATCTGTATGTAAAAATACCTAAATATTTTGTGGATTTAGGATGTGATTTTCTCATCCATGTGACTTATGAGAGGGTGACTTAGTGGATCATATGAAAATCAAGTTATGTGTTACTTGTGAGTAACCCAACATGTTTTCATGATCTGGAGTTTCATGTGATTAGTTCATTATTTCATGATATTTGATTATTATATATTTTTTCTTTTATATCATATGCTAGTGTTTACTTGTAAGGGATTAATGTTTTGATGAGTCATTAATTAAATAGATTCCTTGAGGAGTGGAATTTGAAATTGTGTTCATATAAGTTATTTATACTTTTTGGACCATTATTTACATATAATGTTAACTAAGATAATACACTTACAATTTTATTTTCTGTTCTAAGACATGTGATATACTAATTAAATTAATAATATCATGTATTATACCCTAATGAATACAACTACACCATTCATGATCTTGATTTGGAATAATTGGTTTCCTCAAATAATACATGGAACACCTACCTATTAATGGATCAATTTATTTTTTATTAATGTTATATATATAATGTATATCATTACATAGATGGATCAAAAAATTAGTGAAATAAGCTTACTGTATTTTAAAAAACCATTGTTTTATATATTTCATTTATTATTATAAAATGAAATTTTGTAAAAAAATCATTGAAATTGAGATTTATGGAATAGGTAGTGATGTAATTAGTTGAAGATTTTTGATAATGTGGATTTTTTGTATTCACTTTTTTGAAGGTGGAGATAATGAATATGTATCCTTTTCTTATTCATGTGGTCGATCATTTATGGATGATAATAATTCACTTTCATAGGTGGATGATGTGTCATGTTGGTGCTCTTCATGGTTCAATATATTGGTTAGACCTAAGAAGGGTTGTATTTGTCTCCTAGTATAATGTTTCACTTCTAAGGTATAATGGTTGTTCTGATAAATCAATAACATTAATTATTTTTTGAAAAACACACTTCTAAATTTTTTAAACAACCAGTAACTTCCAATATGTATCATGAAATTAATATTTATTAATATTTACAGCGAATGGGAAGATCTATTAAGGATTATATGTCCCTATTATATGTTTTTTATAGATTTATGGTGAAACATTTGTGACATAAGGTTTTATGGATCCTTTACCCATTGAATAATAGAAATGGGAATATATATCCATGTATTTAATTATTAGACTGCCTCTTAATCTTATTGGTATGGGTAAAATATGTGGGATTGTTGATTAAATAATGAAATCGTGGAATTATCATATTATAAATTAGTCAAAAAATCTATATGATGATGAAAATTTGTATGCAGATGAGCTTGTAAAACGTCATGAACTTCTATCAGATATAATTTCAGATCATGACCATCTCTTCAAAAATATGGTTTGGAATGGTTTACATATATTGATGGGTTCTTAGTTAATGTTATGAAATATAAATTATTCATTGATTTGTGGATGATATTAGTTATAAATGTAGATTATTTAATTAAATTGATTGGAATTCATTTTTGAATTTAGTTTGACTTTGGAGAAACAAATATCAATTTTATAGATTTCTTTTAAAAATATTATCCGGACATCAAATACTATGATTTCAAATCGAGGAATTGTAAGCGATTTTATATATATTAGAATTTTATTTTAAATTCTATAGATAATAGTTTTTGTTTGTGCCACAAAATTTTTAGGAGGACTTGTGATATTATTTATTTCTCATAGAGTAAATTTTTTACAACTACGAGTATCCAAAAATATATATATCAAATAATGAAAAAACATATGAAATTTGAGTTTTTTTGTTTTTTTAATGATTCTCATAAATTTGGACATATATGTATGTGGTTTATAGATATTTGATAAATCATTTTACATTCCATTTCAGATTATGGGGCGACATGTTAATGTGGCTTATCTATTTGACTTAACTAAAAATTTGAACTTTATTCATGATGTTTAATAATTTTCCTAACTATATAAGTATCATTATTTTCCATCACCCTTGATTGACTATAAGGCCATTGAAATTGAACCCGAAACATTTTTTATTTATAGGCATTATCAGTTAGTTGACTAATTGGATATGTTCAAACATGTAAAAAAACCCCATTTGATTGGGCTAGGTGGTAGTGTGTTAGAGACACCATTGAGAAATTGGAGCATAATGCCTTTATGATGAATCGATTTAACTATGTATTTTTTTGTTCATGATCATGATCCTCTCAAGGGAACATAATTTTATAACATGGCATGAATTTTGGTGTCCCCTGGGTCATTGGTATGTTTAAAATTAATCATGAATTATCTCATGTGATATTATGGAGTTTTTTGGAGTTGGGTTGTTTAAAATTGGATTTCAAGGAAGAAAAATTTGATAACAATTCACTATTTAATAGATAGTATTAGCCATGTGGAAACAATGTAATAAATATATGTTAGTTCCAGTGGTGATTTTTGTGGTTTAGGTATGATTTATCAAATAATGGAAGTCACCAAGAATGTGTTGAGGGGTATGGTTTAGTTAAGGGGTCATTTTATGGATTGAGAATGTTTTTTATAATCGATTGGCTATTAAAATTAATCCATATTCTTTTGATTTCATGGTATATTATCCACATCACTTTTAAATCATAGTTTTTATGAACTATGTATCTTAATTGTTTGACTTTATCATATGTTCATATTTTTGAAAATTATAAATATTAAATTTCAATTTATTTTATTTTTAATATCCTCAAATCCTTAAATTTTCTCAAACCACCCACCTTGATTAAATAAAAACGTCACCTTTTGATTCCTTTGCGATCCTATATCTATTTTGGTGGATAATGTCATGGTATGTTTGTTGTTTATCTCAATTTCTACTTTATTCCTTAGATCTGACAAAAATGTCACATGCCCGTGAATTTTTTAGAACCCAATCGGTATGTTATTGTTTGATATAATGTTAGGGATAAATAATTAATGATGTTTTTATATCTCATCTAATAGGAGATGGATATATATGAACAAGATAAAAAGCAATAAATACATTGATGTTTCTTCATTTTTTGAGGTAGGTGTCTAGTTCATATTTTCTATCACTTGGATATCAATATGTTCATATACATGTATTGGGTTTTGGTTTACAAAATTTAATTATTTGATCATGTTTGAAAATAGAAATAGATTTAAAAAATATATTTCATCTAAAAACTAGATTTTATGTATGAGACGTCTTTGTTAAAATTACTCAAATATTATTTTCAAATAGAACTGGGTTTTCAAGAATTATAAGTGTTGTGGAATCATTATAAAGAATTATTTTTGAATATGTGGGACTGAATATGTTATGGATTTTCATTATTAATGTAAATTTAAATTTATTTACCTTGGTAAATGTAAATTAAAATGGGTATCCTTGAAAGTACATTATGAAATATAATTACATCATTGAAATGTAATTTTGATGTAAGAAATCATATAGAGACCTTGGGTGTGGGGTAAAATAAAACACAAATGAGCCACTATGTAGTAAGATATTTTTATGCATGGTTTCTATGAAGCCAAGGTTACTGGAGGGAAGATTTTTTTATGGGACCAAGGTTCTTAAAAATTATAGGTCTCTTAAAAAATATAAATTTTATATTAATCATTATTTTTTACTAATATGTTTAATTTTTTCATGCGATATCTTAGGATGGCTTGAATAATATCCATGTGGAGATTGCCGAAGATATCATACATTCCACCCCAAATGAAAGTTCCTTCCAACTTGAGGTGAGGGAATAAAGGTTATGTGAGGAGACTAAAAACTTGTAAATTATATATGTACACTATAAACATATATAAATTTTAACAAAAAACGGATCATTGTAAAAGATAATTTTAATATATTGAAATAACAAATATCACCCATGTTACATGTTTAATATACAAGTAACCAAATGTCTCATGAATACCAGATAATAATTTTTTTAATACAAACCAAAAATGTAACATTGTATAATCCCATGGTGTTAATCCATGTATCTATAATATCCTCATTATCTATATTTTAGCTATCATATATAGGTATCTTAACCTTACTAAGATCCCAGATAATGAATTATTAAAATTCACTATAGTACCAGCTTAGGGTGTGTGTAAATGAAACATAGTAAGTTATAACCAATTATTCAATTATATGTAAGAATAAGTAAAATGGTTTCATTATATTTTAATAATAAATTCAATAAACAATAAATAATCACATGACATGAAATCATGCTCTAATAATGACATAATCCATGAACATAATAGAAATTTTAAAATAAAACATCCCCTTGTGATTTAATTAAATTATTTATAATATTTTATGGATATAGAAAAAAATGTAATATTTGATATTATCTCATTGAATATAAAAGGTCTTTATGAATCATTATCATTGATAATATATATTTTTAATAGTGACCACATGATTAGTATAAATTTAGGTTTTTTACAAATCCATCTTAATCAAGGAAAGAAAGTGATGGCCTCAATTAGTTGGATTATATATAATGAATCTAATTTATCAGAACATCAATGGGAGTGATCATAACAACTATTTTACCTTCTCCAAGCCCCAGTTGAGATTGAACAACTCATTCAAGAGTGAAAATATTTACAAGATAATTTCAACCGCATCGAAATCATGGTCCAAATGTTGTCTGATAGACCACATCATAAATACACCACTATAAAACACCTTACAAATAGTTTTTTTAAGTATGTGTTAATGGGATATTAATTGGGATCCTAATGAAATGATTATATATATTTTATTTACAACATAAAAATTGATTAATTTACAACTTCTTATTACTCATTAAACTATTTTTATTTTGATATAATAAAACACATATTTTATTTTTGAGTAACATTCTAAATTAATTTAGGAGACTATGTTGATGAATTAAAGTAATTTTTTTAATAAATAAATTTTTACATAAATTATATTATTATATAATTTCTATAAAATATAAATGAACAAATAAATTTTATGAAGTAAAATTTAATTACTATATGACTTTGAAAACATTTGTATTAAAAATACCCTAAATATTTCAAAAAATGGACATTATGTTTTTAAATAAGAAAATAGAAATATTTATAAAATTATTTTGAGAAAATATATATTCTTTTTGTATTAATAAAATATATTTTTTTCAATTTTAAATATTTCATAATTTTTTGATGTAGTTAAACTTTTCGGTATTAATTAAATACAACATAAATATATGATATTTATTATAATCATATAATGAACTAAAAATATGTAATAAATATTAATAAGTGTATTAATGACCAAATATATGATTCCAAATTAATATAATGTGATTTTATGTTTATCTAATTAATTTTATAATGCCTTTATGAATCCTCTAAAACCTATATTATATTTTAAGATTTTAAAATCATTAATTTATGGAAATAAATCACTAAAAATTCTATGATACTATTATTATAATTATTTATTCCCTTGGCCTTATAAGATAATTAATATCCCGTATATTTTTGAGAAAAAATTGGAAAAAATTGGACATTTGGTGGTTTTGGTTACTTAGTATTATAGTGCGTACAACCAATGTTTAAAGAAAATAAACAACCAACATGTATTTTCTTATATAAACCCACCAACACACCCACAGACATTCACTAAAAATACTTTCATAACATCTATAATCTATACTAACCCTCTATATATTCATATTATGGTTCCCCCAAGCACAAAATAAGCTCTTGCAAACCATTTGGAATCCCCCTCTCAATGTAAGGCCTCGCCACCTTATCCCCTTTATTTATGTTTATTCATTATATTTTATAATTACCAAAAATTCATAAGGATTGGATATGTTCTTATATATACCTGATATTATATATTTTATTTTTAAACTAATATATTCCCCTTCCACTCTCAATAATTACATCAATGAAAATAATTACCCCATGTTGTGCTATTAAAATATCATCATGATTTTCAATGCCAAAAACTTAAGTAGTCAATAACCATACCATTTTCATATCATGTGTGTCCACCTCTACTAACATATAATTATTTTACTTATTAAATAAATTAATGCATTCCAAATTCCTTTATTCTGGAATAAAATATTTAGGAAAAATGATTATATGTCTTAAGAACTATGTAAAATAGTTTGGTATGAGATTGAGAAGAATGTGACAGGTGAAAAAAAAATTAGACAGCAGTTTAATAAATTAGGTAACATTTTAGTCTCTTATGACATCAAATAATGGAATATTAAGTGAATATAATCCATGAAATTATTTATTTCATCATAAAGTCTTTGAATTTATCCTTTACCATTGATTATGATGTAGTATCTTATGGATTTTCCACATTTCCTATATTTCCTTTATATTATCAAGATATATCATATCTAATTGCTCATGTTTATGATTATTAATAATTCATTGAACCATTGATTTGTAAACTATTTAAGATATATTAATTTCTTTGTACTATTCCATGTTTATTTTCTTACTGAGATTTATATCTCACACTATCTTATGTATGCCCCTATCTTATCTCATACAGTTTTAGGTATGATGGAATTATATGAGCATGTCAAGGATCTTTTTAATAACGTTTTTATTACCCATGTTGCATGTTTTTAGTAATGTACCTAATTCCCAAAGACACTATAACTATAAATCATATAGTTTGTATTTTGTGTATTCTTATATAATTAAACCTGTATTAATTTTAAATAAATATCATGGATGTCAAAGTTTGTATCAATGTAAATCTTTAGTTTTGTAGGTAGTATAATTAGTATTCTATAGTGAGATCCATATAGATATGAATAATAATAATTAAAATTCCCTATATTTTGTAATTTATAGAGTATTTTTTATCATGAAAAAACATCCCTTCTTGGGTACCATAAGTGGATGTGGATCTTGAACAAATTTACATAGTCATAAAACCAAAAAACACCACATTGAGCTATACACGTTCAAGGTCTAGGGTATGACAATGGGCATTGTTGCAAACCTATTTTGACACTCCTATGTGATAAGAAAATGTAAATTAAAAATTTTATTACAAACTGATATTATTAAAAAAGTTCACAAAAGAATAGGTGTCTTAAAATAGATCATGCCTCACTTAGAATATGTCCTAATAATTAATAAAGAAAGAAATAATTTTCATTTGAAAATTATCCCTTTTATTTCATTGACTATCCATTAGTGTTTTTAATAGTTTAAATATAATCCTCCCAATTTTCAATCTATTGAATCCAATGGCCATAAATAGGCTGTATCAGGTATAAAACATTGTGATGTAAAATGAAAATAATTCCCATATGATATTACGGACTAGGTGTGTGAATTTATAACGAACATTATGGAGATAATATATCAACCAAATCATGTTTTAAATAGAAAAACAGTTCATTAGGAGTTCCTGAAGATCCCTAAGAATGAAAAGGTTCATATTCATTTATTTAATAGACAAAGGGTTATAACATTCAATTGATATTATGAACCCTTAATCATGAAACAATGGATCAACACTATTGAAATGATTTGTTCCATCATTAAATTTTATCAGAAATCGACTATAATGCTACTTGTTTGTCATATGTAGGGATAATATGAAAAGTTTTGGTAATTAAACAATAATATGAATCCTATGGATGAGATCAATGTGATGGGGTGGAATTAATCTCAGAAAAATATTTTTATCAAATATTTTCTTCACACTCTTTTTCTTAAAATGGAAATGGATTTCCATTCCCTCTTGAAAAAATACAGAAAATATATTTGTGTGTATGATGAAAAAATCATGATAATTTACCAACATGCCTTTGTATTTTTCATTACCACCTAATGAGCAGTCATGTTCTTCGATTGGGGGAAAAATTCTAGTCTACTAAAATACATGGTGATCCCAGACATTCGTATGCATGAGGAAATTTTCTGATGTTATCCAATGTAAACATGATGATCAGTGAATATCAATGTTATAATAAAGATAATAATATAAAATACTATATAAATTATAGAATACCAATGGAGAAATATAATGGGGATAATAGATTTAAACATCACACTTATCAAAATAAGTGAATAAAGAAACACCATAATTGCTTAAGGTGGACGAGGAAGTGTGTTCTGTGTGGTAGGGAAGTAGCTATAGCTATCCATTATTGTCAAAAGAAACCCAATAATCTGGTGGAGGAAAAATTAATATTTCCAAACATGAAAGTATTATTAATTGTTTTCAATACAAGTAAAAATTGTGCACCTTTCAAACCAATTCACTAATCAATGGGTTGCCACACACAAAAAATCATTTCCAAGTTAGAAACATTGAGCCTATTCCATAACCACCACTTATGTGGATCAAAAAAATGATGTGGTAAAATGATTCCTTTTTATTAATTAAATAATATAATAAACTTTTTTATTTTATTTCTAAAAATTCATTGTGGTCGGAAAAGTTAATTATAACTATTTGAACACAACTAAACAGAATGGATGATGCGATGTCATAAAAAATAGAAAATGGGTTATTTATTTCATCAAGAGTATAAAAGTCATACATTTTCAATATTTTTTATGCTAATTTTCTTTAAAAACATGACATATTATATTCATTTGAATTTTATGCAATTCTTGGAATGGATTATCTTTCCATGAACATTTCCAACCAAAATGTTCAGGAAAAGGAATCCACACTTTGTATCGTGAATCAACCCCAAATTCTAAACAAGTAAAAGTATCAGGGTTAATCATCGTTAGCACAACCAAATTAAACATGGATATAATTCCACTATAAGATGTAATATATAGTTTAAATGTATTGGTCTATGGAAAATATCAATATTAATGGAATTCCATTTTTGAATAAACGCATTGATGTGTTCCATGAAGAATTTCATGGCCTTCCTCATAGCTGGAAGGTTGAATTATCAATCGATGTTATATTAGGGGAATTTCTAATATATTCAAATTATTAATGAATTTATAATGTGGAAGACGAGGTTATGATGAAAAAACTAACTAATAATCTAAATAAATTTTTCACACACTCATGTGCTTCACAATGGGAAAATTATGCATCCTTTTTTATGACTAAGGATTGGTGAATGAGCCTATGCATTCAATATCATGAGCTCAACAAGATCATGATAAAAAAGAAGTACCATATTACATGGATTGATGACTAGTTTGATCATCTTTTTAAGTCCCAATACTTCACCAATATGGATATTTGTTCCATATATTATCATATAAGTGTGAAAAAGGATGATATTTCTAGGACATCTTGCTCTATAAGGCAATGGGACTATTATTTCATAGTAAATTTATTTAGACATATTAATTCTCTATAAATATTAATGGACATGATGGGTAGTGTATTTTTATGTTACCATGAAATTTATTGTCTCTATTATAGAATATTTTATTGTATACTCCAAAAGTATTGACTGTCATGTAGATCATCTGATAACTATTATAAATACCATACAGAAAATGAATTATTATTACAAAAACATATCATTTCAGTTTTAGTTAAAGGAAGTCTCATTATTGGAGAATAAAATCATAATAAATGGGATATCATTTGATACAAGAAATGCATTGGCAATGAAGGATAAATGAGTCCATGATATGTCACAAAGATCTATAAATTCCATGGGTTAGCTATATATAATCATATATTTGTGAAAAACGTTTCATGATTTTCAAATCTCCTAAAAATGATAACACATAATGTTGTAGATTTTTTTAGAATAGTGGATAAAAAGAGATTTTCATGGGGTTTAAAAGAATATTATCCGAAAACTTGTACTCACACTATCAAAAAGTTGATAATGTTTTATGGTACTCCGTGATTCATTGAAAAAGGTATTAGGTTGTCTGATTCTGCAGAAAGAAAAAGTGATAGCATATGTCTCATGTTAATTGATTTTTCCTAAACATAACTACCCAAAACAAGATATTGTGTTTTTAATAGTTATATTTCCTTGAAAATCTAATAGAATTATGTCATTGGGGACAAATATGTATATGTACAGATCACCAAATATGCAACTATATTCTCACACATATAGAGTTTAGAATTTTTTGATAAATATTGTTAGAGTTGATTAAGGACTATTACTAATCAATCCAGTATCATACTAGAGAATAAGATAGTGTGGCAGACACTTTGTAGAAAGAGTCCATCAATTTTATCATTTATGATATTTGATAAGAATCTGATCATCTTATATTTGAAAATGATGGACACTAGAATCATAATGAATTGATCATCCTCAATACATTCAAAAATGATTTCTCAATCATCACATCTATAATTGATAAATGCTTCTCAATGAAATTATGTGGGAAATTAGATGAATGTGTAGTCCATAATAAAAGGTAAATTGTTATATATTAATACTATAGAAGAAGGAGTTATTATATTTTGTTCATATTTACTTGTATCATAAAATCCTAAATTAATTATAGGCTTTTTACATGTTGACCATAACTTGACCTTATCCATTAATAAAAGATGCACTATTATGTATCAATATCTCTATGATCACTATTTTTAGGAGTATATGATAAATGAGATAACATAATATACATAAACATATATTTTATTTCAAAAATTGAATATTGAAATGAAAAAAATAAAATGGGATGATAAAATCATTACACATAATTAAAGGGAAATGGTATAACATCACTCATGGAAATGTTCATGGTATTTTGAAGAATTAAAGAGTAAATAATGATATATGGGTTATAGTGGATCAAATTTAAAATCCACCACACATCATTTTCAATTATACTTGACTTATCACTTGATCAAATTTCAATTATATAAATTAGATAAGTATTGAGGCTTCATGGAACACCATAATTGATTATAGCTGATTAAGATCAATGATTTCTATCCATATTGTGTAGGAGTCTCCAACATGTTGTATATATTGAGTTGACCTTTAGAATGGATTACCATCCTCAAAATCTTGGCCATTATGACCATATTATCCAAAAACTCTATGAAATATTGATATCATGATAAATTGAAAATAAAGTGTATAAGAAAAAAATTATCCTGGGGTTGAGTTCACATACAATAAAAATTACTAGTCCACAATTCAAATGGATACCTATGTAGACATTTGTGGTAAGAGGTGAAGAACATATGCATGGCGGGATAATTTTTGGGAACACAAACTAATTGGTCTTAAAATGGTCTAGGAAATGGCGGGAATGGAAAAATACGATTCAAAAACAAATCTATTATGATTGGATTAGAGAAAAAAGTCATGATTAAAATAAATAATGAGGCCATGAGTTTCATGTGTGGGGAAAATGTATTTTTATGTGTATCTCAATGTAATAATTTAATCATAATTAGTAATAAGGGAAATCATAGTCCAATATTGTAATTTCCTGACACCAGTTACCTAGATTCGGTGCATTATTACATAACATTATCATAATCATAGAAGATCATGTCTCGAAAGACCGATTAGTTTAGAAGCCTTATAATTACTAGATTCATCAATAAGTATCAAATTAAATTAAAAAATAAAAAACTACAATAACACAGTCTCCATAGGCGACACTCATATCCCTTATACTATCCCTATAGGTAAGTCATAATATAATTCTTCACATCCTGGGAAAAATTAAACATAGAAAGCGCTGAGCTCAGATGCTCAGTAAGGATAAAAATATGGGAGAAACATTCATAGATAAGCATAAACTTTTATGGGTATATAATACTAAAACAAAATCCTTTTCAACTTTTTCTTCAAAACTATATGGAAAAAAAATAAAATCAAATAATTCCATTTACATATTCAAATGGACATTCTACTATTCGAATAACCACATGAAATATTAATAGCTACTTTCGTAATGATGGAATTCGTAATGCCAGACTTCATAACCACATAGTCACGGACTTGTGAAAAGACTACAAATACTATTTTTTCAAGGCCTTGTGCCAATAAAATTGTTTGCCTCATGATACCGACTGATGAATCAATGAGCTATAGTGGGCTCCACCAATCACTTACAGAGTCCAATCAATTACTCATTTGAAAAGGTTTAATCATACCATAAACATTAGTATTAAAAATACCATAAGAGATGTCAATACATTATTTAGTAACCATGAATAGTATAAAAATAACAAATCCACAGTCAAAAAAATCACATAACCTTCAATAGAATATGGACGTTTTGTATCACAATTAATCAACTTCAAAAAAACATAAAATCCATCAATGAATGTTAACATAGATGAAATCAAAAAAAAATTGAGAAATATCTCCTTCTATTTTAAAATAATTTAAAAGTAATATAATTATAAACAAAAACATTTATTTTGAAAAAACATTGATAAGATTTTAAGGGATTCTTCGATTATGTTATAACGGTGGAAAAAAGCCGCACCCACCGTATAAGTTACAAAAATTCTTACCTTAATTTTGTTAAAAAAATCATAATGTACCTTGTTTGGAAAACGATGGAATGATTCAGTTCAAAAACATATAAGGACAAATAATGGTATAAATTACATTAATAAATTTGCAATTAAATAGTATAAAATTGTTGAAATACATTTCTAATAATCACAGATGTGGATGATAAAGAGGTCCTAGTAGATACTCACGTACAAAACAACATCGGATAATACAAAGATAGTGAAATAAACCCTTACCTTATACATTTCCTTGGTTGAGGGTATGTTAACATACTATATAATGGTGAAATAATTTTTTTAAATTATACAATAACCACATACATTAATATGATATCATATATGATCTTATAATATTTCATTTTTAATGAAATTTCAGTACTATCATTGTTTTAGGTGTTAACTGAATAATTTACCTTTATATGATTGCTAATGTAAGCCATGTTTGTTATGTATAGGATGTATATTATTCACATAAATAATGATATTATGTTTAAAACATTATATTTAATCATAAAATTATAATTATTTTGGGATGATTACGATGGGGAATGAATCTCATCGCGTAAGTCGAGACGGTAATCCGTACATACGCACGAGCAACAATATAATTCTTTTGATATTACAATCATATATAATTGGATTGTATATCATATATAAAGAATAATTATCTTTTTATATTTATTATTTATATCATTTATACCCATTATTATACACATTAAAATGATAAAGTGTTTGAATAACAAACTACATCACAACATCGGGATGGTAATCCGTACATACCCACGTATGGTGACATTGTCATTTATAGGAAGGTTAGAATAATGAATATGGTTTTACCATTTTTATAATAAAATCAAAATATATGAAATATTCTGTATTTATTATTTTATAATGGAAACAACAAAGAAATAGGAAGTGGAAGAATAAATGAACTTGAAAGAGGTGATCAAATATTTACCTCTTCAATGGGTTCTTCCTTTTGATTTGTCAAAAGGGCTCCTAAAGATGGATTTCTGACTAATGTGAGGCTTCTAGGATGAAGGTAGGATATTTTCAAGGATATTTAGTCCGGGTTTGGCTAAGACCAATGTCTTTGAAGGTATGAAAATGAGTGAAGGTCAAGTTCCCTTTTATAAGAGGGGTGAGGGGCACTATAGGAAAAGATTGAAATATTATGTAATAAAAAAAATTCAGGCTATAATGTCTTTAAAATGAATATTATAAATTATAAGGTGTGGATTGTTTGAAAAACACTCAACCAATAGGTTTTAGATAGGTTTATTTCATCATATTATTCATATCATTTAGATTTAAACGTTGATAAATAGTTTGACATTTACTATGTCTCGTTTTGTTTTTATATTATATTGTTAATGAACAGACAAGAAACATTCAAGAGAAACTCAAGTGGTTCATTAATTAAATATATAATATTATTTAAGCTTTTGACTTGTCCTTATATTTTTAGCAATAGAATACTAATTAATAATATAATATTTGTTTTAAAAACACTTTTATGTCAATTTTGACACTATTTGGTATTTTGTTTTTGTTAAATTCGTATCAACATTATTACTTCAAAACAAATTCATTTAATCAACCATAAAATGTCATATTAATTGATAAAATTAATGGAATTCATTAAAACTCTCATATTATATTTGTTTTGATATTTATAATATCAAATATTTTAATCATTCATTAATAAGGTGATTACAGCATCATCAATGTGTCATAAATAAATTTAATTATTTAATGTCTAAAAAGTAAAAATATAATAAAATCATGTGGGAAATATTTATATATTTCTAATGATTATTTATAGTTTTATTTATCTTATATATAACCTTATATAAAAAATGGTTCAGTTATTAAACCTTGATTTTAAATATTTTAACTCTTCTTTAAATAAAATAATTATAAATGTACTAATCTAATAAAAGTGGACCTAGAGGATCATATTTTATTCCTAAAGTTGCTTTTGATGAATTACACTTTTCCATTAGAATTAGGACTTGTGTTAGTGTAATTATGATATCATTTTTACCCTTAATAACCCAATTTACTTTTAACTGTTGTAAATAAACGTAAAAAAATTACTATTCACCGAAATATATTTTCATCTAATTGAACCAAATTTTACATAATTATATCAAACTTTTCTATGATATTTTTGATATTCAAATTACGGAAGAAGTAAAATCATGTTTTATACAAATTTTCAAATTCTTTTAGGATGTTGGTAAAAGACCGTAAATAGTTCGATAAAATTTTATATATCTAATATAATTACAACATGAATTCAATGAATTAAATTGAACATATATAGGTAATATGTATCTATTTTGACCTGAAATAAATTTATATATAATAAATATTTATTTAAATAAAAAGTCGGTTTTAACCAATAATGTCGTGTTTTTCACTATTCATAAGAAATTGAATGTTTTTAAAAAATTACAAAAACTTCTCCCTAAGATAATTTTGATATTCTGAATCTAAAAATGAAGTCCATTTTGAATGATAGATTTTATAAAATTTTAAAAAGTGGGTCTTAATATTCATAACATCTTGTTTGATTGGTCACCACGTGTTAGAATATCGATGTTGCGTATAATGCAAGTTATTGTATTATTCAAAGAGAAACATACCATGGAAGCCTGGGGTGAACATTCTTAAATTATTCAAATAATTTCACCCTAAAAATTTCTATAATAGAACCAGAAAAAAATATTTGGGTGATTCATCATCATAAGTATCTCTAGTTCCCATGTTGCATCTTCCATCTTTTGGGTTTTCTATAGGACTTTTACCAGACGAGTCATCTGGTTTCTCCACACTTGTTCTCCGGTATCATGAATTTTGA
The DNA here is from genome assembly GCA_963277665.1 of Viscum album. NCBI lineage: Eukaryota > Viridiplantae > Streptophyta > Magnoliopsida > Santalales > Viscaceae > Viscum > Viscum album. The sequence goes on along the minus strand of OY728164.1, from coordinate 837,675,180 downwards.
CAGGCTCATCAAAATAAGATAGATCAGGTTCCAGTTCAATTTCTTCAAAGATGAGTACATGCGTTAGGTAGAGCTTTTATATTTTCAACAGTGATACGTGGAACACATCATGAACTTTGGAGACACTTGGAGGCATAGCCAAACGATACGCTACAAATCCAATTCATTCTAGAATTTATAAAGGTCTAATGTACCTTGGAATAAATTTACCCTTCTTACTGAAATGTATAACACCCTTCCATGGAGATAATTTCAAGAAAACATGGCCTCTTGCTTGAAATTTAAAATCCTTCCTTCGATTATCGACATAGCTATTTTGCATACTTTGGGATTCTTTGATGTGGGTTTGTATAACCTTCATCTTTTCCATTTTTTCATTAACATGTTATGGGACTATGAGTTTTCTTTCACCATCATCATCTCAACAAGTTATATTGTGACATCTCATTCCATATAACGCATCATATGGTTCCATATGAATACTTTAATGGAAGCTATTGTTTTAGGAAAATTCTAACAGAGGTAAATATTTATCCCACATACCATGAATGTCATGTGAGCAAGATCTCAACATGTATTCTAAGGTTTAAATAGTCTGTTCACATCGTCCATCAGTTTGTTGGTGGTAGGTAGTTCTCAAACATAGATCATTGTCCATGGATATTTGAAGGATATTCCGGAATCTTGATGTGAAACAAGGATCACTAACTGAGACACTCAATAGGGGAACTCCATGATGTAACGCCCTGACCACAGCTACCCAAAGTCGGTGCATTACTTTGTAACATTGGCATGATCACAAAAGATCAAGTCTCAAAAGACCAATTAGTTTAGTAGCCTTGGAAACACTAGATACATTCATAAGTCTTACATTACATCATAAAGTGAAAAACTAATAACAATGTCTTCATAGTCCACACTCATATCCTCTTATGTCTATCCCTGCAGGTCATTCATAAAATACTTCTTCACATCCTGGAAAATATTAAAACATTGAAAGGGGTGAGCTCAGATGCTCAGTACGGTTAACAATATAGTGGAAGCTTTCATAAATAAACATTATCATTTAAGGCAATGTATAACTAAAACAAAAGCCTTTTAAACTTGAACTTCAACATAATATGGAAAAAGTAAAATGTGATAATGCCATTCACATCTTCACATGGATATTCTACTGGTCGAATAATCAAATGCAATATCAATAACCACTTTCATAATGATGGAATGCATAATTCCAGACTATCATAACCACGTATTCAAGGCCTCGTGCCAAGACCACAAATAAGATTTTGTCAAGGCCTTGTGCCAAGACACTAGTTTGTCTCATGAGACCTTCCGATGCATCGAGGAGCTATAGTGGGCTCCACCAGTCACTTATTAAGTCCAATGCATTCCTCATATGAATAGGTTTAAACATATCATAAACCATAACATAATCGTATCACATAAAACATGCATAAAGGAAACATAACATATTCCACATTTCAATCACAAGATATAAATACAACACATTGATATAATAAAAACGCTTTCAAAACCATTTTCAATATCAAAATAAAAGAAAGTTAAAACATTGTATTTATTTTTCATTAAAAAAATGATGGCTTGTAGAGGAAGCTGAAACTCAAATAATGGTCACGGCGGGGGAGAAGTCGTTGTCGCCGCATAAGTACAGAAAGAAAAACATTCCCTTTTTGTCGTTTAGTAAAACTCTTCGTATAAAAAAGATTCCTTTTAAATAAACATAAAAGTCAAAGGGGTTTATACACCGTATAAAAGAAAGTTGTGTTTAAAACCAAATATGCCTCAATGAAAGGGGATTAAGACGAAGTCCTTAAATAAATCATTTTTAAAATAAAATAGATCTATTATGTGTATTCACTATAGGTACACATAAAGAAAGTAAAAATACAAAATAGGACGTAATAATATCATGACATAATTTGAAAGTAGGAGATTAACCCAAAGAATGGAAGTTGGGTTAAGAAGTTCCCTTACCTCGTGTCTGACTTGACTCAACCGTTCTTTAACCTCCTGAATAATAAACTAGAGTTAATATATACCTTATTAAGAACCATTTTCAATTTCATTATCCTTATTATATCACTTTTTACAATGATATGAACATTATGTAATTATTTAAGTTAATAACGGTAGTTTTGTCGATCTTTGGTACTTGAGTCAACAATAAACTTCTTATAATTACAAGTTGTTTATCTGGTAGAATATAAATTATCTCCAGAAGTATATTCATGATTTAGATGTCATATATATCTTATATATCCAGTATATACATTCATTTATAAAATTACGTAACATTTAGAGGTAAGAAATGAAATGCACCGTTCAGGGAGACGGTAAGCCGTACGTACGCATGAACGCTACTTTCATTTCAATTTCATATTTAATGGAATGAAATCATAATGATATAAATGTATAATATAATTCCAGTATAATATAGTGTATAATACCATTTACTACATCCTTTATACATCCCACATATGGCATTAATGATTCAAATCACTTTGAGGGGGCGGTAGTCCGCACTTCCTAAAATGAAATTATCGCGTTTTACCCATAATGGAAATCATAAAGTATGCCATAAATGATAAATACAGAAGCATAAGTAAAACATAAACATATTATATATCATATATAAAAATAGTGACATCTTAATGGCCACCTTTGAAGGTGTTATATGAGTGTTGAACAATCATCGTTTCGTGAGGCCGAAATTCGCCATCCACAGAAACCGTATGTTCATTAACCGTTAGATTTATGTGTGTGTAAGTGTAGCTCGAATAAATATTATAACAACATCCTAGTATATTTAGGATACTGGTGTATTTACAAAAGAAATGAATAAAAAGAGTTTAGGGGGTTGGAGAAGAAAAATAAAACAAAACAACATTAGAGAAGACATTACCTCAAAATCGGGTAACTCTTTTTGAATTGAGCCAAAGGCTTCCTTGGGAATAGTTCTGCCCAAATTGAGGCTTCTAGGAGTAAGGGTGGAAAGTTGGGAGAGTATTTGGGTAGAGGTTGGCCGAGCCAAATGGCTTGAATGTGTGAATAAGGTGGTAGAGGTGGGGGCCTTTTATAAGAGCAGAGGAGGGGCTCTTTTGGAAAGATTGAAATGTTACATTATTACACAATGCTTTTCTGATTCTAAAGGTCCCACACTTATATAATTCGAGGATAAGATGATAAGGGTTCTAAATCTACTAATTCAATAGGCTTTTAACGAGTGTAAGCCTTGTATTTTAAAATATCTTTTCATTTTATTAAAATCGTTAAATAATGAGGTCATCGCTGCATCATTATGATGTGATAAATAATTTAATTTATTTAATGTTTAAAAATTATAACAAAATACTATGATGTATGAAATCTTTTTAGCTTTCTAATGAATATTTATAATCAAAATTTGGACTTGTTTAACCCCACTTAAAAACTGTTTTAGTAAAACAACTCATGTTTGTGTCAATTTAATTTTAACATTAAATAAATATATATTAATGTCATTTTCCAACTAAAGTGGCTCCATGGGGTCCCCAAGTTGACCCATGGGTTGTCTTGGTCGGACATGACTCATCCAATAGTAGTAGTACAAGTGTCATGCTCATCTCATATTATTAAAACATTATTTGTACCTTAAACTACACTAATTACCTCTAATCGCGATTAAGAACTCAAAAAGTTACTATTCACCAAAAAATTATTTTGATCTCATTGAACCACATTTTGCTTCTTAATGACAACAATGTATGTCGGATTTTTGAAAATCAAATCACAGAAGTGGTAATATTTCATTTTAACGAAAAATCAGTTTTTAACAACCACTTAGTGGTTTCACTATTCATAAAAAAATTGATGTTTTTCAGAATAAGGCCAAAATTTTACCCTAAGATATAATTGATATTCTGAATTCAAAAATGATGTCTATTTTACGAAATTCCAAACATATAAGTTGAATTAATTAATTTTATAATTAATTCCCGCTGTTACAACAAATAGCGTGTTTTTAAGAAACAATTTATATCAAAAGATTGGCAATTGTTTATGTCCAATTTCATTGTTAAATTAATTCTAATGACCACCATTGGATAAAATGGTAAAAATATATTCTAATTATACTATAAAACCACTAAATTGTATAATTTATCACTATAAATTATTTTGATTAAAAAAGTTGTTTTTAAGTATTTTTCACTATTCATAAAAAAATAGAAGTTCTCAGAAAAATAAAAAAAATTCAACATAGGGTAATTTCGATATTCTGAATCCAAAAATGAAGTCCATTTTGATAAATAAAATTTATAAAATTTCAAAAAGTAGGTATTACTATTCGCAACGGCAAGTTTAATTCGTTGTGGTGTGTGTTAGAGTTCGAGGTTGCGTACAACACACGCTATTGCATTATACGAAGGGAAACGTACTGTAGAAGCTTGGGGTGTTACATTCTCCCCTCCTTCAATAAATTGCATCCTCGCAATTTGAAATTTTTCTTTGAAAAAAAAAGGATGAAAATAGAAAATACCTTTGAGGAAAACCCACATCGGAAATAAGGTTAATAAATATATAACATTAAAAGAAAGCAAGATAAGTACAAAGGTCACCCGATATAGCCCATTCTAGGATTCTATGAAAAATATGGATATGGAGGAGAAACAAACCATCAAGGTCTGATGGAGAGTTATAGAAAACAGGATTAGGAGAAAGTTTAACTACAAGATAATCACAAACTTGTGATTGGTTAAACGGTCATTGAATCCCCAGTTGGAAAAGTTAACCGACAATATTTTTGTTTTAAGTTATCTTTTATAATGTTGAGGAATTTATTTAGGAGATTTACTAAGAACGTAAGGGAATATACATACTTGTTATGTATACTTTCATTCGTTAATAAATTTTTACCACAAACCCATCTTTTACTCCAAATGGGTACGGAACTCAAAAATATTCTTTTTATCCTAATTGTATAAGGTTCCAAATATTAACAAATACCATTTAGATTAGTAAAACTATTTTTTAATAACCAGGTACTTCCTGTGGGCTAGTAGTAGGAAATAAAGGCTTGTCGCACTATGGTTGTGGGTTCGATTTCTGCAGCTTTGTTCAACGCGACGGGTTATTCCCCACCCTGCAGGTTGTCCTTTTCCTAAAACTATAGTATTAAAATATTACAAAAATAATCTTCAGAAATGTTTTAACCTTAAACAATACTATCCAAAGATCAACTTAATCCACTCTAACCTTTATATTTATCCAAAATACCTCCGTCCAGACTTTCTCTAAATGGTCTCTAAATTCCAAAATCAATTGTAACATCAGATTCCCCAATCAAAGTAAATTTTCTCTTATTGTCACATACTAAAAATATGATTACCTTAATCATATTAAAACCTTACTGAAAACAACATGTACTGCAGTACAATCCTTATATATATATCACATTATTCTAATAACCAGAATATAATCCACGAGTCCAAAAGAACCAATACATTAATTACTCCGCTTCAAATGTAGTAACAGCATAAGATTGTCCTTGATCCCTTGGCCTTTTCTGAGGTAAGTTTCCCTGACGCTTAGGACATTCATTTGCATAATGCCCCATTTCCCTACAATTGTAGCATTCAACATTGACAGCCTCATTCTTTCCCTTGCAATCACGAGCCTGGTGACCCTTTTCTCCACATTTATAAAAAACTCCCATTTCTTTTAGGCACGTACCAGGGTGATTCTTCCCACAATTATCACATAATGGAAAATCCTTCTTTCCCTTTTTCCCTTTATCTGTCTCTTGTTCCCCCGTTCTCTTCTTCTCTTTCTTTACTTTGTTGTCATAAGACTTAGAGAATTCCTTTTCTGTCTTGATAGCACAGGAGACAATATCTTCGTATGATGAGAAGGATTGTGATACTAAAGCTCAACGGAGAAATGGTTTTAACCCATCAAAGAAATGATCCATCTTACTCCTTGGGTTACGTATATAATCGGAAGCATGCCTCGCTAACCTTGTAAAGTTAGCCTCATACTTTGCGACATTCTCATCCTCCTTCTGACTCAAACTCAGAAATTTCCTTTCCATATCTGCTCGATGGTCACGAGGAAAGTATTCTTCTAATAAAAGCTCTTTGAACTCCCTCCATTCCATATTCGATACTTCATCATCTTCCATCATTTTTTGAATCAATGACCACCATTGATCAACATCTCCAGTGAGGCGGTAAACTGCCATGATAACTTTTTCTCTTTCACTGCTCCCCAAAGCCTGAAATATTTTCTCTAGGGAATTTATCCATTGCTCGTCTACTAAGGGATTTGTACTCCCATTGAAGGTTAGTGATTGTTTCCTCATGAAACGGTCTAGCATTGATCCTCCACGTTGCGGATCAGGGTGCTCCATACGAGTAAGGTTATTATTCATAGCCTGAGTGAGTTGTCCCAGTATGGTAATAAGTTGATCAACACCAGTTGTATCTCCAGATCCACAATAATTATCTTGAGAAGGAGGAAAATCCCTACACTGAGTGCGTGCATTGATACGGTTTCAATTCCTTCCACTAGGCGCCATTTCTAAACAATGGCATAAACTAGATTAGTTTATGAATCAAAATACATAATTCCATACTTGTAAAATACTTAACATAAATTGAACTATTTATGGATATAATCCATAATAATAAAAAGAAATGTTTCCTTTGAGGAAGTATATACTCATAACCCTTCAAAGTGGTTTGTAAAGAAAATGAGAATTATCCTAAGAATATCCCCCGGGAGTGTCGTAACCAAGAGTGCAGCAAGGCCTGTTGTCGTGCACTAGTTCCCGTTCGAGTCTAGCTCAATGCGGTGTTTTCGGGTTTTACCCCTAGGTACATCTGTGCCAGAGCCGCCTCTACCTGCTCGTATCTAGACAGGGATGTATTGCTCGGAAGACTCCCAAAATCTCTACAATACCAAAATTCTAGGAAGTTCTTCTATACTAATCCTCAATGTTCATCTTAGGTCTACTTTCTCCAATCAGAGTTTATCTAAATCTAGCTTCCAATGTTTGTACTAAAATTTCTCTGATACCAACTATAACACCCCGACCCCAGCTACCCAGAGTCGGTGCATTACTTCGTAACATTGGCATGATCACAAAATATCAAGTCTCGAAAGACCGATTAGTTTAGTAGCCTTGGAAACACTAGATACATTCATATGTCTTACATTACATCATAAAGTGAAAAACTAATAACAAAGTCTTCATAGTCTACACTAATATCATCTTCTGTCTATCCCTGCAGGTCATTCATAAAATAATTCTTCACATCCTGGAAAATATTAAAACATTGAAAGGGGTGAGCTCAGATGCTCCGTACGGTTAACAATATAGCGGAAGCATTCATAAATAAACATTAACATTTAAGGCAATGTAGAACTAAAACAAAAGCCTTTTAAACTTGAACTTCAACATAATATGGCAAAAGTAAAATGTGATAATTCCATTCACTTCTTCACATGGATATTCTACTGGTCGAATAATCACATGCAATATCAATAACCACTTTCATAATGATGGAATGCATAATGCTAGACTATCATAACCACGTAGTCAAGGCCTCGTGCCAAAACCACAAATAAGATTTTGTCAAGTCCTTGTGCCAAGACACTAGTTTGTCTCATGAGACATGCCGATGCATCGAGGAGCTATAGCGGGCTCCACCCGTCACTTATTAAGTCCAATGCATTCCTCATATGAATAGGTCTAAACATATCATAAACCATAACATAATCGTATCACATAAAACATGCATAAAGGAAACAAAACATATTGCACATTTCAATCACAAGATATAAATACAACACATTGATATAATAAAAATGCTTTCAAAACCATTTTCAATACCAAAATAAAAGAAAGTTAAAACATTGTATTTATTTTTCATTAAAAAAATGATGGCTTGTAGAGGAAGCCGAAACTCAAATAATGGTCACGGCGGCGGAGAAGTCGTTGTCGCCGCATAAGTATGGAAAGAAAAACATTCCCTTTTTGTCGTTTAGTAAAACTCTTCATATAAAAAAGTTTCCTTTTGAATAAACGTAAAAGTCAAAGGGGTTTATACACCATATAAAAGAAAGTTGTGTATAAAACCAAATATGCCTCAATGAAAGGGGATTGAGACGAAGTCCTTAAATAGATCATTTTTAAAATAAAATAGATCTATTATTTGTATTCACTATAGGTACACATAAAGAAAGTAAAAATACAAAATAAGACGTAATAATATCATGACATAATTTGAAAGTAGGAGATTAACCCAAAGAATGAAAGTTGGGTTAAGAAGTTCCCTTACCTCGTGTCTGACTTGACTCAACCATTCTTTAACCTCCTGAATAATAAACTAGAGTTAATATATACCTTATTAAGAACCATTTTCAATTTCATTATCCTTATTATATCACTTTTTACAATGATATGAACATTATGTAATTATTTAAGTTAATAACGGTCGTTTTGTCGATCTTTGGTACTTGAGTCAACAATAAACTTCTTATAATTACAATTTGTTTATGTGGTAGAATATACATTATCTCCAGAATTATATTCATGATTTAGATGTCATATATATCTTATATATCCTGTATATACATTCATTTATAATATTACGTAACATTTAGAGGTAAGAAATGAAATGCACCGTTCATAGAGACGGCAAGCCGTACGTACGCATTAACGCTACTTTCATTTCAATTTCATATTTAATGGAACGGAATCATAATGATATAAATGTATAATATAATTCCAGTATAATATAGTTTATAATACCATTTAATACATCCTTTATACATCCCACATATGGCATTAACGATTCAAATCACTTTGAGGGGGCGGTAGTCCGCACTTCCTAAAATGAAATTATCGCGTTTTACCCATAATGGAAATTGTAAAGTATGCCATAAATGTGAAATACAGAAGCATAAGTAAAACATAAACATATTATATATCATATATAAAAATATTGACATCTTAATGGCCACCTTTGAAGGTGTTATATGAGTGTTGAACAATCATCGTTTCGTGAGGCCGAAATTCGCCATCCACAGAAACCGTATGTTCTTTTACCATTTGATGTATGTGTGTGTAAGTGTAGCTCGAATCCTTCTTATAACAACATCCTAGTATATTGAGGATACTGGTTTTGTTACAAAAGAAATGAATAAAAATATTTTAGGGGGTTGGAGAAGAAAAATAAAACAAAACAACATTAGAGAAGACATTACCTCAAAATCGGGTAACTCTTTTTGATTTGAGCCAAAGGCTTCCTTGGGAAGAGTTCTGCCCAAAGTGAGGCTTCTAGGAGTAAGGGAGGGAAGTTGGAAGAGTATTTGGGCAGAGGTTGGCCGAGCCAAATGGCTTTAATGTGTGAATAAGGTGGTAGAGGTGGGGGCCTTTTATAAGAGTAGAGGAGGGGCTCTTTTGGAAAGATTGAAATGTTACATTATTACACAATGCTTTTCGGATTCTAAAGGTCCAAAACATATATAATTCTAGGATAAGATGATAAGGGTTCGAAATATACTCTTCCAATAGGCTTTGGACAAGTGTAAGCCTTGTATTTTACAATATCTTTTCATTTTATTAAAATCGTTAAATAATGAGGTCATCGCTGCATCATCATGATGTCATAAATAATTTAATTTATTTAATGTTTAAAAATTATAAAAAAACTACTATGATGTAGGAAATATTTTTAGATTTATAATGAATATTTATAATCAAAATTTGGACTTGTTTAACCCCACTTAAAAACTGTTTTGGTAAAACAACTCTTGTTTGTGTCAATTTAATTTTAACATTAAATAAATATATATTAATGTCATTTTCCAACTAAAGTGGCTCCATGGGGTCCCCAAGTTGACCCATGAGTTGTCTTTGTCGGCCATGACTCATCAAATAGGAGTAGGACAAGTTTCATTCTCATCTCATATTATTAAAACATTATTTGTACCTTAAACTACACTAATTACCTCTAATCGCGATTAAGAACTTAAAAGTTACTATTCACCAAAAAAATATTTTGATCATATTGAACCACATTTTGCTTCTTAATGACAACCATGTATGTCGGATTTTTGAAAATCCAATCACAGAAGTGGTAATATTTCATTTTAACGAAAAATCAGTTTTTAACAACCACTTAGTGGTTTCATTATTCATCAAAAATTGAAGTTTTTCAGAATAAGGCCAAAATTTTACCCTAAGCTATAATTGATATTTTGAATTCAAAAATGATGTCTATTTTACAAAATTCCAAACATATAAGTTGAATTAATTAATTTTATAATTAATTCCCGTTGTTACAACAAATAGTGTGTTTTTAAGAAACAATTTATATCAAAAGATTGGCAATTGTTTATGTCCAATTTCAATGTTAAATTAATTCTAATGACCACCATTGGATAAAATGGTAAAAATATATTCTAATTATACTTTAAAAACACTAAATAGTATAATTTATCACTATAGATTATTTTGATTAAAAAGGTTGTTTTTAAGTATTTTTCACTATTCATAAAAAAATAGAAGTTCTCAGAAAAATACCAAAAATTCAACATAGGCTAATTTCGATATTCCGAATCCGAAAATGAATTCCATTGTGATAAATAAAATTTATAAAATTTCAAAAAGTAGTTATTACTATTCACAACGGCTAGTTTAATTCGTTGTGGTGTGTGTTAGAGTTCGAGGTTGCGTACAACACACGCTATTGCATTATTCGAAGGGAAACATACCGTGGAAGCTTGGGGTGTTACACATGAAGTCTAGAAACTTCATTAATATATATTCATTCTAGACATATAAGTGGTGAATATTCTCTTATAGCAATAAAATTTGTTTACTAGGTAAGATGAACAACAATGACACATATTGCATCATTCATTCATGGATTTTTTGGTAACCCCATGAAAATGTCCATCCTAAAATTATCCTATTTCCACTCAATTATGGGAAGAGGATTCATGACTCAACCACGTTAGAGCCTTATAGATTTCATTTGTTGACAAACAATACATTTTGACACAAAATTAAATATATCCCACTTCATGTAGTCTAACTAAAAATGTTCCTATAAATCTCTATACATCATTGTGCTACCATGGTGTATAGGGAAATTGGAGCTTTGAGCATCATCCAATAATTCTGTTTTTAGATTAGTTATATCGGGAACCCAAATCCCTACCATAATTTTAAAATTGAATCTTTATATACGAAGTCTCTCAATATCCAATCATTGACATCTTTAGTCTTCTTTGGAAACTCTTCATCATCAGCATGAGATCTATTTATCCTTTTTAGTAAAGATTGTTTGGCGACCATTTGATGAAGTATTGATGTTTCAACTTCCATGATATTTCTAATTCCATTTTCACTAGATCTATGAAAATAAGATCCCTTTCAACTCTGTTCTTATTAAAAACACCATTATCCTTTCTACTCAAAGCATCATCCACATTATTTTCCTACCCTGGGAGGATGTGTATTGTGCAATCATAATCCTTGAGTTGTTTAATCCATTGATTTTCCTCATGTTGTGTTTTTTTGATAAATATACATCAAAATCATGTGATCAGTGAAATGTAACATTTTTCACCAATGATATAGTGTTTCCATATTTTCAAAGAAAATATTACACCATCTAACTAATGATTATGAGTAGGATAGATTTTATCATGAATTTTTAGCTGTTGTAATGCATAGTAAATAACTTTATCATTCTGTATAAAGACACAACTAGGTCCTTGCATTGAAGAATAACAATTAATAACAAAACCATCATTAAATCATGGTAGAGTCAAGATAGGATAATTGGCTAATCATCTCTTAAATTCGTCAAGACATTCTTAAAACTCTTTTTTCTATACAAATTTATCCCCTTTACGACTGAGCTGGGTTAATTGGATAGAAAACTATGGAAAATTCTGGATGAAACATCAATAATAACCTGATAAACCAATAACTTGGTGTACCTCAGTTATACTCGTCGGTGGTGGCCATTCCTGAATTTCCATACACTTTAAATGATCAATAGATATTCCTTCATTAGAGACAATATGTCCATGAAAAGAAATATCTTGAATATAGTATTCACACATGATAAACATCCAATATAATTCATTTCTTCTGAGGATTTCTTGAATGGTGTAATTGATATGTTAATGATCTTCATGGATTTTGGAGTATACCAGGATATCATCAATAAATACCTCAAAAAATTCATCAAGATATTCCATGAATACTGTAAGAACTATGTTCTTATTTTGGAGGTACGGGATTCTTCTTTTTCCATTTCCTTAAGTGTTTTGAGAAAATATGGAAAATGGGGAAAAATCCTAAATTTTGGAACTACACGCTGTGTACTTTATCCAAACGCCGTGTACTTTTGGCCATGTTGGGATAAGTACATAGGGCGTGTAGCCATGCTGGCGACGAAGGGTGTAGGAACCGACTACACACCATGTAGTGGTCCTTTATACGCCGTGTAGCCAATCGGTAGGTTAAAAAGTATGGTGGTGGAGTTGCTGCCAGCTGGGCGGCAGTACACACCGTATACTCGGGAGTACATGTCATGTACTCTTGTTGGCAGGTGAATAGTGCAGGTGCCGCCAAATGAACAATTAAATGAAGGGAGTATACACCATGTACTTGGAAGTACACGTCATGTACTTTGTTTTTTCAGCATAAAACAGGCAGTAGCCTCCTCATTTGGAAGAGGAGGCACTTGAGCCGTTTTGGAGCCAAAAGAGAAGGATGGAACTTTTATGATCCGCCGAGAGTTCGTTTGGAATACGATTCAGCTTCGGACGATCACGTTGGAACTGCACAGGTATGCCCTTCCTCCTCCTGGTACCGTTCTAGCCAATTCTTATCCCAATGTAAGTTATTTACATTTGAATGGGTTTTGTTCTTTGTCATATCTACACCGTTCGTGAGCGTTTCTGGAGTCGGCGTTCGGGGATAGCATTCGTTGACGTATAAGGTAGGTGGCTTGGTGTTTCTTTTCCAACTGCCGTGCGTTTTTGTGTGTTTTCGTGCCACGAACCGATGTTGGGGTGTTGTGTGGCTAAGGCCGTTACTATATTTAATGCCTAGAATTGCATAGGTGATTAAATGGTGATAATAAAATGCTATTTGGGATCATTTCATGGATCTAGGACCTTCCCGAGGGGTGTGTTCCTCTGTTTAGCCGTTTGGCCAGGATACCCGAGGGTATGTCTTAAATGTAGTAACTTTAAAATTGCCTTGAGAGGAATTGCTTGTTTACTACATTTTTATATGTTGGGCATGACCCAGTTATATGTTTAGCATGAGGGCGTTGTTGTGATTATCCTGAGGGCGTGACTGTTTTAGCCCAACGGTTGTCGTTATTCCGTCTGAGGGCATCCTTTCGTGCCTGAGGGTGACACTTCCTATTCCTGAGGGCGAGAATTTCTGTTATGCCTGAGGGAAATACCTGCGGGTTGGATTTTGTATGGCCTAAGGGCAAGCCTGAGTTCGTGGTTACGAATTTATCCTGAGGGCAGTGTTCTAGTTGGCCTGAGGGCTTGGTGTTGTTGAGCACAAAAATTTTACTAAATTAAAGGAATTAAATGAATAATAAAATGGAAATTTAACTGTTATGTTAGTTACTTTTGAGTACTGTTTAGTTATTGCATTTTACTACTGTACACTTGTTGCATGTTTTACACACAGTTGAGCACATGCCTTTGGTGGGTGCCTACTGAGATATATTTCTCACACCCTGTTTGGGACACGCTTTTCGGCCCAAACAGATTACGTTGCTATAGGTGTAGATAGGGGAAAGAGTCCCTATACGGGTACTTTACTATTGCTGAGGAGTAGGAGGGCATGGGACCGAGCCTAGGCTCGCGATGTTGTTGCTAGCTGTTTTTCTTGCTTTGCTGTACTCTGTTTTCTGTTGTACTGTATTGCTTTATAACACGTTCTGGTTGTTTTCTTATAACTTGAAACATGTAGCATCATCACTTATATATTTTTGGTTATATCAACTATTGTAGTTATTTCAGTTGTGTTTGTTTACTGCTTCCGCTGTTGTTGTATGTTTATTTTGGTATTCTGTTGTGATACACTTTGACAAATGAGGGCATAGTTTCCCCACTATCAAACCTGGGCCCTCGCTGCTAGTCTGCAGCCTCTGGCGTTTGGGGAAATGCTCTTGAGGTCACGTGGAAAACCGGGCTCGGGCCACCCGTTGCGTGGCACCCGAGGCCGGGATGTGACAAAGTGGTATCATAACACAAATAGGATGTCAAACTTTTATTCGTGGGGTGTATGGGCCCCCATGGGTTGGAATTTGACACATAGGTGTTGTTTTTTTGGTATTTTCTGGGTTCCAGATAATTTTCTGAGGCATACTATCTGGAAACCCAGTATACACGCCGTGTAGTATTTTTATACAGGCCGTGAATTCTCTTCTGTTTGGGAAGAAAAAAAAATTTCTGGGTACACACCGTGTACCAGGAGTACATGCCGTGTAGTCTCTTCCCGTGTCACAACCCGTGTGGGCGGCGACACGGGGTAAGGAATGCCTTGGGTAAAACCTGCCATGTAGTTTTATACACACCGTGTAGTGTTGACCCGGATTCTGGTCGTGTAACTAACAACACGGGTCGGTGAACTCCCTGACAGAACATGCCGTGTCAGTTATAGACATGTCATGAAGTGTGACCTGGGGACTCGGTCGTGGAACTAACAACACGGGTCGGTGTCACCTCTTCCAGAACACGTCGTGTACCTTTGGGACATGCCGTGTAGTCCTGTCCAAAGACAGAGTGTGTGGTGATTAGTAGTGTGGCTGGGAAACGGGATGTTGTACACACCGTGTGCAGGTGTAACACACCATGTAGAGTAAAGCTGAGTAGTCAGCCGTGTCACAGAAGACACAGGAAGTTGGAAAATAACACCGAACACACCGTGTACGTATTATACATGCCATGTAGCTATGTTGAAACGGAGGTCGTGTGGCTTAGCCGTGTGGAAGGACCCGGGCAGGGGAAGGGAAGTCAAGTACACGTCGTGTAGTCAGTGTACACACCGTGTAGTCTTGTTTGGAAAATTTTTAATACCTTCTTCCTCATGTTCCCTTTATGGTTCCTTCGCATTCAGTCTTAATAATCTTGAATCTAAGGCATGCTTTTGACCTTGTAGAGTCATGCCGCCTAGACAACCGCGAGTTGTTCAGCATGAGAGCAGAGACGATTATACTCCGGGGATGGTGGACCATGGGATACCAGTTGATCCACCAGCAGAGCTAGATGCGACACCAGCTGTTATACCGGATACGGGCGTAGAGGCGCTATTCCGTGAAGGCTTATTGCGGTTCATGCATACCTTTCTGGGAGCACTGCAGGCTTCCACATCTATGGTTGAGCTGACGCGTATCTTCCAGCAGCAGCATCCGCCTACATTTTCAGGGGATGGCAGACCACAGGCTGCAGTGTCTTGGCTAGGATCAATGCAGACAATTTTCGAGCATCTTGAGACGCCTCTAGGGCGGAGGGTCATGCTCGCGACTGACATGCTGCGTGATTCTGCCAAGAGGTGGTGGGATGATACCACCTAGTCAGAGCATCACAAGGACATGGCATGGGAGGATTTTCAGACAGTCTTCTATGACTCTTTCTTTCCCGAGACACTGAGATCAGATAGAGCTTGAGATTTCATGAATCTACAGTAGGGAACTATGTCAGTGATGGACTACTCTGCTCATTTTACAGAGCTTCAACGCTTTGCACCCGTGCTGGTGGGTGATGAGACGCTGAGAGCCAGACGCTTTGAGGATTTTCTTCTGTATGACATCCGAGCGGTGGTGACTGTTTTCAGGTTATCTACTGTACATGCGATTGTGAAACAGGAGTTGATTACAAAGAGGAACCTGCGAGAATCTAGTGGTGTGGGTCAGGGCAGTTCGGCACCAATTACTGGCACTATTTCTGCTGGCAAGAGGAAGAGACAGATGGAATTCTCTCAGGGTGGCAGTACCAGCCAGGTAGCTTCTTGAGGTGGCCCGATCAGGTGCTACCAGTGTGGAAGAGAGGGGCACAAGAGGCCGCAGTGTCCATGAGACCCAGTGGAGGGCCGAGCATGCGGCAAGATGGGTCATCTGCTGCACTTTTGCAGGGCATTTCTACCAGTGGCTAGTGAGAGGGGTTCTGTGCAGACTCCGCGTGCGGGAGAAGGACCATTGGCTTCTTACCAGTCAGGGAATTGGAATACGTCATGGCGTGCATGCATAGATGGGGGTCGTGGCCATGGTGGCCAGACACCAGGATCTCAGAGGCAACAGGGCGGGATAGCTCCGGGTAGCCAGGCTGTGTCGTAGGGCTGCGGCACTGGACAGACATATGCAGTGCAACAGACCCAACAGGAGCAGGATCCCGGACCTTCAACAGTCAGATGTACTATTCTAGTAGCTTCTGTCTTGTCTTCAGTACTATTTGATACAGGTGCTACGCATAGATTCATATCTGTACCTGATGTGGAGAGCATTGGGCTCGGTGTTTCTTCTTCTTCTGATATCATGATTCTAGACACTCCATTGAGGACTAGAATGGCTGGTGTGCGTCAGTTCAAGGAGTTCCCCCTTGAGGTTGGTGGGTGTCACTTCCTTTGGAACTTCTACGTCCTGAAGATGACAAGTTATGACATCATTCTTGGGATGGATTGGTTGGTTCCCTTTCAAGACTTTTTAGACTGCATTCGTCGTAGGGTGCGTTTCACGTCACCAGAGGACGGAGAGATTCTATACAAGGGAGATTGGGATGTTCAGGTGAGTCGAGTTGGACCAGAGCATCATGGGCGAGGTGGAGTCATGGCCCAGATTGTGAGCTTATATCTGGATGACCAGGGGACTTGTCAGACCGATTTTCCTCCAGTTGTCGATCGTTTCAGGGATGTCTTCCTGGATGTCTTTTCAGGTCTACCTCTGGTGCATGAGGTGGATTTCTTTATCTAGCTTGTGCCAGGAGCAGCACCGGTGTCCATTCCTCCATATAGGATGACCACGCCTGAGTTGCAGGAGCTCAAGAGGAAGTTAGAGGAGCTACATGCAAAGGGTTTTATCCGACCATGTACTTCTCCTTGGGGTTCTCCGGTCCTCTTTGATAAGATGGAGGAAGGTAGCCTTAGTCTTTGTGTGGATTATTGGAAGCTGAACCAATTGACGGTTAAGAACCGATATCCCTTTCCGAGGATAGAAGATCTGGTTGATCAAATTAGTGGAGCACGAGTTTTCTCAAAGATTGAACTGAGATCCGGATATCATCAGCTGCGCGTTGGACCATCTGATATACCTCTCATAGCTTTCAGGAGATGGTATGGTCTATATGGGTATACAGTTATGCCGTTCAGACTCACGAACGCGCCAACAGTTTTCATGGCTCTGATGAATCGTGTGTTCCATCCGTATCTTGATTCCTTTGTGGTAGTATTCGTAGACGACATCTTGAGTACTATCACACTCGACACGACCATTCCACCCATCTTGAGATCGTATTGAGTACACTGAGAGAGCATCGCCTATATGCTAATCTCTCGAAATGACACTTTTTGATGGTCCAAATTCACTTCTTGGGTCATATCATCTCAGAGGAAGGAGTTGCAGTGGACACAGATAAGGTGAGAGTAGTAGTTTCCTGGGAGCAGCCCAAGAATGTGTTTGAGATACGAAGTTTCTTAGGTCTATATGGTTACTACAGACATTTCATACAGGACTTCTCCTGCTTAGCAGCACCGTTGATAGTTCTGATTAAGAAGGTTGTAATGTTCGTTTGGTCAGAAGCTTGTTAGATAGCTTTTCAGGACCTAATGGGAAGGCTGACATCAGCATCGATCCTGATACTACCAGTGAAGGAGAAGAGCTATACAGTTTACTGTGATGTGTCAGGGATTGGGCTTGGAGCCGTTTTGATGCAGGGTGACCGAGTTGTGGCGTATGGGTCTCGACAGTTGAGGCCACATGAGTGTAATTATTCGACGCACGATGTTGAGTTGGCTGCAGTTGTGCATGTGTTGCACTGTTGGAGACATTACCTGTTGGGAGAGCATTATGTGGTTTTCACCGACCACAAAAGCCTCAAGTATATCATTACTCAGCATGACCTAAATATAAGGCAGATAAGGTGGGTCGAGTACCTACAGTCCTTCGATTTTCAGCTTGCCTATACACCTAGTAAAGGTAATGCAGTAGCTGATGCACTGAGCAGGAAGACTCAGATAGAGGCAGTGCAGGAGGCCAGTGGTGAATTGAAACTTATGGCCTTTTTCTCTGAGATGCATCTAGAGGTGCATGGAAGTCCGGGACAGACTTATCTTTCCTCGTTAGCTGTGACTTCTACCCTCCTAGACAAAGTGAGGATGAGGCAGCTATCGGTTTCAGACGGCCTAGTTCTACGAGAGTCAGCGGCAAGTGAGGACCCCCCTTCCGGTTGGACGATAGGCGATGATGTGGTTTTTCATTTCCATGGACGTTTATGGGTTCCCGAGGATATACTCGAGGAGATGGTGATGGAGTTTCTTGCTTCAGCCTGGTCAGTTCATCCCGGGGTTACCAAGATGTACCGAGAATTGAGACGTCAGTACTGGTGGTCGGGTATAAAGAGAGAGATAACTGGTTTTTTTATGAGGTGTTCCACCTGTCAGCAGGTGAAGGCAGAGCATCTGAGACCAACTAGGCTGTTACAGTAGTTACCCCTTGTAGAGTGGAAATGGGATGATGTCACGATGGATTTCGTGACGGGTTTTCCAAGGTCACCTCGTGGCAATGACTTATTGTGGGTTGTTTTGGACAGACTCACAAAATTTTCTCATTTCTTGCCAATCAAAAAGACCTTTGGTGTGGATGAGCTCGGAAGGCGGTATATCCGAGAGATCGTACGTCTTCACGGGGTCCCTCGTTCTATCGTTTCAGATAGGGACGCCCACTTCACGTCTCGTTTCGGGCAGAGTTTTTAGAGGGCGTTGGGTACACAGGTGCTTTTGAGCACAACATACCACCCTCAGACAGATGGCCAGTTAGAGCGGACGATACAGGTGCTAGAGGACATGTTGCGCGCATGCGTCCTAGACATTGGGGGCTCTTGGGAGAAGCATATACCCTTAGTCGATTTTTCCTATAACAATAGTTTTCAGGAAACTATTGGGATGGCACCATACGAGGATTTATATGGTAGTCTATACCGATCACCTTTGTGCTAGTTGGAGGCAAGTGAGGCAGCTTTACTGGGACCACAGCTCGTGCAGGACACATCTGAGCAGGTCCAGTTGATTCGGAAGCAGATGGCTACTGCGCAGTCTCGTCAGAATTCTTATGCTGATCGCCGCAGATGACCTTGGAGTTCATGGTTAGGGATCAAGTTTTCTTGCGTGTTTTGCCAAGTCTGGGACAGAAACGGATCAGGACAGAGGGTAAGCTTTCACGGAGGTATGTGGTACCATTTCAGATTCTGGAGAGAGTCGGGCTGGTTGCCTATCGGTTGCAGTTATCGCAGTGGTAATGAGCCATGCACGACATCTTCCACGTGTCTTAGTTGCGTCTCTACCATTCAGACCTATCTCATACCATTCATCCAGAGGAGGTTGAGCTTCAGCATGATGCGTCTTTGAGGAGCATCTGATCCGTATTGTTGACAGGAGCACAAAGGTTCTCCGAGGCCGGTCAGTTCCTCTCGTATGGGTGCTATGACAGCATGGCCGATTGCAGGATGAGACCTGGGAGCAGGAGGTCGATGTACGTGCTCAGTGGCCAGAGCTGTTCTGACCTTTCTCTTTTCCTGCCTTGAAAGGACAATTCGGGGATGAATTGCTATAAGGGGGGAAGTTTGTAAGAACCTAGTTCTTATTGTGGAGGTATCAGATTCTTCTTTTTCCTTTTCCTTATGTTTTTTGAGAAAATATGCAAAATGGGGAAAAATCCTAAATTTTGGAACTACACGCCGTGTACTTTATCCACATGTTGTGTACTTTTGGGCGTGTTGGGATAAGTACCCTGGGCGTGTAGCCATACCGGTGATGACGGGTGTAGAAACTGACTACACGCCGTGTAGTAGTCCTTTACACACTGTGTAGTCAATCTACAGGTTAAAAAGTATGGCAGTAGAGTCGCTGCCAGCTAGGCGGCAGTACACGCCGTGTACTTGGGAGTACATGACGTGTACTCTTGTAGGCAGGTGAACAGTGCTGCTGCCGACAAATGAACAGTTAAATGAAGGGAGTACACACCATGTACATGGATGTACACGCCGTGTACTTTGTTTTTTGTCTTAAAACAGGTAGTAGCCTCCTCATTTGGCAGAGGAGGCACTTGAGCCATTTTGGAGCCAAAGGAGGAGGCCATACCTTTGAAGATCTGTCAGGAGTTCGTCTGGAATCCGATTCGGCTTCGGACGATCTCGTTGGAACCGCACGGGTAAGCCCTTCCTCCTCCTGGTACCGCTCTTGCCAATTCTTCTCCCAATGTATGTTATTTACATTTGAATGGGTTTTGTTATTTGTCAGATCTATGACATTCTTGGGCGTTTCTGGAGTCGGCCTTCAGGTATAGCGTTCGTTGACGTATAAGTTAGGTGGCTTGGTGTTTATTTTCCATCTGTCGTGCGTTTTTTTTTTTGCGTTTTCGTGCCACGAACCTATGTTGGGGTGTCGTGTGGCTGAGGCCGTTGCTATATTTAATGCCTAGAATTGCATAGGTGGTTAAATGGTGATTATAAAATGCTGTTTGGGATCATTGCTTGGATCCAGGACCATCCCGAGGGGTGTGTTTCTCTGTTTAGCTGTTTGGCCAGGATACCCGAGGGTATGCCTTAAATATAGTAACTGTAAAATTGCCTTTAGAGGAATAGCTTGTTTTCTGCATTTTGATATGTTGGGCATGCCCCAGATGCCTCTTTAGCCTGAGGGCGTTGTTGTGATTAGCCTGAGGGCGTGACTGTTTTAGCCTGAGTTCTGTTGTTATTCCACCTGAGGGCATCCTTTCGTGCCTGAGGGCTTGACTTCTGTGTCTGAGGGAGACACTTCCTATGCCTGACAACGAGAATTTCTATTACACCTGAGGGAAATACCTGCGGGTTGGATTTTGTATGGCCTGAGGGCAAGCCTGATGGCGTGGTTACTATTTTAGCCTGAGGGCACGGTTCTAGTTGGCCTGAGGGCTTGGTGTTGTTGAGCACAAAAATGTTACTAAATTAAAGGAATTAAATGAATAATAAAATGGAAATTTAACTGTTAAGTTAGTTACTTTTGAGTACTTCATAGTTATTAAATTTTACTACTGCACACTTGTTGCATGTTTTACACACAGTTGAGCACGGGCCTTTGGTGGGTGCCTACTGAGATATATTTCTCACACCCTGTTTGGGTCACGCTTTTCGGCCCAAACAGATTACGTTGCTACAGGTGTAAATAGGGGAAAGAGTCCCTATACAGGTACTTGACTATTGCTGAGGAGTAGGAGGGCATGGGACCGAGCCTAGGCTCGCGATGCCGCTACTAGTTGTTTTTCTTGCTTTGCTGTACTCGATTTTCTGCTGTACTGTATTGATGTATAACACATTCTGGCTGTTTTCTTAGAACTTGAAACATGTATCATCATCACTTATATTCTGTTGGTTATATCCACTATTGTCGTTATTTCAGTTTTGTATGTTTACTGCTTCCGCTGTTGTTGTATGTTTATTTTGGTATTCTGCTGCACTACACATTGACAAATGAGGGCATAGTTTCCCCACTATCAGACCTGGGCCCTCGCTGCTAGTCGACAGCCTCTGGCATTTTGGGAAATGCGCTTGAGGTCACGTGGCGAACCGGGCTCGGGGCACCCGTTGTGTGGCACCCGGGGCCGGTACATTACAAAGACTATGTTCATTAGATCACTCAAAACAGAGGTTCCATTAGTCAGCCGAGAAGGCATTACTCTAAACTTGTGATGCACGTACTTGGTTCGGAATGCTGTTTTTGGAATTTCTTCCTTATTCACACACAACTGATGATATCTCTATCAAAGGTCAATCTATGAAAAATATTGATCTCCATGAAGCTGGTTGAATAAATCATCAATGCGAGGTAGGGGACCCTTGTTCTTTATTTTTATATCATTGATCTCCATGTACTCAATGCACAACCTCATAGATCTTTATTTCTTCTAATCAAAAATGATAGGGGATCCCCATGGAGAAACACAAGGGATAATAAATCACATATTACTTAATTTCTCTAGTTGTTTATTTAATTCAACTAATTCTACAGTGTCCTTTCAATGAGGGGTCTTTGATATGGGCTTTGAACGAGGAATTAAATCAATGGAAAACTCAATTTCTCGTTCTGGAGGATGTCTAGGTAACTCCTCAAGAAACTCATCAACATATTCTTGAAGTTTAGGTATGTCCACTATTAAATCATTATTTTCCTCTATAATAATTATTTCTTTCTCATCCTCCCCAGTAATTGAGTTTAGTAAAGCTACCGAGGATGGACCTACATGAGAATCAAGATGTGACGTTTTTACTTTAAATATAAGGTACTCTTTTGATCATAAAAAATAATAACCTCCTTCTTCTTAAAATAAATTTTCACATCATGGTGTAAAATCCAATCCATAATGAGGATAATATCAAATTCAATCCTGGGTATGATGATGAGATTAGCAGATAAAGAATATTTATATGCCCTAATGGGAACTGATTGAAATAAAATTATCCTGATGAAACATTCCTTAGTTGTTTTTACTGACAACTACCTTGAAAAGTCAAATTGAAAATTTCAAATTTTATTAGAAAACTGAGAAGATATGAAATAGTGTGATTTCTAAAATCAAATAAAGAATTTTCTAAACTTGAGGAAACCATTAAATTACCTGCCACCATGTCTTTAAGAGCTTTAACCTCAGATGTAGTGATAACATATTCTTGACCATGATCCCATAGCGTTTTCTATGGTATGTTTCCTTGGATCTTAGGACATTAATTTTCAAAATTCCACCTATTTCTACAATTTTAGCATTCAACATTGATAGCCTCTTTTCCACTTCCAATCACGAGCATGGAGTCCTTTTTCCCCACACATATAATTGACTCGCATTCCCTTCAGGAAAGTACCGCAAGGTTTATTCCCATATTTACTGTAGGATGGATATTGTACATTTTCCTTATTCCCCGTATTTGTATTTCCATAGTGATCAGCATATCACTTCTTCTCTTACATTACTTTAAACTCATAAGACATAGAGAATTATTTTTCTATCATGATATCACATGAGAAAAATATCGTTGTATGATGGGAAGGAATTTGAGACTAATGCTCGACAAAGAAATGATTTTAACCAATCAATAAATCAATTAATCTTACTTCTTTGGTTACGTATATAATTTGAATCATTCCTTTCTAACCTTGTAATGTTTCCATCATACTTTACAACATTCTCATCATCTTTTTGCATTAGACATAGAAATTTTCCTTCCATATCCACTCGATTTTCATGAGGAATGTATTTTTCTATGAAAATCTCATTAAAATACCTTCATTACATATTTTATAATTCATCATCTTCCTTTTTGTTTTGAATCAATGACCACCATTCATCTGTATCTCTTGTGAGGAGATTAACTGTCATGGAAACCTTTTCTCTTTTTCTACTCCCCTAAGCGTGAAATATTTTCTCTAAGGAATTTATCAATTTCTAATATACAAATGGATTTTTACTACCATTTAATGTTGGTGTTTATTGCCTCATGAAGCGGTCTAACATCGATCCTCCACATTTTGGATCAGGGTGCTTTATACGGGTAAGTTAATTATTCATAACCAGAGTGAGTTGTCCCGGTATAGTGATAAAATGATCAAACCCAGTTTCTTCACCAGCTGCACCCTAATTATATTGAGTAGGAGGGAAATCTATATATGGATTACATTCATTGATATAGTTTCCATTCCTCCCACTAGGAACCATTTCTAAAAAATATAATAAACTAGATTAGTTTATGAACCACAATACATAATTCCAATATTCAAAAAAACTTATCATAAATAGAACAGTTTAAGGATATAATCCATAACAAAAAATATGTTTTATTTAAAAAAATATATAATCATAAACTCTTGATAATGGTTTTTAATTAAAATGAGAATTATTCTAAGCATATCCCATGGCAGTGTCATAACCATGAGTGCAGTAAGACACATTTTCATGCACCAGTTCCCGTTCGAGTCTAGATCTAAGCTGTGTTTTCAGGGTTTACCACTAGGTGCATCTGTGCCAGAAGCACCTCTACCTACTTGTATCCAGATACGGATGTATTTCGTAGAAAACTCACAAAATCTCAACAGTACCTAAACTCTAGGATGCTTCTCTATACTAATCTTAAAAGTCTATATTAGGATAATGTTCCTTAATCAGACTGTTTCAATGTCTAGTATCGAAGGATTGTAGTAAAAACCATCTAATACCAACTGTAACACCCCGAACATAGTTACCTTGAGTTGGTTCATTTTTACATAACATTAAAATGATTACAAAAGATCATGTCTCGAATGACCGATTAGTTTAGTAGTATTGGAAATACAAGATACATTCAACAATTTTACATAACATTATTAAATGAAGAATCTACAAAAATATAGTCTCCATGGGCCATAGTCAAATCCCTTATACAATCCCTACATGTCTGTCATAGTATACCAATTCACATGCTGTGAAAAATAAAACATATAATGGATTGAGATCAGATGCTCAGTAAGGATAACAATATAGCAGAAACATTCATAAATAATCACAAACATTTAAGGAAATGTAATACTAAAATAAAATCCTTTAAACACGAACATCAACATAATATGGAAAAGATAAAATCAAATTATATCACTTACTTATTCAAATGGATATTATAATAGTTGATTAATCACAACAATATCAATAGCCACATTCAAATTGATGGAATGCATAATGCTAGACTTCATAAAAACTTAGTAAAGGCCTTATGATAAGACTCGAAATAAAAAAATTTCAAGGCAATGTGCCAAGACACTATTTTGTCTCATGAGACCTACCGATGCATCGAGGAGCTATAACATGCTCCACCTGTCACATACTATGTCCAATGCATTCCTCATATGAAAAGGATTATTCATTACATAAACATTCGTTTTAAAACAAGAATACCAAATGTCAATACTTTATCCATAAACCATGAAGGGTATAAAAATAACACATCCACATTCAATAATATCACAATACCATCAATATAATATGGATGTTTTGTATCATAACAATTCAACTTCAGACAAGCATAAAATCCATCAAAGGATTGTAACATAGATGAAAGAAAAACTTTTTTTTAGAGAATTTAAACTTTCTATTTTGAAATAATTTAAAATTCATATTATTATGAAAGAAACCATTTATTTTGAAAATATTCTTATAAGATTGTAAGGGAAGCTTCAAAAATGTTATAATGGTGTAATATAGATGCACCAGGTATATAAGTTAAAAAAAATTGTGACCGTAATTTTGTCAAAAAGGTCGTAATGTACATTGTTATGAAAACAATGAAAATATTCATTTACAAAACATATAAGGGAAAATTAGGGTAAAAAAAATTTAACCCATTTTCTATTAAATAGTAAAATTGTTTTGAAATACATTTTTAAGAAACACAGATGTGAATGATAAAGAGTTCCCATTAGATACTAACGTATAAAACAACCTCAGATAATAAAGAGATCGTGAAATAACACTTTTCCATGTACTTTTCCATGGTCGAGGATAGGTTAACCACTGGTATGATGGCGAAATTTTTTTTATTAAATTATACATGAACCATATACATTAATATGATATCATATATTATCTTCTAATATTTCTTTTTTAATGATATTTCAGCAGTATCATCGTTTTGGGTGTAAACTGATTTGTTTTCCTTTATATGATTTTTTACGTGAGCCATATTAATTACAGGTATGATGTATTTGATTCATATATAAAATGTTATTATGTATATATACAATATTTTTAATCCAAAATTGAATATTATTTTTGAAGGATTATAATGGGGAATGAATCTCACTGTGTTCGTGGAGACGGTAATCAGTACATACGCACGAGCGACAATATCATTCTTTTGATATTAAAATTGTTTATAATCGGATGGAATATCATATATAAAGAAACATTATCATGTTATATTTATTTCTCATATCATTTATACCCATTATTATAACCATACAAATGATAAAGTGTTTGAATAACAAATTACACCACGATGTGGAGACTATGATCTGTGCGTACGCACTAATGGTTACATTGTCATTTATAGGATGGAATGAATAAGTAATATGGTTGTAAAATTTATATAATAACATCATAGTATATATAATATTATGGATATATTAATTTAGAATGGAAACAATAAATAATGAGTAAGAGGAAGAAGAAATGAACTTGAAAGATGTGATGAGATATTTACCTCTTCTTCGGGTTTGTCATTTTGATTTGTTCAAACAGGCACCATAGGGTGGCATTCTGACTAAATTAAGGCCTCTAGGATTAATGGAGGATAGTTTAAAGGATATTTGAGCAATGTATGTCTAAGCCGAATGGCTATGAATGTGTGAATTTGAGAGGAAGGGAAGTTTCCTTTTATAAGAGGGGTGAGGGGCGCCTTAAGAAATGATTGAAATATAATTTTATAATAAAATAAATTTCGTTTTATAATGGCTCAAAAATGATTAATTTAAAGGATATACAGGGTATTGGTCAAAAACCACTCAAAATATAGGTATTGGACTAGTTTAGGTCATCATATTAACCATATCTTTTAGATTTAACTCTTAGCCAAATAATTTGACATTTACCATGTCTCTTTGTATTTTTATATTATATTGTTAATAAACATACTATAAACATCCAAATGAACTCAAATATGTTCATTAATTTCATTTATAATATTATTTAACTACTTTTTCTAAACCATATATTTTTAGTAATATAATACAGTTTAATAATATAATTTTTGTTTTAAAAACTATTTTAAGTCAATTTTGACACTATTAGGTATTTTGTTTTTGACAAATTAATAACAGCAATATTACTTCAATTTTTTTTATCAACCCTAAAATGTTATATTAACCTTAAAAATTAATGTATTTCATCAAAAGTATCAAATAAGATTTATTTGGAAAATTATAATATCAATTATTTTAATCATTCATTAATAATGTAATTACTGCATCGTCATTCCATTATAAATAAATTTAAATTTTTAATGTATAAAATTTATAAATAAAGAAAAATTATGTATTAAATATTTTTAGCTTTCAAATGAATATTTATTGTCGAATTTATCTTATGTATAACACTATATTAATAAAAATTAGTTATTAAACTTAGATTTTTACTCTTTTAACTCTTCTTTAAAGAAAATAATAATAAATGTCCTAATCTAATCCATGTTGACCTAGACAATCATATTTTAATCCTAAGGTTATTTTTGGTCAATTTACACTTTTCCAATACAATTAAGAAATTTATTAGGTTAATTATGATATCATTTTTACCCTTAATTACCCAATTTACTTTTAACTGTGGTGAATAAAAGTAAACAGTTACTATTCACCAAAAATTATTTTCATCTTTTTAAAAGACATTTTACTTATTTATATCTACCATGTATCTCAGATTTTTGAAATTAAACTCATAGAAGCAGTAAAATTATGTTTTATTCATATTTTCAAATGCTCCTAAGAGGTGGGTAAAAGACGGTAAATAGTTCGATAAAATTTTATATATCTAATATTATTACAAAATTACTCCAATGGATTAAATTGAACATATATTAGTATTATGTATCTATTTATATCAGAAATAAATTAAAATAAAATATTTAAATATTTAAATAAAATTTCATTTTTATCCAATAATGCATTGTTTTTTCACTATTTATAAAAAATTTAATGTTTTCATAAAAAATACCAAAAATTCTCCCTAAGCTAATTTCAATATTCTGAATCCAAAAATGAAGTGAAATTTTAATGATTAATTTCATAAAATTTCAACAACTAGGTATAACTATTTGTAATGGATATTTTGATTGGTCTTAGTGTGTTATAATGTCGAAGTTGCGTAAAATGCAAGCTATTACATTATTCAAAGGGAAACGTACTGTGGAAGCCTAGGTTGTTACAATGATACAACATTTATTTTGATATCCTTGACTTCAATAGAGAATTGGCCTATCAAATAAAAATCCCACCAAACATATCTTATGTAAATGACGTCATCTATGTATCATATTTGAGGAAGGATATATATATCCCCCAATTGTACAAATAAAAAGGTGGTACCATTGGATACTGATTTTTTGTATGATCATAAACCAGGGATGATCACAGAGCATAGATACGTTGTTATATAAAATAAATTAATTCATCAGGTTAAAATAATTTAGAAAAGCCACATTGTTAATGAAGCGACATTATAACTACTTAAAGTGTTGAAATTCAATTACCATAACCTGTTTTAGAGTCATAAAAGAAAATTTTGAACGGGAAGATTCTGAATGGGGGAATATTGTATTGAATTGAATAATTATAAATGAAATTAACCTTATGATTTTATTAAGTTTATTATTATACCTTATGGGTATAGTAAACGAATTCACTTTTTTTTATATTATTTTACATGATTTAATATACCATTGTGAATAATTACATTTTATAATATAGTCATCAAATATGGATAACATAATTATTGTAAATATATGTTTTTAACCAATCCAATATTTTGAGAAAACATATTTTTTGGACTCAACTAGTAGGATCACACCAAATGAAGAACATTAAATATAGTTTCCATGGGATAAATAATCTTTGAGATTTTCCCTTCACCAATTGAAATCTTTTATCCTAAAAGCTAAGGAATATAGATACAATTTATGGGTTTAGTTTACGATCATCTTTATCATGAACCAAACATTTTATGTCAAACCACAACCTGAAAGTATCGTCCTTAGGAACCGAAAACAAAATGAATTTTATGTTGATTTTTTTGGATATGTAATAAACCATATTATTAATTTTGTTTACATTTTATTTGAAATAGAATAATTGTTATATTTACTTTTTTAATTACTCTATAATATATTTTATTGAATTAATGTACATTCTGTGCATTTTAAAAAAAATAGTGGTTATATTTACATATTTTTGATAATATTATGTATATTTGTTATAATACTATATTATATATATTAGATTTTTTTGAATGAATGTATTTTTAAAATAAATAGTATTATAATAAAATATTATTAGTAAAAAACATTATCTAATATATAAGGTTTGATAATTTTTATAAGGTAAGAAGAATATTATATAAGTGTTAAGAAAATATTATTATCAAAAAATCTCAACATTGAAAAAAAGTATATTATTACTAAAAACTAAAATATTTAGAATGTTATATGGATAGAATAAATACTATTTATGGAATCCAATCATTCAAATTATACAATATTGATTATTTCATATATTTTTTGAGGTTATTGAATTTTCCTATAATATTTAAATACGGAATAAGTATATATAGTTTGTATTTTGTCATTAAAATAAACCAAAATGATGTCATAAATACTAATAAGTTTGTTGAAAATAAAAAATATCTTTCCAATTTAAACTAATGATATTTGAATTCTTTTTTCATTAAATTTGTAATGTTTTAATGAATCATCAAAAATATAAAATATCTATTATGGTATAAAAATATGTTAATCGAGGAAATTACTCACATCCACATTAGAATGTTTTTATATTAATAATATAGTTTCATTTTGTTGTATAATATTAGAAACATCAAAAATTTGGTAGAGACCACTGAAAAAAACCATGGTCTATTTTTTTTCCTTTATTATTTTTTTATATAGAGAACTAAACATAGGTTTGATATATAATAAATAATTCCCATATATCTTCTGTATAAAACCACCCAATAAATAATTTACCTTCACTAGAAATACTTTTATAATGTAATTTTACTTCTATATCATCTCAAATGTCCTCCCATGGTTCTCTTATTCCTTCAAAAATATTCTCCCATGAATTTGGAATCACCCTCTCATGGTCAGGGATCTTATCTTTTGCATATTTATTCATTTTTTTAATTATCATAATTATGTTATATCCAATTCCCAATGATGGGATATATTTTTAAATATCAACTTATTTCCCTTTTTGATTAATAATTATAGAGAGAGCATAATTGGTCATATGACTTTTCCACCGTTATATATTTGAGGATATCTATGAATATGATTATGATATAAGGTTTTTAGTTGTTTCCCTATTTCCCATCATTCCATTATGTTATCAAGATATTTTAAGACTCATTGTTCATGTTTATGATTCTAAATCATTTTATTCACAATTTTAATTCCAATTTTATAACATGAACTAATTTGGTAATGTAATTACATGTAAATTCCATTACTAGGAATTATATCTCACTTCTCTGTATGGTATGTCCCTAGGTTCTCCTTTGAAATTTTATGTATGATTTAATAATATGAGCATGTTAAGGATTTTTTTCAATAATGTTTTTGTTCCCCATGTTTTATGTTAATATATAACGTACCAAATTCTTAATGAAACTAGACTTGTCTATCCAATGGATTTTGTTATGTGTAATATTATTAGTTAATTAATAATTAATTGGTAATAAAGAGAATGGTTGTAATAATAATCAAGAAACATACCTAACTCATCTCAATGTTGAATAGAAAATTTTAATTTATTTAATGTTTGATAATGATCTGGCTACAGTTCTGGTGGAAATTTTTATCTATATTCTCAAATCATCACGATGGATTAGTCCCTATGGTATCAATATCCCACCATTCTGATAAGGAAAAACATAAGGCTATAAAACCCAAACTAGTTCAGATGTTAGGCATCATTGATATTTTATCTTAACTACTGCATGGGTCAAGATACATGGTCATCTAACCCTAATAGAAATTCCTTGGGTCTAGCCTCATTACCAGGATTCCCCTATTATGTGTTCATTCCCAGAATTGCCCTCGTGAAATATCACATGCACTCTCCCCATATAGGATAACCATATCATGAAATTCCCCATATTATGACAAATAAATGAAATCACTAAAAAGTAATATAAATTAAACACATAAGTTTAATTAACATTAAATAAGAACATATCCTATTATCACAAAAATTGTTAGATAAAAACTAATGTTTGATCAATCTAAAACATAGTCATAGATGGTACACTATCAAATTCATGGAATTAATAATCAGAAGTTGTTCTAATAGAATAACATGAAATATTATATCAATATCATGAATGGTCATACAATATACTCAAAATATTGTTTTCCACCAAGGAAACAACAATATACAAGGTCCCAAAATCATGAGGAGAAGTTTACCTCAAGATTGTTATTGGTAAACACTAAAAACTATGGTGAGGAAATAACATAAATCATATCCACATATTTGGGATCCCTAAAACTAATATTAACTCAATCACATTGTGTATTTAGAATGAGATTAATGAATATAATAAGTAATCAGTATGATATCAACAACAAAATACCACTTGAGATCCTCTAGAGAAGGTAAAAATTAGATTCATCAAAGGAGGAATCGAAAAAACTCTAGATCCACTATAGTTCATCAAACGATCAAATAATTCATCATTTTATGACATCTAAATCCATATTTCTATCCATGAAATACCAAATATATTTTTTTTCTAAAGGAATGGTGTATAGATTTATATTAAACCTAATTTAAATGTGTTCATAGTTTGCCTACTATAATTCCAAATGATCATCACACATGTATCCAACTAATATGATCTTAGATGAAGTTAAAAATAAAGGGGGAATGATTTCAAGTATCTAGTTTTGAGGGTTATACAATTAGAAATATGAAAGGCTCATATTATATAATTAATAACATTTAAATTGAATTTTCATTTCATTAAACCACACATGGATTGTTTGGTGTCATTTTTATTCCAACTATAATCCAAAAATGTGAGGTTTCATTCCACTCTTATGTACCATGATGGTTGTATAACCAGATTTATCTATTCATGTGAAAAAAATTTCTTTTGACACCAAAATTTTACATATGATTTATAATTTTTTGTAGGTTTTTTAGTTAATTTATTTCTCTAACTATGATCCTCTTTATGTACAAATTCATCTATCCACATGGAATCATAGATAATATGATTGATTGGGAAAATTTATGATCAATATCTAGTCCCAAAAAATGTATTAAAAATATATATATAACAAAAAAAACCCATGATATCATACCAATGATTTCATTCTTAAAAAAACATGAATAATGGTTGAATTTGACATGTTACACAACATAAAAATATGATGGTGGTAAAATCTTCCCCTATAAATAATTCTCATCCATAACAAGTTACTTCGAGAATATGTATCAAATAAATTAGTCCAGATAGCAGGAGTGTCACACTCATACTATTATGATTCCTCCAAAATCCATCAATGTCTCTATCAAATTTGAATGAGTGTGATTGTATTACAAAAAAACATTCTATCTATAACACTCAATTTTCAATAGGATTTCCATGTACTGCTAATCATGCCCTTGAAAAGCATTCCCATAGTAAATAGAAATATTTTATGAGTCATATACAATAAGAGTATATATATATATGAAATACAATTTCTATGTGTTTTTAATATAGAGTATGTTTTTGATGAAAACCAAATTTCTTGATACATCCATACATATCATTTGGTAAAAAAAATAGATATATCCTTCCTTAATTACGAAATGAAATTTACGTTACAGATAAGTAATGGTAAGGAATAGTCTATTTCTAATGGCATGCTTACTAGGATATCTACTAAAACAGATATATTATTAAAAATCACTCTAATTTTTTTAACCACTACCTGATAGATAACACTCTAAAATAAACCATATACAATCCATGGACTCACCCTAAAAACATCACCTCACTCATTCCAACATTGAATATATATTACAATAGAACCTACCAATCAACAAATAGTTTTATCTAAATAAAATCATAAATTTTAAAATTGTTATTGAAATAAATAATTCCTATTTTCATCCAAATATTCAATTAAATCATTGATTCATGCTAGGAATATATCCTTTAATAGAAGGATCATCATCTCATATTGACCACTAGTCTGTAGATGATATGATATATTTTGCATCCTTCTCCAATCATATGGTGTTAGACAATAAAATAAAATAGATATACTACTCAATAAAACTCTATATTAGCATATAATCCCCCATATATAAATATTTTATGAATCAAACATGAAATTTATCCCACATATATACATTAAATGATCATCCTTCATCTATATGTAAATTATATAAAAACTTCATCACAACTCCTCTGTGTCTAATGTAACCCCTTCATAAATCCCTTTTTGTCATCTTCCCAATTTCAAATCTGTATCTGATATGGATGAAAGAAAAATGAAGCCTATATTTCTCATTATGTAACCTATGATAGGTATGTCATCATAGAAAAAAATAAGTAATATCTCTCATCATACTAGGACATTATATTTGAAATCATATTCAGTGGAAAATATTCGATGACCCTAGATGAAAAATAAATTTTAAAAAATGGTATTACCTTATTAGATCCTCTACCAAGGAGGATGGAAGAACCTTCCACCCATGTATGCTGATGACATTTTAATCACACAAAACCCAATCTGGGACAAGGTCATCATCATATAATAAATGACACATAAATAAGAACATAGGATTAGACTCTATGAATGGCTTCACCTAGTTCACTAAGGAAGACATAGTTACCAATTTAATACAATTACTATCTCTAGGATCTATAGATGAATCAATCATTTATTATTCGATAAAAATCATTAGACACCATTCTAATAGAAATTTCCATTACCTATGAACCAATATCTCAATAGTTTTGTTAAAAATTCACATTAAAATTTAATTACCATTCTATGGACCATAGGAAATATCAATGATTAATGTATTTAGACACTCAATCATATTTATCTTCATCAAATTTATGACCTCATAATATGTGATATATTAGTGAATCTTATGGTCTATGTAAATAGGAATCCTCTCACCAAGGAGATAATGTTTCAATATTTTATTTTTTATAACCCAACTTCTAAATCTATGATATTTTTTTGTAAATAGGTTTAGAAGATATTTTTTATATACTTGAGTGGCTAGGTCAGGATAAAGTGTATAAAAAAAATAAATAATGATTTATACATTCATTACTCAAGATTCATGATTGGTTTCCACATTAATTGTTTTTTTAATGTGGGGGTGTATCATCCCATGAAAGGGGCGGATTGATCAAAATTTTTATTACCTATTACAACAAGACACAACCTTATTTTTAGGATCCAACAATGTAATGTCTCGTATTTTCGATGTATTATTTTTAAATATTACATGGAATTATTTCGAGACTGTGAACGAAGATGGTACATCGTTCCTAGGTCCAGTGAGCCCGGAATGGTGGTTTGAATTTTTTAATGTTAAGTGAGATGACACATGTATGTGGTTGTGGTAGATTACAAATGGATGCCTAGATTAAAAATATGAGGGCACGGTTGCATCCGGGGCGACGAATTTAATGACGCGTCATAATGAATCAATAATGGAAAGATGTATTATTTAATACCACAGTGTATCTTGAAATCCAATCATATTTCCATTTTTAATGGGTTAATCTATTGGTGATCATTGAAATACTTTTGGGAAAAATCGATGGAGGATCCGCGGAACGCTGGAGTGAACACTCACTAGCGAATGACGACAGATCTAACTTGAGAATCGTTGCACCAATGTTGTTGAAGGATCTCGACGGAGATGGAAGCACGATACCTTTGTTAGAGATCGATCCTGGCAAAGGTAGGGTATTGTTATTTGAATTATTTTCCCCATTTTTTATTCTAAACAACGAACACAGATCAACCATGAACATGTTAATCTGCAAATTCATTTGTTCGTACATGTGGGTTTTATTGGAATGATTCGGGGAATTGATCCATGTTGTAATGTTATTATCAATTCTTTCTTCGTTTAGGCCTGCTAACGGGATTGGATCAACGCCATGTCTAATAACGGTGGGGTTAATTCCTCACTTTGTTTATTGGGTTTTTTCTCTTTTCTTTTCTCACGCGTTCATCGTGTTCATCATGGGGTGATGAACCACAAATCATTGAGAATCTGTTATGCGACACAACGATACCACATTAAAGGTTGACACCACAACGACCTTGTAGTGGTGCAGCGATGATGGCGAATGACAAATCAGACTGGATCGGAAAAGGGAATTCTTCGAGCATTCTTCACGTGGGAAGATCAAATCATGTTTTTGGAGCTGATTGGAGGTTCGAAAACATCAGGAGCAGCTTCGGGGTGTCAGGATGACCAAAACCTAGAATATTTGTGGTGATCGGATGTCCAGATTGACGAACGGATCATCACCAGAGGCCCAATGACGGAAGTCCATGTTTCTGGAAATTTCTATAATACATGGTGTGTACTTCCGAAGAACATTCCATGTATTACTAGGGGAGGATAGGGTTTCAGGTGTTAGGGAGGAATCACACGGCGTGCGACCCTGGTCACACGGTGTTTTGGATTTTCCCCGAAGCTCGGTGTATATTTTGGGAAGTACACAAACACAAGATAATATACACGGCTTCAGAATACGGCGTGTACATCATGACAGGAGCGACTACGAGGGACTCATAGTTTATCCTGGGGATACACGGACATGGGTTAGAGTACACGGGTTAGTAACTATGTACATGCACATGGCCATCATACATGTGGCCAACCCCAATCACTCAGACACTGCCTGTACATTGTACTATATGGTGTGTACTTAGTTTTACTACACGATCAGACTACGACATGGGCCTTTGTACACGAGCGGCACCTGGGGTCAGACAACATAGCGTGTAACATTATACACACTGTGTACTTTTTGGAAAATAGCATGGGCCTCTTGTTCACCATATTTTAGACATCTTTTTTTAGGGTTAGTGACCCTTCTTCTCATTCCCATGAAGGTCAGACATCATTTCCTCACACATGAATATGATCCCTTCAGCATGACTTTTTTTATAGAAGTAGGCATCCATTCAAGAGGCTCGGATCGTGATCCTCTATCCATTACTAACCCTAGGTTGAGTCAAACATCGACTTGACCAACTATATCAGTCGTTGATCCTCTACCTAGCTGGTGTATCACCTAACTTGTCAATCTGGATGAGTCGCGATATCCACCATGGCCCTAGTAGTGATCCTCATCTATGTATTATTATCTCTCCCACTCAGGAGTGTGTCTCCCATAATGAGTGCTTCTATATATTAGAAATCTTCCCACATAGGAGTGTTTCTCTCGTAATGGGTGTGACTACCTCTCGTGATGGTTCCCAACGAAGGGTATATCTCGGATGGATGTCATCAGATCTGTAAGACTCATGGAGTGTGTTCTCCCGATAAGGGTGCTTTGCGGAATCTTCGAACTAAATCCCTAACGGGGGTATGCGTTTGAGTATCTTTTCTCTCGACCACGGGTCTGGGTTTGGATTATAGATGGTTTGTTTTATATATTCTATAGACATATACTGTTCATAGATGACTATACCCTTACTTTGTGTAACGCCCCGACCCCAGTTACCCAGAGTCAGTTCATTATTACATAACTTTGGCATGATCACACGAACAATCAAGTCTTGAAAGACTGGTTAGTTTAGTATCCTTGTAAACAGTTGATACATTAATAAAGTTTTACATTACATCATAAAAAACATCTTGTCTTCATATCCCCTCATACTATTCCGGCAGGTCATTCATAAATTATTTCTTTAGAATCATGGGTAAAATAAAACATTGAAAGGGGTGAGCTCAGATGCTCATTAAGGATAACATTATAGTAGAAGCTTTTAAAGGTAAGCATAAACACTAAAGGCAATTTATAACGAAAACAAAAGCGTTTTAAACTTGAACTTCACCATAAAATGGCAAAGATAAAATTAATTAACGGCATTTACTTAATCAAATGGATATTATACTAGTAGAATGATCACATGAAATATCAATAACCACTTTCATAATTATAAAATGAATAATGCCATACTATCATAACCACATAGACAAGGCCTCGTGTCAAGACTACAAATATGATTTTGTCAAGGCCTTGGGCCAAGACACTAGTTTGTCTCATGAGACATACCTACACATCGAGGAGCTATAGTGGGCTCCACCCATCACATATTAAGTCCAATGCTTTACTCATATGAACAAGTTTAAACATAACATAGACATTCGTATTAAAACTATCATACGAAATGTCAATACGTTAACCACAAACAATGAATAGAATAAAAATAGCACATCCAAATTCAAAAAAAACTCATTAGATACAATATGGATGATTGTATTGTATCACATTAACCTCAATCAAGAACAACGAATGATATTGACATAGATGAAAATAATCATGAAAACTATTTGAGAGATATATCATCCTTTTTCTTGAAATCATATAAAAGTCACACTATTTGTCAAGAAGCCATTTAAAAATAGATTTTTGAATAAAAGTGTCCTATAAAACTTTGAAACTTTTAAAAGGAGTTTTAATTTTAAAACTATAATTTCCATATAAATAAATCCTTAAAACCATTTTTAAAACATGGACATTAATGAGCATGATTTAGAAGAATAAGTCTTTAAAACATTTAAAAATGGCATTTTAGTTAGAGTTTCTAACCAAACGAGAGAAACTTGAATACAAATAATTGAGGTAATCAAAACGTTGTAATATCATGAGAACAAAGGGATTCATCATATACTATGTCAAAGTACATTATATACACCACATAAAAGTGATTTGGTGTATAAGAACAAAGAAGTCTCAATGGAATGTAAATTGAGATGAAATCTCTCATAAAGGTCGTATCCATAGGTTAAGGATAAATCAACGACATAATTTTGTGTGACAAATATAAATACACTAAATATGATTGGATATTCAGTGTAAAACAATTAATGGACATTCACACATATTCTAGTACAAAAAATACCAATGAATTGGATGTTTATCTCAACAAATCAAGAATGAGTAAAAATTACTCTTATCAAGATCATACCGATGACTTAAGAATTTATAAATGGAGTGATTATGTGTATAAAAATTATATCCACAGAAAGGGTAGTGGAAATTATGACATAATCAAATGAATAGTGATTCCACATATAATCTTGGAGTAAAATAATCAATGAAGTATGTGTAAAGCCAAATAAGTAGAAATTGAAATTTCAAATTCCCTTATCAATTTGGTAACATAAGAAACATGCACCCATGAAATATTGATCATACAATGATGATTTAAACATCCATAAATTAAATTATATTACACAGTGAATACAGTCATGGGCAGTACACACATCACATGCAATAAATAAGTGGTGAACAATGGAAATCTCACGAATTTAAAAGGGAGATAAGAAACCCCTTACTTTGTACTTTTTCCTTGGCTGACGTTAGGTTAACTTCCTGTATAACGGTGAAATAATTGTTATTTATTTATACTATAATCATATGCATTAATATGATATAATATATGATCTTTTAACATTGATATTTTTAATAATATCTTAGAATTATCGTCATTTCGGGTGTTAACGGGTTCATTTTACTTTATATTCTTTGTTATGTGAGCCATATTTGTTATTAATGGGATGTATATTATTCTTATCAAGAATTATATCGAGTACTTAAACATTATTTTTAATCATCAAATGATAATTATACTTGAATGGATACGATAGAAAATGAATCTCATCGCATTCATGGAGACGGTCGTCCGTACGTACGCACGAGTGATAATATCATTCATTTGATATTAAAATAATATATAATTGGATGGTATATCATATATACATAATAATTATTTTGTTATATTTATTAATTACATGAATTACGCATCATTATTATACTCGTTCAAATAATAATTTATTGAATAACGATTACACCACGACGTGGAGACGGTAAGCCGTACGTACCCACGTATAGTGATATGTTATTCAAAGGGAATATAGAATACTGAATATGGTTTTACCATATTTATAATAATATTACGGTATATAGGAGATATTGAATTTAGTATTTTAGAATGGGAGGAACAAAGAAAGAATAAGTGGAAGAAGAAAGGAACTTGAAAAAGGGTGGTGAAATCATTACCTCTTCTTTGTGTTCTTCATTTTTTTTGATCAACAGGGCTCCATAGGTTGGACTTATGATCAAAATAAGGCCTCTAGGTTGTAGTGAGAGAAGCTGAGAGAGTATTTGGGTAGGGTTTGGCCGAAGGAAAAGGCTTTGAAGGTGTGAAGTAATGAGAAGGAGGAGTTCCCTTTTATAAGATGGGTGAGGGGCACCTTTGGAAAAGGTAGAAATATTAATTTATAATAAATTCATATTCAGTTTCTAATGGCTCCAAAATTGATTATTTAAAATTAAATGCGGGGATGGGTCGAAAACCACTCAAACAATAGAATTTAGACAGGTTTGGGTCAATATGTTAACCTTATCTTTATATATTAACTCTTAGTTAATTAGTTTCACATTTACAATGTATGTTTGTATTTTTATATTATATGGTTAATAAACATTCCATATACATATAAGTGACCCCAAAGTGGTCCATTAATGATATACATATCATGATATATGTCTCTTGGCCAAACCTTAAATTTTTAGGAATTTAATATCAATTAATAATATAATATTTGTTTTAAAAACTATTTTATGTCAATTTTGACACTATTCAATAGTTGATTTTTGTGAAACTCATAACAGAATTATTACTTCGAAAAAAGTCACTTAAATCAATAATAATATGTCATATTATCCTAGAAAATTATTTTAATACATTAAAAGTCTTAAATTATATTTATTTTGTTATTTATAATATCAATTATTTTAATTTTTCACTATTATGATAATTACTGCATCATCATTGGGTCATAAATAAATTAAGTTATATAATGTCTAAAAATTATAAATAAAATATCATTATTTAGGAAATCGTATTATCTTTCTAATGAATATTTACAATTGAATTTATATTATGTATAACCATATATTAAAAATGTTTTAATAAATAAACATTGATTTTAATTCTTTTAACTCTTCTTTGAATTAAATAATAATAAATGTCCTCATCTAATCCAAGTGGACCTAAATTATAATACATTATTCCTAAGGTTGTTCTTGGTTGAGATAAACTTGCCCAATAGAATTAGGACATGTGTTAGGATAACATTAATATCATATTTACACTTAATTACCCTATTTACTTTTTAACCGCAGTAAATAAAAGTAAAAAGTTACTATTCCCCAAAAATTATTTTCATCTCATTGAACCACATTTTAATTCTTTATATTAACGGTGTCTCTCGGATTTTTGAAATTCCATTCACAGAAGTGATAAAATTATGTTTTATGAAAAATTATGTTTTTTTAACTACCACATAGTAGTTTCACTATTCATCAAAAATTGAAGTTTTTCAGAACAATGCCAAAATTTCACCCTAAGCTATAATTGATATTCCGAATTAAAAAATGATGTCTATTTTACAATATTCAAAACATATAATTTGAATTAATTAATTTTATAATTATTTCCCGATATCACAACAAATAGGGTGTTTTTAAGAAACAATATATATCAAAAGATTGACAATTGTTTAGGTCCAATTTCAAAGTGAAATTAATTCTAATGAACACCATTGGATAAAATGGTAAAAATTTATTCTAATTATACATTAATACTACTCAATAATATACTTTATCACTATAAATTATTTTGATTTATAACGTTGTTTTTAATTAAAATTTAGTAATTTTCACTATTCATCAAAATATAAGTGTTATCCGAAAAGTTCCAAAATTTCACCCTAGGATAAATTCGATATTCTGAATCCAAAAATGAAGTCCATTTTTAGAGATAGAATTTATAAAATTTCAAAAATTATATATTACTATTCATAATGGCTAGTCTGATTGGTTGTGGTGTGTTAGAATCTCGAAGTTGCGTACAATGCACGTCGTTGCATTATTCAAAGGGGAACGTACCGTGGAAGCTTTGGGTGTTACATTCTCCCCTCCTTCAATAAATTGCATCCTCACAACTTTTTTTTTTAAATTGGGCTTCAGAATATAATGGAAAGTCCCACATCGGAAAGAGGGTCAATAAAACTATCACTTTAAAAGAAAGGAAGAGAGGTATAAAGGTCACCCAAGATAACCCATACTTGGAATCCATATAGGAATACATGGATATGGACGATAAACTAAGTTTCCAGTTCTGATGGAGAGGGATTGAAAACATGATCAGGAGAAAGTTAACAATAATAGGATTACAAACCTGTGTTGGGACAAACGGTCTGTAGTCTCCCAGTAGGAAAAGTAAACGGACAACATTTTATTTTGTTTTAAGCTACATTACATTAGGACGAGGAATTCATTTATGATATTGACTAAGAACATAAAGAGATATACTTACTTTTTAAGTAGAGTTTCATTCATTAAAAACTTTTTACCACTAACTCATTTTTTTAACAATGATTATTCAGGAAGACTTGGTCACAATGGAAGAGCTAGAATACACTTCTATAGAAATACATGATCCACGTAGGATAAACTATATATTTAACATGCCTTTAGAGATTAATCAAAACCAAAATGGTTAGTATAATATCTGATGATCCCCTAAATGTATATTTCATTAGAGAAAAAAATACTAATATTAATTTCTAAAATTAAACCGACAATACCCCAAAGTTAAATAAATACCATTCAATAATAAATTGTCCTTAAAATCCTTCAATATAATCCAAACTAATATTGAAACCCAAAACATATAAGAATGTAGTCTTCCACATTAAATTGTATCTCCAAATGACATCATCTACTCTTAATGTCACATACTTAAAAGTAAATAACCTAATCATTTCCATAAACAACCAAAATCACTATAAATCCATAATAAAAACATAGATAAAAATCCACCATTACTTTTCAAATGAAATCCCATACTATTATATTTTCCATGGGCATATAGTGTTCCCAACAAAGTGAACATCTTCCAAAATAACATTTATCACTTAATCACCAAATCATTTTCCTATACTAAGGGTATTTATTTGATAAGACATAAGAACCCAAATCAACTTATTATTGATCAATAAAATCATTTAACTAAAAATAATACTAACACTAACTAGGGACTTCAAATAGTCCAGTGGTAGGTGATAAATCCAAATCGCACTTTGGTTGTGGGTTTTATTCCCACAGCTTTGTCCGACGTGACGGTTTGTCACACAGTCTACGTGTTGTCCTTTTTCAAAAACTATATTTTATAATATTACCAAAATGAGATAAATTCCTCAAAATACCATAACATAATTTAACCACAAATGTTATATCATACCTTTCATTTTCATCCAAAATTATAATAACTTATAATTCACTCAAACCAAAATGATCAAATAAAACCAAATGATTATTTATACCTATATCCACAAGAGAAGAGATAATTATTCCTAAAATATCATTCTCACATGGAATACTGTGGGGTTACAAATACAAGAGAAAATTATTCCAAATTATACACACCAACATGGAGCACTAATATTTTTTAAACATTTCTCCAACCATTTATTTCCACATAACTTCTTCTTTGACCAAGAAAATA
This sequence comes from Viscum album, assembly GCA_963277665.1. Classification (NCBI taxonomy): domain Eukaryota; kingdom Viridiplantae; phylum Streptophyta; class Magnoliopsida; order Santalales; family Viscaceae; genus Viscum; species Viscum album. The sequence goes on along the minus strand of OY728164.1, from coordinate 837,632,307 downwards.
TCCGATAGAATAGAGAATTCACTCGGGTAATGGCCAGGTCCCCTATATTTATTGAAAATGACTGTAAATTGACTATTGGGACCATTTTTATCTTCTTCCATAGTACTCTTCATTTTTCATCGGCAATTATTCACTTTATGTCCTTCCTTCCCACACGTAAAGCATTTCTTGGTTACATTGAGACACTATCCCGGGTGTCTCCTACCACATTTCTTGCATGGTGAAAATTGATGGTTCTTTTCTCCATGGTCTCCATTGCTGGAGCTCTTATCATTCATCACCATTCTCTTCCTTGTTGAGTCTAGGAGTTGGTTAACATATATGTTGTTGATTATATTTTTGGAAAACTGATTTGGCATAAAGACAATATCTTTTACGCCTATCAACATTTCATTTTGTTGCTCATTGCGACCACCATTCCCACCTTGTACATCATTCTCAATGTCACTATGACTTCCTTGGAATCCAGCCATTGACTAAAACCGGAAGGCATTGTGTGAGTAATAGTAGTCGTAAAATCATTTAGAGATTAACATGTCACCATATTCTCAATTTGAATCATATTAGGATTAACCAAAGTCATTTAATCTCATCATATATATATAATACTTCCAATAGGTTTGTAAATAAATTGTAAATTATCCTACGAATATCCCCCGGGAGTGTCGTAACGAAGAGTGCAGCAAGGCCCGTTATCGTGCACCAGTTCCCGTTCGAGTCTAGCTCAAAGCGGTGTTTTCTTGTTTTACCCCTAGGTACATCTATGCCAGAGCCGCCTCTACCTGCTCGTATCCAGACACGGATGTATTTCTCGGATAACTCACAAAAACTTTACAATACCAAAATTTTAGGAAGTTCTTGTATACTAATCCTCAAAGTTCATCTTAGGTCAACGTTCTCTAATCAGAGTTTATCTAAATCTAGCTTCCAATGTTTGTACTAAACTTCCTCTAATACCAACTGTAATGCCCTGACCCCAATTACCAAGAGTTGGTGCATTATTACAAAACATTGGAATGATCACAAGAAAGATCAAGTCTCGAATGACCGATTAGTTTAGTATCCTTGGAAACACTAGATACATTCAAAAAGTTTTACATTACATCATAAAAAACATCTTGTCTTCATATCCCCTCATACTATCCCTGCAGTTCATTTATAAATTATTTCATCACAATCCTGGGAAAAATAAATCATTGAAAGGGTTGATCTCAGATGCTCAGTAAGGATTATATTATAGCATAATCTTTTGTAGATAAGCATAAACACTAAAGGTAATTTATAACTAAAACAAAATACATTTAAACTTGAACTTCAACATAAAATGGAAAATTTAAAATGAAATAATTCCATTTACTTACTGACATGGATATTCTACTAGTCGAATAATCACATGCAATATCAATAACCACTATCATAATTATGGAATTCATAATGCCAGAATATCATAACCACGTATCCAAGGCCCCATTCCAAGACTACAAATGTGATTTTGTTAAGGCCTTGTGCCAAGACACTAGTTTGACTCATGAGACCTACCGATGCATCTAGGAACTATAGTGGGATCCACCCCTCCCTTATTAAGTCCAATGCATTCCTCATATGAACAGGTTTAAACATAACAGAAACATTCATATTAAAACTATCATACGAAATGTCAATACTTTAACCACAAACAATGAATGGAATAAAAATAGAACATCCACATTCAAACATAACTAATTAGATACAATATGGAAGATTGTATTGTATCACATTAACCTCAATCAAGAACAATGAAGGATATTGACATAGATGAAAATAATCATCAAAACTATTTGAGAGAAATATCCCCCTTTTTCTTGAAATCATTTAAAACTCACACTATTTGTCAAGAAGCCATTTAAAAATAGATTTTTGAATCAAAGTGTCCCATACCACTTTGAAACTTTTAAAAAGAGTTTTAATTTTAAAACATTAACGTCCATATAAATAAATTCTTGAAACCATTTTTAAAACATGGTCATTAATGAGCATGATTTAGAGGAATAAGTATTTAAAACATTTAATAATTGTATTTTAGTTAGAGTTTCTATCCAAAAGAAAGACAATTGAATACAAATAATTGAGGTAATCAAAACTTTTTAATATCATGATGATAAAGGGATTCATGATATACTATGTCAAAGTACATTATATACACCACATAAAAGTGATTTGGTGTATAAGAACAAAGAAGTCTAAATAGAATGTAAATTGAGATGAAATCTCTCACAAAGGCTGTATCCTTAGGTTAAGGATAAATCAACGAAATAATTATGTGTGACAAATATAAATACACTAAATATGATTGGATATTTAGTGTAAAACAAAGGACATTCACACATATTCTAGTAAAAACAACACCAATGAATTGGATGTTTATCTCAACAAATCGAGATTGAGTAAAAATTGCTTTTATCATGTTCATACTGATGACTTGAGAATTTATCAACGGAGTGATTATGTGTATAAAAAGTATATCCACAGAAAGGGGAGTGGAAATTATGACATAATTAAATGAATAGTGATTTCACACATAATCTTGGAGTAAAATAATCAATGAAGTATGCATAAAGCCGAATAAGTGGAAATTGAAATTTCAAATTCCCTTATCAATTTGGTAACCTACGAAACATACACTAATGGAAGATGGATCATACAATGACGATTTAAACATCCATAAATTAAATTATATTACACAATATATACAATCTTGGGCAGTACACACACCACATCCAATAAATAAGTGGTGAACAATGGAAATCTCACGAAATTAAAAGTGATATAAGAAACCCCTTACTTTGTACTTTTTCCTTGGTCTACGGTAGGTTAACCTCCTGTATAACGGTGAAATAAATGTTATTTAATTATAAAAGAATCATATTCCTTAATAGGATATCATATATGATCTTTTAACATTGATTTATTAATAATATCTTAGATTTATCGTCATTTCGGGTGTTAACGGGTTCATTTTACTTTATATTCTTTGTTATGTGAGCCAAATTTTTTATTAATGGGATGTATATTATTCATATCCATAATGATATCGAGTCCATAAACATTATTTTTAATCATCAAATGATAATTATACTTGAGTGGATAGGATAGATAATGAATCTCATTGCATTCGTGGAGACAGTAGTCCGTACGTACGCACGAGCGACAATATCATTCATTTGATATTATAAAAATATATAATTGGATGGTATATCATATATACAGAATAATTATTATGTTATATTTATTATTTACATGATTTACATATCATTATTATACTCATCCAAATAATAATTTATTTAATAACAATTACACCACGACGTGGAGACGGTAAGCCGTACATATGCACGTATGGTGACATGTTATTCAAAGGGTGGATAGAATATTGAATATGGTTGTACCATTTTTATAATAAAATTATGGTATATAGGAGATACTGGATTTATTATTTTAGAATGGGATGAACAACGAAAGAAGAAGTGGAAGAAGAATGGAACTTGAATAAGGGTGGTGAAATCATTACCTCTTCTTCGGGTTCTTCCATTTGATTTGATCAAAACGGCTCCTTAGGTTGGACTTATGATCAAACTAAGGCCTCTAGGTTTTAGTGAGTGACGTTGAGAGATTATTAGGGAAGGGGTTGTCCAAACCAAAAGGCATTGAAGGTATGGAGTAATGAGAAGGATGAGTTCCCTTTTATAAGAGGGGTGAGGGGCACCTTTGGAAAATGTAGAAATATTAATTTATAATAAATACATATTCAGTTTCTAATGGCTAAAAAGTTGATTATTTAAAGGTTAAGGTGGGGATGGGTAGAAAACCACTCAAACAATAGAATTTAGACTGGTTTGGGTCATTATATAAATATTATATTTAATTATTAACTCATAGTTAATTAGTTTCACTTTTACAATGTCTCTTTGTATTTTTATATTATATGGTTAATTAACTTACCATATACATCCAAGCTACCCCCAAGTGGTCCATTAATGATATACCTATAATGATATAAGTCTCTTGGCCGAACCTTATATTTTTAGGAATTTAATATCAATTACTAATATAATATTTTATTTAAAAACTCTTTTATGTCAATTTTGACACTATTCAATAGTTGATTTTTTTGAAACTCATAACAGAATTATTACTTCGAACAAATTCACATAAATCAATTCTAATATGTCAAATTATCCTAGAAAATTTGTGTAATTAATTAAAATTATTAAATTATATTTATTTTAGTATTTATAATATCAATTATTTTAATTCTTCACTATTATGTTAATTACTGCATCATCATTGTGTCATAAATAAATTAAATTATATAATGTCTAAAAATAATAAATAAAATATCATTATTTATGAAATATTATTAGATTTCTATTGAATATTTACAATCGAATTTATCTTATGTATAACCCTATATTAAAAATTTTTTAGTAAATAAACATTGATTTTAATTCTTTTAACTCTTCTTTGAATTAAATAATAATAAATGTCCTAATCTAATCAAAGTGGACCTAAATGATAATAATTTATTCCTATGGTTGTTTTTGGTCGAGATACATGTTTCCAATAGAATTAGTACATGTGTTAGGGTAATATTAATATCATTTTTACCCTTAATTACCCTATTTACTTTTAACGGCGGTAAATAAAAGTAAAAAGTTACTATTCACCAAAAATTATTTTCATCTCATTGAACCACATTTTACTTCTTGAGATTAACCATGTCTCTCGGATTTTCAAATTTCCATTCACAGAAGCGGTAAAATTATGTTTTATGAAAAATTCAGTTTTTTTAACTACAACTTAGTAGTTTCACTAATAATCAAAAATTGAAGTTTTTCAGAACAATGCAAAAATTTCACCCTAAGCTATAATTGATATTCTGAATTCAAAAATGATGCCTATTTTAAAAAATTCCAAACATAAAAGTTTCATTAATTAATTTTATAATTAAATCCCGCTGTCACAACAAATAGCGTGTTTTTATGAAACAATATATATCAAAAGATTGATAATTGTTTAGGTCCAATTTCAAAGTGAAATTAATTCTAATGAACACCATTGGATAAAATGGTAAAAATATATTCTAATTATACTTTAAAACCACTCAATAATATACTTTATCAATATAAATTATTTTGATTTAAAAAGTTGTTTTTAATTAAAATTTAGTATCTTTCACTATTCATCAAAATATAAGTGTTATCCGAAAAGTTCCAAAATTTCAACCTAGGATAAATTTGATATTCAAAATCCAAAAATGAAGTCCATTTTGAGAGATAGAATTTATAAAATTTCAAAAAGTAGGTTTTACTATTCATAATGGCTAGTTTGATTGGTTGTGGTGTGTTAGAATCTCGAAGTTGCTTACAATGCATGCCATTGCATTATTCAAAGGGAAACGTATTGTGGATGCTTAGGGTGTTACAATTTATGAACTACTTTGTGGTTTTTGGGGTCCACTTCTGAGTATTGTTATACTCACCCATACATGGGCTTTTCGAGTACGTCTGGTGTCTTGGGAAGATGAGCAGCCTTTTGATAGAGTCCAGGGTAGACCAGGACAAGACCGAGCCATCTGAGATTCCTACAGGATGAGGCGTTCCTACGGCTATGAGCAGAAGTCCCAGTTCCTTTTGTCTTTATAGGTTGGACTTTGCAGTTTTCATACTCTTGTTTTTGGTGGGCTTGTATTCTAGCCCAATTTACTTTTAAGTACTCTATCTTTAGTCGTACTCTGTTGGTTGGGTTTAGTTGTATGCATTAAATTTTTATTCCTTGGTGGTTTTTACATTTTGAAGTTGTGGGCTTGAATATGTTTGCGTGTGTACAGGTACATAGGAAATGCCACCCATGTTAGTAATATGCCTACTCGGTGGTAGCCTCCAGCCCATGGCCTATTGGAGGCGGGCTTGCGGAGGCATGGAGCGGGCCCTACTTGGACGGGTCATGAAAGAGTGGTGTCAAAGGTGGTCGGTTCTACCTTAGGACCAAAAGTCTGTGAGTTTGGTTTATGGAAACAGTGCTGAGTGTTTCGGGTTCGTCTTTTAGGCCAAAGACTCCAGTGTTGGTGCAACAGTAGATGTATCCATACACCAGGACTCTAATAACTTCCTTTTGACTCGGTACATGAAAACACGGGTTGCGGGGAATAAAAGGTACATGTATCATATTGGAATGGTTTGTGGTTTCGATGTCCTTTTTGTCAGCTATCCATATATACTCTTTGACCAAGATACATATTGTTTCCTTATAGGTGGCCTCCGCGACACATAACCGCTAGGATTCAGTAGAATGATCATGAGGATGACCCCCTCAGTGAAGAGGATATGATACAGGGACTAGTTCCTCAGGAATTTCCACCAAGTGGTGCACCAGTTATGCCACCACCAGTAGAGCAACCAGTTATCCCTGCAGTACCGATCGGCGAGGAGCGTAGGCTTAGTGCGGTCCATGAGTTCCAAATACAAAGACCCCTTAGGTTCTGAGGTGAGACCGACCCTCAGGCGGCTGAGGAATGGATAGAGGTGGTGAGTATAGTTTTTATTCTAGTGAGGACAACAAAGACCATATGGTTATCTTAGGAGTGAGGCTTCATCAGGGTTCGGTGGGACGATGGTGGAGTCTGACCACACAGACTCATGATGAGGAGACTCTTTCATGGATAGAGATTGAGAAACTCTTCAAGGAGGAGTTTTCTATAGTTATGCTAAGAGCTTTATGCATCCATGAATTACTTTAGCTTCAGCTGGGTAGTGTGACAGTAGCTTACTATTCATTGAGGTTCACCAACCTCTCCAGCTACTCGATGGTTTTGGTCAGTGATCAATACTTCGGAGCATGGACCTTTGAGCAAGGTCTACGATGAGAAATCTGAACTGGTGTCGTGCCTCTATGCATATTGACTTATGATGGATTGCTCGAGCAGTCCTTGGTGATGAAGAGCGTCTTGGAAGAGCAGAGACAGGCACCGGCAGTCAGTAGTAGGCAGACAGGTGCAGAGACCCCTGCAGTAGGGAGCCGACATTAGGTACATTGATCTGGATGTGGGAAACATCATAGGGGGACCCACGATAGAGGATCAGTAGTCAGAGGCTCTTAGTCTAGATCCAGACAACCTAGGGAGTAGCGACACTACCCATGTGACAGTAGGAAAATCTTGCTAGAGATCGCCCGACTCGTCGAGCTGCTGACAGGGAAGTGGTAGACGGACCACCGATGCAGAGGTAGAGAACTGAATAGTCAGACGCACCAGGTAGCAGACATGGAAGATGTATAGGGAGAGCTGAAGGTGGTGGAAGACACTTCGAAATACTTCCACCACCACCCCATGGAGGTCCGCACCAATCTCAGGGAGCTGGGGCGAAAGGGGCGGGGACAGCTGCACGTGGTCAAGGCATACAACCCAGGGAATCCGGGGATGATTCTAGGTATGATCTATGTCTTCTATACCTTATCTATCGTTCTTATAGACACATGTGATAGTAATTTTTTCATATCCACATGTCTTGCATGAATCCTCGAGATTCTGGTAGAACTGTTGACTCGATCCTTCTATTTGGAGACACCTATGGGTGGAGAATCGAAGTTCATTCACCAGTGAAAATAGTGTGATCTTACCCTCGGAGGCGAGATTTTCAGTTTGAACCTCTTGGTGGTATCTTTGATACCTTAAGAGGTCATTCTCGGTATGGATTGGTTATCCTCGGGCCATTCACATATTGACTATTTAAAGCGAAGAGTTTGGTGTGTCCGTCGTGATGGAACAAATTTTTTCTTTGTCAGAGAGAAGGAAACCCAAGAAGCACATAATAGACTTATGCACAAGAGAGTGCATTCAATCACTCATGAGTTGGCTAGACATTCCCTCAGAGTAGTGCATGTTGTGAGCTCCCAATTACTAGTAGTAATGGCGGAATAAGAGGAAGTCTTTCCAGAAGATGTTACAGGATTACCTCCCCAATGGGAGATCGACTTCTGCATCGACTTACACCACAGGATGGCACCAGTATCCTGATCATCATATCGGACATCTCTTGCAGATATTTGCGAGCTGTGTGTGCAGTTGGAGGATTTGCAGAGAAAGGGTTTCATGAGACCCAGCGTCTCACCCTGGGTGGCCCCGGTCTTGTTTGCCCAGAAGGCAGACGGGGGTCTAAGGTTGTGCGTGGATTACCGATGCATGGACTAGGTAGCGGTGAAGAACAAGTTTCCAGAACTGAGAATCAATGACCTATTCTATTAGTTAAGAGGGGCACATTGGTTCTCGAAGGATGACCTTCGATCAGGCTATCACCAGCTACGAGTGCAAGATAAGGATATACTGATGATGTCTTTCATATGCTGCTACGGTCACTATGAGTACATGGTGATGCCTTTTGGAATGACGAACGCCACCACAGTGTTCATGGGACTAATGAATAGGATATCCAACAATACTTGGACCAGTTCGTAGTGGTCTTCATTGATGGCCACCTTGTGAACACAGAGTTAGCGGAGGAGCAAGCGAGACACTTTCTGATGGTTCTGGACGTACTCCGGGAGCACTAGATTTATTGGGAGCTCTCGATGTTCTAGTTCTTGATTCAGGAGGTGCACTTTCTGGGACATGTTTTCTCAGTAGATGGAGTATCTATAGACCCATCCATGGTGGATACTATGTTAGCATGAGAGCCACCTTGGAGCATGATGGAGGTGTGGAGCTTCCTTCGGTTGGTAGGATATTACCGGAGATTCATTCCTGATTTCTATCAAATATCAGCACCAATTACGGCCTTTACCAGGAAGAAGCAAACCTTCATATGGATTGAGAAGTGCCAGAAATATTTTGAGAAGTTGAGACAGAGTTGGACGAGTGCCCCAGTCTTGAGATTTCTGGAGGAGGGTGTTAGGTACATAGTTTTCAGTGACGCATCAGGGACTGGGATCGGTTGTGTCCTGATGCAGTGGCATGCAGTGATTACATATGGTGCATGCCATCTTAGGCCACATGAGCATAACTATGTGACCCATGATATCGACTTGTAAGCAGAGGTATTCGTGTTGAATACGTGGCAAAACTACCAGATGGGCGAGCATTTTATCTTCAACTCTGACCAAAAGAGCCTTAGGAACATCTTTTCGCAGAAAGATCTGAATCTGCAGTAGAGATGATGGCTACAAATCCTACATGACTATGATTTTGTGATCATCGATACTCCTGGAATGGGAAACATGGTGGCAGATGCTCTTAGTAGATTTTTGAGCTCACAACTATTGAGTGAGGTGACACCGAAGTTATTCGTGTTGTAGTTATCCTTCCTGGATGGAGAAGATACCGCTTACCTAAAGTCAATGGTTGTCACCCCATCACTCTTATAGTGAGTTGGGGAGGCATTTCTTGGGGATGTTGACTGTGTGGATTTACTGGTTTAGTTATCCACTGGACGTGCTCTTGATGGATATTCACAAGGTGGGGAGAACATACTTCATTTCAGAGGACACATTGTTGTACCAGTGGAATTGCAAGAGGAGGTCCTGAGATAGTTTCATAAATCCTCTTTGGCGGTACATCCTGGGGTGGAAAAGATGTACTAGTCTCTCTGACGACAGTTTTGGTGGTCAGGAAGGATGAAAGCAGTAGCATAGTTCATTTCTCGATGCTTCACATGCCAGTAATTGAAGGCTGAGCACCAGGTTCCAGAAGTATTAGCTCACCCTTGGAAGTTTTCAGAGTGGAAGTTGAATGGAATATTTATGGACTTATTGACAGGCTTACCATGGATGTCCATGGGGAATGATTCCATCTGGGTGATCGTTGACCGACTCACCAAGTCAGCCCACTTCCTAGCTATCAGGGAGCAGAGTTCCATAGAGAGCTTGGGATTCCTCTACGTGGAGGAGATAGTTCAGCTCCACGGAGTCCCCTCATCTATAGTTTGAGATCGAGGTTATCTTTTCACATCCCGGTTGTGGAAGGGATTACAGGTGAATTTTGGGACTCAGCTATTCTTGAGAACAACGTTTCATCCCAAGACCGATGGTCAGACGGAGAGGACCATTCAGGTTCATGAGGATATATTGCAGGCTTGTATCTTGGACATTGGTCATAGGTAGGAGGACCATCTAACACTAGTGGAGTTTTTGTACAACAACAGCTACCACTCCCCCATTGGTATGGAACCATTCTAGTCCTTATATGGGAGACCCTTCCGGAAACCACTTTGTTGGACCGACCCCAGAGAGTGAGCACTGATGGGTCCAGGGTTGGAGCGGGCTACCACAGAGAAGGTGCAGATCATCTGAGAGCGGATGAAGACTGTATAGATCCATCAAAAGTCCTATGTTGACCAACAAAGGAGGCCTTTGGGTTTCGAAGCGGGATACAACGTCTTTCTTCGAGTCTCACCTCGACGAGGGTTACAGAGATTTGGAAAAGGCGGAAAGCTATCTCTGAGGTTCATCGGACCCTTCCATATACTATGCAGAGTTGGGGAGGTGGCATACCGCCTAGCTCTAACTCCATAGTTGCAGCTGGTACATGATGTATTCCGTGCGTCGTAGCTGAGGAGGTATGTGCATGACCCAACACACTTAATTGACTGGGGCGAGCTGGACATCAATGATGGAGTGGCCTTTTCTGAGGACCCGATGGAGATCGAGGATCGACAAGAGATGATCCTTTGTGGGAGATCGATTCCCTTGGTGTGCATCTGGTGGAAGCACGAGAATCTTCAAGAGAGAACGTGGGAGAGGGAGGCCCAGATCCATGCCCAGTACCCACATCTTTTTGAGTATCCATTGTTTTGTCTTTTTGTGGACGTAAAGCCCAATGGTGGGGAGAATGTAATGTCTGGGATTTTTTGTATATTATTTTTAAATATTATATGGAATTATTTCTAGACCGGGTGTGAAGATGGCACATCATTCTGGGGTCCAGTGAGATCGGAATGGTGGTTTGAACTTTTTTTATATTAAGTGTGTCGGCACTTGTGTGTGGTTGTGGAAGTTGCCAAATGGTTGCCCGAATTAAAAATCAAAGGGCTCTGTTGCATCCGAGGCGACGTCATTACATTAGAATGAGCCTAACCTCGACCGGCACAGGACGAGGGAAAAATTTAAATTTTGGATGTTTTTAGTAAAATGAAAATAAAATAAATTGCTAAATTTTTATTTGATTTTTTTTGGAAACATCCACTACATCACAGTGACGTGACATCTGTTTCCTTTCAAATGATACGTCATAATGACTCAAGAGTGGAATGATAGACTCTATAATACCACAGTGTATATTAAATTCCAATCATGTTTCCCTTTTTAATGGGTTAACCGATTAGTGATCATTGACGAGCTTTTGAGGGAAATCTCTAGAGGATCCGCGGAGCATTGGAGAGGACCCTCAATGGAGAATGATAACAAATCGATGTTGAGAATCTTTGCTCAAATGACGTTGAAATATCTCAACAATGGCGGCAGCACAACACTTTCTTCAGTGATCGATCCTGTATGAGGTTGGGGTTTGATATTGGAATGCATTTCCCTGTTTTTGATTATAAACGACGAACATGGATTATCCTCGAACAAGTTGATCCGCGAATTTTTTCGTTCCTGTGGGAGGGTTTTATCAGGATGATTTGGGGAATTGATCCATTTATTTTGTAATTGTTGATTATTTCTTTGTTTATGCCTGCTAACGGGATCATATCAATGTCATGACAAATGACGGCAACAGTTTGTTCCTCCCTTTGTTTATTGGATTTCTCCTGGTTTCTTTTCTCACACTTTTTTCATGTTCATCATGGGGCAATGAACAAAAGATCGTTGCACATCTGTTCTGTGAGGTAACAATCCCAAATTGAAGGTTCAACACCAAAACGACCTTGCAGAGGTGCGGAAATGATGGCGGACAACAAATCAGACCGGATTGTAAAAGGGTGTTTTTCAAGTGTTCTTCGCGCGGGAAGATTAAATAATGTTTTCTGAGCCAATCGGATGTCTGAAAACATCGGGAGCTTCTTCGTGGTGTCAGGGTGACCAAAACCTGGAAGTTTCGTGGTGATCGGATGTCCAGATCGATGAACAGATTATCACCGAAGGGATGAAGGAGGAACTCCATGTTTCTAGAAATTTACAGAATACACGGAGTGTACATCCGATATACATGTTATGTAGTACTGGTGGAGGCTATGGTTTCGGGGGTTAAGGAGAAATCACACGGAATGTGACCCTGGTACCATGGAATTTTGGACATTCCATGAAGCTCGGCGTGTATTATGGGAAGTACACGGACTCATGAGAATCTACCTGGCCTCAGAACACTGCGTGTACAGGATGAGAGGAGCAGCTACGCGGGACTTGGAATGTATCCCGGGGATACACGGACACGGTTTAGAGTACACGGGTTGGTAACCGTGTATGGGAACATGTCCAGTGTACACGGGGCCAACCCCAGTCACACAAACATGGAATTTACATCATACTACACACCGTGTACACCGTTTTTCTACATGACCAGCCTAAGACATTGGTCGTTGTACATGGGCAGTACGCACGGTCAGACAACACGGAATATAACTTTATACACTCCATGTACTTTTTGGAAAATTGAATGGTCCTATTTTTCACCGTATTTGGGATATATTTCATTTTGGTTAGCTCACATTCTTCTCATTCCCCTAAAGGTCATGCATCATTTCATCACACATGAATATGATCCATTCAATAGAACATTATGTGATAGAGTTAGGCATTCATCCAAGAGGCCCAGATCATGATCCCCTATCCATTCTTGAACCTAGGTAGAGTTAAGAATCAACATGACCAATTCTACTGGGTGTTGATCCTCTACCGAGCTGGTGTATCACCTAAATAGTGATTCTGGATGAGTCGATGAATCCTCCATGGCCCTGGTAGTGATCCTCATCGGTGTATCGTGATCTTTCCCACTCAAGAGTGTGTCTCCCGTAATGAGTGATTCTATCTATCGGAAATCGTCCCACTCAGGATTGTGTCTCCCGTAATGGGTGTGACTTCCTATCCTAACAGTTCCCAACAGAGGTTATATCTCGGATGGACATCATTAGAGCTATAAGAAATGTGGATTGTGTCATCCCATGATGAGTGCTTCGCAGAATCATTGAACTGAATCCCTAACGAGGGTATGTGTTGTGTGGCTTGCCTGTAGACCATGGTTCTAGGTTTGGAGTATATTTGGATTTTTCTATATTTGTTTTACACATATACTGTCCATAGATGATTATACCTTTAATTTGTGTACTTCTTTGTAGATTTCAGGGTCCTATACTGAGTATTGCTATACACACTCCTATAAGGGCTTTTCCCGCACATCTGGTGTCTTGTGTAGACGATAAGCCTTTTAACAGGGTCCAGGGCAGACCAGGACAGGACCGAGCCTTCTGAGTTCCCTACAAGACGAGGCATTCCTACGGCTACAAGCAGCAGTCAAAATGCCTTTTGTGTTTACAAGTTGGACTTAGTAGTTTTCAGACTGTTGTTTTTGGTGGGAATGTATTCTGGCCGACTTTACATTGTTGTACTCTACCTTTCGTCGAACTATGTTGGTTGGGTTTAGTTGTATGCATGCATTTTTGTTCCTTAGTGGTTTTTACATTTCAGTGTTTTGGGCTTGGAAATGTGTGTTCGTGTGTAAAGGTACATATGCAATGCCTTCCATGTTAGTAATATTCCTACTCGGTGCTAGTCACCAGCCCCTGGCCTATTGGAGGCAGGCTTGGGGAGTCACGGCATGGGCCCCACTGGGACGGTTCCTGAAAAACAAGATTAGAACTATATAGTAATGTGAGGCATGTCTTGGAGTTGGATTATAATCAGTGACATATGTGGAAGTATCATTGGTTGTCTATGTGAGGAAAAATCTCACAAATATAACATGTTTTTATATTATGGGTATACTAATTAGTATGATAAATTGACATATTGGTTAGTGCACTATGGTATATTGGGAATGTAACAAAATTATTACATGATACCCATGGGATTAGATGACTATATTCATGTTATATGTTGAGGGGGTCATTACATGGAGAAGATCAATTAACAAAATCTATTTTTTCTTAAATGAGTTTTAAATAGAACATGCACAATAAATATAACTCATCCAAATCATGATTTAAATAAGTTTAATTTAATTAAAAACATTATATTACTGAAACAATTTCAAATACGATGAATCATTTCAACAATAATGATAAATATATCATAATCGCACATATCGTACAATTTTTTTATAAATACATAAGTTATAAATATAAAATAAAGTTTTCATTACATATATGATTTAAATTTACAAAAAACCAATTCATTTGATTCATTTAGTTATTTATAACAATTTATACATAGAAAAAATATGGATCATAATTCGACATTCACACATAATATTGAGAATAGAGATCTTGAGTACCTTATCATTAATTATGCATCATAAGTCTATAAATTAGTAATGGTAAAGGTTTTGAAAGAAGATTCCTCTTATATTACATCGGGAACCCTTAAAACCCTATAACAAATTGAGTTCCCATAATAAGTCAACATGAAAACCATGGTTTTCAACTCAATCAGTGGCTATACTGGATGGAACTATATAGATGAAATTAAATAGAGGTGAATATCATATAGAGAATGGAATAAAATAGAAATTTATGTAAATATAGATTAATAATGTGAATTAAGAAAATCAAATCCTCACAGAAACAACAGAAAATAAATAATGGTTGGCCACAGATCATTAAGTAATCATAAAGAATCAAAATTATCAATACAAGGGAAAACATGGGTCAAAATTCTATAAAAAATCATAGATATTGTTGAATGATAGATTGAATGATTCATACTGTAATGGTGATGTTGTTTCCATGACATGTACAATCTTCCAAATTTTAAATAACTCCCCCCTTTTATTTTGTGATAATTACCCAGCCTATATAGTTTGGATTGACCATCACCTTAAAACATTTGTACTTCATTAACTGATTCAACCATGATCCTTAGCTAAATTCTAAAACCACTATCACATAGTTCATTTCATTCTGTTACCTTACTCAAACCTCTTTGACTCCACCACGACATAAAATATTCATGGAATTTATTACAAAGTACTATGAAATCTAATATGGTTATTTTATCACGTAATATTTCACTAGTGTTTTACATATATTCCATTTTATGAAAACTACTTATTTTTGTAAAATATAGTACATCCACAACAATACTACCAATAAAATATTAATTTTTTATCTCTATATGCCAAAATCACAAAAAATTTCTACTTCACATCCCATAGAAAAGAACATGATGTACACCACAACCAAATAATTGTCAATAAAAACTATATGATGGTTATAAATATGAAACTAAATATTATACAAAAAAATTACCGAAAATCTATACTCCAACACCTATAAAACGATACTACAAAATTTATATCACCAATGATGGTATGAGACACTACAAAAACTGTTAAATGATGATATAATATATTCCAAATACATTTATTATGTTATTTAATATAGATGTTTAGTTATTTAGTAGTGTCAATTTAAGAATCATGATATATTTATTTATGATAATCCTAATCACATTATATATTATATTAAATATAACTTTTAGAATATTTATAATTTCACCATTTCTCTTAGTCACCATTATTTTGAGAATCATAAACCCATTGATTCATTTAAATATTGAGTTTTCATAATTTTTTTGATTTTGAAAATAATGTTATCTATATTATTATTCAATTGAATAAAAATTCTATAAATTAATATATTATTCATTTCTATACTAATGTTATATGATTTATAACTGAATAATTTATCTACTAAGTATGAATAATTAATTCAATATATAGAGAAAAATATATATAAATCTTTTCAAAGATCATTCATAAAATATATACACCAACTATCTATATTAATATAATTTGAAACATCATAATTTATATTTTTATATAATGTTTTTAATCAGTATTTTATCATTAATGAATGGGATGCTTACTTTCAAAACATAATATCTTCAAATTTATTCATTGATGTTAACCATATAATAGTTATAGAGAAATCATTAAATATAAATATTTTTTAAAATTTTATCTATGAATTCCAAATATAATTTTTAATATATGAATAATTTGTTCACTATTTGTAACCATATTATTCCAATTATAAATTTTATCTCATATGTGATTTTTACCCAATAATATCAACAACATAGAAAGTTATAATACATATTTACATAAATTGAATTAACATGATATAAATTCTTTAATAAATCAACAAATAACATTCATAAATAGGTATCACATCATGAATGATGAATATTCATTACATAAAAGATTTATTCATGATGCAATCTTATTGTTTTAGTGACATTTTAAGCATGGAATCATAAAAAACGTGTTCATAAAGGATCTATATCATATCCCAATATTTGTATCCTAACAATCACCCTTCTTAGGAATATCACATATAAATATTCATTATAACTTGGGGAAAGGACAAATATTAAATTTTTATATTAGATTATCAATAATGGAAAATAAGGGAGATATTAATGATCTCATAATAATATAATGATCAAAATGACACCAGATGAAAAAAGTATCATTTGAGATCCACACCCTATATAACATCGATGAAAATATTAATTGGTTGAATTAATAATGTAATTTCATATGATATGATTAATTAAATAATATAATAAAATATTCAATGATAGAATACCGATGTAATAATACATGGAATTATGAAAGAAACATAATCCTATTATATTGTGAACATGAATTATCATATACATGTTTAGTCATTAATTTAATGAAATAAAAACATAACCTCGAATAAAATTTGGGAAATGAAACAAGTTTCCCACAAAAAATTATTTACCTAAAATTTTTATCAACATATACACTTGTGTTGAGGGAATCCATGTCCATAGATAAATTTATGGGCATTAAAGTTTAAACAACATAAAATTTTGAACATTTAATTAGGTTCATGAATTAAATATTTACCTCATGAGTCATCTATATTTACCCAATGCGTTAGTGGTAGATATATTTCATCCCATAAAATAATAAAATCATACATATTTTTTCCACATATCTATCAAAGAATCATAATATCAAATCTTATTTTATTAAATGGTGATAATAAAAATTTGTTAATTAAAAATATAAACCATCCAGATAAAGAATACAGATGGTATCCCCAAATAATATTCTAATTAAATGAAAATTAAAACAAAATATATATTATATAACATAGAAACTTATTCTACAAAACTAATTTAAATAATTCTTGGGGGAAAAACATTCCATTTTGAAGATATTTATTTTGAAAAAAGATGTGAAATTATAATGGAAATATTTGTTTTTCAAAACAACATTGTAAACCTATAATGAAATTTTGAGGAATGTTTTCTTTATTGAAATACTAAATTACATTCATTAATTATATTATTAAAATAATACTTCCATATATTTTAATATAATTAACAATTTAACTTATTTGGAAAATATCAAAATGATTGATTTTTTTAAAAAATAAATGTCAAACACGCGTATAAATGAATTTAAATAATTAAAAAAATTATTAAATATATTTATGATTTTTTTAGAAAAAATGTATATTAAATGTAAATATTTCATAGAGTTGTTTTAAGCATAAAAATGTTTTATTATTTTTGTTATTATTAAATAAAAACTTTACATCTTTTGAAACATTTGTGTTTTGGTCCCATTGAATGAATAAACCATTGATGGATTTGTAAGTCTTAATATTTTTCTGATAATAATAATTAAATAAACTCATGAGAGGCATAAGCATTTTAAAAATGAAATAGGTGTCGTCTAAGGCATGTGTCCTACAGAATTAAAAGTGATTTGAAAATCCCCTACCATTAATTTTCCATGATTTGAATATACTATAACAACCTCTTATTGGAGTCAACACTTTTTTATATCCTATAATGTTCAACGCTGATGTTATTTTTTGTATGAAAATGATATATAAAATGATCCTATTGATGTTAATAAGGTATATTTTCAATGGTTATTAAACATGTAATGCTCAAGGTGGTTTATTTAAGATTGGTAGGGGTGTCTATATTTAACTATGTTGAGGAGAAATTTTGGTATTTCATAAAACCATTAATAAAATAATAATATTATTCTAGAGGAAAATACATTAAATGATAATAAATTAAACATAATTGTGTTTTTGATTGATATACAATAATATAATGAATGTTATAAATGTTTTGAAATAATTTTAATCCTTATCTATTTTATCAATGAAATCATTAATCATTTCTGACCTTAATAATTTTAAAAACATTTTTTATCATAATGTTTTCAAAATGTTACCATATATAAAATATTGAATAAAAATTGAACACATAATAAGTATTCATTAATTTTTCATCCAGATTTTTTATTATATTTTTTGTGATTTTTATATAATTAAATAAAAAACTATTCTATTAAAATATTATTAATGTCAATTTATACACTATTAAATGAAATTTAATATCTAATAAATCAGGGAAAGGGGATAATTTGAATATAATGATATAAAAATCCCATAATATATCATATATATCAATATTATAAATGGTGTTTAGTAACTCATTAATACTATACCACTCTCAGTATTTTTAAAATCAGTTATTTTATTTTTCTTTTAATTAAATAAATATTGTACTAGTGTCTCATATGTATTTATTATAGTCATAATATTTTAAAAATATATAATTTTTTTTAATAATTAAAATAATTCTATTCAGATCAAATAGGAATTTTGGTTCATCCATATCCTACTTTTTTCCCTATGTGACAACATAATAGAAATTTAAAACCTAGAGTGTGATATTTTGTAACATTATTTACATTAAATTTTATAATGGTAATTTATACAGAATATAATTTATTAATCAATTATAATTATATTATATTATGATAAAGTTATAATTTGATTAATACAATTAAAATTAGGATGAAAAAATTTGGCTCAATAAATTAGTTTTCCCCTAGAATGACCATAGTAACCCATTATTGAGGGGATTAATTTTACCGTCTTATCTATTCATAAGACATAAAAATGAATGTGATCTATATACTAAATTTTATCATTCTAATTTCAAATTTGATGTAAAATATTTATATTTCAATATATAAAAAATATTATTATATTATCTCAAAAATAAGTGAAATAAATCTCGATGAAAAATTCAATTCTATTGAAAAATATAATAATACAAAAAATGTTTTTTATGTGTATATATAGAAAAATATATTATAAAATTATTGTTAAGAAAACTTATTGTTTTATAAATAATATGATAGAAATAATTTTATATTCAATTTTTTTAAATTACATGGAACATTTCAAATTGTTGGAAAAAATGATTTCAATAAAATTCATTATTTTTTATTATTTATTGGATAATAATTTTTTGTAGAAAAATAATGAAATTTCACAATAATAATATATTAATGTGATCATTAAGAAAATTATTTTTTATAATATATAAATTATTTATGTTTCATTAATTAATTATAATATGTTCTCACTGATAAAAATAAAAACATTCATGAAGAGGATCTATTTCTGAAGAATAAGATAGTATTACTAAAATGTGGGTGATTATATACTAAAAATTTATAAATATATTTACATTGATTATATTATTTATATATATTTCATAATTTATTTAATCATATTCATACCTTCCCATTTAACATCATGGATATACCAATCATAGTAAACAATAATATTTTAATAGATTATCATGGTTTGTTTATACTCTGTGTTGCCTTTGACAGAATATATCTAAGAAATAAAATTAGTTTAAGAGAAATAACATACAAAATATCAATGAATTACTGTATACTCCTATAATAAATTTTATATTAAATTTTTTGACATCATATCTATATGATAGAGTTTAACATCTAAAAATACATATTGAGGAAAACCACATCATAGAATGTGTTATTAAATCGTTTCCATAAAAAAATATTTAAAATAATAAATGATGGTAAAAAGAGATGGGATTTGAATAAGATAACATAGGTATAAATATATAACAAAGAAATTAAATAAAAATTAAACTCTCATGGACTAACATAAAGTGATATAGATAATGGTCTGGTAAAATTCAATCCTCACAAAACGGTAAATCCAAGTTCCTGTTAGAGACCATTGATTTCATTGTATGAAAAAATGGGTAAAAAGCTTATTTCAAATTTGTTTATGTAATGAATATAGATTCATTTTATATCGAGGTGAATCTATATAAAATAGGAATACTAAATTTAATTTAATTTCTTATGTATTCTCTCAATGTTTCTTTGTTCTTTGATCAATTTCCACATCATTTATTACACTATGAGCTGCATATTCGAGATGATATTATTTTCATGCATAAAGAACATTCACAAAATAATTTCATAGATAAGTCAATAAATCAGAAAATAAATACATACCAAACCCAAATGGTTAATATAATAAATTAGGATTTATATATTAATCTCAAATAATAATTTCCAAAATTCATCATAATCAATTCTACAATAACTTATCCATCTATATCCTCTAAATTATTTCATACCATATTCCAAAATAAAATATGATTTTATATCCTATCACTCAATGATAAAACTAACATGAGTTTTTTTTACTCATAATGTCTCATACCAAATCATAAATACCATGATCAAATAATCTATAATGTATACAAATAATTACTCTAATGGGATCCATAAAATAATATATCGTTCTAATCAAGAATTAACCACATGTTAATTAAATAATATTTTATCTTATAAAAAAATATATTAAATGGAGGGTTTTGTTAATCCTTTCACTGATAGATTCTCATATGATGGTTTATGATAAAAAATATGATTTCAATATTAATGAAATATATATGGAATATATGTAATGTGGTCCATTCAATGTTTATAATGACACTAAACTTCATTAATGAGTAATATTTTCATGGGTATTATTCATAAAGATGTCATGTCAGATGTTTATGTGTTGTTTACCATCTATTGTACAAACTACATATGAATCTACGAGGCTCCATATTCCATTTCATATCATCGGATCCTTGAGGGTTTCTATAATGCATTTGTACATTGAGTGCACATATAATTATTTCTTTATAACTACCAATTAACCAAATAAATAATGCATTTTGAATATTTCGTATTAAATATATTAATTATCGATCTATTTATCTTTAATAGACAATCACATAACCTAAAGTCTAATTTTTATGTTTTATAAAAAATTCTTTAATAGTACCAATGAGTTCATAATACTTATTCTTATATTCAATGAATTTGTTCTCTATTTTTTTATAATACAATGGTAGGATTACAAAAATATATTCCCATTAAACCTATCTCATTCCCTGGATAAAATTTTATATACTTTTTGTGTATTCTTTTTTATATTCCACCATATATCTTATTATCCTTCAAAATTATAAATATATTGGACATATTTTTCATTGTCAAATCACTAATGAATGGATAATATAATTTTCATAAGTTTGACCAATTTCATAGTAATTTGTGGATCATAATACCTGTTGATTGATAGTGGTAATTGACACAAAAAATATTCAATAATGTGTTTATACCATGGTATGTTTGGATCTTAACTAGGATTCATGTTACCAAAAATATAATTAGATAGTTGTGGGGCCAAATCCATAATATATTGGATTCCAACTATTATCCAGTTAAGTTTCTCATTAGGATGGTCATTTTATTTTTCATCACAATAATTTTTAAATTGATTGCTTTTGGTTCGAGATATTAACAAAAAAATAATAGTGTGTATAATGGTAATCATAGTGAAAAACCTCATTAATGAATATTATAATGGATATCTAAATCCCAAAAAATGATTCTATGAAACCTTTGGTTTATCTAAGGATATTAAATATTGTTACAATAACATTATAGTTTGATCGTATACATAGAAATATCCTATGAGTTCTCAGAAATGATTTATCATCTTAGATTCCAAATATCATCTGAAAATGTACATAATATAGTCTATATCGACCTAAATCATTTATACATTAATTTCCATCATAATAGATGAATATTCCATATAGAACATATCTATCCATGAAAAAACTATAACGGTCATGTTCCATTGAAAAAATGGATTCATGAACAAATTGTTAATAAAATATCTTTAATGACTTTGTGTATTTTTTTAATAACTATCACACTTACTCAAAATTTTACTTCTGAAAACATTATTCATATCATATGAAAAGTAAACATAATAATTTATGGTAATAAATGCAATATAATGGTATAAAATCTAGTTATAAATGATAATAAAAGCATTATGTGAGAATACACATGTGATAAAATGAGTAGAACCTATGAAATAATCAACCTAATTATCATAGTTAAAAAAATGAGTAATGGAATAAATAATGGAAGTTAATATGAATTGAATCACTCAATAATCATGTAACATTATCCCTAAGAGTATAATATATTAATAATACATGGAATGGTTTAATTCGAAAAAAATTCATATTTTATTGAAAATGAATAAATAGAAATAGGTTCACATGATATGTTTAGGACATGAAAATATTACCTCAAAATAAAATATAGACATTATTAAAAGTAGAAGAATAAATTTATGGATATTAAAACAAATTATATATACAAACTTATTGGAATGAAATAAAATTTGATGGAGAAACATATTTATATGAAAATCATGCCTATGTATAAAATTGTGAACACTATATCAAGTTGATGAATAATATGTCAGACTCATTATTTATCTATATATATCCAGTGATTTTAATGGAGATATAGGTCCTATGTGTTACATAATTAGAATAAAAACTATTTTTAAAACCTAATCATAAACCAATTGTTATATCAATTCCTATGAAAAAATTGGATTTATTAAATTTTTATCATTATAATCATATAACATCTAGATAAACAATGAAATATGTATACTGAGTTTATATTCCCCAATAATATTAAATCATATCAAATTATGGCATCTTATATAGAAAATTATTTTGGTAGATCTAGTGAAATAATTATTGTGGAAAATAATAATTCCTTTTTTGAAATTACTAATTATTTTTAAAATCTTTGCAATTTTAAATGATTTTATTTGAAATGTGCCTTTTTAAATTATATAATAAATATTAAAATAAATATTATTTTTTAATATAATTATATTAATTTAATTTTTATATGATAAAAAAATATTTCTAATCTTTTTTATATAATCTATAATGAACCTCATTTGGTTAATGATAAAATGATAACATTGATACCTTTTTATACAAAACAAAATGGGAAAAATGTCTTAGAACAATCATAGTATAATCGTTGAAATAATTTTCTTTGTAAAAAATTTATAGGGAATAGAAATATTTTTCAACGAGGACATAAAAATATATAATAATATTTATTGATAATATTATGAAAAAAATCCTTTCCACAATCATAAAATTTGAATTCTATGCCCCAAGAATGAAATAAACAAATATGGATATGTAAATAACATAACTTTAGTTATACTTATAATAAAAAACATAATTGGTAGTATATACAATGAAAAATTGAAACTAATTTTATAAAATCTCATTGTATCAAAACAATAATGAGAAACAAAAATCCCAAATCATGAGTATACCTTCCATTATATGTACCATAACCTCTTATTTTTGGACATTACTATTTTAGATCATCTATAAAGTGATATAGGGGTTAAATGTATGGACTACTAGAACATATAAAACATTTCTAGGGATGTTGACAAGGGAATTTGGATACTTTTATAGGTTCTTGAAGGCTCGTGATGGTTTCATGATATGAGGGAGGAGATAACTTTTTAGAATTAAGGTGACATTAGATTTTGTAATTTCCTTAAAAATAAAAATATTATAAGACTATTATATATGTTTTTTTTCAAAATAGACCACAATTTGATGAAAATGCATATAGGTTTTGAATAACATCATCCTATTAAATTTAGACATGTATTGATATCATTTTAATCCTTACAATTTTAATTAAATATTTGGTTATACATTTTGTTCTTAACCAAAGTAACAATATTTTTAATCAGAATTGGTTATTAATGTTCCTCTAAATGGAAAAGTGGTTCATAAAATTTTTATGTATGATTTGATCTGCCATAATCTATTTATATGCACAAGATAATATTTATATGAATTTCAATTACTCTATTAAAATATAATTTTCCGAAAAAAAACATACTAATGTCTATTTTCACTATAGTAATTTATTATTAAATTATATATATATATATCTATATATAATTAGGGAAATGGAATCTAAATATTTAAAACCACATTAATATGTCATATTGATTTACAAAATTTATGCCACAAATTATTTCATTAAAATAATATATTATTTTGTATTTTTAATATCATTAATTTTATTTTATTATTAGGAAAATAAATACTCTATTAATGATTCAAATGAATTAGAGTAAATTATATTATTTCTATAAATTGTATATAAACATCTATAATGAATATAAATTCAATAATGTTAAAATAAACAATTATTTTAATACATATTTTTCTAGTTCTTAATTTGTAAAAATAATATATATTTTAAACATAAAGATGGTCATTTTATAAATTTTATTTCCTTAAAAATTAGAAGAGTTATTTTCTGAGACATGAATCTATTTTAAAATTATAATTCATGAATACTATTCTATTCATACAATTAAATTTTTCCATTAATAATTTTTATAAAAAATTATGACTGTACCACTAAGTAATAGCCTAGATTGACCTAATTTAATATTTTTCAAGGTGCTAAATTTACCTTAGTTACTATAAATAATTCTAAAAATTATAGGATAATTTTTTCTAAATTTCCTATTGTAAATTGTAAATATGATTTCCAATTTAGAAATCTCTAAATTTATGAATTTTTTTTAAATATGTCTTCAAGATGTAATGGAAATTACTTTCTAAAATGATATGGTCTTTTTTAAAATTGAATTTTCTATATAAATTTGGTTTCCCAAGTAAATTATGAAATTGATTTAAATTAAACTAATCAGATTATTACTATTATAATAGAAATAATTTTACTTTGAAAAAAATTTAAAATTCAATAAAAGTATTCAAGCAGTGGAGACATAAATAAATTTTCAAAAAAAATTATTTTTTTTTATTATTTGCTAGAAAAAATCGTTTAATAAAATAAAAATTTATAACCTAAATATAATTAATATATTGGAAATTAAAATTTTATTTATTTTGGAAAATATATACATATGTCAAATATTTTAATTATAATATTTTATCACAAGCAATAAATTTATATTTGAGAATGAAGTATTTGTAATGAAAATAATAATTTTACCAAAAATTGACTACATATATATTAATTACTTACCAATAAATTTAAATTTATTATAAATTTTTTAAATATTTTATAATTTATTTAATTATATTCAGACCCTCGTATTTAATGACTCTGTAGTTTTTTTCAAATTAAATAATAATTTTTTAATTATCTATCACAGTTTATTAAAACATGATGTTGTATTTTACGCAAACTATAGATGAAATAAACATATATTAAGACAATTATTTCATAAAATCACAGTGTGTTAAATTTTAAAGTAATATATTTAATTAAAATATATATTAATATCATGTCCACAAAAAATTTCAATTCTTCACATACTAGGAACAATGGTATTAGTATTAATATAGTTATTTTAATTATTTTCTCTGTAAATTAAATTTTTTTAAATATACAAATATTCATAATATAATAATATTTTTATATGTTAATACATTCTATATTTTATCCTATTCACTTTGTGATTAAATAAGTACATATATAATTATTTTACTAGACATTTATGAGAACATTAGAATGATTGTTTTATTATTTTATAATATATATGATATGGTTATGAAAAGACCTTCTCAATTTCAATTAAAATAGATTTATTTGATGGTATATAATATTTATAACAATTATTAATTATTTCATCATACACTAAGGATTTATTTTCCCAAAATCCAGTATAAATTATCATCTTCTTAAAATATTATTTAATGAAATCTTTATCTATAACATTTTTTAGTCAAATATATCCATTTTTAAATAATTAATTATTGAACATCGTATATGACACAATATTATGTATAATTATATTCAATATTTTTTTCATTACATAAAATATTCATGAACAAGATGTTTACATTGTATAAAATATGATTTGACAGAAACAAATAATTTTATATATTTCTAACTTGAAAATAATTAATCCTAAAATTTATCTACTTCAAAATATATTTTTTTGAATAATATAATATTAAATAAATATAATTAACTATACATGATTTGAAAAAACTAACAAGTTTGGATACAATATTTCTTGGGATTTAATTGACTATTTGTAATCTTGGATAATAAAAATAACTGAATTCCTCTTACATCCCATTGATATTTTTATAATTATTGAGAAAATTAGAAGTTGAAGATTATAATAAATGGTGTATTTGTTTAATAGATAAATCTTTTTCAGGATACTCAAATTATTGTGAAATAGTTGAATTTTCCATATAAATATTATTTATAAAAATCTATTTTAATTCTATAGTAATTGAAAACTATTATGTCTTATAACTAATTATAATTGAAACCAAATCTCACCATAGAAATAATTACATGGAATTTGGAAGGAGAAACAATATTTGTATTGAGAAAAAGTATTTTATGGTAACTTTAGACTACTAAATATTTAGGGTTATAAATTGGTAAAAACCATAATAGATATATCTATGGTTAACTATTTTAGAAAATTTATTAAAAATTTTATGATAAATATATTAATTGAAAATAGAGTAGTGGAGAATGTTAGAAAAATTAAACCTGGGTAATGGAAATTGTAATGCACTACTTGAATGTTAGAAAGATGTAAAATTATACAGATATAGATGGGGTGTTTGGTACACTTATTCCATGTCATCAATATTTAATAGTATATGGTGAAAGTTTAAAAATATATAATATATGTGACATTTTATTTTCTATATCAACTAAGAATCTTTTTGATGATATTATATTAAAATTTGTGAGGGTAAATTATCAATGCATACTAAAATTATGAGACTATTATTTAGAATAAAATATATATAATATTAAAATAATATAATGGAAGTTATATTTTTCATATATTATGAATTTATTAAACATGTACATATTAATCCATATTTCCTAGAAAATGAATAATCATAAACATATAATAAATTTCGAAAGAAAATCAGTAAATAATGTTTATAAATCAGTATATAAGTTTAATTACATAGTGTATTAATCTGTATATGGATTTAATAAATGTATATATAACACTATTCTCATTACATTCATTTCATTAACATCAATACTATAAAAAATGTGATATATGGACACTTTTTGTAACAAAATGATCACATATTACTTGAATCCAACACATTCTATTAATTTATTATTAGATTTTCGTATTGTTAATCAACTTATTGAATACAATGATGACCTGAAAAAAGAACCCTATATATTATAATTAATGGTTTTAAGCTAATCTAAATTTATTAATGATTAATAGAAAAGTGTCTACAATTACAATTGATATTTTTTCAATAATTATATTTGATACACCATATAGTTATGTTACTGATTTAATTTTGTAATTCTAGCTTAATAAAATAATTATACATGTTTATAGAAATTAATGGGCATAGATAATATTGATTTTATTTTATAAATACTCAAGTCAATAAATGGAATTGGGTACTCAACTGTTATTAGGAGAGTTTTTTTGAAATTATTTATTTCATGAAAAAAATTATTATTTAAAAATATTCAATAGTCTACCATTTTATATAGAAAAAAAGGATATGGAAGAAAATATATTCTAATCACTATTATTTAATAACAAAACATTATTAAATTTAAAAAAACATAGAATTATATCAAATATTAGGGAGAAAGAATATGGGTCTAAAAATATTGACACTAATATTTTGAGAACCCATATAACTTCTAACTAAAAAATTCACAGATTATAATAGAATATATTCCAACAAATAGTGTAACATCTTGATCCCAGAAGCCTTGAACTGGTGTATTAATTTTTACATTGGCAGGATTTGAAGGAATAAAATCATAAAGAAATGATATGTTTAGATGCCTTGAGGAAACAAGATAAATACATGTACTCATATTACATTTGGAAAGGTAACAGAAATACAATACGTAACCAAAACTAATAAACAGAATCCATGAGAACTCAATAAATGGTATCCTCTCCATAACCTATTGATGGTAAACAAATTAAATGGATGAGATCAAATTCTTTATATGGGGTACAAATAGAAGAATAATGAATCGATGATAATAGGATCACAAACAAATATGTATACTCAAAATGGAATGGTTAGTAAATTAAAAACTCACACCATTAATACATTGGTAATGGATATTTATACATTGATTTATTATAATTGAAAACATCATGGATAGTAATAAATGAATATGAAAAAATAGAATTCTTATTAATTGGAAATCATATATTTTGTACATGATATCGTTATACTGTCAAACTAGTTTATGTCTTTGTGTAGATACTCATCTGATTTTATTTTGGAAAAAACTCAAATGGTTTGTCCAAAACTAATTTGTCTCATGAGGTGTATAGATTCATAAAGGGGATATAGCGGGAACCACCCATCACATCCTATCCAAATAATTTTTTATAATTTTTTTGAAACAAATACAATTTCTCTTCTCAATATCTATGTAGAGTTTATGATATGGAATCATCAATTTTTCCATTGTTAAAACAACATTTCAAATAAACACCATATGTAAAATGGTATACGGTATAAGACAATAATAATATCCATAAATTCATAATACAGATATATAAAATATTTACAAGTTCAAATGAAAACTGATCTTAGTGGGTCATTTGGTACAGAATATAAAAATTATTAGGTGAACAATACAAAGTAAATAATAATAAAATGGAAATGGAAACAAAGATCATTAATACATTGTAATCAATTGATTTAATAATCATCAAGTGAATCACTAAAAACAATGAATATAAATATAATCATGAAATAATATATCAAATGACATTAAACAAACACCACATACTATAAATATGTGTAGAATATGGGAAATCTCCTGGAAATAAAATCTAGATGAGAAACCCCTTACCTTGTGCTCAAATATGTTCATTGTTTCATCGTAATGACCTGAATCATCAAATTTAGATTCAAAAATTGATAATTATAGAATCTAATATAATATTAATTTATATTTATTAACCTTATTATGTACATAAATGGAATTTTTGAGGGGTTTAAGAGGTTCAATTTTATTGTCAGTAAATCATTTTCATCATTGGTTTTCATAATCGATTTACTAGTATTAATGTATGGATGTTCATTTTAAATGTGAATAGAAATACAAGATTATTAATATATATTATTATTAACATTAAAGAGATATAAATGATCATATAATGATGTTTTTTATATAAAATTAGGGTGAATCATTAGATAAAAGTTAATGATAAATGATTGGAATAACATGGCGGTTTTATGCATAATGAACATGTTTTGTATTATTATTATTTATTATGGGTGTTTAAGTATTAAATAAAAAAAATAAGGCAAAATTTATATATTTTTATATGGGTTAAAATTAACATTGTTTCATGACCATAATTGATGATTTTAAAAGAATTTTAAATCTTTTCGTCCCTGAATGTTATAGATTAACACATCTCGGATGGGGTTTATTTAGTATATAAAGTGGGGGGAAAGAGATATGACGATAAAATATTACATTATATTGAAATAATTATAGTGGATGTAGTTTAATGTTAATATCATAGCATTTTTATGTGGGGATATGAGGAGAGATCAATAAAAAATGGAACTAGTAGAATTAGTTGAATGAAAAAGGAATGGAGGTTCACCTCTTGAGTACCCCTCCTTGAGAATATTTTTAAGGCCTCTGGTTTTTCTTTTTTGTGAGACCATATTGTATTAGACATGTTAGGAGGGATTGATATGTCTATTTGGTAGAACATAGGTGATGATGAAAGCATTAGTGTTGTGGTATGAAGAGGGGGTGAGGGGTGGTATATATAGTAGAGGTGATGAGGGTTTTCCTAATAGTTTTTTCATAAGAATATTATTTTACACTAAGTAAAGTTATAGTTCTTATCATATGAATTATAATAGTAATAAGTGCCTCCGTATTTTAGATTCTAGTTCTTACATCACTAATAATGTTTGGAATAGTCGATTTAACTTATAATGTATTTATATGTTAAATTATATTATTTTATTATTCACAAAAAAATCATGTCTTTTCAGAAAATCTAAAAAATCAACCCCAACCATTTTTCAACATGTAACTTCAAAATATTTTCTCCATTTTTCAAAAAAACCATTCTAAATATTAGATATTTAATTATTCATTACAATAATTATTTAATCAAAAAATACAAAGACATTAAGTATCCATATTCATTATTAAGGTGAGTAAATTTATATATACATTCATGTGTAAGGATACTATTCATACGGGTCATATTACAATTTAGACAGATATGTTACTATTCATAAAGATAATTTACTATTGATAAGGTTATGTTACTATTCACGTAAAAGTAAGTATTCTATCTGACTCCATATATCCCCATGATCACAATTGTGTATGTACATTTTCTCAAAATTCAAATCATAAAAGTGATAAATTCATGTTTAATGGCTAGGTTATGAATATCTCATACAATAACAAAATGTTTTATCACATAAAATTAGTGCTATATGAAATAAAGGCTATCAAATTAATTGAAATTTTTTAAGAGAAACATACCATAAAATGTTTGGAATGATATACTCATCCCGGATTAAAAATATTCTTCCTTGAAATTAATTCCATTTAAAAATATGTGGGTAGTTTCTCTTCATAAAATCCTAAGGATCTCATGTTTCTTTCTCCATTATACACTTTCTCTAATGAAAAGATACCTAATGAGTCATCCGATTTCTCAATACTTGCTCTCTAGTGTCATGATTCATGATAAGCTATTCAGAGTAGACAAAATCAATTAATTTTTATATTTATTCATAGGTGAGTACTAATATTGGGGTGGTAATGTATTTGTTTAACAATGACACATGGAATAAATAATGATCTTTGTCAAGACTTGGTGTATTTGCTAAACAGTAATCAAAAGCTCTAATACTTTCCAAAACAATAAATGGTCTGATGTACTTGGGGCTTAGTTTCCCTTTCTTACTAAATATTAATACTCCCTTACATATAGATAATTTCAAAAATACATGGTCTCATTCTTAATATTACAAATCATTTCTCTAGTATTTAGAATATCCCTTTTTCCTAGTTTGGATGCTTTTACATGGGCATGATTTTTATCAATAAAGCTGTCTCTTCGATATGTTTAGGGGCTATAATTTTCCTCTCACAAAAATCATCAAAACATGATGGAAGTCAAATTCTCATTCTAAATAATGGTTCATATTGCGCGATTTTAATGCTATAATGGAGTCTATTATAGTCTGAAAATTCCACCAACAAAATTTATTGATCCCAAATACGTTTAAATTCAATAGATCTTGATCAAAATATTTTAACTAGTGTTTGAATAGTCCATTAAAATTGTCCAGTATTTGGGTGGTGATATGCAGTACTCAGATGTAGCACAATATCTAAATCCATCAAGAGACATTTCCCTAATTTTTATGTAAATCCGGGATCATGATCAGAATCAATCAATATAGGTGGACCATAATGTCTTACTACGTCATTTATATAAATCCTTTCCTAGTACTCAAGTTGTAAATCCAATTTTATACAATGAAATGTGAAGCTTTTTTGGGATGATCAATAATTACACTTATTCCATCATTCCTTTTAGGTGCCCCTAACAGTCCATTGATAACTCCAATGTAATGTCATCCCACTTCCACCGAGAAATAGAAAGAAGTTTCATGACCGCTTTAGATGTGGTCTCTCGGTATTAACATGTTGAAAAAACAAAACACCTTGACCCATAGTCATCAATTTCTCACTTCGTGTTATCCCATAAAAAATGTTCCTTCAAATCCTTATACATTATTGTGCTAGCTGGGTGTATAGAGAAATTTGAGGTATGGAAATCTTGTAATAGTTCCCTTTTTATCTAATGGTTTGGTGGAATGCAGATCCTCTTCCCAAATTTCAAAACTCCATCATCATTCAAGAAGTCTTCAAATCTTTTATCCTTTATGGCTTTAATTTTTTGTATATTTTCACCATCAGATTTATATCTTTTTATATTATATAGTATTGAATGTTTAGAAATCAATTGAGTGAGGAAATATGTTTCCCTTTTCCTAACAATTCTCACAGCCATCTTTTGTAGATCAATGAATATATTAACTCTCTCAATTGGCATTTGGGTCAGAAGTCCATGATCTTTTCTAGTTTGTGCATAAACCACCATAATTATCATTATTTAGTGGTAGTGCATTGAAAAATCCAAATCATTAAGTATCATGGTGCATCTTATATTCCTCATGTTGAGTATATTCAGTGTAAAAATGTATTTCAAACAATTTTTTACCATATATATCATACAAAATTCACCGCATAGAAAATGTTTCTATATTTTTATAGCAATGACTATTGCTGATAACTCATGCTCACAAATTGAATATTTTTTTTCTCATGAGAATTCAACTTCTGTGAATCATAATAAAAAACTATGTCATTTTTCATATGGATTCAACACATTCCAGTCATTGATGCATCACATTGTATACCGAATCCATCATTTATAGATAGATGAGTCATGATTTTAGATTGACCAATATTATATTCATTTAATCAATGAATTCTATAAATTAATTCATCCACACAAACATAACCCCTTTATGTGTGAGCTTTCTCAGTGGGTTTGCAAGTCATGTGAAATTCTGAATGAAACGTTGATAGTAACTTGATATGCC
Organism: Viscum album; assembly: GCA_963277665.1. Classification (NCBI taxonomy): domain Eukaryota; kingdom Viridiplantae; phylum Streptophyta; class Magnoliopsida; order Santalales; family Viscaceae; genus Viscum; species Viscum album. The sequence continues at coordinate 837,599,172 of OY728164.1, read as the reverse complement.
AATAAAACAATGTAGAACAGTTATGTTCATTAGAGTGGGTCATTCTTGGATTCCCATTTTCTTCTCAGGTTCAAATATGATTCGATAATTAGAGAAAACATGGACAAGAAAAGAAACAGATTGAACAGAAAATTCCAACTTGCTAAACATCCAGCAAAATTAATTTCTTCTAAGAGTTTTCCGAATAATCCAAAATTTATTCTCATGGTATTCATTTATTTTGGTGTATACCATGAAATCATCGATAAATACCACCACAATTTCATTAATAAATTTATTTAAAACATTATTCATTAGATCTATTTAGACAGACGAAGAATTAGTCAGTCCAAAAGAAAATACTCTAAACTCATAATTCCCATACCAGTTTTGAAATATTGTTTTGGGAATATATTTATTACTCAAAGATATTTGATGATATTCAGATCGATGGTCAATCATTCAAAAAATATTGGGCATTGTGATGTTGATCAAATAAATCATTAATTCATGGAAAATGATAATTATTCATTATGGTAATAGAAGTGATTTCCCTATAATTTATAAATAGCCTCACATATCCTTACATATTCTCAAAAAATAGTACACGGGATCCAAATGGAGATACATTGGGTCTAATAAATCCATTTCCCCTCAATTAATTTAGTTTTTTCATTTCTATACTAATTCCACAGTGGCCATTCTGTATGTAGTCATTTCCATAGGACTACTTCTAGAAATTAAATATATAGACAACTCAACAACCCATTGTTGAATATGTCTAGGTAAATCATCTAAAAATACATCATTTTATTATTCCATTATTGGTACGTCTTTAATTTTATGATTTTATTCCCAACGAATATATTTTTTTTTCTCTTCCTCTCCATTAATTGAATTTAGTGGAGAAAATATTGGTGGATTTAGATAAGAATGAGATGGAATGGTTTCTTCTCTAAAGATAAAGTAATCCACACCATTCTCAAAAAATTGTATTATTATTCTTCTTGGAATAGATTTTTTCATCATAATTTTACAAACCAATTCCAATAAACAATTATATAAAATTAAATAATTAGTATGATTATAAGGTTATAAAATCAATCTTCCTAATGTATCATGAGGGGGAAGTATCAACACATCATTATTAAAAAGATTCATCCCCTGTGAAGTTTTACTAGGAACTCTTTTATTAAACCAAATTGTACATGTTTAATTTTATTTTGAAAATAAAAAGATACAAATGAATGTGATGTTATGGTATTAAATAATTAAATTGGTAATTTTGAAGAAATAGTTAATGTACCTTCCATCACAACATTAGAAACATAATATTCCAGGGTTCTAATTGACTAAAATTTACCTTCTTCTCATGGACTTTTCTATGGTATGATTCTTTGTAACATAGGAAAAACATTTTCAATGTGTCTAGTCTTTCCATAATTGAAGAATTGAACATAATGGAATTGTATCTTCCACTTTAATTCACTATAATGATGACCCTTTTCTCAACACAAATAATAAACTCACATGCCATTCAAGAATATTAGAAGATGATTCCTTCCACAGAACTTGAATAATATAAATTTCATCATTACCATCATCCTCATTCGTGATTCAACATTTCCATGGTTTTTAGAATGCCTCTTCATATCTTGATTTCCCTTGAAATATTTTGATCATGATAATAATTTCTCTATTTAAATAAATCATAATACCATTACATCGTATGATTAAATTGTTTGAGAAGATACTTCCCTTCGATGAATTCATTTAATACCTTAAAATAAATTATTAATCATGTCTTCTGAATCACGTATGTAGTCTATATCATAACTAGATAATCTTGTGATGGTATCCTCAAACACTAAAACAATCTATTTTAATATTTTCTTTAGGCTATGGAATTTTATATGAATTTCATTTAATTGTTCCTCAGGGAAATATTTTTCATAGAATATTTCCTTAAAAGATTTCTATTCCATATTATCTATTTCTTCTCCCTCCCTATTATTCTGGATTAAAGACCACCATAGAACTACATCACACTTGAGGAAATATACCACCAGTATTACATTACCATTTTTATAACATCATAATTAATGAAATATCTTTTAAAGGGACATGATCCACTACTCAGCTTCCACAAGATTAGTAGTCCCACTAATATATGGGGATTCATCCCAATGAAATGATCCAATATAGGTTTAGCATGGTCATTCAACATAGAATGAGTATGATATCCAAATATGGTCATGATATGATCCACTCTAACACTGAAAATGTTGACTTTCTCATTGGGTAATCCATACATTTAACAAAGGAATTAACTACCCTTCTTCCATTAGTTGACATTAGAAAATAATGACATACGCAAAACAAGGCCATAGTTCATAATTTATAACAAGAATACATGTAAGATAATATCAATATTTATGACCAACTAATCTCATAATAATAAACATATTTTATATTTACATTCAAATCCATCATAATGGTTTGTAAAGATAATATGAATTATCCTATTCATATCCACATGGAGAGTCACAAACCGAATTTGTTCGCTACAAATATGGGCACCAAACCTAGACCGTGATAGGACCCGAAGATCATTCCATATCCCCACAATATATCACATGTGTGACACCCAAATATTTCAAAGTACATTATTTCTTCCAAGTAATTCAATAACAAACACTATACGCAACACCCAGTTCAAGCGCCACACGACATACCAGTCTAGGCGTTCAAAAGAGGTTATGAATAGTATTAACTGTATTTTGTATTTTATATACTCCTTATTAATTTATAATCCATATAATGTTTTTCTTTAAAAAAATAAAAGAACAAATTCAATTTTTTTGATAAAGGATGTATTTTTCAGAAATTGCTATTTTACAGCCTTTTGAGGGAAAAACCATTTCAAATCCAATATTTGACACATTTATATATTCAATATTACAAATTAAACTTCTTCTTTAGAATTGGGAGATAAAATTTTAGTTTTCATAATTTTTTTGGAATTTTTATGATAACTTTAATATTTTGGTGAATAGTTAAAAATAATAAATTTTAATTTGAAACATATTTTTCAATAGAAATAATTTATTGTGTTAAATTATTCATTTTATTGTTTTTGATTTATAATTAGATTATATTTTTAAAATTTAATAAAATTTTGGTCATTACAATTAATTTCACATTGAAATTGGACATAAACAAGTGTGAATCTTTTGATAGATATTGTTGCTTAAAAACATGATATTTGTTTTGACAACTAGAATTAATTTTAAATTAATTAATTCAAAATATATTTTTTTAATTTTGTAAAATAGACATCATTTTTGAATTCGGAATATCAAATATATCTTAGGCTGAATTTTTGGTATTTTTTTGAGAAACATCAACTTTTGATTAATAGTAAAAAACAATGAGTTATTGGTAAAAGCCGAATTTTTATTTAAATAATAATTTATTTTATTTAAATTAATTTTATGTCAAAATAGATACATAAAACCAATATATTTTCAAAATAATTCATTGGAGTCATTTTATATAATATTAGATATATAAAAATTTTATTGAACTTATTACCGTCTTTTACCCACCTCCTAGGAGTATTTGCAAATTTTCATAAAACATAATTTTACCACTTCTCAAAGTTTAATTTCAAAAATCCAAGAGACACTGTTATCATTAGTGTTTAAAATTTGGTTTAATAAGATTAAAATAATTTTTGGTGAATAGTAACTATTGACTTTTATTTATCGAGGTTAAATGTAAATAGAATAATTCAAGGTTAAAAGAATATTGTAATAATTCAAAATTACATTAAAAAATGTCGTAACCTTATTGGATAAGTAATATCCGACCATGGGAATCTTTGGTTCGATTTTAGGACCCCATAGATCCACTTATAAATGATAATGACACTTTTGAATAATTAACTTAGATATAGGAAAAATTGACAAAAAAAAATATTTTAGTAATGAATTTTTATATGGTGTTATATAAGTAATATTTTTGACTATATATATTCTTTTGAAATATAAGACAATTTCCTACATAATGGTATTTGATTTATAATTTTTAGACATCGAATAATATAAATTATTTATGATATAATAATGATGCAGTAGTTACATCATTAATAAATTATTTAAATAAATTTGATTATAAATATTAAAATAATATCCAAAACATGTCCAATTGTTATTGGATGATTTTATATAGACCATCTGTCATCTTATATTCGACCCTAATGATTTTAGGACCATTATAAACCTAATTTCATTATATAATAAAATAATATTTTCACACTTTTTTAAAGTGCCCCTCCTCCTCCTTATAAAAAGATACCACTTGTAACCAATTCCTCACACCTCTCAAGAATTTAGGCTATTACAAACTCTAACAAATTAATCTCCCTTCATCTCTATCCTCCTCTTAGAAGCCTTACCATAGCTATAAGGCACTTCAAGATTTTCTTTTGGTTTAATCCAAAGGAAGTTACCCAAATTATAGGTATCAGTTTCTCTTAACTTCTTTTCATTTATTTTACTTCTCCTACCCCTTAAATATTTTTATTACTTTCTTTTATAAAAAAAATAAGTATCCTAAATATATTAGGATGTTGTTATGAGAAGTATTCTAACTACACTGACACACACCTCCATCTAATTTATGAATAACATAATGTTTCTATGAATGGAATACTGAAACCGGATGGAATGATGACTGTTCAATTACCTCCTACCGCCTCTCATGGTGGCCATTATGATGGAATTTTATTTATATATGATATATATTATGGTTATGTTTTATTAATGATTATTTATTCATCTTTTATATCATACCATAATAGTTTCTATTATGGGTAAACACGATAATTTCATTTGTGGAAGTGCGGACTACCACCCCCTCAAAGTGATTTGACTTGTTAATACCATATGTGGGATGTATAAAGGATGGAGTAAATCATATTATATATTATATAATACTCTAATTATAATATACAAATGTATTATTATGTTTTCATTCCATTAATATATGAAATAGAAATGAATGTAGCGTTCTTGCATACGTACGACATACTGTCTCCATGAATGGTGCATTTCATTTCATACCTAAAATTGAAATGAACTATTATAAATACATGTATATACTGGATATATATGATATATATGATATCTAAATCAAGAATAAAATTCTGGATATAATCAACTTTTGATCATGTGTACAACTTGTAACTATATGGTATTCATTTTTGACTCAATGCCAAATATAGACAAAATGAATGTTATTAACATAAATGATTACATAATGTTTATAACATGGTAATAATTGATATAAATGGAATAATAAACATGAAAAAAGTTTTTTAGCAAGTATAAATTAACATTAGTTTATTATTCAGGATGTTAAATAACTAATGGGTCATGTCAGACATGAGGTAAGGGGTTTCTTATCTCACCTTTAATTCTGTGAAATTTCCATTGTTCACAACTTATTTATTCCATGTGGTGTATTGTGTACTAACATTTGATATATATTATCATGATTCTATTTATATTCATTATAATCAATGATTCATTTGGTTTTTATTAACTATTGATAATACGACTTGATTGATTACAACAAAGTAAGTGTCAATTTCACAATCTCTTTATTATCTGAGGTTGTTTGTACATAATTATCTATTGGGACCTCTTTATCATACACATCCAAGTTTCCTAAATTCATATTTCAAAACAATATTAATATTTTATAGACTGTGGGTTAATTTCATTTATACTTTTTTTTGAATTTTATAAGATGTCTACAAAGGAATATTTCTCTTGTTTTGCAAACCAGGTACTTTATGATCATTCCGACAAAATTAGGGTAAGAATTGTTTTTTAACATATACGACGGGTGCATCTATTTTCTTCTATTACCACATCTTCGAAGCATGCCTTACAAGATTATAATAATTTTTTCAAATTAACAGTTTTCTTTATAATTATGTGACTCTTAAATGATTTCAAAATAGAATGAGATATTTCTCTAAAAAAGGTTTTGATTTCATCTATGTCAGCATCAATCGATGGATTTTATTTTTATTTGAAGTTGATTACTTATAATAAAAAACATCTATATTGTACTGAAGGTTATGTGATATGTTTTAATATGGATGTTCTATACATATTCCATTTATGGTTTATAGTTAATGTATTTAAATTTCATATGCTAGTTTTAATATGAATGTTTTTGTTATATTTCAAATCTTCTTAAGATGAATGTGATGGACTAGTATTTTCTGGGTTGGGGACGGGTAAAAGTAAGCCCTCCGGGTTAGGATCTGGTTATAGTAGAACATCCGGGTTGGAGCTCGGTTACAGAGGCTCTCCAGGTTGGCGTCCGATTATAGAGACTCTCCGGGTTGGAGTCCGGATACAAAGGCTCTCCGGGATGGAGTCCAGTTACAGAGGCTCTCTGGGATGGGGTCCAGTAACATTTATCCCCTAGTTCCTAGCATGAGGCCTTGACACAAAAATTAATTTATGGTATATACATTCCCTAATTATGAAAATAAAATATATGGATCATGTGTTCAATCGACTAGTAAGATAACCATGATTAAATTTTATTATGGAATTATTTACTCAGCTCATATTCCATCCATAAAAGTATTCATGTTTATTATTGGTGAAGGAATGTGGTTTCAATTCTTCAACATGCTTAATATTTATGTTATATTCCATTTTATTTAAAACCCTTACTGTGTGTTTGAGATCACCCCTTTCTATGATTTATTTCTCTCAGGAATTCAAGATGTGTATTGTGATTTATATTCATGGTTATGCTAAGGGAATAATGGCATTCATAAAGAAATATTAATGTTGTGTTGTATGTTTTAAAGTGTGATGTAACATTAATGTATGTAATCTATTTTCCAAGACTGCTAAACCAATCGGTCCTTAAAGGCATTATTCCTTGTAATCATTCCAATGTACTAAAATAATGCACCAGCTCAAGGTAACTGGGTTCAGGGAGTTTCAGTTGGTATCAGAGGAAGTTTAACAAGAACCTTGGATTCTAGATTTAGAAAAAATCTGATTAGAGAACATCACCCTAAGATAGACTATGAGGATTAGTATATTATAATTTCATTGAATTTGGGTAATGTAGAGATTTTTTGAGTTTTCCAAGAAAATACGTCTCTCTCTAGATACGAGCAGGTAGACGTGGCTCTGACATGAATGTACCTAGGAGTAAAACCCGAAAACACCCCATTGATTTAGACTCGAATGGGAAATAGTGCATGAAAACGGGCCTTGTTGCACCCTTGGTTACGACACTCCCATGGGATATTCTTAGGTTAATTATCATTTTCTTCACAGATCATTATGAAGTGTTTATGAGTATATACAACCTCAAAGAAATTTTTTTTATGATTATGGATTATATCCATAAACTGTTCAATTTATTTTATGTGTTTTACCTATTTAGATTTATGTATTTCGATTCATAAAGTAATCTTGATTAATCCATTGTATAGAAATGGCACCTAGTAGGAGGAATGTGAACTCTAACAATACGTATGATCCAAAGTGTAAAAAGGATCATATCATTCACGGTATTAAGCCAAAATTTAGAAGGTAAATAGTCTCCCATGTATTCTCAACATATGAATAAATAGCATCATGTGTTGATAAGATAAGTAAATAATTCTCTAAGTCATATGGATTTTAAGGGAATCAAGAGATTAATAGGTTGGAATAGAGAAATATGGATAAAGGTAAGGGGGAAAAGAAGGAATTTCATACATGTGATAACTGTGGAAAGAATCACCTTGGTAAATTCTTAAAGGGAATGGGAGTTTGGTATAAGTGTGGAGAAAATGGACACCAAGTATGTGATTGCATGGGTAAGAAAAAAGTTTCCCAAGTACAATGCTTCATCTGCAAGGAGTTGGGACACTACGCAAATCAATGTACAAAGTCATTAGATTATACCCGAAACGCTGCTATTAGATAATAATAAAGCAATGACAATACTGAAGATGAAGAGGAATGATTTTATTTCATACGTTGTTATAAAATTGTTGTGTCATTTGTGTTTTGTATTAATTATGTACATGTTATAAGAATTATATATTATTTAAGGATTGTAGTGAAATATTATTTCATTAAGGACTTGAGATTATGTGTAACCATGAAAAGAGACTCAATTGCAGGTTAAATTTTTGGAAAATATATGGTAGGGAGAATGATAACCATAATATGGTTCTGGTAGCGAGGTAGTGATTTTGGAATAAGACATGGTTGATTTGGATAAATTATATTAGATATTCATGACTGCTGTGAAACTGATTAGTAGTTTGTTTATTTCATAATTGTTAGAATATTCAATATTTTTAGATATAAAGAATATATATAGTATTATATAAAATTATAAGAGAGCATGAATGTAATCAATAACCATATATGGTAATCCATGGAGTTTCCACGTTTTAAATAATACACGATGAAGGTGTTCACATGTTATTATGTGGAAAAAAAGATCTTCATTGTGTTTAAAATCCTTATAAATTTTGGACTGTGATTTTGGATAAGTCCAAAGGTTAGAATGGATTAAGTTACTATTTTAAAGGTTATTTTTGGTTTTTTATAAAAAGGACAACACACAGACCGTGTGACAACCCGTCGCATCGGACAATGCTACAAGAATCGAACCCACAACCATAGTGCGATTGGGATTTATTTCCAACCACTAGATAGAGAGAAGTCCCTGGATTGTATAATGTAGTCTCTTTTTTTAAAGGGTCTATTAGGTGAATTATAAATTAATATTTTTTGAACCCTATACGAATTTGATAAATAGAATATTTTTTTAAGTTCTGTTATCCTTTAGACTAAAATATGAGTTTGTGGTAGAACATAGTTAAAGGATAGAACTCTACCTGTCAAGTATGTTTATTCTCTTATCTTATTATATGATGAAATTAATTCATAAACATTAGTTAAGGGATCTTAAAACTAAAAATGTTTTATCCTAATATCTAATGTTTTGTTGAACCGATGATATTTTAAATCATCATAGATTTATGGATTTAAGGCCCTCAATTCTATAATTGTTTGTGAATGATGACCTAAATTAGTCCCTATAAATATTTACATTTTTCCTCAAATTATGTTTCTATAATTTCCACAAATTTTCTCGTATTCGAGATCATAATATTGTGGTGACTTTTTCATTCCCCTTTTCCTCTTATTAAGACTCGATTTTATTAACCAAATTTCCTATGTGGGTTTTCCCATGAAGTTATTTTATATTTTCAACCTTCTATTTTAGAAGAACATTTTTAAATTACGAGGATGAAATTTATTGCATTAGGGAAGAATGTAACACCCCAATATTTCATAGTATGTTATTTCTTAAAAGTAATTCATAAACTTGCACTACACCCAACACCATGTTCAAGCTCACTACGACTTACCAATCTAGTTGTTCCAAAGAGTTTATGAATAGTTTTAAAGTAATTTTGAATTTAATATATTCCATATAATTTTTACATCCATATTATCTAATTCATAGACATAATTTAAGAACAATTAAATTTTTTAGATAAAGGAAGTATTTTTTGGAAAATGCAATTTGACCACCTTTTGAGGGAAAACCCATTTTAAATCCAATATATTATAGTTTTATATATTCAATTTCAAAAAATAAACTTCTTCTTTATAATATGGATATCAAAATTTATTTTTTATAAATTTTTGGTATTTTTCTAAAAACTTTCATATTTTGGTGAATAGTGAAAAATACTAAATTTTAATTAAAAAACACTTTTTTAATCAAAATAATATATAGTGTCAAATTATTAATTTGATTTCTTTTGTAGTATAATTAGATTATATTTTTATCATTTAATACAATTTAGATCATTATAATTAAATTCACTTTAAAATTGGACATATACAATTGTCAATCTTTTGATAGATTTTGTTTCTTAAAAACATGCAATTTGTTTTGACCACAGGAATTAATTTTAAATTAAATAATTCAACATATATGTTTAGAATTTCCTAAAATAGACATCATTTTTTAATTAAAAATATCAAATATATATTTGACTGAATTTTTGGTATTTTTATGACAAACGTTAATTTTTGATGAATAGTAAAAAACACAGAGTTATTGGATAAAAATGAATTTTTATTTAAATAATTATTTATTTTATTTAAATTTATTTTAGGTAAAAATAGATATATAATAACTTTATATTTTCAAATTAATTCATTGGACTCATTTTATAATAAATTTAGATATATTAAAATTTTATAAATATTTTTACCGCCTTTTTCCGACCTCATAGGAGTATTTGCAAATTTGCATTAAACATAATTTTACCGCTTCTGTGAGTGGAATTTCAAAAATTCTAGAGAAACGATTAACCTCAGTATGTAAAATGTTGTTCAATAAGATGAAAATAATTTTTTTGAATAGTACCTGTTCACTTTTATTTACCACGGTTAAGGGTAAATAAGGTAATTAAAGGTAAAAATAATATTGAAATAATTAAAAATTACATTAACACATGTCTTAACGTTATTTGATGAGTAATGGCCTACCACGGGAATCCTTGGAACGATTTTCGGACCCCATTGAGCCACTTATAAATGATAATCACACTATAGAGTAAATAATTTAGTTAAAGGAAAAATTAAAATAAACCAAAATCATTTTGTAATTAATTTTTATATGGTATTACATAAGTAATATTTTTTACTATAAATATTTATTGGAAATATAAAATTATTTCCTACATAGAAGTTTTTTTTAATTTATAAACATCAAATAAATTAAATTATTTATGACACAAAAATGATACTGTATTTACCACATTAATAAATGATTAAAATAAATTAGATTATAAATATTTAAAAAATATCTAAAACATATCCAATTATTATTGGATTAATTTATTTCGACTATGAGTCCTCTTATCATTGACACTAATTATTTTTAGAATTTTAGAAACTGAATGTCATTATATAATAACATAATACTTTGACACATTCCTCAAAGAGCCCCTCATCCCCCTAATAAAAAGAGTCAACTTTTAACAAATTTCTCACACCTATCATGCCTTTATGATTGTCCAAAATCTGCCAAATTAAGCTCCCAACATCCCTCTTCTCCTCATAGAATCCTTACCATTGGCAGAAGGCACTTCAAGAAGTCCTTTTTGTTCAAACCAAAGGAAGTTACACAAATTAAAGACAACAATTTCTCGTAACTTATTTTCTTTTGTTTTACATCTCCAACTTAAATAATCTTTTTGTTCCATTACTTTATAACAACACCAGTATCATCAATATACTAGTATGTTTTTATGAGATGTATTCTAACTACACATAAAAACACCTCCATCTAATGGAAGAAGAAAGTAATGTTTCTATGGAAGGAAAACTAACGCCTCCCTGAACGATGACAGTTCAATTACCTTCTTCTACCTCTCATGGTGGAAATTATGATCAAATTGTATTTATATATGATATATATTATTTTTATGTTTTCTTAATTCTTTTTTATTCTACTTTTATTGCATACCGTAATGGTTTCGATTATGGGTAAACACAATAATTTCATTTAAGGAAGTGCAGACTACACCCCATCAAAGTGATATGACTCATTAATACCATATGTGGGATGTATAAAGAATGGATTTAATGATATTATATATAATATTATACTGGAATTATAATATAACTATGTATACTTATTTTTTAATTAAATGAAAATAATATGTAGAAATGAAAGTAGCATTCAAGTGTACGTACGACTTACCGTCTCCATGAATGGTGCATTTAATTTCTTACCCCAAAATGATATGTACTATTATAAATACATATATATACTGGATATGTATGATATATATGATATCTAAATCATGAATATCATTCTATATATAATGAAATTTTGACCATTTGACCAACTTGTAACTATAATGTACTCATTTTTGACTCAAGTTCCAAATATCTACAAAGCAAACATTATTAACTTAAATGATTACATAATGTTTATAACTTGGTAATAAGTGATAAAAAAAATAATAAACATGAAAAAGGATCTTAATCAATTAGAAATAAAATTTAGTTTATTATTCATGATATTAAAGAAATAACGAGACAAGTTGGACATGAGGTAAAGTGTTTTTTGTCTCACTATTAATTCTATGAGATTTCCATTGTTCACCACTTATTTATTCCAAGTAGTGTATTGTGTAATGCCATTTGATATATATTATCATGATTATCTTTACACTATGGATATTTTTTGATTCATTTGGTTGTTATTGAATATTGTTCATTTGACCTAATTGATTAAAATGAGGTAAGGGTTAATTTCACAATCTCTTTATTATTCGATGTTGTTTATACGTAAATATATACTGGGAGATCATTATCATCCACATCCATGTTTGTCTAAATTGTGTTTAAAAACTTTGTTACTATTTTATAGACTATGGGTTAATGTTTTTTATACCCTTTTTTATCTTTTATATGATGTTTATAAAGGAATTTTTCCATTGTTTTCCAAACAAGGTACATTATGACCTTTTCGACCAAATTAATGTAAGAATTGTTTTTTTAACTAATACGACAGGTGCAGCTATTTTATGCCATTATAACATTGTCGAATATTCCCCTAAAAGCTTATAAGAATATTATCAAAATAATTTTATTTTGTATAATTATATTACTCTAAAATTATTTCAAAATAGAAAGAAATATTTCTCCAAAAAGGGTTTTGATTTCATCTATATCAACAACCTTTTATGGATTTTTTGTTTATTCGATGTTGATTTATTATGAGACAAAACATCCATATTGTATTGATGTTTTTGTGATATTTTTGACCATGGATGTTCTATTCGTATTCCATTCATGGTTTATGGTTAATGTATTGATATTTTGTATTCTAGTTTTAATAAAAATGTTTATGTTATATTTAAACCTCTTGTTAAGATGAATGTGTTGGACTAGTATGTTCTGGGTTGGGGACATGTAAATGTAAGCCCTCTGAGTTGGGGTCTGGTTACAGCTGACCCTCTGGGTTGGAGCCCGGTTATAGAGGCTCTCTGGGTTGTAGTCCAGTTACAGAGGCTCTCCATGTTGGAGTCTGGTTACAGAGGCTCTCCAGGATGGAGTCCGGTTACAGAGGATCTCCGGGTTGGGGTCCAATTACAGTTAGCCCTTTGGTCCTAGCATGAGGCCTTGACAAAAAATTTAATGTTTGGTACTATAAATTCCCTCATTATGAAAATAATATTGTTGGATCAGGTGGTCATTCGAATAGTATAATACCCATGATTATTTTTTATTATTTAATTATTTAATCACCTCATATTCCAGCCATAAAAGTATTCCTGTTTATTATTTGTAAAGGAATGTGGTTTAAATTATTCACCATTCTTAATATTTATATTATATTTATTTGTATTTCTTACCCTTTCTGAGCGTTTGAGCTCACCCCATTCTATGTTTTATTTTTAAAATCATTCCTAGAAATGTATTTTGATTGATATACAAGGATAAGCTAAGCGAATAATGGTTTTCATAAATGATTATTTATGTTGTGTTGTATGTTATAAAGTGTAATGTATCATTCATGTTTGTAATCTATTTTCCAAGACTACTAAATGGATTGGTCATTTGGTACTTGATTCCTTGTAATCCTTCCAATGTATTAAAATAATGCATCGATTCTGAGTGACTGGGTTTGGGGCATTATAACATGTCCCAAGTATCATTAATTTTGGTTTGGGAATGATTTACCTAAGTATGGAAGCATAAAACATTAAAAACAATTCATAATATAAATTTGAAATTTTCGAGCCAAACATATCATAAAAAAAAACCAGAACATGATAAATTGGTTTAAAGATAATAAAAGTGGTCCAAACAAAAATAATCATAGTATCAAGTCACAACGAAAAACTCTACAGGACAAGGTTTCATCGCCAAAAAGTTGTGACCACAAATCCAACCCAATAATGGGGACTTGCACCTTGAACCACAATAACTCTTAGATTTTCCTTTACATGAGTCAAAAAAAAATTTACTTACACACAAGGGGTGTATGTAGGGTGTGAGAATAATTGTAACAACCTGGCCCTACCTCATTGACATGAGGAGGCAGTGAGGGCTACTAGTCCATAAGCAATGCTCCCATGACTCCAAAGGCTGGTAATAAATAGTGAGGGCTTAAAGATCATGTTGGGGAATTATTTTCCCTTAAGAAAAAACCAACCAAACAATACATAAACAACCAATATATGAATCATATCAATTTAATTACCCAACCTACATTCCCAAAAGACAACCAAGTTTTTCCACAACACAAATCAAAACCAATACAACTAGACATGTCCACAAAACATCAGAGTACACTGTGGAAACTAAAAAACCAAAAACCACCATCCATGACACCTCCACTACTCCAGAACAAGATCCAAACTGAATTCTGCACTATGGGATCACAAAGATCCACTAAAGGACGATGATTCCTTACCTTTTCCCACGTCACGATACACAACATCTGCAAAGACACCAACGTGCCAAAGCAGGGGGTGAGTACTAAAAATCAGTAGGATTTCCCCAAATGACTTCCCTACACATGCCACTAGGACAAAACCATTATCACATTTATATAAAACAGTTTATATAAAATACATCCCAAGTGCAACAATTTTCATAATCCCAACATGTCCTTACCCAACCATCACACCCAAACCAAGAAACCAAAGAACTGCCAACCAAGAATGCCACAATCCATCTCATCATTTCCATGTTATCACAAAAACTTCCATCTTGAAAATAAAATCACAACAAAAAACCAAACAACCAAACAACCAAAAAACCAAACATCCAACTGGTGGAGCTTCCGTCCAAGCCGTTCATCAATTTATAGCTACTGGATCTTCCCGTCCACTTATCCTTAGATAGTGGTCCTTCCATCCACTATCCATACCTTTTTTATTGTGGTACTTCTCTACACTTCAACAAAACATTCCAAACAAACCAAACCAAGCATATAACCTACTATGGTCATAACATCAAGCAATCATCAATGTTTCGTTTCATATCAATCCATTTCAATAAATTATCCATTTATTGAAAACCATTTTCCATGCCAACCAACATTTCAATAAGACAAAATTTTTATTGAAAACCCTTTCCATCAATAATTTTCCCAAATAAATTTCATCAACACATTTTAAAATCTCCATTTTAAAATTTACAATATAATCATTTCACCATAAAACCCCCTTTTATCAAAAATTCCCAAATCCTCAACAAAGGGATTTCCAAAAATTTCTCATAACATTTAATAATTAATTCAAATCACAACAAATTAATGTTAACCAAAACCATTAGCTATATCCTTGTGGTGTCGAGAGAGAAGCCACCTACCTTTAGGGTTCCCAAGAAATCGACCCACAAACAACCACACCTCCAAACCGGCAAATACACCACCAAAACCTCTCTAGATCACCTTCCGTAACCATAACAAGCCTTAAAAATAACTTCCAAGGCAACCCTAACCTTAGATCTACACACAACAAGTGTAAATATAAAAAAAAGAGGGATGTAGATATAGAGGAAAACACAGAGAAACCAAGAGGATAGACTTACCCAGGAGAAACCACCTTGAATCCACCTTGAAACCCATTTTAATCGCTTCCAAAATGTAGGGGAGAGACCCTAGAACCCTTGAGAACTGTAAATACTAAGTGAATCTCAAGTGGGAGGAATATTGGAGTGAAATAAGGAAATCCGTAGTGATCCTGGAACTTATAACCCTAACTTTAAGTGGTCTCACGGTTAGCCCGCTTGGTTTGGAAAACTGTGCGCACACCACTACCTCAAGAGCCTGAGTGCGCACGGTTTTCTCGAATGGTTTGGAAATCCGTGTGCTGGCTGTTCGAGGCCTACTGTTTCAATAACAAGGGTTTTCATAGTTTCCGGGGGAACCAACATGGTTTCAACTAACCGTGCTCAAACCGTTCACCCCATTAAAAGCCTCCAAACACATCCAAAACCATTCCAAACTATACCAACCTATTACCAACTCATTACATTCACTTTTTAGACAATAAATAGAATAAAAAATGCCACACACCTCAAACCAGGGGTGCTACATTCTCCCCACCATTGGAATTTCCATCCGCATAAAGTAGTGAACCTGCCCTTTACCGAATGAGCTTGGGACACTACTCGATCATCTCTTTCTCCTGCACCCAAGTCTCCTATTGAATCTGACCATGCTTCCAAAAAACACGAAGTGAACCTATGATTTTACCATGAAAGACATTATCTTGGTTATCCACCACCCACACTGGAATGTGCACCGACGAAGCATCTGGTTCTAGCTCAACATGATCCCATCGAATCACATGGTCACGACCGGGATGATAATTTTTCAACTAAGAGACAAGAAACACATTTACCGCAATAAAACGTGGTGTCAAAGCCAAAAGATAATCCACCTCACAATCCCAGTCAAAAATATAAAAATGTCCACTATAACTCGGATATATCTTTCCCTGCTTCCCATACCGATGATGTCCAAACCTAGGAGAGATCCTCAAGAACACATGATCACTCACCAAGAATGACAATGGCCATCAACGACGATCTTCATACGATTTCTGATGACTCTGTGCCATCTCCATTTCCTTCCTAATCAAATTGATCTTCTCCGTAGTCTCCTGGATAAGACTTGGTCCAACCATCGAGGACTCACCCGTTTCCACCCAACATAGTGGAGAATGACACGGTCGCCAATTCAATGTTTCAAATAGATCCATATGTATGGATTCTTGATAACATTTATTGTATGAGAACTCAACCAATGACAAGATCTCCTCCCATTATCCACCAAATTCCATCACACAAGCCCATAACATATCCTTTAGAGTTTGTATCATCCTCTCAGATTGACCATCCATCTGAGGATGATAAGCCATACTCATCATCAAATGTGTTCCAAGGGAATCCTGTAAGGATTACCAGAAACAAGATGTAAAACTCAGATCAATATCTAATTCAATAGAAATTGGAACTCTATGCCTCTTTACCACATCCCGGATATAGATTTTGGACAGATCCTCCAACATATGAGATTCACGAATTTGGATGAAATGGGATAACTTTGTTAGATGATCCACTATCACCCAAATGGTATTGTGATTCTTGAAAATTCATGGGAAACCTATGACAGAATCAATCTCTATATGATCCCACCTCTAAATAGGGATTGTTAAAAATTGAAACATCCATTCTGGCCTTTGATTCTTTGCCTTGACTTGTTGACAAGTCAAGCATCTCAAAACAAAATCAGCCACACTTTTTTTCATACCAGCCTACCAGAACTATGCCTTCAGCACTTTATATATTTTCTAAATTCCAGGATGAATATCCTACATGGAATGATGATATGCCCTGAGAAGATCCTCTTTACAAGAAACAAGTATCACCATCTGATTCCAAAAACACAAAACTGAATCTCCATTCAGTTTCCAACCATCAATGGTCTCCCCACCATTGAGTCTTGAGCCCATGGTCACACCCCTTGAATGAGATATTTGTGCCTCTCTAACCAGGATATCCAAGTCAGAAATCAACAAAATCGTAAATAAGACCACTCTATCTCCCTGGTCCTCACATTCCAATCGCATATCATCTATAACTGACATCAACTATCACTGGTCTGATGCATGTTTCACCACCTATGGATATGATTTTCTACTTAATGCATCCGCCACCAAATTTCCCTTAACCGTTGTGTACATAAAGTCAAAATCAAATATCTGGATATGTTTCATCCATCTCCTTCTCCTCAAGTTCAAATCCCTTTGTGATAAAATATGTTTCAATCTCTTATGTTCTGTATATACCATGAATTTACCACTGAAGAGATAATGAAGACACACTTTCAAAGCATGGACCACTTCTTCCAAATCCAAATCATGAGTTATGTAGTTCTTCTCATTCACTCTCAACTACCATGAGACATATGAAACCACATTATTCCATTTCATTAGAACACACCCCAACCCTAATCTCGATGCATCACAATACACCACATACCCTTTTCTTGATTATAGAAAATCCATGATTGGTGCTTGTGTAAGATGACCCTCTAGCTCTTCGAAACACAGCTGACACTCTTCATTCCACTAGAATGGAACATTTTTTCTTGTCAAAGCTATCATTGGAGAATCCAAATGTCAAAAATCATGAACAAAATGCCGATAATTCCCAGCTAGACCATGAAAACTCTATATCTCAACCACATTCTTTGGTGTTTGCGACGAGATAACAACCTCTATATTTTCTGGATCCATTAAAACACCCCTTTTAGAAATCAATTGGAAAAGAAAATGAACTTCCTTTATCCAAAAGTCACACTTTGACAATTTGGAATACAACCAATGATCCCTTAAGATCCCAACAATGTCGCATATGCTAGTCATGGTCCGCCCTTTTCATTGAATACACTAGAATATTGTCAACAAGCACCACCACAAATGAATCCAGATATCTATGAAATATTCAATTCATCATTTCCATAAACACCACTGGCACTTTACTTATATCAAAGGGCATAACCACATATTCATTATGGCTATATCTACTTCTGAAATCTGTTTTAGAAATATCATCCTTCCTCACCCACAATTGATGATATCCCGACCTCATGTCAATCTTGGAGAACAATTGGGCTACCCTCAACTGGTCGAACAAATCATCAATTTGTGGAGTTTGATATCTATTATTTATCATAACTTAGTTAAGTCTACGATAATAAAGACATAGACTCAAGGTTCCATCCTCCTTTTTCACAAACAACACTAGCGCTGCCTAGAGAGACGTGCTAGGCTGGATAAACACTTTTCTTTCAAACTCTTCCAACTGGATTTTCAATTCCCACAATTCACCTGGTGCTATCGATAAGACGGATGTGAGATAGGACTAGTCCTTGGAAAGGGATCAATCATAAAATATACTTCTCTTTCAGGAGGTAACCCAGATAATTTATCAAGAAAAAACATCCATTAACTGATCTACCACTGCCAGATGAACAACCTGCTCAACACCATCTACCGATTCCAACGACAATACCGCCAACTGATATGATAACGTACCCACTACTGGTGCCAACAAACCTGTTGCACCCTTCCTTTCATGCTTCTCTGCTCTAAAGATATGTATAATGGCATCGTGTGTCGTAAAATCCATTTTACATGCATCACTATCGATTTGGGCCATAAAATACACCAGCCAATTCATTCCCAGGATTACATCATACCCATCCATCTCAAGAACTACGATATTACAGGTTATCTAAACCTTTCCCACAACGATACAACATTCTCTACACCAGAAGGCTTGACACTCTCTTTGACCCATAAGAGTTTGATGTTTCTAAAACGAGGGCATAATTTCTACCCTTAAACCCAACAAATCAACCACACGTGCACCAATAAAAAATTGTGAAGAACCAATATCATACAACACATGAATCACAGTAGAATTTAATAGAATAATACCTCGGACTGTGGATGGTCCCGATTGATCATCAACTATAACCTGTTCAGCTGAAAACACATGTTTTCATGCCACACTCTGCTCTTTATTTCTTTTCTGAGGTTTCATGGTATTCCAAGAATCACCATGACCCACATTACTCTGCTGGTGAGGGGTATGTTGCATACACCTTCTCATCGATGCATATAAAGTCTTCGATCCCTGAGGAGTGTCAAGTGCACTGGACCTTGGAGAATTACAACAATAACATAGCAGATGCCCAATCTGCTTAAAATTATGACATGCTCGAGGTTGTTTCAAACAATCCCGCTTGATGCGGCTCACTGAACCACAATAAAAACATCCCGGCTTGCTCTGGGGCTTCGAGAGCGATTTTCCAAACTTGTTGTCGGATTTTATGCCATATTACCGCCATGGGAATAAGTTTAACTCTTCCGCTTGAACCCATAATTAGTGTTCCCACTATTTCCCATGGGTACCACCATGCTTCTCCCGCCCGGAGCTCCCAAAAAATCCCGCTCATCCACCGAGGCTCTATTCACCATCTCTGTGTAATAATCTATACACAAAACCACTATCTTTGAGTAGATTTCATGCCTTAACCATACTTCAAAGATCATTTCCTTCAACGACGTGATACTCATCACATCAGGTGAAAACCACACTATGTTCATGAACATAGCTGTATACTTTTTCACCGACATAAACTCTCTCTTCTAACTGAATAAATCAGTCGTACGCTTAATTATGAATGTATGTGGGTAGAATTTTTTTTACACAATTTCTCAAAATCTTCCCACATCATTCCTAGGTCTATCCCCGCTTGAACTACCAAATCCCACCACTGAAGGGAAAGATATTCGAATATATACGTGGAAAACTTCACATTCATATCCACCAGAACTCCCAAAAACTCAATGATCGTGTTCATTCTATTAAACCATGCTTCATCCCTTTCAGGATCTGAATCACACCTGAAGATGTGTGGATTCTGCTTTGGAAACTGAACCACATGATCCACATCCATTGGTTCATCCACTCTATTTCCACATTCCACAGGTTAGAAAGCTTTCACTAGACATTGCACTAGTTGCGGGTTCACCTGAGGCTTAGGTGCAACCACATTCTCAGCAGCCTCTTCCGGTTGGTCTCTAAGACACCTAACAAGATCCATTTCTTTAAAAAGGAAACAAAAAACCATGAGTCTCACTTCCTTAGACATCACTAAATCCCATTTCAAATCATATTTCACAACCTTATCACAACAAGGGTTTCCACCAGTTCACATTTTCCACATGTTCCATTTTTCACCATTTTGAAAACCAAACCATATTGAAAATACCAATTTATTCACAATTAAATTTCACACATTCATATCACATCATAAATCATTATACCCCAATGAAATATGCATCGTAGTGGGATTTTATTTCTACCATTCATGCCATGATCTTCTCATTGGCGACACCTACGACAAATTGATATCCAATGCCTATAAGTGTCTCCAAAACACTTATCTACCCAAATCCCTGGTAACATGAATTTAAGCACAAAAGGGTATGACATTTCCTTTTATGCAATACAATCCATGTTCTGACAACCCTATGCCTTGCTACCATCCCAACACAAGGAATGTAACCAAACAAATGTCAACACCAAATCCGAGAATCAACTCAAAAGGACTAAACAAACTGATACCACTTGTAACACACATCCCCTACATCATTGGCTTGAGGAGGCAGTGAGGGCTACTAGGCCTCAAGAGGCTTTCCCAAGATGAAAAATGCTGGAAGATAATGCTGAGGGCTTTAAGATCAAGTTGGGGAACGATATTCCCTTAAGACATAACCAACCAACCAATCCACAAACAACCACTATATGATGAATTCCAATTTAATTACCCATCCATGAATTCCCAAGAGACATCCAAATTTATCCACAACACAACTCAAATCCAATAAAACCAGACATTTCCACAAAACATCATAGTACACTACAGAAACAAAACTACCAAAAACCACTAGCCATGACACCACCAAAGCTCCACACCATACTCCAAACTCCAATATCCACCAAGGGATCACAAAGCTCCACTAAAGGAAGGTGATGCCTTACCTTTTCCCATGTCACGATACACAACATCTACAAGGAAACAAATGTGCCAAAGTAGGGGGTGAGAACAAAAACTAAGTAGGATTTCCCCAAATGACATTCCTACACACACCACTAGGATAAACCCGTTAGCACTTTTATATAAAATAGTTTATATTAAATAAATCACATGTGAAACCATTTTCATAAGCCCAACATTCCCTTACCCACCCACCACACCCAAACCAAGAATCTAAAGAAACGCCAACCAATCATGACATAAGTCATCTAATCATTTACACGTTAGCACAACCACTTACTTCTTGAAAAGCAGTATATAACAAACAACCAAACAACCAAAAAACCAAATGGTGGAGCATCCGTCCAACCTGTTCATCCATATACAACTAGTTTCTCTTCCCATCCAGTTATCCTTAAATGGTGGCCCTTCCATCCACTATCCATCCCCTTTTTAAAGTGGTACTTCTCGCCACTTCCACACAACATTCCAAACAAACCAAACCAAGCATATAACCCACTATGGTCACAACATCATGAAATCAACCATGTTCTTTTCCATTTCAATCCATTTCAATAAATTATCCATTTTTTGAAGACCATTTTCCATGCCAACCAACATTTCAATAAAAAAACACATTTATTGAAAACCCTTTCCATAAATCATTTTCCCAAATAAATCTCATCAACCCATTTTAATGTCTCCGTTTTAAAATTTACAATAAATGCATTTCACCATAAAACCCACTTTTCCCAAAAATCCCCAAAACCTCAGCCAAGGGAATTCCAACAATTTCACATAACAATTTACAATTAATTCAAAGCACAAAAAATTAATTGTAACCAAAACCATTATCTCTATCCAAGTGGAGTCGAGAGAGAAGCCACCTACCTTTTGGGTTCCCGAGAAATCGACCAACAAATAACAACACCTCCAAACCGGCAAACGCACCACCAAAACCTCTTTAGATCACCTTCCCTAACCATCAAAAGCCTTAAAATTAACATCCAAGGCAACCCCAACCCTAGATCTACACAAAAATTTGTAGATCTAGAAAACCAAGAAATAGAGGGAGGTTGATCTAGAGGAAAACACAAGGAAACCAAGAGAAGGGACATACCTGGGAGAAACCACCTTGAATCCACCTTGAAACCCCTTCAAATCGCTTCCAAAACGTGTGGGAGAGCCCCTCCAACCCTTTAGAACTGAAAATACCGAGTGAGGCTCATGTGGAAGGAATATTGGAGTGAATTGAGGCAATCCTAAGTGAGGACAGAACATATTACCCTAACTTTATGTGGCTTCATTGTTAGCCCGCATGGTTTGGAAAACTGTGCGCACGCCACTCCATCGAGAGCCAGGGTCCGCACGGTTTCCTCACACGATTTGGAAAACTATGCATAGACAATGCGATTCATAATGTCTCGAGACCAAGGGTCTACACAGTTTCCTGGGGATCCAGCATGGTTTCCACTAACTGTGCTCAAACCGTACACACCTTTAAAAACCTCCAAACACATCCAAAACCATTTCAAACTCTCCCAACCTCATCCCAACTCTTTTCATTCACTTTAAACACATATAAAATCATAAAAAGGCCACATACCTCAAAACGGGGGTGAAAAAATAATCCCAATAGGATACCACTCGATGATTCAAAAGATAATGCAATACAATGTGAAAAAGAAAGCTGTTTTAATACGCAATGAAAAAGTAGTGATAAAATCCAAGAAACGTAACTTTCAATTGGAATCAGTTTTCAATCTCCAATAATCAGAATGTTTCCATATATAAATATAAATTTTATCAACTATATTTTACAGCTTAAAACACTCCAACACAAGGTAAAATACCACAATCATAATGAGCACAAAAATCGTGAACAACCCTAGGAACTAAATAGTATCGAGCCCCATGTACCTCATACCTCGGTGTAATGTAACCATTTTAAATCCATTCTCATGCACAAGCCTCTAGTAGGGAAAATACCCATAACCGAGTGGTACCTAATCACCATCCACATAGTTTAGTTATAGTTGTCGTTATCCAAATGCTACGTATAACAGGGATAAAACCCATCAGGTCAACTAGTCGTACTAGTACACATCTAGCCCACCTAAGTACCTAGGATTACCCCTTTGAGCTCAAAACATTTCAACATGAAACACATATAAATTATCATGTAAAACACCACTACTGGTTACATGCACCTAATACTATAGCTACACAAATTTTATACCATTTAAAACACAAAACAAAACACTTGGAGTTTCAATAAAACAACTTCATCCAATCTTTCCCTATATCGCACAAAAAACACATTGAAACCCAAACTTGAACACCATGTGCATACTCACATTAATAAAAATAGAATTAACATAACCTTTAAAATTTATTTAAACCCTTTACATGAGTTATAAAACAATCCTCAATAATAATCACAAAAAATAGCAAAGTAAAGTACCAAATTCAACACCAAACGGTTAATCAAAAACCATTTTCATAACGAACATCACCCAAAACCATTTTTTCAGAAAAAAACAGAGGATAAGAACATTGAAAAAATTGTATTCAAACCTAATAGAGTTCAATAGAATAAACTAAATAATTATTGGGCATCCCTTAAGTTACTAACAAATGATTTATATGAAAACCCCCACCTTTCCCCTGAACTTGGCATTAAAAATTCATTTTCCTTATAATTTCCACTAAAAACAATTTTTGAAACAAAATTCAAATTAAATATACATTACAATATGATAAAAATGGAATCTAGATCACAAATATTGCATTACAAAAGGAATCATCTACCAATGTAATGAAAACTCTTGAATCACCATGCGAAAATCCAATTGCACCACCACCGCACCTAAAGGGGCTTATACCAAACCTAAAACTACAAGAATTGACAATCAAAACAAATGGTTAACCCTTGGATCTTAACCCTACCCCTTAGTGACCTGTTACTTCATAGAAAAGTGAAGAAACCATAATCAAATAGAATGAAACCGTAATCAATTTGAAGGTGGAATGAAATGGACTAACATACTTTAGGGATCTTGAAGAAATATCTCATATACACCAGTACATTAAATTTAAAAATTCCAAAATTCTAGGTTTGTTTTAAGAAGAATGATGAGGAAATTTAGGAACTGGAATGGAGGAAAAAGTGTAATAATTGTGAGAGTTATGATGGAAAGAACATACCTCCTCAAATCTAGACAATTTTAGAAACCCTAATATCATCTGCATTCTATCAAGGTGGATAGGAGCTATAAAGAGTAGGTAAAAGGCAGGGCGCATTTTTGGTTTCAATGGTCTTGGGTGGGTCTTTAAATCACTGGAAAATCATTACCATTGAATATGTTAATAAGGAAACAGAATTCATTTTAAAAACAGTTAATGGGCTTTCGGGAAGGCTCAATACCTTAAATAAAAACTCATATACACCAAGGTTATTGATTTATAAAGGATACAAATTTACATGGGGGTATTAATAGGTCAGGGGAGGAGTTTTTGGAATTTGAATGGATGAAAAATGTTAAAAAACTTATGAATTATAAAAGAAATTATATTTATCTTTAAAACAGGATTTGGGCTCATGGTTTGGCCAAATTCATGAAAACTCACCCATTCCTCCAAAAAAGCTATGGAAACCCCCAAAAAAATGAATGGGCAATATATGAAAAATACCTTTTAAAATATGCCATGTATGTGACAATTTTCCCCACCATTAAAATATCCCATCCTAAAAATCAACCTGAGGACTGATCGAAAAATAGGAATGAATACTCTTCCTCAACCCATGAATTCTGCTCCCATGTCTCATGTGTGTCACTAACACGCTGCAAACGAACCCGGACCATTGGAATAGACTTCCCTTGAAGAACCATCCCTTGAGAGTCAACTATTTTCACTGGCCGGTCAGAAACTAACAAGTCAAGCTCTATCTCTAGTTCATACCAACTCAGCACATGGGAAAGATCAGGGTTGTATATTTTCAACTAGGATACAAGGAAGACGTCATGGATGGATGTCAAATGAAGAGGTAAGTAAGTCATGTATTACACCATTCCAATATGCTCGATGATCCCAAAAGGTCCCACATGTAGCGAAATCATCTTCCCTTGCATCCCCAATCAATGATGGCCAAGACGAGGGGATACTTTCAAGAATACCCTATCACCCACATAAAACTGTAGGTCTCGACTTCTCTGGTCAGCATAAGATTTATGAAGACTCTGAGATGTCAACAAGCATTGCCTGATCAGTTTGACCTTCTCAGAAGTGTCTTGCACAAGGATTGGCTCAAAAAGGGACGTCTCACCTACCTTGGCCCAACACAGGGGGGGACCAACATGGCCGACCATAGAGCACCTCAAAATAAGACATTCGAATCAAATATTGGTAGCTGTAATTATAATCAAACTCAACTAGAACCAAATGGATATCCCAGGAACCTCCAAATACTGTGACACATGAACAGAGCATTTCCTCCAAAATCATATTTTCCCACCATTTCTGACAATATCTCTAAGGATGGTATGTTGTGTTCATCTTAATCTGAGACCCAAAGGCCTTCTGAAGGCCTTACCAGAATCGAGAAGTGAAACTGTGGTCTCTATCTGAGACAACTGCTAATGGAACACCATGCAGCCACACCTCCTCTTGATGATTTAAACAGCCCAACACATCCACATTATTTGTATCTATAATCAGAATGAAGTGGGTTGATTCGTTCATAAAATCAATCACCACCCAAATGGAATTCTTACCACAAGGTGTATGAGGGAAGGCAAAAATGAAATCCATCGCGACTTCGTACCATGTCATGGTAGGAATGGGTCATGGATGGAGCAAACCAGAGGGACTTTTCTACTCTTCTTTCACATGCTTGCATGTATAGCATCTCGATACAATGTCCGCTATGTCTCATCTCAAACCAGGCAACCAAAACTGCCTACAAACATCATAATAAATTTTGGTGGCAACTGGATGGACATTCCACAAAGAATGGTGGTTCTCCACCATCACCACCTTTTGAAGATATTACTGCACTACTTAACGGCCCATGAAGCACGAGGATCCCCCAGGATATGATAACCAATTAGAGGATATATCCCTACCATGATGAAACTAATTCGACAACTAACAAAGCCCATCACTAGGTGGTCCTTCTGAATCAACTCCTATAGAGAAGGAGTCCACAAGATTCTCTCCAAGAATTACCTTCCACTGTGTTCCCTGGTCTACACATAAATATAAGAAAATATCCCCATCAAATTCCACAGATCACTAGACTTCCCCAAAGCCTGCAGTAGAACTCTTCTGCTCAAAGAATCGTCCATAATGTTACCCTTTTCTGGGGTATAGGAAATTTCAAAGTTGAATCCCTATATGTACTTGATCCAGAGACACTGCCTCAAGTTGAGGTGCTTCTGTGAGAAGATATACGCCATGATTTTCTGATCATATTAGTCCAAAAACATCTCCCCAAAACGGTAGTGACACCAAGTCTTCAATGTATGCCTCACCACTACCAACACCAAGTCATGGGTTGGGTTGTTCTTCTAATGTGGTTGATGTTTGTGAGAGTCATACGCCACCACATGATCATCCTCCATAAGCATACACCCAAGGCCCACACCAGAAGCACCACAATAGACCACATATCCCTTTCCAGTCTCTAAAAAAATCAGCATGAGTGATGTAGTCGACTGACTCTTCAGCTCCTCGAACAATTCCAAGAATTCAGGGCCCCTATACAAACTTCACCGCTTTCCCAGTGAGGTCTTTCATCGGTGAAGCAAGAAGAGAGATATCATGAATGAGTCACTATTAATAACAATCCAGGACAAGGAAACTCCTAATCTCGAACACATTCTTTAGCTGCTCTCATGAAATAACAAAACCAATCTTCTCGAGGTCCACTAAAACCTCTTTCTCAGAGATCACATGCCTGAGAAATTTCACTTAATTAATCCAGAATGTTCTATTTGGAATCTTTTCATAGAGGCAGTTATCTCGCAAAGTGCCCAAGACGGTTTTCAAGTGATGTTCGTCTTCCTCCTCATAGCTAGAGTATATAAGTATGTCATCCCCGAACACCATAATAACGGAATCCTGATATTGTTGGAAAAACCTATTCATGAGTGACATAAAGACCACTAGAGCATTGGAAAATCCAAAGGGAATGACCAAATACTCAAATTGGTCGTATCTGCTTCGGAAGGCTGTCTTTGGGATATCTGAATCCTTCACACTGAGCTGATGATAGCCTTAACACAAGTCTATTTTTTAGAACCACTTTCCCCCTTCAATTGATCTAAAAAATTATCTATTCTTGGCTAATTGCATTTATTATTAATTGTAACTTTATTCATCTTTCGGTACACAATGCACAACCGGAGGGATCCGTTACCCTTTTTCTCAAAACAACATAGGAGCGCCCCAAGGAGAGATGCTCGGGAAAATGAATCCTCTGGATTCTATATCATCCAGTTGTATCTTTAATTCCCTCAGCTCAGTGGGGTCCATGTGATAAGTGGGAAGAGATATTGGATGTGTTTCTGGTGTTAGATCAATTGAAAAGTCAACATCCTACTTTGGGGGGATACTTGAGAAATCATCCCAGAATACCTCCGGAAACCCATTCACAACATGAGTTAGTGCAAGACCAAGGGAAAGACCATCATCCTCTAGCATGAGCGATGATAATTGTATTGTAAAACTTTCTAACTCAGAGAGTGGAGGTCCTGCACGACCTGACCGAGGATCACATTCTCCTCAAAAAACCTGACGACTCCCATCAGGTGCCATGAAACCCATTCACCGCCTATAGAACTCAATGTGTTCCAGTAACTGTACTAGACAATCCATACCATGTATTATGAAAAACAGTTCTATATCTAGATCCAGGAGGTCCCACTCCTTCTCATCCCCTGACATGTATAGCGCACATGAGGGGAACCTGAGGCCCTGCTCCTTCTGCTTTCCCACCGGTGTCACCAAATCCATCGTGAAGGACATAAAATCAGTTGGAACATTCATCATGTCCACAAAATGGGTACAAAAAAAATGAAACAGAGGATCCAGTATAAAAAATTTCAGTAGGTATAGAAGATGCAATAAAAATGGTGCCTCGAAATGTCGATGGTCATGCCTCTAATCTTTTTCGCGCCAGATACACCACATGGAGATGTCCGGTCTCAACCGGAGGATAAACACTAGTCTTATTCTGTTCCCTAAACTAGATCTACCCAGATGATGACCCTTCCCAACCACAACGAACAAAAAATCAATATCCCCATGTCCTCAATGTCTCAGACTATTCTGGCACTCCAATTGAAGCCACTGACATGCCCCACACACAAGTGGACTTGCCACACCGCCGAAGCTTTGTAAAGGACCCATTAATCTACATTGATAACATGATTCAAGGGAATTGGGCATGCTAGTTGGATGTGCCATGGTTTCCAACATTGGTGTCACCTGACAGATCTTGGATCAGAAGCCAGAATCCAAATCTGTCTAGAAGAGTGTCCTGAACTACCACCTCCTTTATTCACATGTTCCACCTACTTCCTTTTATTCTATAAGGAGATTCCACCAGCCACTAGTGATAATGAACCAGAGAATCCAGCCCTGCCTTTCTTATCAATCTCCACCATGCACACCCGATCAATAACCTCATCTCAGGTCCTCAGCTTAAACAAAAACAACATCGGGTATATCTCGAGTCATAGTCCTTTCTCAAATATATGGGCCTTTGATTGATCATTGGAGATGATATCTAGATCATACCATACAAACTCATCACTACGGATTCCATACTCCATCACATATAAATTCCCTTGAAAAAGGTCCATGAACTGTCTGGACTAAGCCTAAGCCATCACCTCAGGACAGTACTATTTATTGAATACAACCTTGAAATCTCCCCAGTGCATTTGCTCATTATTTCAAGCCCGAATCACTGAATCCCACCACTTAAGACTGGGACCCTCCAATAGAATGTAGGAACACTTCACCATGAGCTCCTTGGGTTTTTACATGATTTCAAACATACACTCGATCTTCTCGATCCATTCTTCTTCTTCTTGGGGTTCTGAGCTACCATAGAAGGTAGGAGGCTTGTTTTTCAAAAACTAATGTGCTTTATCATTTCTTAGACCAATATATTCTACCCTAACAAGAATATGTGTATGAGATGGTCCCTATTTCAATTCTTGGATAGCTCTAAATATAGCCTCTACATGCCTCTGATCAGTTGGTGTGGGACAACTCTCTCCAGCTACCTCTTCTGTGCACGTGGGAGCTTTCTGGGGAGGCATGTTGCAACAAAATTAAAACAGTCAAAAACAATAGTAAATAACACATTTATGAAAATCTTAATCAAATATATCAAATATAAATAAACTAGAAACATTTCATTAATAAAATAAACAACTACTCCACATCTTTCTGATGTCTACATGTGGTCTACAACCCACATGTCTCAGCTGGAAGTGAATTCAATCCTTAAATTCCAACATCCCCTGGTGACTCAAGGTTTACTATGAAAGTTGTCGTCCATGAACCCTACTCACAACCAATACCTCGAGCCCCGATAGTCCTAGCTCCACTCTATCCCTACTCATCCCAAAACAGCTATATAAACAGTAAAAATTAACCTCCTCTGATATCATTTTGTCACGAACCGAATCTGGTCGCCACCAATACAAGCACCAAACCCGAACCTTGACAGTACCCGAAGGTAATTACCTTTCTCCATAGGAAGTAAAATGTTTCCTAGTATCATTAATTTATTTTTGTGATTGATTCACAAGATTTTGAAATCATAATACATTAAAAACAACCCATAATATAAATTTGAAATTTGTTAGCCAAACAATTCTTAAGGAAAAACTAGAACTGGATACATTGGTTTAAAGACAATAAAAGTTTTCCAAATACAAATAATGATAGTATCAAGACATCCCCACAAACTCCACATGACAAGAAGTCATCTCCCATAAGTCGTCTCAACAACTCCTCCCCAATGATGGGGACTAACACCCTGAACTGCCTTCAACCGTAGCATTCCCTTTACCTTAGTCGAGAAAAATAAAATCTACTTAAAGACAAGGGTTTTAAGTAGGGAGTGATATTATTACCAATTTTATTGAACCCAATTATTCCAAATATAATCCAATACAATTTGAACTAGCAAGTAGTTTTAATATGCAAAGAAAAGGCAGTGATAAAATCCAAGAAATGCAACATTCAATTGGAAGTAGTTTTCAAGAAAAAAATATTAAGAATGTTGAAAAATTTAAATATAAATGTTAGATACTAAATTTTTCTACCAAAAACATCCCAGTACCAGAGAAAATACAACAAACATAATTATCAAAAAAATCGGGTACACCCCTAGCCACTAGATAGTCTCGGGCCCCATGTACCTCATACCTCGGTGTAATGTAACAATAGTAAATCTGTTCTCTTGAACAAGAAACTAGTAGGGAACATACCCATAAACTATTGGTCCCCAATCATCATCCACATAGTTTAGTTAGTGTTTTATTTATCCAAATTCTAAGTGAAACATGGACAAAACCCATCTGGTCCACTAGTCGTACTATTACAAATCCACCGCTACCTAGGTTCTCAGGATTCCCCCTTTCTGCTCAATCAAATTCAGCATAAACACATACCCATTTTAATGTATGACACCACTACTAGTCACTTTCTTCTAATAAAGTAGCTCAAAAATATTATTCCATTTAAAACGCGCATCAAAACATTTGGAGTTTCAATAAAAACATCTTCTACAAATATTTCCTTATTTTGCACCCAAAACTCTATGAAAACCCAACTTGACCACCATGTGCAAACTCACATTAACCAAAATAGAATTCACATAACCTTAAAAAAAATTTAAACCCATTACATGTTTTATAAGACAACCCCCAATAAGGGTCACATAGAATAGCCATGTATAGAACCTAATTCTACCCCAAATGGGTACTCAAAAATCATTTTCGTAACGAACGTCACCCAAAAACAATTTCGCAGAAACATCCCGAGGATAAGAACATCGAAATTATATTGTTCATACCTAATAATGTTCAGTAAAATCAAATAAAAAATTATAGGGAATCTCTTATGGATCCAACAAAAGATTTATATGAAAACCCACAACTTTCACATGAGATTGGCATTAAAAATTCATTTGTTTTATAATTGGAACTAAAACCAATTTTGGCATCCCCATTCAAATTAAATTCAAATTCAAATTCCATAACCATAGCTACTAGATGAAAATGATTTCATTCCAAAATAAATCACCTACCAAAATAATAAAAAATATTGAATCACCATGCAAAAATCATGTCGCACCACCACCGCCCCAAGAAGGGCTTAGACCAAACCTAAAACCACATGAATTGACCATGAAAACCAATGGTTAAATCCTAGGTTTGAAACCCTATCCCATTTTTCACTTGGTAATTTAAGGAAAAAAGAATAAACCCTAATAAAATAGAATAAAACCCTATGAAATTTAAAAATGGAATAAAATGGACTAACTTAATGAAGGTATCTTGAAAAATCTCCCCAAAACACTAGTATAAAAAATTGAAAATGGCCACAATTTTGGGGTTGTTAAAAGAATAAAGAATAGTTCATTTGTAAACTGTGATGGATGAAAGAGATTATGAATTCATCGAGTTATTATGGATGAACTTACCCCCTCAAATCGGGCTGATTTTAGAAACCCCAATATTCTCTACACTCAATCGTGATAGATATAAGCTCCATAGAGGGGGGAAAGAGTCTGGAAGCATGTCTGGATTCAATGGGATTTGTTGAGGCTACGAATAACTAAAAAATAATTAACATTAAATATGTTATTAAGGAAGAAAATCATTTTTAAAATAGGAAATGGGCTTCCAGGGAGATCCAATACCTTAAATAAAAACCCAAATAAAACTTGGTTATGGATTTATAAACCCTCTGAATTGAAATGGGGGGCTTAATAGGTTAGGGGAGGACATGTAGGAATTTTAATGGATGAAAAATTTGGAAAAAACGAATGATTTATAAAACAACTAAAATTTATTTTTAAAACTGGATTTGGGCTCATGTTTTGGCCCAATTCATGAAAACTCACCAATTCCTCCATAAACCTTGGGAAACCCCCAAAACAAAAAATTAATGTAAAATAAATGAAAATTTGATATAAAATATGTTATTTATATGACATGCAGTTTCATACCAGGTCCATAGTATGGCCTATTGTCATGTACGATGATACCCGAAGTCAAACAAAAAACGCCTTGTCTGAGATTTCAATCCTTGATAAATCTAAGCCAGTACCAGATCAACATGTACTAACTAGAAAGGGATGTATTTTATTTAAATAACCATAAAATATATTCCTTACTAAAATTCTTGTATTTTCTTATATGTTTATCCTAATATACTATCTTATGTGTTTTTTCCCCTAATCTATGTTATCTAAATCATGTTTCCATGTTCTCTACTAAACATCCTCAGATATTGACTATAACACCCTGAACTGAGAACGACGTCTTTGATGCATTACATATTACATAGATATGATTTCAAGGAATAAAATTACAATGTAATGAAACATTTAGTATTCTTGAAGAATATATATACATACCTGTACTCATATTACATTGAGAAAAGTAACTATAATAATATACATAAAACGAACTAATATACCGCATCTATGAGAACTCAATTAATGGAATCATTCCAAAAACCATTTTAAGGTTTAATAATGAATGGGGTGATATAAAATTATATATTTGGGTTATAAATTGTAGGATCATTAATAAATAATAACTAAATCATAACCAAATTGGCAGAGTAAATATAGAATGGTGAGTAAATAAAAAACACACACCATTAATAAACAGGGAATAAAAATGCTTTCGTAAATTTTTTCACAGTGAAAACATCATGTAAACTAATAATTGAAAATGAATAAATAGATTTAAAATTAATTAGATATCATTTTTCATGAACATGATACCACATTACTATCAAAATAGGTTATGTATTTGGGAAGATACTGGCCTGATTATGTTTTGGAAACAAACTCCAAGGGTTTGTCACAAGCTGTTTGTCTCGTGAGACCAGTCAAAGCACTGAGGGGCTATATTAGGACCCAAAAGTCCCTGCAAGTACAAATCATTATTTATATATAGATTTATTATAAGTAATTTATTTTATCTCAATATCTATATATAGTGCAGGATACAGATTTAACAATACATCCACAATTAAATCAACATTCCAAATAAACACCATCTATAAAAGGGGATACATCTTTTGAAAATGATAATATATATGAAACCATATATTATATAAATAACATATTTATAGGTTAAAATGAAAAATCATCTCAAAGGGTCATTAGCTACACCACATAAAATGATAAGGTGGATAATACAGTGTAAATCACAATGAAATTGAAACTGAAACAGAGTCCGTTAAAATATTTTAATAAATCATAGAAATAATCACCAAGTGAATCATTCAACATAATTAATATAAAGATAATCATGGTATTATATATCAAATGGAAGAATAAATACCCCACATATATGAAATAAGTGGGGAACAGTGAAAATCTCACCGAAATTAATGTGAGATGGGAAACCCTATACCTTATGCTCGAATGTGTTCTTCGTTTGATCTTAATGACCAAAATAATAATAATTATCTTCATTAATTAATAATTAAAAAACACATATTATTTTAATTTATTTTTTTATCATTATTAGGGTCATTCAGGGATTTTTCATAGGTCAATTATGATCCATTTTGTTTATTTGGATGCATCTTCTTCCTTGAATATCTTGATTCGTTTACTTATATTTATTAATGAATTTCATTGGTAACATCATTAAAAATATAGAATTTTTAATATATTTTATTAGTGGGTTTTTATAGATATAAATCATTGTATAGTAATTTTGGTTATATATCATGACGATAAATCATTAGATAAAAGTGTATGATAAATGCATTGATTAACATCGTGATTTTGTGCATAGTGAACTTGTTGTTTCGTATTATTATTCTATATTATATGTGTGTATTGATTAAAGAACAATAAATAAGATTAAAAACATATATTATGATCTATATCAACCATAAATAATGTTTAATGACCCTAATTGAAGACTATAATATAAATTGAAAACCCGTTGTATTATAAAATTATAAATTAACACATATCAAACAATGTTTTCATTTTTATTATAAGAGAAGGGAGACAATTTTGATGATGATAAAATATTACATTTGAATAATAAAATTCATTCAATGTAGATTACTATAAGTATCATATCTTTTGGATGAGGGTAGATGATTATAGAGAAATTGATGAATGAAAATTATAAAAAGAAGTACAATGAAAAAGGAAGATAGGGTCACCTCTGGATTACTCTTCCTTAAGAATATCCGTATGGCCATCCTTTTTGGCCTTTTGGTGATACAATTAGGTTATTGGACCTGAGGGGATGCATTTTTATGTTTATTTGGAATAACATAGGCATGGCTCAAAGATAGAGTAGTGTGGGAGGAAGAGGAGGTGAGGGGTGTTGTATATTGTGGAGGGGAGGTTGGTTCTCATAATTTTATTATCATTTTATTATTACTTTACACTAAAAAAATAATGAGGGGTCTATGAACTAGAATAGATAAAATATTATCTGAGTTTGATATGTGGGTGGTTAAGTCACTCATTATGTTAAGAATAGTGTTTTTAAATTATAATGAATCTATACGGTAAATTAAAGTAATTTATTTTTCACCGAAAATTCATATATTTTAGGAAAATATCAAACATTCACCCAAAACAACTTTCGACCTGCATAATCTTAAATTGTAATCCATTTTTCAAAGATAATTATCTTTTTAGGGGAAATTTAATTATTAACTAATACCATTATTATTCTAAAATTATAGACAATAAAAATATTCATCCTCATTTTTAAGGTGCCTAGAAATATTTATCCTTTTAGGGGAAAGGATTTCATTCATAAAAGGAATATTAATATTCATTATGGTAGTTACTATTCATAATGGCACTTTATTATTCCTAAGGATGTGTTACTATTCAACGAAAAATTATGTTGATTCTATTAGATGCCAAACATCATCTGGATCAAAAATTTGTATGTTTTTTTTAAATTCAAAACAATGATCATGAATATTTAGGTTTAATGCCTTTATTATGTCCTAAAATAACAAATCATTGTTATCACATAGACTTAGTGATTCTTTCCATAAAGGCAATGTAATGAATTGAATGTATTTAAGAGGAATATACCATAACATTTTTGGGGTTTATAATTAGTGGAATAAATTTACTAAACATGGATATTAAATACACCACACAAAATATTTTTTTAATTATATAACATACAGAAAAAGAAAAAAATATAATAGGGGAATATTGTATTTAATGAAAATACAAATTTTCAAATAATTTAAAATTTTTATTTATCAATCTATGGTAGTCCTTTAAAAAAAATTGTACTTTTATTTAAATTATTATCTCATGTGTCCTAAGAATAAGATACATTTTTGTATCATATAATATTATAATTTCATTGATGATAAATTCCCAATTTTAAATACATAAAGATGTCAAATATGATAATTAAATTTGAATTACAATGTTCACAAAAATTAATGAAGGGATATATAACGATATAACAATCCTTATATGGTTTTGGGAGAAAAAATTCATTAAATTGTCATATAACGTTTATACAATATGTGTATTCCTTTTCTGAAGACATTAACGATTATTTTTAATTTTAAATTATTTTAAAAATTCTTTAATCCGTAATGTTTTAATGTGTTTCAATGATATGACTAAAATTTAATCCAAAATATAAAAAATAATTAACAAAATTTCACATGGTTTTGTGAAATTAAGTATTTAATACTTACAATTATTTAGTGAAAAAAATATATCAAACAAAATATTTCAAATTCCAAAACTCATGAAAAATTTTGTTCAGAGAACAATGAATTATAACCCTTTTGAATATATCTAATATGATTCCATTTTATTACAATTTTAAAATATTTTGTGCCAATACTTTAAATATTTTTTACTAAAATATAATTAATATTTAACATAACCACTTTTCATGTAAACTAATCATGAATCATAAAATGAGATGAAATATAGTATTTTTATATCTATTTTCTAGATAATACTCTTTAATTTTTATAATAAATATCATCATTCCTTGTTTCATTGGAATTTTTTGAGGGAAACATTTTCGGTTACTCAACTAAAACTATAACCTACATATTCATTAAAAAATATTCATATTATTGAAGAAATATAACATGGGAATTTTTATGAGGCCCACACATATTAATTATATTATTCAAATATTTATATAATTACATTCTAAATTATATTTACAATTTATAAAAAACATTTATTAATAATTATAAACCCTAATGTGAGAAATTTTATGAAAAAACCCATCGATGTGGAATATAAATATTCTATTTTACCATTAATCCTTATATTGTAATGGTTCATGTTAATGAAAATGTGAAACATACCAAGTTCCAGAAACCCAATCTATATATTTATATGATATATTTGGATAAAATATTTGTATTATTAAAGGGTCCATAATGTTAGTAATCATGGAGGTCTGAATATAAAGATCAATTAAATTTCAAAATTTAAAATAAAATATGAACATATTAGATGAAATTACTATACCTTCCTTCATATCATTAAAAATTAAACATAGTCAACCTATTGGAGTTATAGGGAATGGAAAAAAAATTTCTGAACTTAAATCATCATAATTGAGTATAATAAGAAAAATATTTCATAATATAAACACAACAAAAGTGATATGTCAGATATAAATGAACAAAATAATGGCATAATCTACTGAAACTAATGGAATTATATATATAATAAAATAAATGAAATATAAATAACAACAATAACTAATATAATAATTTTTTAATTCATAATTATGGACATAAAAAATATATTTTTATGACTTTTAAAAAGACACATTCATATTATTGAAACATTTATTCTGAAAAACAAAACATATTTTTCACCCATAATACCTAAAATTTCATTATTGGGATATAAAATTATATTGACACTTTTTTCTTGATTAATTCTAAATAATTCATTGTAATTATCATGAAGACCTTTTATGTAATTTTTAAAGGAACCATTGGCTGAAATATACTTGAATATCCAGATGTTGATAACTAAAAATAAAATCATCCACATTCATTATAATATTGTTTATTTCTAGGTGAAAATCCATTAATCATCTAAGAAACAATGGGGTATCATCAATGAAATCATAAGTACATTTTTAATGAAATATATTTTTTTGGGTACATTCAATATGATGGGTTATCCACTGAATACAACGAGTAGGTAAATAATCTTCATTGGTGGGGGACAGAGGAAATTATAAAAAAATTCATTATAAGTGTTCATTAATATAGAATAAAAAATTTATATCATAAGCCCTATTAATTTATTTCCAGGTTTAAATTCTTATACCCAATCATAATGGATTAGAGTGATGATCGATTCATTTCTAAACTATCCATCATATTGGTGACCCCACCTATGTGAATTCAGAACCAAAATACATCCACTTACCAATATATAGATATTTATTTCTTTTTAATAAATATTTATAGATTTATTGTTTACTAGAACAATGGATGGAATTTCCCCAAAGGGAATGATTGAGTTTTACATTGGTTTTGGTTACTCTATAATCAAATGAATATGATATATGGATGAAAATATATATTTTAAAATTCAATAAAACTGATGAGTAACATCAGAAAAATATTCGATGGAAATTGTTTGACCACTGAAAAGAAATAGCTATTGAATATAACATGAGCCCCAAAGAATGAAACCAAAGATAGAAAATAAAAATATATTTCTTAGGATTTAATCCATCTAAATACATTGATGTGGTTGGATTTAAATTAATAATCTATTCCAATGAATAATGAAATTTCATGATATAATATTTTAAATATGGGTTATGGACATCATACAAAGTAAACTATGATCAAAATACACAAAATGTGTTAAGATATGAATTTGAGATACTAAATAATTACCAATTTTAATAATTCCATTAAATTTATTATAAACTCATATATATAAAAAATTATATCTCAATCACATAATATATAACCATAGAAAAATCAATTTTCATATATACTTTTCATAAATAGTAATTCAATATAGGTTTTCTTCATATTTCTCATATTGAGTCTTTATAATTGTGATCATTTGTTCTA
The DNA here is from genome assembly GCA_963277665.1 of Viscum album. NCBI lineage: Eukaryota > Viridiplantae > Streptophyta > Magnoliopsida > Santalales > Viscaceae > Viscum > Viscum album. Next base: position 837,560,118 of record OY728164.1, on the reverse strand, counting down.
GTTTCAAAATAGTGGTATCCATATTAATTATTATTTTTAATGCTCATCATTTCATGGTATTTAATTATTGTATTAGTGAAAATTCATAATGATGTATTTTTTTAAAATTCGATTAAGGAGTTTTTTAATAGTTTTCACTGCATATGAAATCGATAACAATCATGTTTCTTTCATTCACATCAATCAAATTTATTTTATAACTGATAAAATAATTTATATATATCAGCACCAAAATAAATAAATATTTATTTAAACATTTATATTATATTATAAGTGTATATATGATCCCTTGGTCATTAATTATATAAATTCACAATATTTTTCATGTAATTGGATGAACTGAAAAAACAATATGTCTGGATTTGATGAATGATTTAGAGTTGTTTAATGGTAATAGAATTATAGTATATGTATAATGAAAATTTTAAATTTTCATTATATCAGTATATTAGGGATATAGAATAATTAACAGATATGAAAAATAACATAATTTGAATAAATTATTATATTTTTTGTGTACTTATTGCAATCAATTAAGAAAAAATAGAAATTTAATAAACATATCATTAATGGTTTTGAAAATATATTACCGAAAAAACCCATAATGATATCATAAAGATCCTATATTAAATTAAAATTTCAACTTATTCCATAATTTTAATGTTTTTATGAAAAATAAAACATGTTACATACTGCAGGTGGTAGTCTAAAAAATACATGAATTATAGATTAATTTGAATTAATGGAAATTGGAGTGGTGGTTAGAATTTATTTCCAAAATATATCAATATTTAGTATAATATAAATACTAAAATAATATATAATATTAGGAGAAATTTATTAAATTTTACAATAAAAGGGAAATTTTTTTCTGAAAATAATGGACATCATTTGAAATCTTTGGAGTTCTCTTAGAATATTACTCCGAAATAAATGGATTAGAATTAACTATATTAACGAGATGATTATGTATGTGAAAGGTAATTATAGGTTATATAATGGGGATATTTTTTTATAAGAACTAAAAATTTTACGGTTGTATTTATGGGGTAGTCCTATGGCCATTTTATAGGTGAAAAACAAGGGCTTTTGATGACAACTAAAGTTATATTTGATGTAAGAATATTATGAAGATTGTGTTAGGTGGGTTTGGTGTATAAACTGAATTAGTTAGTGAAATATATATTTGTTACATGATGGTATTAATTTCATACATAATAAGGATCTATGTAATTTTTTTTAACATTTCATTTTAAAAAATCTGAGACACCTCATCTACCTATTTTACCCATATAAATATGGATTGAAAAAATTCCATTATAATTATTTTATTAATATATTAATATTTTTACACTTATGAAAAATTTTATACAGGTTTAATATGGACTAAGGAGTGATATATATAAATTCAATTTCTATAAGTGATGAAATAATTAATAAAAATCTATAAATGTGATAAATAAAATATTTTTTTAAATGATATTTTCTGGGATTTATATTTTTATTTTACATTACATGTAAATTGAATCCATTTTTATAATTTTTTATAAGTTTAATCTTAATAGTTTTCTCATTTATTAATTTAGAATAAAGTAACATATCTAAATAAATATTATATAAATAAAATAATGTTATTTATTTGAAAAAAAAAATCATTTTAATTTTTCCATAGTGAATACCATTTATCCTATTTAATTAAATTTTTATAAATAAAAAATATATTTTCATAAATAAAAAATTGATACTAATTTATTTTAAATATAATTACTATTTTACAAATTATAATTATTTAATTTAGAAAAGGTTAATTTGAACATTTTGGTAACATAAAAATCATTTTACAAATTTATTATAAAAATAAATTTTAATCTAAATCATTATAGATATATTTAAAATATTTTTTATATTTTAAAAATGAAATATTTAAATTTATAAATTAAAAAATAAAAAATATACTTCTGAAAATTAATCTTTAGACTACACATTTTGTGATAGTATAGGATATTTTATTTACATTATATAGTTTGTTCTCCAATATTATATAATTTCATTGAAATGATGATATCCAAATCATGACATAAACTTTATTTCAAAATAAATTTTAGAATAGTTCATTTATAACACAAATATAAAATATCCATATATTATACCTTATTTATTAAATCATAGCTTATGAATTTATATAAAGAGCATAATAAATTTTATATGATTAATTTCTTGCTAGCGATCAAAAAGTGTCAGGAGTTTTTGATTATATAAGAAAAATAAGTTCCCAATAACTTGTTTGATGAAATTGGAATAATTATTTTGAATAATTCCAAATAACTTATAATTTGATTTAGTCAAGGAAAATAGAAGATATAAATAAAAATAATTTAGAAAATAATAAATCATAAATATATTAAAATCCAAGGATATTTTTCATTATGTTATAATTTTATAAAATTTTAATTCGGTGTTAATATATCTTGGTTAAATGATTTTTTTGAATATATTTTTTTATTAAAAAATATTTTTTCATAAAAATAAACATTATATAAAATATTTGTAAACTCACTAAAACATTTTATTAATATATTTATTCTCCTAAAAATAAATTAAAGTAATTTATTATTTTAAAAAATAATAAGGTATCCTTATTTTTTCTGATCAAATCATTTATAGATATTGATGTTGTAGAATTATTTTGATAATTTTATATTTTGACCTATTATGTAATAACATGGGGAATGTTTCTCGAAACATATATACAATTATTTTGATAAGAACATGATAGTTAAGCATAATATTATTCATTGATTTTCAAATTTCTCAAAAGTATGAATTAGTATTCATAAACCAATAAATGTTTAATGATATTATTGAAAATAAATACTGATGAAATTAATTAATGTATAAAAAATCAGGTTTGTAAATATTGTATGATATATATGTAAAATAAGCGAGAAAATTGATTCATGAAAATATTTTAAAAGTTATAAATATCCCGTAAGATAAGTATTAATAGATCCTAAGGATTGGATGTTAATGATTCATCATGTAGATCATTTAAAAAATGGGAAACATTAGTTGAATAAAATTTAGACATGGTAAAAATAGTAGTAATATTAATACAAAGATATTAGAGAAATATTGTAAACATTATTCTCTCTAGATAGTTGAGTTTATTAAAACATCATTTTGAAGTAATGGATTAAGTTTTTTGTTAAAAATAATAATTAAAAGTTATGATAGATTTGTTCATGTTATATTTAATAAAAACATTTTTATGGATGGATTAAATGATCGTTTTATTTGATTTGGATAAAATATAATAAATAATTCATTGAGTTTTTAGATAGTTTGGTGTAAATGAGACCGTTATATAGAGATATTTCTAATAGATGAATTTTTTTTACTATTGTTAAAATTATATATGCCATTCATGAGAGTGTTTTCAAAATTATTTGGTTTTTTTGGAGTTTAATATAATTAAATAATCATTAATTATGTGATATTGATTTTTTTAAAATATTTTCTATTGTATTTTAATACATCACACATCATGCTTTTTTATAATGATAAACTAGATTATTGATATCATAGTGAAATGTTATATAATATTTTTCTCACACGCATAAATGAGATGATATAAACAATATTGCATAATGTATATGTATAATACCCAATAGATATTCATTTATATGAATAGGCACAAGAAAATAACATCAAGGATTTTTGGACATTCAATAACTAGTTATGGTGTATTAATATATATTAGATGAAATAAAAGATAGTTACTCTAGTTATAAAAATCACAATATAATTAATGGAGTAACATCATAATAGATATAAATTAAGTAGATATTAGTTTACACACCCATTGAAATTAGAGGGAAAATAAATAATAACTATCAACCTATTCTTGGATGACATATTTGAAAATTTTTGATGCATCAAAGGGAATGGAAAGGGGGAACACAAGATCTAAATTTTAGAGGAATATGTAGTTACAAATTGGGGGTATATTGATTTTCAAAAACTCATATTTCTTTTTTTAACGTGGAGTTAATTACCATCATCTTGATCTTTTTATTATTCTTATTTAAAATAAGAAACAATTATGAGAAAAATGATCATAATTTCTGTTTATCATGTCATCAGTTTAATTTTAGACTATATTAATTATCAAAAAATCATTAAATTAAATATCCAGTTACAATAATTTATGATTTCAAAATTAACATGAGAGTTAATTATTTTCGACCACTAGAATCACTACATAATAGTGGTGGTTTATTCTCAATCCGACCATACACTTCCTATTTAAACAAGATTTTTTAGAGTCATATTCATATATATTCGTATATATATTAATATGTGGTGTCATAGTAAAACATGGTTCTTTAAAGATAATATATGATAATGTTGTTCTTATAGATCTTATCATATCCATTTTGGGTATTTTCTATTTGATTTGAGAATGTTCATTACACTAAAATAATTTTCATATAATATCTCAACATAAAACATGAAAAATATATATTTTATTTACCAGGATTTCTTTTAATATAATATAAATAATTATGGAGAGGATAATTCCTTATATTGTTTGACTTGTCCTTGATGTTCATGAAACAAACAATTATTGTATGGATCTCCGTGAAAATGGGATATCTTATGCCTTTCATAATGAGAAGAATATCGATTTTTACAATAGATCATATAATGAATTACCCACACCCTTGAAGAGAATACCTTTTCATGGTTGATGGGTATGAAACAAATAAATGTAATTTATATGAAACATAATGATATCCATTAGGTAGATAAATAAGATAAATAATTTGTGTTACAAACATGTCAGGATATATTTAGGATATTTTCATGGGAAATATTATTTTATATAAAAGTAATTTATTTATGTAAACAAATTTCTAATTTCAATTTTATGTTATGGTTAAATACATGAAAATTAAATCATGGTTAAAATATTATTTTGAATTCTTCTTGAAAATTTTTAATCTAGTATTTCTTCCATAATTAAAAAATATATGGATCAGTGGAAATAGATTAGTTTAAACATTTCATGATATTTTTTGAGATGAGAATATGTTCATGAATAGGACTAAAATTATAATATGATAGGGATATGGATTTATGTGTTCATAAATGTTGTAAACATATTAGTCGTAATATGTCTCATGAGGAATAATGCGATGATATAATGATATCATAAATTGTTATTAATTTTTATAATTATAATATTATGTCTTCCCTTGAATAAAATTTGAAAAGAGAATAAATTCATTCATACATTTCAACTATGGAATGATTGGATATAATTTAGATAGTTTCCATGAATGAATAATGTATATGTAAGTGACTATCAAGCTCTTTGAACATAATGGAAAATCAATGAATCTATTAAGATTATTGGAGGAACAAATTATAAATTTATAAGAAATGAAGAAACATATTGTAAATGAAAATTATAACAACACATGATACTATTTTTCATGATAATGAAATAAAGAAGTAATTAAAGGAATAAAATTATAAATGAAGTGTATAATTTATCACCTTAACAAAAGCATCGAATGATCCCGCTAGTGAAAAAAATTTGTGTAATGAAGAAGGAACATTTGAAGAAGAATTTATATATGATGAATCTATAAAATAAATTGAAATTTAATTGTATATTTTTTATGTATTATTTATCATTATATACCTAAATAGAAAATTTATATTTTAATGATATATAATGTCTCATTAACGAATTTTATTCATGAATTTATTGAAATAGAAATTATCATGAAGAAAAATAATTACAAAAAATATAGGCGATCTCTGTGAAATTATTTCAGCACGAGATGAAGACATTTATATTAACTAGAAAATATCATTTTAGGAGTTTGTATTAAATACATATTAAGGTGATGTTGATTCAAAATAAATTTTCTTAAAAAAGCTCATTTAATTTTCAATAAACAATCTATGAATATTGATAGAGTTCCAAATAAAATGAAATTGTTTTTTGTTCGCCTATGAATCATGTTTATATTCAAATGATAATACTCTTAATTTTATTTAACAGTAAATATTTTAAATAATAGAAAAATCAATGAGAGTAATGGGAAAAATTTTATTGCCTCACCTATAATGTGGAAAATACCTTTTTATTATATCATAGGCAGTTATGAAAATTCCAAATGAAATATAGATTTTATAAAGAATAAATACATGTAATAATCTTATGTAATCCCAAGGAATTAAAATTTTACTCTACACAATGATGAATTGAAATAGAGATAGTTAATTAAAAATCATATGGAAATTTAATAAGAAGACATTGATAAATTTTATTTCAAATCTGCGATTTTAATGATTGGATGAAGATATAAGTATTATAGAGATGATTGATATAAATATTTTGTGTGATAAAAGAACATTTCAATACCTAAATCATAGGTATATTATTAGTAAATTGATTGATAATTCGATATTTTGGCATGATAAAATAAAATCAATGAGTGAAGATAGTAATTAATAATTCACATATTTACATTCAAGAATTAATTGAGATGTGATATAAAAAGGTAAACTCAAAATATACGTGGATAAACATTATAATCTAATAATTAGAGTGTAATTAGAACTATAAACCAATAAATAATAGCGGTGGTGTTGAAATAAAACTAGTGGTTAAGGCGACTTATAGTATTCTTATAAGAAAAAGATCCTTTGAAATGTTATTTGACTTAATGATCCGATATTTCCAAAAATACGAAACTCTTAAAAGATAAAAATTGTTTAGATAAAGTATTCTACTCATAGAGACAATATATATCTTATAATTTCAAATAATATTTAATTACAAAAACTGGTTGTATGAAACTTGAATACAATTATGTTCACGTTACTGATTTGTTGAGAAATAATTTATTATTTTTATTTAATTATGGAACAATATAAATGATGTGTTATTTTACATGTTATTATTATTCATAATGATATTCAATGATTTAAAAATAATTAGAAATATATACTTGACAAAGTTCAATTTATTTAAGAAAAATCATAATAAATGTAGTTTTGGCTTGAGTATAATTGAAGGTGTATGTTTTGGCATTGAATAAATATACATTGGGTAAAAAAGTATTTGGATATTATTATTATATATGAATATATAACAAATCTAGTAATAATTATAATTGAATAGGACAACACATTTGACACATATCCAAAATAATATAATTGATTCCATGTATCATAAATTATTGGTGATAAAAAATAGATACATATTAATTTGATACAAACAGATCTATGAGGTTTAATCTGACAAAAATCATTCAATCTATAAAAATACATAATGAATTTATTTTATCATATTACATTGAATCTTTTTGAATAATTAATGTGTCAAAATCAAAATCTAAAGACATATTTACAATTTTAAATGTTTATAAAAATATAATTATATTTTTCATCAAAATAATTCAATGTAATAATGGATTCAAAAAACATAATAATTTCATGAATAACATGACAATCATAAAATAATACATCAATGCATTTCACTATATATTCCAAAAAAACTGTTACCTGAGTGGAAAAATCGATGTTTAGTTTACATATGGAGAACCATGTTTTCTAGGAATGGAACACCAATGTTATTTTTAATGAAATACATTATTACAACTGCATAAATTCTAATTATGCTTTTACAAAGTATAAACATAGTCAAGAAATAATATGAGAAGTGATTGTGTATGAATCACATTAGGAATTGTTTAATGGTATTTTAAATCCCATATTATATCAATATCATTGAGTGATAATAGTGTTGGTTTGATAAAAAAATTAGGTGGGGATATTGCTTAGATATACTGTTGGGGAAAGGCATTACAAATGTTAAAATCAATTCAAAAAGTTGATAATTCATATATATAAAATATTCTTCTTTATAAAATAAATAAATCAAGACTATAATATCAACTTAATGATGATATTATGTATTCAAAATTTGCTAATTATAGATGAATTGTGATTAGATTAGTTCTCATATATGATTTTATAATTTTTAATATTAATTATAAAATATTTAGTGAGGACGAAGAACTAGATTATGGATAAATAAGATTGCCATTATTTAGAGAACATGTTAAGCAAACAATAATATATGGATACCAAATAAATTTTGTAAAATCCCATAATAAGTATAATAATTTTTATTCTCACTTTCTTATTATACACATTTGAAAAGAAGTATAGACATGAAATTATAACATGAAAACTCATTTACAGGTATCATCTATTATCATTATTAAAATTAGAATAATATTAAAATTTTAATTTTCTCCAAGTCACAAAAAATAAAAATTTTCTAGGGAAAAATCATGTTATTAGAAATAAACTCAAGATAAGGAGAGAATAATTATTATTACTTTGTAGGAATATATTAAAAAAAATGTGCATATTTTATTCAATGAGACTCATTCTCATTAAGAAATACTTATATTTTTTTGAATCGATCATATAATATATCATCCATGAAATTATAAATTATTCCAAATCAAAATAAAGCTATTATTTCTAAATGGATTACTACATGACGATATCTATATTGATCAACTGCAATGATTAATAGTTTATAGACATGGTTGTAAATATTATATGTTGAAGAAACATATTTTTTTATAAATTAATTTATTTGAAAATAATATTTAATGTCTGATAATATGTTTTTTATAATGGATTTCATGAATGAAAAATTGGATTGTTCCTATATGTTATGTGATATGACACAATGTTACTCAATGTGATTATACAATTATAATTGAGGAGATACATTTATATATCAATAGTTTATAATATAGTTTTCTTTTGATTTCATATTATAAACATAATATGTTTTAAAAAACCATCCCAGATCAATAAGACAAGCCACCCAATCCAATCCATCACATAATATAGGAAAAACATGAAAATAGAAACAAGTTCTAGATATAAGAAACACAGTTAATACATTTAGTGTATGATGTAGAAATAGACAAGATATCTAAAAACACTTACAATCATAGATAAAATATATGAACTAGATTTTATGTCCCCACATGGCTAATAGAACCTCCAAACAAACTGAAACATAATGAAAAAGTAACAAAAGATACCGACATAATATTAATTTCTCTTCCCTCTATCATAATCCTATAATAAATGATCTAATAATGCCCAATATCATAAGTTAGTTTATAACCAAAGAAAAAATGGATATATCTAGAGCATCTATGCAATGCTTAATATTAAAATTGTAAAATTATTGATTTAAATTTTTTTGTTACAATGAATTTTTGAAAATAAAAAGCATTTATCAATCATTTTCCAATTTTATTCCATTGGTTTTGATAAAATAATTTCATATTCTCTATACAAAAATATTACAATTAGATGTCATAGAATAGTAATTAATATCCAATCATCAAGAGATATATTAGAAAAAACATATCCAAGAGATATCGTATCATGCAATGATGTGGGATAAAAGCACATATAAAAAACCAATGAGCAAAAATCCATAATTTAAACAATCATGCAATGAATAACAATAAATGAAAAATGATAAAAAAAACTCATAATGAGATTTATCCTATATGGAAAGGAATACTATAAATTCACAATAATAACTAGAAACACATTGGATCGAATAAATATTTAGTCCACTGATTTGATATAACAAAAAGATAAATCTTAGTTGTTTAACACACACTAAGGCTACCCATGTCTCTATCCAGAGGAACCCAATGACTCCTATGTGATATTTTCCAACACATTTTTAAATGAATTCTCATAATTTTATAAATCATTTTCAATTCTAATTTGATATTATCTAGTGTATAAAAACAAGGTTACAATTCAATAAAAACCATTTTCATAAAAAATCCAACTTTCGATAACATTTTCAATTCCCTAAAATATTTTGAAACAATTTATCACTTGCAATCAACGAGAATCCCAAATAATTTTATCATCAATGACATGATATTCATCATTGTTTCCCAATATATATAAAACTACCATAACTGTAACACCCCAGGTAAATAAATAATATGACATCTTTATATTTATCCATATTTGTGAATAAAATATTAATATTAATTTAAAGGGAATGCTATGCTCGATGGCGTACCCAATACGCAACCACGAGTTTCTTGGGAATCTTACGTTGCACTCTAATAATAAAATAATATTTTTTCAATGGTAGTTAACGCCTAGCCGTTGTAATGGCGGGAATGAACATAACTAACTACAAAAATATTATATATGTTTGTCAAATATTTTTTCTCTTTAAAATAAATGTTAGAGGATTGAAAATGCAAATGAATCCAGTTTTTAAGCGTAAACATTCTAATATTCTTTAAAAGGTCGATTAACCGCCTTTTGATGGTGAACCCCTTTTAAATCCACTTTTTGAAAATTTTATAAGCTCTATTTTTAAAAATAAACATTTTATTTATGATTGGGACATTGAAATTTACCACGGGTTAATATTTCGTATTTTTCTGACAATGTTCATTTTTCAATGAATAGTGAAAAATACTGCATTTTATATCAAAACTGATTTTTCATATAATTTAACTATATAGTTATATTAAATTTTTAATTTGTTTTAAAGTTTAATTAGAACATAATTTTACCATGTAATTCAATTATGGTAATTTGGATTAATTTCACTTTGGAATTGGGCATAAACAGGTGGCAAACTTTTCATAAATATTGTTTCTAAAAAACCCGCTATTTCTTTTGACAACGAAAAGTTTTTTTTAAATTAATTATTGCAATTTATGTGTTTATAATTTGGTAAAATGGATTAAATATTTGGATTCAGAAGGTCCAAATTATGTAATTAAGACTCTTTTGTTTTTGGACATTATGAATAGTAACGACGATAATTATCCATAATTATCTTGATTAATGAGTAATCAGGTAGTTAAACATAATAAGACAATTACATAAAAAACAAAATGACCACAACATGTGTCCTAAGTCTACTGGTTGTCTCATGGCCGACCATGGGATGCCTTGTGGAAAACTTGGGGGCCCCATGGAATCACTTTTGTGAGAAAGTGACTTTTTATCTTTTTATTTTTAAATAATGTTAAATGTAAAAAGAATGTATCACCTAAGTAAAATATTCTTAATATGTCTACATAAATGATATTTTGGACAATGAATATTCCTTAGAAAGATAAAGAGATTTACTACATCATGATATTTCTTTTTATAAATTTTAGACATTAAATAAATTATATTATTTATGACATCATGATGATGCAGCGATGACCTCAATATTTAACGATTTAAATAAAATCGAAAGATAATGTAAAATATAAGACCTACACTTGTACAGAACCTATTGGAAGGGCTGATTTCGAACCATTAGCACCATATAATCGAAAAAAATCAATGTGGGACCATTAAAATCCGAAACACATTTGAAAATAAAGTTACATTTTATACCTTTCCAAGAGTTCCCCTCCTCTCCTCTTATAAAAGGCCCCCACCTCTACCTCCTTAACCACACATCCAATGAATTTGGCTCGGCCAAAACCTGCCCATTTTGTCTCTCCACATCCATATCTAACTCTTTGAAGCCTCACTTTGGGCAGAAGTCTTCCCAAGGAATCCTTTGAACTCAAATCAAAGGGAGTTACCCAATTTTAAGGTGATGTCTTCACTTGCGTTGTTTTGTTTTATTTTGATTCTCCAACACCATAAACTCTTTTTATTCATTTATTTTGTAAAAACTACAGTATATTAAATATACTAGGATGTTTTTATAATAATCATTCGAGCTACACCTACACACACCTACATCAAATGGTTAATGAACATACTGTTTCTGTGGATGATGAATTTCTGCCTCACGAAATGATGATTGTTCAACACTCATATAACACCATAAAAGGTGGCCATTAAGATTTCACTATATTTATATATGAAATATAATATGTTTATGTTTCTGTATTTTTCTTTTGTGGCATACCTTTATGGTTTCCATTGTGGGTAAACACGATAATTTCATTTTAAGAAGTGCGGACTACCGCCCCCTAAAAGTGATTTGATTCGTTAATGCCATATGTGGGATGTATAAAGGATGGATTTAAAGTTATTATATATGATGTATGTTAAATATAAATGATTAATACAATTCTGTAATTAAAATATAGATACCTTTCATTTTGTTTTAATTCCATTAATATGACATAGAAATGAAAGTAGCGTTCATGCGTACGTACGACTTACCATCTCCATAAACGGTGCATTTCATTTCTTACCTCTAAATGATTATGTAATATTATAAATACATGAATATTCTGGATATATATGATATATATGATATGAAAATCATGAATATAATTCTGGATATAATGAACATTTGACCACACGAACAACATGTAATTGTAAGAAGTCCACTTTCGACTTAAGAATCAAATATCGACAAAACAAAAATTATTAACCTAAATGATTACATAATGTTTATAACATGGAAATAAGTGATATAAGAGGAATAATGAACTATAAAAAGGTTCTTAATAAAGTGGAAATTAACTTAAGTTTATTATTCTGGACGTTAAAGAACGTTCGAGTCAAGTCGGACCTGAGGTAAGGGATCCTACTCCTCTCTTTCTTTTTAAGTACACTATTTTATGTCATTCCTTTTAAAGCACATCTTTCTTGTTATTGGGATGTTATTTTATATTAATATTACTGTAATATTTATGTTCATGTGATGAGAGACCCTATTCTCTCTCATCAATCCATTTTGGATGTTTTGAGTGGCGCTGTTAGGCTGCTGAATTTTCGTAAGAGATCTAACCTCTCTCTTTCTTTTTAAGTACTCTCCTTTATGAAACTTCTTTTAAGCTCTTCTTTGTAATGTTGGGGGATGTTCTTTTATATTATTCTTTCTATAAACTTTATGTTAATATTATGATATACCCTATTTGATCTCATCAATCCATTTTTGTAAGTTTTATGTGGCGCCGTTAGGCTGCCGAGTTTTCGTAAGGGATTTTTCATCTCACTTTTATTCCCGTGAGATTTATGCTACATTTGCAACAATTTCCTTTGAGTTGTGTATGAACTGCCAATTATTATACTCTTTGTGTAATATACTTTCATTTATTAGTATTTACATCAATGATGTATTGTCCTTATTTCATGGGGTGTATGTTTTGAAAGATACCCAAGTCGGTAAGGGAAGCTTTCACCCTCCTCTTTTTAAAAGACTTCTTTTGTTGGGTCTTTTAATTTACATATTGTTATGTTTGGATATGTTCTCATATATCCTTATTTATGTAAATTTTATGTCGAAGTGATGAGATACACTTTTTATCTCTCCTCAACTCTTTTTCTGAATTTTGAAGTGACGCTGTTAGGCTGTCTAATTTTTGCAAGGGAACTTCTTAACACAATTTCGATTCTTTGGGATAAACTTGTAAACCTTGAATATGTCGTTCTATGATTATGTGGGAATGTATTATTATTGTTGTACAGTTAATACCCACTAATATTTCGGGTATTCGTTTGTCAGACATTGTTATGTAACTGATTTATCCTTAATCCAAGGATATCGTCTTTGTATGGGACTTCGTCTCAATCTCTTTTCATTGAGAAATATTTTTTTATACACAAATTTCATTTATACGGTGTATAAACCCCTTTTACTTTTACATTTATCCAAATGTAATCTTTTTTAAACAAAGAGTTTCACTAAATGACAAAAGGGAATGTTTTTGTCGTACGTATGAGGCGACAACTACTTCTCCGCCGCAGTGACCATTATTTGAGTTTCGGCTTCCTCTACAAGCCATACCTTATTTTTAAAAGAAAAATAAATACCATTTTTTACTTTTCATTTATTTTGGTATTGAAAATGTTCATCATAATGTATTTATATAAATGTGTTGTATTGATATCTTGTTATTGAAAGGTAGAAATGTTATGATTCCTTTATGCATGTTTTATGTGATAAGATTATGTTAAAGTTCTTGGGAATTATTATGAAGACAGGTGGTTCCATGATAAACTAAGGGCGGGTGAGCCTGATATAGCTCTCCAATGATTTGGGTAACATGAAGGAGTGAAACGTTAAGGTTTCTCCAAAGAGATTTAGGGAATATACTGTGGTGGGTATTCCAAAAGTAACCAAGAGGGTTACTTCCTACGTAAGAATGTTATGAGTGCCTCAAGTTACCTTTATTTCTTATGATTTTTATGATTTATTCATAATTTTATGAGGTATATTAAAGCGCTTATGTTTTATCGGTAAATTATGACTTCATTCTTATGTAAACATGTACTCACTTTCCTTTCCATATTTTTATATCCTTTACTGAGCTTTTTATGCTCATCCCATGTTTTTTTTGAAATGTTTTTCACAGGTCAAGGGAAAGGTACATGATATGATGATAGTGTCAAGAAATAATCCATGCTTTATTTTTAAATATGTTTCTGTTGATGGGAATAAATGAATACTATCTTTTATGTAACCACTTTGTTTAAATGTGGAATGTAATGCATGTTTTATGATCTAATTCTCTAAAACTCTAATCCTGAAAAGATCCTCAATGTGTAATCTTGTAATAACTCATTATTAAGTAAGGTTTAAGGCCTGGTCTTTATAGTTGGTATCAAAGGTCGGTATAGATAACTTTAGAGGTTAGGGTATTCTTTAAGCATAAGTGACATTTCCATAATGGTTAATATTTCAGAAAGAGTCCTATTTTTATATAATGTGAATGAGTAAGTATATCATAGTGTTTATCTTCCTCATTAGTACATGATGGTTTTGTTGATATACTCACACTAACCTTTTTGGTTTTATTAAATGGCTGGATCTAGCAGGAACCAAAGGAACAGTGGATGTGAAGGAAACTGTGACAGTTTTTTGAGCAAGCAACTGAATGATATGGGAGCTGCAATGAGAACTCTTGTGATTATCCTCAACCAACTCTCTGGAGTCACGATTGACCACCTAAACCTTGGTGATTTTTCTAAGGCATCATATATGCGAGAAACAAATCCCTACGAAACTACAGATAATAATCATAAAGGCAAATGTGTTCAAAAACCTATGTGTCAAAAATGTGGAAAGTAACACCTAGGAAATTGTTTCAAAGGGACAGAAATATGCTATAGATGTGGAAATGAAGGTCATAAAGCAAGAACCTTCCATGGAAAAAGGAAGAACACAGTTGACTCGAGGAAAGGGAAAGATGTTCTTTATGAGGGATCAATTGAATGTTTGAAATGCGGTGTGCATGGTCATTATGCAACCACATGCCCTATGAAGAAGTTTCCTGAATGGGATCACCAAGATCGTACAAATGTTCGTTTACCAATACCTAATTCTATTCTGATTGAGGATGAAAAAAATGAAAATGACCAATCAAAGGTATGGATTATTTTGTAACTATTGTTTTCCTAATTTGGAATCTTAGGATATGATTCATGATTTTGTTTTTAGGAAAGAAGTATTTCAGAATAAGTTGGAAAGGAATGGATAATGGGTCATGAAGAATGTTGAATGAGTAAGATGTCAACATATAAGGGTGTCAAGAGTTATGGTGAAAATCTTAAGAGTATTATGTCTCTTTTGATGATGGGGTTACATTAGAAGACTTTTTATAGTATTTGTAACTATGATGTTTAATATATTAAAATTTTATTCAAGGAATAGTTATCTGTTCTTTTGTGGAAATAGTTATAAATAAAAATTTGGGTTTATATGATCCTTAGTTTTGATGTAATTATGGGTTACTATATGTTATGATGGAAGTGAAAGGCTTGAGATAAAATTTAAGTAAAAATATGTTATGATTATTTTTAATGATTTTATCTCTTTTTGGGGAATGAGTTGAGAATTATATAGTTTTGGAAAAAGGACAACATGCAGACCGTGTGACAACTCGTCGCGTCGGACAAATCTGCAGGAATGGAACCCACAACCAAAGTGCAACTGGTATTTATAGCCTACCACTGGACTACATGAAGTCCCTGGTTAGTTTGACAGATTCCTTTTAGTTATACGATTTTATGAATTAAGAGTAAGTTGATTTTGGGTTATATATGGATATTTATTAACCTGTCATGGATGATATGTGATTAGGTTATTTAGTTTTCAATACGAGACATTAAGAGCAACTGATGTTGTTTGGAGATAAATGTTACGATTTAACTTGGAAGACTATGTGACTAAATCCTTCAAATATTTGGATTTAAATATTAGTTTGGATTAATTTGAAGAATTTTATGGACAAATTGATTATCGAATGGTCCTTGTTGAACTCTGGGTTTTGTTGGACAAATTTTGGAGATTAAGAATATATTTTATTTTTATAAAGGGTGATCCTTTTCTGGATTATATGATCTTGTACTATCCTTTTTTGTTTTGGTTTTTGTTAAAGTCTAAATACATGGGAAGTATATAGTTCTCTTTTTTGGATTAGGTGATTCTATAAAAGTTGATTATAGTACTCTTAATGTGAACTAGTCTTCCTAAAAACTTGTCTTTTGGAGAAAATATGAGTTTGTGTAAGGAATCTAATAAAAGTTGAAAGTCATCATGATAAGTGATTATGTATCTTTATGAATAAATTCCTCAATAAAAAGTAACTTAAAACAAAAATATTTTCTATTAACTTTTCCTACTGGGGAATCGAATACTGTTTAACCCATCACAAGTTTGTGATTTTCTTGTGGTTAACATTCTCCTAAACATGTTTTCTATCACTCTCCATCAGAACATGACCCTTTGTTTTTTCCTCCATGTCCATATTTTCATACATGGAATCCTAGTGTGGTTTAACTCGGGTGACCATTGTACTTATCTTTCATTATTTTAATGTGATTTTTTTACCGACTCTTGTTCCAATGTGGGACATTCAAAGATGTTTCCAAGCCCAATTTTAAAATTGCGAGGACACAATTCCCAAAAGGGGGGAAGGTTGTAACACCCCAGGTAAATAAAGAATATGACATCTTTATATTTATCCATATTTGTGAATAAAATATTAATATTACTTTAAAGGGGATGCTATGCTCGATGGTGTACCCAATACGAAACCACGAGTTTCTTGGGAATCTTACGTTGCACTCTAATAATAAAATAATATTATTTTAGATGGTAGTTAACGCCTAGCCATTGTAATGGAGGGAATGAAAAGAAATAACTAAAAAATGGTTATATATGTTTGTCAAATATTTTTACTCTTTACAATAAATGTTATAGGATTAAAAATGCAAATGAATCTAGTTTTTCACCGTAAACATTCTAATATTCTTTAAAAGGTCGATTAACCGCCTTTTGGTGCCGAACCCCTTTTAAATATACTTTTTGACAATTTTATAATCTCTACCTTTAAAAATAAACATATTATTTATGATTGGGACATTTAAATTTACCTTGGGGTAATTTTTGATATTTTTCTGACAATGTTCATTTTTCAATGAATAGTGAAAAATACTGCATTTTACATCAAAACTGCTTTTTCATATAATTTAATTATATGGTTATATTATCTTTTTAATTTGTTTTAAAGTTTAATTAGAATATAATTTTACCATGTAATTCAATGATGGTCATTGGGATTAATTTCACTTTGGAATTGGGCATAAACAGGTGCCAATCTTTTCATAAATATTGTTTCTAAAAAACCCCCAATTTGTTTTGACAACGAGATGTTTTTTTTAATTAATTATTGAAATTTATGTGTCTGTAATTTGGTAAAATGTATTACATATTTGGAATAAAATGGTCCAAATTATATAATTATGACTATTTTGTTTTTGGACATTATGAATAATAACGACAGTAATTATCTTTATTTATCTTGATTAATGAGTAATCAGGTAGTTAAAGATAATAAGATAATATCATAATAATAATAAAATGACCACAACATGTGTCTTAAGGCTACTGGTTGTCTCATGGCCGACCATGGGTTACCTTGTTCCAAAATTGGGGGCCCCATGGACTCTCTTTTTTGAGAAAGTGACTTTTTATCTTTTTATTTTGAAAGAATGTTAAATGTAACAAAGAATGTATCACCTAAGTAAAATATTTTTAATTTTGTCTACATAAATGATATTTTGGACTATAAATATTCATTATAAATCTAAAAAGATTTACTAAATCATGATATTTTTGTTTATAATTTTTAGACATTAAATAAATTAAATTATTTATGACATCATAATGATGCAGCGATGACCTCATTATTTAACGATTTAAATAAAATGGAAAGATTATGTTAAATATAAGACCTATACATGTCCAAAACCTATTGTATGGGTGTATTTCGAACCCGTATCACCTTATCCTCGAAACACATCAATGTGGGATAATTAAAATCCGAAACACATTTGAAAATAAAGTTACATTTTATACCTTTCCAAGAGTGCCCCTCCTCTCCTCTTATAAAAGGCCCCCACCTCTACCTCATTACCCACACATCCAAAGCCTTTGGATCAGCCAAACCCTACTCATTTTGTCTCTCCACATCCCTCTCTAACTCCTTGAAGCCTCACTTTGGGCAGAAGTCTTCTCAAGTAATTCTTTGAGATCAATCCAAAGGGAGTTACCTGATTTTAAGGTAATGTCTTCACTTGAGTTCTTTTGTTTTATTTTTCTTTTCCAACCCACTAAAATCTTTTTATTCATTTATTTTGTAACAAATAAACTATCTTCAATATACTAGGATTTTTTTATAAGAATAATTCGAGATACACTTACTCACACCTGCATCAAATGGTTAAAGAACATACTATTTCTGTGGATGGTGAATTTCTGCCTCACGAAACGATGATTGTTCAACACTCATATAACACATTAATAGGTGGCCATTAAGATGTCACTATATTTATATATGATATATAATATGTTTATGTTTATTAATTTTTCTTTTGTTTCATACCTATTTGGTTTCCATTGTGGGTAAACACGATAATTTCATTTTAGGAAGTGCGGACTACCACCCCCTCAAAGTGATTTCATTCGTTAATGCCATATGTGGGATGTATAAAGGATGGATTTAAAGATATTATATATCATTTATGTTACATATAAATTATGAATATAATTCTGTATTTAAAATATACATACCTCGCATTTGTTTTTAATTCCATTAATATGACATAGAAATGAAAGTAGTGTTCATGTGTACGTACGACTTACTGTCTCCATGAACGGTGCATTTCATTTCTTGCCTCTAAATGATTATGTAATATTATAAATACATGTATATTCTGGATATGTATGATATATATAATATCAAAATCATGAATATAATTCTGGATATAATGAATATTTGACCACACGAACAACATGTAATTGTAAGAAGTCCACATTCGAGTTAACAACCAAATATCGACAAAACAAACATTATTAACATAAATGATTACATAATGTTTATAACGTGGAAATAAGTGATATAAAAAGAATAATGAACTAGAAAAAGGTTCTTAATAATGTGTAAATTAACTCATGTTTATTATTCAGGACATTAAAGAACGATCGAATAATGTCGGACCCAAGGTAAGGGATCCTACTCCTCTCTTTCTTTTTAAGTACACTATTTTATGTCGTTCCTTTTAAAGCTCATATTTCTTGTTATTGGGATGTTCTTTCATGTTAATCATACTGTAATTTTTATGTTTAGGTGATGAGAGACCCTATTCTCTCCCATCAATCCATTTTGGATGTTTTGAGTGGCGCCGTTAGGCTGCCGAATTTTCGTAAGAGATCTAACCTCTCTATTTCTATTTAAGTACTCTCCTTTATGTCACTTATTTTAAGCTCCTCTTTATTATGTTGGGGGATATTATTTTAAATTACTCTTTCTATAAAATTTATGTTAATATGATTAGATACCCTATTTGACCTCATCAATCCATTTTTTTTGTTTTATGTGCCGCCGTTAGGCTGCTGAGTTTTCGTAAGGGATTTTTTATATCACTTTTATTCCCGTGAGATTTATGCTTCATTTTCCACAATTTACTTTTAGTGGTGTAATTACTACCCATTATTATACTCTTTGTGTAATATAATTTCGTTTATGAGTATTTACATCAATGATGTATTGTCCTTCTTTCATGGGGTGTATGTTTTGAAAGCTACCCAAGTCGGTAAGGGAACCTTTCACCCTCCTATTTTTAAAAGACTTCTTTTGTTGGGTCTTTTAATTTACATATTGTTATGTTGGGATATGTTATCATATATCCTTATTGATGTAAATTTTATGTCGAAGTGATGAGATACACTTTTTATCTATCATCAACTCTTTTTTTGAATTTTGATGTGACGCCGTTAGGCTATCTAATTTTTGCAAGGGAACTTCTTAACCCAATTTCGATTGTTTGGGATATACTTGTACACCTTGAATATGTCGTTCTATGATTATGTGTGAATGTCCTGTGATTTTTGTACACTTAATTCCCACTTATATTTCATGTTTTCGTTTTTCACACATAGTTATGTAATTGATTTATAATTAATCTAAGGATATCGTCATTGTATGGGACTTCGTCTCAATCTCCTTTCATTGAGGCTTATTTTGTTTTATACACAACAGTCATTTATATGATTTATAAACCCCTTTTACTTTTATGTTTATCTAAAAGGAATCTTTTTATACGAAGCATTTTACTAAACGACAAAAGGGAATGTTTTTGTCGTACATATGCGGCGACAACGACTTCTCCGCCACCGTGACCATTATTTGAGTTTTGGCTTCTTCTACAAGCCATTACATATTTTAAAAAGAAAAATAAATACCATGTTTTACTTTTCTTTTATTTTGGTTTTGAAAATGTTTTTCATAATGTATTTATATCAATGTGTTGTATTGATATCTTTTTATTAAATGATGGAAATGTTATGTTTCCTTTATGCATGTTTTATGTGATAAGATTATGTTATGGTTCTTGGGAATTGTTATTAAGACGGGTGGTTCCATGATAAAATAAGGGCGGGTGAGAACGATATAGCTCTCTAATGCATTGGGTAATGCGAAAGAGTGAAATGTTAAGGTTTCTCCAAAGAGATTTAGGGAATATACTATGGTGGGTATTCCAAACGTAACCAAGAGGGTTACTCCCTACGTAAGAATGTTATGAATGCCTCAAGTTACCTTTATGCCTTATGATTTTTATGATTTATTCATGATTTTATGAGGTATGTTAAAGTGCTTATGTTTTATGGGTAATGTACGATTTCATTCTTATGTAAACATGTACTCATGTTTCCTTTCCATATTTTTATATCCCTTACTGAGCTTTTTATGCTCATCCCAAGTTTTTTTAAATGTTTTTCACAGTTCAAGGGAAAGGTACATGATATGATGATAGTGTCAAGGAAGTGTCAATAAAGAATCCATGCATTGTTTATAAATATGTTTCCGTTGATGGGAAAAAATGAATACTATCTTTTATGTAACCACTTTGTTTAAATGTGGAATGTAATGCAAGTTTTATGATCTAATTCTCTAAAACTATAAAACTGAAAATATCCTCAATGTGTAATCTTGTAATAACTCAAGATTAAGTAAGGTTTAAGGACGCGGCCTTATAATAACATTGTGGAAACAAATCTTCATTTATGAAAAATGACTGAAAACAATAAGAACATATATTTAAAGACAAGGTATTCCATGGAACTGAAAAATGTTGATAGAAAACTATATCTGATCTCAAATCCCCAGAAAACCCATAGACACAACCAAAACCAAAAAACAATAATAAGGATTTCATTCGTTGTTAAATTTAATCTAACAAAAACATTCATCAATAATTGTATGAAATGATAGAGAAGGGAGGGAGTCATCCAAAATTAAGCAGGAAGAGTGTCTAGGTCAATATAATGGAATCTTTTATGAATTAAAATAATAATTTCATGTTAACCACCTAAGTAAAACTAAACCATGGGAATTTACATGGTGTGTAACCCCATTACATGTCATGTAACCCTTGACTTATGTATATTTTGAAATATCCATAACCTTTTTAATAAAAAGTGAATTTTCTCATAAAATTATAATAACATGTTACATGATGTGTAAACATTTCAGGATATGTATCAAGTTCATATGTTCTATCAAGATTCCATTAATCATCATGAATTCACATTTCTCATTGTGTAATTTCACAGAAAACACAAAATTTGTGGGGTTTTTGCTGAAAATAACATAAATTACCACACATCACCTTTATTAGTATCCCCCAATTCATTCTCGGCACTACCCAACCAAAAAAATAGGGATATTGAAACAATTTTTTAACTGTACCAGAATGAAATGTTATATAGAACTACAACCACTCTATAATATATGCATTTTTCCCTACAAATCATAGAATACCATGGATCAAAAATGATAGTTTTCCACTATTGTCTGATGAATATATCTCGGTCCAAAATCTCAAGACCATAATATTCTAACATCCAAAATACTCAAACACAGAGGGTCATTTTACCATGAAGAACCTTATCATGATGATTTGTAATACGAACTGGTTCCTCAACCAAAGTTGTATCATTCTCCAGATTATCATCATCCCATTTAATCACATGGGAAGGATCTTGTATATACATCCTCATTAAGTAAATATGATACAATTCAATAATATATATCAACCCATGTGAATTATGAAACTGGTATGATACACTCCACAATCATCCAATGATCTCATAGGGCCCCTCATTCTTCAATTCCAACATAACAAAATAATATAACCAACAATGTCCTACATTTTGTGAAACTCTCAGGATGTCCCAATCACAAAATTTATTCTAGTAGTTGATTCCCATCATCCACGTAGGAATTACAATGACTCTTTTCAACAATAAAATTTGAATATATAAATTGATCCATCAGCATCCTCTCTTCAACCTCCTTGAGCCCAACTAGGGAATGTTTTCCAAACACTTCATAACATAAGGGACATCCTAATAGACACCCATTAAAATCATGATAGGGAAAAATCTTTATCAAATACAGATAAAATGTTTTTTAGTGAAGAGTAAATAATAGAAAATTTATTTCACATGATCCTCCAAAATCAATAATTCTATCTATAAGCCTATAATCTAGAACCTGTATATACTTCTGCATCATTAAATCCATATATATATGCTAATATGTCTTTAATTTAATATAGTAATCAATTGAATCTTGAAAATGATTCCAAAACATGTATGTGATCCTAAGACCCATGTAAGAAACAATTTCATAGTAAACACCATTAATTCTCACAATGGATTATACATAAAAATCTCCAAACAATTCCATCTTCATCATCTGCATGATATGTTGGAATTGTCAAAATTTCAGGAGTTGATCAATGATCACCAAAATCAAATCCTTCACTCTAGGATTCCATTGAACACCAATGAAAAAATATATTAAATATAATACCAGTTCAATAATTAAATTAATAAAGGATTTAAAAAAATTAAACGAATCTGATGCTCCACCTTAACTCTCTCACAAGTGAGGCACCATGAAATTAAATTATTTATCGACCATGTTATTCTCGGACACCAGTACCAATATTTCACGTCTTAATATATTTTATAAACACTAATTAAATGGAATAAAAAAACTATTTCCATTATCCATTAACTCTCTCCTAATTTAACAGGGAACAACCAACATACTTAGAATCCGAAATATATACTACAAGCTATATACTACACACATGAGGGGTCTCCACTATAATTCTTTTCACAAAATTGTTTTCACATAGTGTCTTCCACCTTCTTAACCTGAATTCTCTCTTCAAATGATGATTCAGAATTTATCAAAGATGTGAACACTGATCCACAAAACTCTTACACATTAATAATAATCTCATTAAATCAACTCATTGGAGACCAATCCTCAAACTATTCATTCTTTCCTTGGAAAGATAATATTATTCTCAATGCATAGTAACTACGATTCCATTCTAGTACAAATAAGAAATATAAAAATAAAATGTATTATAATTCTCCACTCGTCATCCTAGAAACAAATACAAATCCTTCTAAGTGAAAATAAATTTCAGGATATTATAGTCATAATAAATCATAAACGTGTATCATAATAGATAGTGACACCACGTTTGGATTGCATGATTAACTTATACAAAATTTGAATCATGGGTAGGGTAGTTATAATCATAAGGGGATAATAGGAATGATACATAAGACACATTATTTTTTAAAAGCATCATGGATCATCACAAACCCTTAAAATAAAAAACACAAAAAATAATATTACCCACACATATTTTTATAATAATGAATATTACTACTGATATCAACCTCTCCAAAATCTCCACAAAATACATCAGGGACTTTTCTATCTGTTAAAACATTAACCATTGTTACATAAATATTTCTCCAATGAAAAAATATTGGATATGTCCTTAGTAAACTTTCTATATTAACTATCCTAACCCATGAATCCATAGATCTCAAACACATTGTTAGGATACATTCACAACATAATTTCCTTTAGAATTCCCGGATCTACTATGGTTCCCCTCTCAAAATTCACATTCCATAGAAACATGAAATCCATGATCCAAAAAACAGACTTTGAATGATTATTATGAAAGAAAGATTCATTCAAGGATTGAATAATCTTATTCAAAGGGTCCATGTTTTCCACTTATTACATAGATTTCACCAAAATAACATCCACAACCAACATAATAGAATAATCTATGAATTGATTAATAAAATATTTCATCAAATAAATAATCCCTATAGAATCATTTATGACAAAGAATGTAATAAATAGAAAATATAAATTCCAATATTGACTACTAAATTTTGTCTTAGGTATATCTTTATCTTCAAATCTCAACTGGTGATACCATGACAAGATGTCAATATTTGAATTCCAAGAAGCTGTAGAAAGCTGAAAAAAGAGATCTTCAATCCGAGGATAATGATATTTAAGCATAATGGAAAAAAAATTTAAAATTATATAATCAATAAAATTCTAGGGATCTAATGATCCATCATAAAAAAGAGGTTATAAGAATCCCATGATGACATTCTAAGAGGGATAAATCCTTTAGCCTCATTTTCCTCATGCAAAATCCTATATTCCACCAACTCAAGAGTTTCCACACTGCAAGATAGTATAGAAATAGGAATCATGCTTTGGAGAAGGTCATTATTAAAATCATCTGATATATATTGTGTAAAATAAAAAAATCTTCTAGAAACACCCTAGTGAACATAGACACACTGTAGGATGTCAACCTCCTAATAAAATTTCAACTCCATAATGGAGAATCTCTGAAAAAAAACATGATATCACCAAAATATATAGAAAAATATGTTCTTACATTTAATATCTATAGTTCTATTTACTATAGAATACATGAGTTACCTCATCAAAAATTAAGAGATGATTTCACAGATCATAATAAAATATATCATACATAACATTGGTCATCAAATCCAAGCCAATAATCAGGTTGAGGAAGTTAATATTAAAAACTAAAAATACCCACTCCAACACAAAGTCATCTATCACCACCTGAAACAACAGAAATATGAAAACATGATCATTCTAAATTCCAAAATGTCTGAAAATATCAATAATTAATGTTATATGTTATGAATCAACTCTCAATTTGTAAACTATTTTTGATGATATGAATTAATTAGTATCACCCATAAAAAATAGAGGTAACATTATAGATGATGAGATAAGAACCATACCTTTAATAGTAGATAACCATGTTTCATATTCCTATGTTGAATACTCTAATTCACAAAGTCTTAGGACAATGGACATAGAAATATAAGCCTTATACTAAGGATTTTTCCAACCACCCATGGATGTATTTTCATAAACCAATGAGCCACTAGTGAGAGTAGATCATACCCTAATTCCCTTGGTTATCTCTTCAAATTGTAATTTTATAATGAATTATATTCCAAAATAATGATATATATTAGGATCCCCCACACAGTTATTATTGGTATGACCTCACCTACCACACTTATTGTAGACATCCATATACATCTATGTCATCACCACTAAGATTGGTCCCGAGGAAAACTGAACACTCTAAATCCTCTTTTATAGACAAAAGTTATAGCCTAGCTAAACACTGAACTAACAAAATCTCATCCCAAACTTTTATTCCGACCTATATAAGCCTCATCTAAATCTCCCTTGTTAACTATATCTATAATGTTTAGATGGAAAATGAGAATCATCACTTACCAAATATTAGTCTTTATTCATAACTAAAAACATTTGGCCATCATGTAATCATTAGTGAATATCTCTAGATCTAGATTCATTAAATCATTTAAATGTGTATAATACAATAAAAAATTAAAATCTACAAATTCAATGGTTAAGTACTCATTTTTCATTACTATATGCAATGTATCAGCAAAAATATATATTTAATGTTTTTTAGTGGGTTACCAAGAAATATCCTCATAAAATTAACATTCACAATTAAGTCCCATTATGTCTATCATGATCCCTCAAGAATATCCATGAAACACCCCAAAATAAAAAATTTGAGAGACTTCATAATTTTAACTACGCTATTTATTTTCTCAAGGACTTCACATATTCTTGGGTCCCTATTCTATATAATTTAAATGTGGATAATACATTTTAAACTCCATTCCATGATCAATTATACCCATAATGTTCATGAAAAACATGTTACCTTGATCCCCAATATTGAAGATTACAGAATAATCCATTGTTTAGTATAATGGATGATTCTCACACATAACCATTCTCACAAATTCCACTCATTTATTTTGATGTGCTCTTATCAAAGGCATTGATAATTATAAACAAAAAACAATAAATCTGTAGAAAATTTCATAATCATGGGACCTATATTTTCTATTAATATAAAATATTCAAAATAGTAATAGTCTAAAACAACCAAAATAAAATTACCTAAAAAATAGAAATTTAAATAATCATCCTATAAAGTTTCTTCAAATAAAATCAATCTCCATGTATCCATCTTGGTTAATGTCACTGACTAGTAATGGTAAATCTTTTTTAGTTATGGAAGTGAGCACTCAAGGCCACTATTCCACACACACTATGAAAATTTGATGATCATAACACTAGAATACCAACGAGACATATCCAAAATTTGGTATTGTTATCACAACTCCAGATTAGCATTCAATTGATATCAAGTTGTTATGAAAAAAATTATGTCAACAATAGTTACCTCCTAAAAAATTATATCATGTAATATAGGTGAAATATGAAAATTGATTGTTATCCAAAATATAATAAAAATATAGAATACCTCCAATGCTTGAAGAATAAATTGATGATATACCAAAATGAAAATATAATCCAATTTAAAACATGATAAACTCGAATTTATATAATGTCCCCACATAACCAAAATTGGCCACTAGAACTACTCAAACTGAATGAATCTGTAACATTAGAACTGAACATTCTATAAGATTATAATCTCTTTAACTAAATCATGTAAAAATTTATAAAAATAAAAATGGAACAATTATGGTGTCAAAAAACTCATAATAGTATACCACCACCATTTTTATATATTTTCTAATTTGAATAAAGATCTACCAATAGAATTTAAAATGAATGAAATTTACAAATTATATTTATAAATCAAATCCACTTATAAATATTTTTTCACTTTTTGTCCAAATTTTTAAATAAAATTAATTAATATTCAAAAACTATATATATTAATTGAATAATTAATAAAATAGAAATTTATATCTATATATCACAAGGAATAAATTTAAACACATGTCTCTAAAATAATAACTCATTCCATTCCATGTGATACAACCTCATACATAAAAACATGTGAGCAACAATCAATGATAAAAACATCCATGTGATAAATATTTAAAAATATAATATTAAAAATAATCTCATGTTGATCCTTAAAATGTTGGGAAATCCATACATGACATTCTGAAGACTGAATAGGCATACATATGATCCAATATAAATTTTTTCGTGCCATACAATATCTTAAAAATTTACTTGTTAGTGGTGCAAAACAAACAAATGATACCTGATTCAGTATCCTGATGTACGTAAGGATCCCATGGTGAAAGATTCTAATACATTTTCAAAACCATGCCTAAAATTTCCAAATACATTTTTAAATCCAATAAAATATGTTCAATGTCATCAACAACTATTTCAAAATCATTAAAATCCATTTTCATGGAAACAATGTTTATTTCAAAACATTGTACATTATAAGAATCCACTTGAAATTTTTAATCACTTTCGATCAATGAAAACCCCTTAGTAATATTTAAATATGGATAATAAATTAATCAAATTAACGCATCTTAGAGAAACACATACATTAAAACATTTAAAACCTAGCTTCTTTTGACCAAGTTGACAGGAAAATGAGGGAAAGGCCTTCAAAAGGCATAGAATTTCACCAAGATAAACATTCTAACATCAACAATGATACATCATTGAAATAAGTAATCAAAATAAAAGTGATTCACCCAAAATCCTATATTAAGAGCTTCTAGGTTTATTGTAAGGAAGACGTTATGAATGAAAATAATAATTTTACTATAACCACTTACATAAATCTAACCATGTCAATTTACACATTTTTCACCCCATTACATTACCTCTAGTCCTAAACTACCTTATATAATAATGAACCCATATCAATGTTATTATTAACATGATTTTTCTCATTACATTATATGAACATATAAAATGGCGTGTACAAAATTAATAATCATTTCATGTATTCTATCGGGAATCCATCAAACATTTCGTATTCTAATTACATATCATGTAATACCCCATCAAATATAAAGACCAATGGTTTTATGCTAGAAATATTTATAATCTCTAACATCACATATACATGTATCATTCTTATTCCTTATTCTGATTATGTTACCAAAAAATGGAGAAAACAAAAAAGATCACAAAACATACATGACAATAGTATAATACAGAGTTACATACAGTATATAATCTAATCACATTAAATATAAAGTCATGATTTGTTGATGATTTTATTATTGAAAAAATGGGAGATGACTTTAATCTAATAACCCTTGGGGCTATGTTTTTCCTTGTTGAAAATTGATGGTGTGTTGATTAAATGTTGTCACATTTGATTATTACGAGGCTTCTCTAAATGAAATATTCATGATATTAAATAATATATATGAATTATTTCTATATATGTTACCAAATAAACCCTCTAGTATCACATTAAATGGGATTGAAATTTATATTGTGTTGTTTTAGAGTAATTTTTGATTATAGATTGGTATATTCCAATAGCAAATATTTTAATCATTATGGATATTATAATGTGTATTATGAAAGTTATATTTGTGAATAAATGATTACATGTATAAGTGTATTAAGTATTTGAGGAATATGTTTTTATAAAATCCTAATGATTAAATATTTATAAATTATATTAATATATATATATATGAGAAGGACTTAGAATATTAATCCACAAAACAAATTATATTGATGGATTAAAAATAGAAACAATTGTAGGTAAATGTCTTGCAACCACTGAAGGGGATTATGTTAAAAAGTTCAATGAAAATATATAAAATAATTTACTATAATAATTGACAGTTGAAACATATTTATATTAAATAAAACATTATCAGGAATTATGTGGTATGTATTAAAAATTAAATATAGTTTTTTGTATAATGGAGTAGTTTTGAATGTCTTAATAAAGACACTTATTAATGATATATTCTAATATATGTGGGTATAGTTTATTATGAAATTTATTTCAAAATCCCTTTATATTTTTACTTGATTTCACTATTTCATACCATTTTAGTATTTAATAACATTATGGAATAATATTATTCTCTTTTTTAAATCTATTTTTATATGTGAAAACTAGAGTGGAGACATGAGTTTTCATGTGAGTATTTATAGACAGGGGACCACATTGATTTTTCATATTATATATAAATCTTAAAGCATAGATTTATGTTTTTCTATGCTGATATTGAGGATCCTATGAGGATTGTGGAATTTATGATCCCTTAAAAAGTAAATTAATTAAAAGGTTCATATGTGTTTTAATTTAATTGAAACCTAGTAAATATAATATATATAATTAAATTGAGTATTGAATATACAAAATATAGTCACTATATCAGATGTTGAGTTGTTAAAATAATGATAAAAATGAAATAAATTATTTGGGGTTTTTCGGAAATAATCTATTATTGGGTATTTAAATTTATTGTAAGATATATATATAATATTAAATCGAATAGATAAATGGCTCATTACAATTTAGTTTTATGTAAATGAATAATTATTCTATATGTTTTATTGTAATTTAAAAAATAATGATATCTTAACACCATAATGTGTATAGATGGAATGTTGTTTTTTACTCCTTATTAACAATATTATACTATTGATTGATATTTTTATATGTTATTGTTCATGATGAAATTTAGAAAATAGATTGTGTTGTAATAATATTCACATCAAATTAAATATATCACCATATAGGATGAGATAGGATTTTACAAGACCGGCATTGTTATAAAGATGATAGAAGATAATTACTACCATAGACCATCATGACATGGTAATATTTTCTTCACAAAAATTAAAAGGGAAAAAGTTAAATGTGACTTATTCCAAGGCCACACCCTAACTATTTTGTTTTTGATATAAACAAGTATATTGACCATAATACATCTCATTATTGATCCAATGTGTTTCCTTTTTTTCAGTGACTCAATATATGAAGTGGTAATTCTAGGATAATTATTATAGATTAAATTTAAGGATTTTTTTTCATCATTAATCAATTATTATTTTCATTATGAAAGTTGATAAACTGGTCTCAAAATTTAAATAAATTTGTCAATTATATCTGAAGAAAATCAATATTACTTGTTATGAAATATATCTATTCAATAAGGTATTGGAATGTAGAATAATTCAATAAGGATGATGTTTTAATGATTCAAATTCAATGAAAAATTAGAATTCATTGAAAATATATTTTGTTTTACATGATGATTTTTATGTATATATTTTAATATGCTTTATTGAAATAAAAATAATTTGGTAAAATTTTTTACAACCACATATATATACAATGTAACCCAAAACTACTTCTTATGTGTATTTGGAAAAAATTTATTTATCCATGTTTTCATCTCTGTATATTGAAGGATATGTGTTAGTACAGTGGTTTAGTGGGATAAACATTACAATAAAGACTAATCTTAATTAATATAGGACATATAAAATGAACGTGGATAGCGAAAAAAGGGGACTGTGGGTGTGGGCTACCCCATTTAGTTTGTGTGTGTGTATTTGGTTCTTGATCCTTACGTCGGATCGAGAGATAATTAGAACAACATCTTTTTCAAAGGGAACCCTATCCAATTTATGATCTACTATATGGAATTGGAGTAGCAGGGTTTAATCATCCAATAAAAAACATATATAATAACAAATGTTATCAAATATAACCCATCAGACCCGTCCAATATATTCGATCATCGCCGTATTCATCTCATACTAGAGAGTTATTTTATGAAAGAAAATCCAAATTTTTTTTAGTAGTTATGATCATGGTTATCCACAATAAATAATCAATACTCATTCAAATAGTCATATTCCATATACAATTTTGATATTAGGGAACAACCATTTTTAGAACCATGAACTTTATTCATGATAAATATCCTTGCACATGTAAACCACCATGGATGGATTTAAATAGACCAACCATAAAACTTCTCTTATTAGAATGCATGATTAAATGATCTGGTATGTTCAAAATATTTATCTAAGTATAGTTTCACATGAATGTATATAAATAAAAATAAGTAAAAAAACTCATATGAGAACCCAGTGAATAATATATTCATGCATGTGATATTAAAATTATGTGGAATGAATTATGTGGGTTATAATGAAGGATACCTTGGGATGATGTAGTTATTTGAATGTGGATTAAAATAACTTTTTTTTGAAATTTCAATAGCTATGTTATTTTTAATCTATGTGAATAATATATGAGAATTATAAAATTATAGTTTTTCAAATATTCTCAATAGGAATTAAGCCATGATCAATATATTTTTGAGAACGATAATTTGTAATTAAAAAAATTTAACGGATACTATAAAATTTCAGAGATAAGAAATATATTTTTTAATTAATATTATATTTCTATAGGTACATGTATTCTCATTCTTAAAAAGAATACTTCCTGAGTCATATAGTGATTTATAATGTGTTTTGGGTTGATACAAAAATAACCAATCATAAGAGTATTTAAATTTTGAAAGACAAATTTTTTATTTATAACATATTAAAACCATTGAATAAAATGAATATTATATTTACCATAATTTTTTAATTTTTTATTAATTTATGTTTTACTGTGATGAATAAATTGAGAAAAATATATAGATAAATTTTATTCAATGTTCACGTGTATTTTAATATGAAAATAAATATTTGAATTGATTTGTGAATGTGTTTAATGTATTGATCCATTAATGGAGAAGAATATTTTGTTCTATAGAATTCAATGATTTATGTCCTAAATCATTCATGATTTTGTGGGAGATTCATGGCCAACAATATTACTCCCCATAATTGGTAATGAACATCAAAAAATGTAGATATGAAAAGGGGTATTAAATATTCTTGTGGAGGAAGAGAATATAAATAAGTAGAAGATTATTCTAGCTATGGATCCTTGAATATGTGAAAAATTATTCTAGTGGACCTTGGAACTGGATAAGATTATAATGGACTCAGTGTTTGGGGAAAGCATAATAGATTTTTTATATCAGTTATATAATTAGACAATTTATTATATTAATAAATCTCTACAGTGTGAGAACTATTGGACACAATATTAAAGTTAATTGATATTCCATGGGTGTAACCACCTATAAATAATGATGAATTCGTGTTTTGGGTATAACCAACAAGAAAAGGATAGGGCCTTTCATCCTCAACTTTTAAATATCATGTGATTCTCTCTCTTATTATAAAACAACACACATGGTGAGATTAAAACATTAAATAGAATTCACATAGAATTGAAACATGTTCAAGAGGTTAAATTAATGAAATTTATATATTTAGTGTATCGCTAATTCACCCCCTCTCTCAGCGGAACTAACCATACCATATAATCTACATTAATAAAGTCAAATAAATTTTTTTTGAGTGATTATCAAGGATAATTTGAGAAATATATGCATGGTATAGTTTATATATGGGTTAAAAATGGTCATGGGGTTCACGTAACATTACATGTAAATTTTATATATACTAGGAGATTCTTTATGGAAAATTTGTTAAAATATAGAGATAACATGTACACCATTTCATGGAATATTTGATATAAATTTTATGAGAAGTTGAGATTCTGAAAAATGGTTTGAACAAAATCTAAATTCAGGAGGATCCATTGTTTTCGAAGTAGGGATTGATTGTGTTATTGAAACCCTTATATTTTCAGGAACATTGAGATAAAAAAATTATTCTTTATACATTCCATATACTTATGTAACAAATAAAAAAGATTCTACTAAAATATCTAATTTTTTTTCATTTATGAATCACCATGTAATAATAAGAGTGAGTGAACCATATAATAAATAATAATGTAATGTTTTTTGTTTGTGATGTTATATTTCTTCGTCGTATATTTCATTCTATATACATTTTTACTAAATGGTGGAAAATTATTTTGAATGTTGGTGTTTTTTACAACTAATTCAACCAATTAAAAATGGTAATCTACAGTCATATATGTCTAAAAATATTTTTTTGGTAATTTAATATACATAATTGAAAATCATTTAAAATAATGATTTCTGTATCCTTATGTATTCAGTTTTATTAAAATCCATTGGAATCAAAATTCAAATATAATATATTTTTTAGGGTGATGAATAAAATTCTCATTCATTAATCCTCTTGGATAGTATTTAAATATAAAAATGTTTTTATAATATTAGTTATGAGGGATTGAGAAATTAATTAAAAAAATATAGAATATGTCACTTTCTCTAAGATTCATTAGTATCAATATAAAATACTATAGAATTCGTTGTATTCCATATTATTACTAAATTTAAAAATGTGGTAGTTGAAAGTGTAATTAGATAGTTGTTGTTTATAAAAAATATTATAATGTTTATACATTTGATATACAGGTGATCATGTCATTTTTTGGAAATACAACTGATTTCACTTTTTCAAAAAAATTACATCATCACTAAAAAGAAAAAAATAATTCTTTCATAAATCATTTTACATATGGTCATATAAAAAAAGAAAATTTCACTCTTGTTTTTTATAAATGTCGATGATAATAAATTAATCTAAAAATCATCATATTTTATGATATTTAATTTTAATAAATGTATGTTTTGAATAAATGAATGTATATTATCAAAATATGTATATTGACAGTATAATAAAATAGAAAATAATACTTTAATTAAAGTTTATTAATTTTTTTTATATAATATAAATATACTTAAATAACATATAGATTATACATAATAATAATTTGTAACACTAATTTATAATATGAATAATCTCTTAATTTTTTTTTAAATATAATTCATTTTTTTGAGAAAACAATCAAAAATTAAATATATAATGTTTTATTTTTGTTCCACTATTACATTTATCAACGGTTGAGATAAGTTGAATTTAAATTCCCCATGAACATTTGTCTAAACCATTCAAAATAAATAAAAATTCACAAGATTATTTTTTAGTCTTTCTCAGACTAATTTTTTCAATTTATAATGATATTTCTAACACTATTCAATTTCATACTGATTCCAATATCTATTCTAAAAATTGGTGTTGTAGTGAAATTAAATAATATATTGTGTTAGATTAGAAAATTTTCATATTAAATGATTCAAAATTATTTTAAATCATTTTATATTCACATTGTTATTCATACAAAAATATAGTAGTAAGAAAAATTATAAAATGGTGTTCTATGACAATAATTTTACCATAGTAGTAATCCAATGAAATTATGTCATCCTCCAAATCCCTTTTGCAAAAAAAAAGCAACATTCATGAAGAATATTTATT
Source organism: Viscum album (assembly GCA_963277665.1). Classification (NCBI taxonomy): domain Eukaryota; kingdom Viridiplantae; phylum Streptophyta; class Magnoliopsida; order Santalales; family Viscaceae; genus Viscum; species Viscum album. The sequence continues at coordinate 837,524,941 of OY728164.1, read as the reverse complement.
TAATAATATTTTTTATTTTATATTGATCTATTGTTTAGAACTCCTTGATTAACAATTTTTATAGGAACAAAATTTATAATTACTATTAAATTTTTATTATTTTATACCCTGTTACACTTATTGTTTATTCATTGACATATTTCCATTTCATTACAGGTAGACCGATTACTATAAAATTTATAAATGAAATGATAAAAAATAAAAAATATATAGAACATATTGAAGGTCAAAACTGAAAAGTACCCATTATAAATGTAAATATGGATATAGATTTAAATTATCTAAATTCAATGGAATGTATAGAATTTTTTTTTTCAAAAATAAAAAATGATTTCAATTTTCTAATTTTTTTTACAAAAATGTTTTCAATTTTAAATATTTTATCTATAATGGTTAATAATATAATATATTTTTAATTTTTATGATTTCTCTATTAATATTATGTTAAACTAATCAAAAAATTGTTTGTAATTTAGTAAACAAACATCAATATCTATATTTAATAATATGATTGATATTTTTTCCAGAATAAATGGGGGAATATCAGATCATATATATAAGTCTGTATAAAACTCTAATTAAAAAATATATTTTATCTTCTAACACCTCTCAAAATATTCTATCTTCATGATTATATAATTTCATAATGTAAATAATATTTTAATCATCCAATAAGATAGTAAAATAAATGAATGTAGATCTAGAAATGATAACTACAACGAATAAATATACATGTTTAACTTATAATAAATGCTAAAACACCTACCCTTATTTAAAAAACATAACAATATACATTAATTTTGGAATCACTTTAATGATACCATAAGAAAACAAAAAATTAAACTATATATATTTCGTATCTGAATTTTTATGTAAAATAGGTTATGTTAATGATATAATTACAATTAGTAACACCTTTTACATATATGGTAACATGTTTGATTTCATTTAAATAATCAAATATGATTAATATAATACATAAATTGAATCTATATTATCATAATAAAATTATTCATTAATATTTTATTTTCCTATTATATATTCAGATTATATAATTTTTTAAATTCGGGTTCTATGGTTTATAAAAAGAAATCAGAAACAACAATACTAAATCGCCAAAAATGAATTAATATTATATTTTGACTATAATATATTAATAAATATAAATAATGTTAATTATATTTTTATTTTAGATTGGTATGAAATAATTTCATATTCCATTTACTTATATAAATATAATGTGGTAAATCAATTAAATAAGGTGAAAAAAATATAATAAATGATATAATATTTTGTCATTATATTCCATAAAATTTCAATAACACATTTCTATCTTAGAAATATAATTCGGTATTTATAGTTCTAGATGAATTTTTTTAATTAAGACACTAATCAAATAATAAAAATAATAAACAATTATAATAAAATGTTTCATATTTATACTTTGATAGAAAATAGTGTATGATATGAATTTACATAAACAATATTTTAGTTTCTCAATGATGGTTTTGAATACAAGGAAAAAATGTCTTCTACTATGATGTCACTATTCTTAATTCAGATATGTCACAATCTGATCAATAACTAGTAATAAAGTTAAAACATATAAATTTTTTGGTTTATTACGATGAAAAGAAGTCACATCAAAATTATCCTAAACATTATGTAATAATTTGTAGAATGTGTAATAACAACGTGGAACTGACTCCATATCTTTTTCTAAAAATTAATCCACCATGGGGATAATTATATTAATTAAACAAATATAAAGAACTTTATGATAAAATATACTATTTAATGGAGTTATACTAAAGGATACCATTCGAATCCCAAGATATTTTGAAATTCTGATCTAAAAATATGTATATTTATAAATTCAATATTACTCCAGTAGAAGGATAGTAAAAATTTTGTTTTCATACACATACCCTTCCCAAACTAATACCTACCAAATAATTGGAAAACCATCCCACTAAACCTATACATTCAGTCATCATAAATATAAGATCCCAACCAATTTTTTGAGACATATTAGTCTTGATTTCTGATATACATGTTCATTTTGTTGTGAATTTAAATTTTTTTTACTGAGGGATGTGTTTGGGTGAAAATTGAGAGAAATTTATGATACTCAGATAGTACTTGGTTGGCACATGGTTTAGAAAAACTATACAACACAACCTAGAAAACTATGATACCTTGAAGAGTTTGTTTTTCACTATTAGGGAATGGTTTTTCAAATAGTGCACCCTCATAGGAGAATGATGAATCCATAAAAAAGTGGTTCCTTCTTTAGGAACATAGATAGGGGAAATAGTGCCCTATTTCCTAAAAAATCATGCGTGGTAATTTAATTAACATATAAATAGAATTATTTATTCCTAAACCCCCATTTTTACTCCAATTTGACCTTAATTAAACTGGTGTCACAATTTCACAATTTTAGTTCTATCTAGATAGAGTCCAAACCCTATAAGAATCGCTTCTCCATGATTTGATGCCCGAATAATTGATCTCAACCCATCCTAATAAGTAGAATCTATCATTATTTCTTCCCTCTTCATTCTTCATTAATCTAACATCCATAATAGGGGTTATTATTCTATTATGAGTAGATATGGATATAGGATTGTAGATATAGATCTAGATTTGAAGGTCATGATTTATTTAATCTTTATTTAGGTTTTATATTCAAATCTTATTCTATGTCGCTATAATGCTCAAATTTTGGGGATTTCCATTGGTGATCATTATTTATCAAACACAAGGAACGTGGATTATAATTCAAATCTCATTGGAATAATATAAAATGAGTTCAAGTGATTTTATAATCCTACTCAATGTTTAGAAATTTAATTCATGATTAGGTTAATTAATTTATTGAATTAATTTATTTATAATATATTAAATTGGGGATTCTATGATTTTGGACTTAAATAAATTATGTTCTGATAATAAAGAAATATTGAGATAATGGATTTGAGAGAATTAATTATTGAATAAATTTTGAGATATGAGTTGTTGATATAGATAATTAATTGATGAATTAATTAAATGATATTGATTTTTGATTTGAGATAATTAATTTTATAATTAATTATGAGATATATAGAGTGTGATTTAGATTATTACTGGTGAAATTTTTTATATGAATTTTAATTCTGTTAATGATTCATTAATTGAAGAGTTAATTAATTTGAAATAAAATAATAAATTAACATCGGAATTAATTAAGAGGAATTATGTGATAAACTAATTGTTTAATTATCAATGAAATTTTTGTGCTTAGTTATTTTTTGAGATGACTAGTAGAATGGAAGTTATTATTTAATTTATTAATTAATTAATGTAATTTATGGAATTAATTACCTATTAAATTAGTTAATATTACTGTTTTTATTAGTTAATTTTTTAAATATCTAATGGAATAAATTTATTTAACATGTTATTGATTAATAATGATGTGATGTGGTTAATTATGTTTAATGTATATTATGTGTTATTGAATGGTAATAAGGTTATATAGTGGTTAAATATATAATTGGAACATGATAATTCTAATGTTTGAATTTGTATGGTAAAATGGGAATTTTGGTATGAATTTAAGAATGGGAACATGGTGATTATAATATATTAAATAAATCATGGTAACAATAGTAATCTGAGACATGATTTACCTCCGACATAGATTGGGATCCAGAATGATCTATGCATATATTGATGTAGGTGTGCCTACAAAATAGGAGGAATATTTGTTTCAAAATAATAATTACATGATAATGTGATAACTATATATTTATTCATTGTAATAATTTATTTATATAAATGAATACACATTATACATATTCGATATTGTTTTAGACATAAATGTAGATGTCAATCTGAGTTGTACCCACACACTACACATGCAACTGGATTAGTACCCGAATAGATTTCATAGTTATATAAAAGTATAAATGAACATATTGTGTTCGATGGATGCGTTAGGATGGAGCTTAGATGGGGGAATTAGAATTATTTTGAAATGTGATTGGGATTATTCATTGTCCTGAAATTTGATTTTTCAGTTGGACACATTCCATGTATATTAGAATGACATGTTTATTGTTTAGTTTTATATTGTATATCTATTTTTCATCATCATGTTATATTAGAATATTTTTTGTTATCAATATTTATTTTATTTTATTTTTTTATTACCCGCACATGTTTTAAATTATTTCCTAGAGGGTATACTCTCCTATGCATGATATTATACCCTCTCTACTATTCAAGAGATTTTGGGATATGAGGAGGCATGCTTGAGGCCATGTGGATGACAGACTATGGGAATCGTTGTGTGGAACCTAGGATGGGAATTTAGAAAGTGGAATTATAGTAGGTCATCATTTATTTTTATTGATAATTATTTTGTGTCAATGTATACCTAAGGCTAAAAAGGGCTAGGCCATAGTTATGATCTCAAACATGGGAGTATATATAATGTGTATGGGGGAGAACCCATGTACCTAGGGAGGGTAATTATTTTTTTCAACTACAGTTTAATATTATATCTCCTTGGGTGATGATAATATTTTTTTCTGTCATTATTGATGTTTATATTTCCTATTTTTTGACTCATGTACGAGTGTGGAATGAGAGTTGATTCGCATACATAAATTTAGGAATATTTGGTTATTTTGAAATGCCTCATCATAAGCTCCCATGGAAAAGGGTAATGGATATGTTTTTGAACATGAAATGTTTTTCATATCATTTGAAATTTTAAATAAAATCATTTCCTAACAATAATTTTAGAAATACAAAAAAAAGATGAAAGATAAAAATAATTTTTTTTCTAAACTATAAATTTTAAAGAAAATTACATGTTTTCCCTTTCTTAATAAGACATAGGTGTAGGATGGTTAGGGTTACTAATAGTCAAACAGTTTTAACCATGTTGAAGGGTTTGGGAAAATCACTTGTTGTGTCTTGTTGTATATTTACTCTTCTGTAGAAATGATAATGATGTGAACTATATCATAATAATCATATTTATAATTTTATAGAGCATGCCTCTAAAATGACAAATGTTGGGAGGATGACTATCATACATGCCTACAAATCATTCCTTAGTGGTAGAACCTAACACAATGATCATAATGGGTGAGGAAGTTGTGGTGTATATATTAAAAGAATTTTGCTATCTTGATGAAGATATTGTAAAGGGACCTTGGGTAGGTTATGAAGAGTTTGTATGATCTGATGGAGTTTCACAAGCAGTGCCCTCAGACTATTACTATAGAAGGAGTACCTCAGATAGCTGAGTTATAGGATAATCCCATTGAGATTATACTTGAACATTTAAATACTCTTTCAAAATAGAATGTCATGTTGGTTTCTTATATGCCAATAGGATCCAGGATGAGTTAGTGGGACATTCATGTGTGAACAATACCGTACGATGGAATTCAATGTAAGGTCATCTTATAATATTTCATGTAGCACATATATATAGAGAAACAAAGGCACGAAAGAGATGAATTTCCATGTGGCTGACAAGTGGGAATATTTCTATGATAGACTATTTTTGATTCATTTAAATTTAGTGAAACATTTCACATGCATGAGAAGGATATGTGAAATCCACAGTGAGGCATTTAAAAGATTGACTGAAATGTGTGACTATCAACTGGGTTAACATATCTAGGGTACAAAATATTTTTTGATGTTTTGGATCCATAACTCAATACTTTGGGGAATATGAGTGGGGATTATAGTATAGGATATGTTTTTGTTTCTAGATGATTAGGAGGTAATACTTATTGGAATAGAAAGCATCACCCTGATAATATTAGTCAGGGTAGTGGGAAGTAGAGTGAGAAGATAGTGGGATCAGTTTCAAAATATTTAACTTGAGTGTCGTGTAATTAGTTAGTCAGGTTTGGAATCTTCTATAGGTAGTTCGTCGGGACACAATAAAAATTCCGGCCTTTGGAGAATATGGAAGCTATAAAAATGGTCTTCAGTCCCGAATGACTAATGAGTAGTGATAAACAATCAATATAGTACCAATGTTTGGGAATTGGATCTTTTGGACGATATTAGTAAGAAAAATGGAGTTATACTAGTATAGACGTTAGAGGTATGGGAAATGATCATTTTGTGAAAGAGAACCCATAATAAAATGGGATATATCTCAATGGAGTCAAACTACATCAGAAGGAAGAGGGGAACGATAGTTGCATGATGTATAGCCTGCACTTAAGGAGAGTGATATTGAACTATTGACCAAGAATGGTATTACTCTTTTATACAATATATTAATTAGTCACTTATTTAATAATGATACATATCCATAATTTATTTATTAACATCATGGTTAATGGTTTGATCCTAGAGGTGAATATTGTGAACAGGTTGTGGATGACAAATGCACCAGTAGAAGTACGATTGAGGAAAAATTTATTGTGCAAGATATTTCACTCAATGATATAGAGTATTTTTAACTATGGGATCTATATATTATTAAAATGTTAGGTTATAATGTAATTCTTGGTATGTAATAATTATTAGCATAAAAATCCAACATTAAATTTTTACAATATGACAGTGACTTTTATATATCTTATGTGTGAAAACAATATTCATTGAGTAGAGTGGTATATAATGGTAATCCAATAGGGAAGAATTTCTCATCAATTGGGATAGAGAACAGCCTAGTTTTCTAGTATATATGTGGTTGATGGATGTGTAGAGTAGTATTTATTTCCACATGTAGTGTTCTGATTTCATGATGGCATTCTTGAAGACATCTCAATTATTTCACATGATAAACATTTGGAATTTACCATTAACAGTATGTTAGAGGATGGTCTAGTTTATATTCCATCATATATAATTTCACTAATATATAATCAAAATATCAATATGTAGGATGATGAGTTTGATGATAATAGATTTTTCAATCCATGTATGTCATCTTGGGATTTATTATTTTTTCATTAATAATATTGATGAGACATTGTTCTTATGTGTTTATTACCGTAACACGAACTCATTGAATGTGAAAAATTGTTATCATATTCTACATATCTATAATACATTTGAACAACTTGTGGGAGCTTGTGACTTTTCAATAGTATACACGAGAACAAGGTGTCATCAGTTGGGAGTTCAAACATCTGATATAATGATAAGTACTTTCATAAGTAGGAATGGCTTATATGGGTTTATCATAATGGTCATTGGGTTGAAGAATATGCTAGAAGTATTTATGCACATGGTGAAAATATTCTTCCTTATATACCATTATAAGTATCTAGTAGTGTTTCTCGATGACATCATTGTGTACTATAAGACTAATGACGATCATGCCTGATGTCTTGACATTGTTCGGTGTACACTAAGAGTAGATCAATTATACCCCAAGTTATCTATGTTTCAATTTTATTTTGACCATATACACATCATGGGTAATTTCATTTAATTTGAAAGAATGTCAGTAGACCTAGATAATGTGCAGGTCTGAGTTTATTGGGAGTATCCTAATAGAATGATCAATATTAATAGATTACTAGGGTTTGAAAGATATTACAAGAGAATTATTCTGGAATTATTCCAAAGGGTTTCACCTCTTATAGGCTCTACCACGAAAGGGATAATGCTTTAATAATCATAATATGGTTAGGATTATTTATTGGATTTGAATAATTTCATTACATCAGTATCAATATGGATACTATCTGATCCAAGTGAGCATTACACACTGTCTTCTGAAGGTTATAAGGTTGGTCTTTTATCTGTGTTGATGTAAGGAGACAGAGTTATGTAATATGGATCTTCAATGTTGTGTAATAATTAATGAATTTACCCTACACATGACCTCGAGTAATTTTTATTTTTTATGCCTTAATTTTTCTGGGTAATTACGTATTTCGAAAAAAATTAACATTAGATATAGACTGCAAGGGTATTATTATTTTTTTTATTGTGATATTTGAATAATAGGAGGTGTAAATGGGTTTTTTATATGAATACATTCAATATTAAGCCTCTCAATTATATTTATTTCATTATAATAAATGTTGGAATATCACACACTCAATAAAAATATTAATTAGTCCAAATGATCATACTACATGTTAATTTTATCTTCTATAGTGCGTGGTTATTTATTTATTAGTGAGATTCATGTTTATAGTACATTTAAACATGGTGACATAATACAAATTTATTAACTAGAATGAAAATATTAAATAAAATAAATGTATCATGTATATATTATTTTATCATAAAATTTTATATAATTATTCTAAATCTATATATAATTAATAAAATTATACAAGAATAAAAATACTAATATTTATGGAAATGATAAAATAATTAAATAGAATAATATGTTAAAAAATCATTACATTACATGATCTAGGATAACACCATTGTTCAATCAACATGTCTTTCATACATAATGGTAGAATCAATTATCCTACAGTATTAGTGAGTCTTTTTGTTTGAAATTTGAATAGCTAGTTCATGGGTTAATTATCTATGAATAAATTTGAGTATATAGGAGGAATGTGTTTTGAAAATTCGAGGTCGTGATATTAGAATTGGGCAGTCTATGTGAGGGACCACTGAACTATATGTTTATAAAAATTTTTAAACATGATAGTTAATTATCTTTATTTAATTATTCAATCTAATATGTAGATTAGTGTTTATGAAATATGTTTCATATCCTCTATAATATCTATTTTGTGAGATATTTAGTATCCAAATGTGAGGTCTACTGGGACATGATAAAATATAGTGATTGTTATAAAATAATTTTTATTTCATCACATGTTATAATAATTATAGTGATGTGAAATATACATTTACTTATTCATGAATAAATAATGAAAATAAATAGGAATACTATGATCATTTTTAGACATATACCATGCACCCACATGAAAATATCTCCCATTGTGGTGTAATTATCAATAAACTACACTAGTAAATTGTTTTTTTATATTCAAGAATCCTTAAATCCCGATCAACCTCATCCCAAATCATACGAAGGGGAAATAAATACTATAAAAGGATCATGTTGGAATTTAATAATGTGTCTTGTATCATGACACATATATGTATGGGGAGTTCATTATATAATATAATTATGTTGTTTCTTAAAATATTAAAACACCAAAATTTTAACATGAAAATAGAAAGAGAGATTTATAGTTAAATAAAATGTCACTGCATTATACTAATAAAAACATGATTATGGTTCATAGTATTGTGGTCAAACTGTCAAAATATTAATTTATGTTGATCATTAATGACTGTATGATTTAATTTTAATAATTAATTCTCTATAAATATCATGTAGTTGTTCATACCTCTCAAACTCCCTATATTAATTATAAATTATTTTATTGATTTTATTAAGTATCCATTTTGATGAATTTACATTACTCATTCCTAGGAATATAAGAATTATATGGGGAATATTTCCACATTCCATATGGATAATAAAGTGAATGAATGGATTAGAAATCCCATTACAGTTAAAATTAAATATTATCTTTAAAAAATTAATCAGAAATTTAAAATAATTTATTTAATATACAAAAGGATATGTTATTCACATGTGGTTGGAATGATTATGGGAAAAGGGACTGTAATAAATTAATGATAAATAAAATAGAGGGATATCAATCAGTTTAATTATTCATTAAACACAATTTTACATTTCAAACATCACTATATTAAATAGAATATATTATTTGAATATTATTTTAGAAATATAAGAACAATGATTGATCAGGAACGTCCTAACAAGTATGCAGTGTAGAAATGTAGTTGAGGATGGGTAACATATATTTTTTAGTAATAATGAAAAATGACAACAATTTTACTGGTGGATTATATTGAATTATAATTTTATTCATATTTAGTTTAATCACTTATATATTAGTTTTTCTAGACATAATGGTGTAGTAATTCATTTTAAAAGTGATTGTTATTACATTATATTTTACAAAATATTAATTAATAATTAAATAATAGATATCCTAGATCATCAATGAATGATGCATATAAAAACATAATACTTATTATTATTTGGATAAATATAATTAGTTATTGTAAAAAAAATTTGTTTTCAAGGACATTCCCATATTGATGATTGAAATAATTCATATATTTAAACCGAATATTATATCGATATATATAATCTTTATATTTTACTAGGAATGCTTTATAAATAATAGTTTAACATTTCAATTCTATTATTATATCATCCATTAATTGTGAAAAATTTTAAGATGAAAGTTAACATAAATTCATATACACAATGATATTAAAATAAACAATTTATCAATGTTCGGTGTAGAAATTAATAAAGTTGTAAAATAGAACTGGAATATCTAATCAGGTATGAGTGGGAATATAATTGAAAAAAAATTATTTATATTTAATGTTCTAGTATTGATTGTTATAAATACATAGTAATTTATACAAAATATTGAGGAAATGGTAGGATATAGAGATTTAATTTAGAGTCATGTATATATTTCTATTATTATATAGACTTTTAAGACATGAATCTAAAAAGAAAATATGGATCATAATATATTGACTACCTGAATGGCTAATGGAAATCATATATTTTTTAGAATGTTGAAAATAAACTATTTCACAACCTCATTCATTGGATGGTTTATGTATATATATCATGATTTATCTATAAATATCCATCATGGAAAACAAAATTTCATTCTTAGTTCATAATCATATAAGTATTCCTAGTTTTAAAGACCTAGATATGGATTAATATTAGTCATGAAAAACTATATTTCAATTATGTAATTACATAACTATAGAGATAGCGGGATCAATAAAATATCAATAGATATAGACTCTAAATTAACATGAGTTTGAAAAGGGACACAATACACAACAATAAAAAGTTGGAAAAACTTTTCTAGGGAGACATATTTATTAGAAATTTAAATAAGAGGTTTATTCAATATTCATCATGATATTAGATAAATTATTTTATAAAAATGAAAAATTATACCTATATTATGTAAATGAAATCAATCATTTATTTTGAAATTCTAAATAATTCTCTAATAGATCTTATATACTAAAAAACCTCCCAATTTTTTATAACAGCACATGTTTGTGTAATTTGATCAGAATTTAGTCTAGAGAAAAATATAAATGGTATAAAATAAAATATCAATAAATCATGTTTAGTTGTAGAAAATTTATATAAAATCTATATATATTATATATAAAAACATTATATCATTCATCAATCTAAAATACATTTTATATACAATAATCATTGAAAACATATTGGATTGTAATATTATTATTTTGATATAAAAAACACTATACATGGTGAGAACCTTATGGATGACGTGAAACCATTAGATAAGGGAACGTACTGATTTTATATTGTACCTTTTAATTTGATAGGGGTTTGGTTGAATCACTAAATGTATTTGGAACAACGCGTAGTACTGAAATATAAATCATTAACATGAGTATATTTATGACATAAATTAAGAAGACATGGAATTTGTGTCCTATAGAAGTCATAATGTATTCTACATAATACGTGAATAATTATAGGGATTTTAAGTTATGTGACATGATTTTTTTCATAGTTAGATATCTCAGTGACACACTAAATAAACACATATTTCAATTAATAAATTCACATGCCTTTATTTATCCCCATTAATTTCATATCATATTTACACTAAATAGGGTTTTATCTTTTACCATTATATAGTATGATCTATATCACATATAATTGTTATCTTACTACTCATATAGAGTTCAATCATACTATCATCATGAATAGGAACAATGGATATCTAATAATTTATTTAAGCAATAGACATCAGATCATGAATCGATGAGTATATAAATGATTCTTTATTTAGATTAATTAAGTGGTAGGGGAATTTTATACAACTCAAAATTTTATATACAATGAATTATAATTATTCCATGAATAAATCAATTTTTTACTTTATGGGTAACCAGTGATTATTATCTAGATCTCACTATATTTTGAATCAAAGGGATGAATGATTCATCTACAACAACATTAGTAAACCGATACAAGGGGATATTGATTGAACAGAACTATTTTTGTGGTGATAAATTTTAATTTAAATGGGTGTGTGAGTTCCTCATGCACTTAAAAGGGTCTCTTCATATTATACGCATTCTTAGTGTCAAAATTGACATTAGATATTTTACAATTATGTGATTCCATGTCTGTGGAATTATAGATAATTCATGAGTGTGTGGAAAATTATATGGGCCTCATTAGATTGAACAAGAATTCATTTTGAGGGTTTCTGGGTAATGCATTCATGATATAGGAGATGATAATAGTGTGAGTATTATCACAATATATAAATATGAATATTTTAAAAATCAATTTTATATTATTCAATCCTGTTTTATTTTAAATTATATATAAAATATTCTTCTCCCTGTGGAGTTTGTTTTATGTGTGGGAAATTTCATATAGATTCAATATTCTAACCCTCTATGAGAACTTGTTGGCATTTTGGAGTCTATTTTTGTTCCCCATAGGTGATTAGTTTAGCTTGGTTTATTTGGGCCATTCATTTGGGTATTCATGTTCATGATTTTTATACTATTTTATCTATGGTTTTGGTTTTGGTTTCTTACTATATTATATTTCTATTAGTTTTATCATGATTCATGTTTAATATATTATTTGGGATGGTATATTATTGGTGTAATATGTGTAAGGAAATGTGATCCCCCATATTATTTTTGATAGCATAAATTTTATTTTTAGACTTTTATAAATAGGGAACATACACTGTGGCATATGGTACTCACATCGTTTAAAATAAAATTTGTCTGGTAAAGGTGCTACAATTGTCAATAGTTAGGTTGGTCTGTAATCAATGAATGGTAGGTCGTGATATAATATGTGTTAGGACATTAAATATAGGTAAAAAATTGGTAACCTAACCACATTAAATTGAAAATCATGTTATCTTGTTTGTTATAGTATACTAAATTGTTGGTAAAAAGTTTTTACTACTCATCCTCTATACATTATGAGTATAGATGATGAATTCCATGTATCATGCATTATAATAATTTGTCAAACTAAAAATCATCATTAAAATGATATATTATGATATTTCTAGTATTATTTTATAAAATTATATTTGTTATTATATTAAAGTGTTCAAATGTTAATCATTATTTACTTTGTAGGGGTAATTGTAGAATGCATCAGGTATAGAGAATTTGATATCACCAAAATGATACTGATGGGAACATAGTTGCCCCCATGGAACAACTTTTTAGAAAATAAATTTGTCAAAAGAAAATTTTATGTTTTTAGGTAAGAAAAATAGCCATATAAAGCATGTCATGTGGATCCTTCATTAATATTATAGTGGTGAAACCCATCGATCATTCACAGTGACTCCATACATGAGAAATATAATGTATTTTTTGGGAAGTTGAATAGTATCACTAATTTTTTAGGATTCACAAAACAAATAAATGTGTAGATTTTTTTATTATTGATAATTATAAATTATAATAATGGGGAATGTCTGAACAATATAATTTTATTGAACATCTCAGTTGGGTTTGATTTGATTAATTTTTTAGTCAGTGGTTAATCCCACATTCCATCCATGTTTCATGACTTATATAATTATACTTTTTATAAAATAAAATCCTAATAATATATAATATACATCCTAGTTTACCTACACATTAAATTTATCACCATAAGTTATAGCCATTGAATCAGTCAAAGAACATATGTTTTTTTTGGGCCTCCAATCAGACATTTCCTCAATAGAGTTTATGTAATTCATAGAATATTTCACAGACTTTGCGAAAAAATATATGGTAATAAGGGAATAAATCACTAGAAATTTTTATCTAGTGAATAATATTTCCCCAAAATAGAGGTTTGAATCCCAATGAAATGATAATTTTTATAAGGGGGATCCACTCTATGTGTAGCAAGGCACCAAATAACAAGTTCACCTAATTCTATTTTTCAGATTCAGTTTGTTTATTCCTACATAGTTGATTTCAATAATGTTTTTGGAATATATAAAAATATAATGAATTGAACTACCATGATAATTTAATAATATTTTTCTGAGGAATAAGGTCATGAATTATTGAAATTTTATTATTATGTGAGCTAGGGTGATAGTTATAATATATATAATGAATTTAATTCTTATAAAACATGTTATTACCTAATAATTGATCGTACCCATAATCAATCTGTAATAGGGATTCCATGAATACACCAACACCTAACCATGAACCAATCATTATTAGAAGTAATAATTAATCCTTGAAAATATAGAGATAAAACTATATAGCTAATTTAATCTTTCTCATAGGGGATGAAGGAACCTTGATGGTGAAAGTAACAATTCAACTTATTTCCACATTGACTATTATTTTTACAACTTCAATAAATATTTGTTATGTCTGATGTCATGTGTTAAAAACTCTATTACATATGGAAATAATGTCTCATGTTATTATAAATAACACACCAATAATGAAATGATAGTTTACTAGTTTTAAATGTACATCTTGTTTCATTACCTTTTAATTGCTCTAATGTTTTCTGGGAAATAATGATATGGATGTAGAAATATTCAATATCTTATAGGGGACATATTTTATAGTACCATCCATCACTCATATTGACTTCAACTATTGAAAAATGGTTTTTAAATGTTCGTAAAGAGTTATTGAGTATTAAAAATGAGAATGGGAATTGATGATTTGTAGAGCTAGACAATATTTTTTAATTAAATGGAAGAAATAATATTAGTTTGTAGAGATCACCTCATTGTCTATTGATATATTTTAATATATTCATTTTCCAAAAGTAATTGATAAATTTCCTGATGGTATTTTGAAAAAAATATTTGTTTTACCACCCAAAAGTGATGTGTAATAATATATCATTATACATGTAGTAATAATCCTATAAAAATTACATCATTTTAAATGAAACCGTGTGAACTATCCGAATTGGTTGTATAGTTGTTTGAGTAAGAAATAATGGGATTCATAAGACCATGTATGCCCCCATATGATGATACAATTCTTCATATCAATTATATGTTTGATAATCGTAATTTTTTTTCTATTATCATATTTTCAATCAAAAAAAAATAAAGAGTATACACCGTCTTCATCTTCTTGGTGATGTATTTGATTAATTGAAAGGATCGAAGTGTTTCAAAAAAAATTATATATGATAGGGGTATAATCAAATCCTATTAAGAAAAGGAATATTTAATAGATATATTTTTGAAAATTTTATGACCAATATAAATTTTAATTCATTAAATTTGGTACCACAAATGAAATATAAATTTTAATGAAATTCAAATATCTTATCTTTTATATATACATTGATTTACTCATTATTATAGTTTTTGGAAACAAACCATTATACTAGAACTTGATAAATGACCATTAAATGAATATAGAGACCATGACTATTACATGATGATACCATCATCTTTATCCAATAGCCATGATGTAGAACCTCATTATATTTTAATTTAATATATATAGGCATGTAATATCATAATAAAATATCATTTTATCTTGAGAAAATTGAAACTATTTTCTCTTGTAAACATCCTAAGAATATCATCATTTTACACAATATACTGGTATTATCTAGCTATTACTAATTATTTTTCTAGTAATTTTCACGAATCATGTCTCAAATTATTATTTTTATAATGAATATTATTCCATTCAATTATATTATTGATTATCAGAAATCCTTATATGAACACAATGCTTGAAATACTTTGACATATATCCTAATCTTTCCATAACTAGGCGAGTGTTGTGTTTTCTTTTTAGATCATTGGATCTAGATTTTATGTATTTTCATGAAACATGAATTTTTCATAATTTTTGGATCAATGGAATTGATGAAACATGAGGTGAATTATCCAAAATAAGACATTGAACCAACTGTAGTGGTCCATCATTTAGTTTTTTTTATATTAAATCTTTAGTGAAAAGTTCATTTTCTTTATGGGTCACAAAGTCTTAAAACATAAATTTTTAATATGGGAAATTAAAATTGGTTACATTTATTGGATAAAATATATCATGGTATTCAACTATGACCATGTTTTTACCATCACGATTTTAAATTCATTTGCTTATTCATTTTTAAAATACTTGTATAATCAAGTTGTTTGAGAGGAACTCGAACCATACTAATTGATGGTGTAAATTATTGATATGATCCTGGAATTTAAAATTTATGATGAATGTAAACTTGTTGTAATAGTTACCTACATTCTATATGTGTTTGACTTAATCCCGAAGAATTAAATGATAGACCATGATTTTCATAATCTAATATAAAACCTCAATGGTGGGGATACTATTAATGATATGACATATGATACAAATTCATTCCTTTCTTTCTTGTATAAATGGTATACATTATATCATTTCAATTGAATCTCCATAATTGATATCATTATTCAAAATTTACAATCATCCATATACAAAAAAATATATTAGGTAATGAACAACCATTTTCGGTGGTCAGTTATGAATTGGAATATAAAAGAGTATGTTATCAAATGTATCACATTTCTGCAAGTAAATGAAAATAACTAGTGGATATCAGAAATATTAAATTCATTTACCACCCATGTATTGAAACAGTTGAAGATGTATATAACCATTAAAATATTTCTATCATGAACACATGACAAGCATGATGAAATTTTGGTGATTATAAGAAAACTCCCTAAGTATAAACAATCCATTCTAATCATAAAGATGAAAATATGAATTTTTCGGAAAAACCATACCATTAGTATGTGAAAAAATTACATGTTGTAGTAGTGTATATTTTCAAGAATCGAGACACTAGATTCACATTATAATATTTTCAGTTCTTCCAATAGGGCTTCAGAAAAATATTGGAAATGGTAAAGACATATTATCCCCAAATTAATTTCTAATTAGGCAACATGATTTATTAATTTTATGAAATTATAAGAGAATATATGATATAAATTAGTGTTACATATGAAGACCATATTCATTTTCTATATCTTCCAAACAACAATACTTATCTGGCCATAATACACAAGTCATTTGATGATGTAATTAATTTATTCCCATGTCATTCTCCACTATTTTGGGTTGTGACATAGGAATCATCATTAATTTCACCATGTATGGTGATTTTGGAAATTGGAAAAATATATATGATCATGAATAGAATAGAGAATTGAATTTCATTTTTAATGCTCTATTTACCATTATCATTTACCTCTTTTTTACGTTGTTTATCTTAAATTCATTTTTGGATTACAAAATTTATTACATAATCATTTGGTATGAAATTGAAGCTATATTATTTATATATTAGAAAATATTTATTTTCTTAATGGATTAATTGTTTTCGTTAGCTCCACCCCAGAAATTCAGTTCAGGTCATTTTTTATAACCTAAAAAAATATGATATATTAATAGATTCCTAAACATATTATTAGTTGGGATCATGTGATTTTGGAGCCTGATGACACTATTATACACACCGAGGTTCATTTCAAAAAAAATTAAAGTGAATATAATGTAGAAAGAATATCTATGGTACATGTTTTATGGAAACAATGTCATAATCAATAGTATACTTAGGATCAAGTGAACCATAAGTCATAATTTTTTCGAAAATAGATCTAAATAACTAATGGCCTCAAGAAATCATTTCAAAAAAAGTATATTGGAGGGGAGCAATAATTATTTTCCTTATACCCTAATTATAAATTATTTTATATCAGAATGGAGTGTTTTGGTTGAATCTTGTGATATTTTCTAAGGATAGTTTTGTTTGGATGATAAAATATAGTAATAGGAGGCAATATCTAATATAAAAGATGAATTCATTATGTTAACAGTTTTTGGTAAATATTTTTGATTTATATTAACGAAATGAATGAGTTACTAGGATTTTATATGACTCCATTTTAATTTTAAATATGTTAGTATCCAAATGAATCTTCAGAAGAAATTTTCCTTTAGTTATGAATTCGTATTGTTTCATCGATCCTTATCAATTCTAGTACACATTGATTAAATCTTTATTTTCCTCATATATTGTTGAACCATATGCCCTCACTAGGTGATTTTGGTGGACCTTCTCTCATAGGAGAGTGTCTTCATTGTTTATCTACACATATTACATAATGAATATATAGATTAAATGATGGAACAAAAATGGATAGTAGGATCCATGGGTTATATAATGATTCATCATGTTGATCAATTATAAGATTGGTTAAAATTTTCCCTCGCCACATTTAAATTAAATTAATGAATTTATTTTCAAATAATTACTCAGTTTTAATATATTATGAAAAAACATTTGATCAATCTCCCTGTTTAGTTGGAGTATGGGTCTATGGGTTATCTGATTCCTTGAATAATGTTTAATAAATATATAAATGATAAATTGATGTAATTTTTTTTGGTTATGATGAAATGATATATACATTCATGCATGAGTTCAAGATTCACAATGAAAGGGAATCATTTGGATATAATTGGTAGAATGGTCATCTTTGACTCAATAGATTTTATCAACAAATGATGTATTGGATATTACTAGATTGGTATAACCCATGAGTATAAATAATTATAGGTTCCTTTATTGACAATAATTCCATTGTTTTTTGGTATTTATATTTATGTGTTATTAAAATTAGAGACAATAATGGTGTATATAAAATCATTTTATATGAATATGTATATCTTTGTGAAAAATTTCATATTTCTCTAATTAATTTTATATTAAATATTATATATCTTGTTCTTTTATTAGTGGTGTATGTAGATATACAATAGGATTTCCTACTAAGTATATAAAATCACTATTTTATATGTATCATGTTGAATATGCATAATTTTGAAGCATGATACAGTTAAAAAAGAGATTTTTTACATTACCAGTGGAGCATAATAAAGCTAAAATTGGAAAAGTTTTGTGGTTATTGGATTGATATGTTCTATTTTGTAGTCAACTATTGTTCCACATTTGTGATTATTTTTTTTGGAATATTTCTTTAATATATAAAATATTATTTATTTTTCACTATTGAGACATTGACTTTGGTTCTGATGTTTTTTGTCAATGTATTTCTATAAATTTTGTACTCATTATTATCATTTAAGTTTACATTTCATATTTCATGTAGTATATATGTTAATATAAATTAACTCCCTTATTTTTATTAATCACTTTTAATTTACTACAATCTATTCAAGTCTATGTGATGTATAATATGTTTATTGGCATGCATTTCATTCTATATCTAATGGGTTATGAACGACTATTATAGAAGATGTTTATACGACCCAACTTGAAGAGTTGATAGCATTAGAGAAACCCATTAAGTTATGAAAAAATTTACGATTTAATAATTTATATGAGAAAACACAATGATCAATTATTATTAATTATATTGAAGCAAATATATTGTTTGAACTCATTTCATATCAAATTGGGCAATGCAATTTAAAGGGGTTAATGTGAGATATATTACATTAAAATATAGTCTAACTGATAGTGTTTTTAAAATTAATTATTATCTTTATGGTTATATGATAAATCAAAGGAGTTTATTGAGGAAATACACAATGATGAAACCCATGTTCTATTGAATAAGATCTATAGGAAAATATATATGTGGTTGAATATGTGATGTAATAGAATATATATTTATATAATATTGAAAAATAAATCTATAAATAATTCCACAATAAATTGTTTTACCTTTAAAGATACAGAAAACCTCTTCCAATTCTTGTGTAATGGTTATATGTAATATTATAATTCTGAATAGTAATACTAATTTCTAAAAATCGTTTAGAACCAATCACATATTCTCATATATTTACAAACGAATCATATTTAATACACATAGAGAACTACTAAAATATTTCAATCAGGTCCTATGGAGATTTATTCCATAGATGGTTCCATTTCATCAAAAAGAGAGGGTGAGGGTGATACATTTATCTTTTCGTTCTTTTATACCACATATTATTTGAAAATTAACATCAACTCCTTGAAAATAGTTATTAATTTATTGTAAAAAATATTCAAAAAATAAATCCATGTTTTTACATGTTTCAAAACTCTACAAGAGTAGCTAGTCCCTGTCATGTTTAGGAAGTAATCCAAGAGAACACAATCCCCATGGAAAAATACATTTATGTGGTTACAATAGATATAGAATATATTTACACATTCATTTCACTATAATAATAAAATGAATGAGATTCCTACCAAAAAGTGTTAATGAATATTTTTTAAAAAATATTTTTAAATTCTTCACCAAAATGATCATAATTTCATCACCATGATAAATCCAAAAACATCCAATTTTACCTTCTAGGAAAAAAAACGTTCTTAGTTTTTTACACAATATAAGAAAAGATCATTGGCCATACTATCACTATGTATAATACCTATCTATGTAATTTTTCTTTTCAACATGTAAATCAAAAATGATAATCTATAATATTATTTGGACAGATTTTGATAATAGTAAAAAATTTATTAAACCCCATTATATTCCCTATTAAGAAGGATTGAAAATTTTATTCTGTGATTATGAATCAGTACATTTAATGATAAAAAAGAACATATTTTTATCACCTTTATTTACTATATAAAACATGAAGATCCTTTTAGAGAAAATTTATACTCGATCATTGGTTTATAAATTTTCATTTAATATCTCCATTTGATAATAATTATACTACCCTTCCACATTTACAAACATGAATTGTACAGACACTATATATTTTATTTGAAAACATAAAAAGACAATTTACTTGTAGAAAAGGATATTAAATTTTTTTACATTCCTGGTTAAAGAATAAATAAAATTCAAATATCATACCTAAAAAAATTTACAGATATATTCAAATGAATTGAATAATTTACATTAATACTTATATGAACCATCAGTAGATTCACCCTTCATAAAATATCCATAAAACATAGTTAGTTTCATGATTTTTTTTATATTGAGAAAAATAAAATAAAATATCAATATAATATTTTTTTTTAAAAAATATTGCATAAAAACAATGAACTGGAAAAAAATATATTATACTATAAATTTTTCTAGTAATAACATTTTAAAAAAATTACCTAGGAAATCCATATCTGATTCTTCAAGTAATAACATTGTATTGTCTTCTCAAGTAATATTCTAAACTACTCATCCATCAAGTGACATGTATTTGAAATCTATAACCATTTTTCGAAACAGATTTTCTTATGAAAGATCATTATATCAAATTCTTTTTTTGATCATCATATTGAATCTTTTAACTCATAACATCATAAATGATCATTAGATAAAATTTAAAAAAAAATCTGATAGGCATCATCTGATTAATTATCCATATTCAATTATTTAGAATATTCCCAAATTAAAAATAATTCATCTATTCTCTAATCATCAATAATATCTAACAGAATATTCATAAATCCTAAGATTACAAACATCACATATTTTAATTATAAAACTCATTATATAGTGGAAAAATTATTCCCACGTAATTCTATGAAAATAATATATTGTTATATCGAATAAAAATTCTAAATAATTCATTTGTATGATTTTTTAGTCTAGTGAGTTACATATAATATAATATTGTAAAATTTCTATGGAATTTTTTTCTAATCGAGAATTCTACGGCGAGAATATGTCCCTTTTAGAATATATTGAATGAAACTCAATGAAAACATAATATCTTTTTTTATTATACACCTCACCATATTTTTTTACATATTTGTTTTATATTTGTTTCTAAAAAAGAATTATATGATGGGATTTTTCCGATTTAAATTAATCTGGTGCTATTTATCATCAGTTTCCCTTTAGAGATAAGGTATTTTACATTGATTTAGAGACATCACAATCATTGAGCAAATAGGTTATCAAAAAACTAATAGTATAAAATTTTTATATGAAATTATTCTATCCATATTTAAGTATTATGTAAATGTAAATTTCATTTCAAAAATATTAGAACCACCATTGGTTCTATCAAATTATAGACAAATATTTTACTAATAAAAAAAATTTCTACCCCTTAATATTTGAGTATATACAATCTTATTTTTAATTAAATAGAAAAAATATCTAATTTAACTCAAGAAGTTAAAATTAAATTCATTGAAATCTTGAATATATTAACGTCATATAATAAATGAATCAACATGTTTTTTATTGAGCACTACATTTGAATGAACATTGGAAACATTAGACGAAAGCTATTTAGTAGATAATGAAATCCAATATCCTATGACGAAACAAACTCATTGTTTTTACACTTGTCAAGAAAAAAATAATCTAATTATTACCATAGTATGTCACCTCTATTTGAATTTTATTTATATATATCTTTAAATATGATTTTTTTTTAATGCTTCAAACGAGAATAATTTCCAATAAACATTGTCTTTAAAAAACATTACAACAAAACTTATTCAAAAAAACATCCTAATACACAAAAATAATCACTATAAGAAATTATTACCAACAATATATGGTTGAATTTTTTTTAAATGAATCATAAATAATAGAAATGTTATACCAATTTCAATGAATAAAATATCCCTTATTTTTAATCATATGTGAGGAGAAATTATGTAGGAAAAATGTATCCTTGAATATAAAACAATGTTTACCAAAAATTACAAAATTAAGAAAAAATTGTAAAATAGAGATAATATTGTTTTTTAAACTTTTATAATAAGAAAAATGTTTCCTAAATACTCCTCAAAAAAATATAAATATTTCACACATGATGAAATCATAGAATACAACTTTTAAAAACTCACAAAAAATTATGTACTTTATTTAAAATGATTATGCACAGAACAATTGATATATTTTTGTCACATTATTTTTCTCCACAATGAAAAAATATTCAACATAACACCACAAGTTGTTAGAAAATATTATTCTTCAAATAGTTATATATCATTTTTATCTTTCATTATAAGAATCACTCACTTAAATAGTAGTTTGATATAATGATAAAATAATATTATTCACACCATTTATAATGTGACAACTAAATTGGAATATATAAATTAGAATAAATAAAATATGACATATATATATATACTAATCATATGAAATTTAATTATAAATTGAAAAAAATCACTTAAAATTTATAATTTTGTTTTTTTAAAAAGATATTATTTCATCAAAAACTTATTATTCTAGTTTTTTACATGATAATATTATTATTAATTTATATACAACATATATATTTACACAATAAAATAATCAGACATATTTGAATAATTTTATTGAAATTATTTTAAGTTGAATTTTTGATATTTTATAAAAAGAATGATTTTAATGTAAATAGTAAAAATGATGCTTTTAATGAAAACTATTTGTAAAACGATAAATATTCTTTACATAAAAGTAAAATAAAAGTTATTATATTTTGAATTACACAATTTTTACCATTGTAAGTAATAATATTTTTGGTATAATTTTATTTTTATATATAAAAGGAAATTTTTATAGAATACTTTTTTTTCACTCAAAGTTCATTTTATATAATAAATTAAAATTATCAATACTGCTGAATAATATTTCTTAATTTTTTATATTATACACTTAGAATTTTTTATAACACTAATATAATATATTTATAGGCCTGGTATAAGAATAAACCATCTTTTATTCATAAAACTATATTATCTTCTAAAAAAAATTTATGTATGTATTTTCTCACATATTTTCAAATTAATTTACGTTATATATAACTGTTAAATATAGTAAAATGGATTTCATATTTTAAATCATGTCATTAAATTTTTTTATATATGCAGTATTCATATTTTATCAGTATGAATAGTAGATGTGGTAATCATTTTCACCTCGATAAAGAGTAAAATAAAGTAATTATTTATTATTACAAAAATATAAGGCTATAATTATTCCTCTAATTTATTTTTTTTATTATGGTAATTCTAATAGTATCCCCATATTGTAAATATTGTGTATTATTGTATGTAAATGACTATAAAAATAACTAATATATAATTTAAATTATTGAATTTTACAAAATTATTGCCTCTTTGTTTTAAATATCAATTATGAGTCCACGTAGAGAAGGAGAAAAGTTATTAATGAAAATTAATTTTCAATTATTGTATAATAAAATTATTTTAATGATATAATTTATTTATAATAATTATGTATTATATAATTACAATAAATATATACATAATGCAAAAATAATATTTCATCAATTAATAAGATAAAAGAATGAATGATTTTAAAAATATTAAATTTGATACAATTTGAGAAACATATATTGAACCATAAATTTTATAGTTTTATATAACTTATTATTTTTATGTAAAAATAATAATTTTGAATTAAAATTTTTATTTAGGAAATTTAATTCAAATTAATTGAATAGATGTAAACAAGTTAATAATGATATTTTATCGAAATAATAATTTATTAAATTATATTAAAATAGTAACAATGTTTTAAAATATAATGAGTTCGATATTTTATGGTCAAAAATATCATTACATGGACTTTTAATTTAAAATCTTCACTATATAAATAAATATTATAATGCTTTAATATTTAAAACTTTTGGACCAAACACTACCCTATCTAACCATATATATGATTTTTGGGTCATTTCGAGGAATTTTTCTAAATTATGAATTTATTATAATTTTATATTATAGTATCTTCCAAAAGGTCCCCTAACAATGATTATAAATGGGAAGATACTAAAATTATTTAAACCAAACTGATCATTATATTACAAAAAAATACCATATAATTATCTTAGTAACTTTTGTAGACACATTCTCAAGGATATGGCCCTCTCAAAGGGCCATCATTATCACCGATTGGACAATATCTAAAGGGGTCATCTCATTAAGGATGCACCCCCCTTAAAAGATTAATTTAATTAACATTATCTTTTACCTCCAGTAAATATATATTTAATCTCATAGAACTATTTTCAATATGATGAATTTTTTTATTATAATATAATAATTATACACCCACTTTCCCATCAAACAACAAGTGAATATATTGCTCATGTGTAGATCTGGTTTATCATCTCCATGTAAAAAAACTAATTAAGTATTCATAAAAATATGTTATGGATGGGTTTTTTGAGGGATTAATGATTATGTATTATATTTATCACATAATAATAATCCAATAATTAAAATATAACTTCTATCAACTTACCAATTAATCCTTTTGAAAAGGACAATGTTGTATGCGCATATGTGTGGACAATAACCACCACGTAGCAATGTGATTCATCATTAATTTTTATATTCCTGGGAATGTAATATACATTAAAATCATTAATATATAATATTTATAATATTTAATAATGATCCTATAAGGGTTAATTAGAATTTAATATTATTTTGTTCCATATGTTAAAAAATGAGAACTCCATTCATGCGTGCGAATTGCCTATAATCTATATGAATTGTGAATTTCATTTTTATATTTATATATTAATGATTGAATCTAAAAATGTATAAAATAAAAAGGTAATAAATTTATATCATTATTAAAATTTTATAGTTAATATAACCATAAGAAAAAAACAAGGACCAAAACTAATGATCTCTAACATACATGAGAAATAAAAGAGATATCTCTCAGAATATTGATTTTAATTATGAAGTGATAAAAAATGCTTGGTAAAAAGATATTCTTATGTATCATATGTCATTATATATATTTGTATATTTTTTAATATATATATTGTGGATCAAAATATATTATAATGCATTTTCAATAAATATGAATGAATTCTGAACTAATTTATGTTATTTTTTGTTCTCATTTATTCCAATGGGAGAATGTTCAACATTAACCATAAATTTATTTTTTGTGGTGTATATAAGTACATTAAATGTATATTATAATTCATATTATGAGTTTTATGGGGATTTAATTCTCCAATAACATTATTTAATTCTAGTTTGTAACTATTCAAATGTCACAAATTTGGAATGACTGTTATGTAACAATCTCACTTCTTATCACGATTTTTTGTGATTATGATTCCAATGATGAAATATTTTGATATATCTCTTAAGAAACACATGTATTACACCCTAATATGTTTATTTTTTTAAAATTAATTTTATATTTTAGTTTCTCTCCAATTAATTACTCAATATACTTACAATATTTTATAATGATTTTTGTACTGTTTTTCTCTTCAGTCGAAATTTCTTTTCATCATTATCCTTGTTTTCTAAATATGTCTTATATTTTTTTTTTAAATTCTCCAATATTTGATTTAATCAATTTTTAATCACAATTGAGTTTTTATATAAAAAATCTAATAAATAATATTTTCATTTCACAAACAAGATACCTTCTGGATTGTTCTACTAATGTATGGAAGGAATGTTTTCAATCTTATTTAGGAATAATAGAATATCCAAAAAATATGAATAATTTTTTATTTTAATCACAAAATAATTTTTTAGATATTTATTTTTAGAAGGATTTTTTCATTTATATTTTTGTATTTTTTTAATAATAGATTTTAAAAATGAATGGTTAATCTACTCAATATTATTTTGATGATATTTTAATGCTATTTATATTATTCAATATCAATAACCCTTGAATTCACGTGTTACATTATTTTGATATAATCCTTGGATACCATTCATATTCATTCAATTAATGGATTATCTATATGATGGAATAATTTTTTATGAATCCCATTACATTTCAACAAGTTACGAAATGATGAAGTGATAACGTTTTTAAGAATCCCTTTACATTTTCTTGGGTTTTTATATGATAAAATGATTATAATACAGATTTTTATACATGGTGTATAATATGATGAATTTTTTATGATTTTTTGGAAAAAAAATATAATAATTTAATTATGTTATGGGTGTAACCTATATATTCCACCAATGCATTTCTAAGATATTTTTATCTTTTGAGATAAACATGGATTTAATGATGAGATAATATAGTTCAATATGGAACTTTGTCCACTGTGAATGTCTTTAAAGTGATCCATTATACTATGATGGTTTGGGGAGTGAACTCAATCACCTATTATTTTCATGTAAATGATTCTTACAAATAAGAAAATTATTTTCTTATTATTATATGCACTATAAAAAATTCTGTATCATTTCAATGTTATGAAGTGATGGATCATGTCACTTAATTATATTATGATTCGTGTTTTATGAACTGCAAATATTTTAGCAGATAATAAATATTTTGATTTATAATATGCTAGGTATGATATCGATTTTTTTTTGTAGTGTAATAATACACTTATGTTAGTGTTATTTTCATGTTATTTATGATATCTTTATTGTTTACCTTATTGGGAATATACATTGAAAATTTATTTTGATTCCTTACCCTTGGTTATGTAGAAATATACCATTTAGGATATTTTTAATAAGGGATTTTGTTATGGATAATATATTGTGAGATGATGTAGATATTCTATGAAATTGTTTCTGTTAATGTCCCAATTTATAAATACACTAGGCCGATATTATTTTTGAAGGGGTAGTTATTTTATGTAGTGGATAATTTACAATTAAGACATTATATCTATAAATACAATTTATGAGTCACTATAATTGTTATGAGATTTTTTTTATTAAAAAATTCAAAAATAGCATGAGAAAACATCTGTGGGAATCCAATGGATAATTTTAATAATGTAAAAAATACATATGTTTTGGTAATGATGATGATATTCTTAATCTAAACATAAGGTGACAGAGTTTTAAAAGGTTTTGTAATGATTCAGAAGTCCTATAAATCATATTACATGAATACTCAATATGAATATTATTTCTCACACCATGAATTTTGTTTATAGTAACTGTATAGAACCAAGAGGACTTATTGTAACATTGATTGACACTAAAATAATTTTACTCAAGAGAAACCATATAAAATAAAATATTGAATTTGAAACATTATGATTATGCCTAATCTGCAAACTCATTATATGACCATGTTTCAAATTTTATGTGTTTCATGGACCACAAAATCAGTGAAATATTTAATTACATAAAGACCATGGAGAATATAAGATTGATCATCCAAAATATCTATAATGTGGGATGAAGGAATAAAGATAATGTCTTAGAGAAACATGAATTTGTTTTGAATTTGGTAATGAAAGAAACATAGAAAGTAATTTTAATAAAGAAATGAAATAATCAATAAATTCATTAAATAATTGTAATGGCCTTGTTACAGTATCCTTTATGGTTCTTTTAATATATTGAAAAGATGTGTATTATGAATATTTATTTCTTAAGGGGATGTCTTAAGAAATAAGTATCAAGGTAATACAAGTAATGGTTTTTTTGATGAATATGAAGTGACTATGATTGTTTTCTGAAAGGTATGCGTTTACATAACTGTATTTCAAATGTTAAAATTAATATGAATGATTATTATAAGGATGATTAATTATATTACATATTTCTTTAAAAATATAGAACCAAAAAATATTAGGGAATAAGATAACAACCCCTAAATAACGGTTTGTGAAAAAATGGGTTGATTGATGTGTTTATGTATTTGATTTTAGAATTGTGTAGTATAAGTAATTTAAAAATGATATTCTCTTTATAATGTCATGAAAAATATAAGGAAATTCGAAAATAGTATTTCATTATTGATTAGAAAACATTTTTTAAATTTTATTAATAACGATGAAAATTAATTTTGTAGTAAGGTGAAATTTTTACGTAAAAATGTATAAGGTAATTGATAAACCATTGTATATATATGATTTTAATGTATTAATGTTTAGTGGTGAAAAATAATTGATTGATATTTATGGTATTGGTAACCATTAAATTGGATTTTGATTTAATTAAAACAAATTTAATTTGTTTTTGATGACGTCATTTTCCATTTTGGAATTATAAAATATATTACACACATATGAACATATTTTTGTAGTAATGATTGAATTAATTTTGTAAGAATATATATTTTCATCTAGGTCTAAAATAAACATTAAATATATAATCATTTGTTTATATGTTTAAGGTTAATAGTAAGTTAAAAGCCATCCAGGCCCATATTAATGTTTTAAGTGATACAATATTTATACTTAATTCTGGTTTAAATATCTTTTATGGTTGATATATGATTTGATGATAAAATAATTTTGACCATTGGAGAGTGTTTTATAGATAATCATGAATTTTGGAAAACAAATAATTGGCACATTGATATTTTCAGAGATATTTATGGTAAAGTTAAGGATTATCATTCATGTGTGTATCACAATTTGAATCCCAAAATTTTTGGTGATGTTAACTACATTAAATTAGTACATAGTAATTTCCATGTTGATTAATTCAATTTGGTATATGTATCACTTGGTTGAATAATTTACACCATTATGATAAAGATGTGATTTGGAATGAAAAATGAAATTTATTAGAAATAGTTCTATATAAATTTTGAAGATGTATGTTTAAAGGTATTAGATTACCATAGATTCTAAAACAATATTTAATATTGAAATAATTAAGGATATTTGGGATACTTTATTATTTATTAAATCATCTATGGTGAACAATTTTTTTTATTGTAGAAATGTTGGAGATAAAAGTATTATTTCTGGGTTTATTAATTTTGAGAATTATCATAACATTTGTTAACCATTGTATATTGGTTAATGACCAATGATATGATAAATAACATAATATATCTTTTTTAATATGTTGGAGGTTGATTTTCGTGGTTTAGGGATAAAAATACATCTTGAATCCTCCCCATTTAAATAAATAAACATGATTACAATGGAAAATGTTTAAAATATTAAATTTTGTGTTTTATTTTTGTGTATTTCAATATTTTATGGTTATAGATGTTAAATTAATTCCACAACTATTGGAAAATTATTTTAATGAAAAAATCTTGTCACATAATCATCAATTTTGATGATGTTGTTGTATTATAACCACTCACTGTTAAATGAGTTTGGGGTTGTTAAACTTCGTTAGACCATTTTTTTTTCACTCTTTAATAATACTTACACACTGATTTTCTATTCCACGTATATATTTTCACAGCCCAAAAAGGTTATCCTAATATTAAACCTATTAATGTTCTTAAAATAATACTTCACTATCCATATTTGTATTAGGATGTTTTATAAACCCAGTTTCAATGTCAGATTTCAAAAAATGACTATTCATATTTCAAGACATTGAATACCTTGAAAAGTATGAAATTGTGAGTTAAATTTAATAATTGGGGGAGGATTAAACAACCCAATATTTTAAAAAATATTTCATTTCAAATATTTGTCTTTCCATAATAATTTTGTTACACATAACACGGAGAATAAATGTACCACGATATATTATTAAAATGTATTTATTTGAGATATTTCTAATCTATTTGCTAAATTTGTGCATATGAATATGATTAATAATTTATGAAATATATATAACATTATAAGTGATTATAAATTTACTCAAAAATTATTTTCAAATTATAAATCAATTTTTAGTAAATAAATTTTTTATTCAAGGAGATGATTTCATTAAAAAAAACAAGATATTTGTTATATTTTCATCGAAAATATTATTATTAATTTTTATGAATATAAAATATTTTATTTCATAAAATTAAAATCATTTTTCAAAAAAATTTATTTAAATTATCATAGGATAATTATTTTTTAATTTTATGGAAAGATTTATTTTTTAGTGAATAGTAAAAAATGATGAGTTAATTGAAAATTTTATGTGCATAGATCCATTTATTTAAAAATGGCATGAATGTAAAATAAATTTTATTTTTTTTAATAATATCTAATTATTTCTATTGGAATCATTTTTATGTTATAATTTCTTATATTTTTTTGGTAATAAGGGATTTCCCTAATAAAGTTATCATTGAATCCCATATCATTTTGATGAAATTTTGCTGACAATGAATTTATTAGATTTTAATATTTTGAGGTATTCCAAATGTTCCCCCCAACTAAATTATAAAAGGGTATATATTCCCTAATTTTATACACAAATTATTTACTAAAATAACTATAAAACTATAAACATTTATCTTCTAAACACCTCTATAAAATATTTAGTGGATTTAGTCTTCCAAAAATTCCAACCCAAGGGCACTTAAATGTTACATTAAAGAGTAATTTTAATGAAGATGTATTCACCTTAACCGAGAAATTTTTCAATACAGTTCATTATCTAAAAAAATTCAATATTATGTATCAAAATATTATTCAAAATATTGTTAAATATTATTATGATTATGAAAAACCAATTATAAAATATCATTCCCATCAAACAATAAGTGAATTAATTTCATGTGCATAAGCACGACTTTTCGTCTTAGATTAATGATATAATTAATTATTCAACACCATATTTTCTAGATGATTATAATAATGGTTCAATTATTATATATGATATATATGAAATAATAATATTCATTAAATTATAGTATCTCACTTAAATTTTTACTATTCAATCCATTAGTATATGATAACGTTGTTCTTGTGTATAGGTGTACTACCACCACCACCAAGCGATACAACTCATATTTCATTTTTTTAATTTGATGGAAAACAAGGATTTATTTGATCAATATATATTTTATATATTATATATTAATAATTATATAATGTTTAATTAGAATGTATGTTTCTTTTTTCTATTCATTGTATAATGAGGACATTATTCAGGCGTACATATGTTCTACTATCTGCCCGGATGGTGTAATTCATTTATATATGAATACTTTTAGGATTGGATATAAAATTATATAAAATGAATATATATGATATAAATATAATTATTAATACATTGGTAAATTTTGTAAGTATAATAAAAATAAATGGAACAAAACTAATGAATAAGAACATTAATGAAAAACAATGAAAATGTCACCAAGAAGGATGATTATTATAATAATTTGTTAAAAATTTGTTATAAAAGGTCACAATTAAATAATTTAAATTATTATATATATTATTATATTTATTAAAAATGGTTATAATAAAACAATGTCTTTTTGCACGATTTTTCAATGTATGTGAATAATTCCAGACTAATGGTAGTGGATTAATGTCTTAGTTTTATTCATATGTGACACACGGAATATTTACTACTTGTTTCATTTTTATATAGTGTCAATATATTTCATAATTTATTTATCTTAATAATGTATAAGGGAATTTAATATATATATTTATATATGTAATTTTATATCTTTCTTATGAAATGTGATACAAATTTAAATAAATCTATTATTGTTTTATAATATAATCTCGTAAATATTGGGATTTTTTTATGATTTAGTTTCCAATGATTATATCTTATGATATATCTCTAATTAAACAGATCAATTCTCATATTTTATAGCAATTACATGAAGATTATGGATTTACATTCATCTACCTCACTTTTAAAATTCAATTAACCTTAATTTTTTTGATAGAAATTAAACTTCATTAATATATTAGTTCAAAAAACAATATTCTTTCATATATATGTTTTATTAAACTAATGTGTAGATGGTTTTTTATATTCTCATATAATGTCTTAATGTCATCATGTTATATATATTTTTAATTTTTTTGAGAATTTCTTCAATTTAATATTTTTTCCCAAACAAAGTAATTTGTATCTTCTTAGACAAAAGTATAGAATGAATATTTTTTAAACATATATGACCTAAAAAACATTTTCCACCGTCATGAATAATTTTGTATATGAATCATACACTACAATTATACATAGTTGGTTTTTAGTACAGTGTTTTTTTGTATATTTTCACAATTTTTTAACAAATGATTCAAAATTTGAGAACGTTTCTTCAAAAATAAAACTTTAATAATATTTTAATGGTATGTAAATCCATAAAAGGAAATAAAAATTAATTCAATGATGATTTTCTCAGTATATGATCAAAAGTAATCCATAATTATTCATTATCTAGATAGTTTATGAAAAATATGACACAATGATTTTTAATACAATTTTGTTTCCACATATTAATCTATGCTTAAAGGATCAAATATTTATGAAAATTATTTCATTTACTTGATATATGATATGATTAAATGATTATGAAACTCATTTTATTTAATGTGTTTTGATATCATAAATTCATTATGATCTGGTGGAACACATGAATATGATTTTCATTATTTATGGGTGGGACCTATGTCTTCCTCCAATGTGTTAGGAAAATATTTATATATAATGAGATTATCCATAATAGAATTTGGACTAATCATGGTTATGTAATGGAATTTTTCAACTATGATAGTATTGGGATTAAACCTTGAATATAATGATGGATTGTGAATTAACCCAATCATCTATTATAGTTATGGAAATTCACTTTGACTACAAAGAAATTATTTTTAAGAGATTATGTGTATGTAAAATATATTTTTTATATGTATATATTAATGCATCATAGATTATATTCATAAATTTATTTATGAATCATGTATTATTAATATAAAATATTTGTTCCAGGAATAATTATTATGATTTATTATACATACTGTGTAATTTATGAATTTTATGTTCATGTTTTTATGTTTTTAGTTTAATGTTACTCTAAAATTATCATTGAAAATTCCCATTAATACCTTTACTAGGAATATGGTGTCATCATTTCTTATGTTTATTTTCTCTAGGTCATGATGAAAATTATTAAGAATTATATTTCTTAGAGTTGACCTAGTTATGATTATATTTCTGGGAGATTATGTATATAAATATTTGAATGCATTATTAATATGTACTTATTTCCAAAGGCTCTAGAACTATAAAATTATGGAATGGATCACTATGTTATGTAACTATAATTCATCTACATATATATTATATCTATTTTTTGAAAAAATTGGTCACTATAATCAGAATATAAGATGAGATATAGGACATAAAATTGATACTATAACCTTAACAAGATGGATGATGTATAATAGTACACATTTTAAACTTATAAAATGATTCCTCGGGAAATGAATTAGTAAATATATCTGAATATTGTTATATATTAAAACTTATTCCATGATAAATTAATTCTTCTCCACATGATATTTTATAATGTTATATTTTATATATATTTATTTTGTAAAATAATGTTCTATTGGATTTTCGTTATATTTATAATACATTAATTACCACAGCCCATGGGAAAATTAAATTTGTGTATTATAACAAATACGTCAACCGACTAATCATCCATATAAGATATATTATAACTTAATTGAATACCACACACTTTTATTCAAATATACTGACTATAAAAAATCTCACTATATACCAAATAACATAAAATCCCCCCATTAAAAAAACACCACCAAATGTGGATTTTATATCGTCCAAAATTTATTACCCGTCAAAAATCTATATATCAAATCAAATCAATAATTCATGAGATTTCATTTTATAAAATGATACATGTTTTTGGTGATATATATAATAATTATTTTTCTCGATATAAAATAATATTATTTTTTAGATATTTCATATTTGGAATAGAAAATAATATCCAACATAGTGTATGGTCTTTATGATTTTGTATGTACAAAATAACTAAATAAAAACCTAATGACCTTAGGATTTCTTCCTAACATTCAATTTATTTAGATAATTTAGTTACCACTAATATTATATTTTATAGAAATGCATGAACCTTCTTTTATAAACATCATTCTAAATTCCATAACATACGTCTCTTCATTTGGGAAAATATAATTTTTCTTTGGTCAAATTCTATCCCATGAATATATTTTACTTCTAGATATTTCAAAAAAAATTGATCTCCTTAGAAAACATATCACATGTATCCTCATAATTCCATGGAAATATAATATCATCAACAATAATAATAAAAATAATAGAAAAATAATTATATTTTTGATATATAGGCTTCAATAACAATTTCAATCTTTATGTTCAACATCATTAAGTATATATATAGTTTGGTATACCATGGAATTTGAGTATCCTTCAATATATAAAATTAAATATTTAATATACACAAATAACTTGTAATTTCCCAAGTCATGATGGCACACAAATTTTCAATATAAAAATCTTCATCAAGATTTCTATTATTAAAATATCACAATACATCTATATTAATTATATTATAACTTTATTTTGAAATTATGGAATGAATTATTATGATAGTTTCATTTCATGCAATTGGATTAGAAGTTTCATCTATACCAATCCATCAACATTTGAGTAACCATTATTAAAAATACATACATTGTTTCTTACCAATTTACCACCATAATTCAACATGATTTGGAACATTTACATTATACCAATCAATTTTTTTATATGGGGTATATCGTCCCATCTATAATTCACATCAACAAGGTATATCACTTTATTCATACAACCAATAAACTCATTCAGCTTGAAATATTCATCAATGAATTTTTGATCAACCTGTGAATATAATGATTTATATGATATTAACTATGATTATATACCAGTGTGAACATGTTTTGGTTTATCTATAATATTGTAATGAACATCCACGTGATTCTATTTCCTATGATAATATTAATGATATTGTTCCACATTATATGATATAGCTTAAAAAATCTTCTCCTTTGTTTTATTTATAATTGAAACTATAATTTGGGTATTTTTTCATGATATTTAACAAAAACAACCACCAATTCTCCATATTCAAAATATTTATTTTTGTTTGAATAATTTTAAATGTACATTATAAAAAATCTATATATTGATAATAAAATATAATAAATGTTTAATTATTAAAACATATATATATCCTCAACCATTAGGAGCATTGAGAAGAAATTTTACATTAACCCATCTATGATAAAATATCACAAGATTACCACTTTTTATTTCTATAATGAATGAAAATACAAACATAATTATGTTTTTCAAACATATGTTTCAAATATAAATTATTTTTAGGATTCATATTAGATTTCATTTTATAGAAACATGTAATTATTTATAAACTGTTTTACTAGTACCCCACATCCAAAATAAATGAGTGGTATCATTTGTAATTACTAATGCTCATTTCATATATATCAAACTTATATTTATTAGTTTACGAATAATGGGTTTTTGAGGAATATATATTACACTAAACTCATATAGAATTCCATGTTCATCCAAGATAATATCTGAACACATAATTTTTTATAATCTCTTCTAATATTATTTTGAAACTACATCATATGATATCCACATTTTATTTTATCTCTCTCCTTAATACTCATAAAAATATGTCAATCCAATGAAATTTGTTACAAAAATATAATAAGAAAATAGTAAATAAAATAATTTCTGAAATAAACAAATCGCATATCTTCATATGTTCATTGTTTTACTAAATTTTAAACAAATAATAGTTTTAATAACTTATATAGGACATATTAAATGTATATAATATTCAATATAAACTATGTTTTAATCATAACCTTTTGGTAAATGGAATCCTACATTTCTTTTTGTTGTTGTTATGAAATAAATTTAATAGATATTATCTATCTTTCTTATTTTCTACTAATCATATATGATATATTCCTTGGCCTCTAATTCCGTAATTTATTTTCATCCATATTGATAATAATGAATGATATCTCTTAATAACCAACATGAATGAAATTTTACATGGTTCATTCTAATTTCATAATAACTTGACCACTAAATATTATATTCACTGGAAAACCAATCTAAAAAATTATTACAATTGTAAATATTTTTGAAACATATAATAAGATGTGTTTTATACCATAAAATTGGATATTTTAGATGTTGAAATTTCATCCCCAATAATGGATGATAAAAATCCATTGATTTTGAATGAATAATTTTTACCCATAGACACTACTCATTATATGAAAAAAATAACATTATTAAATTTTTTCAATTCTCCAATCATAAGTACAGATCACCTGATTTCCAAAATCAATGAAAATTCTACATTTTTATATTTTGGATAATTTTAAAAAACATTAATTTTTTTGACTATTAACCTACATATTTTAAGATTTACTATAAGAAATTTTTTTTGCTGATAGTGTAACCTGAAAACATTTTTCAACAAGTCTCAGCCTTTAAATTTTTTCAAAACACATTGAAATGGTTTTAATATATATTAAATATTCATATAATATTTCCCATTCTGTCTTAATTGGGTTAGTTTAATATTAAAATAATGTATCCATATTTTTATAGTTTCACTATAATATCGATGGTGACACTAAAAACTATATATTGCATTCCCAAATAATCCATAATTCCAAATGTAACCATTTAGATAATATCTCCCTCAATATATTTCATTCTTAGTAGTGTTTTGTTTCTAAAATTCCACAATTTTATGACCTTATGAATGGTTATTTTGTTTCACATGAATTATTTTATTTACTAAGATTTTGTAACTCCCCGACCCCAGTTACCCAGATTCGGTGCATTATTGGCATGATCACAAATGATCAAGTCTCGAAAGACCAATTAGTTTTGTAGTCTTAGAAACACTAGATATATTCATAAGTCTTACATTACATCATATGGTAAAAAACTACATCAAAATTTCGTCTTCATATCCACTCATATTATCCCTGCAGGTCATTCATAAATTACTTCTTTACAATCCTAGGAAAAGTAAAACATTGAAAGGGGTGAGCTCAGATGCTCTGTAAGGATAACATTATAGAAGAAGCTTTCATAGATAAGCATAAAAATTCAAGGCAATGTATAAATAAGACAAAAGCCTATTAAAACATGAACTTCAGTATAATATGGCAGAAATAAAACGATATTATACCATATACTTATTCACATGGATATTCTACTAGTCAAATAATCACATGCAATATAAATAAACAATTTCATAATGATGGAATGCATCATGCCAGACTATCATAACCACATAGGCAAGGCTTCATTCCAAGACTACAAATATGATTTTGATAAGGCCTTGTGCCAAGACTCTATTTTTTCTCATGAGACCTACCGATTCATCGAGGAGCTGTAGCGGGCTCCACCCGTCACTTATGAAGTCCAATTCATTCCTCATATAAACAGGTTTAAACATAACATAAATATTCGTATTATAACTAGAATACAAAATGTCAATAATTTCTCCATAAACCATTAATGGTATGAATATAAAAAATAAACATTCAAACATATCACAAAACATTAAATACAATATGAAAGTTTTGTATCACAATAAATCAACTTCAAATAAGTTTAAAATCCATCCAAGGATGCAGACATAGATGAAATAAAAACTATTTGAGAGAAATATCTCTTTTTTGAAATCATTTAAAAGTCACATAATTATAAAATAAAAATTTTACATTGAAATATTATTAGAATCTTGTAAGGGAAGCATTGATGATTTTATAACAGTGTAAAATAGTCGCACCAACCATATAAGTTAAAAAAACATTCTTACCATAATTATGTCGAAAAGGTTAAAGACGACCTTGTTTGGAAAACAATGGAAATATTCCTTTACAAAATTAATATAAAAATTTAAAAAAGGGTATAAAAGAATTTAACCCATATTCTAGTAAATAGTTAATTTTTTTGAAATACATTTTAATAAACATGGGTGTGGATGATAATGAAGTCTCAATAGATTATTATATATAAACAACCTCGGATAATGAAGAGATTGCGAAATAAACCCTTACATTGTACATTTTCCTTGGTTGAAGGTAGGTTAACCTCCTTTATAATTCTAAAATAATTGTTATTGAATTATAAAAGAATCATTTAAATTAATATGATATAATATATGATCTTTTATCATATATTTATTAATAATATCATAGTATTTTCGTCGTTTTGGGTGTTAACAAATTCGTTTTCTTTTATATTATTTATTATGAAAGCCATATTTATTATATATGGGATGTATCTTATTCATATCCAGAATGATATAAAGTCTCTAAAAAATATTTTTATTCATCAAATGAAATTTATTCTTGAATTTATATTATGGGGAATGAATCTCATTGCGTTCGTGGAGACGATAATCCGTACGTACGCACGAGCGACGATATCATTATTTTAATATTAAAATAATATATAATTGCATGGTATATCATATATACATAATCAGTATCATGTTATATTTATTATTTACATGAATTAAACATCATTATTATACCCATCCAAATAATAATATATTGAATAACAATTACACCATGACGTGGAGACGGTAGGTCGTATGTACGCACGTTTGGTGACATGTCATTCATAGGATGGATAGAATACTGAATATGGTTGTACCATATTTATAATAACATCACAGAATATAGAATATACTGGAGTTATTATTTTAGAATGGAAATAACAAAGAAATAATAAGTGGAAGAAGAAAGGAACTTCAAAGAGGTTGGTGAAATCATTACCTCTTTTTCGGGTTCTTCCGTTTGATTTGATCAAAAAGTCTCCATAGTTTGGATTTATGATAAAACTAAGGCCTCTAGGATGAATTGAAAGAAGTTGAGACTATATTTGGTCTGGTTTTGGCCAAGCCAAAAGGCTTTGAAGGTGTGAATAATTGGTTAGAATCAGTGTCCTTTTGTAAGGGGGAATGAACTCTTTAGTAAAATCATAAAGAATTATTTTATAATAAATTCATATTCATTTTATAATCTCTCCAAAGTGGATTATTAAACGTCTATGGTGGGGATATGTCGTAAAACACTCAACCAATAGAATTTAGACACGTTTGGGTCATTATATTAACCTTATGTTTTAGTTTTAACTCTTATTTAATTAGTCTAAAATTTACCATCTCACATTGTATTCTTATATTTTATATTTATAAACATACTATATACATCTAAGAGACTTCCATGTGGTCCATTAATAATAAAAATATCATTATATAAGTCTCTTGTATGAACCTTAGATTTTAAGGAATTTAATATCAATTAATAATATAATATTTCTTTTAAAAACTCATTTATGTGAATTTTGACATTATTCAATAATTGTTTTTCGTTAAAGTCTTAATAACTTTATAAATTCTAACTAACTTAATTTAAGCAATCCCATAACATCAAATTAAGAAATAATATTCATGGATTTCATCTAAACTTTCAAATTATATTAATTTTAACATTTATAATAACAATTATTTTATTCATTCATTAATAATGAAAATACTGCATCACTATTGTGTCATAAATACTATTTAGTATTAAATGTTTAAAAATTATAAATAAAATAATATTACTTATAAAATATTTTTATATTTCTAATGAATATTTATAGTCTAAAATTCAACATATATAACCCTATGTAAATATTGTTTTGATAAAATATATATGCTTATGTAATTTTTGTATTTATTTTAACTTAATAATATAGTGTCATTATCACTTACAAGTGGATCCATGGGGTTCTAAAATCGTCCCACATATTCCCATGGTTGGGAATGTGTCAACCTATAGGGTTATCACTCATTTTAGGGTAATTTAGTATTATTATAATATTATTTGTTTACCCTTATTTACCGGATTTCCCTTTAACCACGGTAAATAAAATATTTACCGAAATAATTATTCATAATTTATAAAAATAAATTTTACCTATTTAAAAAATTTGGACCTCCTAATTATGAATATGGAATCCATTTTTCTATATTTAAAACCCATAAGTAGCAGAAATTAATTTCAAATTAATTCCCGTTGTTAAAACAAAAAGCGTGTTTTTAAGAGATAATAACTATCAAAAGATTGAGAGTTAATTATGTCCGTTTTAAATATGAAATTATGCCCAATGACAAAAATTGTATTAAATGGTAAAAATATACTCTAAATATACTTTAAAACCACTCAAATTCATAATTTATCACTGTTTATTATTTTTATTAAAAAAGTTGTTTTTAATTTAAATTTAGTAATTTTCTCTATTCATCATAATATAAATGTTATCCGAAAAGTACCAAAATTTTACCCTAGGAAAATATCAGTATTCTGAATCCAAAAATGAAGTCCATTTTGAGAGATAAAATTTATTAAATTTCAAAAAGTGGGTATTACTATTCATAACAGCTACTTTGATTGGTCGTGGTGTGTTAGAATCTCAAAGTTGCGTACAATGCAAGATACTGAATTATTCAAAGGGAAACGTACCGTGGAAGCTTGGGGTGTTAAATTCTCCCCTACTTCAATAAATTGAGTCCTTTGAATTTTATAAAATTGTTGTTGGGAATATAATGGAAAGTCCCACATCAGAAAAAATGTCAATAAAACTATCACATTAAATGAAAGAAATAGAAGTACAAAGGTCACCTGAGATAAACTATATTAGGATTGCATGTAAGAA
Organism: Viscum album; assembly: GCA_963277665.1. Taxonomy (NCBI): domain Eukaryota; kingdom Viridiplantae; phylum Streptophyta; class Magnoliopsida; order Santalales; family Viscaceae; genus Viscum; species Viscum album. Next base: position 837,483,426 of record OY728164.1, on the reverse strand, counting down.
AACATGAATATGGATGATAAACTATGTTTCAGGTTCTGATGGAGAGGGCTAGAAAACATGATCATGAGAAAGTTAACAACAAGAACACCATAAACTTGTGTTGGGAAAAACGGTCATTAGTCTCCCAGTAGGAAAATTAAACGGAAAATATTTTTTGTTTTAAGTTACATTACATAAGGATGAGGAATTAATTTATGATATTGACTAATAACATAAGGAGATATAATTAATTTTTATGTAGAGTTTTATTCTTTAATAAATATCTACCACTAACTAAATTTTTCGAACAATGAGTATTCAAGAAGACTTGGTCACACTGGAAGAGCTGGATTAAACTTCTATAGAATAACATGATCTATGTAGGATAAAATATATTTTTACCTTTTCTTTATATATTAATCAAAAAAAAAACAGTTAGTATAATATATGATGATCCCCCAAAAGGATATTCCTTAGATAAAGAAATACTAATCTTAATTTCATAAAACAATACCCCAAAGTTAAATAAATTCCTTTCAATAAACAATTGTCATTAAATTCCTTCAATATAATCCAAAGTAATATTGAATCCCAAAACATATAAGAATTTGGTTATGTTGTCTTCCATGTTAAATTGTATCTCCAAATGACATCAACAACTCTTAAAGTCACATACTTAAAAGTAATTAACCTAATCACATATTCACTATTATAGGTTAATCATTTTCATAAATAACCCAAATCACTATAAATCTACAATAAAAACATATATAAAAATTCACAATTACACCTCAAATTAAATCCCATTGTATTTTATTTTCCTTGGTCATATAGTGTTCCCAATAAAGAGAACATCTTCTAAAATAACATTTATCACTTAATAACCAAATCATTTTCCTATACTAAGGGTACTCCTATGATAATACATAAGATCCCAAATCAAATTATTATTGATCAATAAAATCATTTAACTAAAAATAATAGTCACACTAACATGGGATGTCACATAGTCCAGTGGTAGGTGATAAATCCAAATTGCACTTTGGTTGTGGGTTTGATTCCCACAGCTTTTTCTGACACGAAGGGTTGTCACACGGTCTACGTGTTGTCCTTTTTCAAAAAATATAGTTTATAATATTACCAAAATGAGATAAATTCCTCAAACAAACCATAACATAATTTAACCACAAATTTTATCCCATACCATTCATTTTCATCCCAAAATATAATAACTTGTAATTTCCTCAAACCCAATGATCATATTAGAAAAAAATTGTTATTTATAACTATATCCGTAAGAAAAAAGATAATTCTTACTAAAATATCAGTTTCACATGATAAATTGTAGGGTTACACATACAAGATAGAATTATTCCAATGTAATCCCATCAATAAAGAGCACTAACACTTTTAAACATTTTACCATCCATTTACTTCCACATAGGTTATTCATCATATGTTCCTCAGGTTCCCACATTGCCTCTTCCATCTTATGATTTCTCCATAGAACTTTTACCAAACGAGTAATCGTATTTCTTAACACTTGATCTTTGGTATGAGGAATTCTGATAGGCTCTTCACAATAAGATAGATTGGGTTCCATTTCTAATTCTTCATAGGTGTGTTCATGTGTTGGGTCTGACATGTATTTTGTCACTAGTGATATGTGGAACAAATCATGAACACTGGAGAGACTAGGCGGAATTTCCTTTTGGTAGAATGAGTTCATGTGTCACAATGGTACCTTCAGAATATATCAAAATCATATACTTCCTTTACCCAAAAACTCTTCATCCAACTTAGATTATATCGATGGAAGCATCGATGCATCATAAAAAATATGTATTTCATATATATAATTTTGAGAAATCATCTTTAACATGTTTATTTAGAAAAATAATTATTGATTGATCTTCAAAAATTTCAAAATAAGGCTTTGGTAAATCAGTTTTTGAATGTCCCAAAAGACATAAATATATAATTTGAATCATATGGGCTGCTCAAAGGTCTCCCTCTTCTTCAACATCTAGAAAATCATTTAGTGAATCACAATTTTGAGATAATGTGACAAATTTGAAAATACCCTGATGGTACATCCCACGTTTAGAGTGGTAGGAATGTTGAGAGCACATTATTATCCCATAGTCAGTACATGATCCTTGCAATAATCATGCAATGATAGAGGTATTGGATGTCTCACAAAGTTGTTTGCATGAAACATTGACATTTGAAAAAGATTCAACATCATCTGCGCATAACTTCTGGAAAATAATAGTAAGTAGTTCTTCAAGAAGAGAGAGACGAAATGTTTGTGATCTTTCTCCTTCCATGTTTTAACTAACAAAAAGAAAATAAAATTTGGGTTTTTGAATACTTATCTAATAAAAAAGGAAAAAAAATTATACATAATAAGATAATGCTGTAATTGAACAATATATCCTAACGCGGGGTACCCTATGTTAAAATCTAGGTTATCCACTATCTATTTCCAAACATATATTCTTAAGGGAATTTTTGTATTCCCTTTATAATGGTTCACACTAATCTTGTGAATTTACCAAAGCATATCCCCTGGGAGTGTTGTAACCAAGAGTGAAGCAAGGCCTGTTGCCGTGCACTAGTTCCCGTTCGAGTCTAGCTCAAATCAGTGTTATCGGGTTTTAACCCCTAGGTACAATTGTGTCCAAGCCGCCTCTACCTGCTCATATCCAGACATGGATGTATTTCCAGGAAAACTCAAAAAATATCTATAATACCAAAATTATAGTATGTTCTTCTATACTCATCCTCAAAGTCTATCATCGGGCTATGTGATCTAATTAGAGTTTATCTAAATATAGCTTTCATGGTTTGTACTAAACTTCCTCTAATACCAACTGTAACTCCCTTACCCCAGTTACCCTGAGTTGGTGCATTATTACATAACATTGGCATGAAAACAAAGGATCATGTCTCGAACGAACTATTAGTTTAGTAGTCTTGAAAACACTCTATATATTCATATGTATTAAATTACATCATAAGGTAAAAAAACTACAACAATGTCTTGTCTTCATATCCACTCATATTATCCCTGTAGGTCATTCAGAAATTACTTCTTCACAATCCTGTGAAAATTAAAACCTTGAATGGTGTGATCTCAGATGCTCAGTAAGGATAACAATATAGCATATGCTTTCATAGATAAGTATAAACTTTTAAGGCAATGTATAACTAAAACAAAATCCTTCTAAAACGTGAACTTTAGCATAATATGGCAGAAATAAAATTAAATAATTCCATATACATATTCACATGGATATTCTACTAGTCGAATAATCACCTGCAATATAGATAACCACTTTCATAATGATGGAATGCATGATGCCAGACTATCATAACCACATAGTCAAGGCCTCGTGCCAAGAATACAAAAAAGATTTTGTCAAATCCTTATTCCAAGACACTAGTTTGTCTCACGATACCTTCCTATGCATCGAGGAGCTATTGTGGGCTCCACTTGTCACTTATTAAGTCGAATGCATTCTTTATATTCACAGGTTTAAACATAACATAAATATTCGTATTAAAACTATCATATGAAATGTCAATACTTTCTCTATAAACCATGAAAGGTATAAAAATAACACATCCACATTCAAACATATCTCAGAACCTTCAATACAATATGTAAGTTTTGTATCACAATAAATCAACATCTAAGAATCATAAAATCCATCAAATGATGTTGACATAGATGAAATCAAAACTATTTGAGAGAAATATCTATATTTTTAAATCATTAAATGTCACATAATTTTAAAATAAAACTTTTACTATGAAAATATTCTTAGAAGCTTGTATGGGAAGCTTAGAAGATTTTATAATGGTAGAAAATAGTCACACCCATAAGTTAAAAAAACATATTACCTTAATTCTGTCGAAAAGGTTAAAAAGGACCTTATTTGGAACACGATGGAACGATTCCTTTAAAAACTTCTTATAAAAAGTCAAAAAATGTATAAATGACTTTAACCTATATTCAAGTAAATAGTAAAAATGTTTTGAAATACATTTTTAAAAAACATGGATGTGGATGATAAAGAAGTCCCAGTACATTATTACGTATAACAACCTCGGATAATGATGAGATTGCGAAATAAACCCTTAGTTTGTAATTTTTCCTTGGTCGATGGTAGGATAACCTCCTGTATAATGGTGAAATAATTGTTATTGAATTATAAAGGAATCATTTACATTAATATGATATCATATTGGTTCTTTTAACATTGACTTGTTGATAATATCATAGTATTATCGTCGGTTCGGGTGTTAACGGATTGGTTTTCCTTTATATTATTTATTATGCAAGACGTATTTGTTTTGGATGAGATGTGTCTTATTCATATCCAGAATGATATAATGTCTCTAAAATTATTTTTATTCTTCAAATAAAATTTAGTCTTGAATGGATATTATGGGGAATGAATCTCATTGCATTCATGTTGACAGCAATCCGTATGTACGCACGAGCGACAATATCATTATTTTGATATTAAAATAATATATATTTAGATGGTATATCATATATAAAAGATAATTATCATGTTATATTTATTATTTACATGAATAAAACATCATTATTATACCAATTCAAATAATAATATATTTAATAACATTTACACCACGACGTGGAGACGGTAGGTTGTACGTACGTGCATATGGTGACATGCCATTCAAAGGATTGAATGAATACTGAATATGGTGTTACCATATTTATAATAACATCACAAAATATAGAATATATAGGTGTTATTATTTTACAATGGAAATAAAAAATAAATAAGTAGTGGAAAGAAGAAAGGAACTTGAAAGAGGGTGGTGAAATCATTACCTCTTCATCGAATTCTTCCTTTTGATTTGATCAAAAGGTCTCATTAGGATGGCTTTCTGATCAAACTAAAGACTCTAGGATTAAGTGAGGGGATTTGAGAGAATATTTTTGTAGGGTTTGGCCAGGAAAAAAGGATTTGAATGTGTGATGAATTGCTTAGAAGTGTTGTCCTTTTATAAGGGGGGGGGAGGGGCTCTATAGTAAAAACTTAAAGTATTAGTTTATAATAAATTCAGATTCGGTTTATATTGGATAAAAAGTGGATTATTAAAAGTGTAATATGGGGATAGGTCGAAAATCACTCATCCAATAGAATATGGACAGGTTTGGGTCATTATATTAACCATATGTTTTAGTTTTAACTCTTAGTTATTTAGTCTAACATTTACCATGTCACTTTGTATTTTTATATTATATATTATTAAACATACTATATACATCAAAGAGACCCCAAAGTGGTCAATTAATGATACAACTATCATGATATAAGTATATTGTCTAAACTTTAGATTTTAAGGAATTTCATATCAATTAATAATATAATATGTTTTTTTAAAACACTTTTATGTGAATTTTTACACTATTCAATAGTTGATTTTTGTTAAAGTCTTAAAAACTATATAAATTCAAACCAAATTCATTTAATCTGTCCAATAACATCATATTAAGAAATAAAAGTCATTTATGTCATAAAAATATTCTAATTATATTAATTTTAACATTTATAATACTAATTATTTGATTCTTTCATTAATAAGGAAAATATTGTATCATTATTGTGTCATATATACTATTAATTATTAATTGTATAAAAAAATAAATAAAATAACATTATTTAGAAAATATTTTTATATTTCTGATGAATGTTTATAGTGTAAAATCAAACATATATAACCCTATGTAAAAATTGTTTCTCTAAAAGATATATGCTTATGTCATTTTTGTATTTATTTTAAACTAATTAATATAAAGTGTCATTATCACATACAAGTGGATCCATGGGGTCCCAAATTCGACCCAAAACTGCCCCTGGACGGACATGTATCAACCAATAGGTTTTGGACACTTTTTAGGGTAATTTATTATTACTATATTATTATTTTTTACCCTTATTCAATAGATTTAATCTTTAACAACGGTAAATAAAATATTTACAGAAGTATTTATTCAAAATTTCTAAAAATAGAAGGTACTTATTTACACTATGTGGACCACCTGATTATTAATATGGAATACATTTTTCTAAATTCAATACACATAATTGGCAGAAATTAATTTAAAATTAATCCCCGTTGATAAAACAAAAAGCGTGTTTTAAGAGATAATAACTATCAAAAGATTGGCAGTTGTTTATGTCCAGTTTGAAAGTGAAATTATGTCAAATTACAAACATTGTATTAAATGGTAAAAATATATTCTAAATATACTTTAAAACCACTCAAATTTATAATTTATCACAATTAAATTTTTTAATAAAAAAGTTTTTGTAATTAAAATTTAGTAATTTTCACTATTCATCATAATATCAAAGTTATCCGAAAAGTACCTAAATTTTACCCAAGGGTAATTTCATTATTCTGAATCCAAAAAGTAATTATATTTTGAGAGATAAAATTTATAAAATTTCAAAAATTGGGAATTACTATTCATAAGAGCTACTTTGATTGGTCATGTGGTGTTAGAATCTCGAAGTTTCATACAATGCAATCTATTGTATTATTCAAAAGAAAACGTACTGTGGAATCTTCTGGTGTTACAAATTTTATGTTCATCATTAATAGAAACACCTATATTACTGAAAATAGATTTCATATTTAGTAACATATGAAAATTTGTCTTATTTAACTCCATGTTTTTTCACTACAAACATGGATATCATTAGGTTATAATTATTATGAATAACTTCAACTTATTCATTAGTCATTGAGGATAAATTTGGTTGATATTTTATTTGTTATTATATATATTAACACTCAAGAACATATATAAATTATTTATGGAAATTTGAAATTCATTTCATCGTTTTGTAATTGTTTTGATCATTATATTTTAATTCTCCACTCATTAAATTTAACATTCATAAAACTACATATTGGCGTTATTCACTGCATCGTGTGACTTCTACATAACAACAATAATCATAAGAAAATTTTATTATTCATCAAAAGATGATTATTTATTAATTTTAAGATATTATATTTTTTCAACTTCATGACACCCCTTTAAATTTAATCAATCATTCAAAGTCACTCATTTAATTAAATTTGTAACCTTAACATCATATGATTTAATTTTCTTTCAGTACTATTACATTCAAATCTACTTATGTTTTCATCATTTATTTTCGAAATAATTTAAATTTTTTTCATAATTATCACTTAATATTTGAGATTCATATTCAAAATCTGTATTAATTTCTTATTTATAAAAAATCTCTATTTTTGGATTTTGAGAACATTTTATCAATTACCATGAAATATGATTTAGACATTTCTATATTAATCTTAATTGATATTCTATTATTTATATAATCTCAATCGTATTCTTCCTCTTATAGTTTTCGACTGAAATTTGTAGAAAGATTCTATATAGCCATGAAATAATTTCAATTTCAAATAAATAACCCATTAATTTTTTCCCAAATTCACATTTGTTATAAATAAATGACCGAAATTCTTCATGAAATTTAAAATCCTCATAATTTGTTTTAGATAAATTATATTCTTCTACATTTATAACATTAACATACTGTACATTCTTAGATACATTGAATTATTTTTTAGCAATCTCTCTCTTTACTATTCATAATGTTCTCATTTTAAATTTTTGTTATTGTTGATAGAGATAAATTTTTATACAAGGGTACAGTTTTAAGATCACTATCTTTCAATGATAAAAGCATGGAATCAATCTTATCATGATGAATTCATATGATATTTTCAATAATAGATGAATATTTAAAATATTAACAATGTAATTTTATTGTGATTATAATTTCATTCAATATTGTAATGATGTCAATAAAATATTTATAATCACCAATGTTAAGGTCATCATACATCGAACGTCATATTTTTAAATTCTCTTTATTGAATTTTGTATGCCCATTATATATTTTATTTATAATTATCTAGATTCCATTAGTAATTAAAACCCCATTTACTCTCAGGAACCAACATTCAGAGTGTAAGGAAGATAAGGCATTTGTGGATCACCCCATATTTTGAAAAATATTCTTATCAACATTTATAAGGGAAAATTATAAACATGAGATGGAAATCCATTATTCTAATATTTGAGAATATCATAAAAGGTACATAATATATGGTAATATTATATAATCCCAAATGATATAGTTACGTCCTCAATAATGGAATACCATTAATATTCAGAGAATACATAACATCCATAGAAACATCAATTTTATTCAATCGTCGAAAATAACACATTGAGGGACAATTTTGATCTATTTAAAATTTACATTCCCAACAAGCTTTTATGTGATTACAGGGAACCTATGGGTTGTAATTATTTATCTATTTTTCGTTTACATTTACTTTCATATTAAGCAATCATTCCTTATTGTAAAAAAGTTATAATATTAATAAAAAACCAAATCACAAGTATAACCACATGAACAAAAATATTTACACGGATATCTTCCCATGATGAGTAGATATTACACAACATGGTTTGGAAGTTATCCAACCCCTCAAAAATATCATGAAAAAAATTAATTATTTCATAACAACAATTAGGGAAATTCCATACACATTCATTTTTATTGAATAAAAAAGTGCACATGCTTTAAATAAAAAAATTTAATTACTATAATTTTTAACAACATTTATATACATTCACTAATATGATTATATTATTGATACTCTGGTTCATAATGAAATATAAATTTTTCTATTTTAATAAAAAAAATTATCTTCACATTCTTACCAATCAGTAAGAAATATCATCCTCGATTTGACCACTATTTATATAAATTATCCAACCTATTTATCTTTCTAGAATTATCTTCTAAAAAATCATACAAAATCATTTTCAAGTGAATTATAACAATGAATGCTACTTTTATCACTTTATAACATGTCATTGAAATTTTCTGTGATGAAAAACATAGTCGGTTAAATATAATCCCAAATCCAATTATTGATATCATGTTCTTGATCAATATAATAAATGAAATTCATTGGTTTTAAATATCCTAATCAAATATTGTCATACAAATATTATTTATGTATCACTATTAGAAAAAATGTATACAACAAATCCATTTCATCACATAAAAATATAATACAGACAATACTTTTTGCATGAATCTTATTTGTAAAAAAATTACTGATAGAAAAGGAGATATTTTACTTTTTAGATTCCCTCTAATGGAAATCTTGAAATTCAAATCTATGGTTGAATAAAATACTGATATATTTTCATAAATTCTATATTATTCATTAACACATATGCAAGATGTCAATTCCATTACACATAATTATGTATGCATAAAATTAAGATGAGAATCTTGATTTACCCCAATGATATTTGGGAAAAATAGAATCTCGTCATATTCAATTTTTTAATATTTCAAAAAATCATAATAAAAAAATTATTCTAATGAATTTTAACCCGTTAATAAAATTATAATAAATATTCTTTCAAAAAAATATCCGACTTATTCTTCCATTACAAAAATTTTATGAACATCTTGGAAGATGATTGGATAGATTCCTATAAAAAATTAATTTTGATCAGAAATCTTTGTTCATTATTTATAATTTATTTTTTTTCCAATGATAATTATATCATAAATTTCATCAGATCATCATAAATCCACAACAATCTCACAACATCATACATATTTTTTAAATGAAAATTGTATAAAACTATTTTCAAACAGACATCATACATTGACATTGTTTGATTCCATTATTCAATATCCTCATTGAATCATCAATTTTTTCTTATTCTCTAAACATTCCAAATATCCATCACAACTATCATAATGTCTTGGATTCTAAAACTATGATATCTTGAATATACTCTTACTCACAAATTTTATAATCTCATTAAAAAATTCTAACCAACTCATTAATCTATTATCCAAATAACCATTATCATGAATTCATATGCATACTTTTTTTTATTCAAGGGTGTGCCACATAATTATGTGTCTCAAACATTATACATAAATGTTTTTCGATTAATCATAAATTATATGGAATCATTATTGACTGGAATTCATCTAATGACACTAATAAAAAACTTATAATATTTATTCTATTCAAAATCAAAATTATTTTTTATACACTTTCGTTTTTTCTCATTTTTTAAAATATTTTGTATGGTTAAATGTTTTTTATTCGAAATAATATGATGATATTGTTCTACTAAATCCCTAAAAAAATCATTATATTTTACTCTGATCATGAAAATTAAGAAACATTGATGGTCTGAGGTATGATAAATCATTTTAGATTGAAATTATCATTTAAAATCATTTTATCAGCATTACTCCTTATAAAAATGAATATTTATTTTCTATACACTTCAATCCTCTGTGACTACCAAATAAATTATATAAAATAGTTTTTCCTGAAATAAATATATTTCTCCCCTCCCTAAGTGAAAAATTCAATACACATTTCAACATATATAAAAAAATATTTTAACTCAATGTACTTATAATATATTTAATTAAATAATTAATGTGGGAATATAATTAAAATAGGGATTTACTATATGTTGTTATCTAATATTTTATCTTCTGGAACATTGGAAAATGTAATTATAAATAATCACCATTGAACTTAATCTAATATCCTCAGTGAAAAAAATTCTATAATGGACTCATGTTATGAAAGGAATTTCTAAATCTCTCCATCAAATGTCAGTTCCATCTATTTATCATTTTTAGAGAATAATACTAAGTGATGTGTTTTGTATAATGAAAATATATAACAAAAAACTGTAGAAAACATTCTTTTTGAAAAACTACCCAACCAAATATTTTACAAACAATTTCTAATATCCTAGATAACATATTCTACTACATTTTCCCAACTAGGGAAAAAATGATGAAAATGTTAATTTTATAATAGTATATAAAAATTTTATAAATGATGAATCACATATAATTAATGAATGAAGAACTGTACTATTATATGGGCACAAATCTAATTTTACATTATATCATTTATATTTTGTATCATAGTATGGCTAGTGTAATAATATATAAATAATTATTTGAGAAAATGTTTTCAGTTTCAATACAAACCTATCCTTTTATATTTTCTAATTCAATATTAGAATATATTTAGAAATGGATTTATCTTTTAATGGATCAGATCCAAGATGTACAATTTTAATTAATGAATAAACTGATTACAAAATATGTTATAAGCTTATAAATAATTTTCACTAATAGATTATGTAACAATATGAGTAAAAAAATATAACATCATATTCCAAATAATAATATCAATTTGATAGATGAATCACATGTTTCATGGGATTATAATTTCTTATTTATTAAGTTTCTCTTGTGAAAGTGTCTGTAGATTAGAGTTATTGGATACCAAAAAAATATTTGAATATTTATTTACCTATATAATAAAAGACCATAATAATAATAATAATTTTATCACATTATGATTTCACCTCTACATAACATTAGTATAATAATTTTTATTGAGTATTTATCAAATTGATATATTATAATAGTATTGTTCTACAAGTAGAACTATGATATGTAATGGGCATATTACTTAAATATGTTCTATAGAGGAATTAAATCTATCTAATAAATAAATATATAATGATTTACTATCTAGAAAAAAATGATTTAAATAAATTGGTGATTTTTGAAATGATTTCCCCCTTGGTAATCTCAATGAGAGACGGTAATGAAATAAAATCCAGTAATTGGAATTCCACAAGTCATATAATTCATTACACATTAAAATTTTCATATTTATTTATTATTTCATTGAGTTTATGTTATTATAAATGTATATCATGAATTACCTAATTGGATGTATAAATGGAAACCATTAAAAATATACTCATGGTGAGGTAGGTTATGATTGGTGAGTTATCATATACATTACCAAAATTAATATGATAATAAAGGTATTACCAATTATATCTAATAGAAAAATATATCAAATGATCTTTTCATATAATAGTACTCTTTAAAAATTCAACAGTAATGGATGGTAGTCAATGAGTTCATTTTAAGAATCCAATAAAAGATATATCTACAATATATTTTGATTGAAAAGTTATAAAACATATTTGATGGGATATTTTTTTAGTGGATTATAAAAATCATTCATATTCTATTATTCTTATTGAAACATTTAAATGATGATTTATAGGTTTCTTGGAACGTTATAAATTCTAATCACAATCTTTAGGATAGTTTACCTAATACCACTATGTATAAGAAACAAAGATTCATATAAAATAATTATCCAGATTATAAATTAAATGTTGTTTTAATAATTTAATTTGAAGAAATATTATTTGCATCTCGTTGTGTAATTATTATTTTGACTCTTTTGATCAAAAAAATTCAATCATGAGTGATTTAAAAGAATATGTGACACATTAATATTAAATAAATATTATTTTCAGGGTAACAAATATATATTATTGATTTATCATTTTATTCATTGATGTTAATTAACGATTATACAATAAAGTGAAAAATAGATAAATATTTTTTTTACTCAATAAATCTAATAATTATTTATTAATCAAATAATATATATGTAATTTTTTTGATAAGAATAATATTTATTAATTAATTCTCAATAAATGAAAATGAAGATAAATATTATATATTATGTTCATGATAAAATAATAATTTTGTAATATAATTTCATATTAAATTATTTTTTAGCTAATTTTATTTCAATATCATCATGATTGGGATTTTCAATGTTTGTAATAATAATATATGTTATTATTAGCTGATATGAAATTTTTTGGATTTAAAAAATATATACCATAATACTAATAGTAATTAAATAAATAACACTATTAATATTAACATAATTTTATAATTTTTTATAATTATTAAAAAAATTAAATATTATTATTCTATTTAAAGAAACTCTCATACCAAGGGAACATACCATGAATGATATCCGGACTAAGACGCAATCAACCTCTTCCTCAAATTCTAGAATAACTTCAAAAATAATGAAGATGACTTTTAGATTGAATGGAATCTTGTTGTGATAAATAAATAATTATTGAAGTCATTTTTTATCATACTATCACTTGGCGTTCCTTAGGAAATTTTTGTGTGAGATTCATGGAGAGTGTGTAGATACTGCTACCGTGATTTGAATTTGATTCCTTCAATTCAATGTAAAAAATTAATGGATTATAACCAAATCATGAATGGATAATTAAATTTCTAGTAATGTAATTCATCATTTATAAATTTATTAAGAATTATATATGAAATTATTCTCTCTTGAGTATTTTTTTGGAATTGTTCATCTAGTTTTGAGGATTTCTTCCAAAAAACCGCAAAGAAAAAAAATAGGGTTGACGTTTAACCACATCTAATTCCCCTAAAACGTTTCACATAATGTAATGTATAATATTATAGGATTAATATACTTCTCAATCTATATATATATATATAATCATTTTTTAACTAATGAAAAAATAATATGAGAAAATAAACTTATGAAATAATTCGTCTAGAACAACTACACAATAGTTGTGAAACCATAGACATTTATAAGAAATATTTTGCTTTTATGTTGCATAAATCATCAAAAGGAATCGTTCACTATACAAAACACTAGCTTGGCTTGCTTTACACGCAATCATGGCCTTCCTCGACAGCTTGCGTCGTACGCAATACCGAGTTTCACAAAACGACTATATGCTATTAAAATATTATTAAAACAAGCCGTTATGAATATTAATACCCACTTTTTCAAATTTTGAAAATTTTATTTTTCAAAATAGACTTCATTTTTGGATTCAGAATATCGAAATTAGCCTAGGTTGAAATTTTGGTATTTTTCTGAAAACTTTCAATTTTTTATGAATAGTGAAAACACTGGGAAACTATTTAAAACCCGACGTTATATTTAAATAAATACTTATTTTAATTAAATTTATTTTATGTCAAAATTGATACATAATACCTATATAAGTTCAATGCAATTCATTGGAGTCATTTTATAATAATTTTAGATATATAAAAATTTTATTGAACTTTTGACCATCTTTTATCCACCTCCTAGGAGAATATGCAAATTTACATAACACATAATTTTACCGATTCAATGAGTGGAATTTCAAAAATCTGAGCGACACGATTGATTTCAGTATGTAATATGTGGTTCAATGAGATGAAAATAATTTTTGGTAAATGTAACTTTTTACTTTTATTTACCACGCTTAAAAGTAAATACGGTAATTAAGAGTAAAAATGATATTATTATTACCCTAACACATGTCCTAATTCTATTGGATAAGTATAATTCTACCAAAAACAACCTTACGAATAACATATGACCATTTAGTCCCACTTGGATTAGATTAGGACATTTGTTATTAATTTATTTAAAGAAGGGTTAAAATAGTTATAATCAATGTTTAATAAGTAAATAGTTTTTAATATAGGGTTATACATGAGATAAATTCGACGATAAATATTCATTAGAAATATAAAAATATTTCCTACATAATGGTATTTTATTTGAAATTTTTAGACATTATATAATTTAATTTATTTATGACACAATGATGATGCAGTAATTATCTTATTTATGAAATATTGACATAATTGATGTTATAAATACCCAAATAAAATCAATTTGATACTTTTTATTAAATCAACTAATTTTATATGTTAATATGACATGTTATTATTTATTTAAATAACTTTTTTCTAATTAATCATTTTGTTTTGATTTTCACAAAAATCAATTACTAAATAGTGCCAAAATTGACATAAAATAGTTTTTAAAACAAATATTATATTATTAATTCTTATTGTATTCCTAAAAATCTTAGGATCGGCAAAATGACGTAGATAAAGGTATATATATTAATAATAAACAACTTGGGGTTCTTTTGGCTTGTTATAGTAAGTTTATTAATCTTATAGTGTAAGAACACAAAAAGACACGGTAAAAGGAAAATTATCTAACTTAAAGTTAAATCAAAATGATAAGGCTAAAATAGTAAACTAATCGTGTCCAAATTCTATTGGATGAGACTATTTTGAAACATCCTCACCTTAGCTTTTAAATAAATAAAATTCTAGCTATTTAAAACCGAATATGGCTTTATAATAAAATAATATTTTTAGTTTTTTCATTGGAGCCCATATCCTCCCTTATAAAAGGGAACCTCCTCCCTCTCTTCTTCACACCACATTGAGCCTTAAAGCTCGGCCAACCCCTGCCAATTTCCCCTCTACACTTCCCTAGAAACATCCTAGAGGTCCTTGTCTTCTTCAAAGACCAATTTTAGCACCCTAAATGAAGGTCTCAAAGAGGCGCTTCAAAGAAGAGGTATGGTCTGTTACCGATTCATTCAACTTTATTTCTTCTTCCACTTCATCTTCATTAGTTGTTTCATTATGAAGTAATAAAATCAGTGTCATTAATATATGTATATGTTATTATATGTATGAAACAACCCTATTTCACCATCTATCCATCCTATGGAAAACAAAATCACCGCGCGTTCGTACGTACGGAATACCGTCTCCACGCTGTGGTGTAATCTATTTTCCACCACCACCATACTTGGATGGTTATAATGGTGTAAAGAATGAATATATATGATTATTTTAAAGTTTTATTTATTCCTAAATATTATACATACACTCCAATACAATTCCACGATCATGGGAATGATATCATCGCTCGTGCGTACGTCCGGAATACCCTCTCCTTGATGTGATGTGACTCGTTCTACATGATTTTCATTGCATAATTATTTCATAAATGAATTGAGTGAATAAATATGATATATATTACACTAATAACATTCTTTAAATGAGGTATCTATAACATAAAAAGATTAATAAGAATTTATTCGACAAAACACGCATAAGAACAAAAAGCAATAAACACCCGAATAACAAGTAACAATGAAATATTTCTAATAAGAAGCTACAAATATGACCATATATGATATCATAAAAATGAGTATGATTCTGGAATTAGTCAATGACATTATTTAAACCACTATATATGAGGTTTGGACACTTATGAAGCAAATCGGACCTAAGGTAAGGGAAATATCACAATCTTGTTTTTATCCGAGATTGTTTATACATTGGAATTTTATGGGGTGTATTTTATCATCCAAATCCAATTTTCCTCAACATGTAATATTATTTCAATACACCAACAATTGTTTAAATCTAATTTTACCCTTAGGTGAGTTTTTAGTAAAATATATGGAAGGAATCTTTTGTCTTTTTTCATACGAGATACTTTTTGACTTTTCCGACAAAAGTACGAGAAGAATGTTTTTTTAACCTATACGGAATGAATGGATTTTTAAAACATTATTTCCAAGAAGCTTACTTTACAAGTATTTAAGTTTATTTTTAATCAAAGTCTTTTAATTTAAAATGGTATGACATGTTAAGAAAGGAAAACTGTTTTTGAAGTAGAAAGGATATTTTCCTCAAGAATGGAGTTCAAGTGTTTTATTAAAATTATTTTCCATATAAGATAATAAAGGGTTATATTTATATCCCTATTATTACATTGATATCATTATGTTGTGATTGAATTATTTTTATGAATTCCTTTATCTTATATGAATTGTTTTATGATGTCACGATGTTTAAGAATCCCATTTTTATTACATGGGTTATGCTATGATGTATGGTTTATGATGTTGTGGAACGTATAATAATGTTATCATTATGAGATGGGTGTGACCTAAATCTCCCTCTAATTCATTGGCTAAAGATTTTATATCTCATGAGATAGACATGGATGGAACAGCAAGTTAAACCGGTTCAGTGAAACTGGATTGAAACGAGGAATAAACTCGGTTCAGAAATGGACTTTGTCCACTAAGATAGTCTTGGAAATGAGTCAGGACTAATAAAAAATGATTCTCTATGATTATGTGTGTATGAAACAAGGATTCACGTTTTGAGTTATGATTATTTTGATGACATTTTACTACCATGACTTATCCCATGATATTAAAATATGATCTCTTTTGCAGGGAAAGATTTCCTAAATGTTATGTCCTTATGAATATGATGTGATTGATATTTCTTTTGTTTACCCTTACTGAGCATTTGAGCTCACCCTATTGTATATTTTCTTTCCCCGGGTCAGGAAGAATTTTATTGTGTAAGATATTCCAAAAAGAACTATAGATATGATGAAATAAATGGGAGACAGTGTAGACGCTTTATGAACCAGTTGTTTATGTTTCCCAGTTTCTAAATACACTATACCTATATGGTACTTTCATGGTTTTGTTATATGATGTAATAAGTGTACATCAATTTTGATGTAATAAAAATATATGTACAATATGGGTCATTTTAGTTGGTATCAGAGGAATGGTATAATAAACCTTTGGAAACTAGGACGTGAAAGCCTTAGTAAGAATCATAAGGATATGTATAAGAATATAACACAATCTTAGTGTTTTAGAAATGGCGATGAATAACCTATGATAAGACCTTAAGTGTGATGTTTTATTCTTATTATGTGGTTTTCCTATTATAATTAGTGTTTCTCACACTATTCTTCTTGGTTTTAGTCAATGGATGGAACCTGAAGGAACCGTGTTAATATGTAATTTGACGACCAATGCAATGATTGTCCCCCCCTGAGAAACCAAAAGTTAAGGGAGCTGGAATGAAAAATCTTGTATCCATGCTCACACAACATTCTCAAGCTATTAATTATATAGGACTTCTAAACGAGCAATGGAAGGAGCAACATTTTGTTGAATCATTCATGAGGCAGCGTCCACCTTCATTCAGCGGGCCTACTGATCCATTAGTTGCTGGACAATGGATTAGTACTACTGAAAACATATTTTCAGTTCATCAATGTTCTGAACATGATAAATTAATCTTAGCAGTGTATCTTTTGGAATTTGATGATGATCAAGGTGGAATCTTATCAAGAATACGAGGCAAAAAAATGAAACTGAGTCCATTTTATGGGACGAGTTCAGGAACTTATTTTTCAATAAGTACTTCCCACGTATTCTCTGAACAATGATGGAGAAAGAGTTTCTTGAACTAACGAAAAATGATTATGAATCTGTTGGTACCTATGAAGTAAATTTTACAAGACATGCAAGGTACGCTTCTGGTATTATTATCCAACCTAAGAGTAAGATCGATTGATTCTTTAGTAAATTAAAACGAAGTCTTTGAAGGGCACTAGCCATAAGGGACTTCAATAGCTACGAGGAAATAGTTAGATGTTCTCTCAAAGTTGAGATGGAAATTGGAGTAACCCATCAGTCATATAGGTTTGATAAGAGGAGGAAAATGGAATTCAAATGAAATTATAAAGAGCACACTGAAAAAAGGATGAGTTTTCTCTTATGCTCAAAGTGTGGAAACAAACATGGATGGTGTTGTCTTAAAAGGACAAGTAAATGTTTCAAATGTGGAAAGGAAGGTCATCGGGCATTTGAATGCTGCAATGATGGGAAGAAGATGTCTAGTGATGCGAAAAATGAAAAGGCTACACGGAGTGAGCCTCCTACACTTCAATGTTACAAGTGCAAGGAGATGGGGAATTATGTGAATCAATGCCCTAATCTAATGGTTGTTGATGATGATCGATGTCAGCAAACTCTTAAGGCCAAAGACAAAGGAAGGTCACATGCAATTTCTATCAGTGATGTGGAGTACAATAACGAAGTGGTGAATGTTACACTTACCATCCATTATAAAGTAGAAAATGTTTTATTTGATTCTGGATCAACCCACTCCTTTATTTCTGAAGAATTTTCTGTGGGTATCACTGTATTACCTCAACAATTATATGTTGAGTTAGCTGTGACAACCCCTAATGGCACAACAGTAGAATCAAATGATTATAATTCTTATCCGATAGAAGTTTGTGGGAAAGTGCTTACTTCAAATCTTGTGACCCTTCCTATAGTGGAATTTGATGTGATTCATGGCGTGGATTGGATTTCTCTATATGGAGCTCATATCAATTGCCAAAGAAGGGATGTCACATTTCATATTCCAAATCAATCTTTGAACGTCTATCAATGCAAGGATGAACATAACCATCCAGTGGAAATTTTATCCATCTTATGGGTCATGATTTTACTAAATGATGGTTATTTATCTCAAATGTTTGGTGAGAAACTCATGATTAAGAATATGCCCATTGTACAGGAGTTTCATGATGTCTTTTCGGAGGAATTGTCGGGTCTTCCACCAAATCGTGAAGTTGAGTTTTCAATAGAACTCATACCGGGTGCTGTACCTTTTTCAAAGACACCTTATAGAATGGCTCCAATTGATTTGCAGTAATTGAAGAAGCAACTCCAAGAGAATCTTGATAAGGGATTCATATTCCCTAGTGCATCACCTTGGGGAGCACTTGTTCTGTTTGTTAAGAAGAAATATGGATCACTGAGACTCTGCATTGATTATCGAGAACATAAAAAGATCACTGTCAAGAAAAAATATACTCTCTCGCGCATTGATGACATATTTGACCAACTACGCGGAGCTCAATACATTTCCAAGATTGATCTTCTTTCAGGGTATCATCAATTAAAGTTCAAAAGGGAGGATATACAAAAGACAGCTTTCCGTACAAGGTATGGACAATATGAATTTATAGTGATGTCATTTGGTCTTATTAATGCCCCTTCTATCTTCATGGATCTGATGAATAGAGTCTTTAGAAACTATCTTGATCAGTTTGTGGTAGTCTTTATAGACGATATTCTTGTATATTCAAAGAGCAGGGAAGAACATGAAGAACACTTGAGAATTATATTGAAGACCCTAAGAAAGGAGAATCTTTATGCCAAATTTACCAAGTGTGAATTTTGGCTTCAAAAAGTTTCATTTTTTGGTCACATAATCTCAATGGAGGGGATATATGTGGATCCAGCAAAAACAGAGGTTATCGAAAGATGGTCGAGACCAACAAAAGTAACTGAGATCTGAAGTTTTCTTGGTTTGGATGGATATCATCGACGTTTTTTGAATGATTTTACAACATTATCTAATACACTCACTAGGTTTACTCAGAAAGGAGTTAGGTTTGTTTGGACGGTGGAATGTGAAGAGAATTTCAAGGAGTTAAAAAGAAGGTTATCCAGTGCACATGTTCTAACACTGCCTTGTAGTGGATAAAGGTTTTTTATCTATAGTTATGCATCCAAGAAGGTATTGGGGTATTTTATTATGTAAAATGATATGGTGATAGATTATGAATCATGAAAATTGAAAATACATGAGCAAAATTACCCAACTCATGATTGGGAGATAGCTGCGGTAATCATTGCATTAAATATTTGAAGGAATTATCTTTATGGAGAAAGGTGGTATATTTATACTGATCATAAAAGTTTAAAGTATATTTTCACATAAAAGGAGTTGAATATGCTCCAAAGAAGATGGTTGTAGATGATTAAGGATTACGACTGCTCAATCCATTACCACCCTGGTAAAGCAAACAAGGTGGCAGATGTATTAAGTCGACAAGACCATGCCAGTTTATCCCTAATGAGGATAACAAAAGATCCAATATTTATGGATTTAAAAAGGATGGATCTTTGAATTATATTGGAAGGGAAAAAATATTATCATTCTCAAATGAATGTTCACCCATCTAAACATGTTCTGATTAAAGAGGCACAGAAAGAAGATGTAGAGTTACAAACAAAGGTGAGAAATTTTCCTGATTTCAACCTTGATTGTGATGGGATAATAAAGTTCAGGAATCGGTTTTTTGTTCCTCAAATCCCTGAATTAAAGATGGAGCTGTTGGATGAGGCTCATAGTTCATCATTCTCTATTCATCCTGGAAGCACGAAGATGTATAGGGACCTGAAAGAGTACTTCTGGTGGGATGTCATGAAAAGATATGTTGGTGAATATATCTCTCGATGCTTGGTTTGTCAGCAAGTTAGAGACGATACAGGGAAGTCTAAGGGGATGTTACAACCATTACCCATACCATAATGGAAATGGGAAAACATCACTATGGACTTTGTCGCAGGAATTCCTAAAACATCCAAAGTCAATAATTATTTCTGGGTCATAGTTGATTGTCTTACAAATTCTGCACACTTCATTTCTATTAGAGAGGATATCTATCTTGATAATCTTTCCAGGATATATGAAAAGGATGTGTTATGATTGCATGAAGTACCACTTTCTATTATATCTGATTGGGATCCGAGGTTTACCTCAAATTTCTGGCGAAGTCTTCAGCATACTCTGGATACAGACTTGAGCTTCAGCACTTCTTATCATCTTCAGACAGACAGTTAGTCTGAGAGGTAAATTCAAACTCTAGAAGATATGTTGAGAGCTTTCTCTATGGATTTCAATGTTTTTGGGATGAAAAGCTACCTTTGGTGGAATTTTCTTATAATAATATCTTTCACTCCAGTATTCAGATGACTCCTTATGAAGCTCTCTATGGAAAGAAATTCAGGACTCCAACTTGCTGGGATGAAGTTGGGGAAAGAAATATATTAGGACCTAATCTTGTTGATGACATGGAAGAAAAGGTCCGATCTATTCAACAACACATAAGAGAAACTCAGAGTCGACAAATAAGTTATGCCGACAACCGAAGAAAATACATAGAGTTTGAAGTGGGTGATAAAGTGTTCTTACGAATATCTCCTTGGAAGAGAGTAATGAGATTTGGAATGAAGGTAATGTTGATCCCTAGATATATCGGTCCTTTCGAAATATTGTATCGTGTTGGGAAGGTATCTTACCGATTGTCTCTTCCACAAAATCTCTCTCAAGTTCACGATTTGTTCCATGTATCTCTTCTGAGAAGGTACATACCTGATCCTTCACATGTACTCAGCTCAGAAGTTGTACCGCAAGAACAAGATTTTTCTTAGGACGAATAGCCGATAGAGATTCTCGATCATAGTGAAAATGTACTACGGAATAAAACATCTCACTTGGGGAAAGTTTTATGGAGGAACCACAAATTAGAAGTAGGTACATGGGAGATTAAGGATATGATGAGGGAGAGGTATCCTCATCTGTTTGTTACAAGTGGCGAATTTCGAGGGAAAAATTCATTTTAAGGGGGGTAGAATATAACACCTGAGAGTTTTATAAGAAATATTTTGTTTTTATGTTATATAAATCATCAAATAAATATTTAACTAAACACAACACTAGCTTCGTTTGCTTTACACGCAATCACGACCTTTCTCAATAACTTGCATCGTACGCAATACCGAGTTTCACTAAACAACGATATGCTATTAAAATATTACTAAAACTATCCGTTATGAAAAGTAATACCCACTTTTTGAAATTTTTTAAATATTATTTTTCAAAATTGACTTCATTTTTTGGATTTGGAATATTGAAATTAGTCTAGGCTGAAATTTTCGTATTTTTCTGAAAACATTCAATATTTGATTAATAGTGAAAACACTGGGTTACTATTTAAAAACCGACTTTTTATTTAAATAATTATTTATTTTAATAAAATTCATTTTAGGTCAAAATTGATACATAATACCTATATAAATTCAATGCAAATCATTGGAGTCATTTTATAATAGTTTTAGATATATAAAAATTTTATTAAACTTTTGACCGTCTTTTACCCACCTCCTAGAGGAATTTGCAAATTTACATAAAACATAATTTTACCACTTCTGTGAGTGGAATTTCAAAAATCCGAGAGACACGGTTGATTTGAGTAAGTAAAATGTGGTTCAATGAGATGAAAAATTTTGGTGAATAGTAACATTTCTCTTTTATTTACCATGGTTAAAAGTAAATAGCGTAATTAAGAGTAAAAATGATATTATTATTACCTTAACACATATCCTAATTCTATTTTACAAGTTTAATTCAACTAAAAATAACCTTAGGAATACAATATGACCATTTAGGCCAACTTTGATTAGATTAGGACATTTATTATTAATTTATTTAAAGAAGGGTTCAAATAGTTAAAATCAATGTTTAATAAGTAAATAATTTTTAATGTAGGGTTATAGATGAGATAAATTCGACATTAAATATTAATTAGAAAGCTAAAAATATTTCCTACATAATGGTATTTTATTTTTAATTTTTATACTTTAAATATTTTAATTTATTTATGACACAAAGATGATGTAGTAATTATCTTATTAAAAAAATATTGACATAATTGATGTTATAAATACCCAAATAAATGTAATTTGAGACTTTTATTGAATTACACTAAATTTCTAGGTTAATATGACATGTTAGTATTGAGTTAATTAAATTTTTTCGAATTAATCATTCTGTTACGATTTTCACAAAAAATCAATTACTAAATAGTGTCAAAATTGACATAAAATAGTTTTTAAAACAAATATTATATTATTAATTATTATTTTTTCCAAAATATATATGGTTCAGAAAAATTACATAGATAAGGTTATAAATTAATAATAAACAAGTTGGGGTTCGTTTGGATTGTTATAGTAAGTTTATCAACCTTATAGTGTAAGAACACAAAAAGACACGGTAAAAGTAAAATTATCTAACATAAAGTTAAATCTAAATGATAAAGTCAAAATAGTAAACTAAATTTGTCCAAATTATATTTGATGAGAGGATAGCGACCCATCCCCACCTTAGCTTTGAAATAAATTAATTTGGAGCTATTTAAAACCAAATATGGCTTTATAATAAAATAATATTTTTTGTTTTTCCAAAGGAGCCCCTCTCCTCCCTTATAAAAGGGAACCTCCTCCCTCTCTTCCTCACACCACATTGAGCCTTCAATCCTGGACAACCCCTTCCAATTTCTCCTCTCCACTTCCATATAAACATCATGGAGGTCCTGGTTTTCTTCAAAGACTAATTTTAGTGCCCTAAAAGGAGGTCTCAAAGAGGCGCTTCAAAGAAGAGGTAATGTCCTTTACCAATTCATTCAACTTTATTTCTTCTTCCACTTATTCTTCATTAGTTGTTTCATTATGAAGTAATAACATCCGTATCATTCATATAATGATATTTTATTATAAGTAATAACCAACCCTATTTCACCATCTATCCATCATACGGAAAACGAAATCACTGCGCGTGCGTACGTACGGAATACCGTCTCCACGCCATGGTTTAATCAATTTTCCACCACCACCTTACTTGGATGGGTATAATGGTGTAAAGAATGAATATATATGATTATTGTAAAGTGATAGTTATTCTGAAATAGTATACATACACTCCAATACAATTCCACGTTCATGGGAACGATATCATCACTCGTGCGTACGTACGGAATACCGTCTCCATGATATGATACGACTCGTTCTACATGATTTTCATTGCATAATGATTACATAAATGAATTGAGTGAATAAATATTATATATATTACACTAATACCATTCTGGAAATTTGTTATCTAAAACATACAAAGAATAAGAAAAATTTATTCGACAAAACGCGCCTAAGACCAAAAAGCAATAAACACCCGAATAACAAGTAACAATGAAATATTACTAATAAGAAGCTAAGAATATGACCATATATGATAACATAACAATTATAATGATTCTTTAATAATTAAATGACATTATTTAAATCATTATACAGGAGGATCAGACATTTTGAAGCAAATCGGACCTCAGGTAAGGGAAATATCACAATCTCATTTTCATCTGAGATTGTTTATACTTTGGAATTTACTGGGGTGTATTTTATAATCCACATCAATGTTTCCTCAATATGTAAAATTATTTCCATCCACCTACAATTTTTTAAATTCAATTTTACCCTTTGGTGAGTTTTTAGTAAAAGATATGAAAGGAATCTTTTTTCGTTTTTCGTATGTGGTACTTTTTTACTTTTCCGACAAAAGTACGAGATGAATGTTTTTTTAACTTATAAGTAATGAATGGATTTTTAAAACATTATTTCCAAGAAGCTTCCATTACTAGTATTCTAGATTATTTTTAATCAACGTCATTTAATTTAAAATTGTATGACATGTTAAGAAAGGAAAAATGTTTTTGAGGTACAAAGGATATTTTCCTCAAGAATGGAGTTCATGTGTTTTATAAAAATTATTTTCCATCTATGATAATAAAGGGTTCGGTTTCTATCCCTATTATTAAATTGATTTTATTATGTTGTGATTGAATTATTTTTATGAATTCCATTATCTTATATGAATTGTTTTATGATGTCACGATGTTTAAGAATCCCATTTTTATTACATGGGTTTTGCTATGATGTATGGTTTATGATGTTGTGGCACACATAAGAATGTTATCATTATGAGATGGGTGGGACCTAAATCTCCCTCTAATGCATTGGGTAAAGATTTTATATCTCATGATATAGACATGGCTGGAACGGAAAGTTAAACCGGTTCAGTGAAACAGGACTGAAACGAGGAATGAACTCGGTTCAGAAATGGACATTGTCCACTAAGATAGTCTTGTAAATGAGTATTGACAAAAAAGAAATGATTCTATATGATTATGTGTGTATGACACAAAGATTAATGTTTCTATTTATGATTATTTTGATTACATTTCACTACCATGATTTATCCCATGTTATGAAATTATGATCTCTTTTGCAGGGTAAGATTTCCTAAATGTTATGTCCTTATGAATATGATGTGATTGATATTTATTTTTTTTACCCTTACTGATCATTTGAGCTCACCCATTTGTATATTTGCTTTCCCCAGGTCAGGAATAAAAATATTAAGTAAGATATTCCAAAAGAGACTATAGATATGTTGAAATAAATGGGAGAGAGTGTAGACGCTTTATGAACCAGTTTTTTATGTTTCCCATTTTCTAAAGTCACTATACCTATACGGTACATTCATGGTTTTGATATATGTTGTAATAAGTGTACATCAATTTTGAAGTAATAACAACATATGTAAAGTATGGGCCGTTTTAGTTGGTATCAGAGGAAAGGTATAATAAACCTTTGGAAACTAGGATGTGAAAGCCTTAGTAAGAATCATAAGGATATGTCTAAGCTTAGAAGACAATCATAGTGTTTTAGAAATGGCCATGGATAACCTATGATAAGAACTTAAGTGTGATGTTTTATTCTTATTATGTGGTTTTCCAATTATAATTAGTGTTTCTCACACTATTATTCTTGGTTTTCTTCAATGGCTGGAACCTGAAGGAACTGTGTTAATATGGAATGTGACGAGAAATGCAATGATTGCCCCCCTGAGCAACCAAACGTTAAGGGATCTGGAATGAAAAATCTTGTAGGCATGATCACACAACTTTCTCAAGCTATGAATCATGCAGGAATTCCAAACGAGCAAAGGAAGGAGCAAAATTCTGTTGAATCCTTCATGAGGCAGCGTCCACCTTCTTTCAGCGGGTCTACTGATCCATTAGTTGATGGAAAATGGATTAGTACTACTGAAATGTTATTTTCAGTTCTTCAATTTTCTGAACATGAAAAATTAATTTTAGTAGTGTATCATCTGGATGTTGATGCTGATCAATGGTGTAATCTTATCAAGAATACGAGGCAAAGAGATGAAATTGAGTCCATGGAATGAGACGAGATCAGGAACTCATTTTCCAATAAGTACTTCCCTCATATTATCCGAACAATGATGGATACAGAGTTTCTTGAAATAAAGCAAAAGGATGATGAATATTTTGGTACCTATGAAGAAAATTTTCTATGACTTGCAAGGTACGCTTCTGGTATTATTATCCAACCTGAGAGTATGATCAATCGATCCTTTAGTGGCTTAAAAACAAGTCTTTGAAGGGCGTTACCCATAAGGGACTTCAATATAAATGAGGAAATCATTCGATGTGGTCTCAATGTTGAGATGGAAATTTGAGTAACCCATCAGTCATATGGGTTTGATAAGAAGAGGAAAATGGAATTCAAAGGAAATTCTAAAGAGCACACTGAAAAGAAGATGACGTTTCCCTTATGCTCAAAATGTGGAAAGAAAAATGGAGGGAGTTGTCTTAAAGGGAAAAGTAAATGTTTCAAATGTGGAAAGGAAGGTCATCAGGCATTTGAATGCCACAATGATTGGAAGAAGATGTCTAGTGATGCGAACAATGAAAAGGATACACAGAGTAAACCTCCTACACTTCATGTTACAATTGCATGGAGATGGGGCATTATGCCAATAAATGCCCTAATCTAAGGGTTGTTGATGATGATCGACGTCAGCAAACTCTTAAGGATAAAGAAAAAGGAATGTCACATGCAATTTCTATCAGTGATGTGGAGTACTATAACGAAGTGGTGAAAGGTACACTTACCAACCACTCTAAAGTAGAAAATGTTTTATTTGATTCTGGATCCACCCACTACTTTAATTATGAAGAATTTTTATGGGTATCACTGTATTACCTCAACAATTATATGTTGAGTTGGCTGTGACAACCCCTAATGGCACAACAGTCACATCAAAAGTTTATAATTCTTCTTCGATAGAAGTTTGTGGGAAA
The DNA here is from genome assembly GCA_963277665.1 of Viscum album. Lineage (NCBI taxonomy): Eukaryota > Viridiplantae > Streptophyta > Magnoliopsida > Santalales > Viscaceae > Viscum > Viscum album. The sequence goes on along the minus strand of OY728164.1, from coordinate 837,455,889 downwards.
GTTCGTCCTGAAAATCTTGTGATCCTTCCTATAGTGGAATTTGATGTGATTCTTGGCATGGATTGGATTTCTCTATATGGAACTCATATCAATTGCCAAATAAGGGATGTCAAATTTCATATTCCAGATCAATCTTTGAATGTCTATCAATTCATGTATGAACATAAACTTCCAGTGAAAATTTCATCCATCTTATGGGTCATGATTCCACTAAATGAAGGTTATTTATCTCAAATGTTTGGTGAGAAACTCACGATTAAGAATATGACCATTGTATGGGAGTTTGATGATGTATTTTCAGAGGAATTGTCGGGTCTTCCACCAAATCTTGAAGCTGAGTTTTCAATAGAACTCATACCGGGTGCTTTACCTTTTTCCAACACACCTTATAGAATGGCTCCAATTGATTTTCAAGAATTGAAGAAGCAACTCCATGTGAATCGTGATAAGGGGTTCTTACGCCCTAGTGCGTCACCTTGGGGAGCACCTGTTCTGTTTTTGTTAAGAAGAAATATGGATCACTGAGACTCTGCATTGATTATCGAGAACATAACAAGATCACTATCAAGAAAAAATATCCTCTTTCGAGCATTGATGACATATTTGACCAACTACGCGGAGCTCAATACTTTTCCAATATTGATATTCATTTAGGGTATCATCAATTAAGGGTCAAAAGGGAGGATATACCAAAGACGGATTTCCGTATAAGGTATGGACACTATGAATTATAGTTATGTCATTTGGTCTTATTAATTCCCCTTCTATCTTCATGGATCTATTGAATAGAGTCTTTAGATACTATCTTGATCAGTTTTTTGTAGTCTTTATAGACAATATTCTTGTATATTCAAAGAGCAAGGATGAACATGAAGACCACTTGAGAATTATATTGAAGACCCTGAGAAAGGAGAAGCTTTATGCCAAATTTACCAAGTGTGAATTTTGGCTTCAAAAAGTTTCTTTTTTTGTTCACATAATCTCAAAAGTGGGGATATATGTGGATCCAACAAAAACAGAGGTTATCGAAAGATGGTCGAGACCAACAACAGTAACTGAGATCTGAAGTTTTCTTGGATCGGCTTGATATTATCGACGTTTTGTGAATGATTATTCATGATTATATATCCACTCACTAGGTTGACTCAGAAAGGAGTTATGTTTTTTTGGACGGTGGAATGTGAAGAGAATTTCAAGGAGTTAAAAAGACTTTTTTCCAGTGCACATGTGCCCACACTTGCTTGTAGTGGAGAAAGGTTTGTGATCTACAATGATGCATCCAAGAAGGTCTTGGGGTCTGTTCTTATGCAAAATGATATGGTGATAGCTTATGCCTCACGACAATTGAAAATACATGAGCAAAATTACCCAACTCATGATATGGAGATAGCTGCGGTAATCTTTGCATTAAATATTTGGAGGCATTATCTTTATGAAAAAAGGTGTGTTATTTATACTGATCATAAAAGTTTAAAGTATATTTTCACACAAAAGGAGTTGAATATGCCCCAATGAAGATGGTTGGAGATGATTAAGGATTACGACTGCTCAATCCATTACCTCCCTGGGAAAGAAAACAAGGTGGCAGATGCATTAAGTCGACAAGACCATTCCAGTTTATCCCTGATGAGTATCACAAAAGATCCAATATTTATGGATTTACAAAGGATGGATCTTTGAATTATAATGGAAGGGGAAAAATATTATCTTTCTCAAATGAATGTTAAACCATCTAAACATGTTCATATTAAAGAGGTAAAGAAAGAAGATGTACAGTTACAAAAGAAGGTGAGAAATGTTCCTGAATTCAACCTTGATTGTGATGGGATAATAATGTTTAGGAATCGGTTGTGTGGTCCTCCCATCCCTGAATTAAAGATGGAGCTACTGGATGAGTCTCATAGTTCATCATTCTCTATTCATCCTGGAAGCACGAAGATGTATAGGGACCTAAAAGAGTACTTCTGGTGGGATGTCATGAAAAGAGATGTTGGTGAATATATCTCTCGATGCTTGGTTTGTCAGTAAGCTAGAGATGAGAGAGGGAAGTCTAAGGGGATGTTACAACCACTACCCATACCATAATGGAAATGAAAAAACATCACTATGGACATTGTCGCAGGACTTCCTAAAACATCCAAAGGAAACAATGCTATCTGGGTCATAGTTGATTGTCTTACAAAGTCTGCACACTTCATTGCTATTAGAGAGGATTTCTCTCTGGATCAGCTTTCCAGGATATATGAAAAGGATGTGTTAAGATTTCATGGAGTAACACTTTCTATTACATATTATCAGGATCCGAGGTTTACCTCAAATTTCTGGCGAAGTCTTTAGCATACTCTGGATACATATTTGAGCTTCAGCACTTCTTATCATCTTCAGACAGACAGTCAGTCTGAGAGGACAATTAAAAATCTAGAAGATATGTTGAGAGCTTTCTCTGTGGATTTCAAATGTCTTGGGATCAACACCTACCTTTGGTGGAATTTTCATATAATAATAACTTTCACTCCAGTATTCAGATGGCTGATTATGAAGCTCTCTATGGAAAGAAATGCAGGACTCCAACTTCCTGTGATGAAGTTGGGGAAAGAAAGCTATTAGGACCTGATCTTGTTGATGAGATGGTAGAAAAGGTCTGATTTATTCAACAACACATAAGAGAAGCTCAGAGTCGAAAAAAAAGTTATGCCGACAACCGAAGAAAAGACTTAGAGTTTGAAGTGGGTGATAATGTGTTCTTACGAATATCTCCTTGGAAAAGAGTAATGAGATTTGGAATGAAGGTAAAGTTGAGCCCTAGATATATCGATCCTTTCGAAATATTGGATCGTGTTGGGAAGGTAGCTTATCGATTGGCTCTTCCAAAAAATCTCTCTCAAGTTCACAATGTGTTTCATGTATCTCTCCTGAGAATGTACATACCTGATCCTTCACATGTACTCAGCTCAGAAGTTTTACCGCAGGAACAAGATCTTTCTTAGGAAGAATAGCCGATACAGATTCTTGATCATAGTGAAAAAGTCCTACGTAATAAAAAAACTCACTTGGTGAATGTTTTATGGAGGAACCACAAATTAGAAGAAGGTACATGGCAGCTTGAGGATATGATGAGGGAGAGGTATCCTCATCTGTTTGTTACAAGTGACGAATTTTGAGGGCAAAATTCATTTTAAGGGGGGTTGAATATAACACCCGAGACTTTTATAAGAAATATTTTTTTATGTTATATAAATCATCAAATAAATATTTAACTACACACAACACTAGATTGGTTTTCTTTACATGCAATCACGACCTTCCTCAATAGCTTGCGTCGTACGCAATACCGAGTTTCACTAAACAACAATATGCTATTAAAATATTATTAAAACTAGCAGTTATGAATAGTAATACCCAGTTTTTGAAATTTTTTAAATTTTATTTTTCAAAATTGACTTCTGTTTTGGATTTGGAATATTGAAATTAGCCTAGGGTGAAATTTTGGTATTTTTATGAAAACTTTCAATATTTGATGAATAGTGAAAACACTGGGTTACTATTTAAAACCCGACATTTTATTTAAATAAATATTTATTTTAATAAAATTTATTTTAGGTCAAAATTGATACAAAATAACTATATAAATCTAATTCAAATCATTGGAGTCATTTTATAATAATTTTAGAAATATAAAAATTTTATTGAAATTTTGACCGTCTTTTACCCACCTCTTGGGAGAATTTGCAAATTTACATAAAACATAATTTTACCACTTCTGTGAGTGAAATTTCAAATATCCGAGAGACACAGTTTATGTCAGTAAGTAAAATGTGGTTCAATGAGATGAAAATGATTTTTTTGAGAATAGTAACTTTTTACTTGTATTTACCACGGTTAAAAGTAAGTAGCGTAATTAAGAGTAAAATTGATATTATTATTACCCTAACACATATCCTAATTCTATTGGGCAAGATTAATTAAACCAAAAACAACCATAGGAATACAATATGACCATTTAGGCCCACTTGGATTAGATTAGGACATTTATTATTAATTTATTTAAAGAAGGGTTAAAATAGTTAAAATTAATGTTTTATAAGTATATAATTTTAACTGTAGGGTTATAAATGAGATAAATTAGACTATAAATATTCATTAGAAAGACAAAAAGATTTCCAACATAATTTTATTTTATTTTTAATTTTCATACTTTAAATAATAAAATTTATTTATGACACAAAGATGACGCATAAATTATCTTATTAATGAAATATTGACATAATTGATGTTATAAATACCGAAATAAATGTAATTTGAGACTTTTTATGAATTATAATAAATTTATAGATTAATATGACATGTTAGTAATGATTTAAATAACTTTTTTCGAATTAATCATTCTATTATGATTTTCAGAAAAATAAATTACTAAATCGTGTCAAAATTTACATAAAATAGTGTTTAAAAAAAATATTATATTATTAACTGTTATTTTATTCCTAAAAAAATAAGGTTCATCCAAATTACTTAGATAAGTTTATATATTAATAATAAACATGTTGGGGTTCGTTTGTATTGATGTAGTAAGTTTATCAACTTTATAGTGTAAGAACACAAAAAGACACGGTAAAAGTAAAATTATCTAACTTAAAGTTAAATCTAAATGATAAAGTTAAAATAGAAAACTAAATTTTGTCCAAATTATATTTGATGAGAGGATATCTACCCATCCCCACCTTAGCTTTTAAATAAATCAATTTGGAGCTATTTAAAACCAAATACGACTTTATAATAAAATAATATTTTATGTTTTTCCAAAGGAGCCCCTCTCCTACCTTATAAAAGGGCACCTCCTCTCTCTCTTCCTCACACCACATTGAGCCTTAAAGATCGGCCAAACCCTTCCAATTTCTCCTCTACACTTCAATATTAACATCATAGAGGTCCTGGTTTTCTTCAAATTCCAACTTTAGTTCCATAAAATGAGGTCTCAAAGAGGCGCTTCAAAGAAGAGGTAATGTCTGTTACCAATTCATTCAACTTTATTTATTCTTCCACTTCTTCTTCTTTAGTTGTTTCATTATGAAGTAATAAGATCAGTATTATTCATATACTGATGATTTATTATATGTATGAAACAAACCTATTTCACCTTCTATCCATCCTATGGAAAACGAAATCACCGCGCGTGCGTACGTACGGAATACCGTCTCCACGCCATGGTGTAATCAATTTTCCACCACCACCTTACTTGGATGGGAATAATGGTTTAAAGAATGAATATATATGATTATTGTAAAGTGGTATTTATTCTTAAATAGTATACATACACTCTAATACAATTCCACGATCATGGGAACGATATCATCGCTCGTGCATACGTATGGAATACCGTCTCCACGATGTGATTCGACTAGTTCTACATGATTTTAATTGCATAATGATAACATAAATGAATTTAGTGAATAAATATGATATATATTACAGTAATACCATTCTGGAAATGTGTTATCTATAACCTAAAAAGAATATTAAGAATTTATTCGACAAAACACACATAAGAACAAAAAGAAATAAACACCTGAATAACACGTAACAATGAAATATTACTAATAAGAAGATAAGAATATGACCATATATGATATCATAACAATTATTATGATTCTATAATAAGTAAATGACATTAATTAAATCATAATACATTAGTTTCGTACATTATGAAAAAAATCGGACCTAAGGTAAGGGAAATATCACAATCTCATTTTTATCCAAGATTGTTTATACATTGGAATTTAATAGTGTGTATTTTTTCATCCACATCCATGTTTCCTAAATATGTAATATTATTTCCATCGACCTACAATTTCTTAAATTCAATTTTACCCTTCAGTGAGTTTTTAGAAAATGATATGAAAGGAATCTTTTGTCATTTTTCGTATGAGGTACTTTTTTAATTTTCAAATAAAAGTAAGAGAAGAATTTTTTTTTAACTTATACGGAATGAATTGATTTTTAAAACATTATTTACAAGAATCTTCCTTTACAATTTTTCAAGTTTCTTTTTAATCAACTTCTTTTAGTTTAAAATTTTATGACATGTTAAGAAAGGAAAAAAAAATTTGAGGTTGAAAGGATATTTTCATCAAGAATGGAGTTCAAGTGTTTTAGCAAAATTATTTTCCATCTAAGATAATAAAGGGTTCTGTTTCTATCTCTATTATTACATTTATTTGATTATTTTGTGATGGAATTATTTTTATGAATTCTTTTATCTTATATGAATTGTTTTATGATGTCACGATGTTTAAGAATCCCATTTTTATAACATGGGTTATGCTATGATGAATGGTTTATGATTTTGTGGCACACATAAGTATGGTATCATTATGAGATGGGTGGGACCTATATCTCCCACCAATGAATTGGGTAATGATTTTATATCTCATGAGATAGACATGGCCGCAACAATAGGTTAAACCGGTTCAGTGAAATAGGACTGAAATGAGGAATGAACTTGGTTCAGAAATGGACTTTTTCCACTAAGATAGTCTTGGAAATGAGTCTTGACTAATAAAAAATGATTCTCTATGATTATGTGTGTATTCCACAAAGATTCGTGTTTTGAGTTATGATTATTGTGATTACCTTTCACTACCATGATTTGTCCCATGTTATGAAATTATGATCTTTTTGCAGGGTAAGATTTCAAAAATGATATATCCTTATGAATATGATGTGATTGATATTTCATTTGTTTACTCTTACTGAGAATTTGAGCTCACCCTTTTGTATATTTTCTTTCCCCAGGTCAGGAAGAAGGTTATTAAGTAAGATATGCCAAAAAGGACTATAGATATGATGAAATAAATGGGAGACAGTGTAGACGCTTTATGAACCATTTGTTTATGATTCCCAATTTCTAAAGACACTTTACATAAATGGTCCTTTCATGGTTTTGTTATATTTGGTAATAAGTGTTCTTCAATATTGAAGTACTAACAATGTATGTAAAGTATGGGTCGTTTTAATAGCACATAGAATCCTCTACACTAGCTGTAGTTTTAATAAACTTATAAGATAACATTTAATAAACCCAAAATGACTATAAATTTAAATAAATGAAAGATTAATTTTAATTAATATATAAGTTGATAGGGTTTATAATATCATCATTCTTAGTGGAAATTCAAATAATGGCACAAGAGATTTTCATGCATGTAAAAATTATGTTTTCTATATATATGTTATAAAATGTTCACTCATGCCACATTTTATTAAATCATTAAAAATAACAATACATATAATTTAATTCATTAAATATATATATTATAATTCACCATTTTTTCAGATTTAAATTATAAGAAACCGAATTTTTAATATAACAATACATTAACCTTCCCAAATCGATTCCATTTTGGTTTATCAAAGATAATAATTTTCACCAAATCAATAAAAAATTAAATTATAAAAAAAATATTTTTAATAAATATACACACTTATGTGTGATATTAAAGTATCTCACCCTAAACATGATTCATTTTCTGATTATTCCTTTATAATCATGACCTCCGACAAATTTAATTATGGGATCATCTTATATAATTAGTTTGACTATGTAGCTTGGGTTTATTAACAAATAGAAAACAAAAAATAATCAAAAAAAAACATTTACTCCATAATATATGTCCAATGTTATATTAACCTATTAAAACCCATATAAATTTATGTCAAATATCATAAATTAAAGAATAATAAAAAATAAATACAATAAAAAAATTAACAATCTATTGTTCATTAAAATAATTATCTGACCCAAAAATCAATTTAAAAATAATTATTATTATGAAATCCTTATTATAAATTATAAAACTACTTAAAAATACAATTGAAATTTAAAATTCAACAAAAAATGATCCTAAAAATAAATAATCATTTTTATTTTACATGTATAAAAAATAATTTTATATAAACATTAGATCAACTAAATTATTTCAAAAATTGTTGGTCACATAAATTTTTTTCACATAATATTTCTCAACTAAAAATTACACAATTTGCAATTATATTAATTTAAATAAAAAATCTCATAAATACAATATTCCATTTTGGAGATGAATATTCTTTAAGATGACTAAAATAATCACCTACTATGAATTCATAACTAATGAAAACACCATCCTTTTTTGTTCAACATTTTTTTATTTAATGAAATCCCTAATTGTAAATCCATCATTGTTTATGGGTGTTTCTCGGTGCACTCAAGAGATCATAAATACATAAATCCATAGAAAATTTTTTCTATGTTGCATGATAAAAAAATAAGAAGGTGAGGTAGGAAAGGAGTGGGATAATATATGATTAAGAGGCTAAACAAGGATCTATAATAAATATTAATTGAATTTCAGTAAAAATGTTTGAATGATATATAGGGGATTTATACTTCCCTTATTATGAATGGATAAAAACTATTTTTCTTCACAAGTTTGATTTTATACACATTAAAAAATAACTATTTAAATTTTTAAAGACCCAAAAATTTCATGGAATTTTTTTTAATTCTTCAGAATTATACGAGTACACAGTTTTTGATGACACCTAATTCCGAGGCCCTGTGTGCCTGGAATAATTTTCTGATGTTTTTTTGGGTACGATTAATGAACGTAAAAGTGGGTTTTTCTATCATTTGAACCAGTGCTCAGAATTGAAATATGAAGGCACTGATGAACTCGTAGTGCCAGTATTCTCTTAAGGGGACATTTACCGCAGTTACATTTTAAGCGGGATGAGAGTTAATTTTGGTGGAATTAGAATAAAATAAATAAATTTTATGGAACACAATTTTATTTACCTATGTTAGTTATTTCCTCACAAGGGGAGTTAGAGGTGGGTCCCACACCCACATAACCTCCCATGGGAGGATATTTGTGGGGTGGGGTCCACACGAAACCCTAAACTTTCATCTCCCCATAACACCCCTTAAACAACCCCATTAATCTCTCCTTCATTAAATTGAAAACTCCCCCTTAATTTTGAGATTTCTTCACCTTCCTCTCTATCCCATTATTAATGCGATCATGTCTTAATTATTGAATTGAAATCAACATTTTAATTAATTAAAATGTTTGAATTTTTAATTACTTTTATTGATAAATTAATAACCTTGGATATTATTTCAATTTGGAATTTTTGTATTGGTAGAATCTTGAGGAAGCTTTGTAGAAATAGAGATTAGTGTTCTCCTCTCAACAAGGAACACCATACTTCTAACAAATAACCATTGAGGAACGTCGATTACCTCCATCGATCATCATCCATGCCAATGGAAAAGGAGCCACCTGCAAGGAAGGCTGATGAAGCGACATTCCCAAATCCATTTTCTCCAACATCCATTAGTTTGCGCCTCTCCCCGTGACGCCATATCTGCGATGTCCGACTACTGCAAAACATATTTAGAGGTAGGGGGTTTGTTTCAATTTTAATTGATTAAAATTGTTATTCGTTCTTCATTGAAACTGTCTATTGCCATTGTACATACGATATCGCCTAATTCAGAGGGCTTGGGCCGAACGAACACGGCCCAACGACTCTTCGTTGATCCTTTTTCTTTTTTGATGGTGATGATGATGGAAGGGAGGGAGGTGACTGGAGAAACCGACGGCCTTATGTCGTCCGTGTGGAGAGAAACTGTGGCCAGTAACTGCAGGATTCTCGGCAGAAGAAGAACCGGTTGGCTAATGCCCAATGAAGTGAAGGAAGAATGCGGAGCCAAAAGGGGAGTCGTGTTGTGGAGGACCGAGGCCTGAGATCCGTGGGCCGCTTCGGCGGCGAACCGTCCGGCTCGTCGGCTTACCAGGTGAAGGAATCGTGGCAGCCGAAGGTGTCGTGCAGTAAGACTATGGCCCGCCTTTGCGGGCCGCTTGCACTGGGAAGGCCAGCCGGCTTCAGCACGCTGGTTGGGAGGGCGGCCCCGCTCGGCGACACCGGTTCGAGAAAGCGGGGCCCCCCTCAGACCGCTCTGCCACCCGGGTTGCGCCCTGTTGGGCCTGGCCACGCCCTGCTGGGCTGTGCCATACAGAGCTAGGTTGGGCCGTGCCCCACCAGGCCATACGATTCACCTGGCCGGTCCGACACTCTACCGGGTCGGACCCTCCAAAACTGGATCGACCCTACTCACCAGCCCACTGAGCTTAACAGGTTGGGCCCGTTTTCACTTAAATGTGAATAACTATAAGACTACGTGTCTGGTCGACGCGCCATCTGCAGAATTGGGACCCTTGTGATGTGGAGGTCCTTTTGAAATACTATAAGTGAGTTTTGGACAATTCTGGAAAATGGTCGGGTTTGGAATGACCGTATTTCCAACCGGGCCCCGGAAAAAAAATGCTAATAACCCTCAGACCGGGTATCTGATGGACGCGTTGTCTGTTGCATTGGGTTCATTTTGATGAGATGATTCTTATGGATATATAAAATCTGGATATTGTTACATTTTATTTATAAACCCTTTTCTTGACATGCGGGCCCTCCTAGAATTGAGCATGTTGTGTGTGGGAACCCTAGAGCTGGCTACGACTATGAAGACTACCGTACTAGAATTATTCATGGGTTCTGCGATGACGAGTATCGTACTATAATCCCATGTGGGTTCAATGATGAAAAAAACTATACCGGATTCCTCGTGGGTTCAACAACGATGACTATTGTATTTGTATCCTACGTGGGTCTAATATTTTGACAACTGTACTTGTATCCTACGTGGGTCTGACAGTGTAGCTGGTCTAGAATCCTACGTGGGTCTGACAGCTTTGCTGATCTAGTATCTTACGTGGGCCTGGCAACTTAGATGAATCAGTGACTACATCTGAACATCTCTATCGCATAAAAAATTATGTATTCATATGTGAGATGACTCTTGAATTTCAATAATTAGCATCAATGTGATTGACATGCTTTCCTCTGTGGACTAGGTTCTTCTTGGGCTCACGACTTCGAGATAGACTGTGATTGATAACTTAGTTATATATAGGGTCATGTACCGAAGTACAGTTTGTTGATACTTCGTGATTGTATCTTTCTTTTGTGGTTTATTCAATGTGGATTCTGGGAGACATACGGGGGTCTCGGTTTCCCTACAAAGTAATGTTATACTCACCCTTGCACGGGCTATTCCCACACATCATTGTGTTGGATACAGACGACGTGCAGCGTTGACAGAGGCAGAGAGCGCGACAAGACCGGATGATACCCAGAGGTGGACTACATGGTGTGACGTACAAAGAGCGGACGGGTAGACCCGAGGTGCTGAGGAGGCCATATGTACCCACCCTTCATGTGGGATTATCGGAGGACGACTCAGTGGTTATTGCTTTACTTTACTACTGTTGTACTTTCTTTTCGTTGTAATGTACGTTCAGTTGGGTTTGTATACAACCCCATTAAATTTTCAGCACTTACTTTTTGTACTCAGTTTACATAGTTCATACTCTATTTGTGTACTCTGTTGTGTTTTTTTACTTTTATAAAGGCAATTCATTCCCTTTTTATCGGGATTTACACCTTTGGTGCTAGTCGCCAGCCCCTGTCAAACGGAAGGAGGGCTTGGTGTAGTCACAGCACAGGCCCCGAGAATAGGTCATGACAAATTGGTATAAGAGTAGTTGGTTCTACCACAAAACTCAAGACTCTGATCATTCCATTCTTTGATGAAATAGTGTAATGAGTATTGAGTGTGTTTTTCTGTCAAGGGAGTCTGGTGTTGGTGTTGCGGCCGACGTATCCATATACCAGGTCCATGACCCCTGATTTCTGACTCAGTGCACAAAAACACTGCTTGCAAGTGTGTTTCAAAATTTTTCATTATGATTACTATGTGTCAGCTCACCTGGTATAATATTTTGACTGTGGAACACCTGTTTATTATCATGATGGCCCCATGAAGGCATGTAGATAGGGTTCCGAGTCGCGCACAAGATGGAATCCCACCGAGTGACGAGGTATCGGTGTAAGGCCCCATCATAGTAGAGGCACCAGTGGTACTACTACCCGCTGATCCACCGATACTACCAGCCCCAATAGTAGAGTGTGCACACTGCCTGAGTGTGTTTCATGAGTTTTAGTGATAGAGGCCCCCTAGGTTCCGCAGAGAGACGAACCCTCAGGTAGACGAGGATTGGCCGGAGACTTTCTTCAGAGTCTTCAGATTGGTAGGGACACCATCCGACCTTATAGTGATCCTTTTCATGAGTCTCTTGGATGCAGCAATAGGTAAATGGTGGAGCATGATGCTCTAAGTGAACGATGGAACATCTCTACATTGGATAGACTTAGAGAGTCTCTTCCTCTCAGAGTTTGTTCCATCCACCCTTCATGCGGTGCGGATTTGGGAGATACTTCACCTGCGGCAGGGCAGCATGACAGTAGCACAGTACTCAGTGAGGTTTACTGACCTCTCATGCTACTCCACGGACATGGTACAAGACCCATTCTTTAGATCCTAGAACATTGAGTAGAGACTTAGTCACTAGATCAAGGATTTGATGATCTCCATCAGCATTCCAACGCAGGTGGGAGTGCTGAAGCAATCCCTTCTTGTGGAGAGATTTCTCGTTGATCCGACAACAGCAGCGAGATCCACCACTGGGAAAAACATTGTGGAGTCTTCTATAGCCGGAATTAGAAAGATGTCACGGAGGTCCAAGTGGACTAGGCCATTAGGAGAGTGACCTCAGGATACAGGTTTGGTAGTGCGGTGCACCCGAAACAGAGCCAGTTATACGAGGAGCAAGCAGTTCTATGCAAGAGGCTGGCAGTGTCACATGGCCCGAGACTGCCCGACCCACCTTGTAGATGTGCAGCAGACAGCGTAGGGACATCCCATGCAGAGGAAAAGGTTCGATTGTAGATGTCCTTAGGGAGAAGGTGAACGACGAAGAGGGGTTGGCCAAGCTGCGGGTGGTGGATAACGTTTTGAGGCTCTACCCCCAACACAGCCTAGAGGTCCACAACGACCATAGGGAGCTTGTGGACAGAGGTAGGCTAAGCTCCTGGCAGTCGAGGCCTACGACCGCGGTGCACCTGATATGATTCAAGGTACTATCTGTTTCTACTCCAACCTTACTACAGAACTTATAAACCCAGGTGCGAGTCATTCTTTTATTGCCACTGCCCCTATTCGGAGCTCAGAGATTCCCACAGAGCCGTAGGCTCAATCATTATGGATAGAGACTCCTACTAGAGCAGAGTAGATTATTACAAACTTGTGCCGGGAATGTGAGCTTACTCTAGGAGGCAAGAGCGTTGGCTATGATCTTCTTTTAGCGGCGTTGAGGCCTTACAATGTCATCCTAGGTATGGACTGCTTATCTACCATCCATCCTCAGATCGTCTGTATTAGGTGCACAGTTTGGTGTGCCCACATAAATGGGACTAGGTTTAGCTTCACTGGAGAGAAGGGAGCCTTTGTATCACATGATGGACTTACAAAGATGAGGGGGAAGCCTATCATAAATCAGTTGGCTAGTCTCATCCTCAGAGATTTTCGTGAGATGTGGGTACAATTGGAGGATTTGCAGGGGAAATGATTTATCTGACCTAGTGTTTCACCTTGGGCTTCTCTGATTTTGTTCGCCAAGAAGGAAGATGGGAGCTTGAAATTGTGTGTCGACTACCTTCTCCTGAATCAGGTGACCGTGAAGAACAAGTACCAACTCATGAGGATTGACGACCTCTTTGATCAGCTCAAGGGAGCATGATGGTTCTCGAAGATATACATTAGTTTAGGTTATCACAAGATCAGAGTTCGAGATGAGGATGTGCATAGAATGGCCTTATGGTGTCGGTATGGCCACTATGAGTTATTGGTTATGCCCTTTGGAATAACCAATGCTCCAGCAGTGATCATGAGTCTCATGAACATAATCTTCCAGCCTTACCTCAATTGTTTTGTCATAGTCTTCATCGATGACATACTGATTTACTCGACTACTGAGGAGGAGAACGCCTACCACTTTCCAGGTTGTACTGGATACACTCTGAGAGCACCAGCTTTATGGTAAGCTCTCGAAGTGTCAGTTTTGGATATGGTAGGTACACTTATTGGGACACGTCATCTCGGAGGTGGGAGTTGTAGTGGATCCAACAAAGATCGAGGCAGTGCTTGCTTGGGAACCACCAGGGAGCGTGACAGAGGTGCAGAGTTTCCTAGGTCTGGCTGGGTATAATTGGATATTTGTTCCAAACTTATCCAGAGATGCAGAACTTCTTTCATCCTTGAGAAGAAGGGGAAACCCTTTGTGTGGTTAGATAGATGTCAGTAGAGCTTTCAAGAGATGAGGCGGAGGTTGAAAAGTGTGCCCATTTTGAGGTTGTCGGAGGAGGGCGTTGGGAACGTAGTTTAATGCGGCACATCAGGGAATGGACATGGGTGTGTCATGATGCAGAAGCGAGCAGTGATTGTGTATGGGTCACGGCAGTTGAGATAGCATGAGCAGAACTATGCTACCCATGACCTGGAGTTAGAAGCAGTGGTCATTGCCTAGAAGATGTGGCGACACTATCTGATGGGTTAGAGATTTGCATTCTACTCTGACAACCAGAGTCTCAGGTACATCTTCTCACAGATGGACCTGAACTAGAGATAGAGGTGATGGCTCATGTTCCTCCAGGACTATGACTTTGAGATAGTCTATACTCTTGGAAAGGGTAACGTTGTAGCTGATTCTCTTTTTAAGAGATTGGGCTTCCAGCTACTAGGATAGGAGACATAGCATCTAGTCGTGTTTCAGATATCCTTTGTTGATTGAGATGGAGCAGTATTTATACAATCTCTCACATTCACACCCCCACTCCTTCAGTGAGTCAGCGAGGCACATCATGTGAACGTTGACTGTGAGACGCGATGTGCTACGATATCCATAGGGAAGGCGCCTGATGGATTTTTTGAAGGAGTGGAACACGTCATCCTCTTCAAGGGAAGTACTAATGTACCTATTGCACTGCAGGAGAAAGATCTAAGGGAGTTTCACACTTCCCCTCTAGGGGTACATCCAGGAGTGTAAAAGTAGTACCAGGACCTCATAAGATAGCACTGGTGGATGGGTATGAAGAAGGTTATAGAAGAGTTCGTTTCACGATGCCTCACCAGTCCGTAAGTGACGGTATAGAACCAGGTACCACAAGGCTTGGTACAAAACATAGAGGTCCCAGAGTGGAAGTGGGATGGGATATAAATGGATTTTGTGATGGGTATTCCACGTACATCCAGAGGACAAGAATCTATCTGGGTGATCGTAGATCGACTCACCAAATCGTCCCACTTCCTACCAAACTGAGAGGTGGTCTCGGTAGAGAACTTGGGATGCCTCTACATTTAGGACATCGTACAGATTCATGGTGTTCCATCAACAATCATTTCCTATCGAGATGCTCGATTCACTTCTCGACTATGGAAGGGTTTAAAGGAGGGTTTTGGGACGCAGCTACGTTTGAGCACCGCCTTCCATCCTCAGACGGATGGTCAGAATAAGAGGACCATTCAGACTCTTGAGGACATGCTCCTTGCATGTGTCCTCAGATTTGGTTACAGTTGGGAGGATCATTTACCCTTGGTATAGTTTTGTACAACAACAGCTACAACTCCACCATCGGGATGGCACTATACGAGGCACTGTACGGTCAACATTGCCAATCATCTCTATGCTGGACTGACCCTGGGGGGTCATCACTTGTAGGACAACAGATGGTTCAGTCTACAACGAAAAAGGTGCAGATAATCCAGGAGTGGATGAAGAATGCACATAGCAGATAGAAGTCCTATGCTGATAGAATATGGAGGCCACTGGAGTTCAAGGATGGTGACCATGTTTTCCTATGGGTCTCAACTTGATGAGTTCTACAGATATTTGGTAGGGGTGGAAAGTTATCTCCATGTTTCCTCAGAACATTACAGGTCCACAATAGAGTAGGAGAGGTAGATTACCGCCTGGACCTTCCACCTCAGTTGCACCTAGTGCATTCCATCATCCACGTATCTTAGCTGAGGAGATACGTGCACGACCCGACCCACATCATCGACCATGGAGAGCAAGATATCGATGACAGGGTGACATTTACGGATGTCCCAGTGGAGAACAAGGATCTACAAGAGTGGGTCCTATGTGGACGGTTGATTCCACTGGTGTGCATTTGCTGGCAGCACGAGAACCACCAGGAGAGCACATGGGAGCGGGAGGCTAAGATGCAAGATCACTACCCCCATTTTTTTCCCTAGTGTTTGATTTAGCTTTACAAAAACATAAAGCCCTGAAATGGGATTAATGTAAAGACCCATAAATTTCAATGAATTTTTTTTTCTTAAATTCATGATATTTTACGAGAATGAAGTTTCTGACCGCACCTGATTCTGAGGACCGGTGTGCCCGAAATATGTTTCTGATGTTTTTTTCAAGTACGTTCAGTGAACGTACGAGCATGGTTTTCTATATTTTGAACTGGTGTTCGGAACTAAAATCAGAGGGCCCCAATGAAGAAGCAACACCGGTATTCACTTAAGGGGATCTTTATAGTAGTTGCGTTTTAAGCGGGTAGAGAGTTAATTTTTTTTGGAAATTGAATAAAATAAATAAAATTTTTGGAACACAATTTTGGTTATATAAGTTAGTTATTTCCATCCAAGGGGAGTTAAAGGTGGGGACCACACCCACATAAACTCCCATGAGAAAATATTTTTGGGGTTGGACCCACACAAAACTATAACCATTCATCTCCCTGTAACTCCCATTAAACCCCACATTAATCTCTCCTTCATTAAATTGAAAACTCCCCCTTAATGTTGTGATCTCTTCACCTTCATCTCTCTCCCATTAATAATGCCAACACTTCTTAATTAATGAATTGAACTAAAAATTTAAATTAATTAATATGTTTTTATTTTGAATTACTTGTGTGGATAAAATAATAGACTTGGATAATATTTCAATTTGGAAATTGTTGTGTTTGCAGAATCTTGAGAAAGCTCTGGAAAAATAGTGATTAGTGGACTCCTCTCAACGAATAACACCATCCTTCCAACGAAAAACCACAGAGGAATATCAATTACCTCCATCGATATTCATACATGCCAAAAGAGAAGGAGCCACCCTCATGGAATGCCAATGAAGCGCTATTCCTAGCTCCATTTCCCCCAACGTCAACGAGTTGACCTCATCTCCCCACAACGTCGTTTCCGCAACATCCGACAACCGAAAACCTTATTTGGAGGTAGGGAGTTTGTTTCAATATTAATTGATTGAAATTTTTTATTGTTCTTCATTCAACCCATGGATTTTTATTGGCCATATAATACCACCTAACGCGGAGGGTGCAGGATGAAGGAACATGGCCTGACGACCCTCCGTGGAACCTTGTTCTTTTTCAATGGCGATGGTGATGGAAGGGGTGGTGGTGACTGCATAAAGTGGAGGTTGTATGCCAGCCGCGTGGAGAGGAACTACAGCCTATAGCTGTGGGCCTCTCGGTAGAAGAATAACTGGATGGATAAATCTGGTCAGGTCGATGGAAGATGGTAGCGCCACAAGGGGCGCCACAGTGCGGAGGACCACGACCCGTTCTCCACAGGACGCTTCGGCAAAGAATTGGACAACTCTTCAGTCAGCTAGGTGATGGAACCACGACACCCGAAGGTTCCGCGCAGCAAGACTGCGGCCCACCCAGAAGGCCGCTTTCTTAGGGAAGGTCAACCATTTTCGGGTGGCTGGTAGGTAGGGCGGTGCCACTCTATGCTGTCGTTTCGGTAAAGATATCCCCCCTTGGACCGCATGGCCACCAGGGCCGAGCCACGACCCACCGGGCCATGCCCCGCCGGGCAGTGCCGCGCAATTCACAGGGCTGGTCTGACCATCGACCAGGTCAGACCCGCCAAAACCAGATCGACCCACCCACCAGCCCACTGGGAATAACGGTCCAGACCCGTTTTCACATAAACGTGAATAACTATAAAGCCACGAGTTCGACCAACACGCCGTCTGCATCCCTGGGTACCTCGTGAGGTGGAGGTACATTAGATATACACATAGTGAGTTTTGGAAATATTTGGAAAATAGCCAGGTTTGGAACGAGCCTACTTCCAACCGATCCGCCTGAGACAAAATTATAATCACTGCCAGACCGGGTGTCTGATTGACGCATCGTCTCTCGCGTTGGGTTCCTTTTGATGAGACAGAACTTTAGGATACCTCAACTCTGGACTTCGTGCCCGTTGATGTATCGACATCTTTACTCGAGGAGAGGACCCTCCTAGAATCGATTGTTTTGTGTGCGGGAACCCTAGAGCTGGCTGCGACTACAATGACTACCGTACTATAATCTTCCATAGGTCCGGCGACGACGACTACCGTACTGGAATACTCCGTGGGCTCGACAATGACGAAAACTATACCGGAATCCTCCATGGGATCAACAGCGATGACTATTGTACTTGTATCCTACGTGGGATAGATAGCATAGAAAGTCTAGTATCCTACGTGGGTCCGATAGAATAGATGAATCAATGATTTCATCTGAACATATTTATCTATTTAGGAAAGATGTATTCGTATGTGAGTTTTGTCTTGACATTCAATCATTATCACTAATGTGATTGACATTCTTTCCTGTGTGGACTAGGTTGTGCTTGGGCTCAAGACATGGAGTCGAACTGTGATTGATAACTTAGGTATATGTATGGGCATATACCTAAGTAGAGTTGGTTGATACTTTGTGACTGTATCTTACATCTGTGGTTTATCCTTCATGGATTCTGGGAGACCTTCGGGGGTATCGAGATCCCTACTGAGTATCATTATACTCACCCCTGCACGGGCTAGGCCCGCACCTCATTTTGTTGGATGCAGATGATGGACATCGTTGATAGTGGTAGAGAGCGAGCCAGGACCAAACAGTACTCGGAGGTGGACCACACAACACGATGTTCACAGAGAAGACGGGATGACCCGAGGTGTTGAGGAGGCCATTTGTAACCACCATTCAGGTGGGATTCCCAGAGGATGACTCAGTGGTTTCAACATTACATTACTGTTGTTTTACTTTCTTTCTAGTGTATTGTACATTCAGTTAGGTTTGTATACTATACCATTTACTTCTCAGCACATACTTTTGGTACCTATTTTAATTAGTCCTTACTTAATTTGTGTACTCTGTTGTGTTTGTTTAGTTTTATAAAGGCAATGCCTTCCCTTTTTATCGGGATTTACACCTTTGGTGCAAGTAGCCAGCCCTTGGCCTATAGAAGGAGGGCCTTTGGTAGTCATGGCACGGGCTCTGAGGATGGTTCGTGAAGATATTTAATAACAAAAATTAATTTTCATGAAAATTCATAATAAATATGAACCAAAATAAATTATTTTGATTCATTCTAGGATAATTAATAATATTTGACATGAAGTAATATATGATTCAATACTACTATTGTTTTTCTATGAAATTTAATGAAATTTAATAAATATAAGTTAAATACATATATAAAAAACCATTATAATTAAATATCTTCCAATGTACTGGTGGGATTATATATGGTGGGATGTATGTAAGTTATTTATAATAATGACAGATGTAATTTATCGGTAAAAGGATTATGAAAATAATTAAATAAAATGATATAGGGATGTAACAAGTTTTAAAATAAATATATAACATAAATTGAAGAAAAATATAATTTTGAAATCAAACTATAAATAGTAGCTTATATATTTTCATTGGACATTCAACAAAAATGTTTATGGTCAAATATATAGACCTGAACACCATACAATGGGGATATTATAACAATATTCTAAAATAATCAACAAAAATAAATGGATAAATCTGAACAAACATTTCCTGATATATCCCAAATGACGGGCATGAAATCCTATAAAAAATTCATTATTCATATTTTGATAGAATAATTGAATCACAAAATACTAAATGTAATCCAAAACAATAGTACAATTCTCAGAATGAAAATGTAAATGAAGGAAACTACAAAAGTTGGGAATTTATATTGACTATAATGATGTACATGTGTAGAGTGTGAACTAGTAGATCTATTTATCATGAATGGAATGAAGAATGATACATAGATGTATAAGCATCTTGATAAATCATTATACTATTTGGTCCATAAGAAAATATAGTGACCTATAATTTTCCAGTGCTAAAAAAACATCAATGATGTTATAGGTTAATCCCTATGTCTATATCCAATAGAACCTAGAATGAGATTTTTTAAATTCTATTAGTATGAGATCCATAGAATTTAGCATTAGTATACATATTTTTTTAACAAAACAAAAATACCTACCCCCAATTGATTCATTTATCATTTTAGGACAATAAATTATTCTCTCTTCGATGACGTGAAAAATGAGTGAACATTTACAATGAGAAACTGTTGATGAAATGATCACCAAATGTAACATAAGGAATAATATTAATAATGAATGTTAAATATACATTAGTAAATTGAAGGAACTATTTATTTTAAATTCATAATATTGAATTCATATCAGTATTATAAATCAAATACACTCATATGACAAAAAACATTAATAATTGGTGAAATTATTTCACAAAGACCCTCATACTCAAAGACATTATAAATAATTATTGATGATTCTTTAGTCGGAATGATGTCAATAAATTAATAATCCTTTATATATTAATTTCCACATTCCTAACTCATCTATAGACATGTACTAGGAATTTGGGTTGGAACAAAATCTCAGAAACCATGCATTCTCCACATGAAAATATTATAGAGATTGATATTTACTTCCCTCCCATTTCTAAAGATCCTAATAAAATCTCTAAATTTGGAATATTTGACTGAGAAAAAAAATAAAATCATACTCATTATTATTATCATCCAAACATGTTTTTATAATGTATAACGTCTAGAAATATATTTTTGGAGTTTTTTCAAAGAACCATGAACATGTGAACAGGGTGATGGTTTGTTTTACTGAAGGTGTGTTCCATCAATAGAATTTTTTGGTATTAAAAAATCATATATCATTGGTATGAATAAAAAAATATCATTTGATTTTGATGATCACATTGTGTTTTTATATCCAAAAACATCAAAATCATTTTATCATTACGATATCATTGGATGGATTTTTTTATGATAAATGTTTATATATATAAATTTACATGTTTCCATAGAGACAATATTTGGTGATGTTTATATGGTGATGTGTGGAACATCATAATGTTCCTTATATCATGAGTACTAAGAGACCTCACAATCTAAGACTAATGTTAATGTGGGGGAACTTTTTTTGTACGTACAATTTTCTTACTATAATGTTTTGTAGAATATAAATTGAAAACAAATATCTGATGGTGTTCTAGTTGAGTAGAGTTGTTCGTCAATGTCTGTGAATTTTTAAATTTCTGTGTAGTTTATAGTGTTATTGGATAATAATTTAGGACTATTTTAATTCATGTAAATTCAATATAAATAATAATTAGATGTCACTAGATAATTTCATTTAACATAGTCCATCAACATATTTATTATCTTGTCATCTCTTTATTACCATCATACTATATCTTTAAATATCATTGGTCTAGGTTCATTGGAGTTACCAATAGAGAGGATGTTAGATATAAGAATCAATGACTATTTATGTGGTCTATATAATATATACCTATGATGTTATTATTGGAGTTATTTATAGGATTTCCATATTGAAGTATTCAATGTAATAAAATAAAGGAATGTAGTTGGTGTCATTGGTTGAATAATTATAAACAATGATAAATAGTCATAGAATGTAGTAATAATGATATAGTCTATGATGATATGATACAAGTCATTGATTAATGGAAATTTATGATAGAATACTTCAATGTTATTATTAGGATATATATAATTCACACCATATAAATTTTAATTGTTTTGATGAGATGTTATGATGTTTTACTAAAAAGATGAGGGGTATAAATTTGTACAGGTTTCATAGTTCTTATAATACCTTTATAAACGTATAAAATGTGACCAAGGATTTTATAATTTTTAATGTATTAAATTCATTGAAATAATTATCTTTTATTCTAATAAATTTTGAAGGATGTTTTAAGGAATTTGTTGGTTCCAGGTCTTATGATAATTTATGTCATAGTTTTATCAATATTTTATATAGTCAATGAGTGGAATGTTTTTATAATGATACTAGAAATATTGGGAATGATGTTCAAAATTAGGTACTAATGTTTTCATTTCAATGTGAAAAAACTAGGAATATATAAATATGTATGTATTAGGTTATTTTTTGAGGATTCATATTGAAGTGACGTGAAATGTTGAAAATTTTTAATTTTAATTGTTTAAACATGTTTAATTAGAAACTACTAGATTGATACATGATTAATTTTCTGATCAGGTGGTATTAGATTAATATAGTTCCATGTTTATTATATTAGTAGTGTTACAGAAATTATTTCAAACACTAAGGTGGAACACAGAGAACATTGGAAATAGTATAACAGATGGAAAACACACTAATTATATTAAGTGAACCAACCAGATGAAATGAATTGAAAATCAAGGACGTTCTTTCATGATGATTTTCATTAATTTTTATAAAATTATATAATTTCAGGAATATAATGTGTCGACAATGTATAATAAGTATAAGTATAATATAATAGATCCTATGAGTTAATGAACTAACATTTTTAAGAATAAAATTTTTATGATTTTAATATTCATTATGAAAACATAAACACTCAATTAACTACAATGTAACACAAGTACAATGATGGTACCTTAATATCATTACTATATAAATATTATGGTTTCTTTTTGTTCATATGGAATTAGATTATTCCACAATATTACATGGGCTAACTACTCTTATATGAGTTGTAAAACATTTAAATACTTATGTTATTGTGGTTTATCTTTTTTTTTCTTGGTTTCTATGAAATTGAAATATCTAATAAAGTTAGAGGGGTTTTTATTGTGCTATAATATGTATAAAAGAGAAGATACATGATTCACCCAGTCAACCTCTAATTAATTATATATATCATTATTGTTCATCTCAAGTGTTATTTTAGAAATTGTATTCTTAGTTGAACCTTTAATAAATTTTTATAAAAATGTAGGTTTCCATGAATATTCTATATTTTTTGAATAGTAAGATGGTTAATATACTCTAAGGTAAGAAATATCATTTTTTATGGACATAATTGTCTTTATCTAATTTATATGGGTTATGATGTCCATGTGGATTTTATAGATAGTTTCACTCCTTCCATTGAGTGTGTTCTCCTAATATATACTTATATAAAAACTCTATATTATGATAGGTGATACAGAAATTCCATTTGTTCTTCACTGTAAAAAAATGATATTCTTATAGTTTTTAGAATTTTAATGTATAAAATAATCTGGGATAATTTGAAGAACATAGAAGAAGGAAAAATGGATATTAATAGTGATAATAATCAAATATTGAGATTCAAGTACAGATATCATATGATGGGTGATAATGAGTTTTATAGATACTTCTTAAAAATGTTAAAAGATATTATATTAAGTAGAAGATTACTTGGTAAAAGATTTAAGATCAATCACTGATTAAAATATATGATTAAATATTCCTGAAAAATTTTATTCCAAAAATCTATGAATATTAGGAAGAGATCAAAATAATCATTCTCTATAAGATCTGAATTGAAATAACAAATGATAAGGGATGACAAAATGTAATTTTATCATGATGAAGGAGATAGATGATTCATAAATTTCATATATGTACTATAAGAAAATAAAATATATAAATGTTACATTAGAAAAGGATTCTAGTGTCTCTAACACCACATGTGTGTTTGGAAAAAATACATGAACACGTGTCTTTGTTTCATAAATAATGTTAAAACAATAATAAGAAAGTGAAAATTAATATTAAATATTATGTTCTATTGCTGTGTAAAATTTAGACACTTTATAAAAAATTATAGTTGATGAAAATTGGGTGATGAACATGATTAAAATTATAAAAAATCAAGAGGATATATCATGATGAAGTTTTATAAATCAGATTCCTATATTTTTAGTGGAATATAAATTATATAAATACAAAAATTGAAAATTTTTGTAAAAGTATGAGAATAAGGAGGATGGAAAGAACCATGTGAATTATATAGTGATGATGATAGTAAAAAACATATTATTACAAAATTTAAGGATGAAAGGTTCACTAGTGATGTAATTTATATCACATAATAATAAAAATAAGAGAATCAAATAGATTTTATGATTATGTGATATTGAATATAATTTCATTAATGTATTAAAAGTCTTAATATGGAGAATAAGATAAAGAATAAATAATATGTTTCAAAAAAAATCAAGAATATTTTTATGAGGAACAATCTAGTTTCTAATAGTAATCAATGATATGAAAATGTTACATAATGAAAAGAAGAACCAAAATATTAATCATAAGGAAATGATGTTATTTTGGAGACAATATTATATCATTCTCAAAAAATAGATTATATTAAATACAAGATAAAAAATTCCAAATCAATGATAGAGGTATAATTGGTTGTTTTGTGATGTGTATACATAATAAATAAAAACAAAATTATCATATAAGGTTAATAGAAGGTTCAATATTTTTGGAAGAAAATGAAATTCATGAAAATTATGCTTGCTGAAAAAAATAATGAATTCCAAAACAAATGGAATACAATGTAATAATTATTTACCCAAATGATTATACAACATGAGATTATATTGGGGAAATGTTGAAATGAAATTTAAATAAACATTTTTGAGGTTAAATTTGAATTGGTATACTATGATGTTTTGAAGTGAGGGAAATTATTTATTGTAAATCATGCATAAAACTCCTGAAACAACGTTTTTAAAAAGTGGAATATGATTTATATGGTAAAAAATATTATTTTAAAGGCTTACAGAATATCTGGAATATATGTTGCTTCAATCATAATTAATACATTCAATTAGTTCTGAAATATAATAATATTTTGAGGTGGAGTCAAGACACATAATTAAAAAAACAATGAAATACAATCATGAGTTTGAGAATTTTACCCTTGTAAAATATTTTTGAAATATGATGAAATACTAAAAGCCACTGAAAAATATGTTTTCATATTTTCACATTAAAAAAATAGTACCAAAAATACCAAAATCTATATCATAAGGAAGGGAAAAGGAAAGAAAATCATTGGTTTTTTAAATTAATCTCCATGATTAAAAAGGAGAATAACCAAAGATATTGGATGGTTAGTATTTTTCACACATTACCTGATACAAAATTATTTTAAAGAATGTGAATGAATATAAATATGTAATTATTATAGTAAAAAATTATGATCCAATATGAATCAATGTTGTATGATCTAATATTATTAGAGAATAAATGTTAAAATCCAAAAAAATTACATTTTTCATTTTTTGATACACATTTTTTAGCCTTTTCATTTCGTTATAATGAAGGTAAAAATGTTTTATTTAAAATAGTTTTTTTATTAAATTACATCCTAATGGTATTGTCATTAGAAGATGAATATGGACCAAAGGAAACATGATCCATGTAGGTGACATGGTATGTTGATGTTATCTACACTTGATATAATAAACTATACTTTGGAATAATAAGTTACAAAATATGTTTCAATATGATAAATCTATCAATGGTAGAAACAATTGGTTATATTACTAACATGAATGGAAGATGATATAGATTTTCTTATATATTCTATAACGTGAGGATTAGAATTTAAAAACATAGAAGTTTTCATAGACATTTTACTCATCACTTATATTTTATATATTCATACATTCAGAGGCCCATGAAAAAATAAATAAAGTAATAGTGATATGTATTTTATTTATTTTATTTATTACTCTATTTGGATAACATGTATTATTTTTTATAATCATAAATTAGTGACTCTAATTTTTTTTATAGTATCGTTGTATGATCATAAATGGATTTTGGTTTTCCTCTGAATATGTTTCAAACTGATAACATCTGAAAATATAAATAAGATAAGATCAATGCATATCAAGAAAATCACTGATTTTATCCAGATTTCAGTGGTCAAACAGACAGCAATAGATTAGTTTTTGTGAAATAATAAATAGAATATTGTTCAATATGGAATAGAAAATGTAGATCAAATGTGATTAATCATAACACTTTTAGAGGTATGACACTTCTATAGAAATTCATATTCATAATTGATTTTTATATCGGAAAAACAATTATATATTTATTTATGAGATGTATTATAATGAAACCTCATGTTTAAAATTCCAATATTCATTTGTAAATCCAATAAATAATAATTTTTTTGGTAAATATTTTTTGTTGATTTATTGGAGAGGTGTTGATGGGATTATTTTATGTTATACCACTAATGGGAGAGGATATAAATTTTATCATAATGAAACATGAAATACTTTTTATTCTTCATATATGTTAATTATGGATTATTATGAGATGTAGGCCTCAAAAAATTATATAAAATCTAATATTTAATATGGAGTTGTCATAGTTTAACATTGCAATAACGTTATAATATATAATTATAATATAGAATATTATAGGTATAAATTTTATAATTCAACTATTCTAGGTAACTATGATATGTTAATTCATATTAACCGAGGATACAAAATAATGAGTGAGTCTGAATCATCATCATATACTATTGATAACATGTTCATCCTTGCATAATATCAACATTAGGTACAAATATTTCCTTATATTATTTTATTTATAAAAACTATATACATGGTTATTTTTTGAATCAAGATTATAGTGCTTATGTAAATGTATAAATGGATTTGAGAGAGTTATTTGAAACATTGGAACTTGTACCCAATATAAAAATGTATATTATGTTTTGAACAATTTTTATGATCAAGGAATTGTTGAATGGGAATGGTGATGTGATAAGAAAGAATACAATACTAGTTTGTTAAAGGTAATTTAATGTTGAAGGAATTGACATTTATGAGAACTTTTGTCTAGTGGATATAATAGAATCTATTACAATCAATGATTATATTTCATCAAATGAATATATCATATATTTATGATGGATTTAATGTCACCTTTTCATAAAGGATATAATGATAAAGAAGATTATATTAAACAACCATATGGAATCATCATTTGGAATGATAAAGGATATGTGGGAAATTAAAAAAGGGGTTATATGTGTTTAATTGATAATCAAGATCATGGTATTCTATGTTATATATTTTCCGAATGATTCTCCAGATAAATATAATATGTGATGATTTTATATCAACATAATAAATATCAATATGTTTCCATAATTTTGATTATTTATGTTGATGATGTAATTTTTTATGGAATAATGATGTAAAATGAGAAATGATAACTAATGAGATGAAGATGTTGTTAAAAATATCCATGATTGGAAAATAAAATAATATTTTAGCATAACATTCAATAAAAAAAATATTATATCAAGGGTTATATGCAATGGATCATTTGATATTTTTTGTAATTGAAAAGTAAAAAACAATTTCAATAATAATTTTTAAATGAAATATGTCTAAAAAATGTTGTATAAGTTGATGAATTTGATAGTAAAGTATTTATGAATTTGGTTGGAATAATTGTTTTAAATATCTTTAAAAACTAATAATTGTATGTTGTTTTTTTGTCCACGTATAAATGTCCTTGAAAATAACTTAATTTTATTGAAAGGGAATAATATATTAGGTATTATAATTGAACAGTGGAATCTATAGTAAAACCTGAAAGTTGAGGAAAGATAAAAAAAATTTCTTTTACATAGTAAAATTTGGTTGGTTATGTTGATGATACAATATTAAAATCCATTGTAGTTTTCTTTTTCAGATAATAAATGATGTTTTATCTAACAAATAAGAGAAATCAAATAAATATTTGTATAGAATAATATGAAATTGTTTCTTCCAATAATGGCACAAAAAACATATGGGTGTGAATACATAATTGAATAACTATAAGTTAATGTGGTGTTTCCTCATATCAAGGGTTTTTATGATCAATATTCTATAAATATCACAAATAATATTGGGAAATATTCCCAATGAAGTAAAATTTAAATTCAAAATCACGTCATCAAAGAGAATGTGAATTTAAATGAATTAATGAAATTGTTGGTTCATTTAATATATATTTGTCCCAACACTTTAAGAAAACAACTATTAAAGTAATAAAATAATAATAGGAGGTTGATAATGGGTTTTCCACCTTCCTCTCATTAATGGTAATGTATATTATTGGGAACCTTATACATTTTGAATTTGGATAGTGATGCCAAAGGGGATAAAAATATGTAACATAATCTTATCAACATGTATCTTCATCATAATTTCTAGTTATAGAATATATCTATTATGAGTTATTAAAAAGGATATAAAATTATTTCAAATATTATGATGTTTTGAATTATTTATTTATGTGGTTATATGATTTTTTTCCAAAGTGGCGATGTCTTTTATGAATATTTATTCTTTGTTTTAGTATAATTTTATAATATATTTATTTATTTATTATTTATAAGACCATATAATGTTTCATAAATCACTCATTTTGGATAACATGGTATTGTTTTTTAATAATCATAATTTTATACATCATGTTCACTAAAATTTTAATATAAATATGGGATTAGTATTCCACCCACTGAGTAATAATTTTTCAATAAATTATGATCCGTAGATAATAAAAAATATATAGGGGTATTTGTAGGGAGAATATGTATAGTGTTATTTTGAAGAAACTAGATGATACTAACTTGAAGTAGGTTTGGCATGAAGAATGTGTTCTCAATGTGTCTTCTTTTGTTGTATAATATAAAGCACATGTAATTTGTAATTTTTCCAAAAATCATGATATTAAACAGTTGATCATCTTGAGTTTTCTGAACTCAGTACATAATATGATGATTATCGATCAGATTCTATCAGCCTAATATTTTTTTGGATCTTAAATGATATATAGTCGCATGTTTCATTGGTGATAGTGTTAAGGGATAATAATATTGTGATTCAGTTCAGCTCTTAATGTTCCTTAAATCTAGATTATTAAAAGTGTGCAGTTTTTAATACTTGTCATATGGGGATGAAAAGTTTTAATATGTACAATGATCATACATAAATCATTTGTGGGATGAACTTCGATCCAATGTTATACAACATTGGTCTATAATAGTAGAGTTTAAGTTTGACGGTTTTAATGTTTTGAATGTTATAATTTTTTAAGTGTTATTTGTCAATCATTAATTAAAATTCACAGTTAAAATAATGTTCTAAAATTATCGGGACATTGTTGGTAAATTTTATCAGAAAAATACCATCATATTATCTCTTATAATTTCATTGAATGATGGCCATTGTACTATTTATTTCATTATAATTTCTATGATTTCATGAGACAAACTTTTTTATTGTTTTTTTGAAAGATGAATGTGTAAATATTTAAAAGTAATATTCAATAGATTAGTTTGAAATTATGATGTGAATTTTAAATGGAATTATAATATATAATCGTATAGTTGAATCAGATATTGGATAGTGAAAAAAATTCAATAGAAAAAAAATTTACCTTTGAAGTTCAAAGATGATGGGTTGGAATATGAATTCAAATGATGAAGTGGTTCAAATAAAGGTCATTGGAAAATGTTAATGTATAACAGATGAATCTTCACAAATTTTAATGATATAGAGAATGTACAGCAAATTGGGTTTCAATGGTCAAATGTGATTCTCTAATGTTTCACTAGATTGATGAGTGGTATAAACAAGTATTAGTTCAAAATGTATTTCGATATATTTGTAAAGGTATAAAATGTGGAGATTTATTACTGATCATTAAATTGTTCAAATATCAATAAGGAAAGATCCATGATTATCACCAAGTCATAAGGGTATTTCTTGGTGTCTATTGGTGTTCAGTCATAAGGACAATTTACTAATATATTATGGTGTAATTACCAAGACATCTTAATGGTGTGTATTTGTTATAAATTTGGTTCAAATCTATTGATTTTGTGTTAATGAAAATTTTATCAGGTGTTTGGGTGACTCTAGGTTGTTCTTGGGGTTCAAGATGTAAAATGAAGGAATTTCGGGCCAATTTGTAGTAGTCACAAGGTTTCGTAAACTATGCGGCCTTCCTAGGAAAACCATGTATCATTGGATATTATATTAAATTATAGTAGGAGCACGATTTGTCAACTGTGTCACCATTTAATTTATTAATTTGTCCCAAATTCTTTTGGACAGTGGGTCATGAATGGTTTGTGCACTATTTGGAATACTGTGTGGGTAAATCATGTGACCCTCTAATGTTGGGAAAATTTAGAAAAATATGTCCAAGGGTTTTTATCTTATAACTTAAGATTCACCTCCATTTCCCCAATTTAAACCCTAGGTATAAACCCTAGTGATCAATGTAATGCTCCGACCCAGCTCACCTCTAAGACGGTGGTCGGACAGGTGGTCACATAACCTCAAGCACATCTCCACGAACGGCAGAGGAATCCGATTAGCAGCGAGGACCCTTTTTGTGACCGTGGGGGAGACTATGCCCACATAAGTAATAGATAATATCAAAACAAAAGTAAAAAAATATGTATCAGAAGCATGTAGATAAACAAACTGCAGGATAATCAATTTAATTAATCCAACTGAATGATAATAACCAATTGCGGAGGATCACAGAATTATGAAATGAAATGATGTAATACAAAACATAATGTATGAAAAACAAAACTCAAATGCACAACCAACTAAAATAAATGACACAAGTAGAAACTACATTGCGATCAAGGCCCAATCCTCTGCTTCAGTCTCCATCCAAAGAAGTAATGAATAGTCAGGCATCGGAAGTAGCATGCTTCCCCTTGTTAATACCCATAAGCATGTACTCTACTCAGGTTTCGATGATTCCCATGAAGGGTGTGAGATAAAATCCTAGTAAGTTGGCTCCTAAGGTGTCTAAAACATTCCATTTCGTGTAAAAATAATAATGAAGTGTGTCATTACATAACAATTTCAAATAAATTAATTTCAATGAAATGAAATAAATAAGTCGGTCCGGGTCCCAAATGACACACGTTCCTGGTCACCTGCTTCAGCGTAAGATGGTAGTCTGAAAGGGTACATGTCTGCAGAAATTAATGAACACGAATATATATATATATATACACATAATTCAAGGTAAAACGAGGGAAAATTATATCACAAGCTTGGGCTTGAACTTGGGGTTCAAGTCCAGTTTCATCCAGGAAAACTTCTACCTATTAGGGAAAATATCTCAATTCTCAAGAGTATCAATTAGAAATAACATAAACCTTAAGTGCATAATTATTTATGGTTCACATTGAGATTTGGAGTCTGAGCCCATCCTGATGGTATCACTATGGAACATCTGTCAATTTATACAATGCCACCGATCCCATCCAAGGAAATCATTCGAAAGGCCAAGTATCATTGGAGTCATGGCTTTACCCTGAGTCCGTCCCAATCTCACAAAAAGGGGTCTGGTGTCATTTGAGGCTGGATTATCCACATTGATAATGGATCCGCCGTAATGGGACCTTTTAGAACCGGTATGACTCAAAAGTATTAGAAATTCCGGAGAAGTCTCGGTCCGGCAAAGCCAACGACAGCACCCCCCCAACAACTAGAGGTAACCTGTCAATAATAGAGGACCTAAGTGTGGCCCATAATATGGGACCCATTCCTTTTCCTCACCCTAAATTTAATTAATGTTTTCACAGGAGAAGATATGATATAATCATT
This sequence comes from Viscum album, assembly GCA_963277665.1. Lineage (NCBI taxonomy): Eukaryota > Viridiplantae > Streptophyta > Magnoliopsida > Santalales > Viscaceae > Viscum > Viscum album. The sequence continues at coordinate 837,424,049 of OY728164.1, read as the reverse complement.
ATATAAGGTAACGACCTAAAAACTTACTAGATACACCCACATCACAAGGAATATATCTAACTTTATGGCATAACAACTTGAATGAAAGTATACATATCATATCAAAATTAGTAGATAATGCACATTTAAATAATAAGTAGCTAATCATTACAACCTGAAAGACAATATACATACCATATCAATATCATCAGATAATTCTCATCTAAATAATAATCATTTCATCATAACAACATTCATGGAAATATACAAATCATATCAATCTTATTATATAATGCACATTTAAATAATAATAAATTTATCATAACAAGTGCCAATGATCCAACAATTCATGTTCATGTTCAAAGAAACTAATTATTATATTTAATTACAACAAAAAGTGGCTTGGCAATACATACAATTAATTAATCAATAAAACCAGCTAATAAATGACTACAAGGACCATATCGTCCTGTCCAAAGGGGTGTCTAACTTTTTTTGCAACAATTCAGACAACTATTTATTTAATTTAAAACAACAAAAAGGGGATGAGTAATAGATGCATTTTATTAATTGTAAACCCGACTAACGGAAAAAGATACACCGACCTCATTGGCACACCCAAAGGGGTATCCAAAATTATTTTAAATATTTAAAAAAATTAATTTATCATGATTAAGACTGAAAAAATTAACCAAAACCATTGATGTAAATAAAATGGGTAAAATTGCACAAAGAAGGTTGGCACCGACTAATATCACAATGGTGCATTTTTATAAACTGCAATGAAATGGAGGGAAGACATGTAGTCAACCTACCTTGTAGTCATAGATGACACTAAGTTCCACGGTTGGTTCCAATTTGACCTAAAATGGATGAAAATGAAGGATTTTAGAAAAACAGAAAAATAGGGTAAACATTTTCCACGACGAACTCCACATAGATTACTCAATGAAAATACACGATTACAAATGTGAAATGTTAGAATTTCCTTATGGTTTACCGTGCAACTGATGGCGAAGGTATCAAAAGTTGGACGAAGGAGAAACGACTTTCAGAAAGGGATACTGGTTTGGGTGATGGGATTAAGGGGTGTGATACGATGAATGGGGGAGGGAGAGAGAAGAGGAAAAAAAAAAGAAAAGAGAGAAAAAAAAGACAAACAAAGGAAAACAAAAATAAGAGAAAAATAAAAGATAATAGAAAATGGTAATAAATGAAAAGATAAAATAAAACAAAATAATAGAATAGAAAATAATAAAAATTAATAAAAACATGAATCCCCCATTTCAATTATTTTCATTTTCCCTGTAACGCCATGTTTTTTTTATATCATAATATCATTTAATCTTTTCTTGTTTTCTTTTAAATCATTATTAAATCTCTAATTACTCTTTCCAATCCTTAATTAATTATTTAAAATCTGAACATCGGGCCTAAGCGCAATGTGACATTTTTCCATGAATCATCTGCAAATATTTATATTAAATAAAAATCCGCCCAGGACCCACAGCGAGGTGTGCAGGCGCACACCCTAGGTCACTGAATTAATTAGACATAAAATATAAAAAATAGTCCATACCTAATTAAGGTTGAGATGTTACAACCCCCCCCCCTAAAGACATATTATCCCCAAGTTTCCCTTCTGATGGTATGGGACATTGCCAGAAACGAGTTCTGGACATTGCGCATGTACATTCGTCTCTCGCTCCCAAGTGTCGTCCTGAACGTGTCTGTGTTTCCACAACACCTGGAACAGTGGGACTGACTTTCCTTGGAGGAAATTCATGCTATAGACGACGATACTGGTCGGATTCTCCACAATGGATGAATCATCATCATTCTCGTTTTCATCAGGGTCAAAAGAATGAGAGATGTCTGGATGATATTGTCGAAGGAGAGATACATGGAAAAAATCATGCATAGAATTGTGCCTCTGACAGAGTAATAACTAATAGGCTACCGGCCCAACTCTATCCATTATCTCTAATATTGTGACATATCACGGTGATAAATTCTCTTTCCCCTTCATTCGCATGTGACCCAACCATGTAGAAACATGTAGAAAGACTTGATGTACCAACTAGAACTCCAAAGGTCGGTGGCAACGATCTGTGTTAGAATTATTCTTGGACTGAGCTGTAGTCATAAGCTTTTCAATCAACTGAACTTTCTCTGAAGTCTCATGAACGTGATGAGGACCTAGAAAATTTGTCTCACCTGCATCGAGCCAGCATAAAGGCGAACGACAAGGTCTACCATAATGATCCTCATACAGAGGAATTTGAATTATCGTATGTAAGCTGTTATTATTTGTAAACTAAACCAGAGGTAAATTTTTCTCCCAAGAACCTCCAAAATCATGGAGATAGGCCTCTAACATATCCTCTAACACTTGTGTAGTTCTCTCAGACTGCCCATCGGTCTGAGGGTGATATGAAGTACTCAGAAGTAACTATGAGCATAGTTCCTTTGGAAACCCTTTCTAGAACTGCGAATTAAAGCGAGGATACCTATCCAAGAAAATAGAATGAGGTAAACCAGGATGTCGGAAAATTTCCCAGACATACAGCCTTCCCAGCTCATGAATCATAATGGTCTTTTAGATAGTCCAGAAGTGCAAAACCTTGGTCAACCTATCAAAAACCGCCAATATTGCATTGATGTTTCGAGTAGATCTTGGCAAGCCTTTAATAAAATCCATGGTGATGTCATTCCATTTCCAATCTTGAATGGATAGAGTCTATAGGAGTCCAGTAGGTCACTGATACTCTACCTTCACCTGTTTGCAGGTGAAGCACCAAGTGATGAATCCTGCAATCTTCTTTTTCATACCTGGACACCAATACATTCCACACATGTCTCATTACATCGTGGTCAGCCTAGGGTGAACTTCCCAAATGGAGGTGTGAGATTCCTTTGTAATCTTTTCCCACATAACTGAATGTACCCATACATGGCCATGGTGAATGAGATATTCACTTCCATCAATTACCAAACTAGGTGGTGGATTCCCTCCTATAACACTTTCCCTCAAAATGAGTCCCTCTGGATTATTCACTATTTCTTACAGACTTCCTCCAAAATAGAGTATGTCACTACAAGAGCTGTTAGAACCAATTGTCCAGTTTGCTTCTGAACCTCCAGATGCATCTCTGAAAACAACTCCATCACCTACCACTCACTATTGGCTACCTGCACGAATCGTGTCTATGTCTTCTGCCGTAAAGCACCCGCCACAGAATTACCTTTAACAGGGGAATAAGTAAGCTCAATGTCAATAAACTACACGTATTCGACCAATCATCATTTCATTTATTTCAGGTCTCATTGAGTGGAGATATATTTCAATATTTTATAATCCGTGTAATCAATGAATCTCTCAACCAACAAATAGTTTCCCCAAAAGCATAGCTTAGGAACCACATATTCAAAATCAAGGTACTTGGTTGGAATGTTCTTCTCGTGATGACTTAGGAGGCGGGATCCATAAGCCACATCTCGATCACCCTGAATCAAAATTGCACCCAGCCTAATTCCTAAAGCATCACAATGATCTTTATAGCTCTTACCAGGTTGATGTAGAATAAGGAATTGGGATGAGTTCAGTCTTCTTTTTAATTCCTGAAAGTAATTTTCACAAGATTTTGACCAGATGAACTGCAAACCTTTCTTTTCTAGGGCTATTAGAGGCACTGATAACTATGAGATATCTTGGATGAATCGCCTATAATATCCACCAAGCCCAAAGAAACTACGTATGTCGATGAAACTTTTGGGATTATCACAAAAAACCACGGATCTCACTTTTTTTGGTATAACAGATACCCTTGCTTCAGATATAATATGACCCAATTAGTTTACCTTGTCAATCCAAAAGTGGAATATTTTGAGCTTAGTGTATAGATTGTGCTCTCTCAGTGTACTCAACACAATATCAAGATGGGTTTCATGGTCATGTCTAGAATCTGAACACTCTAAGATATCATCCATGAGGACTACCATAAACGAATCAAGATACAGATGAAAAACTCGGTTAATCAGAACCATGAAGACTGTCAGCGCATTCCTGAGGCTGAATGGAATAACTGGATTCTTGTAAAATCCATACCTACTTCAGAATGCTTTACGTGGTATTCCTTATGGTCGCACACAGACCTGGTGATATCTCGACCTAAGATCAATCTTGGGGAAAACAGTTTCTCCACGAAGCTGGTCAATGAGATCATCTATACAAGGAAAGGGATGTTGATTCTTTACCATGGGTTGGTTGAGTCGATGATAATCCATGGATTTCTTTATGGTACCATGTACCTTCCTGGAAAAAAGGACAAGTGATCCCCACAAAGATCTTCTAGGTAAGATGAATCCTTTATCCATGAAGTCTTCAAGATACTTTTTGAGTTCTTAAAGCTTTGTTGGTTCCATCATATAGGGAGGAATAGAGACTTGTGCCACAGCCGGCATGCCCTCGATAGTGAACTTCATGTCTCTCATATGAGGAAAGACATAGAATTCATCAGGGAATACATCCTTGAAAAAAATCCAACACTAAAGGGAAATTAACTAGTTGTGTTCCCTGATCACTCATGAAGATACTTTCCAACTGAGTAGTTGTAACGACCCGAAATTTTGAATAAATATTGTTTCCTAATTAAGTGTGTTATTTTATTTTATACTCAACAAAAAAATTTCATTTGATAACATGAGTATAATTAAAATGAGGCCATTGGGATTTGACTATTATATGACCACTGGTTAATATGACCACTAGAAACTAAACGTTTTGATTATTGCCTCTAAATACAAGTAATCTTGGTTAATTATTATAGAAAGAAGATTCGATGGCCTCACCCAGTAGTCTTGGACCGATCGAAGCCCATCTAACAGAACTTGGGAAGGAGTTAGCACCACTGGGCTTTGCTCTGGACCAAACCCAAGACGAACTTCATCATTTGAAGCTAGAACAGAATCGTCATTGCGAGAAGTTCAAACTAATAGAAATTACTACTCGTGAGATGTTAGCCGAGCCTCCCTCAGATTCTCTCACCTTAGCACACCTTACACTTAGGTCCCATGCTGGTGTGATAAGGGGCTATGTAAGGAGACCGTAACTGCCTTGTGTAATCCTTTGTTTTAAATAAAAATTGGGATTTCTTCTTATGATGAAGTTTATGAATTTTCAAATGACCGGATAAATATAGTATGCATATTTTTGATGAATTTTAGAAAAAGGATATTTAAAAAATGGTTGTGTAAAACTTAAATAATTAAAAATCTGTACTGATTTTCGAAAAATGGTCTTCTACAATTCTGTTCAGAATGAAATTTAGAGTCTAAGAAGATCAACATAATTTTTGATGAATAGTAAATTATGAATAGTGATTTTATGATTAGGATTAGTAATGTGTCCAAATGGATCAGTAATCTCACTTAAAGAAAGTATTTATATAATCTAGGCACCTTGATTAAGTAATGTGATTCAATAAAATGGTTAAATAACAATTCCATAAATTATTATTCAAGTATTAGTTTTTTCGGGTGAATAATTTTTTTTTAAATTAAAAATTAAATTAAAATTTTTTTAGAAAATTATTTTGATAAAACGGATTTCATTTTTGATCTCAGAGCAGCGATACTATGCTATGGTAATTTTTGGGGGTTTTTCTGAAAAAATGAATTTTCGGTGAATAGTGTTATTATTTAAAAATTAAATTAAAAAAATTTAGAAATTTTTTTTTATAAAATTTAGTTCATATTTGTAATCAGAGCATTGATATTTGGTTAAGGTGAAATTTTTAGATTATTCTAAGAAAGTTGAATTTTCGATGAATAGTGAAAATACAGTTTTTAAGTTACGGGTGTTTAATGAAATCATTAAATGATTTATTAAGTATGTAATCAATATGGTCGACTTATGAATAGCAAGATAGGGTATGAGGTGTCCCATGTGGCCAATACCATGGGAAAATACCATGGGAAAGCCCATGGTTTTTCCAAAACCACTAATGAGGTGTCCCTTGGCCATTAATGCCTTGTCCCCTCACTTTCCCTATAAATACCAAGCCATCCTCTCATCCATTCGACTCCCCACTCTCCCCCAACGAAGTTCTGGTCTAATTACCTCCCATGGAGTCCTCCCATGGTGCCCCTAAGCCCTCAAGGTCCCAACCTTTTAGTTTTAAGAGTTATGTTTTAAGGTAAGGGATCTGATCTCTCTCTTTCTTTTCAAGAAATCTCTTTTATGTAATTTCTCTTATGCTCCATGTTCTTATGTTAACGGGTGCTATTTTATACTCCTCTTAATGCCATTTTCATGTTAACATAATTAGATCTCCCCTCTTACTCTCATTATTTCGTTTTCTGAAGTTTTAAGTGGAGCCGTTAGGCTGCCGAAATTTTTGTAACGGATTGTTTCTCCCTTCTCATTTTTTTCAAGTTCCATTTTCATGTCAAGTCTTTCATGTTACTTTTTGTTATGTTGGGGTATGATCTCTAAATTTATCATACTGATATTTTATGATATTATGATGAGAGATCCCATTTGATCTCTTCAATTCAGTATTTTGATGTTTTAAGTGGCGCTGTTAGGCTGCCGAATTTTTATGTGGTTCTTCACCATTCTCATTTTGAAGTTCTACTTTCATGTCAATTCATTAAAGTTCCTTTTTGTTATGTTGGGTTATGATCTCTATATATATCATACTGATATTTTATGACCATATGATGAGAGAAAACATTTGATCTCTTCAATTCAGTATTTTGATGTTAGGTGGCGTCGTTAGGCTGTTAAATTTTTAAGTGGTCCTTGCACCATTCTCCATTTTCAAAGTTCTAATTCCATGTCAAGGCTTGAATGTTCCTTTTTATGATGTTGGGGTATGATCTCTATATATATCATACTGATATTTTATGTTCATATGATGAGAGAACATATTTGATCTCATCAATTCATTTTTTTGTTGAAGTTTATATAACGTTGTTATGCTGTAGAATTTTCATAAGAGAAATCTTATTTTTGTCCTCCTTTCATGTTCTTCATTTCATATGGTATATTTTCAAATTTCATTAAAATGTTCTTAAATCCCTTATATTCTGTCCCTATACTGTTTTATGGGTCATTTATGAATGTTTGACCCATGTCCCCTCTCATTTCAATGTTTTCTAAAAACCTTGTAACATAGTCGTTATGATGCAGAATCTTTATCTCAAAATGCCTCTCTCTTTTCTCAAAATTATTTTATGTTATAATTTTAATACTCAAATCTCATATTTCTACAGGGGTATTCACATATATACCAAAATGTTCTATTTTAAATTCTGGGATTTACCTACATGAAACCCGCTTTCCCTTTCCGTGGGTTTAAAGTGACGTAAAGATCATGTCTTTATAGCTGTTTTTAAAACGTTATGATTATGAAATGAAACCCATTTATTTTATGCTATATGCGTTATTTATGAAATGTTTGTTGATGATATATGTGGCTCACATGATAATAAAGGAAAATTTAAGGGTGTGCCTTGATAGTGCTCCAATGCATTGGGTAATGATGTAACCACTAGAGATTACAATTTTCACGATACCGTGGTGAATAAACATGGTAATTTTCAAATGACACCTTGAGGATGGACCTTGGTTATATGTTCATGATTGTCTATGTTAAATGATGTAGCCACATCTTCAAGTTATGAAAATGTTATTTTTATTATGATATGCCTCATGATTTCAATCTCATGCCTTAAAGTTCTTTTCATGACCTTATTGAAGTATCTCAAGTTCACATGTAAAATGTTTCTCTTGTTTCCTTTACTATGATTTTTGCTCACCCTTTCTTTTGATGTATGTCCCCAGGTTATGTGATGCAGTAATGACCCCAGTATGAACATGAGGAGAAGCCTTTCAATTGTTTTAGAAGAATGTTTTATGTTTTCATGTTTAAAGTTCCTGGTTTCCAAGACACTAAACCTTAAAGATCCTCAGTTTTGTAAAATGTAATGAAAGATTATGTTATAAAATGGCGGGATAATATAGTTGGAATCAAAGGATGGTTTAGTTATTTGTGGAAATTAGTATATGAAAACTCTAAGAAGAACCCTATAGAAATGTTAAAAATATAGGAAATCTTCCTGGTATTTTGGTGAGTATTGAGTAAGGGGTTACCAAGAAAATACATCCATGTCTGGATACGAGCAGGTAGAGGTGGCTTTGGCAGAGATGTACATAGGGGTAAAACCCGAAAACACCACTTTGATCTAGACTCGAATGGGAACTGGTACACGACAACGGGCCTTGCTGCAATCTTGGTTATAAAACTCCTTGGGGATATGCTTTGGTAAATTCATAAGCTTAGTATGAACCATTGTTAAAGGAACAAAGATAAAATAAAATAAAGATTCACATAAGAATATATGATCATGGATAACCTAGATGGGAACATAGGGGATCACAAGTTAGGGTATACATTTCTTCTACAAGTTATCCTTATATGCTTTCAGTTCCTTTTCATGATTATTGGATAAGTGCATAAGCCCCTAATTATGCTTTCTCTTCTTAGTTAATGGTAGGAAATGGAAGAACATGTCCCAACAACCAATGTGATAAAAAATGCGACGATTTTCATATTAATATGACATGGATGATTATGGGATTAAAATATGATTATTATTTTGGAAGACGTTCACTATTTTGGGGACCCTATATGATCGAGGTAAATAGATTACTACATTATTTTCATTGAGGAGTAAGGTTGACTTATATTTTGAAGAATCGATGAATTTAAGGTGGACTTATAGTAATGTAGGTTACTTATGGGAATGATTAACCTATCATGGGTAAAATATGTTTAGGATAGTTACTTTTGTTATAAGATGTTAAGAGTGGTTGATGTTGTTTGGAGATGAACAATGAAGTTTATTTTGGAAGACTATTTTATCAAATCCTTCTTGTATTTGGGTATCAATCTTAGTTTGGTTTATTTTGAGGAATTTCTAAGGATTGTTATTTATGGAATGGACTATGATGAACTTTGGGTAGTACCATGGAACTTTGATGATTTAAAAGTAGTTTCCATTCCTATGGGATTATTTCTTTTTGAAGAGTTGTTTTACCTCACCCTTTCTGTTTTTGGGATAATGTTTAAAGATAGAAGAAATAGATAGTTAATCTTTTGTGGATTATGAAGACGATTCATGTGTTTTGATGAGACCAAGTAGTTTTGAATGCTCATAGTTTGGAGAAAAGATTAGTATTGGGTAGAAACTTATTAAAGGATGAAACTCTACATGATGATAGGTATATTTTCTTATGTTTTTGTTTTATGTTGTAAATGAATTCCTCAAAATTATGAAAAGGAACGTAAAACAAAAATGTTGTTGGTTTACGTTTTATACTAGGTAATCAAAGACCGTTTACACACATCATAAGTTTGGGATTTTCTTATGGTTAATGTTCTCCTAATCATGTTATCTATCACTCTCCCCCAGAACTTGACCCTTTGTTTTTCTTCCATGTCCATGTTTTCCTCCATGGAATCCTAGTATGGGTTAACTCGGGTGACCATTGTAATTCCCTTTCTTTCTTTTAAAGTATTAGTTTTTCTTACTCTTTTTCCGATGTGGGACTTTCAATGAAATTTCAAAAACCGATTTAAAAAAAAAATTCGAGGACGCAATTTCTTAAGGGGGGAAGATTGTAACGACCCGAAAATTTGAATAAATATTGTTTCCTAATTTTGTGTGTTATTTTATTTTATACTCAACAAAAAATTTTCATTTGATAACATGAGTATAATTAAAATGAGACCGTTGGGCTTTGACTGTTATATGACCACTGGTTAATATGACCACTGGAAACTAAACGTTTTGATTATTGCCTCTAAATACAAGTAATCATGGTTAATTATTATAGAATGAAGATTCAATGGCCTCACCCAGTAGTCTTGGACCGATAGAAGCCCACCTAACAGAACTTGGGAAGGAGGTAGCACCACTGGGCTTTTCTCTGGACCAAACCCAAGTCGAACTTCATCGTTTGAAGCTAGAACGAAATCACCTTTGCGAGAAGTTCAAACTAATAGAAATTACTACTCGTGCGATGTTGGTCGGGCCTCCCTCAGATTCTCTCACATTAGCACACCTTACACTTAGGTCCTATGCTGGTTGGATAAGGGGCTATGTAAGGATACCGTAACTGCCTTGTGTAATCCTTTGTTTTAAATGAAAATTGGGATTTCTTCTTATGATAATGTTTATGAATTTTCGAATGACCGGATAAATATAGTATACATATTTTTGATGAATTTTAGAAAAAGGATATTTTAAAAATGGTTGTGTAAACCTTAAAAAATTAAAAATGTGTAATGATTTTCGAAAAATGGTCTTTTTCAATTATGTTCAGAACGAAATTTAGAGTCTAATAAGATCAACATAATTTTTGATGAATAGTAAATTATGAATAGTGATTTTATGATTAGGATTAGTAATGTGTCCAAATGGATTAGTAATCTCACTTAAAGAAAGTATTTATATAATCTAGGCACCTTGATTATGTAATGTGATTCAATAAAATGGTTAAATAACAGTTTCATAAATTATTATTCAAGTATTAGTTTTTTCAGGTGAATAGTGTATTTTTAATTAAAAATTTAATTAAAAATATTTAGATAATTATTTTTATAAAACGGATTTCGTTTTTGAGCTCAGAGCACCGATACTATGCTATAGTAATTTTGGGGGGTTTTTATGAAAAAATGAATTTTCGGTGAATAGTGTTTTTATTTAAAAATTAAATTAAAAATATTTAGAAAATTATTTTTATAAAATGGATTTCATATTTGTAATTAGTGCGTTGATATTTGGTTAAGGTGAAATTTTTGGATTATTCTGAAAAAGTTGAATTTTCGATGAATAGTGAAAAAATAGTTTTTAAGTTACGGGTGTCTAATTTCATCATTAAATGATGTATTAAGTATGTAATAAATATGGTTGACTTATGAATAGTAAGATAAGGTATGAGGTGTCCCAAGTGGCCAGTACCATGGGATAATACCAGGGGAAAGCCCATGGTTTTGCCAAAACCACTAATGAGGTCTCCCTTGGCCATTAATGCCTTGTCCCCTCACTTTCCCTATAAATACCAAGCCATCCTCTCATCCATTCGACTCCCCACTCTCCCCCAACGAAGGTCTGGTCTCATTACCTCCCAAGGAGTCCTCCTATGGTGCCTCCAAGCCCTCAAGTTTCCAACCTTGGAGTTTTAAGAGTTATGTTTTAAGGTAAGGGATCCGATCTCTCTCTTTCTTTTCAAGAAATCTCTTTTATGTAATTTCTCTTATGCTCCATGTTCTTATGTTAAAGGGTGTTCTCTTATACTCCTCTCACTTCCATTTTCATGTTCACATAATGAGAGCTCCCCTATTACTCTAATTATTTCGTTTTATGAAGTTTTAAGTGGCGCCGTTAGGCTGCCGAAATTTTTGTAAGAGATTGTTTCTCCCTTCTCAATTTTTTAAAGTTCGATTTTCATGTCATGTCATTCAAGTTCCTTTTTGTTATGTTGGGGTATGATCTCGAAATTTATCATACTGATCTTTTATGATCATATTATTAGAGACCCCATTTTATCTCTTCAATTCAGTATTTTGATGTTTTATGTGGCGCCGTTAGGCTGCCGAATTTTAAGTGGTTCTTCACCCTTCTCGTTTTGAAGTTCTACTTTCATGTCAATTATTTCAAGTTCCTTTTTTTTATGTTGGGGTATGATCTCTATATCTATCATACTGATCTTTTATGACCATATGATGAGAGAACCCGTTTGATCTCTTCAATTCAGTATTTTGATGTTTAAGTGGCGTCATTAGGCTGCTAAATTTTTAAGTGGTCTTTGCACCTTTCTCCCTTTTCAATGTTCTAATTACATGTCAAGTCTTGAATGTTCCTTTTTATGATGTTGGGGTATGGTCTCTATATATATCATACTGATCTTCTATGTTCATATGATGAGATTCCCTATTTGATCACATCAATTCATTTTTTTGTTGAAGTTTATGTAACGCTGTTATGCTGTAGAATTTTTATAAGAGAAATCTTATTTTTTTCCTCCTTTCATGTTCTTCATTTCATATGGTATATTTTCAAATTTCATTACCATGTTCTTAAATCCCTTATATTCTGTCCCTATACTGTTTTATGGGTCATTTATGAATGTTTGACCCATGTCCCCTCTCTTTTCAATGTTATCTAAAAACCTTGTAACATAGCCGTTATGCTACAGAATTTTCGTCTCAAAATGCCTCTCTCTTTTCTCAAAATTATTTTATGTTATAAATTTAATACTCAAAGCTCATATTTATACAGGGGTATTCACATATATACCAAAATGTTCTATTTTAAATTCTGGGATTTACATACATGAAACCCTCCTTCCCTTTCCGTGGGTTTAAAGTGACGTAAAGATCATGTCTTTATAGCAGTTTTTAAAATGTTATGATTATGAAATGAAACCCATTTATTTTATGCTATATGGGTTATTTATGAAATATTTGATGATGATATATATGGCTCACATGATAATAAAGGAAAATTTAAGGGTGCGCCCTGATAGCGCTCCAATGCATTGGGTAATGATGTAACCACTAGAGATTACAATTTTCACGATACCTTGGAAAATAACCTTGGTAATTTTCAAATGACACCATGGGGATGGAACATGGTGATATGTTCATGATTGTCTATGTTAAATGATGTAGCCACATCTTCAAGTTATGAAAATGTTATTTTTATTATGATATGCCTCATGATTTCATTCTCATGCCTTAAAGTTCTTTTCATGACCTTATTGAAGTATCTCAAGTTCACATGTAAAATGTTTCTCTTGTTTCCCTTACTGGGATTATTTCTCACCCTTTCTTTTGATGTTTGTCCCTAGGTTTTGTGATTCAGTAATGAACCTAGGATGAACATGAGGAGAATCCTTTCATGTGTTTTAGAATATTTTTTTATGTTTTCATGTTTAAAGTTCCTGGTTTCCAAGACACTAAACCTTAAAGATCATCGGTTTTGTAAAATGTAATGAAATATTATGTGATAAAAAGTCGGGATGCTATAGTAGTCACACTACCCAACCCTCCATATTTAGGCTTATCTCGGTCTGCCTATAGATCCCATTCTCCTATGTGATGATATGTGTCCTTCACTCTACTCCTCTGGTGCTGATTGCCCTGCATACATGGGACCTGATCCACAATCATAATACGCTACCTAGTTGGCCTGAGAAGGTCCACACTTCTGACCTTGATAGTCTAGAACATGATTCCCACAACCATAACCATTACCATTACCTCGTCCTGATCGACGGGTGGAAAAAGACCTTATAGCATGCTCTGGAGTCATAGATCCCATACCTGAAGGAGGTCCAAGTGCAGGTCCTCTACCACTAGAAGTTGAAGAGAAGGAATGACAGAAATTCTGATGGTGACCCATCCTGCTGCAAGCTCTACACTCCTTCGTATCCCTCATGCTCTGTGGCTTCCGGTTATAATTACGTACGCACTAATAACAAGAGATATAGCTATCAAAACATGCAGTTTGTCTAGGATATCCCCCACGTGCACTTTCAAAATGGCATTTCCTGCTACCAGAGAGATATCACCTTATATTGGAACTAAACCTTCATGGATTTTAGGTTTAGCTTCCCTAACATTTTTCTCTGAGATTAGAACCTCATTCACGGTCTCTATAATAGTGGTAAAACATAAGATGTTCCCCTATGAGTGGATAGTATACTCTAGTCGGGCCTCAAAATGCCTTGCAGTAGTATGTGCATCTCTAGGAAGAGATGGGGTAAAACGATGAAGTTCCATGAAATGATTATAATAATCTAACACAGTCATAGTGCCCTACTGAAGATGTTGGAACTCCTTTCCATGATCATCTCTCAGATTCTATGGGAAAAAGTGATTGTTGAAGGATGATGGGAAATCATCCCAATCCATTTCACAAGTCTTCTCTTCATGAGAAACAACGTACCACCAGCGCTTGGCAGAGCCATGGAGCATGTAGGCTGGAAGCATGATCCTTTACTCTAGAAGCATCACATGGTGGTAAAATATAGACCTTATAGCATCTATCTACGACTGTACAACATGAGGGCCGCCACTCCCTGAGATGGTAGTAGGGTGAATATGCAGAAAGTACCATGTAAGGTCTGCCATAGATTGGGCATGTCTGGGAATATTCTGAACTGACTGCATAAAATTGAGGAGGATATCCCGGAATTGAGCGTTAGGGGCCCTTAGAAGATTGATAGATTGTAGTTCAAATAGAGGCTCTTTGAGAGGACCCACTAGTGGTTAATTACCATCCATATATGGAATGCGCTCATTGCCACTTTCATTAGGCACACCACAAAGATGTCGCGGTGGTATTTTTCTAAAACATCTAACACACATATTATACAAGGATAAAATATGTTGAGAAAACAAGTAAGGCACAAAAGTTGATAGTTACATAGCCTTCCTCTAAGCACTAAACAACAGACAAACCGCCACAAAGGCTGTGTTTCAAATGGAATAAAAAACTAAAATGTATTACCAAACTAGTTATATAGTCTAATCCTTGGTTATTTAAGGCTAAAATCTAAAAGGCCATCACAACATTATATTCAACAAACAAAAATTTCAAAATATTGCAACTAGGGACAACATCACTCACATGAAAATAGGAAAATGCATGCTAAAAGTAGATATGGCACGGAAATATGCATAGTATTTAAATCTTATAGTGCCTTTTATGATTCATGGAAGGTATTTACCTCATATCATCAGGCTACAATAGTAAACCCATTATCTCAACAATAACAACAGAATAACAACTCAATACAAGTTATCCACCCAATGGTGAAAACATATCAACAGTAACTGGGTTAATCAACTACTACAATCCCAACCCAGGTATATGATTTTTCCCCTATACATGGGTCAACTATGTACAAGAAAAGAGTATATCCCATATAACTATATCCTAGCCTCATATATAACCCAAGAATTAAGACAAAATGAAAAAAAACCACTCTGATACCACTTTGCAATGCCTCGACCTGGCTCACCTAAATGACGGTGCCCGGACAGGTGGTATCATAACCTCAAGCGCATGTCCCCGAAAACCAGAGGCTACCAACTACCAGTGAGGACCCTTTTTGTGTTAGTGGGGGAGACTATTCCCTCATCAGTTACAGATAATACCACAACAGAAGTAAACAATAACAAATAGAACATAGTGGAATAATTTAAATAAACAAAATGCAGGAGAAGCAATGTAATTAATCTAAATAAAACATAATAACCCAATGTAGAAGCTCACAGAAAGATGACATGAAATTATGTTAGTATAAAATAAATGTATGGAAAATAGAACTCAAACCAATAGTCATCTAAAAGAAAAAAAAATGCAACAACTGCATCGCAAGAAAGGCAATGACCTCAGCCCCAGTATCCATCCTAATAATAAATGAACAGTCATGCATGGGAAGCAGCATTCATCCACTTTTCAATACCTTCGGGCATGTACTCTACTCAGGTGTCGATGAATCCATGGTAGGGAGTAAGATAAAATCCTAGTAGGCTATTAACCACATTGTCTAAACCATTCCCTTTCATGAAAAAAATTAAAATGCATTTTTCCATTACATAACCATTTCAAATAAATTAATTAATGTGCAATTAGATAAATAAGTCGGCTCGGTGTTGGTTCGGAAGAAACCCCGACGGAATGATGGCAAGAGGGGGGGTGAATTGCCTTTTAAAAAATTGAAAAACAAATTAAAAATCAAAGTAAAGTGCAGCGGAAATAAAGAGGCAAGACACGCAAATTGATAACGGAGTTCGGCCAAAAACCCGGCCTACGTCTCCGCTCCCAACTCAACCGTTGAGAGATTCCTACCGCTTGCTTTTCAATGGTTTTAGCAAGAAACCCACTAGGCTTTGAGGTAGCACTAGGACCTATTACAGCTTGCTTTTATTGGTTTAGCAAGAACCCAATGCTTTTAATGGTTAAGCAATAACCCACTAGTCTTTTTACGGGTGAAGACTAGCTCACCGATCTCAAGCCTTTTACAAGGTAAGGCTTGACAACCTCTTCACACCTTAGTGGTGGTGTGAAACCCAAAAGAAGGGGGGAAGAGAAAAGGGTTGGGGTTTGTAGGCACAAACCCAATTTTAAGCTCAAAATAAATAAATGCAATAAAACCCGTAATTGGGAAGACTCGGGCGCCAATGGATGATGGAGTTGATGGGCGTGCTCTCCCAAGCTTCTTGAGTGGAGCTCCTTGGATGTGGAAGTTGTTGGAGCTCTTGGGGTTCCTTTGAAGGAAGTCGCCGGAGGTTGGCCAATTGATCCAAAATATGTCCGTTGGCTTCACAAGTGTTCCGGTAATGTTCCTTAGGCTTCCGGGGGATCAAGGTCCTTTATTTATAGAGGGGGAACCCTCATATGGCCGTTGGAGGCCTTTGGAGCCGTTGGAGAGGCTTAAAGAGCCGTTGGGAGGCAAGTGGAGCAGCCTGGTCAAAGCTCCAACGGCTAGTTTGACTGGGCCACCGGCTGGCCGGTGCAGGGCCACCGGCTGGCCGGTGCCTTGGAATGTGGAGAGAATTCTGGTCCAGGCTCCACCGGTCGACCGGTGGAGGAGCCACCGGATGGCCGGTGGTGAGACAGTAGGTCTCACTATTCATCTGGGTGCCACCGGTTGGCCGGTGGTCAAGCCACCGGCTGACCGGTGGACTGAATTTCAGTCCACTTGAAGTCCATTCTTGGGCCAACTTCTTGGCAACCTTGTGCCTATCATCCACAACACTTAAACACAATGTTAAACACATATTAAAGTGATTGTGATCATGAAAATCAAAGAGTGTGGGGTACAACAATCTCCCCCTATTTTGATGATCACAATCACTTATCAAGCAATGTAAAAACTTAAATGAAATGCATGCCTAAATGATAAATTGAAAATAAATACTAAGCGTGATAAAAAAGATTCTCCCCCAATCAATCAAGAAATTTCTCCCCCTTTGTGATTATCAAAATAGAATTGGGGCATAAAACTTGATTGAGGGAATGAGTTGAAAAACAAGATTGAGATTTGAAAATCAATTGAAAATTGATACTAGTTGTTTGAAAATTTTGAAAAGAAAAAAATGAATTGAAAAATTTGAATAACAGTTTGAATTGAAAGTTTTGAATCAAAAACCAATACCAACTGTTGGAAATTTAGAAATGAAAATTTAAAAGAAAATTTTGAATTGAAAGAATTGAAACCAAGAGTTGAGTTTGAAATAAAAAATTTGAATACACAAAAAAAAACTTAAAAGATCCTAACTCCCCCTAAATAAAAACAATGAATCACCGGGGAGTGGGATTTTGAAAAGAAACAATTTTAGGCCCGGAGAGACTCGCTAGAAGGGATTTTTCAATCCAAACTTGTCTCACAGCGGGTCTTCTCCTATAGAATTCATCCGAATAGAAAATCGATTTGGGCCTACCATACCGGGCGTTTTTGCAATTACATTCATATATCATGTGCCCGGGTTTCTTACAATAATTACAAAATTTATAATCGGAGCTCCCCCTTACAAAAACAGTTTGAGCATGAGAGGAGGAGGCTCGGTTGGTATAGCCAAGTCCATTGGTGGTTCGGGATATACGTTGGGAACCAAGTATATTTTTCAAATTTTGTTCACCTTGGGTGAACTTGGCTAGAGATTCCCTAAGGTCTTTAATGGTTGATTCCACGGAATCAACATCGGGGAGGTTTTGGATTTTTAGGGTCAACTCCTCCATCTCTTTGAGAAGTTGTTCTTTTTCGGAGGAGAGTTTTTTGAAAGACTTTTTTAAAGCAACAAATTTTGAAGAGAGTTCGTGAAAACCATTCTCTAATTGGTCTCGCACATGTTGGAGTTCTTCATATGACAAATGATTGAAAGAATTTGAAGAACTAGAAGAGGAGGAGGAGGAAGAGGAGGAAGATACCTCATGTTTTGCCATTAGGCATTTTTTACCTTGGTCGCTCGAGGAGAAGGAGGAGAATGAAGAGGTGGAGCTATCACTCCATGTTGCCTTTGAAGCCTTCTTCTTCTCCTTTTTCTTGGCCCTTTTCTTGTGGAGTGGGCAATTGGGCACGGATTTTGCATCGGGTTCTTGCTTGTTGTCGGGTTCTAGCTTTTGAGCGGGTTCTTGCTTTGGAGCCTCGCTAGTACCTTCATAGGTAAGTTCTAAAAACTTCCAAAGATCGTAAGAAGTAGTGGAAGAAGAAATACAATTAAAAACATTTCTATCTAACCCGCAATGAAGAGCATTCATGGCTTTGCCATCAAGCTCGAAATTTGCAATGTCGGCGGGGGTCCATTTGGATTCATCGGGAGAAGAAAATGAATAACCATGCATGACAATTTTAAAAATAGGATAGCTAATGCTTTTTAAAAAGGTTGACATGCGGGTTTTCCAAAAAGTATAATCGGCTCCATCAAAGAATGGAGCACGATCCAAAGAATTTCCTTCGGGGGATTGAGAAGAAGAAGCGGTAGAAGCCATCAAAAAGGATCTTTAATTTGAAACCGGGTTAGGGAATCATTCAAAAACGTCCTTTGATACCAATTGTTGGTTCGGAAGAAACCCCGACGGAATGATGGCAAGAGGGGGGGTGAATTGCCTTTTAAAAAATTGAAAAACAAATTAAAAATCAAAGTAAAGTGCAGCGGAAATAAAGAGGCAAGACACGCAAATTGATAACGGAGTTCGGCCAAAAACCCGGCCTACGTCTCCGCTCCCAACTCAACCGTTGAGAGATTCCTACCGCTTGCTTTTCAATGGTTTTAGCAAGAAACCCACTAGGCTTTGAGGTAGCACTAGGACCTATTACAGCTTGCTTTTATTGGTTTAGCAAGAACCCAATGCTTTTAATGGTTAAGCAATAACCCACTAGTCTTTTTACGGGTGAAGACTAGCTCACCGATCTCAAGCCTTTTACAAGGTAAGGCTTGACAACCTCTTCACACCTTAGTGGTGGTGTGAAACCCAAAAGAAGGGGGGAAGAGAAAAGGGTTGGGGTTTGTAGGCACAAACCCAATTTTAAGCTCAAAATAAATAAATGCAATAAAACCCGTAATTGGGAAGACTCGGGCGCCAATGGATGATGGAGTTGATGGGCGTGCTCTCCCAAGCTTCTTGAGTGGAGCTCCTTGGATGTGGAAGTTGTTGGAGCTCTTGGGGTTCCTTTGAAGGAAGTCGCCGGAGGTTGGCCAATTGATCCAAAATATGTCCGTTGGCTTCACAAGTGTTCCGGTAATGTTCCTTAGGCTTCCGGGGGATCAAGGTCCTTTATTTATAGAGGGGGAACCCTCATATGGCCGTTGGAGGCCTTTGGAGCCGTTGGAGAGGCTTAAAGAGCCGTTGGGAGGCAAGTGGAGCAGCCTGGTCAAAGCTCCAACGGCTAGTTTGACTGGGCCACCGGCTGGCCGGTGCAGGGCCACCGGCTGGCCGGTGCCTTGGAATGTGGAGAGAATTCTGGTCCAGGCTCCACCGGTCGACCGGTGGAGGAGCCACCGGATGGCCGGTGGTGAGACAGTAGGTCTCACTATTCATCTGGGTGCCACCGGTTGGCCGGTGGTCAAGCCACCGGCTGACCGGTGGACTGAATTTCAGTCCACTTGAAGTCCATTCTTGGGCCAACTTCTTGGCAACCTTGTGCCTATCATCCACAACACTTAAACACAATGTTAAACACATATTAAAGTGATTGTGATCATGAAAATCAAAGAGTGTGGGGTACAACACTCGGGACCCAAACGGGTCCCATTCATGGTCACTTGCTTCAGCCTATACTAGTTGCTTGATGGGGTGACAATCAGCAGAAATGTAATAAAATGAATATATATATATATAAACCCGGAAAGCTAGTTAAAACACGGAAAAAATATACACCAAGCTTGTACTTTACCATTTGGTTCATGTCTAGTGTAAACTAGACACACATCCACATGTCAGTGAAAATATCTCAATTCTAAAGAGAATCAATTAGAAAAAACATAAAACATGAGTCCATCATTATTTAAGATTCATATTGAGAGTTGTTGTCTGATTCCATCCAAAAGGAATTACTATAGAACATCCGTCAATTTATCAAATGCCACTGAGCCCCTCAACAGAAATCTTTCGACATAACAACTATCACCTGAGGCATGGAATTACCCTGAGTCCATTCTGATCTCGCAAAAAAGGGTCCAGTGTAATCTGAGGTGAGCTTAGCCATATTGCCAATAGATCCGTCCCAATGGGCCCTTTTGGAATCGATATCACTCAAAAGTATTAGAATGTTTGGGGAAGTCTTGGTCCAATAATATCAACTACACCCCCCCTCGGAACCTAGAGGTGACCTTTCAGGAATGGAGGAACTAAGCATGGCTCTTAAAACCGGTCCCACCCACATTCCCAGCCCAGAATTTAATTAATGTTTTCACAACAGTAGATATGACATAATCAGCAGATAAGGTTGTAACATGAAAAATAACAAGATACACCTGCATCACAATCCTTATATATAACAGAATATCATAAAAAATTCAAAGAAATATACATATCTTATCAACCTCAATAGATAATGAACATTTAAATAATAAGCAGTTCAGCATAACAACTTGAAAGACAATATAAATTTCATATCAATCTTAGCAGATAATTCACATCTAAATAATAAGTAGTTCGGCATAACAACATGCAAGGGAAGATACGTACCATATGAATCTTATTAGATAATACACATTTTATTAAATATATGTTCAACAAAAAAAAGTTCCAATGAACCAACAATTCATGTTCATGTTAAAATAAACTTTTTATTAAATTTAATTAGAACAAAAATGTTCTTTGCAACACATGAAATTAATCAAACAACAAAACCAGAAAACAAGAGATTACATCAACCATGTCATCACACCCAAATGGGTTTCAAACATTGTTTCAATAATTCAATAAACAATTTATTTAATTTTAAAACAATAAATAGGGGCTGCGCAATACACACAGTAAATTAAATATAAACCCAACTAAAGATAAAAGATACACCGACCTCGTCAGCACACCCAAAGTGGTGTATGAACTTGTTGATACAATTCATAGAAATTAATTTATGATGATTAAGGAAGAAAAAATAAAGAAAACCCATTAATATAATTAATATGGGTAAAATTTCACAACACATGTAGGCATCAACTAAGGGAACAACAACGCGTTTTTATAAATTACATTGAAATGGAGGGAAAGTGAGTAGGTAAACTACCTTGTAGTCATAGATGACTGTCGGATCCATAGTGGGCTATGATTTGACCTAAAACAAATGAAAAACGAAGGATTTTAGAAAAACCACAAAATAGGGTAAAAATCATCAGTGATGAACTGCATGCAGATTACTCAACGAAAACACACGATTCCAAATGAACAAAATTAGGCTTTCCCTAAGGATTACTGCACAACTGATGGAAAATGAATCAGACGTCGAATGAAGGTGTATCAGCCTTCCGAATGGGCTACTAGTTGGTGAGACAGGATTGAGGGGTGTGACGTGAGGAGTTGGAGAGGGAGAACGGAGTGGGAAAAAATAATATAGGGAAAAGAATGAAAATGAAAGGAAAAGAAAAAAAGAGTTCAATAAAAGATAAGGAAAAAAGTAAATAAATGAAAAAGAAAAAATAAAACAAAAGAATGGAAAGGAAAATTATAAAAATAGTTAAAAATGGGAATCCCCCATTTCAATTATATACATTTTTCCCATAACCCACTATTCATTTTATTTTAGAATTACTTTTTACCTTTTCTTTCATTCTTTTAAATATTCATAAAATCTCTTATTACTCATTTCTAATCCATGACTAATTCTTTAAAACCCAAAGAATGAGCCAAAGGGAGACGTGAAATTTTTCATACAACATCTGCAAATATTTAAATTAAATAAAAAACATCCTCGGACCTGCAGCGAGGTGCACAGTCGCGCGCCATGAGTGGCATAATTAATTAGAATGAAAAAAGTGAATAGAGTGTGTCACCATTTAATTTATTAATGTGACCCAAATTCTTTTAGACAGTGGTTCATGAATGGTTTGTGCACTATTTGGAATACCGTGTGGGTAAATCATGTGACCCTCTAATGTTGGGAAAATTTAGAAAAATATGTCCATGGGTTATTATGTTATAACTTAAGACTCACCTCCATTTCCACAATTTAAACCCTAGGTATAAACCATAGTGATCAATGTAATGCTCCAACCCAACTCACCTCTAAGACAGTGGCCAGACCGGTGGTCACATAACCTCAAGCGCATCTCTATGAACGCCAGAGGCATCCGATTAGCAGCGAGGGTCCTTTTTGTGTCTGTGGGGGGAGACTATGCCCATATAAGTAATAGATAATATCAAAGCGGAAGTAAAAAAATATGTATCAGAAGCATTTAGATAAACAAACTATAGGATAATAAATTTAATTAATCCAACTGAATGATAATAACTAATTGCAGAGGATCACAGAATTATGAAATTCCATGAAGTAATACTAAATTTAATGTATGTAAAACCGAACTCAAATGCACAACCAAATAAAATAAATGACACAAGTAGCAACTACATTGCGATCAAGTCCCAATCCTCTGCTCCAGTCTCCATCCAAAGATGTAATGAATATTTAGTCATCGGAAGCAGCATGCTTCCCCTTGTCAATACCTGTGAGCATGTACTCTACTCAGGTTTCGATGATTCCCATGAAAGGTGTGAGATAACATCCTAGTAAGTTAGATCCTATGGTGTCCAAAACATTCCATTTCATGTAAAAATAATAATGAAGTGTGTCATTGCATAAAAATTTCAAATAAACTAATTTAAATGCAATGAAATAAATAAGTCAGTCCGGGTCCCAAATGACACACGTTCCTGGTCACCTGCTTCAGCGTAAGATGGTAGTCTGAAAGGGTACATGTCTGCAGAAATTCATGAACATGAATATATATATATTGATACACATATTTCAAGGTAAAACGAGGGAAAATTATATCACAAGCTTGGGCTTTAACTTGGGGTTAAATTCTAGTTTCATCCAGGAACACTTCTACCTATTAGGGAAAATATCTCAATTCTCAAGAGTATCAATTAGAAATAACATAAACCTTAAGTGCATCATTATTTATGGTTCACATTGAGATTTGGAGTCTGAGCCCATCCTGATGGTATCTCTATATAACATCTGTCAATTTATAGAATGCCACTGATCCCATCCAAGGAAATATTTCGAAATGCCAAGTATCGTTAGAGGCATGGCTTTACCCTGAGTCTGTCCCAATATCACAAAAAGGGGTCAGGTGTCATCTGAGGCTGGATTATCCACATTGATAATGGATCCGCCGTAATGGGACCTTTTAGAACTAGTATGACTCAAAAGTATTAGAAATTCCAGAGAAGTCTCGGTCTGGAAAAGCCAACGACAGCACCCCCCTAACAACTAGAGGTAACCTGTCAAGAATAGAGGATCTAAGTGTGGCCCATAATATGGGACCCATTCCTTTTCCTCACCCTGAATTTAATTAATGTTTTAACAGGAGAAGATATGATTTAATCATTATATAAGGTAACAACATAAAAACATACTAGATACACCCACATCACAAGGCATATATCTAACATTATAGCATAAAAACTTGAAAGAAAATATACATATAATATCAAAATTAGTAGACAATGCACATTTAAATAATAAGATGTTCATCATTACAACCTGAAAGACAATATACATACCATATCAATATCATCAGAAAATGCACATCTAAATGATAAGCATTTCATCATAACAACTTTCATGGAAATATACAAATCATATCAATCTTATTGGATAATGCTCATTTAAAAAATAATAAATTCATCATAACAAGTTCCAATGATCCAACAATTCATGTTCATGTTCAAAAAAACTAATTATTATATTTAATTACAACAAAAAGTGGCTTCGCAAAACATACAATTAATTAATCAATAAAACAAGCTAATAAATGACTACACGGACCATATCGTCCCGTCCAAAGGGGTGACTAACTTTTTTTTCAACAATTAAAACATCTATTTATTTAATTTAAAACAACAAAAAGGGGATGAGTAATAGATGCATTTAATTAATTGTAAACCCGACTAACGGAAAAAGATACACCGACCTCATCGGAACACCAAAAGGGGTATCCAAAATTATTTTAAATATTTAAAAAAATTAATTTAAGATGATTAATACTGAGAAAATTAAGCAAAACCATTAATGTAAATAAATTGGGTAAAATTGCAGAAAGCAGGTTGGCACCGACTAATATAAAAACGGTGCGTTTTTATAAACTGCAATGAAATGGAGGGAAGACATGTAGTCAACCTACCTTGTAGTCATAGATGACACTAAGTTCCACAGTTGGTTCTGATTTGACCTAAAACGGTTGAAAATGAAGGATTTTAGAAAAACCCAAAAATAGGGTAAACATTTTCCACGACGAACTACACATAGATTACTCAATGAAAAAAACACGATTACAAATGTGAAATGTTAGAATTTACTGATGGTTTACCGCACAACTGATGGCGAAGGTATCAAAAGTTGGACGAAGGAGAAATGACTTTTAGAAAGGGATACTGGTTTGGGTGATGGGATTAAGGGGTGTGATACGATGAATGTGGGAGGGAGAGAGGAGAGGAAAAAAATGAAAGGAGAGAAAAAAAGAAAAATTAAGGAAAACAAAAATAAGAGAATAATAAAAGATAATGGAAAATAGAAATAAATGTAAAAGATAAAATAAAACAAAATGATATAATAGAAAATAATAAAAATTATAAAAACCATGAATCCCCCATTTCAATTATTTTCATTTTTCCTGTAACGCCCTGTTTATTTTATATCATAATATCATTTTATCTTTTCTTGTTTTCTATTAAATCTTCATTAAATCTATTATTACTCTTTCCAATCCTTAATTAATTATTTAAAATCTGAACATCGGGCCTAAGCGCAATGTGACATTTTTTCATGAATCATCTGCAAATATTTATATTAAATAAAAATCCACCCAGGACCCACAGTGAGGTGTGAAGGCGCACACCCTAGGTCACTGAATTAATTAGAAATAAAAAATTAAAAATAGTCCATACCTAATTAAGGTTGAGAAGTTACAACCCCCCCCCCCTAAAGACATCTTATCCCCATGTTTCCTTTCTGATGGTATGGGACGTTGCCAGAAAAGAGTTCTGGCCACTGCGCATGTACATTCGTCTCTCGCTCCCAAGTCTCGTCCTAAACGTGTCTGTGATTCCACAACACCTGGAATAGTGGGACTGACTTTCCTTGGAGGACATTCATTCTATGGTCGATGATTCTGGTCGGATTCTCCGCAAAGGATGCATCATCATCATGCTCAATTTCATCAAGGGAAAAAGAATGAGACAAGTTTGGATGATATTGTCGAAGGAGAGATACATGGAAAAAATCATGCATAGAATGGTGCCTCTGAAAGATCAGTAACTAATAGGCTACCAGCCCAACTCTATCCATTATCTCAAATGTCGTGACATATCACGGGGATAAATTCCATTTCCCATTCATTCGCATGTGACCCAACCACGGAGGAACACGTAGAAAGACTTGATGTACCACCTCGAACTCCAAAGGTCGGTGGCAACGATTTGTGTTAGAATTATTCTTGGATTGAGCTGTAGTCATAAGATTTTCAATCAACTAAACTTTCTATGAAGTCTCATGATCGTGATGAGGACCTAGAAAATTTGTCTCACTTGCATCGAGCCAGCATAATGGCGAACGACAAGGTCTACCATAAAGAGCCTCATACAGAGGCATTTGAATTATCGTATGTAAGCTGTTATTATTTTTAAACTAAACCAGAGGTAAATGTTTCTCCCAAGAACCTCCAAAATCAAGGAGATAGGCCTGTAACATATCCTCTAAAACATGTGTAGCTCTCTCGGACTGCCCGTCGGTCTGAGGGTGATATGCAGTACTCAGAAGTACCTATGAGCCTAGTGCCTTTAAAACCCCTTTCTAGAACTGCAAATTAAAGCAAGGATACCTATCAAAGAAAATAGAATGAGGTAAACCAGGAAGTCGCACAATTTCCCAGACATACAGCCTTCCCAACTCATGAATCATAATGGTCTCTTAGATAGGCCAGAAGTGCACAACCTTGGTCAACCTATCGAAAACTGCCAATACTGCATTGATGTTTCGAGGAGATCTTTGCAAGACATTAAGAAAATCCATGGTGATGACATTCCATTTCCATTCATGAATGGATAGAGCCTGTAGGAGTCCAGCAGGTCACTGATACTCTACCTTCACCTATTGGCAGGTGAAGCACCAAGTGATGAATCCTGCAATCTTCTTTTTCATACCTGGCCACCAATACATTCCACACATGTGTCTTTAAATCATGGTCATCCTAGGGTGATCTTCCCAAATGGAGGTGTGAGATTCCTTTGTAATCTTTTCCCACATAACTGAATGTACCCATACATGGCCATGGTGAAGGAGATATTCACTTCCATCAATTACCAAACTAGGTGGTGGCTTCCCTCCTATAACACTTTCCCTCAAAACGAGTCCCTCTGGATTATTCAACTATTTCTTGCGGACTTCCTCCAAAATAGAGTATGTCACTGCAAGAGCTGTTAGAACCAGTTGTCTACTCTACTTCTGAACCTCCATATGCATCTCTGAAAACAACTCCATCATCTACCACTCACTATTGGCTACCTGCACGAATTGTGTCTATGTCTTCTGCCTAAAAGCGTCTACCACAGAATTACCTTTACCAGGGGAATAATCAAGCTCAATTTCAATAAACTACCGTTATTCGACCAACCTTCATTTCATTTATTTCAAGTCTCATTGAGTGGAGATTTATTTCAAGATTTTATGATCCGTGTAAACAAATAATATCTCATCCAACTAATAGTGTCCCCAAAAGCATAGATCAGGAACCACATCTTCCAAATCAAGGTACTTGGTTGGAAAGTTCTTCTCGTGATGTCTTAGGAGGTAGGATCCATAAGCCACGTCTCGATCACCGTGAATCAAAATTGCACCCAGCCTAATTCTTAAAGCATCACAATGATCTTTATAGCTCTTACCATGTTAAGGTAGAATAAGGAATGGGGATGAGATCAGTCTTCTTTTTAATTCCTGAAAGTAATTTTCACATGATTTTGACCAGATGAACTGAAAACCTTTCTTTTCTAGGGCTATTAGAGGCACTGATAAGTAGGAGATATCTTGGATGAATCACCTCTAATATCCACCAAGCCCAAAAAAACTGTGTATGTTGATGAAACTTTTGGGATTCTCACAAAAAACCACGGATCTCACTTTTTTTGGGACACCCGATACCCTTTCTTCAGATATAATATGACCCAATTAGTCTACCTTATCAATCCAAAAGTGGAATATTTTTAGCATAGTGTATAGATGGTGATCTCTCAATGTACTCAACACAATCTCAAGATGGGTTGCATGGTCGTGTCTTGAATCTGAATACTCTAAGATATCATCCATGAGGACTACCATAAACGAATCAAGATACAGATGAAAAATTCGGTTCATCAAAACCATGAAGACTGTCAGCGCATTCCTGAGGCCTAATTGCATAACCAGATACTTGTAAAATCCATACCTACTTCATAATTCTTTACGTGGTATGCCTTATGGTTGCACACACACCTGGTGATATCTAGACCTAAGATCAATCTTGGAGAAAACAGTTTCTCCACGAAGCTGGTCAAAGAGATCATTTATACAAGGAAAGGGATATTGATTCTTTACCGTGGGCTGGTTGAGTCGACGATAATCCATGGATAACCTAATGGTACCGTGTACCTTCCTAGAAAAAAGGACAAGTGATCCCCACAGAGATCTTCTAGGTAAGATGAAACCCTTATCCATGTAGTCTTCAAGATACTTTTTGAGTTCTTAGAGCTCTGTTGGTTACATCATATAGGGAGGAATAGAGACTTGTGTCACAGCCGACATTCCCTCGATAGTGAACTTCATGTCTCTCATATGAGGAAAGACATAGAAATCATCGGGGAATACGTCCTTGAAAAGATCCAACACTAAAGGGAAATTAACAATTTGTGTTCCATGATCACTCATGAAGAGACTTTCCAACTGAGTAGTCACACAACCCAACCCTCTATATTTTGGCTTAGCTCGGTCTGCCTATAGATCCCATTCTCCTTTGTGATGATATGTGTCCTGCACTCTACTCCTCTGGTGCTGATTGCACTGCATACATGGGACCTCAGCCACAATCATAATACGCTACCTAGTTGGCCTGAGCAGGTCCACACTTCTGACCATGACAGTCTAAAACATGATTCCAACATCCATAACCATTACCATTACCTCGTCCTGATCGGCGGGTAGAAAAAGACCTTCTAGCATGCTCTGGAGTCATAGATCCCATACCTGAAGGAGGTGCAAGTGCAGGTCCTCTACCACTAGAAGCTGAAGAGAAGGACTGACAGAAATTCTGATGGTGACCCATCCTGTTTCAAGCTCTACACTCCTTTGTATCCCTCATGCTCTACGGCTTCCTATTATAATCCCTTCTGCACTAAATACAAGGTACATAGCTATCAAGACATGCTATTTGGCTAGGTTTTCCCCCACGTGCACTTTCAAAATGACCATTCCTGCTACCAGAAGAGCTATCACCTTATATTGGAACTAAACCTTCATGGATTATAGGTTTAGCTTCTCTAACATTTCGCTCTGAGATTAGAACCTCATTCACGGTCTCTATAATAGTGGTCAAACAAATGATGTTCCCCTATGAGTGGATAATATACTCTAGTCGGGCCTCAAAATGCCTTGTAGTAGTATGCGCGTCGCTAGGAAGAGATGGGGTAAAACGATGAAGTTCCATGAAATGAGTATACTAATCTAACACTATCATAGTGCCATACTGATGATGTTGGAACTCCTGTCCATGATCATCTCTCAGATTCTATGGGAAAGAGTGATTGTTGAAGGATAATGGGAATTCATCCCAATCCATTTCATGGGTCTGCTCTTCCTGAGAGACAATGTACCACCAGCGCTTGGCAGATCCATGGAGCATATAGGCTAGAAGCATGATCCTTTTCTCTAGAAGCATCACAGGGTGGGAAAATATAGACCTTATAGCATCTATCTACGACTATACAGCATGAGGGTCGCCACTCCCTGAGATGGTAGTAAGGTGATGCTGCAGAAAGTACCAAGTAAGGTCTGCCATAGATTGGTCATGTTAGGGAATATTCTGAACAGACTGCATAAAATTGAAGAGGATATCCCAAAACTGAGCGTTAGGGGCCCTTAGAAGATTGACAGATGGTAGTGCCACTAGAGGCTCTTTGAGAGGACCCACGGGTGGTTAATTACCAGCCATATATGGAATGCTCTCATTGCTACTTTCATTAGGGACACCACAAAGATGTCGCGGCGTTATTTTTCAAAAACATCCAACACACATATTAGACAAGGATAAAATATGTTGAGAAAACAAGTAAGACACAAAACTGGTTAGTTACATAGCCTTCCTCTAAGCACTAAACAACAGACAAACCACAACAAAGGTTGTGTTTCAAAATGGAATAGAAAACTAAAATGTATTACCAAACTAGTTCTATAGTCTAATCCTTGGTTATGTAAGGATAAAATCTAACAGGCCTTCACAACATTATATTCAACAAACAAAAATTTCAAAATTTCGCAACTACGCACAACATCACTCACATTATAACAGGAAAATGCAAGCTAGAAGTAGATATGGCACGGAAATATGCATAGTATTTAAATCTTATAGTGCCTTTTATGATTCATGGAAGGTATTTACCTCTTATCATCAGGCTGAAATAGTAAACCCAATATCTCAACAATAACAACACAATAACAACTCAATACAAGTTAGCCACCCAATGGTGAAAACATATCAACAGTAACTGGCTTAATCAACTACTGCAATCCCAACCCAGGTATATGAATTTTCCCCTATACATGGGTCATCTACGTCGAAGAAAAGAGTACATCCCAAATACCTATATCCTAGTCTCATATATAACCCAAGAATTAAGACAAAATGAAAAAAAACCACTCTGATACCACTTTGCAATGCCTCGACCCGGCTCACCTAAATGATGGTGCCCTGACAGGTGGTATCAAAACCTCAAGCGCATGTCCCCGAATACCAGAGGCTACCAACTACCAGTGAGGGCCCTTTTTGTGTTATTGGGGGAGACTATTCCCTCATCGGTTATAGATAATATCACAACGGAAGTAAACAATAACAAATAAAACATAGTGGAATCATTTAAATAAACAAAATGAAGGAGAAGATATGTAATTAATCTAAATAAAACATAATAACCCAATGTGGAAGCTCACGGAAATATGACATGAAATAATGTTAGTATATACTAAATGTATGGAAAATAGAACTCAAACCAATAGTCATCTAAAATAAAATAAAAATTCAACAACTGCATCGCAAGAAAGGCGATGCCCTCTGCCCCAGTATCCATCCTAATAATTAATGAACAGTCAAGCATGGGAAGAAGCATTCATCCACTTTTCAATACCTCTGGGCATGTACTCCACTCAGGTGTCGATGAGGCCATGGAAAGGAGTGAGATAATATCCTAGTAGGCCAGTAACCACATTGTCTAAACCATTCCCTTTCATGAAAAAAATAAAAATGCATTTTTCCATTACAGAACCATTTCAAATAAATTAATTAATGTGCAATTAGATAAATAAGTTGGCTCGGGACCCAAACGGGTCCCGTTCTTGGTCACTTGCTTCAGCCTATACTAGTTTCTTGATGGGGTAACTATAAGCATAATTGTAAGAATATATATATATATAAACCAGGAAAGCTAGTTAAAACACGGAAAAAATATACACCAAGCTTGTGATTTACCATTTGGTTCATGTCTAGTGTAAACCAGACACACTTCCACATATCAGTGAAAATATCTCAATTCTAAAGAAACTCAATTAGAAATAACATAAACCTTGAGTGCATCATTATTTAAGATTCATGTTGAGAGTTGTTGTCTGATTCCATCCAAAAGGTTTTACTATAGAACACCCATCAATTAATCCAATGCCACTGAGACCCTCAACGGCAATCTTTCGACATAACAACTATCACCTGAGGCATGGAATTACCCTGAGTCCATTCTGATCTCGCAAAAATGTGTCCAGTGTCATCTGAGGCTAGCTTAGCCACATTGCCAACAGATTCGTCCCAATTGGACCTTTTGGAATTGATATCACTCAAATGTATTAGAATGTTTGGGGAAGTCTTGGTCTAACAATATCCACGACACCCCCACCCCTTGGAACCTAGAGGTGACCTGTCAGGAATGTATGATCTAAGAATGGCTCTTAAATCCAGACCCACCCACATTCCTAGTCCAGAATTTAATTAATGTTTTTACAGGAGTAGATATGACATAATCAGCAGATAAGGTTGTAACATGAAAAATAACCACGTACACCTGCATCACAATCCATAAATATAACAGAATATCATAAAAAATTTCAATGAAATATACATATCATATCAACCTCAATAGATAATTCACATTTAAATAATAAGCAGTTCAACATAACAACTTACCAGACAATATAAAATTCAGATCAATCTCAGCGGATAATGCACATCTAAATAATAAGTAGTTCAGCATAACAACTTGCAAGGGAAGATACATACCATATGAATCTTAGTAGATAATACACATTTTTTTAATTATAAGTTCAACAAAAAAAGTTCCAATGATCCATCAATTCAAGTTCATGTTAAAATAAATGTTTTATTATATTTAATTAGAACAAAAATGGTATTTGAAACACATGAAATTAATCAAACAACAAAACCAGAAAACAGACGATTACATCAACCATGTCATCAAACCCAAAAGGGTTTCAAAAATTGTTTCAATAATTCAATAAACTATTTATTTAATTTTAAAACAGTAAATAGGGGCTGTGAAATACACACAGTAAATTAAATATAAACCCAACTAAAGAAAAAAGAAACACTGACCTCATCGGGACACCCAAAGTGGTGTACGAACTTGTTGAAACAATTCATAAAAATTAATTTATGATGACTAAGGATGAAAAAATTAAGAAAACCCATTAATGTAATTAATATGGGTAATATTTCACAACACCTATAGGCATCGACTAAGGGCACAACAACGCGTTTTTATAAATTACATCGAAATGGAGGGAAAGTGAGTAGAGAAACTACCTTGTAGTCATAGATAACTCTAGGATCCATAGTGAGCTATGATTTGACCTAAAACAAATGAAAAACAAAGGATTTTAGAAAAACCACAAAATAGGGTAAAAATCATCAGTGATGAACTGCATGCAGATTACTCAACGAAAACACACGATTCCAAATGAACAACGTTAGGCTTTCCCTAAGGATTACTGCATAACTGATGGAAAATGAATCAGAAATCGAATGAAGGAGTATCAACCTTCTTAATGGGATACTGGTTGGTGTGACATGATTGAGGTGTGTGACGTTTTGGAGTTGGAGAGGGAAAGAG
This sequence comes from Viscum album, assembly GCA_963277665.1. NCBI lineage: Eukaryota > Viridiplantae > Streptophyta > Magnoliopsida > Santalales > Viscaceae > Viscum > Viscum album. The sequence continues at coordinate 837,391,403 of OY728164.1, read as the reverse complement.
GAGTGGGAAAAAATAATATAGAGAAAAGAATGAAAATGAAAGGAAAAGAAAAAAAGAGTTAAATAAAAGATAACGAAAAAAGTAAATAAATGAAAATTAAAAAATAAAACAAAATAATGGAAAGGAAAATAATAAAAATAGTTAAAAATGGGAATCCCCCATTTCAATTATATACATTTTCCCATAACCCACTCTTTATTTTATTTTAGAATTACTTTTTATCATTTCTTTCATTCATTTAAATATTCATTAAATCTCTTATTACTCTTTTCCAATCCATGACTAATTCTTTAAAACCCAAAGAATGAGCCAAAGGGCAACACGAAATTTTTCATAAAACATCTGCAAATATTTAAATTAAATAAAAACATCCTAGGACCTGCAGCGAGGTGCGCAGTCGCGCGCCACGAATGGCATAATTAATTAGAATGCAAAAAGTGAATAGATTTTCTACCTGATTTAGGTCAGTACGTTGCAATATAATATTCCAAGAGGTGATTAGCCTTTGATCTTAAGACATTTGGAGGGATGTTAACTCCACATCGATGCTTAAGGTATGTCAAATCCCTATCCTTCATCTCTTTTTGGTTTAGGGTTTACATATTTATCCTTTCACCATATGAATCTATACAAACCCCTTTTTACAATGAGATCTATGTTGAGGATTCGATTGGTGGGTGAACTAGTATCAAAATCTATGATTAAGGGTGTTAGTACAAATGGATTCGAGGTAGGTGTTCTATATGTTTTATCCCATTGTTCCATTATATATTTTTGAATGTTAGGGTTTGTTCTTGGTCACCTATTTTGTTATTTTGAATCCCTTGATGATTATTTTTAAAATGTGTATTTAAATAATTAATAGATTCCTTTATGGTTCTAACAGGATGCATCAAGGATGGATGGACCTATTTAGGGCCATGCATGTGGTGTGATAATATTCAAAGACCAAAAAATTAATTAAGAATGTGAATTGTCTTTTTGTGATAATGTATATCCCTTCGTGAGTTTTTTGACGTGTTTAATGGAAGTTAAAATAGGAAATGATAAATGTTTCTAGATCTATAAATGGATTAAAGGGTTGTTTTCTGTGGAATGGAAATGATTTAATTAGGATAATTGAGATTATGACTTGTGGTTTATGAATGATGACATAAATTCTTAAATGAACTAGTGCATACGAAGTGGTATATATGTTAAAACGGTTACGGAAATCGAAATGAGATATAATATTAATGGGGTTCCATAAGGGAATTGACGGATATATGAAATGGGTTGATAAAAAGGAATTAATGTATTTGTATAGTGTGCTAAGAATGGAAATTGGGAATTGGAATATATGGGTTACGTAATGTAAATAGAAAATGTGTTAATGGGTTATGGAATAATATTAGTTTTCTTGTTGATTGTTATGGATTTTGATTGTTTTATGTATTGTTTTTTCTAGGATGTGATATGATTGTGTGTGGTTAATGGATGAATAAACATGTGTAAATTGATTGAGTTGTTGGACAATGGACTAAGGATCATACCACATGTCAAGTGGGAATGATGCTTTAACTCCACACAAAATGTTTGTGTTAGGGAATGAAATGGAGCTCTATTACCCTAACAACTTCAATCTAGCTAGACTGAGGAATCTAGGTGAGGAATTTGTATTGTCTTCATGTATTATCCATATTGAGATAAGAATATTACTTATTCTATTATGAAAAATGAAAAAATACTTGAATCATTTTCTGAAGGTTATAAATTTCAAATCCCTAGATTACATGTTGATAATAACCTATTTAATGATGACTATACACATTAACAATTTGGAACCATGGTTAGTGACAGATAATTAATTATATTTAACTAGTGACCCCTAGATCATATTCTAATTTATGGTCATTTATTTCATAAATTAATGAAATATCATTTAGACTAGATATTTTGAAGACACTATTGGTGGTGGACTACTGATTTGTACTCACATCCCACTCTGGCTGCAGTTGGGGGCCTGATTATATTTTATCCTTGTAGGTCCTGATATGGGAAGAGGTACAATGCACTGGATTTATGTTTTGAATAGAAAATGCATGGACGAGGTTCCAGACTAGCAATTAGGAATGTCTTATGGATTATTTTTTTTTCTTTATTTTGGGGTTGATTAAAATTTAACGTAGAATGACATTACATATTTACTATTGGTTGTGGATTGTATACAATTTTGGGAAATGGTTATTTATTAATATTCAATGGTTATTCTATGTTGTTTCTTTTATTCAATTTATCCTCTACTATTTCTTAATCTATTAAAGAGTGTACAGTCTCCTCATTTTAAATTAAGGTCCTCCTTGATAGTTGGCATCCTCTAGTGTATGTGGAGGTGTGCTTGAGGTCATCTGGAAACCCAGCTCGAGGCACAGGGTTAGTGGATACTAGGATGGAGACATAAAAAATTTGTATTAGATGAGTTCATTAATGTGACTTACTTTTTGGGAATGGTATATAAGAGGTTAGGTTGAAGTTAGGCCTTTTAATGAGATCATTCTTGGTAGTATTAAACCCATGTTTGAGGGAAAACCCCGGTCACCCAAGGTGGGAATTTTTGATCTTATTGTGTGCTGTTACATTTGATGATATTTACTTTTTGTGTGATGAGATGTTTATCTGATGTGATGGTTTTAGGATATTTTTCTTATGAAAAAAATGGAATGTGATTATGGATTCATACATCATTCTACGAACCAATGTATATCAGTGACATGCATCATGGTAGGAAGACACACAAATGACAAGTGAGCGAGACATAAGGGTAAGATACATTTGAATTCAAAAAAGTGGTGAAAATGGTGTTTAATGAAACAATTTAAATGTGTTAGAAGGGAATTAAAATATTAAATAATTATCATTCATTTCTTTATAATAAAGGGGTGAATGTTAACTAAAATTTTGATGATATAACATGTGATATGGGAATGGTTTGAAATGGTGTATATGGAAATTCATGTAACCATGTTAGTTAGTCACCCTATGTAAATCATGGTCCTAGATAATGATTATTGAGTGTAGATTTCCAAGTAAGATAAGTCATGTTGGATAGTTTATGAGAAATGATTTATTTATAGATGGTTTTTTGACATTCATTTAGGTTTTCTAAAGATTTAGGATTTGGGTTCTAAACCTCGTGTTTGGTGTTGTATAGAAATTTCACCATGAGGACGTGTGTCTGTTAGAAGATTATAGGAAGTTAATGAAATATCACACCAATTAGTGTGGGAAAGATATATAGTGGTTTATGATTAATGGGAAGAGAGGTTTCATGATAAACTTTATTTTTTTATGTAAATTATGGAATTGGACCCCTGTTGGGTTGCACCAAGTATGTTCGAGCGGACAACAAAGTTTCATTTGTTACACCCTCTGACATTAACAATTGTGGGTGGGATAGAGGCATTCATGATATGAATAGAGATTATAAAGAAGGGCAATGATAACGTGGATAATCCTTCTGAGATGCGATCCAATTTAGTAGCCTGTATATTTTGTTGAATGGAAAAGTGTTTGTAGGATATTATGTTTTAGATAGAGAAGGATGAAGGAATGGTGTTGAAGTATTTTCATTAATCTTTTCTGGAACATTACAACCCTAAAAAATTTAGGAAGGATACTTCTATGTAGTTTATGAGTTTGAATTAGGATTTTTCATCAGTGATATAATATACTAGTTCTTTGATTGACTTACATCATTTAATTTTGATGGTTGTTGGAAATGAAGAATATATGTAGAAATGATTATGGGTTGGAATGAGGAATGTTTTCAGGTCTCAGGTGAATATCATTTAACAGAAGATATTTTTAGAGATTGTGGACCATAATCATATCTCATAAACAATCCAAAAGTGAGATTTAGATGGTGGACATGTGGTTCTATCTATGAAGAAATGTGGTATAGATTTTTAGATAAAGAAGCATTGTTTATAGAATTTCCAATATGGAGAAAGAGTGAATAGTATTCAATATAGTTGGAAAGTTCCATAGGGTGGTGACATGATATTCTGTGACCAGTTTGGTAGGCCAGGGCACACATGGTTCAGTATCCTAATCCACCAGTCAAGTGTGGATCATGTGGTAGTTTTGGACATATAATGAGGTTCTATGAGAACCCAATGCAGTCAGGCATAGATTGAGGTCAGAAGAAGATTTTTAGTTCAGGTATGGGGCATATCACCAAATATCAAGAAGGTAGTTTGATCTCTAAGGATCATACCACTAAGGACGAAGGATGTGGAACTCTTGTGCGAGACTGTCTATTCTTGTAGGGAAGTGTAATGTAGGGTACTCAAGCTAGAACCCAGGGTGGAGGGACATATCATCTTCATGGAGTTTAGTCCTCACCACATTTTCATGATGCTAAAACATTTACCATTTTAATTATGATTCTTATATATTCATTGATATTTAATACATTATTTGATAAATGTGACACAAATTCATTTATTTTTTCAATGTTCATAGTTGTTTTTTGATTAAATATGGAAAGTGTTTGTTTGGTTATGTCAATCGATAATCTATTGGGGGTATAATTTGTGGATATTAGAGAGTTAATGGTTATAAATTAGAGGTTGGTGGATGTCATATCCCCTGGAATATATTGGTCCTTGATATTTCATGTTTTGATCTGATTTTGGTTATAGACTTGATATTGGGGTATCATTCCCAAATCAATTTTTACTAATGTCAGGAAACATTCAGGTCTCTATATAGAGCGACTTATGTCTCTTGTGGTGAGTGTAATGTTCATGAATTCCACAAATATACACATTGTTAGTAGTTTGGGTAATTCACATCCTAGGAAAGAGGTAAAACTTATTCATTGATGTATCTGGTGTTGTACATGGAGAAGTTTTGATTAAATATGGAAGAGATATAGAATATGTGTCTAGATAGTTGAGGCCTCAAGATAAATATTACCCTACTTATGATCCTGAACTAGTTATTTTGATTGATTACTTTAAGTGTTGGATTACTCTCTTGTTGGGAGAATGGTTTATGGTTTTTCATGACCATAAAAGTATAAAGTAAATATTCTCCCAGTATAATTCGATGCTTCTGTAGTGAAGGTGGTTCAGGTAACTGATTTCTATTGACATTGATTTGTTTTGAACAATATGAAAAGGGAACAATATTTGGAATTATTGGATTTGGACGACATAGAATCAGGTGGTTCAGAAATACATCTCCAAGTGAAGAATGATTTATTTGTTTGATGATTTGCACCTGGAGGTGCAATATGGGAATATTTATATGACTCTTGAATTAATATTATATGAGATTATGATTTTGAGTCTATTCATGTAAATTCATTTTGAGGATCTAGAGTGTTTTTCAGGAAGTAAATTCTTAAAAGTTGGAAGTCACCTTCTAGTTGGACTATTTGTGATGATTGGATTATCAGTGTTTGTGACTATGTGGTTATGAATGTGTGTATATAGTAAGATTTGATGCATTAGTTCCATGCATCTATGTGGGTAGTGCATAATATATTTACTATGATGTATAATGATCTTCGTAGGGTTTTTGTTTATTGGAATGTAGAAAGAGGTTGCATGTTTCATGGAAGGATCCTTCACCTGTGAGCAGGTGAAGGCCGACAACAAGTTCCTATGTCATTTGTTATAGTAATTGACCATTTCGAAGTGGAATTGGAATGATATAATTATGTAACAAAAAGTGGTTCCAATGAGGACACCTAAATACAGTGATGTGATTTTTGTGGTTGTGGATAAGTTGACTAATGTGGCTCATTTTTTGATTATCCAAGAATCATACATGGTTGATCAGTTTGGTGATTTATATGTTTGACTGATAGTGAATCTAAATGGTGTGACAATAACAATAGATTTGGATCATGATTTTGAATTTAGATCTTATATTTGGAAGGGGTAATAGAAGTTCCTCGATACCAAATTATTTTGGAGAATGACTGATCACCCACAAACGAACATGCATTCTAAACATAAAATTCGGGTATAAGAGGATACGATGAGAGTTTGTATTCTAGTTTTTTTATACAATATAATAGAGGATATATCTTATTCATTTTCGTTATAATAATAGTATTTTTTATTTAATGCAGATGGAACCTTTTGAGGAGCTCTATTAGAGATCATGTGGATTTCCATTGTGTTAGTATGTGGGAGTGGAGTTTGAGATGTTAGGATCAAGTATCGTGAAGGAGACATTAGATAAGGATCAATTTATTTATAATCATATGAAAATAGCCAAAATTAGGTAGAAATAATATACAGATTGATTTTTTTCCCTCTTGAGTTTACATTGGGTGATAGCATGTTTCTTCATGGGTTTCCATGGTTGGGTTACCATTGAATTGGAAAAAAGGGAAAGTTGGGGCCCACGTATATAAGACCATTTCATATCATGGAGAGGATTGGATCAATGGATTACCGATTTTCTATTCCAAAACAAAAATCTGTTTAATGAATAATGTTTTTTATATATCGAAACACCTGCAGTATCAACCTGATCCATCTCGTATGAATAATGTTGAAGAGGTGGACCATGATACTGATGTGTCCATTGAGGAGCATCTGATAAATGAATTGTACAATAGTGAGATGGTCTTGCATGGAATTTTTTTTACCATGGAATGAGTTTTTTGGAATAATGGTAAATTTCATGAAGAAGAATAGGAGTGAGAGTCGGATGCATGAGCCCAATGGACGAATATCTTTTCAGTAGAAGCTCTAAAATGCATGGAAAAGTGGGATGAGGATGATCCATCATAAGGTGGGTATGTTATTATAACATAGAATTCTAGGAGGTATGTATATATTTAAATTTATGTAAACATCTCCTTTTTTGGGGTAATTAAATATTTCCCTACTGTATGTTGGGACATAGGGTTGTTCTGGAGGTTCATGACATGAATGGAAGGAAAACAAGGACAAACTGTGAAAGCCACATAGATGGTGAATGGTTAACTAAACAGAGTGGTCTTCTCATGAAAACCATACAACATTGGACAATGTAATTATGCATACTAATAGAATGTAATTTCCAACCTGACCCAAATTCTCTAGGATATTGGACCTCTTATGGGTTTTTCATAGTTTGGAAAATCATGGGGATAAATTGTACCGCCCAATAATGTTCATAAAGATAGAAATATTTCCACATTTGGTTTTTTTGATCTAACATTGGATTCTCCTACATTTAACCTCATGCATCCTCAGGGTTGAACAATTGAAACCCAATCATTAAATATAAGATTCTCATTCAATAGTTAGTTGTTTGAAGCATCATTGGTTTCATATCGATGTTCTGGGTACGTGTAATCCCTATCTTCTTTCTCTTTTGGGTTTAAGAATTTCATCTTTTCCTTACCTCCAATCAAATCACTAAAACCACATTTTCTATGTTATCTAGGTTGATTTTTTTAATGGGGGTTAAATTAAGATCTAAGGAAATGATTATGGGTGATAACACCAGTAGATTTGAGGTAGGTGGTCTGCAAGTCATATACGATATTTTTTGTCGATTTGTTCTTGTTCAGTTTTGTTTTTGTCACCGCTTGTTGTGATTTTGATTTCCATGAGGTGTTTGAGTCAAATTATTGATTAAATGATGAATAAGAACCCTCATGGATCTCATGGGTTGAATTGAGGTTGAATTTAAATATTTAAGGCCACCCTTGGGGGGCACCAATATTCACAGACCCAGAAATTAATTATGAATGATCAAGGTATTTGTGTGATAATATAGATCTATTTATGAGTATGTTAATGTGTATAATAGAAGTAAAAATAGGATATGGGTAATGTGTCTAGATTTTTTAATGACTAAAAGGGTTTTTTGGAATTGTACAGAAATGGGTTAATTAGGATTATTGATATTCTAACATGGGGATTATGAATTATGATATAAATCCATCGTAATGTGAGTGAATATGAAGCCGTAAATTTGTTAAATTGGTAATGGAACGTGAAATGTGAAATATTTTTAATGATATTTTATAATGTAATTAATGGATATGTAAAATGGGTTGATATAAGGGAATTATTGATATTTTTAGAAATATAATCTTGGGAATTAGGCATTGGACTAAATGTGTAATGTATTGTAAATGGAAAATGTGTTAATGGGTTATAGAATAATATTAATTTCAATAATGATAGTAATATAATATGATATTCAAATTTATTGTTTTTTTGTTATGATATGTATATGTGTAGTTAATGGTTGAATAATCATGTCAACATGGCTTGGGGTGTGGGACAAAGCACTGGGTCTCCTCCCACGAGTCGTGTTGGAGTGATGCTCTTAATGCACCCACAATGCATGGGTTATGGAAGGTGAAAACTATCTATTTTCCTAATGGTTGTATTCCACCGAGACCGAGGCTTAAATGTGGGTATATTTGGATGTTGTGATTTATTGTCCATAATGTGATAGGGACATGACTTATTCAGTTATACAACTTGATAAATGAATTGAATCATTCTGTAAATGATGTAAACTCCTACCATATGGATTTCATGTAGATAATTAACTATGTCATGAAGAATAACAACTAAATAATTTGGAACCACAATTAGTGATAGTTATGGAATGATTTTTAACTAGTGTCTCCTGATTTTCTTTTATTTTCAATTCATTTATTTTCAATTCATTTATTTTATACATGCTTGTACTATTTTATATGAAGTATTCTTTAGACACCATTGGTGGTGGAATACATAGATGTACTCACACCTTTCTCAGACCACCATTGGTTACACAATCATATTTAAAACATCTAGGCTAAGATAAGGGAAATTTAAATGTTCTATTGAGTTTGGTTGGTCATTGTAAATGCCTGGATGTGGTTATGGTCTTGGAATCTAAATTTTTTATGGGATTTCAATGTTGTATTTTTTTGGGTTTTGTTCATCTGGTATAGTATCATTACAAGTCAAATTAACTTTTGGTTGTGGTTTGTAGTAGTTTTTTAGAAATGGTTATTTACACATTTTAATTGGGTTTTCCTTGTTTTTTTAATATACCATTTATTTTCTTCTATATATTTATCTGGTAATTAGCTATAGTCTCCCCATGTGAAATTTTAACCCTCACTATTTGTAAGAGTCCTCTAGTATATAGGGAGGTTCCCTTGATACAATGCGGAAAACCCGACTCGGGGAACTCGTTTAGTGACTCCCAGTACGAGGATGGTACATTAGGATTGTCGAATATAGTCAACAAGAGAATTTTTCTTGAAGGTTTATTAGAAATATTACTCAATAATTTTAAAATAATGTTTGTTTATTTCTCATATCATACTGAGGAACCATGTCTATATAACGTGGTGATGTGTTGAGGATTTTGTGAATAATTATTTGTATTTACAGAGAGGTTATAAAAAATTATTATGTTGATTAGAAGAATAGTTTGTAGAATAAATAATTTAAATAATATTAAATAAACTATTATATAAGGTGTTTTCAGATAAATAGAGTTATTCGGTGATTAGAAACATATTTCACTAGAATTTGTTTTTTTATACATTAAGGAACCATATAGAGTATTTCAAAAGGAATCAATATGGATAATAACAGATAAACAGAAGATGGGGTATACTGGATGATCCCATTTGTTGAAATATCACTAGACCAAATGATCTTTTTCCTACTCATGAATATTAATGAAATGTAAATAAGTAATTTCATGAACAGAATATGTGGGGAAATTAAATTATGTATTATTACAACATATTGAATATTTCTTGTATAGGTTCATCGTGATCTTCTAAAAATCTATATTATAACATTTATTTATGATCAAGGTCCCCAAAAAAATATTATGAAAATAAAAAAATTATTAATAATTATAGTTACCCAATAAATATCCTTGATCCTAGAATATGTAAATGATGACAATAAAATTGAAACATATATATCATATACACATTACAGATTATAAACACAACTAATAGTAAATTACCTCAGGTAAAAATCAACTAAAAGATAAATATCAACATAGAATATTATTGTAAATATGATATTATATATCATAACATATCATCTAATGTAAAACTAAAAAATTAGAAAATATAACAATATAAGATGGCATATAATCCATGAAACCCCAGACATACATGATGAACGAAATATTAATTCTTTAAATTTAAACATTATAACATAGATATTAAATTTGTGAGAATGAATAATATTAACTAATTTATGATATAAATATATTTCTCACATAGTATAAATTTATTGTAAATTTTTAATTAAATATTCAGTCATATTTTATTAAAATAATTTTATTCCAAAAAAAAATTCATCAAAAATAACATTGTTCATTTTTATGAGAAAATATTATAATATTTTTTTAAACATTTAGATAATATATATGTTGAAATGAACATTAAATTCAAAAAACCATGTTAATATGAACATAGGATGATATTTTTTAATTTTTTGGAATAGATTGATTTTCCAATAAATACTCAAAAGCACCAGTTTTTTAATATTTTCATTTATTTTCAAAAAAATTATGTAAATTAAAAGTACCGTTATGTTATAAATATTATTTAAGGTAATATGAGTAATATTTATTTATATAAAATTTAATTAATTACATTTTAATCATTTTAATACATGAATTTATTATTATTTTATTTTTACTCTAAAAAATGAATACTCATTAAAATAATTTTTCGGTGTATAACGTATCTCCATAGTGATTAATTAAATTAAATCATAATGTGGAATTTATTAAAAATATTTATAGACTACATATATTTAAATTTTAATTTTAGTTCATATAATTGTTATTTTCTGCCATAAAGAAATTATTAGATCATCTTTGGCTTAAAAGATTCATTTCATGAAAAACAAATTTTCATTGCATTTATATGTATTAATATATATCGAATTTTAAAAATTATGTTAATTTATTAAAATAAAATGGATTTATTATTAGGAATTATAATAATTAATATTTTATTACAATTTTAGCATATTGTGCTGTCATAATGAATAGTGGAAATAGTAAAAATTATTTACAGTTGTTAAGGATTAAATGTGTTTATAGGTGTGTTCGAAAAAAAAGGTAAATGATAAAAATAAGCATAATGTTTTCTAAAATATTTTCAATATCCATATTTCGAAATTATATCACATAATTCCTGATAATGGTACATTTTAGATCTATTTGGAATCAGAAACATGTGGGTATAACATTTTCTTTTCCAAATTTCCTTGTGCTTCCTCTACCCCACAAATAAAATGTCACTATCTCAACACCACATCACACATCCAAATCCAATTTTATAAAACAATTTGGATTAAAATAACTTCTTAGATTCAATTATCATTTCTTATATTCCTTTGTTACTTTATAATAAGCTCAAAATATTAATTTTCTTGAAAAATTTATGAGGTCGTTCCAAAAATCAAGTATCTTTCTTAATAGAATGTTCCATAATTCTTATTCTACTTCACTAAAATCAAAATAAACCGTGAATATATAATAAAATAATTGTATCCCATATATTATAATGTTATTATATTAATTTAATAACCTACACACATATCATCATTTGTCTTATGAGAAAACAAAACCATTGTTCTTCTATATAGAGGATTACCGCCCAATGATCCTATTTAATTCATTTTACATCACCTCCTCTCATTAATTATTATAATTATTGAATAAATTTAATATTTTATATTCATGATAATTTTTTATAAGGAGTATATAATATGAAATTAGTTTTTTACCATTCTGTTCACTGATAATGAAAATCTCGTTCATGCGTACTTATTGACTACCACCTCCATGAAGCGATGTGATTCTTATTTCAGAAAAAATACACATTGATGATAAAAGTAGTTCATTTAAAGAATAAAAATGATATTTATAATATAATTATCCATGTGTAATGAAAATATAATTATTTCCTTCTTTATGAAATTATCATTGAAAAATGGAAATGTGTGTCATTAATATGTACAAAACACCATCTCGATTTTTAACAGGGTTAGGATCACTCCGCCTTTATTGAAAATAATAAATCATCTTCTGAAAATTGGGGGATTATGTAAACCATAACAATATCTATGTAAGAATTCCACAATGTAGTAAACTAGTAGTGAAAATGGACATGAACATCTAATAAAACATAGAATATAGAATATGAAAATGGAATAATTATCATTACCCCATACCGAGAAAATGAAGTAGTATAGTTAGTAAATGATAAGCATTACCCCACCTACCAAAATTTTTTTTTGTGATGGATACACAATGATTCATAGAATCCATACAACATTGAGAAGTGAATTAGAGGCCAGATGATAGATTTCGCTACAGTTATCTCTCTTTTGAACTGCCCACCAGATGTAGCATGTGTGAGAATCATATAAATTCACCCAATCTTTCAAACTATTGATGTTTTTTATATATAAGATAAATACCATAAAAACATCTGAGGTCGACATAAATGTTAAACTAATAGTATATATGAATGTATGTGATAAAAAAAGGACTGATAAACAAGATAAAAGTTTTCTTAAATTTCAATAATTAATAAAATTTTATTATTAAAGATGATACAAAATGTAAGAGATGATTTTGACTAATAGAATGTGAAACTTAATCTTAAAACAATTTTTAAAAGTTATAATGATTTATTTTTTAAATATTTTTATACCATATATATGTTTATAAAATTAATTAATGAATATATTTTTAAGGATATAAAATAACTCGAATGGATATTTCTATTTCTATTTATAAATTTTCATTTTTTGTAAAAAAGTAATCACTTTGTTCAATTTTTTTATCATCATTAAAATGAAATAATAAATGTTTTAATTTAATTTATATGAAGACAATGACTTTTTCTACTACTTTAACCATTATTTTATGTGACTCATTATTTAAAATATTTAATTTCAAATAAATTTAAAAACCCAATATCCATATTTAATGTAATTTTTGTATTGAAATTGGGTTTTTAATTGAAATAGATTTATTGATATCTGAATATATTTCTCACACATGTGTAAAAACGTTATTGATGTGTTTTATAAATAAATGCTACAAAAATAAAATGTTTTATTTTTGATATGATTCAAATAAATTTTTTATAATAACATGTGATCCCACTATAGCTTTTACGAAGGTTTGATCCCTATTTTTTCAAAATATATGATTTTTTGATACCCATTATAGCTAATGATATAATGTGATGAGCTCCATTATAGATCATGATTCGATGGGTGAGCCCTATTATAGCTCTTTAATGCATTTGGTATTGATTATGTACTCCAAAAATTTTTATTATAAGTTGTACATATGTTCACTAAATTCAGAAAGGGTTCTATGATGATTATTTACCAAATAACCCACATTTCATTTCTATTATTTCTAATGGATTTTGAATGAAATAATTTTTTTTACAAAAAGTAATATTAGAATAGATATAATACAAATATGATGCCCTTTCATGGTAGAAAATGAAATTTTTTATTAAATGAGTTTTCAAGGGTTATCATTTTTTTTCATTTTTTTTCATCTTTATTATTTTTCTATACATTATTGGTCTTTCTACAATCATCACACATTTTCAAAATATTTTTCAACTCATGTAATGATCGGTAAAGGAAAAAAAATCGAATATGAATGTCATGAATATTTTGAATGAAATCAAAAAAAGTTTTATATAAAATTATCAATATTATAGTATAATTTTATATTCAGTAAAAGCATGCACATAATAATTTATTGGTTTTTATGTATAATTTATGTACTAATTCTCAAAATAATTATAAAGAAATGATCATTGTGAAAAGAATGTGAATTTTATTATAATTCATCTTTATAATTTAACATAAATGGCAAGTTCTATATAGTTTACATTATATATTTTTTTAATAATTTATTATTTAGGATATTATTTTATCTAATGATAAAAATACACTATAAACAAATATATTAGAATAATATCGAAATTTAGGTTATTTTAGAGAAAATGAATTTTCTGTATATGGGATGGAATGGTTAAAGATATAATATAATTTATCCTTTATAGAAGATTGTTTTGTATTGTTTATTTGATATAATCATAGTCGTTTTTTATTAAATATCCACATATAGAAAGAACCAAAATAATAATGTATGTGAAGGAAAAATCATTTGTTTAATAAGGAACAAAAAAGAATGTCAGTTATTATGAAAAATATTATGGTTATTATTAATTTTCAATAATGAGTTTTGGAAAACAAACATCAACTTAAGTGAAATTCTAACATTCCATATAAGTGAGAAATGAATATCTGAGGATGATTAGTTGATATTCATATGAATAATTATTTTTTTACCATATGTGTAAATATTGTTTGAAGAATTACATAGGAAAATATCCTTAGAGAACTAAATGTTTTTTATATGTTGTAATAGAGGTAATAATGTATTAAATATATACAAAACACGGATTTGTCTACACAAAAATGATGAAATATATTCTTTACAGGGAATAAAAATAATTTTTTAAATCTGTGGAGTACGATAATTAAGAAAATCTAAGTCCAAGGGGAAATATCATTAGCATGATCAACAAGATTGTACACATAAATTTATAGAAATACATAATTCAATTAATATTGATTACAATAAAATGTTAAATAACCATTTAAAGGTATAGACTATATAATGACTTTTGTATTGAAATAATTGAATCTTAGGACACAATTAATATTTTTCTTTGTATGAAAGAAGTATTTAAGAATAAGATTAAAACATTATCTGTATGTTATGATGAATATTTATGGATGATGGTGTCTACATATAGTGATTTGATAGTTACAATGTTGTTAATGAATTAATTATGATCATATGATTCGAATAATTACTATTACTTCCATTTTTTATATGGTGGGAGCAGTTTATGAGTATTTTACGGAGCTTTGATAGACTAATGAGGTATATAAAATGTTATTCTTAACATATAAAAATTTTACTTTAGGAATAAGTTTCTATTAATTATTTGGACATACGATTAAATGGATTGATAACCATTTTGGATAAAATTATATTCTTCGATTAAGATTATTTATTAAGAAGTTCAAAAAAATTACAATAATATTATAAGAGTTATATTTTTATAATTTTTTTAAAATAAAATCATTTAACACCATTCAAGTCCATGGTTCTTCAAACCACTATAGAAGGGAGACATCATTGAATCACCTACCACCTTAATATGTGATTTTTTGGTTACTATAATATTTTCATTACTCAAACGTTTTGGAAGATAATGATTTAGTTAAATGTTGGAAAAAATGTATTATCAGTAACATACTCATGTGTTAAAAAAACTGAATTGGTGATTAATTAAATTTCAAAGAAATTCCTAATTTTTGGAACCATATATGATTTAGGTAAATAGAACAATGTAGGATTTCATTTGGAGTGAATGATCACTTGTATTTATGAATCATATATGAATTTAATATGACTTTATTTTGATTCTTGTTATTTATTGGAATTATTGGTATATGTTAGATATTGTTTGATTAAGGTATGTGAACTTTTTTATTGGACTATAAATATTATTTTAGATATTTGGATCAAATATTAAAACAACCTTGTATGAATATGTGATAAAAACATCAAATTTGTTTGTCCAATCATAATATGGATGTTATTTTAGAATTTTAAAGATAAGTATTTTTTAAATAATTTACACATTTTATGTTCATTAATTTAATATTAATCCCATATTTAATCATATTATGTTCTTTATTGTATTTTTTTGGAATTATCACACAATATTATAAAAACTTTGGTTTTGGTATTGACTAAATATTTAAGGAATATCTTATTATCATTATTCTGAAATATGTGATTATTTTGATGTGGATTTTAGTAATCTTGGAATAATAAATCGTAAATGATCATTATTTGAATAAAATTTTGTGATTGTGTTTGATAATTTTTAAGAATAAATTTTACATGTCTTGCATGTATATTTTTTATGTGCTTAATGTAGATGGTAATGTAATTTATCAACTCTATAAAAGGTATATTGGAAAAATTCACACTATTACCATCATTTCTGATGAAATCTATGGTATGTTCACCCCTATTTTGTTTATGATTTTTGTTGTTTAATGAATATTTCATGATCATTAGCTTTCTTGTGATCAAATATCTCGGTCACACTACAACATTATTTAGGCATTTAGATTTTTTCCATGCTTATATTTTATATTCCCATTTATGTTTTCTTAAATGGAATCCTAGTTATGTGTTATTCCATTTAAACATCATATTTTCATTTCTCTTTGAGAGAAGATGATTCAATAACCATTTTTACGATTTGGGATTCCGGAAATATATTTTCAAATTTAAGAGATATGATTAATGGGTTAATGTTGAAATTGTGGTGATGAAATTTATTGAATGGGTTTGGATGTACCACATATAAATTTTAGTAATAAATATTATGTAACATTAATTATAAAATATATATCAATGACCATAAATGAACCCTAAAATGTTATTAATTATATATGACAATTATAAACTAGCTAATATATCCTAAGGTATGAATAATATAAACTAAATAATGATATATATATATATGTGTGTGTTATATTCATATAAACATAATTTAAAAATACATAGTCAATTTTAAATCATTTCTTAGTAATTTAATTTTATTCCTTCAAAATATGATTTGTAAAATAGTATTTCTTATTTATTCATATGAAAAAATATTATAACTAAAAATTTGAAAATATTATAAAATTTATTTTCTGAATTTAAATTCATTATTAAATATATATTTTCAAAATTTGTAGAAGGTGTAAATTTTTGAATTAATGGAAAATATTTACTTTTTAGGGAAGAGTAAATAATACTGATTCATCATATACAGTCAATTAATATCCATGAAATAAATAAACTCAAAGTATCATTGTTATTTTAATTTTATTTAGCTTAACATAATTATTATTTATGTTAATTTTAACTAATTTCGTACAATTAAATTATCGTTACTATAATGCCCGATATTTAACATTATTTATTGTTATTTTAGGTCTATAATTTGAAATTCAATCACATCAGGTATCATTATAGGTTTAATGTTATTGAGAATTAGGATATAACTTATATAAATCATCATTATTATTATTAAGTATACCGTTCTTTTCACTATTAATTTTTTTCATGAAACAAAAAACATTTAATCAAACTGTGGTTTCATTTCATGCTTAAACATAACAGCTTTTCAATGATACCACCTTGAATAAATTATCCTTCAAATTCAATGATAAAAATTTCAAAAATTTGAATGATCATTAAAATATTAATAAAGGATACAAAAAATGGAAAATAGTTATCTTTTTGAAAACACGTAAAATATGAATACATTATCATCAAGTAATAATTTAATACTTTATTAAAAAGTAAATAATATTACTAAATATAAGATCATTGATTGCCCATTTTAAACCAATATATTACCATACAAATCGACTAAATCAGATAGGAAATATAAAAGGTTAGTTGGGAAATAATCATACATGAATGGAATAATGATATGGTCAATATCCACACATATCATTATTATAAATTCAATATCCATATGATGGACTTCCATACACAATACATTGGAGGGTATAACATAACCACCCATCCATGATTAATCATGGACCCACCCATCTTGGTTTCTCACGGAACCCCTATCTTTTTTTATCATGTAACAAACTATCAAATGTTCATGTACAATTATATAATCATAAAACATAAATGATTTCATTTATCAACAATTCACTCATTAAATTTCACATAAAATCACTAGAAATCATCTCAGGATATTGAAATAGTCGATTTAAATTCAAACCAATTTTAAATACCAAAATACCAAATAATGGAATACGGTATTTCTGTTCAATTTTAAAAAATAAATATATATTATATAGGATTCCAAATATCAATTATTGGTTTTGGAAGTGGAGTGGTCGTTGTTTCCATATAAGATAAAAAAATTCCTTCTGTTATTTAGTATAACATTCCATATAAAATTACTCATTTTTAATGAAATTATATGTTAAATGTAATTATTATACAATGTATGAATAAAGTAATGTGTACATTCAAATATTCTTTAATGAAAGGAGATTGATATGGAGTCCCTTACAAAGATCATATCATTAGATCAAGGATTAATAAATGGAATAATCATGGGTGGAAATTATTAATCAGAAAAGTATAAGTGGATACCTAGTATAAAAAAATCAATGGTCATTAAATATATTAATATAAGAACATAACCAATTACATATATATTTGACTCAATGAATGGATATTAAGTAATGATTTCCCTCACTATGAGCCTGAATCTTCATATAAAACAATTATGTTCATGAATAATAAACATTTGTTAAGTTCTAAATTCATGAGAACCTTTTTCATGTTTATAATACCTTTTATATCACTTATTACCATGTTATAAAAATTACAGAATTAGTTAAATTCATATCAGATGCTTTTTTTGATGTTCGGTACATGAGTACAAAATGAGCTTGTTATGATTAAAAATTGTCAATGTGGTTAAAATAAAATTATATATAGAGTATTATTCTAGATTTTGATATCATATATATCTAGTGTATATGTATTTTTAATAATCCATAATATTTGGATATATGGAATGAAATTATATTTTCATGGAGATGGTAGGTCGTACGTACGCATGAACACTACTCTAATTTCATTGTCATATTAAAGGATGAAAACATAACTGATAGATTGGATTATTATAAATAAATTATAACAATTATGTTATATTTTTTAAATAGTTTCATTAATAAAAACCTTTATATGTTCCATGCATGTCATTACTGAGTCATATCACCTTGAGGGGTTAGTATTCTACACTTCCCAAAATGAAATAATTGTATTTAAAAATTAGGGAAAGCATAAAGTTTTGTTGTAATAAAAATTACAGAATAATAGATATAATATAAATATAATATAATATATATATATATATATATATTTCCATAATAATGGACACCATTATTGGTGGTGGGATGAAATTGAATAATTATCGTTTCCTGAGCCCGTAGTTCTCCATACGGAGAAACATTATGTCCTATTTCTATTAAATGGAGGTGTCTGTAACTGTATATAGAAAACTCAGCCTAAAATAATCCTAGTATATTTATGATATATATTTTTACAATATAATGATCTAAAAATAGTTTTTGGTGTTGGAGTAGCCAAAAAATAAATAAAATGAGCCTGAGAGATGTCATTGCCTATAAATTTGATAACTCCTTTTTATTTAAGGGAAAAGAATTTCTTGAATTGACATATGGCCAATATAAGCCTTATAAGATGAATAGAGGTATGTTTGGATTCTATTTGAGTAGATTTTGTTTTATCCAAGGGGCTTGAGTGGTGTGTGTATGTCAGTAGAGGTGATGTCCTTTTATAAGAGGGAAGAGGGGAACATTAAAAAAGGATTGAAATATTATATTATTATAAATTGGTATTCGAAATATAATAGAAAAAAAGTCATATATGTAGTGGATAAAATTATTATTGTTTTATATACTCTCAACCAAATGTTTTTAGATTAGTACATGTGAAAAATTTTACCATATCATTCAGATTTAACAATTAGTTAAATAAATTTACTCTTACAACGTCTAATTGTATTTTTACACAATATTGTAATATATTGTAATTATAAAATTATCAGGGAACCTCAAGATAATCATTAATGACATTTTTAACATTATCTAAGTCAGTTTTCCATATCAAATATTGTCTTGACTATTAAATAATTTAATAAAATTGTTTTTGTTTGAAAGAAATCACTAATGTCAATTATGACACTATTTATTAAATGATTTTTGTTAGTCATAAACACATGATTAATTATCAAAAATTACATTAACTCAAAGATAAAATGTTATAATAATCAATAAAATCCGTGTATGTAATCAAAATTGTCAAATTAAATTTATTTTATATTTGTAATTTAATTTTTTTGAATCGTTTATTTATTATGTCTTCGTTGCATCATCTTTTTTCCATAAATAAATTTATTTATTTAATTTAAATAATTGGTAAATAATATAAAATTATGTATAAAATCGTATTATATATTTAATTATTATTTTTAATTTAGTATATTTTTTATGTAACCATATATTATTTTTTTCAAAAAATATACATGTTTATGTTATATTTCTCTTCACATTAAATAAATTATTATAACAAGTAATTATAACACACAAGTCCATCCAATATTCCAAAAATATCATCGTAAGGATTTTTTGTGGTCTCCCATTGTAACACCTCGAGCTTCCACGATACGCTTCTCATTCAATAATGCAATAGCGTGTGTTGTACGCAACCTCGAGCTCTAACACACACCACAACTAATTAAACTAGCCGTTGTGAATAGTAATACCTACTTTTTGAAATTTTATAAATTTTATTTATCAAAATGGACTTAATTTTTGGATTAGGAATATCGAAATTAGCATATGTTGAATTTTTTGTATTTTTATGAGAACTTCTAATTTTTATGAATAGTGAAAAATACTTAAAAAAAAATTTTTAAATCAAAATAATTTATTGTGAAAAATTATACTATTTAGTGGTTTTAAAGTATAATTAGAATATATTTTTACCATTTTATCCAATGGTGGTCATTAGAATTAATTTAACATTGAAATCGGACATAAACAATTGCCAATCTTTTGATATAAATTGTTTCTTAGAAACACGCCATTTTTTCTAACAGCGGGAATTAATTATAAAATTAATTAATGCAACTTATATGTTTGGAATTTTTTAAAATAGACATCATTTTGGAAATCGGAATATCAATTATAGCTTAGGGTGAAATTTTGGCTTTGTTCTGAAAAACATCAATTTTTGATGAATAGTGAAACCACTAAGTGGTAGTTAAATAACTGATTTTTCATTTAAATGAAATATTACCACTTCTGTGATTTGATTTTCAAAAATCCGACATACATGGTTGTCATTAAGAAGTAAAATGTGGTTCAAGGAGATTAAAATAATTTTTTTGGTGAATAGTAACTTTTAAGTTCTTAATCGCGATTAGAGGTAAATATTGTAGTTTAAGGTACAAATAATGTTTTAATAACATGAGATGACCATGAAACTTGTCCTACTCCTATTGGATGAGTCATGTCCGAACAAGACAACCCATGGGTCAACTTGGGGACCCCATGGAGCCTCATTAGTTGGAAAATGACATTAATATATATTTATTTAATGTTAAAATTAAATTGACACAAACATGAGTTGTTTTACTAAAACAGTTTTTAAGTGGGGTTACACAAGTCCAAATTTTGATTATAAATATTAATTAGAAAGCAAAAAAGATTTCCTACATCATAGTATTTTTTTTATAATTTTTAGACATTAAATATATTAAATTATTTATGACATCATTATGATGCAGCGATGACCTCATTATTTAACGATTTTAAGAAAATAAAAGATAATGTAAAATACAAGGCTTAAACTTGTCCAAATACTATTGGATGGGTATATTTCTAACCCTTATCACCTTAGCCACGAATTATATAAGTTTGGGACTTTTAGAATCCGAAAATCATTGTGTAATAATGTAACATTTCAATCTTTCCAAAAGTGCCCCTCCTCTCCACTTATAAAAGGCCCCCACCTCTTCCACCTTATTCACACCATCAAGCCATTTGGCTCGGCCAACCCCTGCCCAAATACTCTACCAACTTCCCCCTCTTACTCCTAGAAGCCTCACTTTGGGAAGAACTCTTCTCAAGGAAGCCTTTGGATCAAATCAAAAAGAGTTACCCGATTTTGAGGTAATGTCTTCTCTAATGTTGTTTTGATTTATTTTTCTTCTACAACCCCCTAAACTCTTTTTATTCATTACTTTTGTAACAAAAACAGTATCCTCAATATACTAGGATGTTGTTATAAGAAGTGTTCGAGCTACACTTACACACACCTACATCTAATGGTTAAAGAACATATGGTTTCTGTGGATGTCGAATTTTTTCCTCACGAAACGATGATTGTTCAACACTCATATAACACCTTAAAAGGTGGCCATTAAGATGTCACTATTTTTATATATGATATATAATATTTTTATGTTTTACTTATGCTTCTGTATTTCTCATTTATGGCATAATTTATGATATCCATTATGGGTAAAACGTGATAATTTCATTTTAGGAAGTGCGGACTACCGCCCCCTCAAAGTGATTTGAATCGTTAATGCCATATGTGGGATGTATAAAGGATGGATTAAATGGTATTATACACTATATTATACTGGAATTATATTATACATTTATATAATTATGATTTCATTCCATTAAATACGAAATATAAATGAAAGTAGCGTTCATGCGTACGTACGGCTTACCGTCTCCATGAACGGTGCATTTCATTTCTTACCTCTAAATGTAACGTAATATTATAAATGAATGTATATACTGTATATATATGATATATATGATATCTACATAATTAATATAATTCTGGATATAATGGATATTTCACCACATGAACAACTTTTAATTATAAGAAGTTTATTTTGACTGAAGTACCAAAGATCAACAAAACGACCGTTATTAACTTAAATAATTACATAATGTTCATAACATGGTAATAAGGGATATGAAAGCAATAATGAACATGAAAAAGGTTCTTAAGTAAATAGGAATTAACTCTATTTTATTATTCAGGAGGTTAAAGAACGGTCGAGTCAGGACAAGACACAAGGTAAGGAATCTTCTTAACCCAATTTCTATTCTTTGGGTTAATCTCCTACTTTCAAATTATGTCATGATATTATTATTTAATATCTTTTATTTGTACATTATTTATGTGTAATTATAGTGAATACACATTATAGATGTACATTATTTAAAAAAAATGATCTTTTTAAGGACTTCGCCTCAATCCCCTTTCATTGAGGCATATTTGGTTTTGTACACAATTTTCTTTTATACGGTGTATAAACCCCTTTGACTTTTATGTTTATTCAAAAGAAATAATTTTTATATGAAGCGTTTTACTAAAAAAAAGGGAATGTTTTTCTTTCCGTACATATGCGGCGACAATGACTTCTCCACCTCCATGACCATTATTTGAGTTTCGGCTTCCTCTACAAGCCATCATTTTTTTAATGAAAAATAAATACAAAGTTTTAAAATTCTTTTATTTTGGTATTGGAAATGGTTTTGAAATCGTTTTTATTTTATCAATGTGTTGTATTTATATCATGTGATTGAAATGTGGAAATGTTACGTTTCCTTTATGCATGTTTTATGTGATACGATTATGTTATGGTTTATGATATTTTTAAACCTATTCATATGAGGAATGCATTGGACTTAATAAGTGATGGGCGGAGCCCGCTATAGCTCCTCGATGCATCGGCAGGTCTCATGAGACAATCTAGTGTCTTGGCACGAGGCCTTGACAAAATCTTATTTGTGGTCTTGGCACGAGGCCTTGGCTACATGGTTATGATAGTATGGGAATATGCATTCCATCATTATGAAAGTGGTTATTGATATTGCATTTGATTATTCGACCAGTAGAATATCCATATGAAGAAGTGAATGGCATTATCTCATTTTACTTTTGCCATATTATGTTGAAGTTCAAGTTTAAAAGGCTTTTGTTTTAGTTATACATCGCCTTAAATGTTAATGATTATTTATGAAAACTTCCGCTATATTGTTAACCTTACTGAGCATCTGAGCTCACCCCTTTCAATGTTTTAATATTTTCCAGGATGTGAAGAAATATTTTATGAATGACCTACAGGGATTGTCAGAAGAGGATATGAGTGTGGACTATGGAGACTTTGTTATTTTAGTTTTTCACTTTATGATGTCATGTAAGATTTATGAATGTATCTAGTGTTTCCAAGGCTACTAAACTAATCGACCTTTCGATACTTGATCTTTTGTGATCGTGCCAATGTTACGAAGTAATGCACCGACTCTGGGTAGTTGGGGTCGGGGCATTACACCCATGACAAATGAAATATTATTATGAAACATGTAAGGGTAGTTTTATATTGTTATAATACTATTTTTAACATTATTTAATTAATTTACACTATAACCTTGGTAAATAAATATAACTATGGAAGTTACATTTTATAATTTAAAAAAAGATACCTATTTACATAATCTTTAGCATATGATTCCATACATGGAATAATTTTTCATAATTATAAAACCAATCATTTCATTAATTCATTTATAATTAATTCATTTTGTTAAAACCAAAATGTGGCGTTTTAAGAAGTAAAAACTAATAAAAGACTCTAATTTGTTTATGTCAAATTTAAATGTGATATTACTTATAATGAAAAATATTGGATTAAATGATAAATAAATATTATAAATATAATATAAAACCTATTAAAATGATATCAAATCAATAATATTAAATTAGAGTAAATGTTAGTTTTTAATTAAAAATGTAGTATTTTTTAATATTCATTCCAATATAAATTTTATCAAAACAATACCCACCAATGTAAATTTTGATATCCTGAGTCCAAATAAAAAGTTTATTTTTCAAATTGAATATATTAAATGTGCCAAAAATATATTTAAAAAGGTTTCACTATCAAAAGGTGGTAAAATGGTCTTTTAAAAATAATAGGGTATTTATGCTTGAAATTAGATGCATTCTCATTTTAAGACTCTAAAATTTATTGGATAAAAGTAAAAACATTATGTAAACATGTGTAATAATTTTTTAGATAGTTCTGACCTTTCATGACAATACAAGGGCTAGGTGCTGACAACTATTTAAAATAATAATAATAATATTGTATTAGTTTTCGATATAACTCAGTATTGTGTGCAACATATGATTTCGGACAAACAAATTATTGTGTGTCGAGTATGCTATCAAAAAGAGTTCCATGTAATGTAAAATTATTATCTTATTCATAAATATTAATATTTATTAAAATTTATTATTCTATAAATACCTGGGATGTTTCAAATTACACTGGATTTCAGTTTAATATTATTTTTAAACATGAAAACACATTTTTCTAAAAAAAAAATTAAATATCATAATGTATCCACATTTTAATTAATCAAAATAAAACCTAATTAATATTTATGTAAATTAAATTTATATAATATATATTTATAAACATTCACTGAAACTAATATAATGATAATTATTAGTCATAATGTTAATACAACATCATGTTATTCCTGAAAAATATATTTCATGAAAAAATGTAGTTTCAATATGTCTCTGGGTTTTATATTTAATTAAATTTTCCAATTTATTTGAATAATATTTTATAAAATGGATTACATTTTTATTATTATAATAATATATATTATATTAAAATTTTAAATTATTTGTTTTGACTTAATGAAATTTGGAATGAGTAATACTATTTTACCACTATTAAGGACAAAATGGATTTACCATGGATTAAAATAAAAAAATAATATTTTAAAATAAAAAAAAATTATAAAATTTATTATCTCGGAAAATTGTGATCACATATCATCTTATTATCTATATTTTTTTATTTTATTTATCCTTGTAGCATGTGTGAAATGTGAGTATAACATTTCCTATTCAAAAAATCAATATGTGTCCTCTCTCACTATTGTAAACAACACCACCTCTCCACTTTACATCACAATGAACATGAATTATATTTCATAAATCCATAAAAAAATAAATTCCTTGCTTACATAAACACTTCCTAGATTCCATGTTTAACTATAAAACCATCTAAGGATGGATTTTGGTTAAAACCTTAAGTGGTTGTTCGGTGAAGAGGTGTTATTAATAAAATACTGATTATTTTTTTAATTTTTCCACAACCATAATAACCTCTTCAACAATGGTCTTCTAATAACATCTATATCTACAATATTCTGATATTTTATTATGTTATTTTCAAAATAAAAATCCATCTTATCTTTTATCAAATAATAATGGATTCAAACATTCGAGTGTATGAAGATTTACCACCTCACAAGTCGATGAGTTTTTTTCCATTATCATCTCTGATTGATGTTTAAATTTTTTTAATTAGCGACTATATAATAGAATAATGAAATATTTAAATTATTAAATGATAATTTCATCATAATTTTTAATTATTCCCTTCACTAATAAATATAAAGGTTGTTCATGCATATGTTTAGACTCCTATCTTCCCAAAGATATGTGAATATACGGACATCACTGCATAACATGGATTTTATATATAAAAATATTTAAATAAATAATATTATTAATAGGATATTAGGATCATTCATGAATGGTAATATACTTCTTATATTCCTTCAACATTGATCTTTGAATAACATAAATTTTAGACATGCGTATTTATGCAAACTTAGTTCATTATTCTATTCAATATTTACTAATTTATTATATATTAGTTATTTATTTAAGAATATAATATCAATTTCATGAACATTTTAGTATTTAAATTTTCATAATGACCAAGTTTTCCTTTTTCATTAAGCTGAATTCATTTTGAAAAATAAACGTAATAAAGATAAAACATTTAAAGAAAATATAAATAATTAACTAATTTTCTATAGAATTTTAAGTGATAAAATAATAGTAGTAATAAAATATCGAATGGTTATTAATTAGAAAAATAATAAATTAAATATTATTATTCATGATGATAAGGAACATACCCAAAGATTTAAAAAAATAAGGAAAACAATTCATTTCAGCCTTATTTCAAATGTTTTCAATATTTATTATCTAAATATTTCTATTCAATGATATTCTTTATGAAAGTATATTTTGAATAATTTTTTATCATAATAACAAAATTTTGATTGAAATTTGTATGTCTCAATTTTATTTTTCAAATGGTTTTGAAATTTACATTATGATAGAATGTTTGACATTTTTTCAATAACATATATATTATTTTATTTTAACCAAAATGATATCAATGAAATTTTATAATGTAATAACCATTTTTAAATTTATTTTATTTATTTAAAATAATTCATTGAGTAATAAAATTAAAACCTTCATTCACATTTTTTATTTATTTTGGTATTAAAAATTTTATTTAGAAAGAAAATGGAATTTTGACATCTTAATTTGTTTTTTACTTGTTATTAAATGTTCTTTAAAAGGTTATATAAAAAATATCGAATATTATTATGTTTTATATGAGATATCATCCATGGATAAATTTTATGATTTCAGATGATCCTAATAAATCTTCTAAAACAAGTTTAACACTATAATATAATAAGATAATATGGGTTGAGTTCCATTATATCTCATGATATATGGGGTTTTCGCCATTGTAGATTATGTTGTGATGGGTGATCCCCTTTATAGATCTACAATACTTTTTATAAAAACAATTTTTTCCCAAAAAAAATCATATTCCATGACATCCTTATGGTTATTCAATCCAAAGGGGTTCTATAATGATGATGTACCATAAAAAATACATTAATTTTATTTTCCTTAAAATGACTTTTAGTGGAAAACATTTATTTTTCAAATGGTATGATAATTAACATCTTAAAATAATGATAACTCTATTTATTGAAAAAATGTATACCGTTATGAAATGGGTTTTCATGAGTTTATATTTTTTTTAATAAGACCCACCAATATCTTCTTTTAATGATCCTTAATGATATTTTTGTGTTCATCCCATGTCTTTAGTAAATTTCCAAAGCCTTAAGGATATAAAAATAGAAATGAAGAAACCAAGTTAAAAGTATAGATTATTTTCCATGAGAAGAAAAAATTATTTATTTGAATTGATCAGTATTTTTGGAAATGGACAACGATTAGATGAATTCATCATGTAATTAATCAGTATTTTGTGTATCATGAATTGACCCATTATTAAAAACTATAAAACTAAATTACCATTTTAGATTAAATAAAAATTCTAGTCTAAATTATATTGAATATGTATCGGATTATGGTTTTTATTGATATCTAAGGTCACCAAGAAATAACATACAATCCAATTCACTATTTTCCAATTATTGAGTAGTACAGTAACCATATACCAACTAGATTTAGTGATGATTTTTCTCCTTGGATGAAATATTTTTAATTTTTTAATGATATATCAACTAATTTCAATATTACTAATATATATATATTTACTATTTTTGTTTGTTCTACATTAAAATGATAAAATAATATAATTAAGTATATGTTGTGCTTATAATATTATGGAGGTTTCCCACTATGATGAAATCCATTAAATTATATGATGTTATAGTATTTAATAATTCTATGATCACATAACATTCTATGAGGGGACACATGTAATTTTAATTTCAGCTATAAGTACTCATATGTGGATGAGGCCTCTTCCTATGAATATTTAAATAGGAAAAACAAAATGAAATGGGATTTTGGGACCATAAATGTAATGTCCCCAACTAATAAGCCACTAAACTAGTGCTCCGATCCGGGTGGTTACATGACCTTAAGCGCGCCTCCCTGTTCGCCATAGGCTGCCGACTAGCAGCGGGGGTCTATGTAGTCATGTGGAAAGACTATACCCAATTTTTATCATAGTATGTCACAACATAAATATACTAATAGAACAAACAATAATCAATAAACTAGGAACCATTATAACAACAAATTCCAAAAAATAAATATTTCATGTCATACTATAATTGCAAAAGTGGACAAAACCCCAAAATAAAGACAACGACCAAAATGCCCAAAATGGTTCTGAAACCATGTATGGATCTTCCACCATGTTCTACCCATATCCATTCACTATATAACAAGGATTTTTTTCCTTTTATTTACTTGCAAACATGATGTCTTCTCGAGTACCCAACAGTAGCCCGAGTAGGGTGTGAGTACAACTCAGTAGGCCACCACCAATGGTGTCTACAAAATATCCAGTCTAAATAGATAGTTCTTCCAAGGGTATATTAATGATAATTACTATGTAATTATCTAAGGTACCATTATCTAGTTTAGATCCAAGACAATGCCACTTTGATTACCATTAATTACACACCCATTATCACCATTTACTATTTCATCACATTTCCATGGGTTAATCACATACACTAGGATACATGGGTCAAAGGACCACAATCACATGCAAGAGGGTAAACACATAAGTATCCTATTTAACTAGGACTAACCCCTCATAGCGACCATAAAATCACCTTGAAGCCTCAGTCTGGGTGGACGCAACTGTTAGGAGAATAGACCCTCAGTCCCCTTCCCTAACCTATGCATTTAGGGTGGAATTTAGAACCTCAGTCTTCACTCGACCCGTGTGAATATATCCTCATGTCATACCCCACTCTACAAATCCATGTGCACATGCTTATATATATGTAACCATCAACCATCCGAACCATTTCCCTTCAGAAAACACTATTCATCACAACCCACATGGGAAACCACATCATTCCTTAACCCATTAACACATTACCATTTCACATCATTTAACCATTCACCAAATTCACATGTGTTATTCCTATCTCATTAGTCATTCAACATTAAACCTATAATCTATCCCATAATGGTCTTTAATCTATTTACGCATTAACCCATTTAACCAATTCATCATTCCCATGAATCAATCATTTAACCAATTAACACATTAACCCCGAGGTTATTACAAAGTCTATGTAAATCACGTAACATATATTCAAAGTTCAACCAGCCATTCCAACACTTTTATCAAGGTCTCTACAATTCATTACAACAAGGTCACTTGTTTAATATCAATCCCTAAATCTGGGAAATGTTGGCACATCCCATAGATGGCCCCAATTAGGTCAAGTCTTTCCCAACACATCCCATAGGGATTGTGAGGGTTCCCATTTACCAGTTTAAACAAAATTTTTACCAAACATTCCAATGTTATCCAAAACATAACAAAAGGAAAGAAAGAACACAACTAAACATGCATAAATACCCAAATAATTATGGGATATCAATTGTAGACTACCTACCTCGAAATTGCGGTTGAATGCACTCTTAATCGAGTCCTTAGACGTCTATCCAACCAACATTCAGAGCTTCAACCTAAAACTTACCCAAAATTTAGGACTATAGTGATTTGGAATGAGAGGGAGAGAATATGAATACCCTAAACCATATATATAAGAAATGATGGAATTAGCCTTACCTGTAGCTTCGATCCACAACCAGCGACACCAAAAACGCCTATGAATCGAAGGAGAACCACCCTTGCAACGCATGGGTCGGCCAAGTTCATTGCAAGGGTTGAGAGGGGAAGAAATGAGAAAAATCCCGGGTGGGGTTTTAAAGCCCAGAGTGGAAAACATTCAATTTTTCCCAACATTATGTATAAGGCCCCGACCTTAAACCTTACTTAATATTGAATTAAATGAATAATTCACATTGAGGATCGTTTCAGGTATAAAATTTTAGATAATTTGGACATAACTATTACATCTCAAAAGATTACAAAGTAGACACTTCTACTAAGTTTCCATAAAATAAAAAATCTTAAAAAGAAACATGTCTAGTTCCATGTTTTAGACAGCCTGACATTTCCTTGATCCCATCCTTGACCCTATTCAACTTTATGTCAGGAGAATAAAATTTTAAAAAACATGGGATGATCATAAAAATCTCAGTAAGGGACACACAAAGAATGAAAACTATTAGTTTTACAAAACAACAAGTAAACCATGTATACTTTATCAAAATAATACTTTTCACCTTTATGAAGTATTAAAAACCCTTCACTGAATAAAAGATCATTGCTTACCCTTTTGTAACCAAAATATTACCATAAAACCCATATAAAGAACACATAATATATAAAGGTAACTTGGGACATAAACATACTTAAATGGAATAAACATATGGTCGACTTCCACACATATCACTTAATGGAATAGCCATACAGACGACTTCTGTAACAATGCATTGGAGATTATAACGTAACCACCCATACTAGTATTCATGGCACCACACGTCATATGGTTTATCACGTAACCACCCGTAAAATGTCCATGTACCATCATTACACATAAAATATTGAATATATAAACATTTCAATAACAACATTTCATTAGAAATCACAATATGTAATTCCAAGATATTGATTTAATCAATCCATTTTCAAAAAACATTTAAAAGAGATTTTTGAATCAAAGTGCCTCATAACACTTTGATGCTTTCAATTGAATTATAATTTTAAAAAATTAATGTCCATATAAATAAATAATGAAACCCATTTTGAAAACATGGACATTAATGATAAAGATTTATAACAATGAATCCTTAAAACATTTAAAATGATATTTTTGTTAAACAGATTTTAACAAAATGAGAGAATCTTGAATACAAATAATTGTGGAATAACATTTAATCCTAACTTGATAATATCATGAGAATAATAGGATTCATGATATAATATGTCAAAGGACAGTATACACACCATATAAGACTGAATTGGTTCATAACAACAATGAAGTCTCACGGGAAATTTAAATTGAGATGAAATCCATTATAAAGATGGTATCCTTAAATTAAGGATAAATCTATCACATAATTATTTGTGAGAAATATAAATAATCCCAATATAAGTGGATATTAAGTGTGAAACAATCAGAGGTTATTCACAAATAATCTTGGAAAAACAAAACCAAAGACATAGATATTTAACTCAATGAAATGAGATTGAGTTATGATTTCCCATACAAGTTCGAAAGAATTTATCAATGAGATGATTATGTGTAGAAATAGTATATCCAAACAAATTTTTGTGGAAATTTCAACATAGATACTCCATGCATAATCATGGCATAATAAAATAAATATGTAGAGGTTTAACCCAAAGAATTGAAAGTGGGTTAAGAAGTTCCCTTACAGAAATTCGACAGCCTAACGACGTCACATTAAAATTCAGAAAATGAGTTGATGAGAGAGAAAATGGTATCTCATCACTTGGACATAAAATTTACATAAATAATGATATATAAGGACATATCCCAACATAATAGTATGTAAATTAAAAGACATAACAAAATAAGTCTTTTAAAAAGAGGAGGGTGAAAGGTTCCCTTACCGACTTGGGTATCTTTCAAAACATACACCCCATGAAAGAAATCAAATAAAAAATTGATGAAATACTCATAAACGAAATTATATTACACAAAGAGTAGAACAATGGGCAGTAAATATACCACTCAAAGGAAATGGTGTCAAACATAGCATAAATCTCACAGGAATAAAAGTGAGATGAAAAATCCGTTACGAAAACTCGGCAGCCTAACGAAGACACTTAAAACATCCAAAAATGGATTTATGAGATCAAATAGGGTATCTAATAATATGTACATAACAATTACAGTATGAGTAATATAAAATAACATCCCCAAACATAATAAAGATGAGCTTAAAATAAATGACAAAAAATAGAGTACTTAAAACGAAAGAGAGAGGTTGGATCTCTTACGAAAATTCGGCAGACTAACAGCACCACTCAAAACATTCATAATGGATTGATGAGAGAAAATAGGGCCTCTCAACATATGAACATAAAAATTAAAGTAGGATTTATATAAAACAACATCACATTAATAAGAAATATGATCTTAAAATTAACGACATACAAGAGTGTACTTAAAAAGAAAAAGAGGGGTAGGATCCCTTACCACGTGTCCGACATGACTCGATCGTTCTTTAATCTCCTGTATAATAATATTTGGTCAACATTTAATTTCATAATGACCTCCTTTAAATATTATTATTCAGTTCATATAACGTATTATAATTTTATAATAATTTGTTAATAAAATGAGTTTATATCAAAAGTTTTTGTCGATGTTCGGTACATGAATAAAAATTTTACTTGTTGGAAAATAATTTTCCATGTAGTTATAGGTACATCATCTCCAGAATAGTATTGATTTTTTTAATATCATATATATCCATTATATATTCATTTTATATTATTCAATAAAATTTTGTGATAAAAATTAAAAGCATCGTTCATGGAGACGGTAGGTCGTACGTACGCATGAACGCTACATTCATTTTTTTGTCATATTAATGGAATTAAAGGTAAAAGAGAGAAATATATATTATAATTCCAGAATTATATTCATCATTTTGATGTAATATATGACATATATATCCCATATATATATTTACTTATAATAGTACATAACATTTGGAGATAAGAAATGAAATGTACCGTTCCTGGAGACGGTAAGTCGTACGTACGCATGAACGCTACTTTCACTTCTTTTTTTTTGTATTCAATGTAATGAAGTAATAATTATATAATGGTATATTATAATTCCATTAGGATATCATATTTAAAACCCTTAATTCCATCCTATATATGTCCCATATATTGCATTAAATAATCAAATCACTTTGAGGGGGCGGTAGTCTGCACTTCCTAAAATGATGATATCGCGTTTACCCATAATGGAATCCATAAGGGTATTACATAAATTAAAAATACAAAAGCTTAAGGAAAACATAAACATATTATATATAATATATCAATATAGTGACATATTAATGGTCACCTTTGAAGGTGTTTAAATAATATTGAACAATCATCATTTCGTGAGGTAGTAATTCGCCATCCACAGAAACAGTATGCTCTATAACCATTAGACGGAGGTGTGTGTTAGTGTAGCATAAATACTCCACATAAAACATCCTAGTATATTGAAGATACTGGTGTTTTTACAAAAGAAATAAATAAAATGAGTTTAGAGAGGTGGAGATGAAAAATTAAACAAAAGAACACTAGGGAATACATTACCTTAAAAACGGGTAACTCTTTTTGATTTGAGCTCAAAGGCTTCCTTGGGAAGACTTCTGCCCAAACTGAGGATTCTAGGAGTACGAGATGGATGTGGAGAGACAAAATGGGTTGGGTTTGTCTAAACCAATGTCTTGAAAGGTTTGGGTAAGGTGGTAGAGGTGGCGGCCTTTTATAAGAGGAGAGGAGGGGCACTCTTGGAATGTTATAAAAGGTTACCTTATTATAAAATGCTTTTCAGATTTTAAAGGTCCAAAATTATATATTTCTAGGATAAG
Organism: Viscum album; assembly: GCA_963277665.1. NCBI lineage: Eukaryota > Viridiplantae > Streptophyta > Magnoliopsida > Santalales > Viscaceae > Viscum > Viscum album. The sequence continues at coordinate 837,357,263 of OY728164.1, read as the reverse complement.
GTGATAAGAGTTTTAAATCAACCCATACAATAGGTTTTTGACATGTTTAGATCTTAGATTTTACATTATCTTTTAATTTTATTTAAATCATTAAATAATGAAGTAATTGCTGCATCATCATGGTGTATTAAATAAATTAATCTATTTAATGTATAAAAATTATAAAAAAACTAACATGATGTAGAAAATCGTTTTGTATTTCTAAATAATATTTATAGTCAAAAATATGACTTGTATAACACCATTTAAGTTTTTTTTAGTAAAACAACTCATGTTTGTGACATTTTAATTTTAACTTTAAATAAAAAGTTATTTATGTCATTTTCCTACCAAAGTGGCTCCATGGGGTCCCCAAGATGACCCACATATTTTTGTGGACATCCATGACACATAAAATGAGTGGAGGACATATTTATAGGTCATTTAATATTATTAAAACATTATTTTTACATTAAATTACACTAATTACCTCTAATCGCGATTAATAAAATTTAAAATATACTATTCACAGAAAAAAATTTCGTAATCCCATTGAACCACATTTTATTTCTTAATGACAATAATTTATGTCGGATTTCTGAAAATCAAATCATAGAAATGGCAATGTTTCATTTAAATGGAAAATCATCTTTTTTTAATACCACTTAGTAGTTTCACTATTCATCAAAAATTGAAGTTTTTCAGAAAAATACCAAAAAAATCACCCTAAGCTATATTTGATATTCTGAATTCAAAAATGATGACTATTTTAAAAAATTCAAATAATATATGTTGCATTAATTAATTTAATAATTAATTCCCACTGTCAAAATAAATAGCATGTTTTTAAGAAACAATATCTATTAAAAGATTGACACTAGTTTAAGTCCAATTTCAAAGTGAAATTATATCCAATGACCACCATTAGATTAAATGGTAAAAATATATTATAAATAAACATTAATCTAAATTAAAAATATAATATATCAATATAAATAAATCAGATTAAAAGGTGGTTTTGAATTAAAATTCAACATTTTCAATAAAAATGATCTTTATCGGAAAAATAACAAATTTTTACACAATGTAAATTTTGATGACCAGATTATAAAGAAGGATTTTATTTTTTCAAATAAAACATATACAGTTGCCAAAAGTATATTTAAAAATGGTTCTCCATCAAAAGGCAGTTATTCGACCTTTTAAAGAATATTAGAAGATTTATGCTTAAAATTATATTCATTCACATTTTAATCCTGTAACATTTATTGGATAAAAGTAAAAATATTTGACAAACATATATAATCATTTTTTAGTTAGTTCTGTTCATTCCTGCCATTCCAATGACTAGGCGTTAACTACCATTTAAAAATAATATTATTTTATTATTAGAGTGCAACGTACGATTCCCAAGAAACTCATTGTTGCGTATTAGGTACGCCATCGAGCATAGCGTCCTCTTTAAAGTAATATTAATATTTTATTCACAAATATGGATAAATATGAAATTTTCATATTCTTTATTTACCTGTGGTGTTACATCCTTCCCCCCTTTTGGGAATCGCATCCTCACAATTTTAAAATTGGGATTTGAAACTTCATTTAAAATCCCACATCGGAAGAAGAGTTAGTAAAACTATCACTATAAAATAAGGAAAGAGAAGTAAAAAGGTCAACCAAGTTAACCCGTACTAGGATTCATTGTTGGAAAACATGGACATGGTGGAAAAATCAAAGGGTCATGTTCTGAGGGAGAGTGATAGAAAACTTTTTTAGGAGAAAGTTAACCACAAGAAAATCACAAACTTGTGGTAGGTTAAACGGTATTTGATTCCCTAGTTGGAAAGTTTAATATAAAACATTTTTTTAAGTTAATTTTCATTGAGGAATTTATTTTTTATCTTAAGGAAACATACTTACTTGTCTTGTTGACTTTCATCTTTTACTAGATGTTTTACACAAACTCATACTTTCCCCAAATGATGAGTATTCAGGAAGACTTTTTTACATTAAGAGAGCTATAATCAGCTTCTAGAGAATCACTTAATCCACAAAAGAGAACTATATAATTCCCATGTCTTTAGACTTTAACAAAAAACAAAACCAAAGAGGTCAGTACAAGATCAGATAATCCAGAAAAGGATAACCCTTTATAAAAAGAAAATCTATTCGAAATCTCCCAAAATTTTTCCAACAAAACCTAAAGTTAAACGAAGACCATTTGATAAACAATTTTTCCATAAAATTCTTCAATGTAAAAAAAACTAACATTGAAACCCAAATATTTTAAGGATTTGATCACACATTTTCCAAAGGTACATATTAAAATTTATCTCCAAACAACATTAGTTTCTCTTAAAGTCTCATACAGAAAAGTAATTAACCTAATCACATATCCTTCATGATAGGTTAATCATTTTCATAGATATCCCAATAAAAACATACTATTGATTCCTAAAATCATCTAACTAAATAGAATTATTCAAACTAACTAGGGAATTCATGTAGTCCAGTGGTAGGCGATCAATACCAGTCGCACTTTGGTTGTGGGTTCGATTCCCACAGCTTTGTCCGACGAGACGGGTTGTCACACGGTCTGCTTGTTGTCCTTTTTATAAAACTCCAAAAATAACCCTAACAGGTTCTAACCTCAAGTTTATCTCAAGTCATTCATATTCCATCATATCATATAGTAACCCATAATTACATCAAAAGTAAGGATCATATAAACCCTAATGGTTAATTATTACCTAAACTTCCACATCGATTGGTCATCTCGTATATGATGCATTACATAACATAACAACGTTCAAGTGGTTGATCATGACTCCTTGATAGTTGGTTTAAGACAACCACAAGTTTCCTCATTGAATCCCCCGTTTCATCTGGTATCTTAATCAGAGAACCACCACAGTTTCCTTCAACCCCACTGTCACTATGGTGCTTGCTAGATCCATCCATTTACTAAAACCAGTAATGTCAGTGTGAGTATACCAACAAAATTATCATGTACTAATGAGGAAGATAAACACTAAGATATAATTACTCAATCACTTAATCTAAAAACTATGACTTTTTCTGAAATCCTAGCTGTTATTTTAATGTCACTTATGCTAATAGAATACCATAACCTCTAAAGTTATCTAAACCATCCTTTGATACCAACTATAAGGCCCCAGCCTTAAACCTTACTAAATATTGAATTAAATGAATAATTCACATTGAGGATCTTTTCAGGTTTAGAGTTTTAGAGATTTATGACATAACTATTACATCTCAAAAGATTACAAAGTAGACACTTCTACTATGTTTCCATAAAATAAAAACTCTTAAAAAGAAATATTTCTAGTTCCATGTTTTAGACAGCATGTCATTTCATTAATACCATACATGACCATATTCAACTTTATGTCCTGTGAAAAACATTTTAAAAAACATGGGATGAGAATAAAAAGCTCATTAATTGATACGCAAAGAATGAAAACTATTATTTTTTCAAAACAACATGTAAACCATGTATACTTTATCAATATAATACTTTTCACCATTATGAAGTAGTAAAAACCCTTCACTGAATAATATATCATTACATACCCTTTTGTAACAAAAATATTACCATAAGACCCATATAAAGAACACATAACATATAAAGGTAACATGGGACATAAACATACTTAAATGGAATAACCATAATGTTGACTTCCACACATATCACTTAATGGAATGCCCATACATCCGACTTCCATACCCAATGCATTGGAGGTTATAACACAACCACCCGTCCTGGTATTCACGACACCACCCGTCATATGGTTTATCACGTAACCACCCGCAAAATGTCCAAGTACCATCATTACACATAAAATATTGAAAATATAAACTCTTCAATAACAACATTTCATTTACAATCACAATAAGTAATTCCAAGATATTGAATTAACCAATACATTTTCATAAATCATTTAAAAGTGATTTTTGAATCAAAGTGTCCCATACCACTTTGAATATTTTAATGGAATTATAATTTTAAATCATTAATGTCCATATAAATAAATACTGAAAAACATTTTGAAAAAATGGACATTAAAGATAAAGATTTATAACAATGAATCCTTAAAACATTTAAAATGATATTTTTGTTAAACAGTTTTTAACAAAATGAGAGACTCTTGAATACAAATAATTGTGGAATAACATTTAATCCGAACTTGATAATATCATGAGAATAAATGGATTCATGATATAATATGTCAAATGACAGTATACACACCATATAATAGTGAATTGGTTCATAACAACAATGAAGTCTCAATGGAAATGTAAATTTAGATGAAATCCATTAAATAGATGGTATCCTTTAATTAAGGGAAAATCTATCACATAATTATGTGTGATAAATATAAATACACACAATATAAGTGGATATTAGGTGTGAAATAATCATAGGTCATTCACACATAATCATGGAAAAACATAACCAATGACATAGATATTTAACTCAACAAAATGAGATTGAGTTATGATTTCCCATACAAGTTCATAAGAATTTATCATTGAGATTATTATATGTAGAAATAATATATCCACACAATGTTTTGTGGAAATTACAACATATATATTCCACAAATAATCTTGACATAATAAAATCATGATGTAGAGGTTTAACCCAAAGAATTGAAAGATGGTTAAGAAGTTCCCTTATAGAAATCCAACAGCCAAACAACGTCACATTAAAATTTAAAAAATTAGTTTATGAGAGAGAAAATGGTATCTCATCACTTGGACATAAAATTTACATAAATAAGGATATATAATAACATATCCCAACATAATAGTATGTGAATTAAAATACATAACAAAATAAGTCTTTAAAAAAGAGGAGGGTGAAAGGTTCCCTTACCGACTTGGGTATCCTTCGAAACATACACCCCATTAAAGAAAGACAATACAACATTGATGTAAATACTCATAAAATATATTATATTACACAAAGAGTAGAACAATGGGAATTACATATACCACTCAAAGGAAATGGTGGAAAATGTAGCATAAATCTCACGGGAATAATAGTGAGATAAAAAATTTGTTATGAAAACACAATAGCCTAATGATGCCACTTAAAAAATACAAAAATGGATTTATGAGAACAAATAGGGTCTCTCATAATATGAAAATAAAAATTAATGTATGAGGATTATAAAAGAACATACCCAAACATTTGAAAGATGAGCTTAAAATAAATGACATAAATGAGAGTACATAAAAAGAAAGAGAGAGGTTGGATCTCTTATTAAAATTCGGCAGCCTAACAGTGCCACTAAAAACATTCAAAATGTATTGATGAGATAAAAAGTGGCTCTAAAAATATGAACATAAAAATTACAGTATGATTAATATAAAATAACATCCCAATAATAAGAAACATGAGCTTAAAAATAATGGCATAAAAGAGTGTACTTAAAATGAAAGAGAGGGGTAGGAACCCTTACCTCGTGTCCGACATGACTCGATCGTTCATTAATCTCCTGAATAAAAAAATTTCGTCCATTTATAATTTCATAAGGACCTAATTTAAAGATTATTATTCAGTTCATATAAAATATTATAATTTTATAATAATTGGACAATAAAGTGAGTTCATATCAGATGTTTTTGTCGATGTTCGGTACATGAGTAAAAATTGAACTTGTTGGAAAAGAATTTTCCATGTAGTTATAAGTACACCATCTACATAATATAATTGATGTTTTAAATATCATATATAACCAATATATAATCATTTTATAATATTCCATAACATTTGGAGATAAAAAATTAAAATCACCGTTCATGGAGACAGTAGGCTGTACGTACGCATGAACGCTACATTCATTTTTTTGTCATATTAATGGAATTAAAGTTAGAAGAGAGAGATATATATTATAATTTCAGAATGATATCCATCATTTAGATATAATATAGGACATATATATCAATTATATATATGTACTTATAATAGTACATAACATTTGGAGATAAGAAATGAAATGTACTGTTCATGGAGACGGTAAGCCGTACGTACGCATGAATGCTACATTAACTTCTTCTTTTTTGTATTCAATGTAATGAAATAATAATCATATAAAGGTATATTATAATTCCATTATGATATCATATGTAATACCATTAATTCCATCCTTTATTCGTCCCACATATGGCATTAATGAATCAAATCACTTTGAGGGGGTGGTAGTCCGCACTTCCTAAAATAAAGATATCATGTTTACCCATAATGGAATCCATAATGGTATGCCATAAATGAAAAATAAAGAATATTAAGGAAAAAATAAACATATTATATATCATATATAAATATAGTGACATCTTAATGACCAACTTTGAAGGTTTTTAAAGAATATTGAACAATCATCGTTTCGTGAGGCAGTAATTCGCCATCCACAGAAACAGTATGGTATTTAACCTATAAACAGAGGTGTGTGTAAGTATAGCTCGAATCCTCATCATAAAAAAATCCTAGTATATTTAAGATACTTGTTTTGTTACAAAAGAAATAAATAAAAATTGTTTAGGGGTGTGGAGAATCAAAATAAAACAAAAGAACACTAGGGAAGACATTACCTTAAAACGGTTAACTCTTTTTGATTTGAGCTCAAAGGCTTCCTTGAGAAGAATTCTGCACAATGTGAGGTTTATAAGAGAAATAGATGGATGTGGAGAGACAAAATGAGCCAGGTTTGGCTGAGCGAAAGGCTTGATAGGTGTGGATAAGGTGGTAGTGGTGGGGGCCTTTTATAAGATGAGAGGAGGGGTACTCTTGGAATGTTATAAAAGGTTACTTTATTATAAAATACTTTTCAGATTTTGAAGGTCCAAAATTTATATATTTTAACGATAAGGTGATAAGAGTTCAAAATCCACACATCCAATATGTTTTTGACATGTGTAGATCTTAGATTTTACATTATCTTTTCATTTTATTTAAATCATTAAGTAATGAGGTAATCGCTGCATCATCATGGTGTCACAAATAAATTAATTTATTTAATCTCTAAAAATTATAAAAAATATATATTGATGTAGGAAATCTTTTTAGGTTTCTAATTAATACATATAGTCCAAAATATGACTTTTATAACCCCATTTTAATTTTTTTAGTAAAACAACTCATGTTTGTGACATTTTTTGTTTTACTTTAAATAAAAAGTTATTTATGTCATTTTCCTACCAAAGTAGCTCCATGGGGTCCCCAAGTTGACCCATGGATTGTATTGGTCGTCCATGACACATCCAATGACATTATGACATGTGTCTAGGTCATTTTATATTATAAAAACATTATTTTTACCTTAAATTACACTAATTACCTCTAATTGTGATTAATAAAACATAAAAGTTACTATTCACCAAAACATTATTTTAATGCCATTGAACCACATTTTACGTCTTAATGACAACCATGTATGTCTTATTTTTTGAAAATAAATTCACAGAAGTGGAAAAGATTCATTTAAATGAAAAATCCGTTTTTTTATCTACCACTTAGTGGTTTCACTATTCATCAAAAATTGAAGTTTTTTAGAAAAATACAAAAAATTCACCCTAAGCTATATTTGATATTCAGAATTCAAAAATTATTTCTATTTTACAAAATTCAAAACATATATGTTGCATTAATTAATTTAATAATTAATTCCTGCTCTCAAAACAAATAGCATGTTTTTATGAAACAATATCTATTAAAAGATTGACAGTAGTTAAAGTCTTATTTAAAAGTGAAATTAATTCTAATGACCACCATTGGATTAAATGGTAAAAATATATTCTAAATACACCTTAATATAAATTAAAAATATAATCTATCCATATAAATAAATAATATTAAAAGGATGTTTTGAATTAAAATTCAACATTCTCAATAAAAAATGATCTTTGTCGGAAAAATAACAAAATTTTACACAAAGTAAATTTTGATGTTCAGATTATAAAGTAGGATTTTATTTTTTCAAATACAAAATATAAAATTGTCAAAAGTATATTTAAAAAGGGTTATCCATCAAAAGGTGGGTAATTGACCTTTTAATGAATATTATATGATTTATGCTTAAAATTGGATTCATTCGCATTTTAAGCCTCAAATATTTATTGGGTAAAAGGAAAAATATTTGACAATAATATATAATCATTTTGTAGTTAGTTCCATTCATTACCGACGTTCAAATGACTAGGCGTTAACTACCATTTAAAAATAATATTATTTTATTATTATAGTGCAACGTAAGATTCCCAAGAAACATGTTGTTGCGTATTGGTTACGCCATCGAGCATAGCGCGCCCCTTAAAGTAATATTAATATTTTATTCAAAAATATGGATAAATATAAAATTATCATATTCTTTATTTTCCTGGGGTGTTACATTAAGTGGCCACATCCTTTGTCCGCATTTTTTGGAAAACCGTGCGCAAACAGTGTGCATGCCACTATCCAGAGGAGGAGGGGTCGCACGATTTAGCCGCATGGTTTGGAAAACCATGCACAAACCGTGTTCATGATTCTATCCAGAGGAGGAAGGGTCGCACAGATTATCCTGGGCATGCCGCACAGTTTTCCTGGTCGTGCGCAGGTCGTGCGCCTTGGCCTGTCTGGCCCAGATTTCTTTTCATCCATGCCCCGAGCCCCCAGAACATCCCCATGGCCTCTCCCACATTCCAGAAACATCCCTTGAATCCCAAAACAAGGGATTCAACCAAAACATAATGAAAACATACCTTTCCAAAAAACGGGATCTTACAACCTCCCCACCTTACAACAGCTCATCCTCGAGCTGAGTTTCCAAGCCTCATTGATCCACCGAAGAGAGGAGTTCGGGCCAATGAGCCTGCATATCCGATTCCTGCTCCCTTGTTTCTTCATGAACTTTCCCATTCTTCCATAGTACATGAACTAATGTCACAACCATACCTCACAAGACCATTTCACTATCATCAACCATAGGAACCGTATTCTCCTCAAAGGACGCATTACACTCAGGCTCCACATCCTTGATATCAACCAAGTGAGATGGTTTAGGGTGATACCGTCGAAGCTGCGACACATGAAACACATCATGAATCCCACCATACCACTGCGGAAGAGCCAATTGTTATTCCACTCATTTTATCCTTTCTAGAATCTCAAAATGTCCCACATACCTGGGTGCCAACTTACCATGCTTTCCAATCCGTCGGTGACCCAACCTTAATGACACCCGAAGGAACACTTTATCACCCACCTCAATCTCAATATGTCTATGCCTCCAATATGCATACGACTTCTGCATACTCTGAGCCGTAACCATCCACTTACTAATCAACATAACTCTCTCTGAAGTCTCCTGCACGATACTTGGCCCCAACAACATGGATTCACTGGCCTCTTGCCAACACAACGGAGACCTACATGGTCTCCCATAAAGCGCCTGAAACAGTTCCATCTTAATCATAGCCTAAAAACTATTATTGTAGGAAACTAAACTAACAATAGATGTCTCTCCCAAGATCCCCCAAATTCCAAGTCACAAGCTCTTAACATGTCTTCCAACACTTGGATCGTACAATCCAACTGCCAGTCCGTCTGCGGGTGGAAAGCCGTACTCAAAAACACCTACGTTCCAAGCACCATATGCAACCCTTTCCTGAAATGTGATGTCAAATGCAGTTCTTGGTCTGAAAATATGGTTTGTGGCACACCATGAAACTGCACTATTTCCCGAACATAGAGCTCACCTAACTGGTCGACTATAAGGGTCTCCTGAATCGGTATGAACTGAACCACTTTCGGTAACCGATCCACAACCACCCATATTGCAACATTATTCTTTGGAGTACATGGAAGACCCATGAAAAAATACAATTTCACATAATCCCACTTCCATTCTGGAATGAGAAATGCATGCAACAAACCACCTAGGAATTGATGCTCGGCTTTCACCTGCTGACAGGAAAGGCACTGTGACACAAAGACTACAACTTCCTTCTTCATCTCAGGACACCAAAACTGCCTTCAAATTTCATTGTACATCTTGCTAAAACCAGGATTCACAGACCACATTGATGCATGGAACACACATATCAATTCTTCCTGCATACACTCTGGCACAACCACACAATCACGAACACAGACAACTCTGTCCACACTGATGGCCTAACCAGAAGGTAGCTCCCCATATTTAAGGTATTACTTCATGATAAATCACTCAGGATCATCAATATGAACTTCCATAACTCATCTTAAATTCATCGACTTCATCGTTATGGAAGCAAGAGTGACCTGACCATTTTCTTCCAACACCTCCAGGTTCTTCTCTACAAACAAATCCATCACCTTCCACTCAGTACTGGATTCCTAAACTACATGATTCCAAACCTTCCCGCTTAGAGAATCAGCAACACTATTTCCCTTTCCCGTCATGAACACCAAATCAATGTCAAAATAATGGAGGTATTCAACCCATCCTCACTGCCAAAGATTCAGTTCCCATTGTAAGAAGAGGTACATTAAACTCTTATTGTCGGTAAACATGGTAAACCGTTCACCCAATAGATAGTGCCTCCAGCACTTCAAGGCGTACACTACGGTAGCCAAATCATGGTCATGAGTGGTACAATTCCACTCATGGGGTCTCAACTACCTTGACCCTTAAACCACCACCCACTCATATTGCATCAACAAAGCCCCAAGTATGATTCCAGACGCATCACAAAACACGATTTACTTCTTACCTGGCTCAGGTTAGATCAAGATAGGTTCGGTTGTCAGAAACTTCATAAACTCTTGGAAGGAATTCCCCAAGCCTCATACTATTCGAACCGAATTCCTTTCTTGTTCAAGACCGAAAGTGGTGCTTCCATGTGAGAGAAATCTCTAATGAACCTTCGGTAATACCCGACCAAACCCATAAAACTCCGAACATCAGAAATGCTCTTAGGATACTCCTAAGATACAACTGCATGCGCCTTCTCTGGATCCACGGACATAGCTCCCTCCGAGATGATGGGACCCTAAAAATTTACCTCACCCATCTAGAATTGACAGTTGGATAGCTTGGTGTATAGCCACTTCTCTTTTAGTGTACCCAAGACAATGTCACGATGTTGGGCATGATCACCATGACTTTCGAGTACACTAAGATATCGTATACAAAGACAACCACAAACCGGTCTAGATAGGAATGAAATATCTCATTCATCCAAGACATAAACACTTCCAGAGCATTGGTCAGCCGAAAGGATTTACCAAATACTCAAACATCTCATACTGACTCCGGAAATCAGTCTGTGGGATGTCGGAAGACCTCACCCTCCACTGGTGATAACTCGACCTCAGATCAATGATAGAAAACACTGAATCACCACTTAACTGATCAAACTGGTCATCAATACTAGGAATAGGGTAAAAAAAATTCACTTTCATCTGATTAAACTTTTTATAGTCAACTCACATCCTTAACAACCCATTGGAGTTATTTGAAAATAGAATGAGAGATCCCCTAGGAGATGAACAAGGACGGATAAACCCCTTTTTCTCCAACTCCTTAAGATGAACCCTCAGTTCCTGGTGTTCTGTCGGTGCCATTCGGTATGGTGTAATAGAAACTACCTCTGCTCCCGGCATCAACTCGATCAGGAACTCAACATCCCTCTCAAGGGGTAACCCCGAGAAATCCTCTGGAAACCTATCCTGAAACTGATCCACCACATGGGGGAAATTAGTTTGTTCCCATCCCACATCATCATCAACCAAGATACCTTCCACTTGAGCCGCGAGTACACTCATCTATTTACAAAACCACCCCACACGCCCTGCTTGAATATCCCATTCACCCTGGCGGGCATAAGCATCACCCTCAAGAGACCGGAACGATACTCTGCGACGATAATAGTCTATGTGTTCCCGATACAACACCAACCAATCCATTGTCAGTATTAGGTCAAACCCTGACATCTCAAGAATGAACAAGTCCCACAGAAAACAATACCCACCTACTTCCAAGGAACATCCCTTACACTGCTTGATATCCTCAACCCACACCCCCAACGGAGTGTCAATTGACATCACCCCCACAACCCATCCATAGGTAAATCTAGTGCTACCTCAAGTTGAGAAGAGATAAAAAGTGAGTGGAAACTATATCAAACAATGCACTTGAATAATTAGAAGCTAAAATGATTGTACCTCGAACAGTCAATGGTCCAGCCTCGTCATCACAAGGCGCAAACTGAACTGCCTAAAGCTGACTTGCCCCTCTACACTGGGTTACAGCCTAAACACTCTGTGCTGCACTGCCCTGCTGGCATGAGCGATCCTGCCCCGGAGTTCCACGTCCACCACCAATGCTAGTACAACTCGTGGAGCTCTAACTACCTTCCTAATACGGGGAAACTAATCCCCTTCCTGTATCTGGTACCTACCTTCCTCTATAATACTCACCCACCTACGGATGATTCCTACAGAACTTCTGCACATGTCCCATCCGTCCGCACGAATGGCACTCGACTGGAGGTTGAGGACACTATCCATGCATATGCCCCAGCCTACCGCACTGATAGAAGAACATCTTATTTACACTCTGAGAGGTTGACCCTCTCTTCCATACACTTTTCACACTTCTTCCATGTAGTGAACTCTCATGGCGTCACTTCTGACCTTCGGTAGCTACACCGCTTGTCCGCCCCGCTGGCACCACAAGTCCACTAAATGAAGCTCCCTTCAGGCTTCCTTCTGAGATCAGAAACTGATCTACTAACTCTGTGAACCTCATCATCCCACGCTAACATTGGGACGAATAATCTCTAATATGTGAAGCAACTATAATAGTACATCACTGATAGTGATCTCAAATTCAGGCTCATAAACTTTGCAACCTGCTCCTCTCTCAAGGTCTCTAGGTAGAAATACTCCAGACACTTTCCCTGAAAAACCATCCATGACATTCCATCAGCCTACTCAATTTAATCCTGAATTTCCCACCAATTCCTAGCCTATCCCCGCAACATATAAGCGGCCAGCTTTACTCTTTTTACAATGTGGGTCTCTAAATGATCCAGTATCATCTGGATAGACTCTAACCAGAACTCCGCTGCCTCTGGACCACACTCTCCGGTGAATGTTGGGGGGTGCTACAGCAGGAACTCCCTGGTCAGCTCAAACATTCTCGGTGCAACCCGCCTTGGGTTTAGATCCATCATCTGCATAAAGCGAGTGAAGTTCTCTCAGAACTGGTTCTATCTATCCTTAATGATCTCCACATTTTCTTTCTCCTCTATTGGAGGAGTTTTCTCAGCAACACCCTCCCATTTCCCAACTAGTAACCGATGTCGTGGTGGCATTTCTCTACATTTCCAAGCACGAGATTTAGCATCCATACCATAAATATTCATGACTCCATCAAAATCCCTTTACTAGCTACAAAAACCCATTTCATATACTTACCCAACAACATTATTTCCAACATGTTTCAAACCCTATTACTCTATTAAATATCATTTACCCTATTGTTTTATTTCCTTGTTATCATTTTTAATTGGTTTCAGGAAATGAATAATGAACCCTACATTCCTTCCTCACACACCCAACTCGTGCGTGTGTATAACACAACTCATGTCCCTTATCTCCCAAGGTGACTACAATGATACATGAATGAAAATTCTCATGCCATTAAGGCCATGAGCCAAAAATCATAAAAAAATCACATCAAACCACATGTTCATCACCCAACGGTGAAATATCATCAACTGTAAAATTACACAATCAAGAACATAATTTCCCACCCAGGGTGACAAGGGTTTCCCCCATACCTGGGTTAGATACTCCCTAGAATGAACTCATTACAAAATCCTGACACATCTTAACCCCTGGCTACTATTCCCAAATAACAAGACCTTAGAGAAGGAGAAGAAAGACCTCCTCTAATACCACTTTGTAATGCCCCTGACCCAGAATCCACTAAATAGGTGCTCTGAGTCAGGTGGTTACATGACATTAAGCGCGCCTCCCCGTAAGACAATGGATCCTGACTAGAAGCAGGGGTCTATGTAGTCAAGTGGGGAGACTATACATCCTTTTTTTCACAGTATGCCACAACAGAAATATACCAATAGATGAAACAATAATCAATAAACCAGGAACCAATATAACAACAAATTCCAAACAATAAATATGCCATGTTATATTACAAGTGCAAAAGTGGAAAAAACCCCAATATAAAGACAACGACCAAAATCCACAAAATGGTCCTGACTCCAAGTATGGATCCTCCACCATGTGCTAACCATGTACACTCACTATCTAAAAAGGACCATTTCCCTTCACTTGACCTACAAACATGAAGTCTGCTCGAGTACCAAACGACGGCCTGAGTAGTGTGTGAGTACAACTCAGTAGGACACCACCAATGGTTTCTACACAATATCCAGTCTAAATAGATAGTGCATGAAAGGGGATATGAATGATAATTGCCATATAATCATATAAGGTACCATTATCCAGTTTAGAGCCATTCCAATGCCACTTTTATTTCCATTCATTACACACCCATTATCACTAATTACTATTTCATCACATTTCCATGGGTTAATCACATACACTATGTTACATGGGTCTAAGGACAACAATCACATTAAAGAGGGTAAACACATCATTATCCAATCTCAATAAGACCAACCCATCATAAAAACCATAACCTCACCACGAAGCCTTAGTCCTAGAGGATGAAACCATTAAGAGAATAAACCCTCAGTCCCTTTTCTTAACCCATGCATTTAGGGTGGAGTTTAGAACCACATTCTTCACTCGACCCGTGGGCGTAGATCCTCATGTCATACCCCAATCTACGAAGACAAGGGAACATGCTTATATATAAGTATCCATCATCTATCTATACCATTTCCCTTCATCAAACACTATTCACCATAACACATATGGGAAACCACATAATGCCTTAACCCATTAACACATTACCATTTCAGATAATTTTACCTTTCACCCAATTCCCATGTGTTATAACAATCTCACTAATAATTCAACATTAAACCCATAATCTATCCCATTATGGTCTTTAATCTGTTTACGCATTAGCCCATTTAACTCGTTCATCATTTCATGGAATCAATAATTTAACCATTTAACACATTACATCATACGTTATTACCAAGTATAAGTGAATCACCTAACTTATATTCCAAGATCAACCAATCATGCCAACACTTTATCAAGGGCTCTACAATTCATTACGACACGGTCACTTGTTTAATATCAATCCATAAATCTGGAAAATGCCAGCACATCCCATGGATGGCCCCAATTAGGTCAAGTCTATCCCAACTCATCCCACGGGGATCGTGAGGGTTCCCATTTTCCATTTCAAAACACCATTATTACAAAACATGCCAAGGTTATCCAAAACATAACCAATGTAAATCAAGAATACAACTAAGCATGAAAAATTACCCAAATAACTATGGGATATCAATTATAGACCACCTACCATGAAACCTCGGTTGAACGCACTCTCAATCGAGTCCATGGACCTCGATCCAACCAACCTTTGGAGCATAAATCAAAAACTCACCGAAAAGTTAGGGCTTTAGAGATTCAGAACGAGAGGGAGAGAAGATACAAATCCTATACCAAAAAGAGAAGCAAGGATGGAATTAGCCTTAAACAGAACTTTGATCCGCAACCAACGACACCAAAAATGCATTAGAATCGAACGAAAACAACCCTTGATAAGCATGGGTCGTCCAAGTTCATCGCTAGGGTTGAGAGGGGATGAAATGAGGAAAATCACGAGTGTCGTTTTAAATCCTGGAGTAGAAAACTTGTAATTTTTCCCAAAATAAATTATTCGCACGGTTTTTCCGCACAGTTTGGAAATCCATACAAAAACCCTATGCATGCCACTATCCGGAGGAGGAGGGGTCACACGATTTATCCTCACAGTTTGGAAAACCATACACATGCTTTTTTCCAGAGAAGGAAGGGTCGCTCGGTTTATCCTGGGCAGGCCGTACGGTTTTCCTGGCCGTGCACAAGCCGTGCACCCTAGCCTGTCTTCCCTAGATTTCCTTTCATCCATACCCTGAGCCCTCGGAACATCCCCAAGGCCTATAACACATTCAGGAAACATCCCTTGAATCTGGATACAATGGATTCATCAAAAACATAAAAAAACATACCTTTCCAAAAACCGGGATCTTACAAGACACACCAATAGGAATTCTGGATGTCTTACTATTATCATATACTCCAATCCGTGATAATGAATAATGGTTCATATAAATTATGATAATAATTGTTAAATTTTAATACTCATGCACATAGTTGAGTTTTGAAACCATTAAAGATACAATTCATGGTTATGTTTTATACATTGGCTACATCATGAGTGAAATTTTATTATTGTAAAAGTTACAGAAAAATATTTCCCTTACATATTTTTTAGATTTGATGAGTCTTACATTTTATTACTATATAAACATCACATTAAATTATATTTCCATGGTTTAATGAGGTGTCTATTTCAAAAATTAAATAAAATACATATTGAGAATATAAAATGATGAAAAAATTATGATACCCACTTTATGAAATATTGAGACATATGAATTATATTATATAGTGAGAATCCATATGCAGTTGTTGATTATTCCCTATTTTTTATCATGGGTCTTTTAACCTGTTGATATACTGTAATAATGGACTTTATGCCAGCCCAAATAGTGCTAATTAGTAATAATATTTGAGGTTCACACATTAAATTTTTATATTGATCTCGGTTACATACATGTTTAATTCATTTAGTTGAATAAATGTTATTGTTGTAAATGAGGAATAATATGAGTCATGTTTTATTAATCACTAATATTAATAACGTAATAAATAAATTATTTATTTTTTAATGACATCATTTGATTCATATTTATTCATTTCATTAGTATTAAAATATGCTTTTTATTTAATGATTAATAATTTCTTTATTTAAATATTTTTTTAACTATTTACTATATTTTGAGGATTTAATGGGGAAAGAGATCTTGTTTGGTGATTAATAATTATTTAAAAAGATGTAAATAATATTTATCATTGCACGAGTTATCACAAGAAAAAAAATATTATTATTACTGTAATTATAATAAATGGGGGTTAAAAAGGATTAAAATTTTATTTAAATACTAATTTTAAATTACATAATATTTTAACATAAACTATAACTATATAAGTATATTTCTCCTAATGCTAGGAGGGGTTAATAAAAAATTTAGAAATGAGAATCATTGTGAACAACTAACATCTCACATTATACATATCTTGAATTTTCTTCTTCTATTTATCTCATGAACAACTGGACATCCTTCACTCCAGATATATCTTTTAAAATATTGAAAACAAATGAAATATGATTGATTCACATGGATTTCACCACGAAATAAATAGGGGCTTGTTAGAGATTAAATGAAAATGTGTGTATCACTGCTAGATGAATTCTACACATGGATCCTCAAACTAAAAAAAGATAATCAAAATAGTGTTTTTATAAGAACATCTCCCTCAATAATGTATATTCCACCAAAAATTTATTTATTTTATCATATCTAAATGAATTAATTATAATTTCAAGTAAAAAGATCCTATTTCTGGGTTCTATTAATTTGAATGTAGAATTAATTTTTTATTTATCAACAACCAATAGAGCTACTGCTCCACATACAACAATAATGTGGTATCAGTTGGGACAAATTTTTAATTTATAATTAATTAGTTTTTTGTTAATATATATGGGTAATATTGGTTATATTTTCATATCACGAAATATTATCTTTTTTTAATTAAACTTTCTTTGAAATTATAATTATCATCATTCTTTATTTTGTTTTCTTAAAGCGATAAGAAAAGAAGATGAAAAATTAGATATTTCATTTCTAAATGTAGAGGATTCTAGATATAAATCATGGGATTTAATGGGATAGAGGAAAATTGTACATTATGCACCCAAAAGAATTGCAGCTAGCCTTGTTGTTCAATACAATACAAACTGATTTGTAACAACATGTTTTATGCATTTCACAATGTATCATTACTGGGATATTGTACCACACAACATGTCAGTTTACAAGGAATGTTACTTGTAGACAGAACATGTTTTCTAAAATATCTATTGTATATATTTATGAAAATAGGGTGGTCAATTATACAGATAAAAATTTCATGAGACTCACTTCATGGAAGATTTATTAAGTATTTGCTGTGTATCTCTTGTATATGGAGTGTAGTTCATTAACTCGCACATATGAGATATTGGTATCTTTCATCGGTGATGAAAGAAGTAACATAATTAGATACATGGTGTGTAGGTAGATTATAACAGTCATATATTGTCATGTCCGATGAACATGATGAGGCCATTTGTGAGTGGATTGGAAAAAAATAAGTAGAACAAATAATATTTTACTGGCCAGTATATGTCCTGTATTCTGGTCGATGAACACACTCATGACTGAGTCGTGTTTCCTAGGTATACTACATCTGATATACATATCATGTAACATGAAATCACATACTATGTAGTAAAAAAGGCATAATAAAATAACATTAAATTGATATTTGACATATTTAATCAAATTATATAGGTTTGAAATAGTTTTCTGATAAATACTATTGATGTTATAACATATTTATTAAATGATAAATGAATTTATTTTAATATTTTATATTTCTTGTTATTGTAGTTTATTTTCAATGAATTCATTTATGGTAGGTATATCCAATAAAATTTACATGGACATTAAGATAAAAGGGAATTACTTAATTAATTAATTAATGCAAGTTTATTTATCATAGTAATAATAAAATGAATGGGAAATTAATATTAATTGGCTTTTGTTTTGTATATTAATTTCATATGCATAGGTGTTAATGACCATCACCAACAATAGTGTATGTATTGATATTATCAAATTTAATTTACTATAATGGAATTTACTTTTTAATAATTGTATAAAACTGATGGAATATGTGACATAATTCCATCAATTATTACCTAGGTTCTCAACGTCCATGGTTATTTATGTAAGGAACAAGAAAAAAATCTGTTGGTTCCCCTCACCAGAATGTGAGTTTAAATTATGTATAATAAATCGAGAATCTTAATCCATGTGGAGAATGTTAAACATAGGTCTAATATGATTCATACCCATGTGATATATATGTGGGATTTTTCAACAATGGAAAATCCTGGGCAAGGAGTTATTCCACTAGTTCCAAGGATTATTTAATGTCCTCTCTATAAATCTACAATTTGATTATCTTGTGAGCTGTTCAATTATTTATTTATATCCTATTCAATAATTCTTTTCTATATGTAACTTAGAAATTAGTTAAAAAAATGAAAAAAATTAAAAAAAATTTAATATAAATAAATATTTTATGCATAATTGTTTAATCAATAATATTTAATAAAATATGTATATTCTTGTTAATATTAGCTGGATTTTGAAAATATAAAATAATATAAATCATAGGAATAAAAAATAAAATTCATCAATGATAAATTATCTCAGTCATAACCTTCCATTACATTCATGGAAATGAAACCATATATTTATGTATTGACATGCTATATGTCCAAACACATTATATTATTATGGAGTTTTCATGAGTCATTTGACATGATGTAACAAAAAAATTATTTAATTTGATGGGATTTTTCTATTATATAATAACACGGAATCATTTTTTGTTGAAATGTATGTATTGATTTCATGATTGGTGTTTTTCTTCAGCAGATCAAATAAAATTTTCCTAATAAATGAAAATAATGAAAACCTAAATACCTTCTTATATTTTTCATGGAAAATTTTGATATTATAAATAAGGTAAACATGGATCTGTGCCACTAGAATTTATTATATGATGGAACATTATCTGTATAATGGTGAGTCTTTATGAGACTTATTTAAATATTTGGATACGTAGAAAAATAATTTAATATTTTTTCCTAATAAATTGCAATCAAACAATGTAAAAATAATAAAATCTTTTATAAATGTTGAATAATATGACATGTTTATCATAGATTTTTCCATGTGATCAATACTACATAAATACCATATATTCAATTTTAGCAACATCGAATAGTGTTTTATATGACTTCAGGTAACGTTGTTCCATTAAAAAAATTACATTATATAATTATCACTGTTTGATCCACTTCCTAGTGAGGATTGTGATGAACAGTTCATTACAAATGAAAAAAATCGATTGATGTTTTCAACATTAAATGTTTCATGTTATCATCTATGAATAGTTAAGTAAGGAAATATCATGAAAATAGTGATTCTTATAGATTTATTAAGCATCTCCATGGTCAATACATTAAATGGGAAAATAATAATGGTTTGAAATTTACATATGAATCATTTAGAATAATCTTTCTAAGGGTGCATAAGATGGACCTCATAGATTCGTGATCAATGGCTACATTTAGATCCTGTGGGTGTTGCAGTTTATACCCACTAATACTCTATTAATTTATAACATTATTTCATCACTACCAAATAAAATCACATGATTTATTATAATATTTCATATACAATTCTTTGATAAGGCTCTCTATAATCTTATTACTCTTCATCACCTATTATATATGGATATGATGCATGAAAATCCTTTAATCCTCATATTGAATTAATATAATGGGAATGTAATGATATTTAATCCCAAATATTCTTCATGACATTACAGGAAGTGAAAAATAATTTTGAAAATAATGGAGATTGATGTTGATAGTTTCTCATGTGGAATAAAGGTGCATTAGTGGAAAAAATTCACCAAGTCTATGATTCAAGGGAAAAATAATGTCTATTTAACAATATGTGTAATTTATTTTTTCTTAAAAAAATTTGTATTACATAAAATATTTTTCACTTATATGTTTTTACGTACATGAACCAAGATTATATCAAATAATTGACTAAGGGTAAAAAGATCTATAATCTACAAACTGAGCTAAAATTTCTTCTATAACTATATGTGACTACCAACATATGTTTACCACATTATGGATCATTATTTCATGATATATTTATTTATTACATTAGGCACCAAAAATATTATTTCCGTCTCTATAATTGAAAATTATGGATTTATTGATATTTTCAATAATTAATATTACCACTTTTTTAGAGATAATATTTTAGGGGAAAGACAAAATTTAATAATTTTTTTTGTCTTATTACACAAACAATATAATTGGAATAGATAACAAAACTAAATCACATTACTCATGAACAAACAACTTTGGAATTACCATTCAAGACATTTAAATTAAAATAATTTGACCAAATCACATAAATAATAATTTTTAAGATCTATTGAGATGAAACCTCTAAATAGATGTCACATAATCCTACATGTAAAAATTATTAAATCTGTAACACCCTGATATTTTTTGAATTTTTTTTAAAATTTATTTATCATTTCTATTTCTTTCATGTCACATGAAAAAAGAAATTGTTCAATATATATATTTGTATATATATATATATATTAAAACATTGAGCACAAAAATTATTTCACACGTAATAATGACGTATATTTCACTACATGAAATACCAACACAGATTTTGTTACACAAAACACAAACATGTCATATTTTACCCGGAACACTGAGTTGTTGTATGATACA
Organism: Viscum album; assembly: GCA_963277665.1. Classification (NCBI taxonomy): domain Eukaryota; kingdom Viridiplantae; phylum Streptophyta; class Magnoliopsida; order Santalales; family Viscaceae; genus Viscum; species Viscum album. The sequence goes on along the minus strand of OY728164.1, from coordinate 837,335,565 downwards.
GTCAACATTGAGATGACATACGATTCATGCCACATTGAGTTTCTATGAAACATCATTTTATTTTTTAAATAACATAATCATATCCTATATGATTATCATACTTATATGAATATCAATAAAAAAATTATATATTATTTATAATCAATTTATATAAATAAAATATATTGATAATTAATGCTCATATTTCTGGGATATTTCCTTTTATGTGAAAACTAAAATTAGCTGAAATTATCATCGTTTAACAATATAAATAATTTTAGAATCAAATATGAATTTTCTTTGATAAAAAATAAAAATTTTTAATTCATTATTTTTATATTATCCTATGTATATTTTTTGGATTTTACTCAGAAACATTTTTTTTGATTAATAATGACAAATACTATTTTTTATATAAAATTATCATCCTATCAAATATATTATTAATTATAATTGATATTATAAATATATTTTATGGTAAAATTAGAAAAAATATTTCATCTATTAATAAAATTTATTTTGTTATAATCCATTTCATTTTGAAACTAAATATAAAATCATAAAATATGTTTGAGCTTTTTCCTACTTTAAAACCTCATCATTTAGTCCTATCTGCAGGATTAGGACTATTGTTAATAATTCTGTTACTAGGAATTGAATTTAAAAATAGAAATAAAAAATCTTTTATTTAATTTAATATTTATAGTTTAATAATAAAAGTCTAACTTTTTCCCAAAAATTATTAGTAAATGTGATTAAAATTAATAACAATAGTTAGGTCCAAATAAAGCCAAATTTGGGACAAAACATTATCATTATGATCCAAAATATCCTAGATACATGTCCCAAAAATATTGGATGACCATTTTTTGAAAACAGAACTTCGACTTATTGATTTTAGTTGGGTTGGTGTGAATATTTTTAGGTAATAACATGTGTACACCTAATTTTTTTTATAATTTCCAATTGATTCCTTTACTTACCCTATAAAAGAACACCTCCTCTACCCATTCCTCACGCCTCTAAAAAAATTATTGTTTGAAAATGATCTACCCTAATATCCTCCCATAAATCCTCTTTTCTACATTGAAGTCTACCTTTGGGAATAAATCATCTCAATGAATCCATTTTCTACAACCTAAATGGTGTAACCTGATTTGGTGGTAACATATTTTCTAAAGTCATTTCCATTTTTTTCAATTCATTATACCTACACTATATTAATAATATTATTTTGAAAACAAATAAATTCCAAAATATACTAATATTTTTTATTAATATATATCTCACTACACTTACACAAATCTTAATTTAATGGATATAGAAGAAAATATTTCTGTGTATGACAAACTTCTACTACAAAAAAATGATTTTTTTTCATTTCTCCATTACCAGAAATCATGGTGGCCATTATGATGGAAAAAATATTTTTATATGTCATATATTATATTTATTATGTATTTATGATTATTTTTTCCTTTTACAAAAGTAATATTGTTTTTCTTCATTTGGTTTTAACAGAACAATCTTGTTTGAGGAAGTGTTGACTACATTCCCTTTAAAGCATTGTGATTTGTTCACAAACCACATTGAAGGTATTAAAGACTGGTTAAATGAACATATATTATATATATTACATATTAATTAAACTTTAATTTTTATATATATACATACATATATATATATATATATACAATTCATTTACATTATTTCATTCAATAATAGAATAAAAAATAGAGACAACATTCATGTGTATGTATGACTCACCGTCTCCATAAATGATGCATTCCATTTCACACTCATATTTATAATAAATTATTATAATAAAAATGATATATATATACCTTATATTTCTATCATGGTACTTATTTTGGAATGGAGAAATTATTATAATGACCAACGATATTGCAAATTAAGAGGCATAAGATGAACAATGTGAATATTACCCAAAGTGAAACATTATCATAGGATAGATAGAATGAGTGTAACATAAGGTCAATATAAAACCATATATGGTATCCTGTATAAGAATATTTATCGGTAAAATATTTATTCTATACTTATTTTTATTATATATAAAACTTTTACGAGTACAGATATAATCAATACACCAGGTAATTTGATTTCATCTCACTTTTAATTTCTATGAGATACATGTTATGTTCCCCAATAATTAATTTTGTCTGTTTTATATACTAACCAAGATTATATTATATGTATCTTAAACTTATATTTATTGGTATTCACAAGTCCATTTTATTATCCTTATTTTGTTGAGTTTATCATTCAAATGAAACCAAATTGGAAAAATATTTTGTCTCAATTTTCCTTCATGAGACACATGTTTTGTGATGCACATAATTTTTTTTTGGGATTCATATATTTCATTTTTTTATGATATATCCTAAAACAATATATTTTCATGATATTATATGATTTATTTATTTTAATTTCTTTAAATGGAAAGCATGGACAAAATATACCTAGTAAACAGAGTTTATTGAGACAATCTCATTGATTTTTGATATTTTTTATTTTTTTGCTTCCCTTGATGGAATATTTTGATACATATATAAATAATATAATATTATTCCTTATCATATTTTATTTAATTATACAATCATGTATTTGTACCATATTCTACACTTTGGTACATAAGATAGTTTGGAATGTGTTTTTAGGAATTCCAAACATCGCCCTTTCTTCGATTGTAAATCTATATTTTAAAAAATTTATTTCCATGCATATTATTCTATTATCCTATAAGATTAAAAAAATAATTCTTTTTTCCTTTTACCAAAATTATAGAAGAAAATATTCTATTATATTACTAAAAATGTAATTCTAACTTTTTTATCGTGTAAAATAAATGTTCGTTTGACCTCATAAAACATGTAAAAATTTAACTTCCATCATTTTTCAAAGTCACAATTGAGTTTTTTAATCATATAATTTTTATGAAATGTTTTTTAAAAACTATTTTTAATGAAAATGGTTTTAAACAATTATTTAATATTCTTTTGTGTGTTATTTAGAAAAATGATTTTCATTGTATTTTCATGATTATTTTATAAGTTTTCATGTAAAATGGTCTTAGAAACATTTTCAGGCACTATTTATATGTATTCAAAGTGTTTTCAATGAAAAATGATTTTAAAAAAATTTTGGACTCTATTTTATAAGTATTCATGGAAAAAAATTTCATGATTATTTCATTAGTTTCCATGTATTTTATATTAAAATTATTTTCAAATGGTTTTATGTATAAAAAATAATTTTTCCTAGAAGAAAGGATATTTTACTCACGGAGAATTTTTAGAGGAAAATTCAAAATTATTTCCCATATAATATGACTTAAATTTATATTTATCATAGTATTATAAGAAATTATATAATGGTTCCATTTATATCCCTTCTAGGGATTTGTTATTCGTAATGTCATGGTCTTTATGAAATCTATTGTTTTCATGATTTGTATGATAATAAATCCCATTTCTTTTCAGGGGTTATGATTTGATGAAATGGGTATTAAGCCCATATGTTTTCCATAGGTTATTTTGTTATGAATTTTAAATAATACCCATTTCACTTTAGTGGTTATAATTTTATGTTCATAAAACGTTTATCTTTTATGGGTAAAAATAGTATGAATGGTTTATTGTCTTGTGTCACATTTATAAGTGATTTTATTATGAGATTGGTGAGACCTATTTCTCCTTCTAATGCCTTGCTAAATTACAATTGTTTTATGAGCTCAAAGGGTATATGGGAGGATATCCCAAGACAAAAACAAGAGTAAATGGAGGAGAACATCCCAATCTCTAAATAAGAGGGAAAATGTAGAACATACAAATCCTAAAATAAGAGGAGAGATGGGAGAAAATACCAATCCTGGACGGAGAGGGTACACTGGAGGACATCATAATACCAAAATAAGAGGGGACAGAGGAGAATATCCCACTCCAAATACAATAGGTAAAATGGTAGAAAATCTAAATCCCAATATTGGAGGGAATATTGGAGAAAATCATAATATAGAAAGAAGATGTTACATAGGAGTACATAATAATCCAAAAAAAAATGGGACAGAGGAGGACATCCCAATACAAAAACAATAGGGTAAATGGGAGGGCATCCCAATTCTAAAAAAAGATGGCAGATAGGAGGGCATCCCAAGACCAAACAGGTATATATGTGACTAATTCAAGCCTAACTTGATACAAAGGGCTTGTTTGGAAGTCTTTAGATATAGGTTTTATATGTTTTTTTCCACAGTCCCATTTTTTATTCTTTTGTTATTCTATCATGGATTATGTACATTAATTTTTTATGAATCATTTCTTATAGATTTACAATCATTATCATTATCTTTGTTATGTAGGGTATGACCATCAAATGTTATTCTCGTGTTGTATGCCCATTTTTTCATATTATGCTTAATCATTTAATTCATTTACACTTACTGAGCATCTGTTCTCACCCCTTTCATATGATTCCTATCAAAATGTTTTTTAATGAATGTATTATGTAGAATTTTTACTGGTGTAGAACTTTATGGTATATCATTAATATCTTCTACCAGGATAGAAGACTTTTTTCATAGTTTCCAAAGACACTAATCCATTTTGGTCCTTAGTTATGTATTTTTTAAATGTACTAAATATTCATCTAGAATTATGTAATATCAATTTATGTGATTTCAGGGCAACTATAGTTGATATCAAATGAATGGTTTAGTCATCCATTGGAGACCCTTACCAAAAAATCGTTGCAAGATCCCTAGGTTTATTTTTAAGGATATTCCTAGGGATTGTTCTACGTATAATCATAAGGATTATCTAACATTTAGAAAAGTGTCTAGGAATTTTTATAAACTATAGGGATATTTTTTTCCTATAAATACTTCTATTTATGGACACAACAAGTGGATGTGGCTCTAGAACAAATATTCATATGGGTAAAACCCCTTAAATGATGATCTGGGATTGCCTCAAGAAAATCTAGTACATGAAAATGGGCTTTGTTGCACAACAGGTTTGACACTCTTAAGGGATTTGGATTGGGAATATAGAAACACATCACGTACCATCACGGAGAATTTAAATATTTGTTCAATATAAATAACCTAAGATGAACCTACGTTAATGAATTTATCATGATTTAGGCATCCTACAAGAAATTTATCAAATTATGTGTATTGCTTATATGATATATCTTTCTCACACCATTATCTCTGGTTTTATTCTATGTTTTATACTAGTAGGAACATGGATAACATTGAATGTTTTAGATGTGGATGGTAAGTAAATTATGTGAATCAATTCCCATGTGGAAATATCATAAAGTGAATTTGGATGGTATTTCATGTATGGGTTATACATCTGAAGATAAATAGATAGAAAACTACATGTGAAGTATATATTGTGTTCATCTAGTATTGTTAATATTAATTAAACTAATCAGGATTTTATTGAGAATTAGGAACATTAAGTCATGGTTCCGATTTCATATTTTAGGAATTTGGAACTGTGGAATAATTTAATGAATTTAGAGTAATGGTTTTAAAATAATGTTGAATTAATGAAGTGTTTTTATGTCAATGGTTTTGTTATATTATTCATGAAATATATATGTATTTTCAGAATAGGCTTTCATTTAGGATTGAATATTAGATGTTTAATTCTGATGGAGACATTAAAAAGTGATTTAATGGGATTATTTTATTTTGATTGATGTATTTTAATGTAGAATTAATATCCAAATTTGAATAAATGATGTTTGGATAAAGATATATTGGATATAAATAAGGAAATTGGATGGTACATATTATCTTAGAAATGATTTTTTCAAATGTGTTTTATTTTAGCTTGGATAATGTTAACAACATCTTGTTTTCAGTGAATATATCTAGTAACCTTTGGAATAAAAAATAATTTATGTTTTCCAAAATGATTTATGGTATTTCAGGTTATTATAATGTTTTATGAGAATATGTGATGAGGTTATTAACATGTTTGGAATGTGAAAAACCGAGTGGTACATTGTGATATATGGGGGATCAATGTTCAGATAATTTCATGACCTTATTTAAAAATCCTTGAATTTATATATATCAGAAGAGTTATTAGGTTTAAAAAATATTAAATGATTAGAATACATGTCATATTAAGCCGGTAAGATTAAAGTGTTATATTCCATATTAGGATTAATCCATATTGGATAGCCTTTTCCATCTACTATGTGTTTATTATAATTAATGACAAATTGGAAGGCATATCATGTATCTCATTATCTATTAGAAATTCGTGAATGAAAATAGTCACCTTTATTTATTTTATAAAGAGATAATGTAGATCATCCAACAATAAAGGGTGTGGTTTTCTAGTAATCATCATTGTATATATTTTAATGAATATTGATTATCATAGGGAAAAAGTATCTTGAAAACAAATTTTTTTAATAGACCGAACATTTCGATGAATCATAATGTCCATTAGGTCATTATATATATATATATATACATATTTGGTTATTAAGATTATCTTGAACATGTTCTTCATTAATCTCCATCAAAAATTGATGGTATGATTTTTCTTCCATGTACATTTTTTCACTTCCCACCCATGTTCTCCCGTGTGGAAGAATATTTATATGTTACTTTGGGTAACCGTAATGGTTTAAAATTTTCCTTTTTAGGTGATGTTTTATAATCCATTTTTTCATTGTCAGTTTCTATAAATGAAACATTCAAGTCATAAAAATTTGATAAAAAAAATGACATTCTTTGAATAAATTAATTTTAAGGGGGGTATAATGTTTCACCAAATAATTTAGTGATTTTTTTCTAATTAATTTATTATTTCGATATGTTTTATTTCAGGTAACATTGGAAATAGTTCTATATATATATAGATATATATAATCTAATCTAAACATTACTTTCATGAGAAATACCATCATGTTTTACACTAAATGACATATCATTTTTGTTGGCATTGAATGCAACACTAACATGTCATATGTTACATGCAACCCTATGTTGGCATACGATACACACAACATAGAGTTGTCGTACGATACACCACAGATTGAGTTTCTACAAAAAGTCATTTTATTGTCCAAATAATATAATAATTAACTATCTATAAACATAGTTATTTCATTAGTAATAAATAATTTTAAAATATTTTCTATTATCTATTTATATAAATAAAACATATTGATAATGAATGATCATATTTTTTGTTAATGTCGTATATAGTAAAAATATCATTTTCATGAATAAACTAACATTAATAATAATAATTAATTTCATAAACCAATATAAATTGAATTTGATAAAATAAAAATCTTTTTTAATTTCATAATTTCAAAATTATCTTATGATGTCATTTTTGTATTTTTTTGTCAAACAACATTTTTTCATGAATAGTGAATGATACTAAATTTTAGATAACAAATTCCTTTTTACCAAATTATGTATTGATTGTTAACTGATATTAGATAAATGTATTATGGTCACATTAGATGAATATATCAAAAATTAATACAATTTAGTTCATTAGAATCAATTTCACTTTGAAACTAAATATAAAATTTTAACAAATGATTTATCTTCCCGCTACATTAAAACCCTATTATTTCGTCCCATCAGTGGGATAAGTACTAATCATAAATTTTCTAATACTGAAAATTGAATTTCAAAAATATGACATAGACCATTTTATTAAATATAAACCTTATATTATAATATGTTCTTGAAAATTTTTGACTAAAATGCATTGTTAATGTGATTGAAAATAATAACAATAGTTTAGGATATATTATACATAATTAGGGATGAAATCATACAATTGAGGGCCCAAATGACATAGAAACTAGGAAAAACACATTTTAGGTTCTTATTTTGACCATAATATTTAAATTAATTAGTTTTTCTTATTTTTAATGACTATTTTTATGTAATAAAATGTGTAAACATAATTCACTATGAAAAATTTCCAAGTCCTTTTTTCCATATTAAGGTACAATACATATACTGAACCCACAAACCTCTCAAGTCATTTATGATCATACTTGATCTATGAAAATATCATATTAATAGTACTAAATTATACCATTACGTCTCCCTTTTGGATGAAAGCCTCTCTGAGAAGCCTTATGTCACAAACCAAAATGAGATACCTGATTTGGAGATAACATCTTCTCTCAAGCTAATTTCCTTTATTTATTTTCATTACCCCATACACTACCTATTTTCCATTATTGTTTAACAAAACCAAAATAAATCTATAATATAATGTTTTAATTCAATTATTTCTACCTACACTTACACACATGTCTATCTAATGGATATCGAACATATTTGTTTCTCAGTACGATGAACTACTACCCCACGAAATGATGATTATTCGTTTATTCATTACCACTAATCGAGGTGTCGATTATGATGGAAAATCTATTTAAATTTGTGATATATTAATTTTTTTAATCTTTTTTATTCCTTTTACAACACCCGTTTTTCTCTCTCCATTTAGTGTTAATACGATAATCACATTTGAGGATGTGTGGACTACAACCCCCTCAAAGCGATTTGATTTGTTCACACACCACATGGATTATATTAAGGATGGAATTAATTAAAATATTTTATAAATAATATATTAATGATTCCAAAATTATAATATATATATACATACATATATATAAATATTTAATTTACATACATTTATTCAGTACGTTATCGAAAAATGGAAATATTGTTCTTGCGTACGTACATCTTACCTTCTCCATGAATAATGTATTACATTTCACACTCCAATATTATATATATTCCTATAGTATGAATATAATGGATATAATGGATATTTATATCATGTATTAAGTTATAGAAACGTTATATTAGTATAATTACTGAAGATATAACAAATTAAGACACATGGGATGTACAAAGCGAATAATACCCGAAGTGAAACTTTGACATGTTCTCCAACCTTCCCTTCTATGTGCTGTATGTACTACCTATGATATTATTATAATTATCATACACATATTTTTATGTTTAATTAATCTTCCATTATATTAATTTTCTTTCATGTGGTTTAACATTCAAAAGTTACCAAATGTTAAAATATTTTTTCTCAATCTTCTTTTTTGAGAATAATGTTTTGTTATGAACTAGAACACTTTTTGAAGATGCATATAATTATATTTTTCATGAAATATCATTAATATTAATATTTTGATGATATTTTATTTATAATTTAATTTATATTCCTTACATGGAGAGTATAAACCCAAGAAACCAATTTATACATGTTTATTTAGACAATCCCATTTATATTTGAGAGTGTTTTTAATTATACATCATTTGATGGAGTATGATGAAACATATCTCATGAATATTCACGAGATTACTTATCCAGTTTTATTTAATGATATAATCATGTATTGGTACCTTGTTCTACTCTTTTATACATATTATTGTTAATAAATATTTTTTAGGAATGCTCTACTTCCCCCTTTCTTCGGTCTAAAATATTTCCATTAAAAAAATGATTTCAATGAATATTATACCATTACGCAATAAGATATAAAATAATATTTTTACCTTTTTTCATTTTTAAATTTATTTAAGGTATTATGATTGTCACTTTTTAAATAATGAACATTTATAACCTTTGTACTGTAAAAAAGGAATGTTCTTTTGACCTCATATGACATGTACACATTTACCCACCATCATTTTCAGTGGAATCAATTCATTTTTAAAAGGGATGATCTTTGAGAAAAAATTTTAAAATATATTTTAAAAGAAATTGGTTTTCAAAATATTTTCACGTAAAATTTAGATGTTTTCTAGAAAAAATTTTCTAGTAAAATTTTTTCGAAAATTTTATCAATCTTCTATTATATGTGTTTATTTACAATGGGTTTCAAAACATTTTTAAACTCCTTCTATATATTTTAAATGTGCTTCAAAAGAAAATGGTTCTTAAAAATTTTAGTATCATATATTATAATTTTCGATGGAATTTTTTTTGAAACGAATCCATAGGTTTCATCTTATTTTCTCGGATAATTATTTTCAAATTGATTAATGTATTAAAAAACCTCCATTCAGACAAGAAATGATATTTTATTCATGAATAAATTTTAGAGGATATTTAAAAATTATTTCCAGTAAAATATATAATCCATTGAAATTAGGCACTCATTTTTAAGAACTTATCTTGAGGATATGATCATATCCCTTCTATGATTGTGTTATTAATTGTGTCATGGTCTTTATGACATCAGTTTCATTCATAGGTTACATTTTTAAGAAACCCACTTATTCTAACGGGTTATACTATGCTGAAATGTTTATAAAACCTATATCATTTTAGAGGGTATGATATGAGGAAATTTTAATGATACCTATTTTATTTCATAGGTTATTATTTGATGTTCACAAAACCGATATCTTTTTATGGTTCATGATTTGACGAATTTTTTATTATGTTGTGGCACATGTATGAATGATTTTATTATGATATGGGTGTGACCTATATCTCTCTAAAATGAAATGAGATATAAATAAGGTTTTATGATATCAATGATTACAATGGAGGAAATCCTATTCCCAAAACATGTGGGAACATGGTAGAACATACCAATATCGAATCAAGATTGAAAAGGGGTGAATATCAAAATCCCGAAAGAAGAGGGAATATTACAGAACATACCAATCATGAAATAATAGGTTCCATAGTAGGGATTTTCAAGCCCAAAAAGTGGGAACAATATAGAACATACCAATCCCGAAACAAGAGGGAAAATTAGAGAACATATATATCCTGAAATATGAGTTCACATGGGAGAACATCCTAATTCGGGAAGAAGATGGTACATGGAAGGAAATCCCAATCCTCAAGATGAGAGTACATGAAAGGACATACCAATCCCAAAACAAGAGGTTACTTGGGAGTAAATAAGAATCACTGAACCAAAGGGTACACATTATGACATCCTAGGTCCGAATAAGGTATACTAGTGATTAATCCAAGACTAACATGTGAAAATGGTATTGGTAGGCCACCTTGACACAAGGTTTTATATAGATTTTCCAAAATATCTTGTTTTATTCTTATGTTATGCCCTCAAATATTATTTACATTATTTATTTTTGATACTTGTCTTATAAATTTCCAATCATTATTATGATCTCTCATTTGCATGGTATGACCTTCAAATGTTATTCTCATGTTTTATAGCCTTTTTTACAGTTTAGGATTACAGATTTTTTATTTACCCTTACTGAGCATATGTTCCCATCCCGTTATTTTGTTTCCTCTCCCCATGTCACAATGAAAAATTTTAGGTATATTTTATAATTATATAATTATTTATATGATATTTCTATGATATTTTACCATGATAGAATATTTTGTTTCCCTATTTCCAAAGTCCATAAACTATTGTCGTCCTTGCGCATGCATTTTTTCAATATAATAGATATTCATCTAAAATGATTTAATGTCCTTGAATGTTATGTCATAGTCGCTATAGAATCCATGTATTTGGAAAAGGTGAATGATTTAATGATATTCATGAAATATTTTATACCTATGATTGAAGACCATTTCGGATTTATGAAATGTGTGGTTCAAATACATCATGATATTTAATAATGATTTTAAAAAATATGGTTATGTTTACATGAAGAGGTATAATTAAGATTATTTTTAAAAATTCAATGAATAATGAATAATGATGGGAATCTTATTGGTAAGGTGATTTTTGAAAACAGACTAGGTTAGGTGGAGAGTATCATAATCCACACAACATTGATTATTTATGGTGCTATGAGACTATGAATCAAGTAAATCCTACTTATACGACCTAATGGAATGGTGTAAGAGGAATAAATAACTGCACCGTGTTAGAAATTTTAAGACCAATACTGAGTCCTCAGAGTCTTACATTATGTTTTTGGGGATATGTGTTAGAAAAAAATCATATGTAGTAAACCTAATGCTAACTAATGTTGAAGAAAATATCACATAAAAACAATAGAATGGAGAAATAATCTATTTAATTAATTCTTCTGTGGGGATGTGAATAATTTGTTAATGCATCATGTGATAAAAAACATTCACCTCAAGATAAAAATTGAATATTTATGTATATCCCAAGGGAATTTACATATACTAAATATAAAATTTGTCATATAAAATAGCAGTAGTTGAATGATCTTCCGTCTTCCATGAGAAAGAACAGATCTCCCAAAGCTATATTTAGAGTGAGAAGGACTATGATAAATTTCAGTCTCATAATTCACAAGATTTTGAATATTAATAGATTCTATACATCCACAAGGAATATGATATTCTACATATACTAGTACTACCTTTTAGTGAATGATATGTTATAGAACCATAAAATATGTTCTTTTACCAAGGGAACTGACTCATTATTAGTTGATTATTGTGATTCTCTAAAATAAAATTATGCATTAAGTAGAACATATTATTCCATGTTGAAATAATACAATAATAATGAAATGGATTCCATATACTGAAACCTGGTAAGGGTTTCAGTAGATCCTCTAGTATGTTTTTAGCCTATTTTATCTATATGGGTATTCATTAAAAAATTTTCAATGATGGGAATGTATATACAAAAAATTATTGAAATGATAGAAAACTATTTAATAAATGTTAATTAAATTATTATGTTGAAACATTTTCACATATTGAAATATTGAAATCCTTTAATTTTCTAATTTTAATTATTTCTTTTCCTGACTATAATATATGTCAAATGGATATCAACATATCAATTTGGAATGGAACCCCCTTGAAGATGTTTATGTAACACAACATTATGGTTTTATGAATAAAATGGATACTAAAAACGTTTTCAAGTTTTAATGATATATGTATGGGATAAATAAGTAATACTAAAAATATATCCTTCATTTTGATGAAACCATATAGAATTTGGATTCATAAAGAATGATTATGGGACTTGAATACACAATAAGTTAAAAAGGAGTACAGTCATTTTCATAGTTGTTCGCTATATTGACAGATTAGTTATTTGAAATGATATACAATTATTATAATTTATTACATAATGGATGAATAATCATGTCTATATGATGGTTGTAGTTGAGGTAGTATATATTCCTGGGATCAAGATCCATTATGATAGACCCATGAAACTGATTGGCCAAACTCAAGGCACGTATAATGATAACAAGATTAAGATATTATATATAGAATAATATAGGAGGGGATTGTTTCCAATGTAACAAGAAATCCACCATTCTATGAAAATGATTCTTCAGAATAATGAATAAATATAAATAATCGAAAGGATTCCATGCACATCATTGATTTGATTAGTAATCATGGTATTCTATATTGTATTATCAATGTCAACTACACCATAAATATAGTACAAAAATATCAATATATCATAGGTGACCTCCTTAATAGTGCATTAGATGATATTTTTATGTATCTAAGAATGGAAAGGATATGTTCTTTGTATATAGATGAGATGAGGACATAATCAACTGAGTATATTTATATTAAAGTTTCCAAACATATAAATTTCATCTAAAATCATAGAATCAGTACATCACCACTATAAATGGATGTATTATTAGAATAGAGAGATAAAATAAGGTTAAGCTCAATGTTTCAATAGTATAGTTTGAGTATATTACATCATCTGATGATACTAATGATGAATTATGGGTATAATATATTTCCCATGATCATGAATTTGGTACAAAGCTGTAAATAGAATATCGCACACTATTGTGATAATACTTGAGTGGTTAATCTCTTAATGGATCTAATGTCAAATCAATAGATAAAATATATAATTCAGAAATATAAAATGTTGAATTATTTTTAACAAATAGGTTATGTCACAATGTGTAGAATTTCCATGGAATATAGTAAGAAGAATCACTTGAACAAAACCATGACCATATAGAAACACAATTATCAAGTGTGGTCTAGAAGGCATAATTTCATTGGAAATTAACAATAGTTCTAGTTGGAGTTTATTTGGTCTTTGTGACCTAAGGCAAAATGTTTGTACATTTATTATATTTATATTTTATTATATCAAAATTATTGAAATATCTCATTATATATGATTTGTTCTTCAACATTAATTGATTTTAATAATCTAATAAGGAATTTGATGCACTAACAACGATGTATATGTTCCCCTCAATGATGTTAACCTTGAAATGGTATGATGATAATATTAAATATAGTTCTAAATATTAATATTGATCTATTATGGGACACATAGAATATGTCTTTTATGTGTGAGTATTCATAAATGTATGGGAAATTCTCACATAAATATCCCACATGGTAATATCCATGATGAGAGATTCTATGACAAAACCTATAGTATAAATTCTAAATGTTTTTTTTTCATTGAATATTCTTATATTACAACATTTTTTATTAACCAATATCATTATGATAAGAATTATTTATTATTAAATTTCATCTACATAGGTGAATTTCACAAACCAAGATTATACAGTTCATGGCTAAGTTGGAATTTTTTGTTTTCTTATGAGTAAAATTATAATGGATATGTTTGTGAATACTTCTCCCATATATCATTTTTAGGATATGATGTCTCCAATGATTTGATTGAAAAATAATGGTTAAATTATATTCTTTCACAATATTGTATCCATGGTTCTAGATTAGAGTGTCAATGAAATACATGTAGAGAATAGTGGATGCATATATATATGTGAAACCATATTGATATGATATTGGGAAAAAGGGATTATATAAACATTGAGTTTTAATATGGTGATGTTTAATTTGTGGAATTAACTTTTGCACTATTGGGTGCATTTACCCATTACAAGAAAGTAATCATGGACATTAACAAAGAACTCCTAATTCCAATGAAATTTAATCCTGGAGGGTCATATACTATGTGTTTATCCTTATAAAATTTAAATTTTACTTTAATTTAATTCATGGGTAACATTTTATTTAAAATAAAGATGAATAATTTAATCCATTTTTTATTTATCACAGATATTTACTGGGTGATAAATAATTTATTTATTAACAGACTTTAATATTTAATAAAAATAATCACTAGAATGTGAATGAAATATTTATATAATTTGTTTATGAATTTTTTTTATTAATTCTATTTTTAGTAATTTGTTAAATAATGAGGAATTAGAGTGGACCATGATTGTATATAGTGATGGATATTTATTTTCATCCTATAAAATAATATTTTACAATGTGAATGATTAATATCATTGAAAATTAGTAAAATTAAACATTATATTACACTCCACATGGTTTAATAATTATTACTATATTATTTAAGTGATAGTTTAAAATTAAAATATATTTTAACATAAAACATTGATTTATAAAAAATATTTTTTAGTTTATTGGTTAGTGTTAAAAAATAGAGGTTTTATAATAGTTGTACACAATAGACATCTCTATACTTGTATCAATTTTTCAAATATTCTTCTACTCAAGAAAGAGATTTCCTTTAAACCTGAAGGAACATGATCGATCGAGAAGAACAATGCCATATGATTGATTCTCCATGATAGCACCAAAAAACCTATAATTTTTGTTTATATATCAATGAATCATGTTTGGATCATTGTTAGTGGGATTTAAAAATTTTATTATCTAGGAAAAGTGAATTCAATTTAAAATGGAATATTTTAATGATCAACATCATCATTGAACATTTTTTATCAGATCATGTATTATATTTTCAAATCAAAAAGAATTACTTATAAATGTAATTTGAAAATATATGAATGTTTTGCTCCAAGAAATCATATCTCATATTAAATTTTAATTTATTCCCGCCCACTGGTGATTCAAGTACCCTGATAACCTTCAACGTTCTCCATAGAAAGTGTATTTAATAGCTAGTACAAACCATAGTGAATGTCAAAATCACCACTTCTAATACCTACAATGTTGGAGACATATTTATTATATATTCTTCACTAATATGAAACATCAATCTATATAACATGAAATTAATTAAAATATATGTACATATTGGTTACAATATCAATTATTCAATCATTTCAACTCCCGCATAATGTAATTCTATGATGATATCCATGTTATCCAATTATATATATATATGTATATATATATATCATAGTAAATATATTTACCATAAACTTTTTTGTTGACACCATGTATATTACATCTTAATCCCTTTACATTTTTTAATTTTTCCTAGAAAATATATTCAATGTTTTTTATGGTATCTAACATTTCGCTACATAGAACAAATGATTTATAACATCAATACCATATAAATGCCGAAAATATTTTCATGGATCTGAATGATTTTTATGTCAGGCTAATGAAAATAAAAAATTTTATTATTTCAAAATAGTCATGTATGTTTGAGACCATATAAATATTTTTCTATAATCAAACAAGATTCTTCTCAGATTCATTTTAAAATCCTCCTAGTTGGATAATATAGATTTCTTCATGAAGATCACAATACAGAAGCTTTATCTTCCAATTTTCATGAAATATATATAAAAAAATTACAGACATTTTAAGAACAACTTGATTATTCGTCTTCCAATAAATAAGAT
The DNA here is from genome assembly GCA_963277665.1 of Viscum album. Classification (NCBI taxonomy): domain Eukaryota; kingdom Viridiplantae; phylum Streptophyta; class Magnoliopsida; order Santalales; family Viscaceae; genus Viscum; species Viscum album. Next base: position 837,318,938 of record OY728164.1, on the reverse strand, counting down.
AAATTAATTCCATAAAAATTTCATCTTTATTTATATATATAATTTCCGTGATTCTCAAATGATATCATTATATCTATTTATTTCCTTCCAACCTCCTATAAAGACCCAATTTTATTGTTGGAATTATTTCCATGAGGAAATATAATAATATCAAACATATTTTCATTTTGAAGGAAATAATTTTCCTCTTAAATCAATTCCATCAATGATTATATGATTCAATTTATGTCTACCTAATAAAATAATTTTGTCTTATACTCTATTTCTACTGATAAAAGAAAATATTTCTATCAAAAACGAATTTGAGATCAATATTAATATTTTTTTCCGAGGTGAAATGTTACTTTATAGTCTCCATTGATAAAAGATCATCACTATATAAAAATTAATTATATGATACTTGTTCCACATTTATTTCATCATATTTATATAATATTGTATCTTCTATAATATATTTCTCTATATCCCAATTAACTGTCATTTTTACCATTTCAACTACAAAACTAATGACCCTATTGAAGATATATTTTTGGGGAATTTTTTCCCACAAACAATACCCCTCCACACCATAAACATATCTCAAAGAATACACATTTTTTGGATATAAAATATATTTTTCATGATTTTTTGTCATTAAAATATGAATATATAGGAATATCAAATGTATAAAACTAGGATTAGTTGTTGGAATTACTAGTACTCAACTCTACAAATGTTATTATTTTAAATTTCACTAAAGTAAATTAATAAATCACATAATAATCATTCATAATTATTTCTAATAGAAACACATATTGTATACAAAAATCACTATTGATAAATCCAATTGGGTTATATTTAGATTACATTACAATCTGTTATACAAAATCGAGCATCGTATAATGATATTCTACATGAGGACATTCGACTGAGAAAACATATCAAAAGAATCACATGAAGATCATTAATTGTTTCTAGTCCCCCAGAAAATGATCATCATTAAAATTATTCACCCCTATGCTATTTAAATGTTTGTAATATCAAGAATGTATCCTATATATCATCTACAATAATCTACTCTAGAAATTTTTACATATTATTGATTGAATGTACATTTATCATTTAATATATATAACATGTCCTTTCCATAAATATGAATCTATTAGCCCTTTGATCATGTTTTTTCGCAATTGTTATAAAAAAATTAATAAATATTTCTTTATCAAAAAAATATTCATAGAAAAGAGTATGTATACAATTTAATATCCATATAATAACATTAAAACCCTCATATTTATATATATTATAACTTTTAAGTATTTAAATGTGTTTGATTCCTCTATCTAAATGCAAAATCAGAGATTAATGAAACATCAATATGGTTATATGAAATATAAATATTTAATCCTATACCTTGAATTAATAAGAATTAATTAGAGAACCCAAATTTATGAAATATTGATAGAATTTAATTCAATATTTCATTAATATGAATGAAAATAAATTTTTTTTAGAAAAAATAACCCATTATATCATTTTAATAATCGAAATTATAATTTCAAAATATTTCGTTTCTATGTGTTATGGATTTCTATTTAATTATGATTTTGTAAATGATGATAAAATATATTTTAAATGATTAATTGTTTAAAGATAATATAATTGTAAAATATTTGAAATATGAATCTGTATAATTAGAAATCATAAAAATTATGTTTCTTAAAAAAAGGATTATTCCTTTTATAAAACCATTTTATTTAAATATTAAACTAAAAAACATATATTTTAAATTTAAGGATTTTTTTAGATTCCTGAGAGTAATATTTTCATCTGATATTTTTCATGAATTTTTCTAAAAATATTGTTTTCAACTGAATAGTGTAAAATATCATTTTTCCAAATAAAATTGATTTTATGAAATTATTCGTATATAAATATGAATTGTAAATTAATAAAAGACATTAATAATAATGAATATATTGGTTAAAAATGATGTCATCATTTTCTTAATTTTCAAAACCATAAATGTAATTTCTGGCGAACTAGGATCAAATCCAGGAAGAGGCATAATTTTCAGGTACAGTAGTAGTACTGTAGCATAAACTACATCATGTATTGTTTCTCCCTATAGCAGCTGAGAATATTCTCCTATTTGGGCCTTCAGACCGCTGATTTGGTCACTGATTTCTTTAATCCATTCGGGCCTCCCAAGAATTCGGGTCAGTAAGGTATTCAGGCCACCTCAAGGCCTTCATTCCACCTTAAGTGTATATTCAAAACAGGTAATCTTCAAGGAACGAGCTGCAGAAAGAGGATGAGCAACGTGCATTCACCATAGCAGAATCAAACAGATTGCAATAATGAGATGGTATGTAACCTACCATTGGGAAAATCCTGTGAATGCATGGGAAAGACTAGACAAACAACCATGTGATTGTGGAGAGTTGATTTCACGGTGAAGATGCTTGGGAGGAGCTGTTCCAGGTATTTAGTATGGGTTATATGAAATTCTTGAAGCCTACATGCAATGAATTCATCTAAGGCCTATGGGCCATGTAATACTTACGCCTACGGGCCTGTAAGGATTCCATCACACCCCTTGAAGGAAGTATTATAAAAAATCTATAAAAAATGAAGGCCATCAAGGCATTGGAGCCTAATAAAGGCTAAATTAGTTTTTTGAAAATATTATGAAATGGAAGGTATATTTTAGTTTCTATGGTAAAATCTATAATTAGAAATGTAATAATTCATTGGTTAAGGACATAAAAATGATAAAAATAAATATAAGAACGATTTTCTAAGGATTGGATTCAATTTATCTTTTCTCAACTATAAGTTTTCTAATCTTTGGAGTCACATGAAATGTTTAACATCTTATTAAATTATATATCATTAAATTATTTTAAAAAATTAAATTAACCCTTCATGAAAAAAGTGGTGTCTCCCCACTCATTAATATAACTCATACAATAGTGGATTACTCCTCAAAATATAGCATCATTCATCCACTAAAATATTATTTCAATGAATTGATATTTTGGTCACAAAATATAAACACATGTAATCTATCACCAATGTATATTTTATAAAAAAATCAATGATCTAAATATGGGTAATCATTCTTACATATAATCAATAATTTATAATTTTTCCCATTTCAAATTGTCAAATACCTATATAATTAAATATTTATTAGTTATATAAATCAAATTAATATTCTATGGTAATAATAATAAATCATTATTTCCCTTTTTTATTAAGAGAGTTGAAGAGGTCGTTTATGTGTTTCATTGACTACTGCTTCCTTGATGGATTATTTTTCATTTACAGTACCATAATATAATTCTTTCATAAATGGTTAATTTATAAATAAAATTATGTTGTTATTCTTGATTAAAATTATTAAACAGTATACCATATTACTTCTTTCCCATATTACATAGAAAACAAAATCCTCAACCATTCATATGTGTGGATTATGACCTCCATAAAATGATTGATTTTTATTTCATTGACATCATTGAAATAAATTTCTAGTCAATAGTGTGGTTTTAAAAGAAAAATACAATTTTTATGATATCATTAATGTTTTTTTATAAAAAATTAGATCATATCAATGATATCACAGAAAAAATAAAACAAATTCAATATTATTTAAACAAGTTTATTTAGTGGAAAATGATATATTATTTCTGAGAAATTAGTTTATATAAAATATAATTTCACTATACTTTTTTATTTTTATTATATATCAGACTAATAAATATGAAATATTTTATATCTTCTTATAAATAGATACATTACTATGAATCCTTCACAAAATCATCAATTCATCACAATATGTTCATGTTTGGGTCAGTTTATCATCCCACATAAACAATAATTTGAATTTATATCAATAATGACTTTGCGAATATAAATCTTTTTAAAATATGTTTTTATTATATAAATAATTTATTTTTATAAGGATATATTTTCAATTTACTCAATAATTATGAAAATATATTTTCTTTATTGAGAATCATCATAACAAACTCATTATTGATTTCATCTTCAAATTTTATAATAGAAAATATTTTGGAATTAAATTTTAAAATTAAAAAAAAATATAATATCTATTCATCTGACATATAATATTAACATTTTATTTAATTATTAATAATAATATATTCTATGACCAATATTTTGTAACTAGTTCAGAGTGATAAAGATTAGTTACACCTGATGTTTAAAATATGTAAAAACTATTTAATATATATATATAATGATTATAAAGGGGGTTTCTAAATGGTTATTATTATTAATAAGGTTATTAGTTATTTGTTTAATTAACATAATTAAATTTTTATGAATATTCAATTCTAGACATGAATGAATCTGGTGCACTATTAGTGATATTATCTCAAATTACACTATTTGAAGCCTGATTGATATTATAAAACTAATTTCATATTCTTAGTTTATATAAAACATCATTGAAATATATTATAATAAATTATATTTTAGGTAATTTATTTTTCATTCAATTTCATGACCATTCTTTTTAGATGTTCGATTAAATTTTTAATCACGCTATAATATATTCCATGATCTAAATTCTGAATCGTTGGGTCAGGTTTCATGTTGTTCACTAGGTTTCATTTGTATAGTGTTTTATTAATTTTAAATTCAACTATTTTTCTATACATAATGTTATTTTAACTGCTTGGATAATCTATTCCATAAAATGTTCTTCTAATCAATTGAAATTTAACTCATGTGTTACGCCATTCGTATGATTTTTTTAAAGATTAGTTTTCATTAATTGAGTATTTACTATTTCATTGAAATTAGTTAATATATATTGTAAAAATTCAACCATTTGAATACATTATATGATATTATCTCATTTCTGACATTTTTAATATGTAAACCTGTTTTCAATTTTCTCAAGTTTCATATGGTATGTTTCCTATAACTGTTATTGAAATCTCAAATCACATTTAGTTGGCTTATAATGTTTCTTCTTAAAAGTTTTTTTCCAGGATTGTTTTATCCAAACTATTAAAATTATTATATGGTACATTATATTCCTCACTGTGAAAATTATGTTATAATTCAAATAATTTTTTTATTAATTTTTTTATAATTTCATATTTGGCCAAATGAATTATAAAAATAATTAAAAATTCTTTTCAATTTGGTGTATTTATAATCTTCAATAAAATTACAATAAAAAAATCCGCATGCATTTCGTAGGCCTTATTATTTTTTATTCATTTTATATTTAATTATTTTTTAATAATTTTTTCATTATGTTTAAAAAATTATTTTGTATGTGACTTCTAATATCAAAATTTAAATAAATGTTAAAAATGGTTTTTAATGATGTATTATGTTTTCTCTCTCATTTCCCATTTATTTTACAGTTTTTTGGCCAAAATGGATTAATGTTAATGTATTTATAATATAATTTATATTTTTCATTTTGGTAAATGAGCTTATAATACTAAAAAAAGAAATAATAGGTATATCCATTAGTGAATGTGTTGAATATTTCTTTTAGAATGATTCCTTTTATATTTGAGTTCATCATTTAATGATTCATTTATTATGATTGGTTTATAATCCATTAAAATTATCCACCAAATTTTTTTGGATAGATTGAAATTTTTTATCCATTTATTTTTCATGGAGAAAAGAATTTACATACCGTATAATTTTATTCCAATTCATGTGATTTTTCTAATTTTGGTTATGTATTGACAGAATGGAAAAATTCATTATCATAATGAATCCTTATCATGTTATCACATTTATTTTCGTGGGAAATTTTTTTATTATATTTTATATCATTATTCATTTATAATAAATCATTTTTGTGTTGTATGTTTATTTTATTATGATCGACCTTCTTTATCAAAATAAATTATGTCCATTTTCTCATTTTTAATTATAATTTTGAAATGTTTATAAATTCATGGTTGTTATTGATTACTAATGTATGTTGGTCATGTTATGTTATTTCATATTCATAATTATATTGGATTTAATTTTTAACACATCCAATTTTCTTATAGGATATTATGAAGAATATTATTTATTCATAATGTTTATGCATTTGAATTAACTAGGTTATTGATAGGTCCAGAAATTATATAGACCTTTGTTGCATTGATATGTCTGATGATACCTGACACATTGAGTTCTTGTGTATAAATCACACCATATGAGTATAGTTTCATGTATCATTCCCCTAAAAACATTTTTTTATACGTGAAATTATTAATTTTATCTAAATTTGATTAGTATTGTTGATATCCATGTTTTCATTAATTATTACAAGTAAATAATACACCTAAATAATGTTTATTTTGATATTATTTTGATTTTTGTCATTTTTCTATTAGGTTTTTCGTGATTATGTTTTTTTATAAATTAAACTATATCATCTCCTTATGAAATATTTTATATTTCCTGTTTTATATTATTAAATTTCTAAGGTCACAAAGAAAATTAGTAAAATGTGACATTTTTAGAGAGAAAGAACGTATGGATAAATCTTTGGTAGATTTTGATGTCTTTTTTATTTGTTTAGTTTGTTATAGTTTTAAAAATTTCCATTAGGTTATAATTACCAAGGAGGTCACAAACCAACCTAGGTCGACCCTAAACTGGTCATCTAATCTGGTACGCGATATGACCTGAAGGGCATTCCTGATCCCCACGGGCAGGGGACAAGAGCCAGGGCATCAACAAAGGCTATGGGAATGATTTCACCCAGTATAAATAAATATAGTAGTAGAAAAAAAACAAAGAAATAAAAAATAAATAAACCATTTAAAAGGATAAACAAGAACAAAAGAAATGGGTCACTCCCCAACTCATGACCAAACATCGCCCAAGGTGAATGCACCCAAGTTGTATCCTAAACAAACACTAAAAACAGAATAGAAATTTTTGTGTGAGTATTAAAACTCAGTAGTCTAGCCCGATATCTATTACCAATGCACTACCTTTAAATAAGGAAATTTACTAATCCATGTTTGAACTAAATAATATAAAATATTAGTTTCCACACACTCATCAATTTCTAAAACAAGTATCAGTCCATTTACCTTTTTAATTTAAAAACAAGTTTTAATTTATAAATGAATAGGTATATTTCTATTTAAAACATTTTCTACAATACATATATAAATCCAAACATCAGATATTAGCCAAAGATGAAAAACAAACATAATAAAAAACACACACCAATGGAAATGGAAAGAGTGGCACACTTGGGCCAGCAACTGAACTAGACCTTTCAATCATCTGCCACATACAAATAAACACCAAAGGAAACATGGGTCGATCCTAGGAGATCGTTAACAATCTAGAACATTCTATACATGTGACTCATCCTGAAGGCATGCCCTAACTCGATGATGTCATAATGCCCTAACACACAACATAGCCCTACATAGCCTAACCGAGGGGCTCAATCCCCATAGCAGCGATAACTCAGAATTCCCCTTCTATGGGACCACTAGCCAGTGCGTAATCTAAACTACTACAGAAATCATTATCAAAAGATTCACTCACTATTCCAGGTTCCCATTTCAACACATACAATAAAAGGGGTGGGTCCACAATTTAAATCAATCAGTCATGAGGCACAAATATCATACACAACTCACGCATTGAATGCACACCAATGATCACAACTACGTCACTCCAATGAGAGATTTTCCAAAATAATTTATTTTCTTAAAGTGAAAAATGTGTCACCACCATCTTTAATGAAAAAACTCATTTCTCAAGAAAACTCCAAAACACTTGTTCAGAATAAACCATTAATCTTTAAAACCATAACTATATTTGAAATTCCATGAATAATTTTTAAAGGGAAAACTGACATTCTTTCACAACTGGGTGCCCGCTCAGCATAAAAATATCTCAAGTGTTGTGTATAAAATAAACGACACTTTTTACACAAAATAATCATTAAAGAATTAATTATCTTATATTATTTCCCATTTATGAAAAACTAATAAAATATCAAGAAATTAATTATATAAAAATTTAAAGGTGAATGTAGTGGGGTCCTACCTCAACTCGAAAAACAAGCACGATGAAGCAACATGCCTCGAGCGGGGCGCGCAAGAACGTGCAAATTGATGACCGCAGTTTCACGGGAAATCTTGGCAACCCGTTGTAGTAACCGAAAAATGAATAAAAAATAGAAATACCAACTTGAAATAATTTAAACAAAAGGAATGTTCTTAATGCACCACATCACAGAGACGTGCTCGACCATTGGGGGCGTGCCAGAGTCATAAAGGGGCGTCACCCACCACCAAGGGGCTTGACATAACAACGTAGAGGGTTGATACCAGCGACTCGGCAAGGGGGTGTGTTGGGAAAGAAAAGAACGTGACATGTCTAGGTTGCATCCCAAAATAATAATAATAATCTGCACTACAATTCAAAAAACTGGACTTCAGAACACAACTCAGACAATAAATATAAATGAGCTCCCGATAAAATAAAAAGGAACTCTTACCTTGGATGGCAGCGGCGAACCAAAACAGAATAAATATACTTTTCCATCAGCAGAGGATATCAGAACACACAAGTACAATACTGAGGCAGTCTTTTCATACTAGGTTTGGGGTTTGTGGTAGAGAAGGAGGGGTGTAGTGATTCGCAGCTGGTAGCGTGGGAAAAACGGGGCTGCCACGCAATGGGAGGCAAAATGGATGGTCACGGGCAGGAAGAAGAGGCATGCTAGCTGGGACACATGCTGGGTGGACAGTTGCAGTAAGGAGGAGGCATGCAGAGGGTGCTCCAATTGTGACGGGTCAGACGGTCTTAACATGACAGGGGGAGGCCGGGAAGCGGTGGTGGTGGGACAGCGGTTCGAAGGCAGAGCCATGGAGGTCGGACATTGCAAGGAGGATGAGGGAGGGTTGCAGGTCTCTATATGTGAGGGGATCGGGAGTGTCGGATAGTGTCGGTGCAAGGCAATGGTGGGGGGGATCTGTTGGGTGTGTGAGTCCGGAAAGGGAGGCGAGGTCCCTGGTGAAAACGGATTGCGAGCATGGGGAGAATGCCGGACCAGGAGAAGGGTGGTCCTGCTGGTCGGTTGGGAATCAGATGCATTAGGGGCGAGGTCGGTAGGTGGGGATGTAGCATGGGCATGGTGAGGTGGGAGAAGGATGTTGGAGGTGCAGTGCTGGATTCCCAGGTCACTGCAAACCAACCGTGGACAGGTGTGTCACGAGAGGTAGGGGTTATGGAAGGTTGGCGCGACGGAGGTAGCCTGTAGGAGGGTGGTGGGAGCGCAGGCGCAGGGGTGCAAGGCGAGAGCAACATGAGCTGGATAGGGAGGTGGGGTGCAGCGGAAAAGAAAGAGGGGAGGCTGATAGGGTTAGGAGGGGGTGCTGGAATGGGTAGATTTAGTGTCTTAATATATATAAATATCAATATTACAAAAATAATAATTGTTATAATATTAATTGCAAAATGAAAAGAATAATAATATTAATAATATTATTATTATTATATATTATTGTTGTTATTATTATTAAACATTTTATAAAATACTTTTAAATTTAATTTATTTAATTTAATTTAATATTTATCTAATTAGGTGGGCAAAAACGCACTCAACAAGTCCGAATGCATGATCAGACTGACTGCGCGGTGACCGTGCACCCCCCCAGACCGAATGTGCATTGACTACTAGTCATACGGTGATCGCGCACTGCCCCAAGACCCACCTAAAACATCAATCCTTAAAAAAATTCAAACCTGGACCCAAACACAACTCTACCCAGAGTCGCGGGACCAAGAAAAGAATAAAAATATGGGCGTCTATGGTCAGGGAGTGAAAATTCTCCCCACCAAAGACACTTTCTGCACCCATAAGGATACGAAGCCAATAGTTGACACAACATGAGTTCATTCCCATACCAAATCATATAGAATCGAGAGCTTTGGTGTGACCATTCCCAACAAATGTCACACCAGACCAATTCAAGGAAAACCACTGCACGAGATTGAGGGGGAGAAAATGAAAGGGTTCTCCCCACCACAATATTTTACTAATACAAAAATCATTGAATCCCGAACAAACCAACCCCATGGGGGGAACACAGGAACTACCAAATAGAACTCATTCATCTTCACCACATGTACCAAACAACACACCAGAGGCCTGACGAACAGCTTATTAAGAAACAATCCAACAACTTTTGGATGATAAATTAATTAATAACCTTTCACCAACATCATTAAACGAACACTAATCTATCAAAAACAAATTGTAACAACTCAAAAATAGAATATCTCTGTCTATTCATGGGCCCACACCATTCAGAGGGACCAAAGAACTTAAGAACCACACTGAGAGTAGAGAAGACCGCATAGATTGTGGGGGAACTGGCTCATCAGGCCACCACAACAAGGATGATCATACTACAACGATGATAATAGAGCAAGGGAAATTTTGGATATTTCTATTCCAAATACAAAGACATTATCTAGACCAATGTTCCACACACCCTCGGTAACTCCTGACTGTGCACGAGCTTCACCCCAAGACCTATGGCTAGGGCCCTGATAGCTGAAGCATCTCCTACCTCAAAGTTAGACATTTTCATCTTCAGATCTCTATCTCCTTCCATTCGATGATATGAACAACCACAATGGTCGTACATTTTCAATGGGATGCATCATGATGACTTAGAATATCTGGAAATGCCATACTTGTGGCGCACAAGAGAGTGATCCAATGAAGTAGGAGACGATACTGACGAGGATAGTTTCTTAGAGACAGGTTACATTGGCCCGCACTCTTTTGTAGGTGGGGAACCTTCGCGAAAGTCGACCACCATTAATCACACCCAAAACTCCAATGACGATGAGACATCTCATCTTTATTAGTTTAGAACTGAACCCTCAAATAACTCTAGGGTGGTATAACCCTTAACTATCCCAGGAGTTCCCAACAACCCAAAGACAAACTATATTTCAGAACTATACAACAGCCTCTAACAGAATTCGATTACCTCAAAAATCAAGCAACACAAAAACTGATCTGAGAAATGAGAATAACTCATTGACAACTTTTGGAGGCTTTCTGGGTGGCATACTCACGAAGACTTGAGAAGCACCATCAAAACTAAAATCAAGCCAAAACTCATCCTAAGCTACAACAAAAGCCAATGGCAATAGGACCCTAATAAAAACATATACAACACAAAGAGAAATCACTTTTCCAAACCATTAGTTCATTTCTATTTAGAAAAACACACCTATGAAACCTTATGAACTGTCACATGTGCGTTTATTCAATTCCACTCACATCATCTGCAAACATGTGCCCCCACGATCTTTTAATACATACCCATGCACATGTGACCCCCCATAAGGAGTGCCAATGTTAAAAAACTTATTTTCCTTATCAAATCCAAACACATACCAGGTTATTCCAAACCAATAAACCTTCTCTTTAGAAACTCACTTTAGAAATTTTAAAAACAATTTTGAAGAAACACATTCCCATTTAAAAAAAATTCACTTTAACACAAACTCAAATCAACCGAGATTAAAAAAACACCAATAATAATAACCTAGTGGAATGAGGAACTAATGCATATATCGGACCCAGTGTCATGGTGGTGAGCCATTCCCCATGTGAAGCATAACACTATGTTGACCTTAAACTGGACACTTAGACTCCACATGGGTGACCACCACATGTGAGGTCACAATGTGAACCTATTAGCTTCCATTTTAATCCCTCAATCCAGAACAACCAAGGAAAATTGGCTCAAATCTTGGACTAACCCTGGTAACTCAGTTCTCGTCAAGGGCGGTAGAGATCAGGAACCGACCCGTATCCTACATCCTGAGCCCTAACAGTCCTAATCTATATCTACTGGACATCCCAAATAACAATGGGTGCTTTGAAAAGCGAGGTCTGCTAAGATTTAACTTGATATAATACCATTTTTTCATGTACCAACACGAGTCGACCCAGAACTGGTCACCCAAGCCAGTTCGTGATATGACATGAAGGGGATTCCTGATCTCCACGTGTTGGCGACAAGCACTAGGGCATCAACAAAGGCTGTGGGAACGATTTCTCCCAGTATAAATAAATAATTCCGCAGAATCAAAATAGGGCATCACAAAATAAATTAACTAAATAAAAGGCTAAAAATGAACAAAAAAATCTAACTAAAAGAGAACCACTATCTCCATGTGACATCTTGGGTCACTCTCCAACTCATGACCAACAGTCTCCCAAGGAAAATGCACCCAAGCTGTAGCCTTCACATACACTAAAAATAGAAAAAAAATATAGGTGTGAGTATTAAATCTTAGTAGGCTAGCCTGATATATATTCCCAATGCACTACATTCATATAAAGAAATTTACCAATTCCATGTTTTAATTAAATTATAAAAATATCTGTTTCCACACACACTTCCATTTCTAAAACAAGTATCAGCCCATTGACCGTGTTAATTTAAAAACATCTTTAATGTTTTAAAAGAATAGGTATGTTTATTTTTTAAAACATATTCAATGAACCATTTAGAAATAAAAACCTCAGTTATTATCCAAAAAGGAAAACCCGTACATAATACACCACACACACCAAGGGAAATGGAAAGAGTGGCACAATGGGGCCAGCAACTAAACTAGACCTCTCAATCATCCTCCACATACAAATAAACCCCAAAGGAAACGTGGGTCAAACCTAGGAGATCATTAAAAATCTAGAACATACTATACATGTGACTCATCTTGAAGGAATTCCCTAACTCGATGACGTCACAATGACCTAATCCTCTCTATAGCCCTACATGGTCTAACTGAGGGACCCAATTCTCATAGCAGCAATAACTCAGTATTCCCCTACTACGGGGCCACTAGCCAGTATGTAATCTAAACTAGTGCAACAATCATTCTCATAAGATTCACTCACTATGTCAGGTTCCCATGTCAACACATGATATAAAAATGGGTACATCCACAATGTAAATCAATCAGTCATGAGGAACAAATATCATAGACAACTCACACAGCCAACACACACCAACGATCAACCCTAAGTCACTCTAATGTGATTTGTTCAAAAAAAAATTATTTTATTAAAGTGCCAACGGGCCATCACCAACTATAATGAAAATCCCATTTCTCAAGAAAACCAAAATATTTGTTCAGAAGAAATCATTAATCATAAAAAGAATAACTATATTTGAAATTTTGTAATTATTTTTAAAGTAAAAACTTCCATTCTTTTACTACTTTGTGCCCGCTTATCATGAAAATATCTCAAGCGTTTTGTATAAAATAAACAGATGTTTTTACAAAAAATAATCATTTTACAATTAATTCCCTTATATTATTTCCCATTTATTAAAAATTAATAAAAAATAAATATATTAATATATTATCAATTTAAAGGTGAATGCAGTGGGGGGCCTACCACAACATGAAAACCAAGAACGATGACGTGACACCCGCGAGCGGGGCGCACTAGCACTAGCAAGTTGATGACCAAAATTTCACGGAAATACATGCCAACCTATTGTATTAACCCAAAAATGACTAAAAAATAGAAACAACAAGTTAAAATAATTTAAACAAAAGGAAAATGAATCACACATCACAACACAGAGACGTGCTCAACCAGCGGGGGTGCGCCAGAGTCGGAATGGGGCGACACACACCAGAAAGGAGCTGGATGCAACAACGTTGAGGGTCGATGCCAGCGACTCGGCAAGGGGGAGAGTAAGGTATCAAAAGCACGCGGCATGTCTAGGTAGCATCCAATAATAATAATTACCACAACTAAAATAAAAAAAGACTTCATAACACAACTCAAGAACTAAATAAAAATGAGATAGCGATAAAATAAAAATGAACTCTTACCTTTGATGGTGGTAGTGAACCAAAATGGAATCAATCTGCTTCACCATCAGAGGCAAATATCAGAACACACAAGAACAAGACCGAGGTGGACTTCGAATACCAAGTGAGGGGATTACGTCAGAGCAGCAGGGATGTAGTGCATTGTGGCTGGTCGCGTGAACACAACGGGGATGCCACACAAAGGGAGGGAAAACAGAAGGTCATGGGGTGGCTGAAGAGGCATGCTGACAGGGACGCGCACCAGCTAGACCGATGCAGCAAGGCAGCGCGTGCTGAAGGTGCGCTGACCAAGATGGGGGCAGACGATGGCAGTGTGATAGGAGGAGTTCAGGAAGCGGCGGTGGCCAGACAGCAGATTGGAGGTGGAGCCACGGAGATCGGACAGTTCATGGAGGAGGAGGAGGTGGTTGCAGGTCGCTGCAAGTGAGAAGAGCATGGGTGTCAGGTAGTGGAGGTGAGAGGTGAAGGTGGTGAGGACCTGTTTGGTGTGTCATTCCAGAAAGGGAGGTGGAGTCCCAGGTGAATGCGGATGGCGAGCAGGGGGAGAACATCAGAATAGGGGGGTCCTTCTTGTTGGCTGGGTGCCGGATGCATTTGGGGCGAGGTCGGCATGTGGGGACGCAGCATGGGTGAGGCGAGGCAGGAGGCACAGCGTTGGATCATCGGGTCGCTTCAGGCTGGCTGCGGACATGAGTGTCGCGAGAGGCAGGGGCTGTAGATGGGTGATGCGATAGAGGTAGGTTGCAGGATGGCGGTGGGAGTGCAGGCACAGGGGTGTGAGGCGAGGGCAATAGGATTTGGACAGGGAGGCGGGGTACAGCGGAAAAGAAAGATGAGAGGTGGCTAGGGTTAGGAGGGGTTTTGGGAATGGGTCGATTTAGGGTCTTAATATATATATATATATATATTACAAAAATAATAATAGTAAGAATATTAATTTCAAAATGATAATAATAATAATAATAATAATATTAATAATAACAACAACAATATTATTAATTATTATTATTGTTATTAAACATTTCATATAATTCTATTCAATTTAATTTATTCATTTAATTTCATTATATATATATTTAGGTGGGCATCCTTAGACTCACCATGTCCGAAGGCATCATCGGACCGAATGCATGATTACTGCGCACCCACCCGGACCGAATGTGCGGTGACACCTGGCAGTGCGGTGACTGCGCACTGGAATGAGACCCACTGAAAACATCAAAGATTCAAAAATTCAAACATGGACTAAAATACGACTCTACCCAGAGTCACGAGACCGAGAAACGAATAAAAACATGGGCGTCCGTGATCTGGGTGTGACATGGGATTAATGAGATTATAATTTTTTATAATTCATTGATGCTCTCAAACTAAATGTTTTTTGGATGATATGTACTGATATTTTTTAACCATATTATTACGTACTTATTTTTTGTAATTTATAGTTGGTAGAGGGGACATAATAAAAAGTATGTGATTATGACCATCGATATTCTGAGTGATTGTGTAGGGATTCACATATTCTATTAGATCGGGTCTTATATAACTATTTATGATTAGAATGATTTTTGAGGATAATTTAAGGGTTGAAAATATTAGGTTAGTCAATATTTCATATATGTAGATGAACCATTAAGATAATATAGGATTTAACGTATATGTAGTAATGAAAAATTTTAATGGTATTTTGGTTAGAGTACATAGTGAAACCCTTTTGGATATGTCCATTATAGTCATCTATATATACAATATTATCATAATGGGTTTTAATGAAAATATTTTTTGATTATTCTAACAACTACATCGATGTATGGATATTACAATTTGATTTAGGAATTGTAATTGATTCACATAAGGGTAATAACCAAAAAACGAGTGCATTTAATATTATCTGTAATGTTATCTGGTGCATGAAAAATTTTCCAGAATACCCACATATTTTTACATTCCTTTGGGAAATGATTTAGTCAATTCATATTCACATTATGATGCATAATGAGGGATTTGAATATTTTAAGTATAAATATAACAATATGAATGTTATCATACATAATATATTTTTAAATATAGAGATTCATGTCTTAAGAATGATATTAATTGACATATTCTTTTGTTGATAAATTATATGTTTAATGTTGAAAGAATGGATTTAAATGAATCTTGGTGTAATATATTTTAAGAATAGTCCTAGTAATTATGGATATCTATTTTGAGGATTATATTTTGTTGTATATAGTAACCCAAAAAAATAAACTAGTTGAAACTTGGAATGATATATCTTAAATTGAGAATGATATATGTAGAATTCATTCTGATACATGTTAAATTATACTTACTATAAGGTAACATAATAGTGTTGTGATTTTGAGACCTATTATGGATAATATTATTTCTGGTTAGTGATGATAATTGACATAAAACAATCATCACTCACGTTAAATCTTTTGGTTTTTGTAGTGGATAAATTCTAAAGGTACCCTTTTAACCATGAATTTAATGGATAATTTGAAAACTATATACAAAAATTATAAAACTGGATATGTGCTAGAGTTAAAATGTATTGGATTATATTAAACCTTCTTTCCTGATTTCATATAAACAATATGAACCACGGTGAAATCACAGTCAGGAAAAATAATTGAATGATTTAATCTCATAGATTCTCATGCTATGAAGATAATGAATGTAATATTTTACAAAATCTTATGTACAAATAATATGGGATTAAAATGGGTGTTATTGCATTACCCTGATATGTAAATGATATTGGTTCGGGATAATAGTGTTCAGACTAAAATGTGTTTGGGAAAGAGAGATGATATGAAAATTTAATTTCATAAATTTTATGTGATATAAGAGTTTTGTGGATATGTGTAAGAATATATGGAAGACAATTATAAGTAATCACAATCAAACTTGTGAACAAGGAATGTTTATAATATTAATTATAATGTATTTGATTTTGTGTTTTCACTGTAGACTTTCTATTGTCCTATTTCATGTATTTCTCCACCAATTTTTAGATATTAAATTATAAATGAAATTAAATTTTGGTATGATTATAAAGAATTTATATTTTTGGTATATGGGATGTTTTTAACTTATGGATCTATATTATCTCCATATTTGAAAAATATGTGAATTTATGCGGGGTTTAGCTGCCTTTATAAATATATTGTTATAAGGACCTGACCATAAACATTATATAGTAAATTTAATTCGACTAGAATACACTTATTATGTTCCCAAATATGTTTTCAGATTGAAATTTAAGAGAATTAATACATAATAAATATCAATACCAATGCATAAAAATAGGATACAATAAAATATGTATTCTTTTATTCCATAAAATAATATTTTTTTTAAAAAAATGAGTTCTTTTGGTGAGTGTTTTTCACAACATTGTTTCTAGGTTATTATTTTCTCCAACTATTCTATATACTTAATGAATGAAATTTAATAACATTTAATGATTAAAAAAACATATTAAGGAACATTAAAAATGACTGGATTTTTTTATAAATGAATACAAACAAGTATATGTAATCATTTTCATAAATAAATACCTCTCACACACAATGTATCATATACACACATTGTGAAAAAAGATACTTCAATAAAACAAAGAAAACATAATATAAACCAATAAGTAATCACATTGAATTAGTTATTTATGATTTTAAAACTCACAGATGACATATTATTTGTAATTTTCACGTTTATTGTACAATGTTACCCTTATTACAACATTATAGTTTAACTATTTCAGTTAAACATTGAATAACCATTAGAGTAAACATCCTACATGAACATACTGAATTATTTTGAGGGATATATTGGTCCCACAATTAATTATAAAAAATTACAAAGACCTATAACATAATCATATAACAATAATAATTTAAAAAAATATTGTTTTTTTTAAAATAGAAATATAAATGATTATTATTTAAGAAAAATTCCTTACATAAATTATAAAAGAAGGAGAATTTTGAACATATATTAGATAAATTAGAAAATATCAATTTTAAAACACTTTTTACTATATAAATATATTAATAAAAACTATTTTGAAAAATGGACATGAAATACGTATATTTAGAGGAAAAAATCGTTTGTTCATTTTAAAAAAAAGTTTTAGGTAAAGTGTTCCTTGTATCTAGTTCTTCATACGTCAAATGAGTTCAAACCTCATATATAATTGTTTAAAGAGTTATTTATTGTTGAATCTCATAATTTTTATGTAGTTTATTTATTTATATGTAATTATTTGGATACTGTGATATTTGACGGCACGTGATTCTGAGGTTCGGGGAGATCAGAACAGAATTTTAAATTTTTTAAAGGAAATATTTAGTAAACCTGCAAGCAGAATTTTAAATCTTTTGTACTATTGCATGGATAGAAAATTTTAGGTATCCACTGAATTTTGAATTGTTGGATTCTCCTAGAAATGCCTTAACTTTTGCTGGCAAAGGCCAAAAGAAATTTATTATTTCAGAAATTTTTAGAAAACAAATTATTTTAAATAATTATTTTATTTTTTTCCAAATATTGAGTCTTGGATGACGACATTACATGGTATTTCTAGTTTGGAGACAATGCACATCAATGATGCTCTTTAGTGGTTCGTTAAACATGCAGCGTAACAACGCTTTAACGATGTGTAACAAGGATGCTATTTCGTAAGTTATACAGTGTAACGATGCGATTTCACCTCATTATGGGAATTTTGTGGTGTGATCCTATTTATGGACTGATGTGATGGGGATATATGGATTATAAATATAGATGATTCTCTGGAGAATAACTGATGAACTTCCACCATTGTAAATAATGACAAACACTATAAGGACATCATCATCATCGATTCCTTTCGGTGATCAGAGCTGAGAAGAAAAATTGCCATCTTAAATCCCTTGATTATGAACTCCACAACATCATATTTCATAATAGGTATGGATTATTTTATTTAAAAAAATTTCCCCATACTTTTTTCAAAACGACTAATGCAGATGAACTCGTGAATAGGTTAGTCTACAGAATGTGCATTCTTGTGCAAGGGTGACTTCTTTAGGGTTTCTTTTTATGGGTTCTAATTATCCATCTTTGTATAATTAAAATACATAATCCTCCATTTTTTTTAATATTCTAATATGGACGGTGTGGTCTCACATGAACGAGGATTCATCCCCTCCTCAAAGTGTTTTCTTCATGGAAAAACACTTCAGTCAGTGACAATAGAGATTTGAGACCATTAGAGAGAAAAGTACGTTCCTCAGAGAATGTAGGTAAAATTGGCACGATAAACATACCACTGATGCATCCCTAGTGGTCATAAAAAGAATATGATGGCATGCAGGTGTCAACGATGGTGGCCTACAGTGGTAGTCGCGATCGGGGGATGACGTGCCATGACGGCACGCCATTGGAAGGGCTGTGTCTCACCAGGTCATGGTGCGGTGGAAGAAAACTCCAAATAGAAACGGTTAGTGATGTGGCTGGACAATGTCAGGGGCCCATAGATGTGGAACCAAGATGCATCTTGCGTGATGGTTTGTGGTTGCTTGACTGCTGAAGAGGCAGCACCACACTGCTACCAACAAGGTGTTGGCGGTGGATGGATGCGTTGTCTCACTACATCCAGTGAGGTGAACCATCTTGCCTCTTGTTTACTATGTGGGGCGTGAACCAACCGGCATCCATACCCACACTGGCAGGCCAAACACACACCCTTTTGGGTCGGGCTGGACTAGACTGGGTCATCAAGTGACTTGGTCGGTTGGACCCTCGTCAAATTGGACCTGGTCGAGCAAGGCCAGTTTGGCCTAGCCCACTATCCAGGTAGGACTAGAGAGACCCTGAACTGCACTAAGCCAGTGTACATTATTCAAAATGAACTGGTGTTGGTTGGCCCCCCCATGGCCGGTTGGTCTAGTCGATCTGACAGAGTCAGAATGGGCCCCATCACAACCAGCCCCCTATTTATTAAAGTGCCTATATTTTTCAAACTGACAGTCTGATTATGGATCCATTTGTGGAGTTGGTTCCCTCTCGATGGGGAAGATCTTTTGGGATGCTATATGGTGACTTTCATGGATGTAGATATGTGATGAAGGGATTGGAGTGTGGTTCTCCCAAGTGCACTAAATACAGACCCCTGCGATTGGATGAGACCTGAAGAGAACTGACTTTGGGCCCAATGGAAGCACCTCTCCATAACGTGGGAGGCCCATGGTGGGAAACACCTCTTTTGACTTTTTTCCCCATGGTAGGTGATAAAATGAGTACCTCAGTTGGCCATGAATAGTGTAAAGCACCTCTATGTGACTTTACAGGCCCACGATACGTGATGGTGGAGAAGTACCTAAGAAC
Organism: Viscum album; assembly: GCA_963277665.1. NCBI lineage: Eukaryota > Viridiplantae > Streptophyta > Magnoliopsida > Santalales > Viscaceae > Viscum > Viscum album. The sequence goes on along the minus strand of OY728164.1, from coordinate 837,298,664 downwards.
TCCAAGGTTAGTGGTAAGAACCCCATCATGATATGGAAGGCCAACTGTACTCCCTAGAAGAGGTGTTCCTTTATAGAGGAAGAGTTCGACGATGTGATTAATGATTCTACTATTATTACCCTTGAATAAACCAGCTATGAGCGATCTTGGGTTTCGTGCTTTACGATAACGAATTGTAGTGTGGTATTTCTTTTATTTTGGGGGTCCATAATGAGAAATGTGTTACTCACCCATACACGGTCATCACATACATGTGTGGTGACTGGTGAAGGCAACTGACATTTCGATAGGGGTGCTCAGGGAAATGATACTAACTGATTCCTTGACGGTGGACTTGGTGGACTGTGAAATGGTCGGGGCCAGTAAAACATGGTGGACATGACATACTCTTTCAAAATCATGTAGCTTCAATAATCTCATGATTAGGTGGGGTTTTCTAGAGATGGAAATCAGGTTTTCTTTTTGATACATTCTGTTTTTAGTCTTTTGTTGGGTTTGTTTTCTGGCCCGCTTAATTTTAGTTGTACATTCACTCATCTTTGTTTTAGTTGTCGTTCGTTCTTCATTTCAGTGTGTTGGGATGTGGTTGGGTTTGGGTGTGCATAGAGATTCATATGAAATGCCTCATAATTACAGGTTGACGTTGTCGGTGCTAGTCGCATGCACCGGGTCTTCGTGAGGTGGCCTTGGGGTAGTCACGAAACAGGCTCCAGGGGATGGATCATGAAAATGTTTTATTAGAGGGTGGTCATATCCCCCTCAAAGATTTGTAGTTTGTGTTCTGTTTTCGGGAAACAATGTTAAGTGTTGTGTGTCTGACTTTTAGATTTTGGGTGTCCAGTGTCTGTATGGAGGTCGACGTATCCATAGGCCAGGTCCTTGAATTATATTTTCATCTCAATATAATAAAACACTATTTCCATAATTTTATCCTTATTTTGAATAAGATTAATCTCACAAGGTATAAACTTCTACATGTGTTAAATCTTGATCTATCATAGCATGACTCCATGTGGATGACTATAGAGGTTCCCGATACGAGGATGTGAGGATAGCCTGCCTTGCGATGAGTCATCTGTATTGGTAACTATTCTTAAGATGGAATCATTAGGTGTTGCACCAGTGTTACCACCCCCAATGGTCAACATCTACTACTGTATGTTACGACAGAGGACATACCCAGTCTCAGTGTTGTACATGAGTTTCAGATATAGAAACCTACTAGGTTCATGGGAGTGATAGATCCATAGGTCGTTGAGTACTAGCTAGAGGATATGTTGCATGTATTATTCATATTGTGGACACCACCTGAACAGATGATGATCATGGAAGTGAGCCTTTTGTAGGGCTCCGCAGGAAGATGGCGGAGTTTGACCATCCAGACTCACAATGAGGTGAACCTCTCTTGGGTTGATTTCGAGCGGCTTTTCTGGGAGGATTTTTCCCACAACCTTGTTCTATATGAACAACCAAGTGCTACCTCACCTATAGTATGACATCATGATTTTGGATGAGTACTTGGAAAGGTTCATAGATATTTCCTGCTACTCCATTGATATAGTGTGAGACACTTTCTTCAGGTCTTAAGCCTTTGAGCAGGGACAGGAAGGAGATCCGGGTTTCAGTGGTGTCACTCAGCATTCCTACCCATGCATGCACTCTAGAGAGAGCCCCTATAATTGACATATTCCATTTAGGAATAGGCAACCAAAACTAGAGCTATGTGCAGACCCCTAGCGGTGGAGTCATCAATAGGCAGCAGAGACAAGATGCATTTTCCGAAGCGGGCCAGGTCTTTCAGAGGCAGGCCCCAACACTCAGGTTTGGTAGTGAGAGTCTCCTATTCTTGATGGATTTAGATAGGAGACATCTTTTTTACCCATTTGGTGGGTATGGAAAATGAAAAGTGAATAACTGACCTAGTGTACAAAGGACCTGCAGATAGTCGAGAGGTCGTCAAGGTAACGGCAATAGTTCGAGGGAGGAGGTCTTTAAGGTGGAATACATGGTATGGTAGCTGTACAAGAGGCGGGTGGTGGGTGAATGTTTGAGGTGTTACAATCACCACCCCTAGGAGTTCCACCTCAACCTCACGAAGTAGGAACTCATGGGAGAGCTTCTGGGAGTAGGGGGTTATGACCACAACACTCCAGACATGATTCAATGTACTATCTGGGTATTCTCCACCCATGCTATCGTACTTATATACAAAATTTCATGTCATTCATTTATTTCTACGACTCTCATTCATAGTTCAGAGATTTTGGTGCTATTGATGGATTTATCCTTATAGCTAGATACTTTTATGGGAGGGGATTCAATGATTACACAATGGTGACGATAGTGTGAGTTTACTCAAGGAGGCGAGATATTTGGATGGGATCTCCTAGTAGCAGTGTTGAGGCCTCACGATGTCATCATGGGTATGGAATTTTTATTCATTGTCCATGCGCATATCGACTATTTTAGGCATACAACCGATCACTCACAAGTTGTCTAGCCTTAGCCTAGGAGCAGTGGAGTAGAGGAGTCCAAGCATCCCTATAGTGGTGGACGAGTACGGGAACGTTTTTCTTGACAAGGTTCCACGACTACCTCCTCATAGAGAGGTGGACATATGTATTGAAATGTACCCCGGTATGACACTGATATCTACACCGACATATCGAATAGCTCCCATAGTGCATCGTGAGTATAGGTCACAACAAGAGGACTTGTAAGAGAATGGTTTTTTACGAACCAACATTTCTCTATTGGCAACCCTGATTATTTTTAAAAATAAGGGATATAGGAGTTTGAGTTTGTGCATAGACTTCTAGTTCCTAAACCAGAAGACCGTGAAGAACATGTACACATTGTTGATAATTGACGACTTCTTCTACCAGCTTAAGGGATTGATGTGGTTCTCCAAGATAGACCTTAGATCAGGCGCGCACTAGCTCCAGGTACAAGACAAGGATGTACTGAAGACACCATTAATGTGCCAGTACGACCAATATGAGTTCTTGTTGATGGCATTAAGCATGTCCAACAACCCAAGAATGTTCATGGGCCTCATGAATAGTATCTTCCAGCCCTACATCTGCTGTTTTGTTGTGGTATTCATTGATTGAATATTTTTCTACTCATCATTAGTGGCGGATATCCCTGTACACATTTTGATTGTCCTCGATACACTTAGAGAGAAACAACTTTTTTTAAATATCTTGAAGTGTCAGTTTTAGATTAAATAGGTCCATTTCAAAGGACATGTCATCTTGGAGGATGGTGTACCTGTAGATCCTAAGGAGATATAGGTGGTGATTTTTTGGGAGCCACACAAAAACGTGAATGAGGTGCGATGATTCATGCGGTTGGATGGTTAGTATCAGAGGATTGTGCTCAAATATTCAATGGTAGTAGAACCCTTATCAATATTAACACAGATGTGAAATCCCTTCATGTTGAATAAGGAATTAAAGAAGTGTTTTCTGGAGCTGAGGTGGAGATTGACCAATTCCCCAATATTAAGACTATCAGAGGAGGGCATTGTGTATATAGTTTACTGCAATGCATCTATGACCAGGCTCAGTTCTGTCCTAATGTAGGAGAAATGGGTGATCACCTATGACTCACATATGCTGAGGAATCATGAGAAGAACTACATGACACCTTAACCAGAGTAATAAGTTGTGGAATTTTCCTTTACAATGTGGTGGAACTACTTGATGGGTAAATAATTTATAGTTTACTCAATCCACAAGAGTCCCATGTATATCTTTTATGAAAAGGACCTGAACCTGAGACAATGGTGTTGGCATGAGTTCTTCCAAGATGGTGTAATTGAGATATTCTATACTCCTAGAATGAGGAAAATGGTGGAAAACATACTCAGAAGGGGGATCTGGTTGCAGCTATTGAGTAATGTGACAAAGCAGTAAGTCGTGATGCTGATATCCTTCACTGATGATGGTGATTCTATAATCCTATAGTTGATGTTTTATAATACCCCACTACTACATAATATCAGGGAGGAATATCTGGGGGTTGTTGACTATGAGTACCAACGTTCTCAGATATATTCATGATAGGTTCCTTATAGATTTTTAATAGTAGGGGAGCATGATATTCTTTTTAGGGAATATAAATTAGTACGATTGGTGTTGCGGGATGACTTGTTGAGGGAGTTTCATAAATCTAAATTAGCAGTACATGTTGGAGGGGAGAAGATGTAGCAGGACATCTAGAATCAATACTAGTGTCCAGGGATGGAAATATCAGTGGCTGAGTCTGTTTCATGATGCCGATTTTTCCAGCAAGTGAAGGGTGAGCATTAGGTTCAAGTAGGGTTCACTCAACCACTAGATGTACAAGAATAGAAATGGGATGGTATCTTGATTGACATAGTGATGAGGATACCAGATATGTCTAGAGGTCACAACAAAATTTGGTTGATCATTGACCAACACACCATGTCATATCACTTCCTATCCATTAGGGAGTATGGACTAGTATCAGGCTTGGAACTCTATTATGTCTAAGAGATTGTGCTTCTTCACTTGGAGTTTTCGACGATTGTTGCAGATCGTGATTCCTAGATTACATCAATGTTGTGGAAGGTATTACAAGAGGCATTTGAGATGCAGATGCTTTTGAGTACACCTTTTCTTACCATGTTTGATGGTCATACAGAGTGAACCATATAGACCTTGGGGGACAAACATCGTGCTTGGGTCCTATACATTGGTCAAATTTGGGATGACCACCTACCACTGGTTATGTTTTCATATAAAAATATCTATCACTACACCATTTGAATGGAACCATTTGAGGCCTTGAACGGGTGGCCTTGTAGAATGCTGGACATACTCAGGGGGCTGGGAACTCATGGGTCCAGAGTCTGAACAGACTACCAATATGATGCAATAGATCATCTAGGAGAGGATGAGGAAAACACCTAATATGAATAATTAATATGTATATAGGAGATGCATACCCTTTGAATTCTAGGATGGAGATCATGTGTTCCATCAGGTCTCACCCTAAATAAGATTTCAGAGATTTTGTTGGGGAATCCAGATATCTCAAAGGTTCATCATAACATTTCATATTATGAGCAGAGTTTTCAAGGAGGCATAAACCTAGATCTTCCCCCACATATGCACAGGATGAATGATGTTTTCTATGTGTCACAGATGATGTGGAAAGTGCATGATCCATCCCACATCATCGACTGGGTCGAGCTCGACACTGATGATGTGGTGACATTAGCGGAGTTTCTAGTGGAGATAGAGAATCGACAAAAGAGGTTACTATATATGTGGTCGATTCATATTGTGCACATCTGATAATAGCACTAGAATCTCCCGAGGGAACATGGGAGTGGTAGGCTCAGATTCGTGCTATATACCCCCTATCTTTTTTAGTAATTTTTTTTTGGATTTTTGGGCGGTAAATCTCTATAATGGGAAGAATGACATGTCTGTGAATTTTTTTGTATATATTTTTTTATTTTTATTGTATTATTTTGAGACTTCTAAATTCTAAGAAAAATGATTATGATGTTCGAAGGGCCTAGAACAGAATTTTAAACTTTTTTTCACCTACGTTCAATAAACGTTTGAGCGTGATTTTTTATCTTTTGTACCTTTTCCAGAATAGAAAATTTGACACCATTGAATTCAAAACATTGGTATTTACCATTAAATTACATAACATTGGATGATAAGGGTCGATCAAAAAAGTTATTTTCTAGACTTTCTGAAACATAAATATTATTGAAAATAACTATTTGATATTCATTCCCACATTTGAGTGGTGGAAAATAACAATGTGGGGTAGAATTAGGGTAGCAATGATGCGTATCAATGAGTCTCATTAATTGCTCATTAAACTCACTGAGTAATGACTCATTAATAATGTGTAACGTCAACACTATTTCTTAAATATGATAGTGTAATGATGTGATGTTGCATCATTACAGGAATGATGCGATGTGATCCTATTTATAGTTTGATGGAATAGAAAAATATGCATTAAATATTTAGACGATTCTCAAGAAATATTATGTTGTACATCCACCCCAAATAATGAATGAAGAACACTTTTGGAACATCATCATCTTCAATTCCTTTCGATGATCGGAGCCAGGATGTAATGACGACGTCATAAATCTATCGAGGATGAACTTTGCGATGTCAGATGTCATAAGAGGTAGGGTTATTTTATTTTAAAGTTTTCCCCATACAATTTTCAAAACAAAGAACTCAAATTAATCCACAAATAGTATAATCCACCGACCATGCGTTCATGTGAGATGATAAATTCATTGGGGTTATTTATTTAGGTTTTATTATCAATGTTTTTCAAATTAAAATCCACAGACCTCCCTTGTTTTGTAAACATCAAACATGGAGGGTGCGTGCCTACATGAACAAGGCCCAACCCCTCCTCCATGGTTGTTATTTGTGGAAAAACTATCTAATTGAAGACAATATAGATTTGAGACCTGTGTGGTGGAGAGAACTTTCACAGGAGAATCACTACTAGAAATCCTAGTTTTACCAACGGTTATATCCCAATGGTTTACTAAACTGTTGGGAATATCCATCTATACCAATGTTTCTACGAAACTGTTGGTATAGATGGTTTTATAAACACTTTTACCAATGGTTCATTACAACCGTTGGTATAGAGGAGTTTTTACCAACGGTTCAATGAGGACCATTGGTAAAAGTTTGATTTCGGTGACCTTTTACCAACGGTTCTCATTGAACCGTTGGTAATGGTTTGGGCTGAATGTATATACCAACAGTTTTTAAAAACCGTTGGTAAAAATTTCCCCCAAATTGGCAGTATCCCATCCTCTCCCCCATTCGTGATCCAGAGCCCTAAACTGGAGCTATCGACGATTTTGGAGGTGCATCCGGTTCTCTTCCTCCATCCCATCCAAGGTGAGTTATTTTCTTTAACTTTCAGTTTTTATTTTGGATTTTTATGTGTATATGTTTCTCTTTAGGATGAGGCCAATTTCTATTCTCATATTCCCACCCAATTTATGTTCCAACCCTATTTATGTTTCGGTTCTTTATTAAATTCCATGCATTTTCCAGCCCATATAGATTGCATTAGACGGTTGTCTAATTTATTGATGTGCCTTTCATGTTTCAGTACCAAGAAATTTTTATTATATGTTATAAAATTCAATCACATGTTTAGTTTTAACATTCATAGATACTTTATTATCTTGTGTCAATAATTTATATTAATAATCTTTTCATATATTCCATCGTTGAGTGTTTTTACTTGTGCAATAGAATTCCAAGATCATGTTACTTCATAGTGATTATTTAGATTTCAAAGTGTTTTATTTTTCATGTTAAATTTATTAAAAAGTTTTGGGGACTAATAAATGTTAATAGATTCCAATTTCCATGCTTCTATTCTTGTTAAGAATTAAATGAATTATGATGGTTGTAATTAAATGAAATTCAATGTGCAATTTTAATCATGTATGGGTGATTAATAAATTGGAATGTGATAAACCATATAATTGAACCATTATTTATGAAAATTATATACCAAAAGGTTATTGAATAAAAGTTATTCTTGTGAATTTCGTTACATCATAGACATAATGGTTGTGGATATATGAGAGATACCTCCGATGGTTCTTTGATCATTGTTTTATGGAGAATGAATGGTTGAGGTCCGATATTCATTGTAGCTTCCAGTGAGACCATTTTAGTAAAAGGGGAAATGAGATTATGATCTACTAGGGGGTGAATGAGTTGGTAGAGACCAAAAATTGTTTGTTCCTTGTGTTCAAGAACCATAAATAGAGTGTTCCAATTAGGTGGTCATCAGTAAAGTCGTAGGTAATATTTCCAGGCCCTGTTCCATGAAGTTGAATATGTGGTGCTATAGTGGTTTTGGATTGTTTGATGTACTCTTAGTGTATTATAAACCCTCATTTTTTCCATATTCATTTAAATTGATTTAATATCATTTTTTACACACACACCATTATATCCTCTAAATCTATATATAGAGTGTATTTTCATTCGTATGGTGTTAAATATTTTAGTAAATGTACATAGTAGCTTCTTTTATGTGTTCTAGGGGTTTAGACTAATGACAGGGCTGCATGATTATTGTGGGGGTATTCTTTTCATATAAATATACCTATACACCCCGACCCCCTTGGACAACCTGACCACCCCCACGGACAGCCCGCCCACCTGGACACCCTGACCCCCCTAGATAGCCCCCCACCCCCTGGACACCTCCAACCCCCCAGACGGCCCCACCACCCCCTAGACACCCCGCACCCCATGGACACGCCACACCCCCCTTGGACAGTCCCGCCACTCCCATGATCTTTATCCTACTCCTCATCCTGATTTACTTGAAGAAGTTAAAGTGTAAAACTCATATACCCCCAACAATACCCTTAAGGATTATGTATTCCTTGATCCACTTCCAATATCATACTGGTCAATCCTTGAATATAGCCATTAGATATTTTGTATCTTATTTTCTTATATACACTGTATTTTGTTGTATTTCATAATATGATTATCATATAGAGTAATGTTTCAGTTATGCTTTTATATAGAGTAAACAATTGTCATTTACCTAAATATTTTTATTATTAAACTTTAAAATTATTGAATTTCTTTGAAATGACTTATTGCGATTTTTTTACAGAATGGATAGAAGTTGAATGTACAAAACTGATCGGATTTCAACCGATTTTCAAAATAATTTGAACATCTTTCTAGATATTTCATTTGACAAGGCTTAAGATAGTGGTCGCATGCACTGTCCATGTTTTAATTGTGTTGGAAGACCTTGTTTGAGCCGTGAAGCAGTTAGCTATCATATAACCAAATATGGTTTCCAAACAAACTATTGTGTGTGGTATCACAATGGAGAGAAAATGGAATATCAAAATGTTGATGATCCAAATGATAGGATGGAATTGGAGAGTTTGATATATGATCGGTTTCCATTTATTCGACATCATGAGATGGAAAGGATGTCCAGCAAACAAGATTTCGATACAAGCACACATGATGCGTCCAATGAAAATGATTATGTTGATAGGGTGAAAAAATTGAATGATGCTGCGACGACTCCAGTATATTGGCAATGTGATAAAATGAAAAAGTTGGAATTTTTATTCCGATTGTTTCACGGGAAAACTATGTATGGGATTTCAAATACTACAATTGATTACATTCTTACCTTCTTGAAAGACTTACTTCCAGATGATGCATATATTCCCTCAAACCACTATATGGCATGGAAGCTGGTTGATGAACTTGGATTCTCAAAAATAATTAATGCTTTCCCGAATGATTGCAGCTTATTTTGGGAGGCAACTGCTGATAGAAATGATTGTATAAAATGTGAAACCTCCCATTGGAAGCCAAAAGATGATGGAACACCATCTCGTGTGCCACAAAAAGTAATGTGGCACTTCCATTGATCCCCAGATTACAGAACCTTTTCATGTCTGATGAAATATCCGTAAAAATATGATGGCATGACACGAAGAGAAAAAAGAATAATGAAGAGTTGGTTTACCGTGTAGATGGATTTGCATGGCAGAGATTTGATGATCAATATCCTGAATTTCAGCCGACATGCGTAATGTGAGACTGGGTCTTTCATGTGACGGTTTTAATCCATTTGGGCAGATGCCTACTTCGCACAGCATATGGCCGGTTTTCATACACATTTATAACCTTCCCCCTTGGGTGTGTATGAAAAATCCTTACACTTTCTTGAGTATAATGATATCTGTCCCTTCTGATCTCGGAAATGATAAAGATGTATACATGCAACCTTTAATAAAAGAGTTGAAACTTCTTTGGGATGTGGGTGTGCCCACATACGATGCATGTTCGAAAGACATATTTCAGATGCGTGTTGCACTTATATGGACTATCAATGATTTTCTTTCTTATTCAATGATGTCTGGATGGAGCACAAAAGGAAAATTTTCATGTCTTGTTTGTATGAAGAATACTTGATCGAGAAGACTGAAATATCGTCATAGTTTTAGTTTTATGAGACATCGACGATTCTTTCCAATGAACCATCCATATAGAAACAATCGTCGAAGATTTGACAATACCATGGAGAATGACGATCCACCTCAGCGTATGTCTAGAACTGATGTGCTTAATGAATTTAAAGATTCCAGTTATTCATTTGGGAAGAGTGTAATGAAATCTAGAAAGAGGAAAAAATGTTTCCAATGATACGTGTTTCAATTGGAAGAAGAAGAGTATATTCTTTGAGTTGTAATATTGGTCAACCAACATGTTATGTAATTTCTTAGACGTAATTCAAATTGAAAAAAATATATGTGAAATGTTTCTTTCGATTCTTCTAAATGTCAAGGGGAAGACAAAAGATGATTTACAATCTCGGAGTGACTTGGTAGATTGGGGGATCAGACCAGAATTGCATACTGTCTGTATCAGTGAAAATAAATGTCAAGTTCCATGTGCTTCTTATGTGATGAATCCTGCTAAAAAAAATCAATTTATGGAAGTGCTAGAGACTATTAAAGTTCCTGATGGCTTTTCAAGCAATATATCAAAACGGGTCAATAGAAAAGAGTTGATGTTGAAATCTTTGAAGACACATGATTATCATGTCCTTTTTCATGAGTTGATTCCAATAGAAATCCGTCATCTCTTGTCCAATAATGTTAGAGTCTCAGTTATTCCGTTGTGCTATTTGTTTATAGATATTTGTGCTATGAGGTTGTCCAAATCCCTCATGCAAAAATTGTTTGCAGAGGCACCTTTAATTTTGTGTGAGTTGGAGAAAATATTCCCTCCATCATTTTTTACATGCATATTGAATCTGACTGTCCATCATCCGACCGAAATACTTCTTGGAGTACCTGTTTCTTTCTGTTGGATGTATCCAACTGAAAGAATCATGTGCACATTGAAATCATATGTTCGGAACAAGAATTATCCTGAAGGTTCTATTGTGAATGGTTACTTGGCTCAAGAATGTATGGATTTCTTCTCAATGTATTTGTCTGATCATACTACGAGAATAAACAGACCAATGAGAAATTAAGAAGAACAGTATGGGAAAATTGAACCCAGTTTTCCATCACTTCCTCAGACAGGAGGAATTCCGGGATCATATACATTGACAACATTAAGTCTTGAAGAGCGAGAGATGGCACATCACACAGTGTTGTTCAATTGTGATTTGTTAGATGAGTATATCAAGTAAGTTAATTGTACATGTATATCTTATCTTATCTCTTGTAATTCTAAATATTTTTTAAACTATTATTATTTTTATCTATAGGGAACATAAATAATTGATATATAGAATGCATTGTTCTTTATCTTTGAGAAAGAAGGAGACTTTGCATAGAAAAGGGTTTTCTGCTTGGTTGAAATTGAAGGTAAAAATATTTCTGTAATAACTAAATGAAAATGATATTTAATTAAGTTTACTATTTGTTTATATTTCAGTTATCGAGTTTTCCTATAGACTCTGTTTCTGATGAAATAAGAGCTTTGGCTTTTGGTCTTAATACCATGGTTCATGCCTGTAAATCACTTGTGATCAATGGATACAAATTTAATATGACTGAACAAGCAAGAAACATGAGAACACAGCATAATGGTGTTATGCTAACTGCCACAACAGACTGTTATGCCAGTTCATCGGACACTAGACCTTGTTCTGAAAATGTTTCTTATTATGGTGTCGTGGAGAAAATAATAATTTTGCATTATTACCCTCATGGTCAAGTCACGATGATTAAATGTCAATGGTTTGATTCAATGATGAGGCAAGGCACCTTTATTAATGATTGTGGATTTCGAGTTATTGACATGACTCGCACTCTTGCCACCGATGAACCATATGTATTGGCATCAATGGTGAAAAATGTTTTTTATGTCAAAGTTCATCATCATCCTAAATTTGGTGTAATTATTGAAGTAAATCCCAGACATGTTTTTGATGATGGTGATGATGAAGGTGACATTATCACTAATGCAATTGGAAGAAATCCTTTTATTACTTATGATGACCCCAATAGCTCAATTGTCAGAGATGATTGTGAACCCGAAGTTGTGGTGGGAAATATATAGAATCACACAGTCGTGTTCTCACCTACATGTTTCACCAACATCATTCAAAGTTCATATCCTATTACTTACCTTCATAACACCATAAATCTTCTATTTCATTATGTTATTTTTATCATAATGGTTTTTCTATATTTTGTTTTTGGGTTACACATTAGTTATTTGTTTCTAATTACTTCCATATTTGTTTTCATTGCAGGAAATGACACCCATTGAAGAGAGGTAGCGGAAAAAGATGACAGATAATAATCGTCGCATGGTACCGATGGGTGTTCCTCCACTCATCCCTGTTGTGAGTATTTTTTTTCAAATATAAATATTTCAATAACTTATAATATCATGTGTTTACTTTTCTGTCAAACTTTTTTTCAGGATCCACCCCCTAGACGACAGATATCTAACGAGGAGCCTGATATTGCTCCTAGTAGAGAGGTTGGTGGTATGAGGGGGGTGGTGTCAGAGATGGACAATCATCTAGTGGTCCCAGTACTAAGGCCGATGGTATGAGGGCTCGTGGGGTGAGAGTTAGACAACCCACTACCACAGACGTATCTTCTACGCCCAATTTTGATCCTGACGTGTCTTCAGGGACATATGGGATATTTAGACCTCCGATGATTACACTACTAGCTGGCCAGACGTCTATGACATCATCTTTTGCTTCTGGTTCATTATATACAGGCTATTATATTCCACCTTCTTCGACTCCTGCTGTGACACAGTATGTGGATGAGGAGCATAAACTGAGGGACACTCCACCTGTACAGGATATTCCTTCAGCTTCTGCACCAATTGATCTGACTACCACACGTATATTTATATTACTCTATCAAATTTTTATACCAAAATTTATTTTTATTATAACTTGTATTGATATTATTTTTCTTTAATAACAGATTCATCAACAGATAGGAGGCGGGGGAGGGGGCTTACTCGCTTTTGTGCGGTATGGAACCGCCAGACACAGTTGATGGTTGAATAAAATGTTGATGGAAAAATGATTGATAAATCTGGGCAGCAATGTCGGGGTTTTTTGGCGACGCTATCCAAATACTCCAATAACTTTCCGGTCAGCCCTCTCTCTTGGAGACATCTGCCACTTGAAGTCAAGGATAACACGTGGGAACAAATATGGGAAAAAAATTTATTAGATTTAATGTAGTATATTTTTGTATTTAAATGAACTAATCAATTTGGTTTCAGATTCGGTTTAACTTCCCTGATGGAGAAGGTGCACGACCAGCGTGTTTAAAAGAGCTAGGAGAGCATTGGAGAGATTATAAGCATGAGATGTATTTTGGCCGGTGTGATAGAGTGGGCACGGAGTTATAGACATTACCTATCGTGGATGACTGCCCGATAGAGCAATATCGCCAAATGATTACCCATTGGGAGATTGCCCAATTTAAGGTATTAATCTCATTTGAGTTATTTAAATGAGAGTTTTCATATTTTGCATTAATATAATCTTATTAATTATTAATCATTATTTAGGAATCTTCTAAAAAAACAAAAAAACATTGATTAAAAGAAATACATCCACACTTTGGGGTGCACAACTATGTCAGTTCATGAGAGGCAGGAGGTACGATATAGTTGTTTATAATTTTTTCTTTAGGACTTTCCCTTTTTAGTGGATCATACATAAATTATGTGATTTATTGAACAATGAAAATATTATTATACTTTCAATTTATATTGTTTCAATGTCATTATAGAAGCACAAAATGAATATCGAAGGACGTATCCCTCGAGAAAATTTGTTTTTCTCGAGTAGAAGAAAAAAAGACGGAACTATGGTAAATGAACCGACCCAAGGGAAGATTGTAAGTTTTAATTTGTTTATTTCAAAGTTTAATATCTAATTTGAAATTTAATAATCTATTAATATTTTTTATAGGCTGATTTAGAGGCTCTAGATGCCAAGGTGCCTGACAATTTTGGGCCACACGATGATTTATATCAGGTTTTGGGAGATGAGCACTCTGGTCGAGTACGTTGCCGACCTGGTAAGAATATAGTCCCGACGAGGTATTGGTCATCTCCAGGTATCCATTCTAGTACCCCGGAGTTGGAACATGTCATGGAGCATGCAAGACAGTCTGATAAAAGGGTCACAGAGTTGGAATTACAAGTTCAAACAAGAGACAAAGAATTTATGAAAGTGATTAAAGCATTATCTTCATCACTTCCACCAGAGGCTAGTGCGTCTTGTCAGAAATTTATGTCATCGATGGGTGAATCATCCAATGCACCATGCAGCAGCTCTAGTGGAGATCGAGATGATGACGTTCCTGGTGATGATAAGGATGCTGAAGAGGAAGAGGGAGAGGATGATGATGTGGACGAGGGCAAGGATGGGGCCGATGTCGAGGATGGGGCCGAGGGTGAGGATGATGTTGAGGACGAGGATGAGGCCGACGATGAGCATGGGGACGATGACGAGGACGACGACGAGGAAAGATATGGCGGTGAGGATGAGGCTGATGATGATAGTGGTGATGGTGATGGTGATCAGAGGCAGATTGATCCATTACATTTTTGAATTCTGTAGAACTCTTTATTTTTGAACATGGTTTTCCACTTTTGGGGTTTCCTCTACTTCCTAGGGACGTTGCATTCAGATTCTATTTTTTTCACTTGATTCTTATTGTATGATTAGTCTACTACCTAGACCTATAGTATTCCTTTGTAATCTGATACTCATTTTTTTATTTTTTTTACTTAGAATTCATAGTTATTCATGTATTTCATGTTTATGCATGTGGAAAATGATATGGAAAATGTGCTTTGATGTAGTGGTCAGCACCACTCAAAGTGTCTAATTTTTATTTGAAATGGAATGGATTTTAAGTGAAAACAACAACTGGCATACGGAAATCAGAAAAAATGAATTCAGATTCTGTTTAAACTATAGGAAAATGATCCATGAGTCATATGTGACATGTACGAGTCAACCCCGCCTCAATACAAGGGCCGGTGTGGCCAGTAGCACTCAAAGTGTCTTTCTTTTTTTTAAAATGGATGCGCTTTTATGTAAAAAAACCACATACGAAAAATGCACCAAATGCAGTTGGTTATTATTGATAGTTTAGGACATGTATCCATGGGTCATATGTTACGTGTAAGAGTCAACCCCGCGTCAATCCGAGGCGCGGTGTGGTCGGCACCACTCAAAGTGTCTAACATTTATTTGTAATGGACAAGATTTTAAGTGAAAACAACAACTGGCATACGGAAAAATAGACCAAATGCATCTAAATTCTGTTTAAACTATAGGACACTGATCCATGGGTCATATGTGACGTGTACGAGTCAACCCTGCCTCAATCCGAGGGCCGGTGTGGCCAGTACCACTCAAAGTGTCTTTCTTTTGTTTAAAATGGATACGCTTTTAAGTAAAAAAAACCACATACGGAAAACGGACCAAAGTCATTAAGATACTATTGATAAATTAGTACATGTATCCATGGGTCATTTGTGGCATGTAGGAGACAACCCCGCCTCAATCCGAGGTGTGGTGTGGCCGGAACCACTCAAAGTGTCTAACTTGTATTTGAAATGGACATGATTTTAAGTGAAAATCACAACTGGAATATGGAAAATAGATCAAATTCATTCGGATTTTATTAAAACTATAGGAAAAGGATCCATGGGTCATATGTGACGTGTACAAGTCAACCCCGCCTCAATCTGAGGTCCGTTGAGGCCGGTACCACTCAAAGTGTCTTTCTTTTGTTTAAAATTGATGCGCTTTTAAGTAAAAAAAACCACATACGAAAAACGGACCAAAGGCATTCAGGTACTGTTGATACATTAGGAAATGTATCCAAGGGTCATTTTTGATGTCTACGAGTCAACACCACCTCAACTTGAGGTGCGGTGTGGCAGACACCACTCAAAGTGTCTAACTTTTCTTTGAAATGGTAAACAGTTTATGTAAAAACAACAACTGACATACGAAAAACCGAACAATCCCATTCGGATTCTGTTGAAACTGTACGAAAATGATCCATGTGTCATTTTTGACATGTACGCATCAACCCCACCACAATCCAAGGCGCGGTGTGGCAGACACCACTCAAAGTGTCTAACTTTTCTTTGAAATGGACAACAGTTTAAGTAAAAACAACAACTAACATACGGAAAACTGACGAAAGGCATTCAGATTCTGTTGAAACTTTAGGAAAACGATCCATGCGTCATATAAGACGTGTACGAGTCAATAATTCCTCAATATGAGGGCCATTGGGGCCGGCACCACTCAATGTTTGTCACTCTTTTTTGAAATGGACAACAGTTTAAGTTAAAAAAACAACTGCCATATGAAAAACGGACCAAAGGCATTCAGATATTGTTGATACATAAGGAAATGTATCCATGGGTCATATGTGACATGTAAGAGTTAACCCCTTCTAAATCCAAGGGCCGGTGTGGATGGTACCACTCAAAATGTCTTTCTTTTGTTTAAAATGGATGTCCTTTTAAGTAAAAAAACCACATACAGAAAACCAACCAAACACATTTGGATTCTGTTGAAACTTTAGGACAACAATCCATGGGTCATTTGTGATGTGTAAGAATCAACCCCGCCTCAATCCGAGGCGAGGTGTGGGCGGCACCACTCAAAGTGTCTAACTATTTTTTTTAAATGGACAACATTTTAAGTAAAAACAACAACTGACATATGGAAAACGGACCAAACACATTCAGATATTGTTGATCCTTTAGGACAAGGATCTATGAGTCATTTGTGACGTGTACGAGTCAACCCTGCCTCAATCTGAGGCATGGTGTGGTTGGTATCACTAAAAGTGTATTTCTTTTGTTTAAAATGGATACGCTTTTATGTAAAAACAACCGGCATACGGGAAACCAACCAAACACATTCGGATTGTGTTGATACTTTAGGAAAAAAACCATGGGTCATTTGTGACGTGTACGAATCAACTCCGCCTCAATCCGAGGCGCGGTGTGGACGACACCACTCAAAGTCTCTCTTTTATTTCAAAAGGAAATCATTTTAACTGAATACAACTGAAATTTATACTCATCAATGATAGTCGCAAACTATTTTTCATGAGTTGGGTAGTTTCACTAATGGGGTCATAAGTGACGAGACTCTTAAGAAAATACCTTTTTACCATATATTATAAACAATACAAGTTCAATGCAAAATTCATCACAAATCAATACATACACAAACCTAGGATCGCGAAAAAAGGGATTTTAGCCAATTTGAAATTATTATTCAACTCTAATAGATATTTATCAAACTATCCTGCCTATTAGAATTTGATGGGGAGGTGTGCTGGTTGGGGGGTTGTGCATGGGTGAGGTGAATTACCATCGGATGATTGTTGTCATATGTGTTTTTGGGCTATTTTCGGTGTTTTTTATATTTTTTGATATATGTATGTGGTTTTTGTGATATTTTTTATACAAGTGTATAGTGGAGGGTATATTGAGGGCTATTGTGCAATGTTTTTTTATGCAGGTGGATGGTAGGGCTACTGGAGGGCTGTTGTGCAGCAGCTCTGGCAAAGGTTATACCAAAGGTTCAGAACTGTTGGTATATATTTTTCCAGAATTCTGGATAAGTATATAACAACGGTTCAGAACTGTTGGTATAAGATTTTCAAGAAAAAAGCTATCCCAATGGTTTAGAACTGTTGGTATATCCTTTTCCAGAATTCTGGAAAGCTTGTACCAACTGTTCAGAACCGTTGGTATATCTTTTTTTGAGAATTCTGGAAATCTTATAAAAACGGTTCTAAACCGTTGGGATATATTTTTCTGCAGAATTTTGGAAAAGATATACCAACGGTTCTGAACCGTTGGTATACATGTTTTCCAGAATTCTGGAAAGCTTATACCAACGGTTCTGAACCGTTGGTATAGAGTTTTCCAGAATTCTCGAACACCTATACCAACGGTTTAAGTGCAATCGTTGGTATAGGGATTTCCTCACGACTTACAAGACAATGGTTTGGAAAACCATTGTTATAGTCTATACCAAGGGTTTTCCGCCCTATACCAACGGTTTTAAACAGTTGGTATAGCCTACTTTTCCAGTAGTGAATGCTGGTGAAAGAGACACAAAGAATGGACACTGGTTGTATACCCAGTAGTTTGTGGATGAATTCTCAAACATGACAGTGACTGCTAGTGGTGGTCCATGACGGCGGCTGGGATGGGTGGACGACATGGCACGACAGCCCGTTAGAGGAATGGTCATGGCTCACCGGGCCACAGAGCAGTAGAAGAAGCCGCATGTTGGGCCGACAACTAGAGGTGGAAGGCATGGTTGGTTGACCTCATCAGAGGTCTGTAGATGTAGCATTGAGTCACATCACACATGATGGGCTGCAGGCCATCAACCACGACATTGGAGTCACACCGCAATGACTGGTGGGGCAATAACGGTGAACGGATGCAGCGTCATTCCACAACTAGTGATGCAGGCCACTCCATCCCTTGCAGTCCGGGTGGGGTGCGAACCGACCTAGAGGACGAACCTGAACCCATTGGGTGGGACCCGCATCTTCTTTGGGATGGGCTAGACTAGACAGGGTCACGGGGTGGCACAGTGAACTGGACCCTCACCAAACCATTTTGGGTCTATTATGGCATGTTGGGCCTGACCCACTAGCCTGGCCAGACCAGACAGACCCTAACCCACACCAGCATGGGTCCAGTACATCAATATGAAGCGGGATATGTGAGACACCCGAGCATGTTTGATCGGGTCGTTCTGACCAAGATAGACTGAGCCTCGTCACAACCGGCCCCGTTGTAACTAAAATGCTTGTATCCTAAAAACCATGCTTCTGATTGATGATATGTTTGCTGTGTTGTGACCCTCCTGATGGAAAATGTAATTTGGAATGCTCTATGCTGAATTTAATGGATGTTGAGATGTGAAAACGGGCTTGAGGTCTGGTTCTACAAATCGCACCACGTACAGAACCCTGGGACTAGATATGACCTAAAGAATGGTGACTTTTGGCCGAGCAGAAAGCAACACTACATTACTTGGTAGGGTCAGGGTGGGAAGAACCTATCTGTGACATTCTACCTACATGGTACATGATTAGGATAATTTTATCAATCATCCATGAATATTGGGAAGAACCTCTCTGTGACATTCCAGTCCCATGGTACATGATGGGGAAGGAGTGCATATGCATTCCATGGATAGTGAGAAGAACATATTTGGGACATGGCTGGCCAATTTTACTCTATATATGATAAGATCTCCAATAGCTAAGTTGTTCGATGATGTGACTGATGATTCTACCAATACTACCCTAGAATATTACAGGTGTGATCTATCTTGTGTTTCTTTCATTACTTTGAAGAATTTTTTGTGGTTTTTTTTGGGGTCCCTAATGATTATGGTGTTACTCACCGATGCACAGCCTTCACCCATACTTGTTGTGTCTGGTGCAGATGACAGAAGTTTTGATCGGGGTGCTCAGGGAGACAAGACTGAAGGACACTTTGATAGTGAACATGTTGGCCTATGACAAGGAAGATATGACATACTACTTCAGCTTCTAGTAGTTTCACTACTCTCAAAAGTAGATGTTGTTTTCTGCGGATGGCCATCAATGTTCCCTTTTTGTACTTGCTGTTTTCATTCCATTGTTGGGTTTGTATTGGAGACCACTTAAATTCATTTGTAAATTATCTCAAATTTTTTAGTGATACTTGTTTCCCCTTTTTCGTGTTTTGGGATGTGGTTTTGTATGTGTGAGCATACAAGTACTTAGTAAAATGCTTCCCACTTGTTGGTTGATGGCTTTCGTGCTAGTTTCCAGCCCCTAGCCTTCAAGAGGCAGGCTTGGGTAGTCACAACATGGGCCCCGGGGGACGGGACATGATAATAATATATTATTGAAGCACATTAATATTAATAATTTCATATATAATATTATTATAACAAATTTTATCACATTTATTAATAATATTTTGTTTTATAACATTTTTTCGGGTGCATTTGATTCATGTTTCTCGTGGTTGAATCAAGGTGGATTTTCTTTTCAAATGGAAGAAAAAACATTAGTAGTTGAATAAAACAGTATTAATATTTTTTCAAAATCTTTCATTTTACCATATATCATTTTTTTCTGAAATATGGATGAATGATTAAATAACAAATTAAATAAAATGATTAAATTTATTATTTCCTTTTTCACAACCATCATAAAAAATATCATTTTAATAAATATTATGTTCATATATTGGTTCTAGAATAATTTATTAATTATAATATGTAAAATAATATTATAATTATCAATAATAATTGTTTTATGACCATCCTAGATGGCTGTGGTGGAAGGAAAAATTGTATCATCGGTTATGGCTGTAAATATGTACATCACCAATGATGTGCTCAATTTTAGAGTAAATATAGAGTAGAAGATGTTTGAGGATGAATATTTTCATAGAACTATAACATTATAGTAAATTTAATATAATTTTGTTTTCAAGAAACACATATATGGTAAATGAAGGGAAAATAATAAAATTAAATTAAATTAAAAAGAAAATAAAAAAATAAAGATGATTTAACATCATGATAACTCCACCTTGAAAACCATTTTAAGAAACTTCATTATTAATTTATAATTAAACCATAATGACTTGGACTTTGGTAATAGGCTTTGGATTGGAATTTGGATAAAATTAAACATGATACAAGGCTTTAAGGTCTGGTGAGAAGAGGTCGTGAGGAGAAGTTTTTATAGTAGAAGAGAGGTGTATTTTCTCATTATTACATTCATTGGTTTATTATTCTGACATAGTACTATTAATATTTTGAGAATTATCACAAAGGTAATTAAAATAATAAATTATAGTAGGATATTATTTTCTTTAATCATCCTTACATCATATAAGACTCAATAATTTATGGTTTTTTAAATACCCTAAATTATTTTATTTCACTATTCACAAATAAATCATGTAATTTAGAATAATCCAAATATTTCACTATAAACATGATATGATGTGTATAATTAAAAAATTAACTCCTTTAAACAAAAAAATTAATCCAAATATGATAAATTTAATTTCCAATTAAAATCACAATTTATTCAAAGTATACCAATTTTAAAAATATAATTTAATTTATAACACCTTAAAAGATTAATGAATCTATCATAAAAATATCTTACAATGATAACATAAAAATATAATAATTCCTCAATATATTTTTTGTAAAATAATATATTTTAAATCATTACATTAATTTAAAACTAGTAAATAGACATTTCCCTTTCCTAGAAATACCAATTATTAATTTATTATTTTCAAAACATTTATTTAATAATTCCATGATATAAATATATCATATTTACAATTATAATATTCAAAAAATTTATTTCATCATTCATAGTTAGCGAAACTATTCTATAATAATAGATTCCTAAATTTTTGAAAATATCACTTTTTTCAATATTCATTTATGATGAATTTTTCTATTTATTAATAGAATGAAAATAAATTATCTTATAAATACATGGGTTTATTCATTCACCCCACCTTCTGGAAATAGAGTCCTCATATTTTCTATTGAATAACTAAACATGTAAGTATACATTTTCCACATATCAGTTTCATATTCTCTTACATCTTCTTCAACCATGTCGGTTATCCAAAAAACCTTAACCTAGTGAATAACCGTATTGTACAATATATTATCTATATGATAAAGAATCTTAAAATGTTTCTATACAAAACATTTGTTCTCTTCCAAAAAAAAATACAGCTAAGATAAAACCAAGTGATGAATCTGGCACATAAATTATTAATAACGAAACATGAAATACATTGTTGTCTGAGATAAAATCAGAGGCCAATCCACTATTTAAGAAAACAATATATCTTTATATAGTATTTGTAATTTTCTAATGCATAGTGTACATAGTTTCCTTGAATTAATAAAAAATATCAAACTTTTACTTGGAAAAAATTTGATAAATACATGATCAACAACCTCAAATGAACGTTACTTCTTCCTATTATCTACAATACAATTTTTCCCGCTTTGAGCTATCCTCAAGCATTATTAGATCACCACTACATTCTCAGACACCTACCATTCTTATTACACATCCATCTACATCCATTTCCAAACATCATCCCCAAAAAACTAATGTTCGTCATTCCATTCTATTCAATTTCTCAGAAGGATTCTTTTGTAAACTAGAATGGAATCAATTCATATAAGAAAACTCAACTAATGAATGATGTTGAGCCCAACATCCCTGATAATGCATTGAACAAACACATAATATATCTTCCAAATTATAAACTATTCTATTGATCTACCCATCATATTTAGGATTAAATGTGGTGATAAAATTTTATTTAGATCCCAATAACATCTGAAGGCCTTTAAAAATGATTTATTTGAATAAGAGATCACAATCAGATTCAATAGAGGGAGGAACTCTAGAAATCCTAATAGTATTTTTGTTGTATAGTCAATAAGTATGTCCCAATGAAATCATATCTATAATATCATATAAATGTGAATAGTTAGACATTTTTTTATTCTATTGAGGTTGTCCCATATTTTATCAGAGAAATACACCTGCAGAAATAAATAAGCAACATTGGAAGTATGTATATATAACACCCCGGCTAAATAAAGAATATAACATCTTTATATTTATCCCTATTTGTGAATCAAATATTAATATTACTTTAAATGGGATGCTATGCTCGATGGCGTACCCAACACGCAACAACGAGTTTCTTGGAAATCTTACGCTGCACTCTAATAATAAAATAATATTATTTTAAATGGTAGTTAACATGTAGACATTGTATTGGAGGGAATGGATAGAAATAACTAAAATATGATTATATATTTTTTTTAAATGTTTTTACATTTATCCAATGGCTTAAAATACGGAAAGAATTCAATTTTAGGCTTTTATACCCTAATTTTCACTAAAGGTTCACTTATCACCTTTTGATGGAGAACATTCATTAAAAATAGTTTTGATCACTCTTATATATTCTTTTGGACCAAATAAAAATCTTCTTTAGAATCGGGACATCAAATTTTACTTTGTGTAAATTTTTGGTATTTTTCCGATAAAATTCATTTTTTCATAAATAGTGTAAAATGTTGTATTTTAATTCAAAACCTCTTTTTAATATAATTTATTTATATGAATAGATAATCTTTTAAATTGGTTTTGAAGTGTAATTATAATATATTTTTACCATTTAATCCAATGGTGGTCATTGGAATCAATTTCACTTTGAAATTGGACTTAAACTGGTGTCAATCTTTTGATACTTATTGTTTCATAAAAACACGCTATTTGTCATGACAGCGGGAATTAATTATTAAATTAATTAATGTGACTTATATGTTTTGAATTTCGTAAAATGGACTTCATTTTTGAACTCGGAATATCAAATATAGCTTATGGTGAATTTTTGGGGTTTTTTCTGAAAAACTTCATTTTTTGATGAATAGTGAAACCACTAAGTGGTACTTATAAAAACTGATTTTCCGTTTAAATGAAATTTTTCTATCATTGCATTTTTATTTTCAAAAATCCGACATACATGGTTGTCATTAAGAAGTAAAATGTGGTTCAATGGGATAAAAATAATTTTTTGGTGAATAGTAACTTATTAAGTTTTTAATCGCGATTAGAGGTAATTAGTATAGTTTAAGGTAAAAATAATGTTTTAATAATATGAAATGAACTTGAAACATGTCCTACCCTCATTGGTTGTGTCATGGCCGACCAAGAAAATCCATGGGTCAACTTGGGACCCCATGGAGCCACTTTGGATGGGAAATGACATAAATAACTTTTTATTTAATGTTAAAGTAAAAAATGACACACACATGAGATGTTTTACTAAAACAATTTTTACATGGTGTTATACAAATCCTATTTTTGACTATATATATTCATTGGAAAGCTAAAACGATTTCCTACATCATAGTAATTTTTTTTATAATTTTTAGACGTTAAATAAATTAAATTATTTATGACATCATGATGATGCAACGATGACCTCATTATTTAACGATTTAAATAAAATGGAAAGATAATGTAAAATCTATGAACTAAACATGTCCAAAAATTATTGAATTGGTGGATTTCGAACCCTTATCACCTTATCCACGAATTATATCAATGTGGGACCTTTTAAAACCGAAACACATTTTCAAATAAAGTAATATTTCTTACTTTCCAAAAGTGACCCTCCTCTCCTCTTATAAAAGGCCCCCACCTCTACCTCATTTCACACACTCCTAAAGCCTTTGGCTCGGCCAAACCCTTCCCATTTACTCTATCCACATCCCTCTCCTCATCCTAGAGGATTCCCTTTGGCCAGAATCCTTTCAAAGGAAGCCTTTAGGCTCAAATCAAAAGGAGTTACACATTTAAAGGTAATTCATTCTCTCATGTTCATTTGTTTTATTTTGCTTCTCCAAACCCCTAAACTCTTTTTATTTATTTCTTTTGTAACAAAACAATTATATTCAATATACTAGGATGTTGTTATAAGATTTATTTGGGCTAAACTCTCACACAACTACATCAAATGGTTAAATAACATACGGTTTCCGTGGATGGCGAAATTCTGCCTCCCGAAACGATGATTGTTCAATACTCATTTAACACCTTCAAAGGTGGAAATTATGATGTCACTATTTTTATATATGATATATAATATGTTTATGTTTTACTTATTCTTCTGTATTTTTCAATTTTGTCTTACCTTTATGGCTTCCATTATGGGTATACGCGATATCTTCATTTTAGGAAGTGCGGACTACCGCCCCCTCAAAGTGATGTGATTCATTAATGTCATACGTGGGACGTATAAAGGATGGATTTAATGTTATTATATATGATGTTATACTGGAATTATTATATACCTCTATATAATTATTATTTATTTCCATTAAAGTATGAGATAGAAATGAAAGTAGCGTTCATGCGTACGTACGACTTACCGTCTCCATGAACGGTGCATTTCATTTCTTATCCCCAAATGTAATGTACTATTTAATGTACATGTATATAATGAATATATATAATGAATGATATATCTAAATTATGAATATAATTCTGGAATAAAAATATAAATACCTCTCATTTAGTTTTAATTCCATTAATATGACAATGAAATGAATGTAGCGTTCATGCGTACGTACGGCTTACCATCTCCATGAACGGTGCATTTCATTTCTTACCTCTAAATGATTATGTAATATTATAAATACATGTATATGCTGGATATATATAATATATATGATATCCAAATCAGGAATGTCATTCGGGATATAAATAACCTTTGACCACACGAACAACATGTAATTTTAAGAAGTCCACTTTCGACTTAAGAACCAAATATCGACAAAACTAACATTAATAACTTAAATGGTTACATAATGTTTATAACATGTCAATAAGTGATATAAAAGGAATAATGAACTTTAAAAAGGATCTTAATCAAATATAAATTAACTCAAGTTTATTATTCAGGACATTAAAGAACGATCGAGTCAAGTTGGACCCAAGGTAAGGGACTTCGTCTCAATCTCCTTTCATTGAGGCATATTTAGTTTTATACATAACTTTCTTTTATACGGTATATAAATACCCTTTACTTTTACTTTTATACAAAAGTATTCTTTTTCTACGAAGCATTTTACAAAACGACAAAAAGGAATGTTTCTTTTAACGTACGCGGTGACAAAGACCGTTTCCGCCACCGCAAGTATTATTTAGACTTTGGCTTCCTCAACAAGCCGTAATGTTTTTAGAATAAAATAAATACCATATAATCTTTTATGTATTTTGGTATTGAAAATGGTTTTGATAAAGGATTCTATTATGTCAATATATTTATGATATATTGTGATTGAAATATGGAAATGTTATCATTCCTTTATATTGGTTTTATGTTTTATGATTTTATATTGGTACTTGGACATTTTAACGGGTGGTTACGTTATAAAAAATATGACGGCTGGTGCCGTGAATACCAGGACGGGTGGTTATGTTATAACCTCCAATTCATTGGGTATGGAAGTCGGCCGTATGGCTATTCCATTAAGTATGTATGGAAATTTTCTGTATGGCTATTCCATTAAGTGATATGTGTGGGAGTCAACCATATGGTTATTCCACTTAAGTATGTTTATGTCCCAAGATACCTTTATATATGTTATGTGTTCTTTATATGGGATTTATGGTAATACTTTGGTTACAAAAAGGTAAGTAATGATATTTTATTCAGTGAAGAGTTTTTACTACTTCATAAAGGTGAAAAGTATTACCTTGATAAAGTATACATGGTTTACTTGTTGTTTTGAAAAACTAATAGTTTTCATTATTTGTGTATCCCTCACTGATCTTTTTACGCTCATCCCAAGTTTTTGAAATGTTTTTCATAGGACTTAACGTGTAATAGGGTCAAGGATGGGATCAAGGGAAAGTCATGCTACCTAAAACATGAAACTAGACATGTTTCTTTTTAAGAATTTTTTATTTTATGGAAATTTAGTAAAAGAGACTACTTTGTTATCTTTTGAGATGTAATAGTTATGTCCTAATTCTCTAAAACTCTAAACCTGAAAATATCCTCAATGTGAATTATTCATTTAATTCAATTTTAAGTATGTTTTAAGGCTGAGGCCTTATAGTTGGTATCAGAGGTCGGTTTAGATAACTTTAGAGGTTAGGGTATTATTTAAGCAGAGGTGACATTACCATAATGGTTAGGATTTCAGACAGAGTACTAGTTTTAGATAAATTGAATGAGTAATAATATCTTAGTGTTTATCTTCCTCATTAGTACATGATGGTTTTGTTGTTATACTCACACTGACCCTTTTTGGTTTTAGTAAATGGCTGGATCTAGAAGGCACTAAGGTAACGATGGATGTGAAGGAAACTGTGACAGTTTTCTGAGTGAGCAACTGAATGATATGGGAGATGTAATGATAACTCTTGTGTTTATCCTCAACCAACTATCTGGAGTTATGAATGACCACCTAAACCTTGGTGATTTCTATAAGGAATCATGTATGCGAGAAACAAATCCCTACGTAACTACAGGTAATAATCATAAAGGTAAGTGTGTTCAAAAACCTATGTGTCAAAGATGTGGAAAGAAACACCTAGGAAAATGTTTCAAAGGGACATAAATATGTTATAGATGTGGAAATGAAGGTCATAAAGTAAGAACCTACCATGGAAAAAGGAAGCATCCAGTTGACTCAAGGAAAGAGAAAGAAGTTCTTTCTGAGGGATCAATTGAATATTTTAAATGTGGTGTGAATGGTCATTATGCAAACACATGTCCTATGAAGAAGTTTCGTGAATGGGGTCACCAAGAGCGTACAAATGTTTGTTTACCACTACCTAATGCCATTTTGATTGAGGATGAAGAAACTGATAATGACCAATCAAAGGTATGTATTATTTCATGACTATTGTTTTCCTATTTTGGAATCTTAGGATATGATTCATGATTTTGTTTGTAGGAAAGAGGTATTTCGGAATAAGTTGGAAAGGAATGGTTAATGGATCATGAATAATGTTGAATGAGTAAGATGTCAACATATAAGGGCTTCAAGAGTTATGGTGAAATTCTTAAGAGTATTAAGTCTATTTTGATGATGGGGTTACATTAGAAGACTTTTTATATTATGTGTAACCCTCATGTTTAATATATGAAATTTTATTCAAGGAATAGTTATAACTTCTTTTGTGGACATAGTTATAAAGAACCATTTGGGTTTATATGATCCTTACTTTTGAGGAAATTATGGGTTACTATATGTTATGATTGAAGTGAAAGGCATGAGATAAAATTGAGGATAAATTATGTTATGGTTATTTTTGATGATTTTATCCCTTTTTGGGGAATGATTTAAGAATTATATAGTTTTGGAAAAAGGACAACACGCAGACCGAGTGACAACCCATCGCGTCGGACAAAGATGCGGGAATTGAACCCACAACCAAAGTGCGACTGCTTTTTATCGCCTACCACTGGACTACGTGAAGTCCCTGGTTAGTTTGACTGATTCTTTCTGGTTATATGATTTTATGAATTAAGAGTAAGATGATTTTGGGTTATTTATAAAAATGATTAACCTATCATGGAGGATATGTGATTAGGTTAATTACTTTTCAATATGAGACTTTAGGAGCAACTGATGTTGTTTAGAGATAAATGTTACGATTTAACTTGGAAGACTATGTGACTAAATCCTTCAAATATTTGGGTTTCAATCTTAGATTGGTTTACTTTGAAGAATTTAATGGACAAATTGTTTATCTAATGGTCCTCGTTGAACTTTGGGTTTTGTTGGACAAATTTTGGAGGTTAAGAATAGATTTTCTTTTTTATAAAGGATTATCCTTTTCTGGATTATCTGATCTTGTACTAGCCTTTTTGTTTTTGGTTTTGGTTAAAGTCTAAAGACATGGGAAGTATATTGTTCTCTTTTGTGGATTAGGTGATTTTATAAAAGTTTATTATAGTACTCTTAATGTGAACAAGTCTTCCTAAATACTCGCCTTTTGGAGAAAATATTAGTTTGATTAAGGAATCTAGTAAAAGTTGAAAGTCAACATGATAAGTGATTATGTTTCCTTATGAATAAATTCCTCAATAAAAAGTAACATAAATCAAAAATGTTGTCTATTAACTTTTCCTACTGGGGAATCGAATACCTTTTAACCCATCACAAGTTTGTGATTTTCTCGTGGTTAACTCTCTCCTAAACATGTTTTCTATCACTCTCCATCAGAACATGACCCTTTGTTTTTTCCTCCATGTCCATATTTTCATACTTGGAATCCTAGTATGGGTTAACTCGGGTGACCTCTGTGCTTATATTTCTTTATTTCAAAGTGATTGTTTTACCGACCCTTGTTCCGATGTGGGACTTTCAAGGATGTTTCCAATCCCAATTTTAAAATTGTGAGGACGCAATTCCCAAAAGGGGGGAAGGATGTAAAACCCCGGGTAAATAAAGAATATAACATCTTTATATTTATCCATATTTGTAAATCAAATATTAATATTACTATAAAGGTGATTCTATGCTCGATGGCGTACCCAACACGCAACAACGAGTTTCTTGGGAATCTTACGTTGCACTCTAATAATAAAATAATATTATTTTAAATGGTAGTTAACATGTAGACGTTTTATTGTAGGGAATGGATAGAAATAACTAAAATATGATTATATATGTTTTTTAAATGTTTTTACATTTAT
Organism: Viscum album; assembly: GCA_963277665.1. Taxonomy (NCBI): domain Eukaryota; kingdom Viridiplantae; phylum Streptophyta; class Magnoliopsida; order Santalales; family Viscaceae; genus Viscum; species Viscum album. Next base: position 837,269,250 of record OY728164.1, on the reverse strand, counting down.
CCAATGGCTTAAAATACGAAAGAATTCAATTTTAGGCTTTTATACGCTAATTTTCACTAAAGGTTCACTTATCGCCTTTTGATGGCGAAAATTCATTAAAAATAGTTTTGATCACACTTATATATTCTTTTGGACCAAATAAAACTCTTCTTTAGAATCGGGACATCATATTTTACTTTGTGTAAATTTTTGGTATTTTTCCGATAAAGTTCATTTTTTAATGAATAGTGTAAAATGTTGTATTTTAATTCAAAACCTCTTTTTAATATAATTTATTTATATGATTAGATTATCTTTTAAATTGGTTTTGAAGTGTAATTATAATATATTTTTACCATTTAATCCAATGGTGGTCATTGGAATCAATTTCACTTTGAAATTGGACTTAAACTGGTGTCAATCTTTTGATAATTATTGTTTCATAAAAACACGCTATTTGTCATGACAGCGGGAATTAATTATTAAATTAATTAATGTGACTTATTTGTTTTGAATTTTTTAAAATGGACTTCATTTATTAATTCGTATTATCAAATATAGCTTATGGTGAATTTTTGGGATTTTTTCTGAAAAACTTCATTTTTTGATGAATAGTGAAACCACTAAGTGGTACTTATAAAAACTGATTTCCCGTTTAAATGAAATTTTTCTATCATTGTGTTTTTATTTTCAAAAATCCGACATACATGGTTTTCATTAAGAAGTAAAATTTGGTTCAATGGGATAAAAATAATTTTTTGGTGAATAGTAACTTATTAAGTTTTTAATCGCGATTAGAGGTAATTAGTGTAGTTTAAGGTAAAAATAATGTTTTAATAATATGAAATGAAGTTGAAACATGTCCTACCCTCATTGGTTGTGTCATGGCCGACCAATACAATCCATGGGTCAACTTGGGGACCCCATGGAGCCACATTGGTTGGGAAATGACATAAATAACTTTTTATTTAATGTTAAAGTAAAAATGACACACACATGATATGTTTTACTAAAAGAATTTTTACATGGTGTTATACAAATCATATTTTTGACTATAAATATTCATTGGAAGGATAAAAGGATTTACTACATCATAGTATTTTTTCTATAATTTTTAGACGTTATATAAATTAAATTATTTATGACATCATGATGATGCAACGATGACCTCATTATTTAATGATTTAAATAAAATGGAAAGATAATATAAAATCTATGAACTACACATGTCCAAAACTTATTGGATTGGTGTATTTCGAACCCTTATCACCTTATACACGAATTATATTAATGTGGGACCTTTTAAAACCGAAACACATTTTCAAATAAAGTAATATTTCTTACTTTCCAAAAGTGCCCCTCCTCTCCTCTTATAAAAGGCCCCCAACTCTACCTCATTTCACACACTCCACAAGCCTTTGGCTCGGCCAAAAACTGCCCATTTACTCTCTAAACATCCATATACTCATCCTAGTGGATTCCTTTTGGTCTGAATCCTTTCAGAGGAAGCCTTTAGTCTCAAATCAAAAGGAGTTACACTTTTAAAGGTAATTCATTCTCTCATGTTCATTTGTTTTATTTTGCTTCTCCAACCCCCTAAACTCTTTTTATTTATTTATTTTGTAACAACACCAGTATCTTCAATATACTAGGATGTTGTTATAATATTTATTCAGGCTACACTCTCACACAACTACATCAAATGGTTAAAGAACATACGGTTTTAGTGGATGGCGAAATTCTGCCTCCCGAAACTATGATTGTTCAATACTCATTTAACACCTTCAAAGGTGTCCATTATGATGTCACTATTTTTATATATGATATATGCTATGTTTTTGTTTTACTTATGCTTCTGTATTTTTCATTTGTGTCTTACCTTTATGTCTTCCATTATGGGTATACGCGATATCTTCATTTTAGTAAGTGCGGACTACCGCCCCCTCAAAGTGATGTGATTCGTTAATGCCATACGTGTGACGTATAAAGGATGGATTTAATATTATTATATATGATTTTATACTGGAATTATTATATACCTCTATATCATTATTATTTATTTCCATTAAAGTATGAGATAGAAATGAAAGTAGCGTTCATGCGTACGTACGGCTTACAGTCTCCATGAACGGTGCATTTCATTTCTTATCCCCAAATGTAATGTACTATTTAAAGTACATGTATATAATGAATATATATAATGAATGATATATCTAAATGATGAATATAATTCTGGAATTAAAATATACATACCTCCCATTTAGTTTTAATTCCATTAATATGACAAAGAAATGAAAGTAGCGTTCATGCGTACGTACGGCTTACCGTCTCCATGAACGGTGCATTTCATTTCTTACCTCTAAATGATTATGTAATATTATAAATACATGTATATGCTGGATATATATAATATATATGATATCCAAATCAGGAATGTCATTATGGATATAAATAACCTTTGACCACACGAACAACATGTAATTGTAAGAAGTCCACTTTCGACTTAAGAACCAAATATCGACAAAACAAACATTATTAACTTAAATGGTTACATAATGTTTATAACATTGAAATAAGTGATATAAAATGAATAATCAACTTTAAAAAAGTTCTTAATCAAGTAGAAATTAACTCATGTTTATTATTAAGGACGTTAAAGAACGATCGAGTCAAGTTGGACCCAAGGTAAGGGACTTCGTCTCAATCTCCTTTCATTGAGGCATATTTCTTTTTATACACAACTTTCTTTTATACGGTATATAAACCCCTTTGACTTTTACTTTTATACAAAAGGAATCTTTTTCTACGAAGCATTTTACAAAACGACAAAAATGAATGTTTCTTTTAACGTACGCGGCGACAAAGACCTTTTCCGCCACCGCAAGTATTATTTAGACTTTGGCTTTCTCAACAAGCCGTAATGTTTTTAGAATAAAATAAATACCATATACTCTTTTATGTATTTTGGTATTGAAAATGGTTTTGATAATGGATTCTATTATGTCAATATATTTATGATATATTGTGATTGAAATATGGAAATGTTATCATTCCTTTATATTGGTTTTATGTTTTATGATTTTATATTGGTACTTGGACATTTTAACGGGTGGTTACGTTATTAACCATATGACGGGTGGTGCCGTGAATACCAGGACGGGTGGTTACGTTATAACCTCCAATGCATTGGGAATGAAAGTCGGCCGTATGGATATTCCATTAAGTATGTATGGAAATTGGCCGTATGGCTATTCAATTAAGTGATATGTGTGGGAGTCGACCGTATGGTTATTCCACTTAAGTATGTTTATGTCCCAAGTTACCTTTATATATGTTATGTGTTCTTTATATGGGGTTTATGGTAATACATTGGTTACAAAAAGGTAAGTAATGATATTTTATTCAGTGAAGTGTTTTTACTACTTCATAAAGGTGAAAAGTATAACCTTGATAAAGTATACATGGTTTACTTTTTGTTTTGATAAACTAACAGTTTTTATTCTTTGTGTATCCCTTAATGAGTTTTTATGCTCATCCCAAGTTTTTGAAATGTTTTTCATAGGACTTAGCGTGGAATAGGGTCAAGGATAGGATCAATGGAAAGTCATGCTACCTAAAACATGAAACTAGACATGTTTATTTTTAAGAATTTTTTATTTTATGGAATTTTAATAGAAGAGACTAATTTGTTATCTTTTGAGATGTAATAGTTATTTCCTAATTCTCTAAAAATCTAAACATGAAAAGATTCTCAATGTGAATTATTCATTTAATTCAATTTTAAGTAAGGTTTAATGCCGGGGCCTTATAGTATAAGCTGAAGAAATACCAATAACTCATAATAATAAAATTTTAGAAATGCAGCACTCAACTAAAAATGAAACTCACCTTTATAATGTATGTTTCAATTCACTAAAATGAAAAATGAAAAAAAAAAGACCTTGGCGACTACCATGAATGCCCTGAACCAAGTCTATTTCCCTCATCCAAACTCATACTTAGATCAGCCATCTAAACTAGTGATATTTTCAATAACGTATCATGCAACAATAATGATTATTCATGTATCAACCTGGACGATCATGTAGGGTATTATTACCACTTAGTAGGCCACCACCTATGGTGTATAAAATAATTCTAATCAATAATACTGTATGAAATTATTTAATAAATAAATATAATTAAAATATAATCAGTTTATCATAGTATAAAAAATTGTATAATTAATATCATAAACCCTCAGGATCTCAAGAATAGTCGACCCTCAAAACATGATTTGGCATATTCTAGACTCAATTATATCTTCAAGGGATATCCTAATCTAATTTTCATGTAACAATTCATTAATAATTCAATGAATTTCTATGTTACCATTAGCAATTTAATAACACATAATTGAATGAGCATGTTACGATTCACAATAAATGGATGAAGGACCATGTTACCAATTACTATTTAATGTCACACAATGGAATTAGCATGGTTCCATTAATAATACATATCCAAATGACCATGTTACCATTTTCAATTTAATAACACATAATAAGAAACAACAATATATTAAATTTTTCTCAACATCCATTAATTAATTCATCAAATAATTATCTATATTCACAACAAAAATATTTCATAATTAATATAAAATTAATTATCTGATCTCATGAAATCAATATAACATAATTAATCTACCATTAATTATCTCAAATCACATAACATGAAATTTCATAATAATTGATCAGTTAATTATCCATAACCAATTATCCTTATATATCATAATTAATCACCCAACTAACTATCTAAATACCGTGTCATTAATTCTCACAATTAATACACAAATTAATTATCTAATATAGGAAGATCCTAAACCATAGAAACAATTAACTAATTTACTATTTAAATAGGAACTCCTTTATTCTCGTAAACTAATCCACATCTAGTCATGTATTCGAAAAATTTATCAAATATATCAATCAACAATTATCTATATCACTTTCCTCTAAATATCACAATTAATTCACTAATTAGTTGTCTAATTAAACCTACCCTTATACACATTATTTACATCCCAAATAATCACTAATATTCAACCCTTAATACCATGATTATCTCCACAATTAACCAATAATTTCAAAAATAATCCAATTATTAAATTGGCCACATCACATAATCTATTTTATCAATTTTAATTCATTAATAATGCTAGAAATTAAAAAACATGCATTCAAATATCAAGATGAAAATGTTGTAAAATAATATTATTCCACTAGAATCAATTTGTTGAAATTAATTCGCACAATGGATATCCTCAAATATTGAGTGGCACAACGACGCAGATTTATAACTAAATGTCAAATCTCTAAATCAAAATGTATAAAAATTTAGATATTCTAGGATTATATCTAGATCATGAATCATAAATCTAGTTATAAAAAAATATACATATATATATATATATATATATAAAGAATATTTGATTACATCACTAAAAGAAATTGGAATATATGGAAAAAGAATTAGGGTAGAATGGGAGAAGAAATCACTTAATGGGAGAGAATCCACATTCGATCTAGACATTGACATGAGATGAAATGTGGTCCATAGGGACTAAAATCCATATAAAGAGCTCAAAAAATGATAATGATGACATAGGGACAAATGGGGGTGTATTAGGGGTTAATTAGGGGGTTCATCAAAATTTAATAATAATTTTATGTCTTAATTAATTCTCGTGAATGATTTCTTACACATGGTTTAACAGTTTTCACTAAATATGTGCCAATCATGATCCCATTGTTTTTTCTTAGTGGATTATCATTTTAGTATTCACTATTTACCAAATCGTTCATCAACCATTTGATTCTCCACAATCTATGGATGCACGGTTGTCAGGGCCTGCGACACAATTTTAATTAACTGTTTATAGCCCCTTATACATCTATTTTACAAAACTTTCAACCAAAAACAACCAATGTTATAACGCAAAAAGTAATCAAAATATAAAAAAATTTCCTATGAATTAATAACTAGATAACTCTAGATAATATTTGGATATTACAGTCAACCCACCTTACAAAATCTTCTCATCGAGCTATACTTAAAAGATTCTCTGTGATTCCATGTCAAAAATATCTGGCTACTAATCACATATATCCGATAAGCATTCCCATGTAACCTAAAACATAGGCCCATGATTCAACAGGATAAGAAATATCATCACTATATTTCCCCAAAACACACTCTCACAACAATAGAATAGACATATAATATTTCATTCAAAGGTAATATCTACCTCAAGATCAACACCATAGACATCGATTTCATGAGAAGGGTTGGCGAGATAGTAACAAAGTTGTGATATAGGGAATACATCATGAATAGTGTTGTACTTATGTGGTAGAGACAATTTTTACAACCCTGGCCTAATTCTCTCTACAACCTCAAAAGCCCCACGAACATGGGTTTCAACATAACCTACATCCATATCTTATAAAGAACCATCCTAGAAAACACCCAGAGGAATAAAAAATCACCCTCTCTAAATTCTAGGTGTCATCGAAATCTATCAGAATATGACTACTGCTTACTCTAATCAATATCAACCCATTTAGAAATTAACTACACATATTTTGACATCTCATGCCTAAGACTTTGCCCCAAAAATCATGACTCAACATCCTTCAACTTGTACAACGAATATTTTCATGGCCTTCTATATGGAGCCTTAGATGGTCTCACCTATATAATTTCTTGATAACCATTTTTATATGGAAACTATATATGAACCAAGTGCTTCCACCGAGATATGAAAAAGTTGAAGAACACACACTCTCAAAATATACTAAATTATATTTATAGTACTCATTGAATGCCTATCTGTATATGGGTAAATAGTCTTACTCAATAATAGTTGGGTGTCGAGATCCTTCTTCAAGACCTTCCAGAACATTGAATTAAATTGATTGTCTCAATATGAAATTATATTCGGAGGTACCTCATGTAGAAAATCTACCTCTTGGAAATAAAAATATCTCTGTTTCCCCACTAAGAATGTCCCCCATAAGCAATAAATGTTGTACTTTTATTAGTCCACCCATAATAACCCATATAGAGTCATTCCTTCTATGTATCATTAAGGGTCCCAACAAAAAATAAAATACCATTTCATTACATTACCATTTTGGAATGTGAAATTAATATAGAAATCATCAAGGTGGTTGATTAAGTGACTTCAGCTACATTAAAGTGTAGCATCATGTCACAAATCCTGCTATATAAATACAATTCGTGGCCTCTAAAACTGTCATTTTAGGTCACAGAACATTTTAGTCACAACTGAATGTACCATACACTTCGAGGAATGAAATTCCATCATGAGATCCTCTCGTATGCTTATAAGAACCACAATCCAATTCATGATGTAGATGATCTCATCCTCATCAATTATCCAATATAATGGTGAATCCCCAACATCATGACATTCGCTCAGGGTCCTCAATTTTTTATTGACATAATTCTTGTCATAGATCCTTATCAAAAGAGTAGACTCGACTAATATCGGTTAGGAAGTCAGCCACTAATAAGTATCTTGAATTCCCACATGCCACTTTTCCAACATGGACATCATCTTCCACTCAACACAAGACACCTAAATTGTCTGAGAATGTTTTTTTTTCTCGTTGTGGATGTTACACTATTCCCTTTCCCATACATATTTTGTATCTCAAAATAAAATTACTACATATAGTCCACCCACATTTTCATTAGGATATTTAAATCATGCTACGAGAATTTGTCCCTTTTCATCATGTGGTCAGAAAAAAATGTAAATCTATCACACAAATAATAATGTTACAGACTCAACAAATCATAAACCAATACTACCAGCTCAAGGTCATGTATAGGATAGTTATATTCATGTGTAGTTTTCTTCCAAGACTCATACTCTACAAATAGATCTCCCTACGTCAACACTTCTATCAGTCCAAACCCTAATGTTTCAAAATACACCATATACTTCTCAACTTTCATGGTTTAGATCAAGATAGGTGCTGATTTTAAGATATTATTCAACTCATAGAAGGAATCATCACATCATTACAACCAATAATAATAAATCCCCTTTTTTATCCGTAAATGTGGTGTTTCCAATTAGAAAATGTCTTGTATTAACCTCTGATAATATCCATCTAACCCCAGAAAGCTATGAATATCGAATCTTTTATTGAGATCCTCCTATGAAACCATATCCAGAAACATATCAGTGTCCACTGACAAATCATCCTCTAATATGATGTGTCCCATGATGTGTATCTAATAAAAGAAATTGAATGTTAGATATCATGGCATTTATAAGATGCTCCATCAGTGTACCAAGAATGATTTTAAAATGATAGTAATGATCCTCATGAGTCTTTGAGAACACCAAGAAATTTTAAATGAAATCTAAAAAAATTAATTTTGGTATGGGTGGATTATTATATTAATCAAGGCCATCAAAAATACTAGAGAGTTCATCATCCCAATCGAAATTACGAGGAATTCATATAAGAAACATCTTATTTTCAAAACATTCATTAGTATATCAAAAGTCTGATCTCAAAGATGATAATACCCCAACCTCATTTTATTGAACGAGAACATTCTAGCACCTTTGAACTAGTCAAATAGGTCATCGATATGTGGAATATGATTACAGTTCCTCACATTTATCTTGTTGAAATTCTACTAATCAATTAAAAAATGTATATTCATATCACACATCTCTGAAAACAACACTAGAAAACACTAATATTTCCAACTCATATGGATAAATAACATTTTCCCCATCTCCTCTACCTGAGATTAGAAATCATGGAACTCAATCAGTTCCATTATTTTTGGTGGGATAGAAATTTGTTCTTCCCCCAATCCATAATGAGTTCAATAGTGAATTCCACATCAATCTCAGGTAGAAACCCTCAAATTTCTTTTGAAAAAACATCCTAAAAATGTTCTACTATGGGTCAAAAATAATATTCATTATACCTCCATCATCAAACAGAATATTATTGAACTGATATACTATCTCTCTTAGTTTATGAGTAATTTTCCCCTCATGATCATCCTAGATATAAAAACTCCTTGAAGAATGTATTTTTTAACCAAATGATTTGTAAAAAATCACTCTCTTGTTTTATGAATAAATGTGGGGATTGTATTTGACTAGCCAGAATATACCCATAATTAGGTCATAGTCTATAATATCAAGAATATAGAGATTCTATAGAAAACAGTACTCCTTGATCTCTTGAGTATATCCTCTACACAAACAGATGTATCTAGAATTTACTCCCAAAGGTGTGTATATTGTCATTGTCCCACTCAAAAACTCCACCACCAATGTGATGATGTTATCTTTTTTTAAGATATGATGTAATGAGAGTCATAAGTAAAAAATAAGAAACTTACAACTGTATAATCTACAAGAATAGTACCTCTCTATGTTGATGGTCCAACTTTGCTATTCACAAGTGTAGGTTGCCCTACATGTAGTTGTACTGCCCCTCTTCCAAGTGACATAATTTATCTCCTCTGAGTTACACCACTAGAATGATATCAGTTCTCTTTCCAAGAATCACAATTTCAATCATCTCTACCACCTCATCTAGTAGAACTCTATCTTCTTGACCAATAAGGTATAGAATACCCCCTCACCACACATTGGATTTATATAGATCTATTGTGACTAACCTTTAATCACTATGACCTATATAATTTCTATAGACTACCCATATTTCAAGAAGATCTTCACTCCACCAGCGGATAGGTAAAATGTCAATTATAGTGTCAAAACCTTTCAAAATTTTAGAAAATTATTAGATATTGATCCAATGTATCTATATTCTTCCCAAACCACTCTATTTTTCCCTGTTTGAGAAAATTTAGTCATAGAGAGAGTTCATTCTCTTGGAAGACAAACTTTTTGATCACCAAGATGAAAAAACCTATACTATTATTGAAGCCTCCCTAAGGTTACCTTCATTATTGAGAGCCCAATCCCCCACCAAATCAAACTTCTTTATTCCAAATATAAAGACATGATACATAGTCTCAAACATTATCCCATCCAAAAAGCATCTCTATTTTGATGAATCATATCTTAAAAATTGGGGAAAAATAATGATAGATATGAATACCATTTAGTATAGTCCATCACATAAATTATCCCATATGTTAACCACATGAAATTTACTTCTATCTCTTGTCTCAATGTCTATGGATAGAAGTGTGGCATGAAAATCTCCAAAATTCCCTACTATAGCATGCCATGTGGCTCCTTAGTACACACATGAATGTCCAACCATCAAGTTTCTAATCATAATTTTATATTAGTTGCCATCAGGACCATATTCTTAGCATGGTTCACTAAATAGTAATGTCTTGTTTTGATAGAATCAATACAGAACTCATCACCCTCAAGTCCACCCTCTCTAGTAATAGTCAGAGGGTGATGTATCTAAAACTACCTCAACTACCCAGACATGCTCCTCTTAACCTTACATGGGATTCTCTCCATATGTCGTATATAGAATGTGATGTTCTCTAGGATATTCTCGCATTCATACTCAGATGGCACTAACGATGCATCAGGTTCCACTCATTGAAAAGCATCTCTATCCATCAACACATGAAATCCTCTCAATAATCATCTTCATGGAGGGATAACACTACAATACCAAAAACACATCTTATGCCTCATATCATTTGATTAATCATGTCTTATATATAAGATGAATAATCAAAACAAGTAATTTTCCAAAATCTAACAACACAATCAAAATCGAGGAGCTAGGAAAACCCTTAATGATCCTCCATATATGTATTGGTTATGTAAGGGGAATATAATTATTCATGTTTCTCATTTAAATAACCATATATTCATACTATTAGATAAAGTTAATTCATGAAATTTAGTAATAGTAACCTTTATTACTTAATTTTTAAAAATTTGTAATATATTTTTCTGTTCAACATCATACCTACATACTATTTTCATTGGTGTGGTTAAAATAATGCATCTCAAAAAATAATTCTGAGTCCCGAGACTGATTAATGAAGATCCAATTGTTAGTTCATCTTGGGCCAAATGTATCCAATCCTGAGATATCTAAAAATATATCCACATGACACAACAAGTGCTTAACTCAAGGTGGAATAACATTCAACTGTACCAAAGAACAATTTTAACAACAATCCCACCATGAGTACATGAGTTTCTCCCCAAACATGGGTTTGCAGCTCCGATGCACAAGTTATTTTCCAAGGAAGAATTCTTCCTAGTCTCAATTCATTCTTTTCCACATAATAAAACAAAAGAATAAGAAAATAAAAATATCCTCTCATACCACTTTGTGATGTCTCGATCTAGGATTCATTCAACGGTGCCCGATCAAGCTCTTCACATGTCCTCAAGCGTGCCTCCCCATATTCTAGAGGTTTTCTACTAGATGTGAGAGTCTAGTATGTAGATTTTGGGGAGACTATACCCCTTATTAACAGAGTAATACACCATTAGAAATAAATATGTAATATCTATGATAATTGAAGCGTCATGTATTAAAGGAAAACTAAAAATAAAGACACTAACAACTCGCAACAAGGTCCAAAACGAAATCCAGTTCCTTCATCCAAAATCCTTCCTTAGATCATCCCTCTTGCTTAGGGACTTTTCAGCTAAATCACATATAACAAAAAACTAGATTCAGGTAACAGTCATTCATACCATGTAGGGTGTGAGTATGAATCATTAGGCCAACACCCACACTTTCTAAATTAGTTATATTTTTTAATAGTGTATGAAATTATATAAAGATTATATATAATGCATAAATAAATATATTAACACATATTACAATATTACATACTTATTATCCTAATCCCCCAAGTTCTTGATAACACCAAATATTCAATACCTACTTCACCCCATGCCAGAATCCATTCTATCCACAAGGGATATCACAATTGAATATCCATGTTATCATTATTAAATACACTGTTGAATATCAGTGCTAGCAATCACAATTTAGTGACACATTATTGAATGATCATGTTACCATTCAGAATACTTGGTTAAATGACCATGTTTACATTTACCATTTAATATTACACAATTTAATGAGAATCTAAACATTCATAATACTTATATATATGACCATATTACCATTTTCAAATTAATATCACATAATAAGAAGCACATAATATTACTCATATATCAACGAACATAAATTAATTCATCAATTAATTAATCATACTCATAACTCCAATATTTCATAATTAATCTACCATTAAATATCTCATATCATGAATTCAATATCCCATATTTAGTCAAACATTAATTATCTCAAATCATATAAATTGTTATATCATTATTATTTTATCATTAATTTATCTCAAACCAATTACCTCATTGCCTCGTAATTAATCCATGAATTAACTATATATGTCAAATATCTATAAATATCATAATTAATTATATTATAAATTATCAAACATGTGAATCTCTTAAACCACATAATTATTTTCCCATTTAAATGTATAAATTTGTAGCACCTTATTCTTATTATCAACTCCCTTACTAGTCATGTATTTCAATAATTTATCAAAAAAATAAATTGTCCATTATCTAAATAACAATTCACTAAATCTAAAAAATTAATTATGAATTAATTATCTAATATAACAACCCTATAAATTGATTATTAACTCCCCAATTAATCCCCAAAATAGGTAGCTCTTAATCCCATGATTAATTACCTAATTAATCATTAATTTCAAAAATAAACCAATTTATCAATTGCCCACATAAAATAATATAATTTATAAATTTGAATGTATAATGAAATAAAGAAGTCCAAAAATATTCATTCAAATATCATTATAACAACTATGGAAAAATAATATTAGTCCACCCACCTCAAATTTTTGAAGAATAATTTCCCATCAAAATCCTTGAATGTTGAGTGGACTTAAATCCCAATAACAGCACCATGATTCAATTTCAATGAAAATCAATATCATGGATGATTTGATCTAGATATTGAATCATAGAACTGGATATCTCCATATAGATATTTATATATATTGTATAGTGGATAAAATTTCTAAAATAAATAATAAAAGATGGTGGAAGAATGTGTGAATAATGGGAGAAGAGGTCACTTATCAAGAGAGAATCAACCTTTGATACATGATTCGATTATAAAATAACAGAGGTAGGGAGGTCAAAATTACAGTTTGAGATATACCAAAACGGGAATGGGGACCTAGTTATGAATTGGGATCAATTTGGTTTAATTAGTGTGTTCAAGAGAATTTTTAATGAATATTTTTAGTCAATTAATTCCAGAAAATGGTTTCCGGCACCTGGGGGAACCATTTTCCCTAACCCCGTGCTAACCATGTGCATTCTATATTTGGTCTACATTGTTTCTCCTTTTAGGGAACATGGTTTACATAACTGTTCATTAGTTATGAAATTTCTCACTATCTATGGTTTCTTGTTTTTCTAGGAGGGGCACCAATTTTTCTCTAATCATTTACCAAAAACACGCATCCTTCTTTTCATCTATATTTCCAAAATTTCACCCAAACACAACCCAAGGCATAACCTGATCAAATATTAAAAAATATTTAACAAAATATTACCTATAATAAATCTTCATATAATGCTTAAAAGTTTGAGATATTATGATTGATTATTTTTAAAAAATAGTTAATGTTTTTTTAAATGATTGAATTTGAAATGTAATGAAATGGATATTTTGAAATGGTTAAATTTTTAAAATTGTGGTGCAATTTTCAAAAATTAAATGACTAGGAAATTTTTTAATTTTTTAAATTAATTTTGTGATAGTATGATTTGGTATAATTTCAATTTTTTAATTCATTTGTTCCTAGAGAGTGGGACTTATGGTGTTTTTTTGTATATAAAGAAAATTTCTTTATATAGGCATCATAGGAACCAATTTGAAGAAGATGCTAAGAACATATATGAACCTAAGATACTAGTGAACCAAAAACTAGTTTATATTATTGTAAAATCATTTTAGGATGGGTACATAGGTAAAAAGAGGATACACCAATAAATGTGAATCATTCTTCCCATTTCCAACTATATAATCCATCGACCGTTTGGGGATATTCAAAACCATAGAAAGTAGGGGTGTGGATGAAAAACATGCATCAAATAATTAATTATCATGTCATACAAGAATATTAGAATGAAATGTTTCAAATGTATATTCTGGATGATCATGGTTTGAAATGGTATAATTTAGGGGTTCAAGGTAAATTAAACTGAGGACTAGAATGGGATGATTATAATGAATTGTTCAACAAAAAATTCTATACTTGCATTTTCAAAATTAATAGAACAAAGTATTTAATTAAGTAGAAGTAGGAAAAACATTTTATAAATTTTTATATATAAAAAATTCAAGAATTTAGTGTGCTCTGAACTTGATGATTCTGTTAGAGCATCCTTGAATAAATACATTTTGGATTGATGGAAAGGATGAAGATTATCTTGATGATTCCCACACTAGGTATTACGGGACATACAGAGATGGATAATATAGATACTTTTGTTGAATGAGAAATCTAATGATCAATCGATGTAGTGAGTACATTGATACTTATAGGAAATGGGGGAGGGGGGCTCTAAAGCTCATAAAAATAAAAAGAGGTACACACATTTCCATGTTGCTAGAATGGATCAAAATTAGATGGAAGGATCAATAAATATTCCTACAAAACCAATGATCCAACATGGTCTTTCTTTAATGTGGTTTGTACGACCTCATGAAGAAATAATTTATTGAACCACCTCGAATTTTCCACAATTTCAATTAGATGGAAAATATTCAACAATATTTTTAGAGTTATCCGAGGTCAGGTGTTTGAGACAACTCTCAAGTGTCACAGATGTCAATGCATCGATAAAAAGAGCGTAGTATAAATATCATCATCTACAGAATATTTCTAGGAGTGATTATTCTATTAAAACCAAAAATTCCTAGTTCGGTAAATATTAAGAAGGAAATAAAGATTAATGTGTTTCAAGGAAAAATTACATGGATCTGAGTTGGTTATTATTGAGGATTAATCTAGAAAATCGACAGTGAGTGGTATAGTTAATTATAATTCTACCATAATGCAATCGTTGTTTTATATGGTTCTATCCCATTCCTTTATTAATTATTGTGCAATTTATTTTAAAGGTTTAAATGTAGAACATGTTCAATAATTATTTATGGACATGGTTTGATATGGTATTTTTCTATATTTATGATTAATTTTTATGACATGATTCTAGGAATGGATTGGTTGAAAATGTTAGAGGCTCACATCTACTATTTTACTGGGATTGTTAGTTTTAAGACTATGGATCAAATCGATCAACTCATTTGAAAAGAAATAAGCATAAAGGTAGGGGTAACAAAATTGTAGTCACTAGTAGTGAGAATAATCTCCTACTAGCTTAAAACGTTGACATTGGAGTCAATGGAAGATATCAAAAATATTAGTTTTCGAGTGATTGTTGAGTAGTATCCAAATGTTTCTCATTTAAATTTGTCAGTTTTCCACCCACATGATAAGTGGGGTTTATGTATGATTTCCTTTTTGGGGAAATACCTATTCCATTACCTCTAATTATATGGAACCATATAATTAACATTGTTTAAATAATAGTTGTAAGAGGTGGAAAGAAAAGGGTTAATTTGTTCTAGAACATCTATTTGGGAAAAAATGTCTTGTTTTTAAAAATGGCATTTTTAACTCATATTTATTTTGTGGATAAAAATAATATTAACCAAGTTACTAAAAATAATTGGTACCCACATCAACACATTTATGATAATTTCCATCAATTTATTTGAGATCAGTGCTTCACAATGTTTTAATATTGATATGGATAACACCAATTGTGGGATAAAATTGAGGATATTCGAAAGATATCTTTTTCGAAATAGATATTAAAATTCTTTATATGTTGTATTCCCTTTGAATAAAATATATTTACTAGTAGTAATTATGGAATATTTGAATAAGTTATGTAAAAGGTATATATATTCTTATGTAGTTGTGTTTGTGGATGATATACTTGTTTAATCAAGGAAAAGGAATGAGATTGATTGACACATGGAGATATTCATTCAAATCATTCAGGAATATCACTTGTACAACAAATTATCAAAGTGATATTTTTGGACATAAGAGATATTTTTCCATGGAAATTTATTCCTTGAAAATGTCTTTATTGGATCCAAAAAAAGATATAGGTCGTTATGTCATGGAATCCTCCATATAATGTATTCATGATGTGCAGTTTCTTTGTTCGAGATGTTTATTACAAAACCATTTTTAATTATTTTTCGGTACTATATTTTTATATGACTTCTTTTTAAAGGAATATTGATCAATATAATGTGTTGGGGAATGTTAAAAAAATCTTTTCAAGACCTTGATTTTTACATTACATCCGCACCAATATTGGTTTCCCCAATCGAAGACAATGTTAAATGGTGTATTATGATTCTTTATGATGAGGGATATGATGTGTTCATATGCATGGAGTCCATTTTTTACTTATGGATCAATTCATATATGGTTTCAGTATAAATACTACCCAATATAATATATGGAGTCACCTATCGTATCCCATTATTTTGAGACTTGGCGTCATTATCAATTTTGTAAGGAATTCATTGGGGTTATGGATAATAAGATATTGAAACATATTTTATCACAAAGGTATTTGAACCTGAGAAAAATAAGGTGGATGGATTATCCCTACATAATCGACCTTGACTTTACATATATAATGGGGAAATGAAATATAATTTCATATTCATTATGTATAAATTTTTATGCTAATATAGAAAATGAGGTATCATAGTGATGTAATTTGATGTCAGTATTCATAAAAATGTACATCAAAGGTGAATAAGAATGTGATATTTCAGTTTTCATTCTACTTTCATTTGTTCTTGATTTGGTGAATACCGTTAAAAAGGAATAGACATACTTGTAATGTATGAAATCATTTTCAAAAAAGACACTTGTTTACCTATATAAAAATACTCTGTAAAAAATAATATTTCATAATGATTTCCAAAAAATATATAACATAAATAGAACGATAATGGTATATTTTGTCATTACATAAATTATATTGTAACCCCATCGGATGCATTATTATTTGTAACACTCACAATTACTTTACAATTTGTGTTACCATTAGAGTTACACCTTGAGTAACCATACAGAAGTCCTCCAACATACACATAACCAATGCATTGGGGGATATATAAGTCCCAACGTTCATCATAAAAAATGAAAAGACCAAGAACACAATAATACAATATGAAAATTTGTATTTACATATTGCTTATGAATTTTGAAATTTACAATTTTTAATGTCATTTTTTAAAAGGAATATACCTTATAAATATCATATAATTAAAGTGAGAAACATTTGATTAGATGAAATATCTACATAAATTGTGAATAAAAATAACTAAACATAATATAAATGAAATTATTCTATCAAACAATTTTAATATGACATAAATAATGAAAAATAATGTTAACCCAATGAATGGAAATCAATTTAGAAATTACCTTACCTGGTGTTTTCTAACGTAAAACTCAATTAAACCACATGTATTGTAGTTAAAAAGTGTTATTAAAATATTAGACAAACATAGTAATGTTTATATCACCATATATTATCATATCATAACATCATTTTACCCTTTAATTATTAGTATTTTATTCCTTCCGTTGTTTTGGGTGTGTTCATTACATGATTTCAATGGACGGGTTGTATTTGATTTTCCAGTCATATGGAAATGATAATACCAATGTGGAATGAAATTGTATTCATATGTTTCAGGAATATATAATGATACCATAAATTAATTTTTTATCAAATATAATGATGGATCATTAGATAAAACATTAATAATTTTTGTTTAGACCATTATGGATGTTCCTTGATAATCAAGAACTTCTTTCATTATATAATATAGTTTCATGCATATATGTTCATTACATAATATATAATAGGTTAATACATTCATGTAACATTTTGTTTCAACCATTAATAGAGTGTTATGATAATATTTTATGGATGTAATTTATATTGCAGACACACTGTCGATGATTTTGGTAAATCGGAAAACTGGGGGCGGTGTTTTTATTTTTAGGACAAGAGGAAGAGGAGATGATGAAAGATTATGAATCTTTTAAAAGAACATGATAACATACATTATATATATATATATAATGGATATTTCATAATCCGTTGATATGTATAGGGTAAGATAGTATAAGAAAAGAAAATAATTAGAATGAAAAGACATGAAAACTGAAGAGGATTCTTACCACTTGATCTCTTCTCCTTGAGATCATCCTAAAACCCATTTCTATTGTTCATTCGGTGAGACCATAACCATTAGATTGTGGGGAAGAGTATTATGGAAGGAATTTTAATGAACATAGTCAATGATCTAGTCTTGAGTGGTGTGATATGAATAGGGGAATGACGGTGGTAATTATAGTGGAGGAGAGGATGTATTTTACATTATTTTAATCATTATTATAATATTATTGTCCTAGACAATTAATAGTCCTGATTCATATGGCAAAAAATAGACATAATTTCTTATGATTTTGATGAAAGGGGAATTACATCAGTCTTGGACAACCTATGATGTAGTAAAACATGTATTTATCATTTATCGTAAGTTATCGTATTTTACTATTAATAAAAAATTTATGAATTTCAAAAAAAATCACAAAAATTCACACTAACCATATAATAACATTTAGATCTCAATAATTGACTCCATTTTCAAAAATAATTTTATAAATATTTCAAATTTAATTATTAAATAAAAAATTTATTTATTCCAATTTTTATAAAAATCTATTACTCATATTATAACACCTTAAAAAATTAATCAACATCTCGTTTTTTTATAACCTAAAGAGAATATGATAATAATAATATTGATTATTCATAAGGATCATATTACTATTTACAGGGGTATAATACTATTCCACAAAAAAAAGAATTTGGTTCTATCAAGCTCCAAATATCTTACTGATCACAATCGTAGATGATTGTATTTTTAAACTCAAATCCAAAAAGCTACATATTTATATTTAATGAATATTTTTAACTATATACTTCAAAAAAGATTCATTCATTTTTATTTTTTCAAAAAAATGGGGGTGTAAAATTTTCCCCAACATCAAGAATTTGTGTCCACTCAATTTTATTTAACTATTAATCAAGTGTGGGTACCCTTCCCTCATGGAATTTTCAGACTGACGTGTTGTTTCTTCAAAAATGTGGTTTCTCCAAATGTCCTTTACTAGGTGCATTTATTTATTCTGAATTTATTGTTCTTTTTTACTAAGGATTTAAAAAGGTTTCTCTTTATAGGAATGGTTCTCTACTAGTTAAAATACTTTGGGGCAGAAAACATGAGATGAATATGGAACATTCATTGTCAAAAAAAACATGAAAAACATTGTGTACCAGACACAAACATAGAGGAAAAGATACTTTGTAGGTGACTGGTCTGACCTTCTCCAGGATTTTCATATGGTCCAATGAATCATGGAATTAGAATTCCCTTATTACCAAAACACATCAAACTCTTCCATTGATTGATTTTAAGTAAAACATCATCACCTTGCATGAAAGAAATGTTTTTACTCATGTTGTCTGCATAACTTTTTTTTTCTACTCCAGACTATTCTCATGGGTTTCAGGATCATCATTACTTTCTCATTCAATTCTTATAAAAATTATTCTCCTTTCAACTAACTTTCTCTAATTTTATCCAAAAAATATTGATTTCTACACTAATTCCTATATGAGGCCTCAAAATGTGAAATGTGTATACTAGAATGAAAACTGTTATTATATGAAAACTCAACTAAAGAATGATTTTGATTGCAAATACCTTGTTAGTCCATTGAACATGCATGAAGAGTATCCTCCAAAGTCTGAATTGATCATTTTTACATCCCATATGATTGAGGTTGAAAAGATGTACTGAAATTTAATTATGTGCCCAACGAATTGTGATAGCCCTTACAAAAGACAGAATTGATCCTGGGATCTAGTAAGATACAATGGAAATAAGAAATTAAATTAACCTAAAAATCATATTAAGGAATAGTTTGGGAAAATTACTAAAATACATTTAATCTATAATTGAAATAAATTGTGAACATTTTGTTAGCAGATCAATAACAACCCAAATAACATTGTTCCCCTAATTAGTTCTCGGTATTCCGACCACGAAGTCCATGCTTACATTCTCCCATTTCTACTATAGCACTATAAAAGGATAAAGCATCCCCTTTGGTATCATGTTCTCTACCATAACCTATTTACATGTCAAAAATTACATGGTAAAATATGTAATATATCATTTCATTTAATATGTCCAATAATACTCTAGAATGTGTCTATACATCTTAGTACATCCATGAAGAATTTAAAATGGATAACTATGAGCTTCACACAATAAATATTTCATCAATTGGATAACAAAAGGTATAATAAACTTTTTACCAAATCTTAAAACACAATATTTATCAAGCATAAATTATATAATTTTTTCCTCTTTATCCAATTCTACATTTATTATAGCTCAATGTCATCCTTTAGAACTTGCTTAATTCTTTGTGATAACGATTATTGTACTAAAACCTGAAACAAAGTAGAGTTATTTCCTGCACCAACAACATCTAAGATAAAATTAATCAAATTATTAATTAATGGATCATGTTCCTAATGTAACATTATTAATGATTCCTGATTTTTTCATCTCAAGTATCCACATAATTTTTTCTTTTCTCAGATGGAAATCAATCGTGCAATCATAATACTTTATATGTTAAATGAATCTTCTCTGCCACAAGTTTCTTCCTTCTGAGTGAATATATAGTTCAAAATTTTATGGTTATTATATATTTGATGATTGGATCTATATAAATGATGCAACCAAATTTTCAATGAAAAACCATAAATTCCAATTCTAAAACCCTTGTGGAATAATTTATCTAATGAGGTTTTAGATGTCTTGAAGCATAATCTATTAACTAATCATTCAACATCCTAACACAACCAAGACACTTCAATGAAGCATCATTATAGATCACAAGATCACTATTTCTCAAAGGCAAGGCCAATACTAGATAATTCACCAATCTCTTCTTCATTTCCTGAAAGAACACCACATTTTTATATCCAAATAAGTTTAAACCCTTTTCACATTAACATATTTAGCAGTCTACGTAATCATGAAATGATTTTAAAAAAATTGGTAATAACTTTATAATCCAATAAAACTATGGATATATGTAACAATGATGGTCTTATCCATTCATCAACCAATTTGGTTTTGGTAGGATAAACTGTTATTCCATCTTTATTTACAATGATCCCATGAAAAGAAATCTTTTGAAACTAAAAATCACACTTTCTAAATATTCTATTTAGTATCCTTTCCATTAAGGATTTAAAAACAACCCTTACATGTTTTTTATGATCAAATTTAATATTATAAAATTCCATAATGTCATGAATAAGCAAAAACTAAAATTTATCCAAAAACTGATGAAATATTCTATTTATAAGATCCATGAATATAATTGGTGGATTAGATAACCCAATCGGTATAACAAAAAAATCATAATTCCCAGATCTAGTACGAAAAACTATTTTTGGGATGCCATCCTCAATTACTTTCAGCAGTTGGTATCCAAATATCATTTCAATCTTGAAAAAATACATAGCTCCCTAGAGTTGATCAAAGAATTCATCAATATGAGGCAATGTATACTTTTTTTTAACAGTGTTTTAATTAAAGGCTCTATAAACAATAAAAATTCACATGGAACCATATTTGTTTGTAACAACCAAAATAAGAGCACCCCATAGTGAAGTGCTAGGATGAATGAATCCTTTATCCAGAAAATGATGCAACTAATTTTTCATTTTAATAAGTTCTATTTGAGCTATTCGAATGAAGAATTTATCAGGAAAATATAGTAACTAATTTTTATATTCAAGATGTTCCATTTGATTCATTTTTCTACTTCCCGACCAAGCATGAAACCTGGTAACTCATCATGAAAAACATGAAAGTATTCATTTACAAGAAGAACAACATTAATATGAATAGTTACCTTGTTTTCAACAACTTGAGCAAGGTGACTTTTCATTATATATCTCAATAGTATATCAGATTCATGACATGTTATCAATTTTATGGGTTTTGTCTTGTATATAAATAGGAACTCTTTATGAAAAACAACATAATTATATATATAGTCAATATTACAATGATAAAAAAAATTAAAATCTATTCCAAGAATTAAATCAAACTGTACTAAGGGAAAACAAAAAATTATTTAACATAAATTATTTCCTAGGAAGATAATGGTATGATTGTTATAATTTCTATTTGCTGCAATACTTCCACCTGGTGTTTTAACAATAAGTTTAAGTATCATTTTTTGAAGTGATATTTCTAATTTACTAGATAATTCCCAAAAAAAATAAAAAATTGTGTATAGCCCTTATAAAAAAACATTAGAAACATCACAGTGAACAAAAAAGGTACATGGTAAAACTTTATTGGTTAGTATGACATCTACTGACATAGCCAAAATCGATCTTACTATTTAATTCTAGTTAAAGTCCAGCTTCTATGCATCATTCAGATCTCTCATTGGGCAGGAATTTGCGTAATGAATCATCTCCCCATATTTTAAACACATAACAGTTTTTTTATCAGGATTATTCTTATGATCATTTTCATTAAAATCAGGGGACATATGTCCTAACCAACCACATTGAAAAAACATCCTGGTTTTTATAAATCATTCCCCATGGTGCTTTTTTACACACTTTTCATGAACTGGAAACTGAAATTTATTATAATCATATTTCATTGGTTGATTTTTATCCATCGCTTGCGATATGGATGTCTTATTATTGTTTTTGTTAAAGGGAATGTGATCATTTGAAGTCTCCATCTTTACCCTCTCAACACATCATACATGATTCTCATAACATTTGAATTCACTGGAGGCTGATTCCCATCAATACATTGGCTTTAATCACGTGTGAAATAAAATTATTTTTCAGTCAAGATCTCAAATAAGATTTATAGTATACCTAACCATTCGAGTGAATTTTTCTTAATAAACAGCCAGTGAATCCTCCCCTATTTTCTATAATTCATGGAATTTTTTCTCCATATTATATTTCACCAGATTAGGAAAATAGAATTCTAAGAAGAGACTTTTAAATCCATCCAACTCTAAGGAATAAGTCTCCTTTATATCATCATGTTCTATTGTATAATATCATGTTGTTATCTTTCATAGATGTCACCAAAATTTATTACCTACATCAACTAAGACTTTACTATCACAAACTACATGATTCTGATCCCTAACATTCAGGGCCATATATTTAGAAGGATATTGTTCCATTGGTGCCCCTCTACTTCATCTTCCTTTTTTTATGAAAAAAAACATTCCTAAAAAATATATCTTAGTCGAATCAATATTCTAATCATAAAATTTTATGTCATGTCAATGTAAACATAATGTAAAAAATAAGTTATGGTATTTTATTAACACCACCATAACCATTACTGTTATCTAAACCATCCTCTGATAACTACTATAAGGACCCAAACATATTAAATTAGACAATCTTGAATTTAATTCATGAACTCAATTCATTTAATATGGAGGTTATAATTATGTTAATATTTTTATATAATTGTTATATAATACATACATAAAATTCCACATTAATATTAAGAAGATAACACAAAAATGGTATCAATTTCTTCAAAATATAATTTTTTTTAAATAAATCATATTTTCATGGAAATAACATCATAACCATTAACATGGATTCCTTGATTATCTTAAAAATACTTTTAACCTGTGAAAATAATTTAAATAAATGGGATAACAAAAAAAATTAGTATGATATATAAAAATAATAAAATAAAACATTAGTCAAGGAATACATGTAATTATGATATAATTTTCAAAAAACGCATTCATGTTACCCATAAAAACATACATAGTGAAACATGATATTTACATGAGTTTTCCACAATGCATATAGAACATAAATAGAACTATAACGGTATCATGGGTGACTACATCCATAATCTTGTAACCCTCTTTGTTACCTTATAATTTGTAACCATCACATATACTATACAATTTTTGTAACTATCATAGTTACACTTAGAGTAACCATACAATGAACCTACAACATACACATACCCAATGAAATAGAGAGAGATACAGGTCCCACCAATCACCATAAAAAATTCTCAAGCCCCAGATCATAATCATATATCATGAAAAGTTCCATAAAAACATTTCTTTTGTAATTCATAAAACGAAATTTTAAAATAAGTTTTTGAAACGGAATGTCCCTTAAAAATATTATATATTTGATGTGAGACTTAATATATTTCATGAAATATTAATGTTTATTATAAATAAAAGTAATTTAATATAATATTAAAATTAATAATCTCAAAAAAAATTTAATTCCATATAAATAATTATGTATAATGTTAACCCAACGAATGGAAATTGGGTTCTGAATTCCCTTATATATTGTTTTCAATACATAAAATTCATTCAAACATGATTAATAATGCTTAAAAGAGTAATATTATTATAATATGGAAACATATTTATGATTATTGTACAAAAGATGATAATTTAATTATATCATTTATTCAATAAATTGTTACTATTTTTTTCCTTCCATTGTTCTGGGTGCATTCTATAAATGATTTCCATTGCTAGATTGTATATTATTTTATGTACATACGGAAATGCGATTCTAGAAGTGGAATGAAATGAAATTAATACGTTTCAATAGTATATAATGAAACCATAAATGATTTTTCTATCATATAATATGATGAATCATTTGATAAAACATTAATGATGTTTATTTAGATCATTTTTTCTCCTCCTCTATAATCCCGACTCTGTTTTATTTTGTATTTTAATTTCATGAATAGTAGTAAAATATAGAACATTAAATATGTTAAAACACTATAAATTATGTTTCAACCTTTAAATGTTTTTTATGATAAGTTTTCATGGGTGTAATGTATATTGTAAACACGTAATCCTTGATTTTGGAAAAACGACAAGTCATGGATGTCGTTTTTAATTTTAGAACATGAGGGATAGAAGTGAAAGGGATATGATGAATATTTTAAATGAACATTAAAACAAATATAATATATATGATACTAGATATTTCATACCATAAGGTTATTTAGAGTGGGATAGGGTATATGAATAGAAAGAAATTGGAATGATTACACTGGAAAAGGGAAGAGGATTATTACCTATTGATCTATTTTCCTTAAGATCCTATTTAAGGCATTTGGTTTTGGATTTTTAGTGATATTAGATACTCAAGTACGTGGGGAAGACCCTTGGTGGAGGGATCTTGCAGAACATAGACAATGATTGAGGCATGATAGGTGTGATAGGAAGATGGGAATGAGTGTCGTATTTATAGGGGAGGAGATCATGAAATTTAAATTATTTTATACATTATTATAATATTTTTTCTCTAGACAATAAGGAGACTTCTTTCATGTGACCAAAAATAAATATAATCACATTGGAGTTAGAAACAAGTGGGATTAAATTGAATTTTCCTCACCTATGATACGGTAATACATGTATTTATCATTAATCCTAATATATCATATTTTACTATTCATAAAAAATTAAAGAATTTTTTAAAATTCACTAAAATTAACCCAATTCATTTTTCAATGTTTATAATTAATAAAATGAACACCATTTGTGAAATTAATTTTCTAAATATTATTAATTTAAATTTTATATTAAACATAATTTATTCAAAAAAACAATTTTAAATCTATAAATGATTTTTTGTCACCTTAAAAAAATCAATCAACATCTCATTTTCTTATTACCTTAAAAAATTAAAACAAAAATATGATTTACTATTAATAAGGTTCATATTATTATTCACATTACGATTCATAAGGGTATGTTTGTATTCACCAAAAACCCATATTGGATCTATCAGACTCCAAATAACTTAATGATCACAACCATGTATGACCATTTTTTGAACAAAAAATCATAGAAGATAAAAAATTATGTTTTATAAATGTTATAACTATATATATAAAAAAGATTCATGAATTTGAAATTATTTTTTTTAAAACCTTGCGGTGTTACAATGTTTATTAATGATATTATGGAATATTATAAAATTCATAAGGAACATGAAATACACAGAAGGATTTTTTTTTCAAATCATAAGAGGAAATAAACAATATTGAATTTTTAGTAAGTGTGAATTTGGATACAAAAAATTTATTTCCTAGGTCAAATAATTTAAACAGATTCAATATATAATGACATAGTTTTTAATAGTTTTTTAAGATTTTTTATGGTCATGAACTATTAGATAAATTCATATTTTTCTGTGGACAAGCTGGATACTACTGATGGATTATTGAAAAAAGTTATTTGGTTTCATGAATACTAACTATGATAACTCGAAATGAAATCAAATTCATATAGGTATAATACTTTGATGAATGTTTATAGTAAATAAAAATAATATTGGTGATTAAAATTAGTTTTTTCTTTGACATCAATATATAGTGATTTTTTTATCTATATTGATGATTTATTGAAGGGATGTGGTTATGTCTTAATGCAGAATGATCATGTTTATTCATATACATAACATCAGCTGAATCTTCATGAGGTAAATTTCCTTATACATGATCAACAATTAGATGATGTGGTAGATGATTTAAATATTTAGAAGAAACATTTTTATGCAGTAATGTGTAAAATATATATTGATCATTAAATTTGTGTATATATATTCACATAAATGTAATTGAAAATGAGACTGAGAAGATGATAGGATATGATAAAATATTATGAATGCATTATTTATTATAATATTATAAAATCAATAAAATTTGATGATTATTTGAGTCAGAAAAATAATACTTAATTTGCCATGTTATATGTATAAGATAATACATTGGTTAATGATTTGAAATTTTTTTGTCCTATATGGTTTAGAAGTAGGGAGATCCTCTATTTTGTTTCATGTTTCAGGAATGTAATCATTGTATGGATGAAATAAGAAATCTCTAAAGAAGAATTATGTTATATAGGAAAATGTAAAATATATAATAATGTGTAAGTTTCATGTGATTAATTTTGATTAAGAATGTATAATTAGATTTTGAAAAATATTATTTGTCCCCTGTGATTTCTAGTTAATGTGAGAGTTGTTGAGTGATAGTCAAAGTTATCTATTATTCATTCAACCAAGAATAAATCATATTTTTAGAGATGAAAACAATTTGTTTTTATGAAATGGATGGAAAAGGAACATTACATACATTACCATGATAATATATAATTTTAAACATATTAGAGAATAGAGAAAATTATTGAGAGGAATGTTTTATAATTTTCTAGTGCTATAATTTAAATCGTAAAATATATCAATGGATTTTATGGTGTTATAGCCAATGAAATTACGAGGTGACAATTTCAATTTGAATATTGGCGATTTATTACATAAATCTATACATTACCACCACATTAAAAATATTATGACATTATATCAAATTTTTTGGCTATATCTCAATGAGATAGCTAGGATACATTGAATTACTCTCTCCATTATCTGTGGAAGTGATATTGAATTCACATTTAGCCTCTAGAAAGGTCTTCCAAATTCATTTGATTCTGAATTAACTTTCATTAAATCCATTAATCCTTCAACCAATTGATTGTATGAGTGGATGATTTAAGACATGGATATAGAATTTTTTCATATTCACAATATTAACAAGGATGTTAGGATAAAAAATATTATTCGGATGATTAATCATAAAATAATAGTTTTAATTCCTCTATACAGATGGAACCAGTTGAGGTGTTGTATGGAATGCAGTACTATATTGCATCATTTTGTAAAAACTAATGAGAATGGTTATTGAGGGGACACGATTTGGTAGATGAAATAAATTATAAGTTACACTTGATTCAGTATTATTTGATTATAGTTTAAAGGATGTGAATAGGATAAAAATATAACATGAGGAAAGAACATTTTTTTGAGGTAGGTGATCATGTCGTTCTGAATGTTTCTCCATGAAAAAATGTTATTCATTTACATAATAAGGTAAAAAAAATTCCATGGTTCATTATAAAATAATAAATCTAATATTAATTGGGATCTGTTTCTTATCGATAAGTTTTCGACATGAATTTATCATTGGAATACAATGTCTTTCATATATTAATGTTTAGAAAAAATGAGTTCAATTCACATTATGTATTCAACCATGATGTAGTTTTGTTGGAAAAGAATAAATTTTTTGGAAACAAACATATTCTAATTCTTAACCATAAATATGTGGTGTGGATAAATATGTTTATTCACCTAGTTATGGGTTTTTGGAAAATCTATATGTTGAAGAGGAAAAAAAGGAATCATAAAATGATTGGAGGAGACGATGTCCACAATTTTATAATAGGTGAATCAAATTGTGACTACATAATTTCTAAAATGATCTAAGAATGTGAAAACCCAGACAACTTTAGAATGAATCATTCATAGGTATATAAATATAAATTATTTTGTTATATTAACATGAAAAATGCTAAAATTGAATTTATTTATTTAAGTGGTTAAAAAATATGACTTTTTGAATACAATTTTAATGGTAATATGTTTATTAATTATTTATTTACAAAATAATATATATTTTTATATCATTTAAATGAAATAAATATATTTTAATTAAAAAAATATTACCTAATATTCATAAAATTATGATTACTTTTCATATAGTTTATCTAATATCATATCATTCTTGAAACATACAATTAATGAATAACCTATTCATCATCACATGTATGAATTTAATTTTAAATTAGATTATTAAACAACAATGATTTGACGTTGCTATCCATAATTGGAATTAAAATAAATTAAATTGTATAATATTTTCTAGATAATTTTTTTCATTTCCAATTCTGAAGATAGTAAAAATCATTTTCTACAGTTAAGTTGATAATGGGTTTACCATAGAGTTAATATAAATAGATAAGGGTAAAAGTAAAATAAAAAAAATTCTAAGGTAAATTTTATAGTAATATATTTACATTATAATTTCATAGAACTTTTAATGGTCTATTTTTTTCTTTTTTCCATGTAAATTATTTGGTACCACATTTATATTTTCAAAATTCCCATTGTTCTACTGACCTCACTTATAAATGGACACTCCCACTCCACTCCTATTCACAGAAAAAATTCGAATTGGATCCACCAAACATGAGAGAAATTCATTATCTAATTTCCTTCCCATTACCTACATCCCCTATATTTATCCTAAATCCATCCGAGGAAGTCATTTCTTGCTTATTTAAGGATGTTGTCTAAAGAATATGTATTGTTCTTAACCGAGTATATTATTTTATTACTTATTACACCTACTTCAATTTTATTTATAATTTATTATATAATAAAAAAAATTTACCCCATATATATAAATATATATTTATTTATATTAATTCAATAACCTAAATCCCATTTCACATCCTTCAAATTGTTAATTAAGTTGTCATTATTATTTACAGAGCACTACCACATCATGAACTGATGTCATAATTTTTTCATCAACACATATGATGGCATAAAATAATGATGGATTATAATAATATATATTATAAATATAATATATTTATTGATTTGAAATTATTATATCATATACACCTTCAGTATTTTTATTATTATTGGGATACGATATCATTTCATGTGTCTATATTATACTACCACCTCATGAAGAAATATGATAGATTTTACAAATAAGAATATAATGAAACATAATAAGTGTAATGTTAATTAATATATGTGATATATTTAAAATAATTATTATTTTAATTACATATATTTCATTAGAAAAATGTAATATATTAATTTATTTTATTGTTCTATACAATATAGATTAATAATGTCGCTTCTCTGTACATGTTGACCGTCACCTTCATAAAGTTGTGTGATTATTTTCACATTACTAAAACACATGGATGATATGTATAATTTAATTTAAGGAAATAATATGGTAATTTTTATGTTCTTATAATTATATAAAGATAAAAGAATACATACCTTCTTTATATAATGATTTTCGAAAAATAGAAACATTACACATGTTCATATATTGCCTACCATCTATATGACTATTGTGTAATTTAGAATTCATAACAATAAATCATAAATAGTTATGAAAGAATAACATATTTTAAAAGATGATAACTATTTCATGATTATTATATCAGTGATGATTGAATTATATCATCTTTTACCATAGTGAACCTATGAAATCCATTTTTATCAGACAAATCTATTATTGCCAAAACAACAGATGTAATATATATTGATTCTAAAAATTTCATATTACATAGAAATAAGATAAATAAAATAGATAAAAAAATGAGAAAATATATCAATAATTTAAATAAAATGATTTAGATTATAATTTAGGAATATGAATAATGTAAATGACATTTCAAACTCATGTTTTGTGATTTCATCTCAATTTCATTTCATTGAAGTTTTTTTTTCTGTATATATTCTTTTATACGGTGTTTATAATTCCACATTTAAATGTAATATCACAAATATTTTAATATAATTATATTTGATATATTTTCAATGTTATTCTATCATTGATATCATGATTAAAATGCCTACATTGATGTAAATGTTTTTATTTAAAACCTACATTTAATATATTTTTATACAAATATCTTTTTCAATGTCCATATTTTATAAAACTAAGTTATATTGATTTTCATCTATGTATATGAATATTTTATAATGAACATTTTTTTATTTTATTCAAATTTATTCAAGAAGTATTTTTTTAAAACATCTTTTTATGTCTTCACAAAAGTATAAAAGATTATTCTATTTTTATGTATACGATGAATTTGAATTTTTTATATTCCATAAATAATATTTCATATTTATGTTCCTTTAAAATATTTAATTTTTTATAAATAGAAAACTATGATTCATTTTTAAAATTTTTTTGGTATAGTAAAAGGGTTTTTAAAAAATAATGGGTTTCAATTGGAAATGGTATTTATATATTTTAAGGTGTATTCTATATAAGTTTTAAAGATTTTTCATTGGTTTTATGATGTAAAATATTAATCTTATGGTCTTTTATTCATGATATGGTCAATAGAAATTTATTCTGAATTCTTGAACCCCAATTTAGTTCATGAATTTTTCCAATATGTCATATATATTATGTGGGCCCAGATAACATCGAGTGAGCCTGCTATAGATTATACGATGGGTGGACCTAGAGAGTTATTCAATGCACTGGGTAATTATCATGTTCTATAAAAATATTATTAGAAGGAAGCCTTTTGGTTATTCCTATTTGTATATATTCTCTGGGATGGTGTTCTAAGTAAACAAAATGACATATCTATTCATATGAAGTAGTTTTCATGAAAATCATTTTCGTTAATAAATTAATGTGATGTTATGTTTGAAGGAAAAAATATTTAATTTTCTAGGTTATAGGTATTTTATAAAGATAAGATTTTTCATCAATTTTCATATTTTTCATTAAAATAAATAATATATTATTTTCATGTCTCCTATTGAGAAAATGATTCTCATCCAAATCTTTTAAAATGTTTTCATAGGGTTTAAAAGATGGGTTTGGGAAAGGATGAAGTCATGTTGAAGGTTTTGAATATTTCTCATGAAAAAAAATAATGATTTACTTTAAAATATTTATATTTTTGGGAAAAAGGATATTAATTAAATGTGTCAACTATGTATATATATTGGTTTACAATGTAAGATATATAACATAAAACTCTTAAAATATAAACCAAAATGATTTATAGAAATATTAAATATAAAATTCTTGTTTAGAGTCACTATAATCAGAAATATTTAAGCAATTTTTCTATTAAAAATTACATTAATTTTTTAAGCATAATGAATTAAAATGTTTTTTTGATAAAATATTAATTTAGAAATATATCAAAAAATTATGTATTTTTTTCTCAAATATTTTTCTCAATATAAGAATTTAATATTTAAAATCTCAAATGTGGTTATCAATATTCATATACCAATATTTAATAGTTTGGCTATATGGTTATTTTGTAAAAAAATAGTATTATTAGTATATTGTAGTAAATTAAAACAAGTTGTTTTATGTAAAAAAAATCAATGAAATTAAAATTATTGGAAAAAAAAATTCATAAAAACTAAGGTTTTTACATTATACCCCCACCCCTTAAAATGAGTTTTAACATATAAATCCATCAATATGATAATGGAAATTTGATGATACTTTTTCCTCATCACATCCTTGGTTTCCAATGTATGTTCATTAATATTGTGGTATAAAAAAATCATTCATCAGGTGAGTGGTCATATTTCATAGCACATTAAATCTATGATACAAAATACGCAAAAAAATTACACAAAAGAATGATATTTTCCCCATGGTTAAACCATTGAATTTAGTAAATGTAAATTATCAGATATGTACTTTCTTGTCAGTGAAAAATGGAACAAATCATGAAGATAAGAGAGGTTTGGTATTAATACCACTCGATGGGATGAAGTTGGGATATGATAATGAATTTAAATGGGTTTGATATACCAAGGGAATATATTTCCCGTCATTCCAAATACCATAAAAAAAATTTATAGATAATTTCAACTAAATACCTAATCACCACTATTAAATTTAAGTTCACATTGATGATTGTCAAATTAGTATTAATGTCATATTTTTTTCTTCCTTTATAGGTTATTGAATGTCACTATCCTTCTCTAAAATTTAATCAACTATCTCATGTCCCATTATATTTCTTTCTTTAAATTCATCATAGAATACTGGTGTTAGGCACATAATTATATGTGAGGAGTCATATGAGACATCTGATTTCCCGAATGAATGATTTTTTTTTGTCTGAAAATACAAATCAATGAAGGTGATGATCCCAGTCACCTATTATGTCCATAGAAAAAGATAACAACATATAATATGGGGTTTTAATTATTCTATCATACTGATGAACTATCTGATGATAAAACACAATGGTAAAACTCATTTTCTATTTTTGTGTTATTGAATACTTTTCTAGAACATTGTGGAGAAACTAAAATCCCAATCAGATAAAATGGAATGAGGTACAATATAAATAATTTCCACTTCTTTAATGTATATTCTAGATAGCTGATCTATATTGAAATTTTTTAAAATAGAAATTATGTGTGTAAAATATTAGGAGGTCAACTGAAAATGATACAAATTTGTTCCCATTATATGTATTTTAGTGTGTAATTAAACTATTCATGGTGAAGTTTTACTATTTTCATTCTGGTATGGGTGTTGCCTATAAAATCCCCTTATTATTTTTTCTCCAAAACATATCATGATGATATACTGATATTTGAGATACATACTCTTAGATATCTCCCTTTATTCTATTTCACAATAAATATACATTAAAATTTAAATTTGATTTTTTAACTTCTAGTAATAATTTATAATGAATACCAGTTTTCATCTTCTAACTACTCATTATTTATATTTGGTATTAGTGATACACATACCTGATTCCTAAACAATACCATTATATCAAAATCAATCTTAAAATTGGGAATATTTTTCAACTTATTATGTAACTCCATGCCTCACTTCTTCACATCATTAATCATCACATGTATAGATTGTTGACCTCTAATTTGAGATCGAATCACTTATTCCCTTCCATTAGGATTTCATAATATATAATTTTTAAATCTAAAAATTATGGATCTTAATTTATTATTATAATGGATAAGATAGTATAATCCTTTTGAATCATAGCATCTACAACCTTTGTTGAATTCTTGTTGTGTTAGTGGATTGAATAGTTGTAATCATTAATCAGCTCTGACCATAATTGTTTGTGGCATGTTTAATTCCATATATGTAACTATATAATATATTATTTTCTAAACAATATATACATCAAATATACCGTAAAAAATTCATTTCATATATATCTATAAATACCAAATTACCAAAGCTTGCTCCAAATAATAATTTTGTTTTTTTATTAAGAAAATACAATTTTCACAAGGAATATGATATATATATATATATATGAAATGAATGAGATAACATTAACATCACCTCTTGGATGCATTATTATTGAATGAATCCAATCCCCACAACAAATAATTGTAAGAATATGTTCACTAACTAAACATCACTTTAGTATATTAAAATATTTATCTTATTAATTTATATAAATTAATATGGGTCCCATCATATTTAACCGAGATAGGGAACTAGATAGTCCATTAGAATTATCTAATGAACTATTGATAATTTCCATCCAAACCAAGAAAACATAATATCTCAGTATCAATGGTTTGTTGGGGACAACATTCAAGAGTCTCCATCATTGATTTATTAAGTGATAAACCATCTATTGAGATAACAAGAAACTAAAATAAACATTCGTAACCAAAATTCATTCTTTATTAATTTTTTATTACATTTATATATACATAGGGTATTCAGTACTATTCAACCTGATCTTTATTATCAATCATTCTCATTGAATTTATTAAATTATTTTATTTAAATAATAGAAAAATATAATAAAGTCAATCTCTAAGGAGAGTATTCTTAAAATACATAAGAACAGTTGGTGTATTAGTCTGACAGAATGGAATCATTATATACTCTTAGATTAAACAAATTTTGTAGAATATTATATTTACTACATACTCCATCTTGAACTAATATTGAAAATATCTATAATAGTGGTCAATATTGTAAATTTATTGAGCTCCATGTAGTTATGAAAACAATTAATCCACATGGGGTAGATGATACTAGTACATAAATTTGAGCATGATCATCTCCAAATATTAAATACATAGTGTAATCGATACACCATTCATTGTAACAAATATAAAAGTTACACCTCATGGTTGAAAAATTGAGGAAATGAAATTTTTTATCATTAATGTAACACCCCATTCTTCCATGGTATGCTTCTCTTCGAATAATAGAGCAGCGTGTGTTGTATGCAACCACGAGTTCTAACACACTATGACCAATAAAAGAAGCCGTTATGAATATTAATACCCACTTTTTGATATTTTATAAATTTTATTATAAAAATTGGACATCATTTTTGGATTCGGAATATCGAAATTATCCTATGTTGAATTTTTTGTTTTTTTCTGAGAACTTCCACTTTTTTAAGAAGTGTACAATAATAAACATTAATCAAAAGAATGTTTTTTAATCAAAATAATTTATTTTGATAAATTATATTATTTAGTGGTTTTAATGTATAATTATAATATATTTTTACCATTTTATCCCATGGTGGTCATTAGAATTAATTTCACTTTGAAATTAGTCATAAATAATTTTAATTTTTTTGATTGATATTACTGTTTACAAACACGATATTTGTTTTGAAAACGGGAATTAATTATAAAATTAATTAATGAAACAAATATGTTATGAATTTTCTAAAATAGGCATCATTTTTGAAATTTTAAATATAAAATATAGCTTATGTTGAATTTTTGTATTTTTCTGAAAAACATCAATTTTTATGAATAGTGAAACCACTAAGTGTAGTTAAAAAACAGATTTCAATTTTAAATGAAATTTTACTACTTCTGTGAATTTAATTTCAAAAATCTAACATAAATGTTTGTAATTAGGAAGTAAAATGTGGTTTAATGGGATAAAAATAATTTTTGGGGAATAGTGACTTTTGAGTTTTATTAACCGGGATTAGAGGTAATTAGAGTAATTTAAGGTAAAAATAATGTTATAATAATATGAAATTACCTTGACACATGTCCTACTATTATTGGATTACTCATGGCCAACCAACACAATTTATGGTACTCCATGGAGCCACTTGGGTAAGATAATGACATTAATACATTTTATTTAAAGTAAAAATTAAAATGTCACAAACATGTATTGTTTCACTAAAACAATTCTTACAAGGATTTATAAAAGTTATATTTTCTAATATACATTGTAAATGTAAAAAGATTTCCTACATCATGGTAATTTTTTTATAATTTTTAGACATTAAATATATAAATTTATTTATGACACCATGATGATGCAGTGATTACCTCATTAATAAACGATTTAAATAAAATGAAAAGATAAGGTAAAATATAAGACATAAAATTTTTAAAAACCTATTCTATGGATGGATTTCAAATCCTTATCACCTTATCATTGAAATATATCATTGTTTGCCCTTTAAAATATGAAAAGTATTTCATAATAAAGTATCATTTAAACCCTTCCAAAAGAGCCCCTCCTCTTCTCTTATAAGAGGCCCCCACCTCTACCACCAAATTCACACCATCAAATCCATTTGGCTCGGAAAAAATCTGCCCAAATACCCTATTAAACATCCTCCCTTCATCCTAGAAGCATAACCTTATGCATAAATCTCTTCAAGAATCCATTTTAGTTCAAACCATGTGGAGTTGCCCGATTTAAAGGTAATGTGTTCTCTTATGTTATTTTGTTTTATTTTTTTCTCCAACCCCCTAAACTCTTTTTATACATTTATTTTGTAAAAACAACAGTATCCTCAATATAATTGGATGTTGTTATGAGAAGGATTTGAACTACTCTTTTACACACCTCCATCTAATTGTTAAAGGACATACTGTTTCTGTGGGTGATGAATTACTGCCTCATGAAACGATGATTGATCTATCTTCTTTTAACAGCACTCATGGTGGCCATTAATATGTCACTATATTTATATATGATATATATTATACTTATATTTTCCTTATGTTTCTGTATTTTTCATTTATGGAATTCCTTTATGATTTCCATTATGGGTAAACATGATAATTTCATTTTAAAAAGTGTGGACTACCGCCCCCTCAAAGTGATTTGAATCAGTAATACCAAATGTGGGACATATAAAGGAAGGAGTTAAATGATATTATATATCATATTATATTTTAATTATTAAATACCCTTATATCATAATTATTTCATTCCATTTAATATGAAATAGAAATGAAATTAGCGTTCATGTGTATGTGCGACTTACCATCTCCATGAATGGTGTGTTTCATTTCTAACCTCTAAATGTTATGTAATATTATAAATTCATGTTTATAATAGATTTATATGATATATATGATATCTACATCATGAATATAATTATAGAGATGATGGATATTTCACCACATAAACAACTTGTAATTATAAGAAGTTTATTTTTGACTCAAGTGCCAAGGATCTACAAAATGACCGTTATTAAATTAAATGATTAAATAATGTTCATAACATGGTAATAAGTTATGTAAAAGGAAATATGAACTTGATAAAGGTTTTTAATCAAATATAAATTTACTAAAGTTTATTATTCAGGAGATTAAAGAACGATCGAGTCAAGTCGGACACTAGGTAAGGGACTTCGTCTCAATCTTCATTCATTGAGGCATATTTTGTTTTAAAACAAAACATTCATTTATACGGTGTATAAACCCCTTAAACATTTACCTTTATTCAAAATGAATCTTTTTTATATGAAGTTTTTTACTAAATGACAAAAGGGAATGTTTTTTTGTTATACGAATGCGGCGACAATGACTTCTTTGCCGTCGCGACCATTATTTGAGTTTTGGTTTCCTCAACACGTGATAACTTTTTTTAAATGAAAAATAAATACCATGATTTATTTTTATTTTATTTTGGTATTGAAAGTGGTTTAGATAAATTTTTTATTATAACAATGTGTTGTATTGATAACCTGCGATTGAAATGTGGAAATGTTATGTTTCCATTATGAATGTTTTATGTGATACGATTATATTATGGTTTATGATATGATTAAACATTTTCATATAAGGAATGAATTAGACTTAATAAGTTATGGGTGGATCCCGCTATACCTCCTCGATGAATCGGTAGGTCTCATAAGACAAACTAGTGTCTTGGCACAAGGTCTTGACAAAATCATATTTTTAGTCTTGGTATAGGGCCTTAACTATGTGGTTATGGTAGTCTGGAAATATGCATTCCATCATTATGAAAGTATTTATTGATATGGAATGTGATTATTAGACTAGTATAATATCCATGTGAATAAGTAAATGGAATTATTTCATTTTATTTTTGCCATATTATGTTGTAGTTCAAGTTTAAAAGGCTTTTTTTAGTTATACATTGCCTTAAATGTTTATGTTTATTTATGAAAGTTTCTGCTATATTTTTATCCTTATTGAGCATCTGAGCTGACCCCTTTCAATGTTTTAATTTATCTAGGATGTGAAGAAGTTTTTTATTAATGACCTGTATGAATACAATGAGGGGATATGAATACAAGATGTTATTGTAGTTTTTTTTACTCTATGATGTAATGTAAGACTTATGAATATATCTTGTGTTTCCAATACTACTAAACAAATCTGTCTTTTGAGACATGATCTTTATTTATAATTCCAATGTTACGTAATAATGCACTGACTCTGGGTAACTGGGGTCGGGTCATTACAGTTGGTATCAGAGGCAGTTTATTACTAACCTTGAAAGCTATATTTAGATAAACTCTGATTAGAGTACATAGACCTAAAATATACTTTGAGGATTAGTAAAGAAGAACATCCAAGAATTTTGGTAAAGTATATATTTTGTGTATTTTCCAAGAAATAAAACCTTGTCTGGATAGGAGTAGGTAGAGGCAGCTCTGGCACATATGTACCGAGGGGTAATACCTGAAAACTCGACTTTGAGCTAGACTCGAACGAGAACTGGTGCACGACAAAGGGCTTTGCATCACTCTTGGTTATGACACTCCCGGGGGATATGGTTACTATAATTCACAATTTCTTTAAACAGCATTATGAAGGGTTTATGGGTATATACTTTCTCAAATGAAACATTATTTATGATTATGGATTATATCCATAAATAGTTCAATTTATGTTATGTTTTTTACAAGTATGTAATTATGTATTTCGATTCATAAACTAATCTAGATAATTACATTGCTTATAAATGGCCCCTAGTGGAAGTAATGTAAACTGTATCAATGTACACACTCCATGTAGGGATTTCCCTCCTGCTTAAGATAATTATAGTGGATCCGATGATACAAATGGTGTTAATCAGCTTATCACTATACTGGGACAACTCCAAATGATTATGAATAATAAACTTACTCGTATGAAGAACCCTAATCCGCAATGTTGAGGATCAATGTTAGATATCTTCATGAGGCAACAGCCCCCAACATATAATGGGGTTATAAATCCATTAGTAGTTGATCAATGGATAAACTCCTTAATAAAATATTCCACACCTTGGGGAGTAGCGAAAGGGAAAATGTTTTCATGGATGTTTACCACCTCACAAGGGATGCTGATCAATGGTGGTATTTGATTCAAAATACAAAAGAAGATGAAGAAGTATCATGTATGGAATGAAGAGAGTTTAAATAAATTTTCATGAAAAAATACTTTCCTCAGGACCATCGAGCAGATATGGAAGGACAATTTTTCAGTGAGAGGCAAAAGGAGGATGAGAATGTTGCAAAGTATGAGTCTAACATTACAAGGTTAGAAAGTAATGATGAAAAGTATATATGTATCCCAGGATGTAATATTGATCATTTATTTGATGGGTTAAAACATTTCTCCATCGAGATTTAGTATCACAATCCTTCTCATTATATGGAGATATTGTCTCGTGTGCTATCATGACAAAAAATGAATTCCATAAGTCTTATGACAACAAATTAATGTGAGAAAAGAAGAGAACTGTGGAGAAAGAGATATATAAAGGGAAAACGGGAAAGAAGGATGTTACATTATGTGATAATTGTGGAATGAATCACCTCGGTACTTGCTTAAATGGAATGGGAGTTTGTTATAAATGTGGAGAAAAAGGTCACCAGGCTCATGATTGTAAGAGACGGAAAGAGGCTATCAATTTTGAATGATAAAATTTT
This sequence comes from Viscum album, assembly GCA_963277665.1. Classification (NCBI taxonomy): domain Eukaryota; kingdom Viridiplantae; phylum Streptophyta; class Magnoliopsida; order Santalales; family Viscaceae; genus Viscum; species Viscum album. The sequence continues at coordinate 837,229,041 of OY728164.1, read as the reverse complement.
AAAGAAATGGGGAATTATTCAAATTAATATCCTAAGAGTATGTGAAACTTACCACAGAAAACAACTAGGGATCAAGACCAATATTATGATGTTACTAAAATTGAAGTGGAATAATTAATGTATTGGTGCTTTTGGACACAAGGATTATATTCTGGTTATAAGAATAATGTGATATACATAAGGGTTTTACTAAAATAGTTGTTGTTCGCATTATGGTTTTAATATGATGAATGTAATCATATTTTTAATATGTGACAATAAGAGAAACTTTACTTTATTTGGGGAATCTGATGTTACAATTGATTTTTGGAATTTATAGACCTTTTAGAGAAAGTCTGGATAAGGGTATTTTGGATAACTATAAAGGTTGAAATGGATTAAGTTGAACATTGGATAGTATTATTTACCTTTAAAACATTTATGAAGATTATTTTTGGAATATTATAATACTATAGTTTTAGGAAAAGGTCAAACTGCAGGTCGGGCGATAACCTGTCACGTCGGACAAAGCTGCAGGAATCAAACCCAGAACCATAGTGTGACAGGCCTTTATTACCTACCATTAGCCTATAGGAAGTCCCTGGTTATTACAAAATATTTTTCTTAATGGTATGTGTTAATATTTGGAACCTTATATGATTAGGATAAATATAATATTTTTTAGTTCTATTATCTTTTTGAGTGAAAGATGAGTTTGTGGTATAAATTAGTTAAAGGTTGAAATTCTACTTTTCAAGCATATATATATATATATATTATTATATGAAGAAATTAATTGTTAAACTTTAGGGAAGGGATATTAAAACAAAAATGTGTTATCCTAACACCTTATGTTTTTTTAACTGATGATATTTTAAATCATTATGGATTGATGGCTTTGAGGCCCTCAATTTTACAATTGTTTGTGATTGATGACCTTAATCACTCCCTATAAATATTTACATTTTTCCTATAATTACGTGTCTATAATTTCCAACAATGATCTCCTATTTAAAGCCCTAATTTTTGGTGACTTTCTCATTTCACTTTCCCTTTTATTAAAGCTAAATGCTATTAACCCTATTTCCGATATGGGTTTCTCAGAAAGTTATTTTTTATTTTCCACCATTAAATTTCAAAGAACAATTTCACTTTTCAAGGACGCAATTTATTGAATAAGGGAAGAATGTAACACCCCAAGCTTCCATGGTATGCTTCTCTTTGAATAATAGAGCAGTGTGTGTTGTACGCAACCTCGAGTTCTAACACACTACGACCAATCAAAGAAGCTGTTATGAATAGTAACAACCAGTTTTTACAATATTATAAATATTATTATTAAAATATGACTTCATTTTTGGATTTAGAATATCTAAATTTTCCAAAGTTTAATTTTTCTTTTTTTTTCTGAGAACATCAAATTTTTTATGAATAGTGAAAAATACTAAACATTAATTAAAAACAAAATTTTTAATCAAAATAATTTATATTGATAAATTATATTATTTAGTTGTTTTATATTATAATTAGAATATATTTTTACCATTTTATCCAATGGTGGTCATTATAATTAAAATCACTTTGAAATTGAACATAGACAATTGTTAATTTTTTTGATAGGTATTGTTTCTTAAAAACAGGCTATTTGTTTTGACAACGAAAATTAAATATAAAATTAATTAATGAAACTTTTATGTTTTTAATTTGGTAAAATAGACAACATTTTTGAATTTTTAAATATAAAATATAGCTTATGATGAATTTTTGGTATTTTTCTAAGAAAACATCAATTTTTGATGAATAGTGAAACCACTAAGTGGTAGTTAGAAAACTGATTTTTCATTTAAATGAAATTTTAACACTTCTTGTGAATTAAAATTCAAAAATCTGACAAACATGGTTGTAATTAGGGAGTAAAATGTGGTTCAAAGGGAAGAAAATAATTTTTGGTGAATAGTAACTTTTGAGTTTTATTAACCGCGATTAGAGGTAATTAGAGTAATTTAAGGTAAAAATATTGTTATAATAATATTAAATTACCTTGAAACATGTTCTACTCTTATTGGATGACTCATGTCTGACTAAGTCAATCCATGGGTCAATTATTGGGACCCCATGGAGCCACATGGGTAAGATAATGACATTAATACCTTTTATTTAAAGTAAAAATAAAAATGTCACAAACATGTATTGTTTTACTAAACCCATTTTTACAAGGGTTTATACAAGTTATGTTTTTGAATATCCATTTTAAATATTAAAATATTTCCTACATCATGGTTATTTATTTTATAATTTTTAGACATTAAATATATAAATTTATTTATGACACCATGATGATGTAGTGATTACCTCATTAATGAACGATTTAAATAAAATAAAAAGATATGGTAAACTCTAAGACTTATACTTGTCAAAAAATTATTGAATGGATGGATTTCAAATCCTTATCTCCTTATCTTTGAAATATATAATTTTAGGACCTTTAAAATCCTTAAATCATTTCATTAGAAAGTAACATTTCAAACATTCCAAAAGACCCCTCCTATTCTCTTATAAAAGGCCCCCACCTCTACCACCTTCTTCGCAAAATCAATGCCATTTTTCTTGGCCAAAATCTGCCAAAATACCCTCTCAATGTTCTTCCCTTTATCCTAGAATCCTTACTTTAGGCATAAATCACTTTAATAACCATTTTGGATCAAACCATGGGGAGTTACCCTATTTAAAGGTAATGTCTTCTCTTATGTTATTTTGTTTTTTTGCTTCTCCAACACCCCAAAATATTTTTATTCTATTCGTATGTAACAACACCAGTATCCTAAATATACTCGTATTTTGTTATGAGAAGGATTTTAACTGCACTTACAGGCACCTCCATCTAATGGTTAAAGAACATATTGTTTCTGTGGGTGGTGAATTACTGCCTCATGAAACGATGATTGTTCAATCTTCTTTTAACACCTCTCATGGTGGCCATTAAGATGTCACTATATTTATATATGATATATATTATGTTTATGTTTTCCTTATGCTTCTGTATTTTTCATTTATGGCATACCTTTATCATTTCCAAATGGGAAAACGTGATAGTTTCATTTTAGGAACTGCGGACTACATCCCCCTCAAAGTGATTGGAACCGTTAATGCCATATGTGGGACGCATAAAGGAAGGAGTTAAACGATATTATATATAATATAATATTATAATTATAATATACCTTTATATCATTATGATTTCATTCTATTAAATATGAAAGAGAAATGAAAGTAGCGTTCATGCGTACGTATGCCTTACCATCTCAATGAACAGTGTGTTTCATTTCTTACCGCTAAATGTTATGTAATATTTTAAATGAATTTATATAATGGTTATATATGATATATATGATATATAAATCATGAATATAATTCTGGAGAGGATGGATATTTTACCACATAAACAACTTGTAATTATAAGAAGTTTTTTTTTTTGACTCAGGTACCAAGGATCGACAAAACGACCGTTATTAAATTATATGATTACGTAATGTTCATAACATGTTAATAAGTGATGTAAAATGAATAATGAACTTGAAAAAGGGTTTTAAGAAAACAGAAACTAACTATAGTTTATTATTCAGGAGATTAAAGAACGATTGAGTCAAGGTGGATATGAGGTAAGGGACTTCGTCTCAATCTTTTTTCATTGAGGCATATTTTGTATTAATACAAGACATTCTTTTATACGGTGTATATGCCCCTTTGACATTAATATTTATTTAAAAAGAATATTTTTTATATGAATCATTTTATTAAATGTCAAAAGGGAATGTTTTTTTTCGTATGTATGTGGCGAAAACGACTTCTCCACCGTCGTGACCATTATTTGAGTTTCGACTACTTCTACAAGGCATAACATTTTTTAAATGAAATATAAATAGCATGTTTTACTATTCATTTATTTTGGAATTTAAAATGGTTTAGATAATAATTTTATTATATCAATGTGTTGTATTGATATCTTATGATTGAAATGTGGAAATGTTATATTTCATTTATTCATTTTTTATGTGATAAAATTATGTTACGTTTTGTGATATGTTTAAACCATTTCATATAAGGAATGCATTGTACGTAATAAGTGTCGAGTGGAGCTATCTATAGCTCCTTAATGCATCAGTAGGTCTAATGAGACAAACTATTGTCTTGGCACAAGGCCTTGACAAAATCTTATTTGTAGTCTGGGCACAAGGACTTAACTATGTGGTTATGATAGTCTGGAATTATGTATTTCATCATTATGAAAGTCATTATTGATATTTCATGTTATTTTTCAACTATTATAATATCCATGTGAATAATTAAATGACAATCTATTATTTTATTTTTTCCATATTATGTTGAAGTTAATGTTTAAAAGGATTTTGTTTTAGTTATACATCTCCTTAAATGTTTATATTTATTTATGAAAGTTTCCGCAATATTGTTATCCTTACTGAGCATCTGAGCTCACCCCTTTCAATGTTTATTTTTTCCAGGATGTGATGAAATATTTTATGATTATCCTGTAGGGTTAGTATGAGGGGATATGAAGACAAGATGTTGTTGTAGTTTTGTATTTCTTTATGATGTAATGTAAGAATTATGAATATATCTATTGTTTCTAAGGCTACTAAACTAATCGGTCTTTAAAGACTTGATCATTTGTGATCATGCCAATGTTACGTAATAATGCACTGACTCTGGGAAACTGGGGTCAGGAAATTATAATTAATCTAGATATTCTTCAATAATTCATGAAAATTATATCAGTATATTTTATATCGAGTCTTTGAAATAAGTGTTGAATAGCTATGAGCTCAATTGAAAACTGATCATCATGATTCAATGGAATAATTTGAATCATTTCTAGAAATACATCAATGAAATCCTATAAAAAATGAATATTAATTTTTTTGAGTTTCTCCAAAAAATTCATGTATAAAATACCATTTGGAATTGGAATCCCAAACCACAATATGAATGTTATTTCAATAATAAGTTCATATTAATCATCATACTAACAGATGATCATATTTTTCATTAGAATATAATATTTGACTTGCCCTACTCATCAATTAACATGGGATTTATTTATATAAATACCATAAATTCTGATGATAAAATCAAATTCATCTTAAGGGACACTTATATGTATTTTTAGAAGTAGATTCCCATAATCCTTTTCTTGAGAAGAACTATAGATGTGAAATTTGATCATTATATTGTTAGGGGTTTTGATATATAATTATATATCAAATCATTTGGGGAGTATTTTTGTACCCATATTATACTGTATAATAATAATTATAAGTGGATATATCCATAACAAAAAAATAATGTAGATGTTCAAGTGTGGATGATTTGTGTTTATTTCACCATGTAATTACATTACGCCTTTGAATGAATTGTCATTTTATGTGATTTATCATTTTCCATTTTCAAAATATGTTGCAAGCATCGGTCAACATCATTTAACATTGTATTTCAGGAATGTTTATAAATAGTCCATCACACCATGAATTTGAAACACTACAATGTTGGTGGTTCATTCCAAATAGAATTCTATATCATCATATTAATAGAAAAACTCATCGAATTACATATGAAATTGGTTTTCTCTATGACCTTAATTTCAAATATTATAACATTTTCCACTTACCTTTAGACAATGTCCCCTCCTTTTTAAAACATCAAGCTTCAAGGTATGAAAATATTCTCTTATCTGTGGTTTTTAGAGATTCCATTGATTTTTTTCATTTTTTCTTATCAAAACTAGAAGAATGGTGATGGATTATAACCTCCATTTCCACCATGATAATAAATTTAACCATATATTCATAAAAACTAATGTCACTTATAAACAATTACCTTCAGTCTAATTTTAATACACTAATGAATATATCAACCTTAACATTAATAGAGATGATATTACCATTACTGTAGCATTAAACTCTTTTAAAATTACTATGATATTCACAAACATGTTCATTATATTTATGCATTAACTAAAATAATTAATTATATATTTTCATTGGAAGAATATGATTAATGTACTTTTTAAAAAATAATTTCATAAACTCATACCATTCTATGGATTAAATTTTATATTGATCACTCAAATTATTTATTTCAATCCACCATTGATATTTTTACCTGACAAATGATAAACATCCACGATGAAATTTCAATTATTCAAACACTAGATTATAAGGACTCCACCCTTAAACAATACATAATCTAGTGAATTTTGTAATAATAAACATCATTAAATTCCCCAGGATTTTTTGTGATTAGTGTTTTATAAATAAGGATATAATTCGAACATACCAACCCACATGCATAGAAAGTTGGTAACACTAAAACAAAATCTATATCAATTATAATAAAAAATGTTTTAAAATAAAAACATGAAATATTTTCACTATAACTCTTCAAAAAATTCATCATGGCTTATTATTTTCTCCTTCTCATCCTTACACACCGTGGAATACATTTTAATCCATGGTATGACCACAATAATCTCAATATGTTATATAAAAAAGAGTGAAACTATTATTCTAGGAATAGTTATAAATTTATTACTTCTTTTTTAACAAAGTCATACTTACCACACAATATGTGTCATAAATTTACATTGTGGAAACCTGATATTTGAATAATTATAGGAAAAAATAAATAAAACATGAAGGTAACATGGGGAATTAATAACATAATATTTTATCTCACATGGATACCTTGTGATTTGTAAATCGCATGGATACCTTACTATGTATCCCTCACATCTATATTTAGTTGTAAACATGGTATTTATACATTGATTTACCGTATAATCAACCTGCATATAAAACAAACCCAATGAATTAGTGGCAGATTTTGTTCCTTCCATTTATCATAAGTAATTCCAAATAATAATTATAACCTTATCATTAAACTTTAACACTTTTATAAAAACATTCCATTGAATGTTTTAAAAATGGAAACTAAAAATAGGATTTTTAGAGAAGAGTCCCTGACATATACCATATAATAGAAGAAAGAATTAATAAAATAAAATGAAATATTATATTCCCTTTAAATAAATATTATATTCAAAAATATATTATAAATTTATATCACAAATAATTATATCATTACAATAACAATTAATTATAATGTTAACCCAAAAATGAAAATTTTGTTAAGAATTCCCCTACCTCGAGTTCATCATACATTAAAAGTGTATAAACCTCATGTATAATGGTTAAATAAGTTTTATTAATATTTTTAAAACACATATTAATATTTATAACACTTTTTATAATTATTTTAAAACATCATTCCACCTATTTATTAATAATATTTTTTTTATTTTCATTTCTTTGTTGGCATAATTTATATTGTTTCCATTGTAGTTTTTTATTGGAATTTATTATTGTATGGAAATGAATGTCATTAAGTAGAATTAAATGGTGTTATCATGTTTCCAAAATATAAAATTATACCATAAATAATTTTGTTTTCAGATATGATGATGAATAATTAGATAAAACATTAATGAGGTTTGTTTAGATCATTATGGAGGTTCTTTGATAATCCCAAACAAGTTCATTATATTATTTAACATTATGTATTTATGTTGATTCTTGAACATATAAGATATTATATAATGAAATTTAAAATATTTTTCAACCCTTAAAATGGTTTTTGATTATCCATGAAAGATGTAATGTTAATTGAAAACACATCATCCACGATGTCAGTAAATCACCGCATCACATATGATATTTTTTATTTTTAGAGTAAGTGGAAAATAAGAAGAAGTATGACAATGAAATTTTCCATAAACATGGTATCATTAAATTATATACATTATACATATTTCTCATTCAACATGGTCACGTGGAGGTGAATAGAGTACAAGAAAAATTAAAAAAATTGAAAAAACATTAATTGGATTTTTACTTCTAGATATGTTCTCCTTCAAGTCCTCTTTAAGGACCGTAGTTTTATCCTTTTGGTGAGACCAGAAGTTTTTGGCAAGGGATAGCTACTTAGAAATAGTATTAGGAATAATTCAGGCTATTTTCAATGCTTGAGATGTGTGAAGAGAGGACATTGCGATTGGTGGTATTTATATTAGAGAAGAGGAGTGGTTCTACATTATTACAATCCTTATTTTATTAATTTTATCATGAATAGAAATATTGTTGGTTCCTGTGAAAAAATACATTAATTTAGGAATTTTAGATTGAAATAAGGATGATTACCTCAGAAAAACATCATGAATGAATCAATATTTCATGCATTTAGCATAACTTTCAAATTTAAGCATTATACTATTCACAAAATTCAAGTACTTATGAAAAATAAAAAAAATACACCAACCATTTTTCAATGTGTTTAATTAATAAATTAAATCAATTTTTTCAAAATAATTTTCTTAATAAGAGAAATTCAATTTTAAATAAAATTTAAATTTATTCAAAAAATGACATTTTTAAAACTATAGTTGATTGTATAACATCTTGAAACAATAATAGAGGTCTTATAAAATTATATTATAATATAAACAAAAAATATAATATTTTATAATAACATTTTATGAAATTATTGTTTCATTTAAATTATTAATTTATCATAAAATTGTAATTAAATATTTATGAATTACGTAATAATTTTAAAAATCACTATTTAATTTTTCTACGACCATATTATCACTTATAAATCGAAAAATTATATTTCTACATTCATGGGTGAGGTTACTACTCATATGGTTGATATACTATTCATAAAGGTTATATTAATATTAATAAGTAATACATTACTATTCCAAAGGGTGAAGTTACAATTAAAAATAAATTATGTTGATGCTATCAGAATCTAAATATCTCACTGATAAAAAACGTGTATGTGTATTTTTTGAAATTGAATCCATAGAAAGAAAAAAATTGTTTAATGGTTAGGTAATTACTATCTTATTCAAATAACAATGTTTTGTTTCATAGAGAATAAGGGTTTTATTCATTAATTTTTATATTAAATTTATTTTTAAATACAGGGGGTGTTACATTCACCCCACCTTATTAAAATTTTGTTTTAGTTGTTTTTTTACATATTAGACAAGTTAGGGTACCTTTCTCTTAGTGAATTTTTACATTTACATGTTTCTTTTTCGAATATGAGGTTTCTCCCCAAAACCATATACTCATTAAATACCCTATTTCGCAAAAAATTCTCTGTATGATCAAGATTATAAATTGGCATCTCTTCATAAGAAAAGTTCTCTTCTAGAGAAACTAATTCTTGGATAAAAACAAGAGTTGAATATGGAACATACATTATCATCATTGAAACATGAAAAAACGTTTTTTACATGAGATAGTAATAGAGGAAAAGATACTTTCAATGCAATAGGTGAAAAATTCAATAGGATTTCACAGGGTCCAATGAAATATGGACATCAGTTTCATTTCTTACAAAATGCATAACAATTTTCCAAGGTGAGATTCTATGAAAAACATGATCACCTTCCCCAAATGAAATATCTTTCCTCCTATTATCTGTATAACTTTTCTTCATATTGTATGTTGTCCTCAAGAAATTTTGGATCATTTTAACTCTCTTATCCACTTATGTTATTAATTCTTCTCCCATCAACATCCTTTCCCATAATTCATCGCAAAATTCGGAAGCATGAAACTCCTTCACATATAATGCCTCTATAGGTTCTGTATATATACTAGAATTAAAAAATTTATTTTAAGAAAACACAACTAATGAAATAAATTTATCCTAGAATCCCAAGTAGTGAATTTAATATGCTTTATGAATTTATACCAATTTATGAATTGCTTGCTCTAATTTCCCATCAGATTTGCTGATGAAAGGCTATGATGATATTTAATTCATTACCCAATGACTTCTTAAGTCCATTATAAATGTTATAAGTAAAATTTGGATCATGGTAAGATACAATGGATACCGTATGTTCATGTAACATGAAAATCAATTTGAATTACAGTTTAGAAAGCTGATCCAAAGATATATTATCTTAATTATTAATGAAATGTGAAGATTTATATTATCAGATAATAATAACCCAAGTTAAATTGTTGCCTTTAGAATAATTTGGTATTCCCCCCTGTAGAATATAGATATATTTTCCCATTTCCAAAATGGAAATTGGAAAGGTTGAATAATACCCATGGGCTATGTTTTCAATACTATGTCCTGTTGACATTTCAAAAAAATTTGGTAAAATATACACTATATAATTTCATTCCATCCCTCTAGTAATACGCACGAAGGTCTTGGTACATATATTTAATGCCATGATGAACTGAAAAAGGTGAACTATGAGTTTCAAGCACAAAATCATTCTTCATCTTTAAATCACAATGAACATATAATTTATTTTGAAATATAAAAACAGAATATCTATCAATGTTAAATTCTATAAATTTACACATTTTTAACAATTCAACCATTTTTGGTAACACCCAATATACCTTTTGGATATTTATTAATTTTGAATAATAGAGCAGACTACACTGACACCTATGCAAAATAGTGAAATTTCCAATAGTAAGAACATCCAATTAAAAATTCAACAAATCATTAATCCAGAGGTTATATTCTAAAAAGAACATGGTTATTTATGCATGGTGTTTTCAACTCAAGGCATCTATCACTTTTTATAATTTTCTAGGATGATAATTGATCAAAAAAACATAATCCTTTATCAATTTAAGCTATATTCTTTTCCTCCTATTTGATTACATCTTAGTGAATATACAATTCAAACATTTATGGTAATTAAATATTTCAAATATATCTCTATATGAATGATACCTCAAAATTTTAAAAGTGTAAACCACAAAACAAAATTCCAAATCATGATTGTGTTTTTTATCCCATGGTTTTCTAGTTTTCTTAAAGCATAAAAATTTATCATACCATTTTGAATACAAAAAAACAAGTCCCATCAATGAAGAACTATTTTAGATGAATAACTTTCCATTTATAGAAGGAAGTGAAAAAAAGGATCATTCACCAATATCTTCATCAGTTCCGGAAAAAACACCACATAATTTTTTCAATGTTAATTAATTCCCTATTTTGTAAACATAGTTAGATATCAAGATAACTAGGAATTATTTTAACAAAATTTACGTAATAAATGGTAATCTAATAAAACTAGAAATGTCTATAACATTTGTTGTTCTCGTCTATTCATCGACCTCTTTTATTTTCTATTGGATGAACTGTTATTCCATCCTTATTTACAGTGTTCCCCTGAATGAAATTTATAAGAACAAAAAATCACACTTTCCAAATGATTATTATAACTTCTTTTCATTGGGCTTCTATAAGATAATCCTTTAAAGTCTTCAATTTCCCTCATAATTTTTTTTAAAAAATATAATGTAAACAATAAAAACAACAACACACTTTTTCAAATATTCATTGAATATTCTATTCATAAATCCATGAATAAAGATGGATAATTTTTTAAAACATCGGTCAAAACAACATACTCATAATGCCCATATCTAGTATGAACTGCTTTTTCAGGATTTCATCCCCCTTATCCTTCATTTGGTGATACCCGAATCTCAATAAAATATTAATAAAATATTGAGAACCATTGATCTAATCAAACAAGTCATCAATATGATGGAAATGATACTTATTATTAATAGTAATGTTATTCAAATCTCTATAATCAAAAAAAGTCTCATGGAACAACCTTTCATTTTATTGAACAAAACCTGAGAACCTCAAAGTGATGTAATAGGATGAATTAAGTCTTTATCAATCCAATCCTACAATGGATTTTTCAATTCAAGAAGATCCATATGATCCCTTAGAAAATGTTCTTTTTAAATTGTCTTGACATTTTTAACTAATTCAATAGTAAATTAAACATTTGTATCTGCTATAACACAGTTTGAGTCATCAATAAAACTATTCAGGTATTCATTTACCACTTACACATCATTAACTTGAATGGTTACATTATTTTAAAAAATTAATTCATTATAACAATAATTTCTAAATTTTAATAGTCTCTCAACCTCATAATGTGTTATCAATTGTATGGGTTAATTCTTGTATACAATCTGAAACTATTTATAAAATAAATATTTTTAGCTCTACAGAATATCTTAACATGATATATTGAATGAAAATCTATAACCAAAATGAAATCAATCCCTACAAAAAAAGGAATTCATGTAATATAATTGCAATGAAAACAACATTTATATTCTCCTAATTTCATTTTGATGAAATATTTTCCCCTGGTGGTTTATCAATATGTTCTAGTCTCATTTGATGAGGTGAAAAACCCAATTAAACCTAAAATTTAACCTAAACAAATGAATGTGTAGACCCCGTATTAAACAAGACATCATAAATATCTATGTAAAAAAATAATATATCTGATTCGACATCATTGGATGCCTCGACATGTGATCAAATTTTATAAAAGGGCCTCACTACACATTTCTTCTTATAATCAAGATTCATTATATCATTCAGATATTTATTTGAGAAGTAATTTCATAATCACCCAACTAACCACCTTTAAAACACATTATAACTATCATATCCTGATTAATATTAGGATCATTATAATTAAAATATCGGGTCATATCTCTAAACATTATACATTGAAAACACTACATAGTTACATTAAAGCATTTTCTAATGTTCTTTTTACAACATTTTTCACAAACTGAAAACTGAAAAATCATGCCATCAAAATTCATTTATTGATTCTTACCCATCTATTGGAATATCGACATCTTTTTATTATTTTCTTCAAAGAATGCATTGTCATATAAGAACTCAATTCCTACAAAATCATCATATTAGACATGTTTCTAATAACTATTTAATTCTATAAAGTCCAATGCCCTTTAATATTGTGGCTTAAATCATGATTAAAAATGGTTAATATTGCTTTCAAGAATTGAAATAAGATTTTGAATGTACATTTACCGTAATTTGAAGATTTCATGATAGTCATCCATTGAATATTCTGACTTTTTCAAATATTCATGGAATTTATTTTCCATCTTATGTCAAACTACCATATAAATTTTTTTTTCGTGGTACTGATTCTTAATTTCACCCCATTCCAAGGCATTAGTCTCCTCAGTAACGTAGATATTATTGAACATTGAAAAAAACTGGTTAGATTAACCTTAAAAATTAGATAATAGGACTAAATATTTGATTATCTCAACACCCCATGACATCAACTATATTTTCAAATTAATTAATACATACTTCGTCCACCATTGGGCAAGTTGATTGAATTAAATAAGGATGGGGTTGAATCATACAATGATTCACTATCGTCATGTTATCATATGGTAACTATGTTTTTTATATTACATAGATTCCACTTCATTCCATTTCAGATTTCAATGGATATATCACTATAAAAAAAATTTGTTCTATTCCCTACCATTCCAGGCCACAGAATCGGAACGATATCACCCACTTTGGGCCTTCCTACATCAGCTTCCATGTTTCTCCAGTGGAAACCCATTATGAAAAAACATATATTAGATAAATAAAAATGGTAAGCATAAAATTAAATATCATTTCCAATTAATAATAGAGTAAAAATAATTTATGTATTCTACTAACATCATCAAAACCCTAAATGATATCTAAACAATACTATGATACCAGCTATAAGGAACCGACCATTAATTATTACATAATCTAAAAAAATTCATTAAAATTCCCTTAACTAAATTCCTAAAGATCATTTTGGTTTAGTGTTTTATAATGTTAGTAATCAATTCAGTCATATCACCCACCTTCATAAAATTTGTGTAATACAATAACAATAACTATTTCATTCATAATACAAAATATTTATTATAAAAAACATGAAATATTTTTATGATAAGTCTTTAAAATATATATATTGGATTCTAATTTTTACTTTCCCACCATTAGAACCTATGATTTTTAAAAAAAAGAAAATTGGAGGAGGGAAAAAGAATAGTAACTGATATCAAAAGAAGAGAAACTATTAGTCAATCAAAAAATATTTTCATTTGAAATCATTTTCTCAAATACATACTTCCCCTATATGAATACTATATTTACATAGTGGAAACATGAGATTTCAATTATCATGTGAAACCAAAAATATTATGTATTTGTAACATTGGTATTTGATTACATAATATTGTTACCATCATGAATAACTTATGACTTATATCCCCAATTTCTACCTTGCTATTTTACCCGCATGACTACATTATTGTGTAACAACTGTAGTCACACATGGAGTAACCAAACTGATGACCTCCAACATAAACATACCCAATGCATTGGATGGAGATATGGGTTGCTAAAATAATACCAAAAATTTTTCATCAACAATAACATAACTATAACACATGAACACTTTCTTAAAATCATTCCTTTGAATTTCGTAAAAATTGATATTAAAAAGAGTATTTTTAATGATCAGTACCTACATATGTAATATCATTGAAGAAATAATTAATAAAATTAATGAAATAAGTATAATAACAATATATACACATAATTGAACATAATATATTTAAAATTAATATCACCAATAATTTTAGTATAACAAAATTAATGAAGTAGAAGTTTTACCATGTGAAGGGAGGTTAAGAATTCCCTTACCTTGGATACGTCTAAATTCAAACATGTTGAAACCTCTTATATAAATGTTAAACAATTTGTATTATATTTTAATGAAACATAATAATTTCTTATATCAATTAATATTATCATTTTATAACTCCATTCTAGCCATATATTAATAATATTTTGTTATTTCCCTTGTTTTGTGTGTGTGCTTTACATGGTCTACAAAGTCGGTTCAAGTTAGATTTTCTTGTCATATGGAAATGAAACACAAGATAATGAATGAAATTTTATTATCTTTTTTTATTATATTAAATTATGTTATAAATCATGTTGTTTTTATATATAATGATTAATCGTCAGATAAAATTTTAATGATATTTGTTTAGATCATTTGACGGTTCTGTGATAATCACAAATTAGTTTCATTAATAATTTAATATTATGTACATATGTTGAATACAGAACATAAAAAATACCATGTCATAAAATTAAGAATATTTTTAACAATTAAAATGGATGTATTAATAACCATGAAGGTTGTAATGGTAATTGAAAACACATCTTCCACAATGTCGGTAAATCGACAGATCACATATATTGTTTTTATTTTTATAATAAGAGTGAAGGGTTAAAAAGTATGATAATGAATTTTTATAAAAACCTGATAAAATTATAGTATATATATGATAATGGAATTTCCATGAATCTCGGATATGGGTAGATGAATGGAGTAGAAGAAATTAATATTTAAAATATAATAAAAATAAAATAAAAGAGGACTTTTACCTATTGATCTCTTCTCTATGAGATCCTTCTTAAGTCCCATAGTTGTGAACTATTAGTGAGAACAGTTGGTCATCAATGTGGGTAATAATGTTGGAAGAATTATTGTGAATAATTTTGAAAATTATCAAAGATTGAGAGGTGTGAGTATAAGAGGGAGAGATTGGGAATTTAAAGCGGAGTAGAGTAGGGGGTTTCCATTATTTTAATCCTTATTTTATTTTAATTCTCATCTAAAGATATAGATTAGGTTCTTGGGATATAATAATATTATTAGTGCATGTGAGTTTGAACCAAGGGTGGTTACCTCTCTTTAACCTTATCCATGGCTCAATAATTCATGTGTTTATGTTATTTCATAAATTACCATATTTCATTAATCACAATAAATTCAAGTATGTAAGAAAAATCCCAAAAATTTAAACTCTACCATTGTTTTGAGGTGTATATTTCAAAAATTAATTACAATTTATCAATTTTTTTTATAAATATAGGATATTTAATATTAAAATAACATAAAAAATTATTCAAAAAATTAAAATTTTAAAACAATAACTGCTTTTATAACACCTTGAAACATTGATAAATTGTTCATTAAATTATATTATACGAAAAAAATACTAATTTATGATTACATTTTATAAAAATTCATTTTCATTTATATTATTAAATTTTTCATAAAATCGATAATAAATATTTATGGCTTAACAAATAATTTAAAAATAATTTACATATACTGTGATCATATTTTTAATTATATGTTTCTAAAAATATTTTTTATTCATTCAAGCCTATGGTTACTATTCACTTGGAGGATTTTCTATTCATTATTATCATCTTACTATTCATAAGGGTAAAGTTGCAATTTCAAAGGGTTTAGTTACTATTTATCAACAATTAAATTTATCTTATAATACTTTAAATATGTTATTGATCATAACCGTGTATCTATATTTTTTTAATTTCAATTCATTAATGATTATCAAATATGTTTAACGACTAGGTTATAACTATCTCCTTCAAATAAAAATGGGTTGTTTCGCAATGACTCATTGATTCATGAATTGAATTCTATATTAAATTTATTTTTAAATATAGGGGGTGTTATATGGAGAATGAAGAATAATTTTTTAGTGGTATTGATCCATTTTATTGAAAATATTGTATTAGTATCTCTAATAAAATATTTTGGACATTTCCTGATGAAGGGAACAATAGAACCATGTCTCATCCTTTTATCATTGGGAAGTTTAACATGATTAATTTCATGAAAAATTTGTGTGATCACAGTTATTATAATTTTCATTCCATATCACTCAAATTTTTTATTTTCTAGCAGAAAATAATATAATTGTCAATCTCATTTAGTATAGAAATTAATCTTTCCAGTTCAATCCATTTAATAAAAAAATAGTGTACGAAATAATAACGACAGTGGGTTACTTGATAATCATGGAAATTGGATACAAGATATGTAAACCCAAACAACTTATTTCATTTCTATGAAACCTTATACATATTATAGGTAATTCATGTCATTATTGAAATACATCATTACGTTTCCAAAAGAGTTTTTTAATTTCCAAAAAATATCCATATATATTTTTAAACCATGAGGGAAGTAAGGACATTGACACTATGCACCAAAATAACGCCGGATATACAATCGAATAATATTTTTTATGGTTATATCTCCAGGATGCATCTACACCAAGAAAAATTTACTTTTAATATCTATATATAGATTCATTTTTTAAAAAACCACATATTAACTTACAATATTTTTTTAATTTATTTTATCAATAGAATCATCCAATGTGTTATTTAGTAATGTTATTTGATCCTAGTTTCATGTGTTTATAAAAAAATTCATAAATTCCATGTATATGGACACATACAATACAATCCCAAATACTACATCATAATATGTGAATATTCATTATATAACATTATTAACTGTTCCAAAATTCTATAGGTCTAGTTCCTATTGAATCTATGATATCTAAAAAACTGTTTATTAAGTGACCTAAATCATCTCCTAGTTTCTTCTTTATAACAATCATCCTTCATATAAATTTCATAAAAGATGTCATTTTATATATCCTATAGAGTGGAATCATAAGAATGAGTGGTCTCTGATTCCCAATAGGGGTAATCATGGGAGATATTAACATAATATAAAAATAAGTGTATTAGAACGTAGGAATAATATTGGAAAACCATATCTAGAATTTCACATAACATAAAATTGTGTAATTAAATAAATAATGGCAACACATATGGCATGATTAGTAATAGAATAAAATAAAATGATCCATTAGAACCTCACATATGATTAATATATATATTTGTGGGATCCAAATAGTCATATATGATAATTTCCTTTGTAGAAAATACCAATTAACAAGACTATTGGAGTGGATTGGGTTTACTACCCAAAAAATTATATAATAATAGGATTTGACTTAGGAATTCATCAGTGGATTGTGTTAACTCCCCAAACTAGCATACTAGTCATGGTTTAGTCCAATGAAAATCATGGTGGACAAAGTAACATTCTACTATGTGTTCACTCCCTATTTATTTTTTTATCTCAAGAGATCTCAATCATTACCCAAGGAATTTTAGGGATATAAAGTTACCAACCATCACATAATCTATACATTTTTTCCATCAAATTATAAAAAATTCATCAGATCATTACCCACGAATAATAATGGATTTCACAGACATTTCATCATAGAATATCACATAGAAAATAAAGTGGTTTAAAAATTAATTCATAATTTAATAATATCATTGAACATGGAAAATGAATGAGTTTCTTAAGAATAATATCATTATAAATATAATATACCCATATAAATAAGATGAATGGTTTCATTGTATCATATACTTAGTAAATCTCATCAGTCATTTTTTGATGTCATCCTATATTAGAAATGATGTTGATGTATCACCTCAAAAAAAATTTGAGGAAAACATAAACTCTTCAAATTGAAATAAATTTAATGAAGAAAAAAATGTCAATAATATTATGGAATCTATTTTCATTGATTATAAAATATATAACTAAAATATATTTGAATGATGAGGACTGTGTAAAATTTTCCTCATGCCATACAGGAAATAAAAATTACTCCACAATTTAATAAGAATAGTAGAAGAGTAATTTCCTCATAAAATATGAGTAAAATAATTTTTTTAAATAAAATATAATACTGGGTAAAAATAACATAAAAAATTCATATAAATATATTATTTCCATTATTTTTTGGAAATATTTATTTTGAATAAACATATCTTTTAACATAGAGAAAAAAATTCTATTTTATTGAACAAATTATTTCAATTCCACGAATATATAATGATATGAAATTGATATAAAAATATTTATTTTTCAATGATTAACTATTGTAGAAGAAAATTAAGGTAGATTAATTTGATATAGACTGTAATATTTAATCATTTGAAGAACAATCATAAAAAATTCTGATAAATAATTAGAATGTTAAACAAAAAGATTAAAAAATTGCTAATTTTTGAACCATAATCACCTTGAAATAAATATAAAGTTATATATTTATATTTATATTTATAGAATTTAATAATTTCATGATAATAATAATAAAACACATAATATGTATAATACACACAACATAGAAGAAACCGGTGTTTTATGTGGCATGGGTCCTACAAAAATAATAGCGAGACAGAAGTCCATTATATTAAACATAAAAACATTTCATTAAATTTTAAAAATATTTATTAATATATATATATTACTATCATAATTATATTTTTGAACCAAACAAAAATATATATATTATACATATATTATTATAATATTTCATTTTATATGCTGTTTATTTTCAATTCTTCGTTAACATCTCCTTTAATGTAATAACTGCATTATTTTTCAGGTATTTTTTTATATAATATTTTATTTCTACTTATGTTGAGAAATGATGCATCATATACATAATTTTATCCAAGATTTAAATATAAATTATATTCAGTATATGTGTGTTTAAAATGAAAAATAAAAAAGGAAATATTTAATGAAAAACAACATTCATGGAGATGGGAGGTCGTACTTATGTATAATTGTTATTTCATTTTCACAAAAAATAAAATTAATGAAATTAAAAAATTATATCATATTTATAGACTAATTATGATTTCTTATATATCATATATATTCATTAAATTTATTCACATTACCATCTATTGGAATCATATGTGAAAAATGAATCACAATGATTCATAGGGCGGTATCCCATCATACAAATGAGTGAAAATATTATTTTCCCATAGAATAGAATTCCATAATATATGTGTGATAATATATTTAAATATGTGCAAAAAAATAATAAGTATTATTTATATATATAGACATTAAATACAACATTATTTCTATATATGTGAAATAATGATGGAATAAAAATAATATCATCTCGTGAGGTAGAAGTCTAACATACAGACAATCGACAATATAATATCCTATTTTAAATAAAATTATATTAACATAGGATATTCAATTAAAAAAAAGTAAATTGTCTTTATAATTTAGATATTAGTTTCATTATTTTGTATTTATTAGGACACTAAAAAAGATCATAAGAGAATATGTAAAAAAGAACGAGTGTATGGAATATAATTTCCATATCAAAGAAACCCCCCATTAAATATCTTAATATGGTCCAATTTTTTGGTATTTTTTGTATAAAAGAAGTTCTAGATCACATAAATAGTTATTCGATATATATTTTAGAATTTTTTAGTTGTGATAATGTTATTAAGTGGTTTCTATAAGCTGGGGGGTGTGTTCTCTTTTATAATTGTGGGGGACTGAAAATTTTGAAAAATCCCTAAACTATTAAATAATGGGAATTAAATCTCACCCAATGTTCTTAAAAATTGATATAAAATTCATTTGGGGGATGATATGGTTGATCAAGAATTAAGAGACCAATTTTATTAAATGTGTAATTATTTAGAATTTATGTTTTCATAACATTACCCTTTTAGTTTTCATGATGATTAATTTTATATTTTTATTTAAATGGGTTATTTATATATTAGTACTTAAATTAAAAATTGTCAATTTTAGATAACATTGACTAAATTATTCTTAATATTAAATGGATTAAATTATATAAACATCCAACATTCATTGAAAATAATTTTTAATACAAACACATTTCATGAGTAATACACTTTTGTAACCTGAATCACATTATTAAATTTATATTACCGTTATTAATATTTATGACAAAAATTAACTAGACCATATTATATTTTATATTTTATTCTGATTCAAAATATAGAATACATTTTAATAAATTAAAATCATAGAAGTGAGAAAATTAAATTCATGAAAAGTCTTGTAAATGTGATGATAATTCCATTACAAAAGAGTAATTCTTCAAAATAATCAAAAGAAGATTATCAATAAATTCAATGGGCTAAAATTTAATTACTATCTAATGTATATTGAAGATAATATTTATCAAAATGATGTCACAATTGATGATTTTGGTCTAAAAAATAGTTTATATTTAGGTGATTGAGTGTGATATACTAGATCGACTGGTAATGGTTGTTGTCGGAGTTATGTTGGCCAAAAATATTGAATTTGACATCAATGAAGGGAATATTTTTTTACTGGATAAAAGATATAATGAATATAGATGAGAATATTTTTTAAAGATAATATTATTCATTATTTTATGAAATTTCAATCTAAAAATTATTGAAGTGATGACTATTGATGATCATGTTTATGAAGTCATAAATATCCCAATTGAGTTTTCAACAGTGTAGATTATGTGTGATGATGAAATATCTAAACTAGTATTACTATTTAATTACCCATGTTCTGGGGAATTATTATATAAACTATTAGTACTACAACTTGTTAAAAATGTTTTTCCTGGAGGATGTGTGAGACATATTCCTTAGTGAGAATATTCGAACAGTAGAATTGGGAAGATTCAATTATTTTAATATGATCATGGAAGGAAGAGGTAGACATATAGAGTAAGGTAATAAAATAGAATGATCAAAATCATTGATAAATGTCGAATATAATGTAATGTGATATAGTCCTTCTAACTGTATTATTTGGAAGGAAGCATATGTCACGAAAGAGAGAGCATTATAACAAAAGTCTCTTGAAACCAACATAATAAAAAGTACAGCTAATGGAATAGATGATTTTTTGATGATATATGTTGATAGACTTGTAGAGTGATGGAATTTTAGAATTACTATAATTGAGAAATTCAAAATTAGAGAAATGTATAGAAAACAATTTACATTTCTACAAATTTTTTCATTATACGAATTTCTAATTATAGAACATCACATATTGTGGAGAAAGATGATGAACATTTTAAAACCAATAGTGGGAGTTATCTAGTTAAAGAAAATTTAAGGTATATAATATGACATCGCAGTCCCCGATTCCACCTAATAGGTGGACTGAGCCCGATAGGCCACATGTACTCATGTTCAACTCCCCAAATACCAAAGGCTGCTGACTAGTAATATGGTCCTTGGGTGTGTTTATGGGGAGACGTTTTAGTTATTACATACTTGTAGTTTTAATGGTTAATATAAATAGAGGTAAATAATGTATGTAATGTAAGTAAAAATAAGACACAATAGAAAATAGGGAAAACAATAAATATATTAGAAACCACTAGAATAACATTCAAAAACTAATGATATGTCATGTCACTAGGAATCTAATAAATGGACAAAATATAGCAAGAATAAAATGTTCTACATATGTAATAAATATTTAAAAGTCTTTCCCAAGCATCACTATCATCGACTCAATCATTTTCTATCATGATATATACTAATCAAAAGAAATTATGTCGTTGAAGTTGTGTGCTTCCCTTTGTCAACACCAGCAACATTGTAATCATCTACGGGTTCCCAACGCCCAGAGCGGCTGTGAGATAAATCTCAATGGGACACCATGAACGATTTCTATAACATCAAACATATATATTGGAAATATAATAGTTTGTATGAATACTTATATAATGGAATGAAATACAATGTAACTAAATTCACATGTACCTGCATCAGCCCTCTGTTGGCATGTGAATATAACATGTCCGTTAATTTATTTCTACGAGTTTATAATTAAGTCACACTTTAACTAACATGAAGGTTCAAAGATATATGAAGGCTACATATAATGATATTTAATAATGATTCCCTAAAGTAATTATCAATTCATCATATACCTCACGGGTTTCCAACATAGTAACAACTATAGACTTGCATGGGGTAAGAGTGTAATCCAAGGAGCATAATCCAAGGCATTCCACAATGAGACACCTACCATGTACTTCGAGTTCATCCAATGTAAAATAGTTCTATGCAATGACTGTTAATGGTGGGATTTATCTATAGAACCTACTTGTCCATGTTAGATCCAATGAGTATATACATATAACCCTATAATAACATTGTAGGGATCATATGATGTCATACCGAACACCCAAATCATAGAAAAAGATCAGGATTTATGTGGTTATCAACCTAAGGAATTTGTATCCTTTAATAATAATGGGGTTCCTCAGTTCTCATGTAATTCTCCAATAAGAATCCTAGGTGAGCTCGAGCCAAGACATTCTTATCTGATTATGAATTCATGTAATATTTCTTTTGGTGCAATGGTTTCTTTTAAATATTGTGATATGGTCCAGCAGTATGAAACCTTTATTATTAAATATGTCCATTTGGTTCAAGAAAATCCATTCATTAGTGTGACAATTCCATGCAGCATGCAACCCTTATTAATTCCACTAATGGAATATTCAATAAGTATGGATCATTCCCAAACCTTCCATTATTTTTTTTAAAAATATCTATGCACATGTAATATATTATTCATTCACATTTAATCTGATATTCTCATATACATATTATACATTCAAATTTATCATTCATATTTAATTATCAATTGAAGAACAAACATTAGGTGGGTCTTATGGTGAGAATAAATGGTGCATGCCATTTTGAATTTCACAATATAAATCAATCCATTTAATATTGCAAAACATACCCTTATATGGTCAAAAAAAGCCACACTTGAGTTGTTCATTAGACATGTCAAATACAAAAAACCCATTTATGCAATAATATCCTATAGTAGATCGATGGAGTTTTGGTCATAACCATAAAAAAATAATAACATAAATAGAAAGAGCATATCCATATGGTTATAATGATTAAAAAATTAAATATAATTTCTATAAACAACATCTGATGAAATTTATGGGGCCCAAATGACATTTCCAAAATAGTGAACCTGAGGGACGAGTTATAGAGCACCGACATTAAGCTTGTATAGATCACTTAATCTGGTATTGACCCTCTCTTTGGATCAGTTTTGAGTATATCTAAGAGAAGAGAAAAACACTCACACCCTAATAACTAGGGTGAGAAAAAGAGAGAAGAAAAATGGTTCAAACAATCATGAGTACATAACGTTTTGCAGTCAACGTGATGAATGAAAGATCAATCAGATACTAAATGATGGAGATCTCTTTATTCCTACATTAGTTCTGTAAAATGCTCCAAAATGTGAGGACCATTAGATTAATCCCATTGTTTCTTTTATTAGTGAAGATGGGGGGGATAATTAGAAAATTATGGGAAAAGGAAAACATGCCCAAAAAAGGCATGAGCCTGGTTTTTTCCGAATAATTTGACATAATATCTGCAAATCATGCATGATTAAAATGGTAGAAGGGAACTTGTACTATTTGGATACATGGTCGTACACAAACCTTGTGATATGGTTCTGTCTAGAAATTTCCTTCACCACGGTTTTCCATACATCGTGCCACCCATGTGCAAACCATGCAACATGGATTGTTTCCCAAAAAAGATGGGTTTCAGGATATATACATTCCATGGAAACCACTGAGTCATTTTTTAACTAAATAGGCATACATAGTAGGCCCAATGTAAATACTTTTACTGAGATTTTATTGATCTACATAGGATGAAAAATCAGGTTCTTACAGTCTTACCCCCTTAAAAAAACTAATCCTAATTTTCAACAAATAAGGGTGATGAAATAATATCTGAGAACCAATAAGGCTATTGAGAACATATTTCAGATTCCCCTACCCACTTCTTATCCAACATGATGTCATGCTGTTATAGCACAAATATCAGAGGGATATACCAGTATCAAAGAAAATTCATTATCTGCTCGATGATGTGTTCATTATACTCTTCAATAGAGGCATCAATAGATACCTCTAAATCTTCTAGATAGAAATATTGAGATATATCAAAATGATATCGGAGAAGCTATAAACATGTACAATTTCATTCATGGCTTGTTACCTCTATGGTAGTAGAAACCAGTACTATACCGTCCGAGATCTCACTAGAATTTAAAACGGCCCTATATAGTGATCAAACAAATTTTCATGCTTTCATAAATGTCTCTTCCCAAGCCTGGGTGATACCAAAAGGAAACAAATCTTTGTTTTATAATTATAGAGGTCTTCAGAATCAATCAACATAACATTTTTGTATAGACTAAAAAGTAGTAACACATGTTTTGATCATATAAACCTTCTCTGAAGTATTCTAATTGATCGGAGGATATTTTTGGGCTACTTCACATACCATTAGGTAGTAGAGGGGTGAAGGAAATGGCATACTATATAAGGCCTCAAAATTATGCATCTGTATATTCTCCTGTATGTTGTAATTAACGATGAAATTGATGATAGGGATATAATTCCCCCATGAACTATCGAGATCAAGGACACGTGCTTGAATGCTATCCTCCAGAACCTGTATTGTTTGTTCCACATATCAATCAGTCTATGGGTGAAAACTATTATTAGAAGCACATGTGTTCCAATAGCCTTCTATAATCCATTATATATGTGTTATGTGATATTAACATCTCTATTCGAGATGATAGTACGAGGGTCCCTATGGAGTCATATGATTTTCACAGACATACAGTTTTCCAACCTCATCAATAGAGAATTTATCAAGAATATGAATAATGTAGGCTACTTTGATTAGTCTTTCAATGACATCCCAAATGGTGTTTCTACCTATAGAATACCTAGTTAAACTGACTACAAATCCCATTGTAATATCTTCCCAATTTCATTATGGGAATATAAGTGGATGTAACAAGATTGTAGGTATTTGTTTCTCGGTTATCACATACATATAGGTGGAATACCTTGTAATAAAAAAATCTATTTGACATTAAATTTCATGCCACTAGTACTAGAATCACATATCTCAAAACATATTAGAGATGCATGGATGAACATCTAATTGGGATGCATGGGGGTATTTCACAAACTCCTCTCTCATATCAGTAGGAACCCAGACTTGTCTATGAATACATGGGATTTTTTATCTATCTAATGACCAATATGGAAGGGGGTTATATCATGATATAATCTCACATAGAACCAAGCCATTAGGGTCAAAATGTTTTCTACCATTCTCATTTTTCATAAAACATTTGTTAACTATTAATGAAGAGAGAAAAAAATTATTGACATTATCATTAAACTCTAGATGCAACTCATATTAGAGGACCATTAATATAAATTAATCAATGGATTCTCATACGGTTGGTGTTTGATTTTTTTTGACTCAGTAAATCTGTAACTACGTTACCCTTCCCAGGCATATAGGCATTGTAAAAATCAATGGATTGTAGGTATTCGACCCATATTAATTGATTGAGGTTCAATTCACAATGAGAAAATACGTATTTTAGAATATCGTTATCTGTGTATACCTCATATTTCTCATCTAATAGAAAATGTCTGCAGCAACATTAGGTGTGGAAAACTGTTTCTAGATCAAGGTCACGTGTCAGATAATTCCTCTCTGGATGCCTCAATAGTCAAGATCTGTATGCAATGAATTTTTCTAAATGCATCCACACTTCTCCTAGAATGATTCATGATGAATCAAAAATTTTGGAATTGCCTATTCTAGGATCTAGACGTTTTATAATAGGTTCTAATACAATACTACCTTTTAGATCATGTAATGTATTTCTCACATGAATATGAACATATATTCCTTAAACCATTCATATTAAGGAATGTACGAGGTGGATAATGATATAATAAATCATGTATGAATTTATTTTCATAGCCATCATTCCCTATGAATCTTTGTATATAAAACATGTTAATTGGATGCTCCCATGAAACTATAGAACTATCCATTTCTAGGTAAATAAATACAACTGATTCCCATTTTATGTTACCAGAGAATTTAACATTACTGATTTAGAAGTGGAACCTACCAAACTTGACATAATGTTGATTTTATATAAGTATAAATAGAACAACATCATGATTACTTAAATGGCCATAATGACTGTAATAATACTCCAAGTTGTTGTCCACAAAACCATGAAAAAAGTCTCCAAATATGTGTAGAAATAGTATTAATCAGAGACATTAAAATGGTATGTGTGTTTATAAGACAAAATGGAACGACTAGATACTAATACAAACCATACCTTCTAGGAAAATTTTTATTAGGTATGTTTTATGGCATTACTCACATAAGATAAAACCAATCATAGGTCGATCATATAAAATATAATTTCTCCTTTGATCTGGTCGAAGAGATCACCTATTCAAGGTAGTAGATATATGTTCTGGACCATATGATGGTTAATCTATCTATAGATGTATGGTTCCAAATTCCTTGATTTAAAAAATCATAATTGACTCCCAAGAGGATGTACTAGTCCATATATATCATTTTCCCACTAAATCTTTTAACTGCTTCTTGGGATCTTTAATCTCTATTGGTGCCATCCTATATGGAGTAATATACACTATAGCTACATCTGGAACATGAATGGTAGGGAAATATACTCCTCTATCAATAAATAAGATTGAAAAATCAACAAGAAATACATCCCTAAAATGTTCCACTACTAAAGTGAAATTAACCTTACATATATCATAATCATCATTGATGATATATTCAATATAGGAGGTCACTCCACCTAGCCCATGATTCTATGGTAAAGGTCATCTATGCTAGATATCTCACTTACCATTATATAGATAACTACCACCTTCTGAAGACGAAAATAATACCCTAGGGTGATATAAGTACACAAAATCATGATGGTGGACCAATCAACCCATACAAATAATGAGATAGTATCCTATCATCATGAAAATGAAGAGGTTTTATAATAAAAGGAAACATAATACCTTAAGAGGGAAGTCCCTACACTAGTTTATTCAATATATCTATAACCCAAACGGCATTTCTAGGTTCATTACACCATAGTGATAATGTATATCCAGTCTAGGACTTTCCATGATATATAATGAGATAAAATAGTTCAAAATACCTTTTTCAAATAATGATGATACCATAGTATATGCCACATGAATAGTAACTCATACTGTAGGCAGTCCAACAACCTAATCTACTGGTATTGGCTGTAGTTCATTCTGCTTCCCTAATCCATGACCCTTAGCACCAGATGAACTGCCATGATAAAAAATGCTCTGATGGTGCTGCTGGTGATCCGGTGTCCAACTACCATGGCCATGGAACCTTTATTTTGAGGACCTACTATATCTATTCAAAATCATTTCCTGACGCGAGGTAATTGAAATTGATCTTGAAGGTGTTTTTGGTGGGTATTTTTTTCCACACAAAACTGGTTGAAATTTCATACAGAAATGTCGACGATGTCCCAAACAAGCGCATTCCCAAAAAACACGATGGTCTATATAACACTAAGTCTCCAAATTCCCTCATTGTCCACACTGATGACACACTTCAATGATATCTAAATGGTATGTATGGTTTCCACCTTTCTAAAGAGAAACCATAAGGGAACGTTTCTTACTAGTGGAAGAAATACTGGTATGTTGCAACACAAATCCCCTATATCTGATACTATTATCGTCCCTTAGGTTGAACTCAGTGATAAGACCCTGATTTACTATCTCAAAAAAAATTTATGGAGAAACACAGTGTGCTACATACAGATGGCGCACACAGTCCCATTCCTTGTGTATCTAGAATGTAAAATTTCATCACTGTCTATAAGTGGTTAAAAGTGCTTTAACTTCATGAAATGCTCTAAATATTAAATAATTGAAAAAAACCCAGCTCTAGTTGTGTGAATACTCTTGAACTTTCATGTCTTAGCATTTTAGGAATTAACTAATCATACAAGGATGTTTGTAAATCATCATATAACATGGATTAATGCTGAATGACTAGCATAATCACATCCCACCGACACTTCACCTAGTCCTGAAGCATGTTTGTGGAAAGTTTTAACCTTGGATCTAGAAGAATCTGCAGATTCTAAAAGAGAGATAGCTGGGATTCTAGACAAGATATAACTGCTAGTGTACCTCCATCCCCATAATATATAGGTGGATGATTATGCTAGATACAATCAGTTAGTTTAGCTATTGTAGGTTAATGTCATATAGAACCATACAGAGACAACCTGAAACATAGGGAAGTATCATTAACATGGGTGTTAGTGCCCAAATCTAGGATATTAGGCAGTGCCTCATATAGAACTCTTTGTGGTAACACTTGTAGCTCAAGGAACACCACGTTTATAGCATGGTCATCACCGCCCTCTAGGAATAAGATCCAAGTATGTTCTAGAAACATTGGTCTACAAATGTCAAGCACACATTTCATAACATGATTAACCAGAAATATAGAATAACTTGAAAAAGATGAATGAATGAAGTCTCACCAACCAAGGTATACTACTACATATAACCACATAGATGACCATCAATCTATAAGTTCTCACGTATAAGTTTCATTTCATTTTTCATTTAATTACTATGTTTACTCTATATCCTTTCATAAAACTAACAAGGAGGGATAAGGATGTGAAACCCATTCAGTTTTAGATTTAATGATTTATAATATAATGGATATCAATTTTTTGAATCAGTTCCAATAACCTTTTCACTAAATATGACACTAATTTATTTATATCTTAATGGATCGACTCGGTAAATTACTCATACTGACCCATGAGGCCCCATATACGTCATTAAATGTGACACGAAATCACTCAATCAAAACCAAGTTCAATATAAGAATAATTTAACTATGACAACATCATTGAAAAATCATAGGAATATCAATAAATTATATTTAAGAACATGAATTTATATGGCATGAAAATATTCATGAAATAAAAATCCTAACTGTCTATAATTATGCATGTAAAATGATCATTGTCCTCGTATCATCAGGGCTAAAGATGAATGAAAAATCTAAATTAGAGTAAAAATAAATAATTCCGCACAACATTTTCATCACCGAATATGGAAATAATATCTAATATAATAGGAAAATGTATAACAATGATTATAATTTATGCAACTCATCTCTTACCCCGAGAATATGCTTACAAATCCAAAGAATGGCTTATAACTAAGTCCCAAGAATTCATATTCTCTAATATACTATCTCCATGTAGTAAATCAAAAATGGAAACTGCCAATGATATTAAATTGTGACGTCCTGGACTCTTATACCACATAATTTGTGCATCGGGCTCAGTGGGTCACATTGACTCAATCACATCTCCAAAATTCCAAGAGGCTACTGACTAGAAGAAAGGTGATAGGGTGTTTCTATGGGGAGAATATTCCATTATTACAAAATTATAGCACAACAATTGAATATAAAAAGAGGTAAATAGCATATGAAATATAAGTAAACATAATGAACAATGAAAAATTGAAACAATATTAACAATGACATAATAAACTGGAATAGAATTCATCAACTGATCTTATGTCATGTCACTGAGAAACTAGAAAATAGGAATATAAAATAACAAGATTCACATGTTCTGTATATGTAATAAGAAAATTTTATACAATCATAAGAATCCTGAGATCAGACATAGTCATCTCCTATGAAGCTCTAAACTAAACAACATGAAATCTAGTTTTTTAAATCATATTCTTCCCTTTTTCAACACCTACAACCATGTAATCTACAATGGGTACCAAATAACACCCATAGATAGTGTGAGAAATATCTAATTGGGCCACCACCAATGACGACTATAATATCTAGTATGTGCTATGGAAATGTAACTGTGTGAAAGGATGAATATATTATGTAAAGCAGTAAAGTGTAACTAAATACCCAATTACATACATCATCTTCCGGCTATCCTAATAATATAACCAGTACCTTAATTGATTATTACTAGTTTATATTTAGGTCACATCTTAAAAAATTTGATGGATACAACACATAAGAATGAATCCTATAATGATATTTAATAATGATGTCCCGATGAAATAACCAAGTAGAAGTAGACCAAAAGTGTCAACATGTAAAAAAAATAAATCATGGCATGGGGTAAGAGTGTAATCCCAGAAGAAAAGTCCAAGGAATTCAACAATGAGATTCCTACTGAGTCCAAGTTATTCATCAATGGTAAATTGGGGAAAAATATTTACTAGGATTGACAGTATTTATCCATGGAACCTACTATTAAATGATGGATCCAAAGAGTGTATCTAATGAATCCTACAGTAATATTAAAGGGATTCTATGGTGTCATACCAGGAATCAAAATAATAGACAAGGACCAAGACATATGTTTTTCTCAAACTAAGCATGACCTATCCTTGAATTGGAATGAGGTTCCCAAGTGCACATGGAATTCTTCGATCCAAATCCATTTCTATATCGAGTCGGGCCTTTTCTGTTTTACTATGATGTCATGTTATATTTCATTGGGTTCATGCATTGCCTTTTGTTAAAGTGATATGGTCATGTAGCATGAAACTTTTAATATACAATAAGTCAATTCAATTGAAGCCTCCCCTTCCATTAGTTTGACAAGGTCAAATAACATGAAACCATTATTTATTACATTGAGCGCATTTTCAATAATTAATGTTCATTTTGTTTCCTTCAATTAATATTTTATGGGGTTCTATAGAACTGAAACCAATTACTCATTCAAATTCAATACAGTCAAGTTATATCTATATTAATCATTCTAATTTAAATTTTAGATTTATTTATAAATTGAATAACTTACCTTAGGTGGGTCAAGTGGTGAGAATACATGGTAAATTAAATTAAGAAATTCACAATATAAATCAAGGAATTTAATATAGAATCGCATCCCCTTATATGTGTAATGATAAAATACACCTGAACTATGAATGAAACATTTCAAATAAAAAAAATTATGGCATAACGTCCTATAAGTGATGAATGGAGTTGTGGTAGTAACTACAAGAAAATAATAATATATGTGGAAAGATCATATCTATATAATATTAATGATTATAATCAAGGAGTATAATTTCTATAAATGACACATTATGAAAATAATATACCCCACATGACAATTCCAAGATCAGTGAAGAAGAGGTGTGAGTTATAGACCACCCACCGTGGGATTGCACAATAATCCTCCTTTAGAATTGGCCCATGGTATAGCATTGTACAGAGTTGATCTAACAAAATTGATAAATTACCATCTCCTATTAACTATGTTGACATAAAAATTGGATATTAATGTATTAAAAATACTCATTTACATATCGTTGCACATCTAACATGATGAACATAAGCTCGACCAGATCCTTGTTGAATGGGATCCCGTGATTCCAACAATGGGTCATCAAAATGAACAAAAATGATAGAAAATTAGGATAATACCATTAGTTAATATTTTAGGGAAGTGTAATTGGTCTAATTAAATCCTTAAGTGAAAAAAGTAAATTTTCCCTAAAAATGATATGGGAACAGTTTGTCCAAATGGTTTGAAAAGCATGAAAAAACTATGCACATTTGCTTGGGAAAAAGGTGAACTTTCACAATTCGGGTAAATAGATATGCACATACCTTGTGAGATGTTTCTGTCATAAAAAATATATTTGTATGGTTAGACAAACCATGCGCCATCCATGGGATTACTGTGGGAAATTTTAAATTTCACAAATAACATGTGTTCTAGGCTTTGAACATGCCTCAGATACCCTTGAGACCTTTTCTAACTCATTAGGCATCCACATTAGGTCCAAAATAAATATTTTGACTGAAATTTAAATGATCCATACATGAGTGAAATACCGGGTTCATACATATATGTCGAATGAGAATAAATAGTATTTCTATCAGATGTGTTTTTGAAACTTGTTTTATTATCATGTTCAAAGGAGGTTCATAAAAAATTAAAAATGGGGATATAGTCATATATATTATAGAAAATAATAATACCATGTACTACCTAAAAAAGATGGTTTATAAAGCTTGAAACATTAAATATTTTATTTTTTGAATTGGTTTTCACTATAAGATGGGTCACATGAGTAATAAGGGGAGGATGGCTTTAGAAATAAAATTATTTATACGAGAGATGAATGTTGAGTATTATTTCCTATATAAATATTGAATCATATGAATGAAGAAGAAGGAATCCTTTAGAAATAGAGGTTGTAAATTGAATTCTATGAAACCAGATCCATTGCACAGTGATATTTGATGGATAAACAAGTGCATCCCCTTAGAGGGTAACAATATTATGTGTCTTTTCTTCTTGAATAATCAATTATGAGATGTATTTTAATTCCATGAATAAAATCATATTATTTAAACATATTTCATATTTAGATGATCATAGTGGACAATTTTCCATAATCAATGATAATTCTTTTGAGGTATCAAATTATATTATATTATTGAAGATTTGACTTCATAGATCATCATTCCAAAAATTGAATTTGGTATGAGAATACTCCTCAGCATACACAGAAATAGAAGGGTGTAGATGGAAGGATTAATATGAAACTGAATTAATGTGTCAGGAGTATGATGCTGCAATTTGGGTTACCAGATAATTTTTGGGAAGATGAAGTGAATGGGGTTGAATTTCTCATCAATATGCGTCCATATATACATATTAGAGATTGTATACCTACCTAAAAATTTTATAAAGAAGAGGTAAGACTCAATCATTTATGATCCCTATATTATATTGAATATGTACCTATATATGATAATATATTAAAAAATATTTATGATAAGTCAAAATCTATATTCATTATTGTCTCAAGAAATGAATAGTTTTATAATTTATTATTGTATAATAAGAAAATGATTATAATTATATTAAATAATTTTGAATTTAATAATGTTTACATTTGTAAGTATTTACATTCAAAAGATGATATCATGATTAATGAATCAAATTTCCTAGATAATGTGGTTTATTTTGTTTTTCATGATCATGTAACTCCATTACTAGTATATCTGACACCTCACATGGGATTTTATAATACCAAAAAATGGTGAAGAAAAATGAGAAAAATTATTCCTCGTCCTTATATTATATTTTATTTACTAATATTTAAGAAATTGAATATTTCTAAGAATAAATGAATTTAATGGACATGAATGAGTGGGTACTATTTTTGAATGATGTGATTATATTATTTCATAATATGAATAAAATGGATTTAATTACATTTACACATTCAATTAATAAATTAAAAAACCATACTTCGAGTTATTGAATAAAATCTTTGTATGGGGATATATAATGTAAGGCTTGTGGTGAAAGGATATCAATAGAAGGATTCTTTGGACTTCATGGAATTCTTCTCACCTATTTTGATTTTCACTGCTATTAATGATTTTCATAGTATGGTTCTTTTCAAGGTCTTGTATCATGATCTTATAGATGTAAAGATATAATTCATTACAGGATATTTGGAGGTTGATATTTATATGTATTATCTAGAAGAATGAATTCATTATTAGATGGGAGACATGGTGTGAAATATATGGATGATTTTATGGGTTTTTGTATCCACATTGGATATTGAACTAATTTTTTGATTCATTCATGTCTAAAAATGAATAAAAAAAATTTATATAGTCAATAGTCCTATATAATGCCTTTTGGATATGGATAAATTATAATTATACTATATATGGATGTCATGATAATTTAAGGATCATGTAAGAACAGTATTGTTGAGATGAAAGGGTATCCAATGCATGATTTAAAGATTACATATCATAGATAAGGTAGTATGATTTTGGGGGTAATCTTAATGGGAAACCATGTAGATAAAACCATAATGTTATCCTAGACTAGATATATTTATATGGATATAGAAATATTTAGTATGTTGAAAGGAAGAAATTATATTCCATTGATAATTCATTTAAATCTATGAAGGGATTAAGAACCAATGAAATTAGAAGTGGATGAATTCATGAAAACATTTTCATACACATCAGTAATTGGATGTTTCATGTATGTTATGGTATATAACAGACTACATATTTCTCATATTATAGGAATTGTGGGAACGTGCATAGATAACCGTATAATGAAATATTGGGATAATGTGAAGTGGATATTGAGATACCTTTTGTAAACAAGGAATAATATGTAGGACATTTGACATGAATGTCATTGTAGGAGAATGTTCCTGCTAGCCCTGGAGGTCATATTTAAAACATGATGAGTACCATGTTTTATCTTTAAAATTGTGGTTTAGATACATTAATATTGATATAGTGGTATTATATGGTTTTAGATTTATTCTCTATAAAGGAAGAATTAGTAATACTGACATAATATTGGAAGGTGATGTTTCTTATAACTATAATCTAGTCGATATGGGATAATTCATGTTGAAAATGTATCAAAATTAAATAGTAAAAGTGTCATAGAAATATCAAATAACCAATTATTTATTTCCCTAATGAATATATTAATGTTAGTTTACCATTTTATCAATGGGATGATTCCAAATCAGTTTCTAACATTGGAAAAGATTCATAAAACCAATAATCTTGTAGATAAGTTGAGATATAAAATGTTTATGAAGAATATGAGTCATTATCATGCCATCATCGTTCTCCATTTATGTATGGAGTGTGGTAGGATGAATTTGGAATTACAAGGGGTGTACTGGAAAGTGAAAAGAGTTTTAATTTAAAAATGTGACATCATCAAATTGATTCTATGATATGAATGTTTCCATTTATTAGTGAATATGATGAGGAACTCAGAATATATATGTTTTACGCGTTTGTATCATCAAACATAGTCATCATAGAGGATCAGGATACTAATATAATATAGTTGGAATGTATTAGCAGGATTGGTTGTATGAAGTTGGGTCAATTATGAGAATACCAAATTGCACACCAAACTGAAAATATTTGGGTTCAATAGGGATTTAGATTTCAAACCATTTTTGTACATATAGAATAAGGTTTTTCCGTATTTATTAATATTCATGAAATAAATAGCTAAATTGATTATAAATATGTTATTTTAAAATTAGTTATATTTATTTCAAGGCATTATATTAAAGATAAATTTTAACTTTTGTGGATTTTATATTAATAATAATTTTTTGGTTTTATAATTTTAAAATAATTTTAGGATTATTTTTTGGCAATTTTCTTAAATAATAAGTTAATCAATGATTATGTATGTAATTTATATATGTAAAAAATATCATTTATTTTCCATAAATTTTGAAATTTAAAATTCCTATTATATTTGAAATTTTTTTTATTTTTTTTTATTTATTTATATTCTATCTAAAGATATTATTTTGAATCAACATTATATTGTAATTCATAATAACATTGTTTTTTGTATTAAAAATGGATTTTTTCTGAAAAATGTTTCTAAGTGAAAATTAATTCTCGATTTTAATTAATTAAAATTATACCTAATTATGAATGTTTTAAATATAAGTATTATATTACATATTATTAAATATTAGTTTAGGATCATTCAATCATTGTTTTTAGTACTAATGTTAATATAAAATTATTTTTATCATCGATTAACACATCTTGAAAACCCTGTTTTTATAAGAAGATGTGGGTTATTTTTAATAATTACAATAATGTGAATGTGATTTGGTAAAATGGAATAAATATTTTTAATTAAGAGGCCGAAAATATTTATTTATATTATGTTCATTTTTTGGAAAATATATTTTCCTTTGGTATGAAATTGATTTATTGTAGTATTGGTAAAATAATGAAGAATGTTAAATTGAAAAGGTAAAATCATAAAACATCCAAAAACTAAAAAATAATGGGTGACATATATGTTTCTAGAAAATTATTATCCATTAACAATAACATAAACATATAATTCATTGGAATTAATTACATACTTATGTGGGTGGCATTAAATATAAAATAATCAATATTTAGTAACTTCGAGACTTCACTATTCATGTACAAATACAAATCCTCACCAACCTATATCTCCCCAAAAACCATAAATATCAATAAAAAAACCTCCAAAATCTATCCTAAACACTATCCCCATGCACTATTTATTGTCTTATCACCTAAATACCCATATGAAAATCCTTATTGGCTTCTTCTTGGAGGTGATACTCAATAGGTAATTTCCTCAAACCACCTCTCTCAATTTATTTTCTTCTTCTAAATTCTCCTATCATCCTTTATAAATAAAATAATTATAACAACAATATCATTTATATACATTAATATTAAATTGATATGTTAATATATTATACCCATCCCTTTTATTATGTCCACTTATTCATAGAAACAAGACTTTTGTAAAAATCATTTCGTTATCCTTCTCAATGAATAACGATTGATTGTTTTCCATCACCACTATTAATGATGGTCATAAAACTTGTACGGTGGTCCAAAAATATTTTAATAATTATATTTCATTTTTTCCATGTTTTAGATCTAATATATTAGTAAAATATCAAATAAAACAAAACCAGTTCTAGATTTTTGGAGAAACAACTAAAATAGACTAAATAATTATCACTAATTTTTTATCAACTATTCAACCAAATTTAATAAAAAATGATAAACGAGACCATTTATAATTGTTGAATTCAGTTATTACCAATTAATTCTACTTTTTGAGTATAATTGACATTTAACAAAAAAAATCCCTAATTATACACCAATGAACCAAACATGAAACCATGAAACAAATGCTCTTAGAACGATTAAGTTGATCATTATAACTCATTGAATGTAACATAAGTGGACTTAAAAATTATACAAAATAAAATATATAATTTTATGTTTCTGAATTTCGAAATTAATTATTCTAATTTATTTATACATGAATTTTAGATTATGTGAAGAACCTCTAGAGATATTGTAAGTGGCTCTCTAACAAAAAACCACCTTTTTGAATGATTAAAATATTTATTTTTTCTAATATTTATATTTCATGTGCATAATTTTACTTTTATTTTTAAGAATTTATTTATACATTAATGACTGTTTCATATTTTTTATACTTTATCAGTAATGTTATCTAGAAGGAGTTTTTATTGTTTTTACATAATGAAAATTTTATCCTAGTTTCTATTATATGGATAAACCTTCTACATCGTAGATTATATGATCATAGTTTTATGTGTGAAATTAATTTTTATTAATCAATATTTCATTACACACGTTTTTAGATTATTTTCAAGTGATACACATAATCAATTCATTTTATTGATGATCACATCAATGAGATGAAATTTATAAGGAGTTTCTTTGAAAAGATATATTTTAAATGTTTCTCTTAAAAATAACATTCTTTCAAGAACATGTTTTATAATTTTTTTAAAAAGATTTATTATTATCATATAATTTCATTATTGAATTTTTAAATATGATTTAATTATTAAAAAATAGTTTGAAAGTTATATTTTTTTTATTTCGTAAAAAAATTGAGACAAATATTTAACGAATGGAATTTAACATATAATAAATTTTCATAATTTCCATCTTTTATGGAGTATTATTTTTTAAAGATTCCATTAAAAACTTATATGTTCATTTTCTAAAAATATTTTTTTCAATTTTATTTGTTAATTAATCTTTTAAAATATATTTTCCCCAAAAATGATTTTTTGTATGATGAATATTTTCATAGTTTATGATTATATTATGGTTCATAAAAATTATATATTATGAAAAGTTCATTCATTATAGAATAATTATGGGTGATAATGTTTTATATCATCAATTCATTATGTATGATGTATTTTTACTATAAAGGATATTTATTGTCTAATTGGTATGGTTATATAATAAGGTAATTATGGGGGTTTCATCTTAAGGTATTAATGAGTGTTACATCATATGGTATCAACAAGGGATAAATATTATGCATGTTAGAACATACTGTATCATGTTACATACTTTTATATTTTATTATTTGTTAATAGTTTTCATTATTTTATTGGGATTTCTTAAATTTTAGATAATGACCTCTTTGAAATGACGATTCAATTTTTGGGGTAGAACGGTATGATTTTTAGAAAGTGTTTCAATGAGTTTTCACTAGACAAAAAATTTAAATTATTTTGTGTCCCTTTCTAAGAATTTAATCTCATTCCATGTGTTAAAATGATTTTCATTAGATTTGTGTGGGAATAGAAACAATGAAAATTTCAAGGATAATACTTTGGATATTTTTCATTAAGAGAAAACATGACTCATTTTTAAGAATTTTGTTTTAGAAAAATAATTTATACTGTTTTCATGTTTCCACTTTTAATATATTGTTTTACAATTTATGGTTTTTTAAATTATGTAAATAAATATAAAATATCATTTAGTTTTTAATAATTTAAATTCTATTTTAAATTAATATAAATTATTATATTTAAGACTATGTCCTTATAATTGGTATTAGAGGATAGTTTCGATAAATTTAGTGGTTGGTATAATATTAATGGAATAAAAATTAATGAATTTTAATTTATGTATAAATTTAAATAATATCAAATATACATATCACTGTATTTTATTTTTTAATAGTTTTCTATTCTGAATGGTTTTCACATAGGAGATAGGGAATCTGTGTTCGAAAAGAACTTAGAGGAAAACAACATTCAAAATTATCATCTCAATATGGTTGGAATTATAACAGAATAATTTATAATATTTATGGATTAAGTGACATATTCTATAGATGGTGGTGGTATACTTGTATTGGAGTAGTGAAATCAACCAAATATCAATCTTCTTGTAGTGGACCATTTAATAAGTCAATAAACACATGCATTTAGTTAATATTCGACATAGTGCCAGGAACGGGGTGAGATACATTTATAGAAAAAATATTTGATGTTCTGGGGTTGTTCATAACATCAAAAGTTTAGTCTTACAATTTACTATTTTGAAATTGTATACGTCTTATGGTGGTCAATTATTAAGAAAATTAAGGATAAAAAATATAATTTTTCCTTATAATTGGATGATTGTATATATATATTATTGGAGAGATAATTGACTATGTCTATTTGACTTGGTATGGAAAAAATTTTCTTGGTTATGTAATAGAGAATGATTCAGTAACAACATAAGATGAAATCAATAATCAAATTGAAAGGTATGCTTTAAATTATTTTTAGGATATTTTTAGTAAAATCTGTCATTATTTACTATGGAATGAAGCCACTATATTAAATGGAGTTGTATTATATTGAATTCATATTTATGAGAAATACTTTCTACGTTTTCAAAGTGAAAAAATAAATTTTTATAAGTACAATGTTTAAATTAAAAATTAGTCGAACCAGTGATTATGACAATAGAAAATCACAATTATCAATAAATGATATCTGAAGGTAAAAAACCATGTTCCCAATTTGTGGAATTTGTGTTAAAAAATGAATATTTATTTATAAAATATGTAATGTTATTTTCATGTACTAATTATGTGCATATCAAACAACAGAGTAATGAATATGATATTGGTTGTAGTATATTAATATATGATAATGAGGTTGTAATGTGTATTAAACATTGGGACATAAGGAGTTATTCACATATATTACCAAAGAGGGACCAAAATGATCTAAAAAATCAATAATATAAGCTTAAAGGTGACCTAAAAATCAATTAAACTACATTCATGGATTTTGGTCCACCAAATGAAGTGGAATCAAATACATTTTTATTCACATTTTTATTTGACACGGCATTCGATAATTCATTTTTGTTTTATAAAATATCTAGTAAAATAAAATTTCCACCTCAATAAATCATGCTAGAAGTTATGGTAAAAAATACTTGGTTGACATATTAAGGAATAAATATGTATAAGAATATTCCTATCAAATGTTTTGGAATCACATTATCTAAAAACCATATTTTTATTTCTCTAGTGTATTTTGATTTTATAATCCTTGGGGAAATTGTAATTCATATCATTGATAACATATTAATATAATAATCAATATAATTTCTTATGACCACCACTCAATTAGATATGGGCATTTAAATCATTAGATTAATATTAACTGAAATCATATTTTCGTACTGAAGACTCAATCCACTGTTAAATATATATCTTTGTGTTAAATATTTTACATTCCATAAATAAAAATATATATAATTTATAAATAGATTATAGGTCTATTTATTAAAATTCCCAATTTTTTATGATTAATACCTTGATTCACTATATAATAAATATATATCAATACCATTATAAAAGTTTTTACACTATCTAAAAATGTCTAGGACGTTTATCTCCTAACTCCGTAGGAATCCAAAACAAAAATATTACATGAAATCCAATATATTTTATTTATCATATTGAATTATGTTCTATAGAAATAAGTTTTTTAGGATTAATAATTAAATGCAACACTCAAAACTATATTATTTTATTTATCCATGTTCAATGAGTGGAAAATTTATTGGATTTAAAAAT
Source organism: Viscum album (assembly GCA_963277665.1). NCBI lineage: Eukaryota > Viridiplantae > Streptophyta > Magnoliopsida > Santalales > Viscaceae > Viscum > Viscum album. The sequence continues at coordinate 837,187,817 of OY728164.1, read as the reverse complement.
TATTTAGATATTATCATTCATAATATACACTTTTCAAAATACAATAAAAACCTACTATAAGACTAGATATATGTTAAATAAACATAAGAGTAAATCATTTTACCATATTTCAACTCATAAAATGTACTTAATTGGAACCCTAAAATCAATATAGATTTCTGCAATATTCAGTTATCTTTATTATAACTATGTGATGTTTATGTTTATACCATCACAAACTCCCACTGTCTTGTTAATAAACATGTAATACTCTAATACCTTATAACAAAATAAATTACATCTCATATTAGTCAATAATATTTTATTCCACTCATTATTTTTTTCTTCCTAGAACCCATCATTAAATTTAGAACAATTATAACCATAAATGCCCATTTGTCAAAAATATCTAGATGTCCTTATTCTTATAAGTTTTCTCCTTAAAGCCTCATAATTATTTAAATTATTTTCTTTATAGATTTCATTTCATAAACATGACACATATTCAAAGTCTATTTCCCTATATATATTCCACTTCACAAAACTCTTATAGAAACAACAACATGTAATCATATTTTTAGATTTATATGGCACAAAGTCAATCTTCACATACATTTGACCTAAAGTTCATTATATTATTCTGCATATAATCCCATACCTTCTCACAAAAATTTAATTTTAATTATTAATGTATTTTTTTATCTCACAACATTTAAAAACAAATATTTTAATAAAAAATAGTTATATACTTTTGAACAATCTTACAAGTAATGATATTATCCATGTTTATCCAATCATCATGTTTCTTATATTAATAACGTATTAAATTTTATAAATTAATAAATTTGTCAAAATCCCCTATATTAATTTATCTTGTATAACATTCCATTTTAATAAATTTAGTTTTTAAAACCTCCTTGATTGTTTCCAGGGAATATGTGAACCCAAATAACAATTTAATAATACTATATAGTTTCTATTATTTTATTTCTAATCCTAGTCTTGATTAGTTTTTGAACATTGTTTTACCCAACCATAAATATTGAATAATAAAATTATGTGATTTATCATACATTTTTGTCCCAAATGTCTAATAAATAGTCCATCATACAATTTTTATATGATACACATGTTTCACCATAATTATTTTTTATTTTCTAACTATATATATACGTTGAATTATTTATATATTCCAAACACATGATAACATGTATATGAGGTTTCATTCCTATATCAAAAATAAACTATATAAGAATATTATTTCTTGAGGAATTATTATGGCATGATATGTCCTGTATTTTTCATCCTAGAAGACATCACAACACATATAGAGTAAAAATAGGATTTCATTTCATTACATTGCAGTCACACATATTTCACAACTAGCTTGATTTCACAATAATAATCATTATACACTCCAACCATGTTTTTAGGCATTTTAACCCTTTATGTTAAAAACATAATAACATTAAAATATTTACATTTAATATAATACATTTTCTCTCATAATTCTAAAACCATATATATGGTAATAATCTGATTTAGGGATTCCTCATAACCATTCTACCTATCCATGTGTCGTCATTACATTTTCTTGTGTTAATCTCCTTGATAACACTAAACAAAAATTCATATCATTGATTTTAATATAGATATTTCTTGTTTATATCATCAATAACAAATCTTTCATTCATGAAATTTTTGAATACAAGGAAAACTAGCCAGAATCTAATCTTTTGACTATTTATTAAATAAAATAAAAAAGGTACATAGGAGATAGTCGTGGTCAAACAATGGAACTTGCCCTCATCTGTCAAACACAACATTACATATCATAATAAGACATGTCATTCCCATAATCTGAGTCATCAGTAGTTTCCCATTCAGAGTGGGACTTACTTTGATTTAGGATCATAAGAATACCAGAATTGAACTTGCCAGCAAGCATAGAAGATCAGGTAGATACAGTCAGAGGTGTGTTAGAATAGTCTTTCCTTGGTTGTCTCTTCGAGGGAGAAGTAGTGAAGGCTAAGAAATCATCAACCTTCCCATCCCGGATATTAGATCATCCTTGATAGTTCTAGGCCCACAGCTATCACTTCCACCTCAGAGATGTCACCCCACATCCAAAAAATCATAGAGGAATGATTATGAATTTTTTTATGACCATCAACATTTTGAGAGGACCCAGATTCCGGATCCAACTCAATAGTCTCATCACATATAAAGCCTGCATCGGGACTACAATGAATAATTATATTTGGAGGGTTAGTGCAAGAGAGGAAACCAGCCATAGAGAGGAAAGGAGTATGTTGAGTCTCAAATAACTCAGTAAGAGTAATAGCACAACCATCCTTAGATGTAATCTCTTTGGATAATCTTGCCTAAGAATTAGATGGACCACTCATCGGAGACTTGTCCACTATCAGTCATTTTCCATTCAAATTATGCTCATGATAAACAGATTTACCATAATCCAACATGTTAGCCTGAGTGATAAATTTTTTCTTTAGAATGTCTCTATAAGGATTCGAAAATTCCACTCACTTATCTTCACATTTCATTCTATAAAGAGTAACTGGATGACCATTCATCCCACAGCTCTCACAAGAGATCTTCTTCCGACATAACTCCAACGACTGCCCAACACCCATGCGTTTAGTATAAAATATAGGCTTCATTTCATACTCATCCTCAATATTGATATTATCAATGGTAGTGGAAAGAGATACCTTATCTATAATGGTGGTACTCAAATCAACCTCCACTAGCATTCTGGAAAACTGGCCAAACTGAACAACTTGACCTTCCTTGTCAATGTGAATAGGGGACCTAATTGCCATGACATTTTCATAAAGAATCTATGAATGCAAAAGGACCCAATTAAGCCCATGAAAATAGACCCAGACCTGAGAGAATGCTTTCCTTGCACTATAGGCATTGAAATTAAGGGACCACTAATGAAGATGGAGCCATCCATGTTTCTAAGATAGGGACTCAATGCTCCACGCATGTACATTGAAAGCATTTGTTGGGAAAATGAAAAGGATGAATCCATGTCCAAGAGAAACAGACAGCCAATCAGAGCAGCCCCACAAAAACAGAACATGTCTAACTAGATCATCAAACTCCAAGGAAATCTCACCCTTCGGTATAACAAGATGTATAATCAGATAATTCTTTGAAATTTCAATCCTCTCCTCAAATATATTAGGACTGACAAAAACATGATCCTCTGACCCCTTTCGAAGAATCTTACTTGAGTGGGAGTCAATAAATGAGAAAACTCCAATGTAGATGCATGGTATCCACTAATATCCTCATCGTTGCTATTTGGGACATTAATAACTCACCCTAAAACACTAAAACATGATGATTAGTGGTGTGAGCATAAATCATTCTTTTTTGGACTGTTACTTTGATATCATAACTATTATTTAAAGTAAATTATCCAAAAATCAGTCGTAATAAACATTAGATTGTGTTGAATCATAACAAATTTCCCGAATAAATAAAATATATATATATATATATATATATATATATATGTCTCATATGTTCTCCCAATTGGATGAACACTTATAAAATATTATTTTAAATATTCAAGACACATTAAATTCATCTCAGATCGGCCACTCAGTCCATGTATCCCTTACATTTTGAGCTACTAATCTTGATGTACTATTCATAATATTTTATGACCTGTACAATTAAAGAAATGAAAAACCCACCCTTGGACCTTCCTATGAGAGAAGTAATCATGTAGTTCCACTATATACCTACCTCAAATATCCCATGGGATAGTGATGAGAATCATATATCCTTATCTCACATCATGTATGGCATAATACCATAATAGGATTCAAAAAAGACATTCATAAGACAAGAGATAATCCAATAGAAATGAAATATATATAATTAAATTAATATTTTATATTTAAAAAATCATGACTAATTTATTTCAGTGGACATTTAGAACTATTTTATTAGAAATTTCATTTATTTTTCTATTTTAAATATATTATTAAAAACGACTTTTTAAGGATTAATTATATAAATTTAGTAAATATGTTACAACTAAAATGAAAGACTATAATATCTTATGTAAATGTATCAAATTAATTAAATTTTATTGAGAAAAGAATATATAAAAAATCATATTGTTAATATAATTTTTTATGCATTTTTTATTATTTACTAGTTAATATTTTAGTTTTGTTACTATAAAACGATATAACTTTTTATATTTTTATTTAATAAATAATATATAATGATTTTTAAATAATATAAATTTATTTATTTTATACATATTTAAATATCATTTTTCTAATATTATTGTATTTTTATTAATTTTATATTTATTAATATTTATTTACTAACATTGAATATATATTTTTATAGAGATAATTTCAATAATTACAATCTGAGTACATTTTCATTTAAAAATATATTCAATTAAATGTTTTAAAATTTTTTTTATTAATATATGTACATAATTTTTTAATATATTCTCAATCTATAAAATTTTTACATTAAATTTAAAAACATTTAGAGAAATATTTAATTTATTTTTTTCAATAAAAATGTTATATTTTATATATTTTTCAGTTTATTTTCATTTAAAATAATAATTCCTCTAAGATTATTTTAAATTTTTTATTTTAGTGTTTTTATAAATTATTATTTATTAATATAATTAATATTTTAAATATATATAATTATAATAATGCATATAATATTTTCTTAAATATGATTTTTATTCTAAAAAAATATGTTTTTAAATTAAATAATTCATGTATTTGGTGAAAAAAATCTTATAATTAATAAGTATTATTGAATATAAATATTGAATAATTAGTATTTTGAAATGTACAATTTAGAAAATATAATATCTTTCTTCAATTGAACATATATCAGTCCTGTTTTAGTTGAATTTTATAAAAACATATACATAATTAGTGAAATTTTATAATATTTTTTATATTTTGAAATTTTTATCAAATAATCTCATATATAATATTAATAATTGATTGATAATATTGATTATTTTTAAAATTTTGTTCATTTATTCATTTTCAATTTAACATTGTCTTATATTTTTGTCATTTTACCCATCTTAATACTTATTTTTTCTTGTTTATTCATTTACATTAAATTATTTTAAAATGGTATTAATTTATATAATTAATATATATTCATTTTTATTTTCATATATATATATTCAATTTTAATTCATCTAATAATCTATATAATTAATCCCACTTTGTCATATTTTTATATTTTTATAATATTTTTATTTTTTATTAATATATTTCAATGATTTTTTTCAATAAACTATCTAATTGTATTTTTTATTATATTTTATTTAATAGTGTAATTTGTTTTTTTAACTTTTATTTATAATTTATGAAATTTTAAAATTAATTGTTTAATATTTTTGAAATTTATTCATTTTTAATATTTTGTGTGAAGATTTTTTAATTTATGTGAAATATTTTTAATAGAATTGTAATTTAGATAATTGATATGAATTCATACTCATTTTGATTTTTTTATTAATTTATAAATTTTTTAATCTTATTCAAATTTTTAATATTTTAGATGTATTTTAATTTTTTGTTTTTAAATTCCACTCATTTATAACATTAATATATTTATTATAATTTATTCATCAATAATGAAATTAGTTTTCACAATTTTTATAATTTATACATTTTTAATATATATTTTATTAATGTGTTTTCTATATATTTTAATTAATTTTTATCTACAGATTTAAAAAAATGATGATAAATATAGGTTTTAAAAAAGATAATAGTGAAAACCTTCAGAAAACATGTGTTTCTCATTAATATCTCTATGTGCTTATAATGAAATGTTTTATAAATACATTTTTATTTTAATGATTAGAAAAATAATCCTTATTAGTTCTTTGGGAAATCATTTATAAAAATCTTTTATTAATTTCAATATTACCCTAAATTTAGCCCAATTTCCTACTCCATTCAAGTTCCAATAGATCTAAACCATTACATCCTATACCCCTCGAACATCTTATATGAATTGATACTCTCAAAAACCAATGTATGTGATTCCTTCTTCTATTTTCCAGAAGATCGTGCTTTTTGGGTGTCCTAAATAGTTCCAATGGTTTTGGGATTGCTATGGGATTTGTATAACTCATAGAGTCTTGAGACCCTGGAATTTAAAGGGCCTCATGCTCCCCACAATCATGCTAATCATACCATCTCATATACAACATTATTCTTTGGGAATTCTTATTGTTTTCATTCAACTGGATGAAAACATATTTCAGGGTACATAGAGATAACCCATCCATATGTAGGGGCCCAGTTAGCCATGATACCTCTCATTTCCATTAGTTATGTACATAAAATTAACACTAAATATTATTTATTTAAATTATTAGAAAACAATCATGTATAGATCATGAAATGCATTTATTTCATTAAGAAATATAATGATTGGATTTCATTTATTCTTTTCATAAATTATCATTGAATCTTTAATAATTCAATATAATAATAATCTATATATTAATTTAATATATTTCATAGTAGGAAATATACCCAATTTCGTGAAAATGAATACAATAAATGCATGGGAATATTTTTTCCTATTATGTGAGGATCATAAAAAACACATCATGATGGGAAATACCCACTATTCTTCAAAGAATTCCTATTAATTTACATCATATCCATTTTAATTTTTAATTATTTATACAAATTAGAATTTTTTTATTTTATTATAATGATATAATATTCTTTATTATGGGATCAATTTTATTTTGATTATTCTCAATATAATATAGTTTAGTATTTTACTCATTATAATGATCTATAAATTTATCTTATCATTAATCTATTATTTTATAGGATTAATCTATATATATATGGAACATATTATTTTAATTTATAATTTTTATTGATAGTATGGATATATTATCTCTTAAATTTTCATATCAATTATATTCTATTGCTGATTAGTCAATAATTTATTTGATGTTCATTTTTGTTTTATTAATATAGAATATAATCCAAACTTCTTTCCGTATTTTTTTATTTTTTAATATATATAAATTAATTATGATTTATTTATTATTTGTATATATTTATAATATCAATTATTGATGAAATGGATTATAATTTGTTAGATTTGTTTTTTCTATGGTAATATTTAAAAAATATCCACAAAAATTAATATTTCTTTTATAGTATATATGAATGATAAAATTTCGGAATTTGGATATATTCAATTGAAATCTAGTTTTATTAATTATATTTCAAAAAAAATTTACTATACATATTTGATTACATTTTTATATCATTTATGTCAAAAATGTTTATATCTATCATCATAAAAATAAAATATTATGCATTTATAATTTCTTCGATCAATTTTATAAATTAAATTACTAATAAACATCAATAATAAAATGTTGAAATTTATAATATTATATATATGTAGTATTTATTTCATAAACTTAAAAATTATTTATTTTCAAAAAAGTAAAACTATTATTATATCAGTAAAATTTTGTTTTTTGAATCATGTGAATTATATTTTGAATATTTAATATGAATATAATAGATTAAATATTTTATTATATGTGGATTTACATATTTAATAACAAGTGTTAATGTTTTTTTAATTATTTAATAGAAGCATTTAATTATTTTCTTGATTAATATAGAATTTATAATAATTTCATAAATATTAATGATTATGTTCTATAAATGGAAATAATTGTGAACTATCAAAACATTATATTCAATAAAAATATTTTAGAATTACATATAAGGAAATATCCATATCTTTAAATAATTTGTTCCCTTATATAAATGTTTCTAATAAACCCTACTTCAATTATCCCTAAAACCTTAACAGGATTTATTATTATTTTTAATGAAATTATTTTTTCATGTGATTAAATTGCGATAGTCATTAGAAAAAGGATTACAAATTATTTAAAACATTGTTATGTATCGATCAAATAAATGTTAAACATATGTAATAATTATCGAAATAGATCATGCACATAGTCATATGTTAATGATCTATTTATATATCAACAAGTATATTCATTATATGAATAAAAAATATTTAATTTTTAATTTTTCGACACAGTTAATATTATTAAACAATATATGATAAATTTTAATCAAAAATTCCATAGAATTATATCATATGACAGAAGATTTTGAGGATGGTTTTATACATTTTAATATGTTTTCAATAGAGTATGAATACAACAATTATTAAATTCATGGATGTGATTATATTGCTGATATTCATGAAAAATTAATCCAATGTATTTTGGATTTTTTTTGATATTTTGTTGAATTGTTCAGAGTGAAAAATATTTTATAAAATAGAGAGAGAAAAAAAATGTACACAGTGATCGGGATTATATTATGATCTGTGAATCATTCAATACAATTACTAATGATAAATATTATGGGAATCGCAAAGAATAAATTTGAATATAAATTAAATATAATCTTATAAATTTGGAAATGTTATTTGATATGTGAATAAATGAGTTTATATACCATTTTTTCAATCATACTACATATATAACATTGTCAAATGTATATATGTATAATAATTTGAATGATACTTTTGAACGGAGACACCCCTGCATTATATAACTACCTAGTATCATGAATGACAACATTCTAGAGTAAAATGTTCTTCCATTTTGAAAATCTATTTCAAAATTAGTGATTCACTAAAAAGGAATGATATTTAATAAATTATATCCACTTACAAACTATTTAATATTGAATCAGATGGACAATGATTTATTTATATATTATCATTTGGGTGGAATTAATCCATATATAAATATGAATCATTTTCATTGAATGTTTTATATTACATTCCTATCATTCTATAGTTTTTATTAATATCTATATATTAGGAAACTAAATAAATTACATGGAATGAATATAAAATAATAAATGATGCGAAACTAAAATTCCCAAAATAATCTCTTCGATGGAATAAAATTTATTTCGAGTATTTTTGAATTAGGAAATGATATGAGAGAATTATATATGATATTATATTTAGATTGAATAAATTGTTTTGGTGTAAAAAACTAGTTCTCAGAGAAAATATCCCATTATGTTGTTAAATTAAAACATTTTAAAATGGTTATACATGAAGCTCAAATATATTGTGTTTCCTTTGATTATATATAGATCATAACTTCATTGGAATGATATTGATGACTATTTTTTTCATAGATGGATGATATGAAATTTATTTGGGGATAATTTATTAAATTGAACGATGGTTGTTGAATTTGCGAATTCACAATGACAACCATGTAATATGAGATGTTTAATTAATTTACTCCTAATGAAAATTTGAAATGATATAAAATTAAATAAATATTAGTATTTCACATTTATAAATAATCATAAAAATTTGTAAGGATTGAACGTTTCCATAAGTTTATTTTTTAATACATCACAATTTTATAACTCAAATGCATAAATATTGATCATGTGTGATAGAATATAAGATATTAAAAAACATTGTATAACATTACATTCAATAACAAATGAACTTTTGTTTAGGAGAGAAAATTATATTGACACTCTTCTGGGAAAATATTCTTTGAAAAAAAAACATCAAATGGGGTTATAAAATGTGATAAATTTTCTATGAATTACCATACTATATTATTGTATACAATATCCATATTCTTAATGTCAAACATGTAAAAAAATGTTTTTGAAATTTTTTATTTCATTTTAATAAATGAACATGAAAGCATAAATGATGCAATTAAAATATGGTTTTAAATGATTAACATTTGGATAATGCAATATTTGTAACCATTCATTGGTGAATTTTGAAATTTTTTTCCTCTAGTAGGATACACTCTATCCATAAAAGAATAATTTAAATTTTTCATTGTATGTAATGGTGTAAATGTTCAATTTTGGTTATTCATTAAAAATAAATAATTTATTGTCAATGAAAAATTTGATGTTATTATTTCATAAATTTCTTTAAATTCATGTTTTGATATAAGATAGATACATGTGACTTTTTATTTCATTCATCTGAAATTATTCATGTAAATTAATGATACATAATTCATTTGGAAATATCGAGACAATAATGTTATAGAACCAATGAAACAACCAATCATAAATAATGATATTATATCTATATTATTTTCATTACATATGATTATACCATCACCATTATTTTGAATAATGGATATCCTGTTGGGTCAATTGGTTTGAGAGATTAATCTATGTTGTCATATCCATCATAGTTCAATGTACCCCACTAAAAATTATGTTATACTTTTTAAAGGGTAAATTATGAATCATATATGACCTGAAGTATTTATTATAGAATGATATATTATTGATTGAGTTATTCAATTCTATACTGATTATTTTTCTATCATTGATATCACTTGTTTCCCAAATGCTCTTTATAATGGGAACAAAACTGAAAATTGGATTTCCAAAAAAGAAACTGTACTAATTACCATCATAGAGTGGGATAAATATCATCATTACATTTTACATAATAGTGAAGAGGTATATACATACATTCAATGGATAAAAATTAATTATTCCACTTTTGAATATTTTGTGTGTTGATGGATGGTTATTAGATACACATAATTAACATTTTAGAGGATGGTTACAATATCATATTTATAAGGGGATATCAAAAAATGAAAATTTAATTTATAAAATACATTTTTGATTATCTATGAAACCAAATATGAATGTTATATCATACACATATTATAAAATTTATGTCTATATATTCTATAAAATGGAAAATCTTGGGATCCAATATGATTCAAAATAATGGATTTATAGTTATTGATTTATAAATTAATTGGTCTATTTCAAGGGATAATAATCCAATTTATTACGGTATATTTTATATTTCATAATAATTGAATCGATTTATGAGTTGTATTATATAAAATTTAATTATTTATTTTCTATTAAAAATTGTATGATAATAGCAGTGTAGGTAATGTATATTAATTTTTCATCATGAAGGTGAATTTTAGAATTGATTGGTATAGGCATAATCTATTCTTAATGGAATCTTTTATGGTTATAGTTTATTGTTACCTAGATTTAGTAATTTTTAAATAGTCAATGTCTACTATAGACTAAAAAAACATAGTCTATTGTTAATTCCATTGATTAGAACCCTTTCATTAAGATATCAATATAAATTAATTTTTCTCCAAATATGAAAAATGTATACTACATTATAAGGAACCACAAAGCGATATTTGTATACCCGATAGAGGATCCTAGTCCTTGAAACCATAACTGGTAAAACATAGGGTTCAATGATAATGTGAAATTGATTTTTAATATTCTCTGATTTTCATCATAATATTATCTATCCTCTATATCATTTATGTTGTAAAACTTATATAATTATCTACTAATATAGATAACAAAATATTTTTATGATGATGATTCAAATTCTGATGAATTACATATGATCAATGATGAAAATATTATATTATTATAGGATCAACAACATGTCAATGAAACAAAGAACTATGTAGCATAACTATACTAACTAAAATAAACAATACACATAAAAAAGAAAACAAATTTAATGGTTGGATGGGATCAATGTGGCCAACCTCTTGGCACCAAATTTTTTTTATTAGTTACATTGTTATAACAATGAAAATAAAAGTTAAAATTTACATATATACTAGGGATAATGGAATGCATGTTACATAGAAAATAATATTGGAATATATAATGGTATTTTTATATAATATAGTCTTTATTCTACCAAAAAAGTATATAATGATAAATTTAATTATTTTCCATTATGTCTTATACACAATGTTTATTTATTAGGAATTTTATAAGAAATCGGTCATAAGGGACTCTATAAAACCACAGATACAATCATAAAATTCATATAAGACATCATCATAAAGATGCTGGTGGGGGTATATGTAAACCCCTAATATCATGTTTTGTATCCACATATTCTAATCCAGTTACCTTTGAAATATTTTTCTAGCCACAATAATTAATAATCGTTGTAGGATCATTGTATTAGATATTATTATATTTGAAAATAAATATATTATCGACATTTATGAGAAATTTTTTATTTATGAAATATATAATGATTAATTATAACAAGAAATATGGAATAGAGATATTTTAACTCTATAATAAAGAAATGATGGGGGATGATTCACTTGAGAAATAAATTTACGTATTTTATTCCAAAAATATAATATTTATGTGATATAAAAACAGATGAAATTTTATTTATATATATATATATATACATAAATTACAATCTCCAGCCACATTTACCTAAGGTTATGTGATATGTAATGATGAAATTGTAAATAATGATGGTTAAGTAGTCGAAAAAGACACAAAAGTAGTACTAGAATAATATGTATGTAATTATTAGTATTAATTCATTATTAATTTAAAAATTAAATGAAAATATCTATTTATATTCATATTATTCATATACAGTTCATACACCTGGAACAAAATCAACTATAGCTGATGGAAAGCTACTTTCATTATCTTTTGATCAGTATGAACAACATATTGGTGTTAGAGGTACATGTTTTAGAGTGTGAAAAAAAATATATATCAAGATAACAAAAAATGTGACATGATATATTTGATATTTTTAGATGAATTTGGATACCAATATATTATTTTAATGATATTAGTTTCTATTCGGTTTTGGTGGAGCAATATTTCTAAAATGATCAAAATTTATTTTTATAAGAACAATGATTTGTAAATATAGAGCTAAATGACACCAATAAGATTGATGCTAGCCAATATCCTCGACCGCATGCATTCACTAAGGTAAAAAAAATTGTCACTATTAATCGTATACTTGAATCAAACAACTTTGAACAATGTTATATTAGAAATATTATATTGGGTGAGGTTTTATTTTATATAAATAAGTCAACTCCCTCGAACCCCCCCCCCCCCCCCCCCCGTGTTATGATGGGTATGTTTTTAAACATATTAAGTGATATGATAAACTATATGAATCAAAAATAATATCACATTTTTTTGGGAATTAAGTAACTCAGTATCTTACAACTGATTTTCATGTTCCACTTATTGATAATGATGTTACCATAGTCGATAATGCTACTAGAACATTCATAGCATGGCTGATTAATCTTATAATGATACATTATGAATCTCATTAGTAATATTTTAAAAATTTATATGAATTAACAATGGATGAAAATTGTTTTAAATGAGTTATCCTTTCATAAATGGAAATAATTAATGGGAAATATATGTTTGTATCAATATTTTAATGTGAATAAAATATTAAATCAGAAGGAACTTCTGATATTATATTCACCACACCAATTACACACCAAAATTTATTATCATTACATGACCATTCAGAAAAAAATTTTACTGATGGAAATATGTACTTATTTAAATATGAAGAATAATTTTTTGTATAATTCATTACACTCATGGTTTTTAGGGTGATTATAAAGGAGATTATAATGTTTCAATGGATTTGTGTCTCAATTTTTAATAGATACATGTGATGGATTTTCATAATGAATGTATCAAAACAATTATGTATAATATTAATTATAGTTTATAACTATTCATACATTAGAAAATTGTATATATTACTAATAATAAAGTAAAAAATATGTGTACATATTTCGACTCATTGATCACTATGTTGCGTATATGAAAAAAGTCATTGGAATTAACAAAATTTGAAATGAAAAAATATGCTCTAAGGGAGGGCTTTGAGAAAACAAATAATGAAATTAAAGACACCTCTTGAATCCAATAATGCTTGGGTAAAATTCTATAATATAATCATCATAGATTTATATTTTTTAAAATTATTTTTAATCACTTTACTCTCATTGAATTCTTTTGATACCCACAAATGTTTATTTTTTTGATCTAATTCAAGGATTTCAACAAATCTAAGCACATATGATGTCTATAATAAAATTTTATTGAACTATAATAAATATGATGTACATAAAAATAGAATTATATGATTTGAGCTTAAATTTATATATGTATTTTTTTCATCATTGGGTGATCTATAAATATCAGAAAAATCATGGTCTGTGGTCAATAAATAAATATTAGAAGCTAATTGATTTCTTTATATGGAAACAAATTAATGTATATGCAGTAATATTAAACTATAAAAAAGTATTTAAAAAATTATTTTAGTAAATTTTTTATGAGTGATCGATCAAAACTAACAACATTGATTATGGATATTTTAAAGAAATATATTCACGAATGATATCATATACCACGAAAAGAACCACATACTTGAATAAAAAATTTCTATGGATTATTAAAATTTCATAGAAAAGTTTTTTAGTACATTATTCCAATATTTTATATATAATACATGTACTTTATGTAATCTACTTACTCAGGTGATGAATAAATTTTTTTAGGGATTTGCATGTAGTGTATGTGGTGTCGAAATATTTTCTGACTTCAAGATGAAGGGATGACCTATTTTTCATATTATCTATTGCGTGATATGAATATAAAGATACATTGGGTTGCTAAAAAGTAGTATCATAATTATTATATATAATTTATTACATATTTATAAAATAAAATTATAATATAAGGTTATCCTATATGGATTCTCGAAGAGCTAGTAAAATGTCTACTGCTGCTTGTGGTCATGACTGATTGGACATTGAGGTAGCAATTGAGATATTACTGATAGGGAAATGGGTCAAGGATTATTCTACTAAAATATATGAAGACATATTACCAACTCATGGGTAATTTACAATAATTAACATTTCCTTATGAATTTTAAATTTTGTGTCATCAATATATAAGTGGAAATTTATATTAAAATGAAAGAAACAAAGGAAAATGCAAGAAATTCATTTAAAATTATTCTAAAATTTTAGTCAATGTTCCAAAATTATTTTGGTACATTTTATAATCATCCACATGTCAATTAAACATTTTATTTTGTAATAGGACTTAAAATATGTGCTTTCAATATAAAAGTGCAATTGTAGATTAAATTGAGAATCAATTATCAAAAACATATTAAACGACCTGTAATTATTTATAAACACTTTGAAAATGATTGATAATTTATTATTGATCTATAGGAATTGATCAAACATCAATCTGACACACTATGTGGACTGTATTACTTCATGTGTATGTTTTCAATATAAATTCTTCATTTTAGATTAAAATATAAATCACATAGATAAATATTGAAAATGAGTTCATATTATTTTAAAATATTATAAAATTCATCAATATTTTATCTTCAATGTATAATAATCAACCTCACATCAATCATACATAAAATATGGAAGTAATTACTTTAAGTATGTGTTTCTAATATGAAATATTCAATTATGTTCAAAATATGTGTATTTATCTAAGGCTAATAAAATTAACCCATAATGTATTCAATTTTTAAAAAAATATATAACTGATATTTGATGTGTATAAAATTACCACAAGACAAGACAACACATGATTTGGTCAGTAGAATGTGATGTTTTGGTTTAAAATATATATGTGTAATTTATGATTAAAATGTTCTTAATTTATTCATAACTATGAAAATGATCCCCAGTTGTTTTTGAAATTGTTTTCAAAATGCCACTAGTTTTTTATTCATTTATAATAATCAATCACATTTCAATATGACACATGATGTTGTATTTTTAATTATATGTATGTGTTATCTATGAAAAAGATCAATTTATGTTTAAAACACACATCACATATTGAAAATAATGATAAAATATCATATTGTTCGCAATAATTATGAAAAATGGACATGAATCTTTTGTCACATGAAGGAACCAACCGCACACCAATCTCACACATGATTTAAAAGTAATGACTCAAATTATATGATTTCATCATATAAAATCTATTTTAGTTAAATAGAACAGAAAATATCCAACACCAACCAAATAAGATAAATGTTCTAATAATGTTTAAGGAAATGATTAATAAATCATTAGGACATATAGGAGTGAACCACACATCAATATGTCACTTAATGTGTTTTTATGAGTCGAGATGTTAGTTTATAATATAAAAGTTACATTTTAGAATAAACTGAACATAAAAACATATCAAAATATAAAAAAATTATTGATTTTATAAAACATTATAACCAATGATTTATAATTCTGATCTCCATGAATTAATTTACCACACATCAATCTATCACATGCTATGGTAAATATGACTTAAAGTGTATCTTCTCAATTTAAAAGTTCCATCTTAGTATAGAACATGATGAAAAATTCCAAAAATCCGGAGAAATAATTTTTTTTTCAATTATTATGAAAATGATAGATATTTTATTTTTATTTTATAGGAATCAATGACCTATCAATATGAGAGATGATATAGAATATATGACTCGAATTGTATGTCTTAATTATAAAAACAAAATTTTAGTATAGAAAACACACTACATAGAAAAAACAATGAAAATGATAATAAATTAATTTCATCCAATTGTTATTTGATCTAAAATTCATTTATGATCAATAGGAATTGACCACATGTAATTTATTCACATGATGTATATGGTTTGAGTCAATGTGTTTGTTTTTTTTATAAATGTTCATTTTTTACTTTTAAACATTCATCACTAGCAAAAAATATAACTTAAAATGTTTTCAAACATCAATATAATAATCCATAATTACTTTTATTTTGTTGGGTATTGAAAAAAGATAACCTTATGTGACTAGTATTACCCGAACATTTTGTATTTAATATAAAAATATCACTTAATTTAAAATATATCACCTCTAACCAAAATAAGAAAATCAAGTTACTATTTTCAAAACATAGTAGAATAGTCTATAAATTATTATTTTTTATATTATAAATGGATGAAAAAAACCAGGAACCTTATATGGTTGCAATGAAATAAAGTATTTTTTTCAACATTTAAGATCTATTTATGAATAAAACAGACATCACATATCTAAAAACATGAAAAAAGTTCTAATTATTTTCCAAAAATATAGGAATGATGTATAATTCATTTTTTTTATGCATATATTGACCACACATTAATCTGACACATGAGGTGGTCAATATAAATGGATATGTTTGTTTTCAGTATAGAAGAACTATTTATGTTTCAAACATACATAACAAATATAGAAAATATAATGAGCTCAGATTATTTTTAAAATTTTGAAAGGAATTCATAATTTATTTTTTTAAAATATGAATCTAATGAGATACATTACTACACATGATGTAGTTGATTTTGATCGATGTAAATTTTCTCAATATAATACTAAAATTTGAGTTTACATTCTACATCACAAAAAATTCAAATGTGATATTTTTTCGATGATTATGGAAATAATCCATTATTCATTTTTAGGTTTTAGGATTAACCATGACTGAAATAGAAAAACAAGGATTCTGGTTTGAAACGAATTACATGTTCTAAATATATTCATGTTATTATATTATAAAACAAATTCTAGAAGGAAAAAATGAGAAAAAAACTTATTTAATTTTAAAATATTAAGACAATGATGCATAATTAATTTATGTAATGTAAGAATTGACTTCATTTAATCCAGTAAATGATTTGGCCTGTAAGACATGATGTTTCTGTTAAATTTATAAAATAATCATTTTAGATTAAAACACACATAATTATCCACATATGTTAAATATATATCAAATTTATTTCAAATAATATGAAAATGGTCAGTTTTTTTGTGTCATGCATGAATTTACAACACATCAATATAACTAATAATGTGGTCAGAATGACTGAATGTGTGTGCCTTCATTATAGAAGATAAATTTATATTCAAAATAGTCAACACATTGAAAACAAACAAAAAATGATCTCATAATATTTGGAAACATTATTTTAAATGATAAATTACAATCCATAATTTATATAAAATTTAAATTCAAATAAATAATTAATAAAATTTGTATCATAACATATAATTTCAATAATAAATAGAGTAATTAATAAAATAATATATCTATTTTAGACTATATAAAATGAATATTAATATTTTATTACATTTATTTTTTTTAATATGGATATGAACATTGGTATTATATTTGGAAAAATCTTTTCTATGGTGTATGATCTTTGGAGAAAGCATACCGTGTGAGTTACAATTTTATATATTGATGTAATAATTTTTTTAATAATTGTAGAAAACACAAAAATGAAAATATATTGAATTTAAAATTTGAATTCAATTGATATTTTGATGTTATATTTTTTCATTCATATATATATATATTATTTTTATTCCCATATGTTTTTGTTTTTTTAGAGGGTTGGAGAAGGGGATTCTTCCAGTCTACAAAAGCTCCATGAACTTTATCAGTACTGAATCGAATGAACTAGAAGATACCTTTTTTATATGTGTATTATTGTTACCATTTATATAATACCCCTTTATTAGCGAAAAAATATCTCTTATTAATGGGGTTTTAATTTGTTATAAAAAAATTTCTCTGATAAAGGGTGTATTTAGAAGTTCATTTTCTAACCCTGCTAATTATATATCACTATTAATAGAAATATGATTTTCATTACTTTTTGAGCTGATAATGCATATTTTTATTAATGGTATATGATGATTTTGTACTTTTGTAGCTCATAATCAAAATTTAAAAATTATATTTATCCCATTAATTTTCAGTAATCAAACTATAATGTATGTTTCTTGAAAACATTATTTCAACATGATATTGATAATGAATATATCAACAGAAAAATATATATCCCTACCTAATATGGACCAGTCAATTTTAAAGTATACATTCATTTTTCTCATGTTACAAAATCTCGCACTAAATTTATGCCATACACACATATATCAAAACTCTCTCCCTATAACTTAAATGTTTTTAACTAATTGATAATTCTCACCATACTGGGAATCAAGATAGGGTTTTTAATATTGGAATTTCCACAGTGAAATATATGATAAAATGAATTAATTAGTTATTAATGTTTTCACTCTAACTCCATATATTACTATGAAATATTTTGGGCTCGAATGTAAATGGAAATTACTGTATTCCAATGGTTGATAAAATATTTTGTAATAAATCATAGTATTTTCCTACTGGTACTTGTCTTTTTTATTAGATATACAAAATTCAATATAAATTTTTCTTTAAATATTAACAAAAATAAAATAAAATAATATATTATTAGAAATGAACAAATTATATTTTCTTCCCATGGAAACTCAGCTATTCATTATGAAACAAAACCTATATATTGTGCAATGGTTTATAATTCAAATACCAAAGTCATAAAAGAACCATCATGACCATGGGAAAATTATTTAACTTTATAATAAATATAAAATGTCATATAAGGGCAATAAATTCCAATTAGTTACACATAATGAAAGATAGAGGTAAAATCATACCCATATACCAATGAAGATCATTATAAAATAAATTGATGTTTATTTTATATTCAATATTTACCCCCAAGATTTTCGAAAGACTCTAAACATAACTTTTGAAAAAAATCATTAAGAGGAAACAAAATCATTGCCAAAAAACATTAAAAATAATAAATAATTTTATTTATTAAAAGGAGACATCAAGGATTGGAAAAGATAATGCTAAAAAGAGGCCTAAGAAGAAACGATGGAACCATCAGAAGATATTAAACACCATCTAGGTTTCAAGAACCAAATTATTTAGAATATATCTTCTGGTGATAGAATCATTCGTTTCCATTAACAATGTTTTTTTTATCTACCAATCTCAAATACATAAATATGTTGTGAAATTCATCCACTAGGGAAAAAAATTATTAACAAAAACCCATAACCATTATAATTCTATGGCCATATTGCTAGAAGGAATGAAACAAAACAGTGACACTTCAAAAACCATCACTTAAGTGTTTGTGGAAGAGGATATAATTAATGGGAGCTCCCTGTTCCCTACTAAGAATTAACACATTGGATATTGTTTTTGATTAAATCCATGTTCATTGAATTAATATCATATCACATAAAACTTTATTATCCATTATTATAATTGTATACCAATTATGGGAATGTTTGGACACATGAAAATTTATCAACAATATTCTACTTATAAAAAATGTGTACAACTATCACTTGATTACTGTTCAAGAGAATCATGGTACCCCACAAACTGCTATGCAAAAATTAGTGAGAATAATATTTTCAATCAATGATCTATAATTGAACCACAGACATTACTAAAGATAAAATTTTAAGATCTTGTATTTTTTTAGTATTGAAATTTTAATGATTTTGAATTACCTCATTTTTTGAATTCGTTTGGATTTAAAGAGATATCCAAACTTGAATTAAAGGATTTATAACAAATAAACATCTAATTTTTAGATTTATTTATTGTCTCACGAGGTATATCGAATGGAAATTTTATTTTTGGGGGACCTGGATTCAAGATACCAATTGCGAAAAAAGTCATCCTTGGTTACACAATTGGTTCATAGTTTGTACAACCCATTTAACTCAAACTCAAGACATGTTTTGAAGGAGAAATAAATTATCTAAAAAATGAGGTACATTTCAGAAAACAATTTTGGATGTTAACGGTGTAACTAGGTTTGTATAACTATTCACATAGGTTGTCATATCCATTCATGATGTTTTTATAAAACTATAGAGGTGAACTATATGGATGGAGAATGGTTTTTCTAAGTGTCCTGTTAGACTTTGTTGGTGTCTAGGTGATTGGGTAGTGAAGAAAACATAATTTGTGTATGGTTTTTAAATATTGATATAAAACCATGAAGTATGTGGATTTTGGGATAGTGGAACCAAAAAATGGGCATACGGTATTCCAACCCATTTAGAAAAACAACGAGACTCTTAAAAGGGTAAAATTACTATTATTCCAATCATAAATTAAATTATTTTTGTCCCTATATCTTATTCATTCATTTACAATACCTCTCTTATGCTCTGATTCCCCCTCTTATCTTCCATAGAGTGGATCTCCCTAATTATTATTCTTATTTTATCATTGTAGGTTTCATTAGGTCTCCCCTAGTTATTCTTCAATTCCTCGTATCTATTTTATTTGATTCAATTATTTTTTTTGACCCAATATTTTTTCTATATAATATTCCATATTTTTAGTGTGTTTACCCATTCCATCAATTTATATCATCCCAGATGAAATATAAGATCGATATTGGATGAATGAAACACACATGGTACATGTTAGGTGGTCTATATGTTTTCATTGAATGTTTCACTGAATATATCATCTTTCGTTGTTTCATGCACTAGTCATTCCACATGACAACTCTTGATAATTAATATAATTTAAAAATATTCTAATATATTTAGTTACATGGTTCTCATTTAGAAAATTTAACCACTAATGATGGACTACATTAATTCAATCCACCCCTTGTCGGTACCAATTGTATACCCATAACCCCGATTTATTTTTATGAAATCAATCCATGGTTGATTTCTGTTATTATGAATATTTATCATGAAAATCAAATTAATTCACATAAGATGATAAATTTTATTATATGTGTTGTTAAGTTCCTCAGATAAACTCCATATTCTATATCCATTATAACGGTCTAACCAAATAGAATAAATTTAGTTATATTATTTTATGTATAATGACATGGTCCCAATTTCCTATTTTATAATAATTTGCAAAAATGATCATGATGAATCATTGTTTGGCGTGGATACATATAAATTCCATCTTGTTTTTTTATAAATGAGATGTTTCAATTTTTTAATTTAATTGATAATTTTCTGAAAAAAATTTGGTGTCCTTTAGTTATGGGTTGTAATGGGTACATACCATGGATAATAAATAAATGTTAAATGAAATTCTCACATTTATTATAATATTACATGAGTGACACTTCTATTCTAACATAGAAACATTTGTATGGGATCAAAAGCCATAATG
The DNA here is from genome assembly GCA_963277665.1 of Viscum album. NCBI lineage: Eukaryota > Viridiplantae > Streptophyta > Magnoliopsida > Santalales > Viscaceae > Viscum > Viscum album. Next base: position 837,165,795 of record OY728164.1, on the reverse strand, counting down.
ATATGAATGATAATAAATGTTAATCAATGTTAGAATTGAACATCAAATAGATAATTTCAAATTAAATGAAATTGAATTCCACATCAATTACTAACTATATTTTACATGTTGTTCCTCATTATTGGATATTGTGTCCATAATTATTGGACATGTTGTTCGTTATATTTTATTAAACTTATTTGTAATGGATTTCCTTATTTTGGGGTCATTGTGTTAATTAAATATAGTAAAAAGAGTTATAATTATATTATGATATATATTTATAATATTTGAATATATATTATACATCTGGTTAATATAATGTAAGAGGATACTTGAATTAAGGTAGTATATTCAAGTATCACTTTAAATACGGATCGGTAATTCTAGAAATTATAATTATGAAATTTTATGAAATTAATATTTTTATAAGTACATTTTTTATTTGTATATATTATTTTATAGTGTTTTAATGTATTCATTTCAATTCCACCTTTTTATACTCAAATGGAATAAATGTATTTTTTATAAAAGGAAGTACTTAGTTCCATTTTTTTTGTAAAGAACCCATTTCTACAATGTCCATATTTTTTAAATTGAATTATTATTGTTTTAATTTGCATATAATTTGTTAATAATGTGTGTCCATTATATCCCTCCAATTATTATAGTACTTTTTGATATCCCATGTACTCTACGGGGAAATGAACATTTATCCAATGAAAACAATAGTACATTAGTGGTTTTCCTAGGCCCACAAAGGTACAAAAAATGGTTAATCAAAGGATAATATATGGTGGATGAATTAATTTTTAGCCTTGAAATTTGATTTATATACATATATTTATTGAAAACATGTATACCATAAAGTGAAACCGTCCTCTTATGGTTTTATGTCATGGATCATGATTTATTATTGATTATTCAAAACTCATATGACTCGTCTCTTCTTCTATGAAAAATCACTATTCCATGACACAAATGTTATGGTATTTGACTTGTTATTTTTTATTAAAAGTTATTATCATTTAATAATACCCTTATCCATATATATTACTCACTTACAATCATTTTTTGATATATTCCATTGATAACCTTTCTATGTATTTTGACTCCCCCTTTAATATATTCCCATTTTCCCATCATATGAGTAATTTTTTAAAGTATGATATTCCTATGAAGGGTACTATGATAGAATATCATTTACAAGTATATTTCTATAAGTATATTATGTATATAGTATCCAAATAATGTAATCATTAATTTTTTTTGGAAATTTATTATTGACCTATCAATTTAATTTGTACCTAAAATAATTTAACATTTATATATGTGATTCTTGTTACACCTTCAAAAACAAATTAAACATCCCTTGAACATGATGTCTTAAAAATATTTTATAGAATTAATGTATTCTAATAAGACTTCTTATTAATAATGATCACCACAACCATCATTAATAACCTTTCTCCACAATGGGAACTCAATTATTACTCCACTCAAACCAATACTTGTTATCACCAAAACTACAAAATTGATCATTGAATGAGATAGATATCATATAATCAAAAAACAATTTCGAACATGGAACATTCCGTTTGAGTATTATGATATATAGTATGATTAACCAAGACCCAAACAGAAAAAAAATTAAAACTCATATATAAAAATGTGTATGTGATGTGATTGGGTGGAATGAACGGAACAAAAAAAACAAAACCAGTTAATTTTTAGATCATAGTACTAATGAGTGACTAGATAAATGTTAAGGAAGAATAATTAAAATATTTTCTACAGAAAGGATTCTCAAGGACAGAATAATGGTCATAATAATAATTACTCTATCCCTTTATAGTCATACAACACTTGGAAATGGAGAATAATAGAATACATAAGTGACCTTAAATCATGATTTCAATAATTAGATATGTACGAAATATCAATGGAAATACATGTGGTATTTTAGAATAAATTGTCTCAATAAAGTCAACACATCAAATAATCTCCTTATACATGTAGCTAATAAGAACATGTTTCTAATGCATTCTAATCATATGAGAGAGGACCACATCTTCCAATATATCAAAGTCATACAATTTGGATTGGACTCTAATCAATCAATATCAAAAACTAGTATTTTCCTAGTATAATTGATGTGGTCAATGACACTTCACTCTAGGATACATCTCATTTTAAAAAAATTCTTATTCTAGTGTATCATATTGTCTCCCATTTGATAACTACATTTAATACTAAATTTATTGATATAGGATGCACCCCAAAGTCTTTTTGAATAGAATATACCGTATATAATATTTTAATTTCTAATCCCATTCTCGGAGTCGTACACTAAAAGTGTGGGGAGATTCTATCAAATGATATAGGATTATAGGGGTATCCTCTACCATGGAAAAATAAATTTCTTGGGATTGATATATAACCCAAGATGACATTGATAACCAAACATGCTCCTCAAAATAGTCATATAAATAAAATGTAAATATTTCTAGATATCTCCAATCATATCGTCTTAAAATAAATAATAGACAACACACTTTGATAAACATTAAAAATAATCCATATAAGTTGTTAATTTTTCAAAACCTATAATCTTTTAAAAATTACATATATTATCATACTGAATACCAATGATAAAACATTTTGAGACACATAGAATGATACATATTTCACAATTAGGTATATAATATTATTCTTGAATTAACGAAATTGTGGTCTAGGTTATTAGGTCGACAATGGATTTTTAAACCAACAACTCAGTCCTATTTTTAATCCAAAACATGGAATAATAATTATATATATAATATTAAAAATAATTAATTCTAGATGTGTGGTATTAAACATCACCCCAACACTAGTGTTTATGAAACATTACATTCTATTAAATATTACTATAAATATTAAATTTAAAATGTTTTATTTTTCTTCCATATCAATAAATAAAATTCTAATTAATCCTTGAAATAAAAAACTTCTATTAATAAACATCTCCTCATATGTCCTCAATAATCATATACCTCCCATGACTCTCAATAGTCGGCCTCTCTACCCACAGATACCCTTTTCATCTACCCAATTCACCATGGAGTCATTTCCTCTATGTAGACATTAATAAATTCAGATAATATAATTTCTTCTAATGATATTTACAACCAAAGAAAAATTATCCATTGATAATGACTTGATCAAAAGTAAGAAATAATAGATTGAAGGGAATATTAATATTTTATTTTTTATTTTGAATTTTTTTTATTAAAATGTAAAGTATATATAATTGAAATATTTTTTATATGGTTGCATAGAAAAATTTTATTTAATTTTTGATTAAATATATATTTTAAAATTTTAGTATTAAAAAATATCAAATAAAAATCATTAATTATCATGAATGATATTAGTGTATTAATTTTCTTGAGTATTTGATTCATTGAGAAGGACATAGTATTTCCCCACTATGATGAATCCCTTGGAATTCCAGGATGATATAATTAAACCTATTTATACATATTGATATCATTCTGTTTTAGGTAACATAGAATATTATCTTTGAGGTTGGAGTACTCGTATGTAGATGATGTGTTATTTGATGATGTTTGCACTCATCAATATCTAATAGTGGATACTATGACAATAAACAATTATTATAAATTTTTATGTTTAGTTTTCATCAAATATTCCTATTTGTTAGTATATGTAATGGTCCCCAAACTTTTAAATTATTATTAATCCATTTCATGTCTCGCATAATTATATTTACATTCTGAAACCAAAATTCTTTATGTTTATGAGATTTAGGGAATATTGGGTGCTTCAAAATTTACATTTTATTAAAATTAATTTAAGTATGTTTTTTTCTCTTCAGTATTTATGGATGTTGATGTCTAGTCCCTTCGATTCAAATTTAACACATGCATCAAATTCCATGGTCATTGGGTAAAGATGTGTTTATTCCATATATAAAATGAATTAAATATCAGGAATATAGGTTTATGATATATATGTGAAAGCTTCTTGATGATATATTGTGTAATAGGGATTAATTTACACTAAAAGTGTACATATATGGATCTCATCATTGCCGAATTATGTTATTTATCTTGGTTTTTATGACTCGATACTAGGGGAAACATTGTACATTTGAAATTCTCCATTAATTCAATAAAGGAATAATCAGACATTTGGAAACAATGAATGTTTTTCATGATTTGGATTAATTTTTTATTCTGTTTATTCGTCAGAAATAATATTATTTTTAAGAATGAAGAATAATATTTTTCATGTTTTATCAATCACTTAAATATTAAATAAATATGTATTCACCAAACAATGAATAACCTATTTATTAAATTTATGGAATATTTAATAAAATTTAATTCAATAGAATAATATCATGTATTTATTTTTGAATAATATATTTATCTAAAAATTAATTAGATATTAAATAAATTATGATGGTGACAGAGAAACATGTTCAGGAATTATGATAAATGTTAATTTTCATTCTGGTAAAATAATGTTTATATTTTAAAATGTTAGTTTTTATCATAAAATATTAGTATTACTATTCTAAGATGGAATAGGGTTTGACAAGGATTATTTATCTTAGGGTCATTGTGAAATAAAATGTTATGTGAAGCTGAACCATAACCCTTTAAATATATGGTTATATCTATAATGTAGTAATATTTTAGAATTGATAGTTTTTATGAAAAATAAATTTTTCTCTATGGTTATTTATTCTCTATTAATCTCATGAATGGGATATGAAAGGGATATATGATCATGCATAGTGATTATAAGTGGTTTTGTTTTAAAAAAAGATGAAATAGCTATCTAGGTACCACCAAAGGATCAATCGTTCTTTCTTTGATATCAAATGGGAACATGTGGATACCTTCATGATGGATTTTACAATTAGAATCTACTATAAGAAAAAAATTAATTTGAAAGAATGTCTTTGGATTATTAAAACCCCCATGAATTAGTGATCATGTGTCTACGTAAAAATTATTTATCTATAATCTAAAAAAAATTTATATTAACATTTAAGGATCCTATATGGATTTCCGAATATCAAAAGTCAATATTCAAGGAAGTATATCTGGATTGGGGAGTCCATTCATTGGATCTAAGAGATACATGCACTTAGTTGGAAGGAACATGCCTACTTAAAAAGATTCGAGTAACTGACTATGGCATAACATGCTTTATGATTATTTTTATACCGATATTTACCACTATAATGTTCATTAAATTGTAAATTTTTAGTCCACTAGATAGTGGTATTGGGATATTTTAAAATAGGGTGAGGCTTAATAATATTAAATTTATTAAGTCAAATATAATTTATCATTATGATATTTTATAATAATTTTAACATATATAACTATATAATAATTTAATATTCACCATCCACATTCAAAATTGAATTATTTTTATATAAATACCATCTCAGTATAGGTAATAACAACTATAAATTGTTTAAACACATACAATATTTGTTTCAATATAAATAGAAATCTATTGTGTGATAGTCTACATTTCTCGATCCACATTCTAAGGATGACAATTAAGAATAATTATTAATCTATTATAAATAACTTTTTAATATTCCTTAAATTATGTGTTTAATTATTTCATCCATATTTGTTGAATGTAAGAAGTCACAAAAAGCAATTGATGCTTACCCATTAACGATCATCTCTATGGTCTATATAGTTATATATATATATATGAAGGGTTTGAGATATATAAGGAAATGTATTAGCATAATTGTAGACAACATAAACTATATGGATCTCAAATAATCAAAATCAATATTGTATTTGATTTGTTATAAGATATAGGATTTAAATTCCACATGTAACCGTACACTGTGCTCATTCTGACATCACTCTCCCTGATATCGTCTAGTATTTTTTATTAATTTTAATATATAAAACATTTAAAAGTATCTCATAGAACATATTATATTACATTTTAATGTAGAGTTTTATATCATGAAACAAATAAAATTGATAGAATGTGAATATGTGTAAAGTCTATTCAAATAGATTTATGTCCAAATATTCATTTCAAGACCCTTTAATTGAGATAATGATTAAAGGTAATGTACAGGATTATGTTTTTCTTTATTTTGTATATGGAAAGAAGGGACACTTTAAAAAAAATTGAACCATAATAAATAGACAAGGGGAGATTCATGTTCATTAATATAATGACCCAACAAGTTAATATATTTATATACAATATTATTAGAGTGATATTCATTACATAACATACATATATGAACCATAATTATATAGTTCTAGTTTTTTTTTAACTCTAATACACTTAAAACTAGTCTATAAGTGAAATTTATAATCTCCCATCAATATCATCATAACAATAACCCTTCATAGACATGTAACACATTACACCATTCTTCAAAACCTATTGAAAAACATATGTAAAGATTATTTTGGATTATAATTACTGAAAAAATGGAGATAGAAAATGAGCCACATACCAGTTAGTGAGGACTCCTTGAGTGCATCCAGGAGACCTGGGATCAATTCCAGACATAGGCTAATTTCCAGGTACTGTAGTAGTACTGCAGCAGGTTCTATAACATGAACTGTGCATAACTGTAGTAGGTACTATAGAGAGAACTGTAGCAGGCACTATTTTCCATTGTAGCAGCTGGAAATATTCCCCTTTTTGGGCCTTCGAGCCACCGATATGGTCCTCGAGTCCGTTTAGGCCTTCAGGCCACCCAGGCCATCGGGTTAGTATGGCTTTCAGGCCATCACAAGGCCTTCATGCCACCTTAAGTGTAGATGAAAACTAGACAACCTATAAGGAAAAAACTTCAAAGGAGGAGGATGAAGGAGCATTCACCATAGTAGAAGCTAAACAGAATGCAAGAATTAGATGGTATGGCACCTAAAATCGGGACATGCCTATTCATTCATGGGAAAGTCTAGCCGAATAGCCATGAGAATGTGGAGAGATGATTTCGCGATGAAGGTTCTGGGGAGAAGAAATTCTAAGTAGTTAGTCTAGGTTGTATGTAATATTTGAATCCTACGGGAATTGAATTCCTCTAAGGCCTACGTGACATGTAATACATATTCCTACAGGCCTTGTAAGGGTTTCAACTCACCCCTTGAAATTTTGATTTTCAAAAATCAATAAAAAACTATAGGCCTTTAGGCCATTGGAGGAAAATAAGGTAGATATAAAAATTATATTTTCATAAGGGAATTAAAACATGTGAAAAACGTTCTAAAACCAAATCTTTCATATCATTGATCATAAACATGATTCTTTTCTAAAATAAGGATTTTAATAGTACATTAATTATTAAGGAATCCAATACATAAATCATTATATAATAAAATTGTAATAACAAATTTATTTATGGCATACACGTTACGGAATAAAATCATTTCCATAGTTATCAAAACTCATTGCCAATACTATCAATGTTGATTGGGATCACTCCCAAACCATTATAGTAGTCAAGGTGCACATCCAAGACTATCATCATGGATTGGGTTCACAACAAAAACCATCTTAGTATTCAATATTATTGTTATGAATTTCATTTAGGAAAATTTCCATTACTATACATAGACTAATCCCCATTACAGTACAATTTTTCTCAAGAGAGATAATTTTTTACTCTAGTTTTAGAGTGATATATGGGTAACATCATTCATATAATCCATAATTTTTTGTTACACATGATCGTAAAAAATTAATCTTATCAAAACCCAATAAAATAATTGAGTTTCATAAATATTTTATCATAGCATAGACCATGGAAAAGAAACAGGTTCAGTATAAAAATCATCATTTCATTATAGAATATCTTATGGAAATTGAAAATATTTTAAAAAATTATTTTCATATTAAAAATAAATCTAATATATATTTAATAAAGAAATTATAATTGTATCATATCCCAAATAAATCTTATTTAAAATCAAATTATGAAATATTAAATGTTAAATTATTATGAAATAACACATGGAAGTTCTCTTCCTGAAAATATAATTAACATAGTGAAATATATTTTAATAAAATATTAATATTTCCATGAATGAATTTAATTTTCATTTAATATTTAAAATATGAATTTTTAGTTTCAAATAATTTATTTCTCACGATAGAGGAAAATATGCATCATGCCATATAGGTTAAAGTGAATAATTTATTAATATTTTTATATAGAATGGCCGAGAGATCCATATTTATAAAATGAAAAGAATATTCCATTTAAAAAAATAAAAAATCATAGGTCAATATTACATTATAAAATCCAATGAAAACATTATTTAAAATATTTTTATAAAACATGGTTTTGGAAGAAAACATACTTTGATGTGAAGGAGAAATATAATAACTTTTCAAAAAAAACTCCATTTTAATAACTCAACTTCATAAATAGTGAAAAATTACCAGTTAACATATATTCTCTAGAAATAAACATAGGATATGATATTTTAAATGATTCTTCTGATATATATCAAATCATTTCACAATCATGATCATAATCATAATCAATTCCATTAAACATTATGATTGTAACAAAAATCGTTAACACTTTTTTAATGATAGAATCATACGACCAATGAAATAAATAAAAATAGATGTTTATGTATATAACATTATTTTTTTCAGGATAATAATAATAAAATATATTCAGGGGAAATATATACACCACAATAAAGAAATAAGCATTGTATATGGATTTTGCCTCATAAAAAGAAATGTTAGATAATAATTCCTTACCTTAAGTCTTAAGATCCATTTTAAACATTTAAGAAACATGCATAATAAATAAAATTTTACTATGGATGAATTTTATAACCCTATATGTTTTTTCTCAAATGATTTATCATTTACTTATTAACTTTTATTAAATATTTATTATCAAATCACTCATTAATTTATGTTTCTAATAATATTGGATTTTTTTCATTGTATTATTTTATTGGATATTTTTTATAATTTTAAATTTTTCATTGTTAAAAAATATCATGTTTTATGTTAATGAAATAAATATCATAATTATTTAGCTTATATGTATTTACTATAACCAATAAAATTTATAATGGAAAGTGGATTTAGAAGGACACCTACCTCTTCAACTTATCTCATAGGTCGAGGGCCTAACACTAATTCCATAGATTCATGATCCCCCTAACCGATCTGAGGGGGGATATTGTTCATCTCACCCTCACAAAAAGGGGTAGCTCATTATTTCTTCCATAATCCTTATTTTCTATTACCCTTCTCCAGGATCATGATTAATCTAAAATCCCCCAATCATTTTTAGGAAGTGCCTCAACTCTATATTACCCTAATGGAGCATAATAATGCCATTGATCTATTCATACTCACATTTGTTGGTTTATTTTTTAATCATCACCTCTCGATTGAGGAGTTACATCATTTTTTTCAATATAGAGGATCTATAGGAGCATGTCGTTATCAGATTACTTAATCTGATGAACATCGTGATTTGGTTTTGGTTATAGGAGGAATTGATCACCATTTTTTGCACTACTCCTCAATGATGAAATAGATCATTAATTTACTTTTTTATGAAGCCCCGTGTATCATATACAGCTTGATCTAATGAATATAGAGACGTGGTGATGTCTTCTTGGTCAACTACGTTCCTTTCGAAATCCCTCTATTTTGTGTACTATCAATAATATAGTTGGATTGTATCTCTTCTCTTAATGTTGAAAACAGGTATTGTGTCACCCAATCCATCAAATGAATTGGTGTTGAGATTGATGATGCAAGTCCAACTAGAAACTGAGTTTTGATCATATATGGGAAAGAAATTCAGTATAAATAAGAGGTCATTATTGAGTCATGGATGTTTTTCTATGTTTCATACTATTGGTTTGGTCACCTAGAGTTCGTATATCGCAGTACAATCATGAATGTGATCTCATAATTGGTGGAGAATATGTGTACTACTGGCTGTGATGCTACCAGTTTGTCCAAGCCGTTGTTTAGGGATCATTTTTAGAATATTCTTCTAAGGAGGTCTTCTGTGGGGTTGAGATGTCAAGGATGATCAGATCATAGAGTCTATTATGAGCGTGGATCATATGAGGGTGAATTCAATTGGTCATACAGCTCTTGAGGTGAAAAATATATCATGATTTGAGTAGAAGGTGAAGAATGTGGATCACACGGAGTTCCCAATGCATGATAATGTACTGATGGAGGTAATGTGGAAGGAACTTGATCCGATGGTGATTAAATTTTTTTATCCAATAATTCATTATTTAGGTGTTGAGAATGTATATTCATTGGAGGATTCTATACAAACATGTCCGTAGTGGTCAGAATCTGTTAAAGAGGATCATTTAGAAAATGTGGTTTGTGAAAATTGCACAATGATCATAGATACACATGTTATGGGTGGATATTTTGATCCATCTCTCTCGGGGGCTACATCTGATAATGTTGGAAACATTAATGGGATGAAAGAGAGGTATATTCAATACAATTGGAAGGATTTTCATGTGAATTACCCTACATTGAAACAATTTTATGGACTAGATAATGATGGGATACCCCATGTTAAAGAATCTCCTGATGTGAATGATAATGTGAGGTTGTAGGTAGAATACACAACTCAACATATAGTTATTATATAGGATTATATGAGGAAGGATTCTCAAGATGTTTAAGACATTGAGTATTACTCGCACTAACTATCCCAAATTGATTATAATAGGCACTCCCAGCTAATGGGGGAAGGGTAACTATTTGCTTCATAGGGTTCCTTGTTTGGATTGAATGATGGATTCCAAAATTATATCCCTATGCATATCATTAGAAAATTCGGAAATGTCTCACATAGTGATAAATAATATGATAGAGTCATTGTATAATTTTCTATAAGTTATATAGTTTAATGTGTAAAGAATTTGATTTCAAAAAAGTGAAGGAGTTGTGACTGATCTAGCAAGGAGAATATCAAGACGATACTCTTATACCCTACTAAATATGGTGTCTAATAGGTCATCTTCCATGAAGGAAATATGTGTTTCCCTTGATAATAAAAAGTTCAATGTTTCATGAAATCCTTTAAGGATTAACTGTAAAAGGAGAAATTGAAACATTGAAAGAAATATTTCAATCTTTTGAAGTAGTATAAAATGCATTCAGAGTGAGAATTTACTAATGTGGAGGAAGAAACATATTATGAATTTGGTAACGTGTGTACATTTTAGGATATGTAGCATTCTCTTTATAGATGTTATTGTCAGTTGGATATCGAAAATCTATCTTCCCCCATCTATTTCCCATATTTCCTTACATTTACATTCCCTTTAAAGAATTGTTAGATGTTTATTCCTCTAACCGGACTTTCTTGGAATATATGTTATAGACAAAAAAGTAAATACACCTTAAATAGAGTTGTTAGGTTCTAAATATGAATAGAAATTTTTCCATTTACTAGATTGATTGATATAATGTTTAAATAATATATAATATTTAAAGATACATTATCATTTCATATATATATAACATATAACAAACATATTTATCAATATTACTATCAATTAATATATATGTGAAAACTAAATAATATCACTTCATGATGCGGCAGTCTTCCATAAACAGGTCTGACGTTATTACATTCCCAAAAATCAATGATAAAAAGATATTATATATATTATTAATTTTAATTCTAATAATATCATAAATTACATTTATTAAAATTAAACACATTATTATATCTAACCATTATCGGGGGGGATGAAAAAAAATTATATCAGTTTGAGGGACATTAGTATGATATATAAATGATCGATAGTTTGGTTTCCAATTTGATGGATTAGGATATGGAAATAGATTTTTAAAACATCATAATAAAATATATTTTATATTTATATATAAATTATATTATATTCTAATTAGTAAGAAAACATTCTATGAGGTTATAGATGATTTAAAAAATAAATAGCCTATAAAAGGTAACTACATTCTCTTCAAACATCCTCCAATTAATATCTCATTAAAGACCATACTATTTCTATATTCGGAATTCAAAAAGATATATAATCTATATTGAGATTTTTTTGATGGATTTTTAGGGGTTTTAGTGAAAAAATTTGTATTTAGTGTGAATAAGAGTGTGAAGGAATTTCTATTTTATAATTGATGCGGAGTGGAATTTTAATAATTACCCAAAACTATTAAAATATTGGTAGTCAATCCAACATTTTTTCCCTTAAAAATTAATAAATAAAATATTTAATAGACAATATGGGAAATACAAACTTCTAAAAAACTAATATAAACATTTTAGACATGTTATTCATTAACCATTAAAATAATAAAATTTAGAATTTTAGTTTTCACCACAGATTCATTTATCTTTTTATTTACACATTTAATTTATCTATTAATCATAATATTAAATTTTGAATTATTATATAATTATTAACCAATAATTAAATTTATCAAAACTAATTTATTATAATAAAATCCTATATATGTTGAAAATTCATTATTATAAACAAACTTTTAACAAGTGAAACCCCATTTTTACAATAATCAATGAATTTTTTTCCTTTTTAAAAAATTACTTAAAAAAATTATTATAATACTATTATATAAAATAATATATGATTCATCAAAAATTTTATTCCATTATATAAAACTAAAATTATTTAAGTGGAATAATTTAATTAATGAGTAATCTCATATATGCAATGATAAAATGGGTTTCCATTGAGAATGTTTTAAAATTTATTGAATGTTTTAATATCATAACATATTATGAAATTGAATCCAATAAAATAAATTTTATTTATAAATATAAATTTTAACTAATTTTTATTATGAAAATATCATAAAATAAAATAAATCATGTAATATCATGGAACGATAAAGAATTTTTTATTAAAATATTATTTTTACTTTTCATTAAAAAATTATTATTTTCTGAAAACACACAGAAATTAACACAAAACTAATTTCACCATTTAGATTTCATAGATGTTTTTTATTTTTTCAAATAATTTCTCTATAAGTAGACTGAAATAATCTAATTAATGCTTACAAAAAAAAATTCTTTTTTAAAGATTAATTTTTTTAGACATATAATGATGGTACAAATAAGTACATATTTTTTATTAATATTAAATAATTTTATGAAAAGATTATACATAATATTTAAAATGTTATTATTACTTTTAAATCCATTACTAATGTATAGGTTACAAATACCATATTTAATAATAGTAATAATAATAATATATCACGGTTTTTTAGAACATGATGTCGCGTAGAATGAAATATATTGAATAAATAACTTTATTTAAAAAAAATCATAAAATATTAATGTGATACATTTTATCCCCGTATTAAATGATTTATGGACTTGAAAATTCAACTCTCATATATAAATTGGAGGATTTTTATACCAAGCAAATCATCAGGTTCCAACACAACATACACAAAACGTTTGTTTCTATAATAATCAATGACCACGTGAGTGGTCATAATTCTTAGCACATTACTAATATAATCAATAATATATAATAGCCATTGCTCATAATAAATTATTAATCCATTGGTATGAACTATGATTTAACTACATGTGAACGATCTATTTGGTACTCCCTTTTATACTATTGAATGGATGTAAACTTTTTTCCCATTAATTCATCTAGATTGGGTCCAAATATATTTATTTCACTAGCTTCATTGAATCACATTATATATATAAACATATTCCATAGGATTGATTCGTAAGGGAACAACTAAATTCCCATATGAAAACTATTATTGTATGAATACTAAACCAAAGGAAGCTATTGATCAACTCTATCAATGAATTTCATAAATCAAGATATAAAAATATGATACATGGATTTAATTGTTCAAAGAGATCAACAATCTATTTGAAGATGATTCACAATGCAGAAAATTAATTTATTTTTAAGTGATTTTGGAATACATCTACAAAATATTAGAAAAAACATCATATCACATCCAGATGTAATGAAATGTTCCACTCCATTAAACATTGCGAATTAATTAATTAATATCACATAAGGATGATCTATGAACAAAAAACACATTATTAGAAATAATGTATGATAACTTTGTATGATGACATACACCAATCGATAAATAATTGTTTATATAGATGTTTTTTTTCGAGTCTGATGAAGAAATCATTGGTAATGTTTTCACTTTTCCAGTAGGGTATGGGTAATCTTTATAACATCCCCTTGTATATATTTCTCTTAGTCTTAACATTCTGACATACCACGTACCGAGATAAAAACTATAAAGACCCAAAAATTTATTAAAGAAAATTACTATTGATCTAATTTAATGTCTTATTATGTAAAATGGTTATATATGTTTGAGTTACCATGGTTTTTTTATTTGTATTTCAAAATAACATAATGAATTTTTACGGTCGTTAATAATGATTTTGAAAAGTGATCACATGATTTGTATAAATATATGGCTTTAGTTAATATAATTTATTTAAACAATGGAAGTGATGGCCTCATTTAGTAGAATTCTCCCTACGAAGACCATTTGTCAGTGATCGGAAAGGAAATGGTGTCACTAGGATTTTCCCATGACGAATCCCAAGTCGAGATTCAACATGTTAAATTTGAATGGATCCACCTATGGGAGAAGCGCATGTTGGTAAAGATTACCACCCGAGAAATTTTATCTGAGCCACCCCAATTGTGATTTTTACTATGGTTTGAATGATTATTTTGTCAAAACACATGAATTTTTTGTTAATGTATGTTTATATTTTAAGAGAAAAAATTCAAATAATTATAAATATATTCAGATGAAAGGAATATTATTTTTTGAATGAGGATGTTGAAATTATTCAAAAGTTATTTTTTGATAATTTTCGGAGAAAGTCTAATTTTTTGGTTAAAATTAAATACAGTTTAAATATATAATGTGTTTATGACCACATAATGACAAAATAAATTTTTTTATTACTTTTATGGTGCCATTTTCATCCCTCCGTGACTTATAAAACATTTTATCTTTTTTAATTGATTTCCCTAAAATTATGACTCATCTCCAAGTAAGAAAGCCTAATATTTTTAGATTTTTTGAAATTGGCCTTATAAAATAATTTTTTACCCTCCTATTTATCAAAAACTATAAAAAAACAATTTTTTGGTTTTTTTTGAATAGCTTAAAGGGTGTTGTCCAAAACCTAAATAATAATCAATTCGCTCTATTTTCCTATATAAACCCACCGAATATCCCACATCTTCTTCACTCAAAGCCTTTTTATCTCTACCAAACTCTTACCTCTTCTCTCTATAATCCTCTTAAGGTGCTCCAATCTCGAAATAATCCTCTCTCAAGCCCGTCTCAAGAATGCCAGATTACATTTCCAAGTAAGGGATTTCTTCCTTTCTCATTTATATCCATATTTCATTGTGTTGTTATAGAATTTTATTTTCAATTAAAAATGTTTGGGTATAATTTATAACCTCCCACAAGATTTCCTACATATTTTAAAATTATTAGATACCCCTTTCTCTTTCATTAATTCCTCCCTTTAACACCCGTTACCATGTAAAATTTCCTTAATGGATTTATTTCTTTGTCATTTTTTTACAAATTTCATTATATTTTTACGCCCATTAATTTTAATGTAAAAATGTTGGGGTCTGAATTTACACCTCCACCATAATTCCCCCTTATGATTTAATGATGATAGGAACCTTTATCACTCATCAATTCTTTCCATGTACACCCGTTACCATGCCAAAATTTCTTAAGGAATTTATCTCTCCTCATTTACATCCAAGAAATTATTTATTTTATGAATTTAAATTCCATTAAATACATTGGGAAATGTATCTATATGACCCCCTAAAGTTCCATTTTATTTAATTATGATGATATTATTTTTCCACTCTCATAAAACAATTTTACGAATTCATATGTCAGATCGTTACACTGCTGAAAATACACTGCGATTTTTCTAGACAAAGTTATTGAGTAGTGAATAACATGCCCATATATTTATCAAGGGTATTCACCCTTATGAAAATTTAATTATTTCTGAGAGAATTTAATGTATGACTTCCACATTCATTTATCATGGAAAAAATGATGATGTTTAACAAATCCATGTTATATGACCCATGTGACACACTTACCCATGAAATGAAATGATTAAGAAGGGTGTGCCCTAATAGTTATCCAATGCATTGGGTAAAGAATAGTATAATGATATGTCTACTGAAATTAGTGTTTACTCATAATCCATGTGAAATTAGGCTTGGTTCATTCTAATATAATGTTAAATTTTGTTTCCACATTTCCTTGTTATGACAATCATGCAATATCATGCCATTATGTTCCTGTTTCTATTATGATCCATTAATATGACTATTTCCTAACATGTAACGTATTTTTCATGTTATTACTTGTTCACTCAATTATTAGGCATTATATCTCACCCTTTTATTATTAATTTCCTCATATTATCCTATTTAATGCTAAGTGCGAAGGAATAATGTGGTCATGTAGAAGAAGTTTTCAATATGATGTTATGTTTTATGTTTTATGTCGTTATGTAATGTTCATAAGCCCCAAGTACCCTAGACCTATCTATCATTTATTTTCTATCAAGTGATGGTTTTATTTAATAAATTATGATTGTGTGTGAAAAAATGATAATCGTCGTTATAAAAACTTTATTATATCTCTCTTAATGCAATCCCACCATAAATACTATTTCAAACACTATACATGAATGTATATTTTGGATGAATATAGATTTATGAACTATGAGCTTCTCATGAAATCTCATTATTAAATATGTTATAGAAAGAACTAGAAATGGTTTTTAAATATTATTATTCAATAATAATCAATGATAAACATACATACAGTCATCACAATGATTTAACGCTCCATGTATTCCCTCTATGTACATTTAATATTAACATATTTATATGGTTGATTGTTCAATTGAGATATATATTATTTATCACCACCCTTTAGACATCCAAAATCATCATTTTAAAATATCAATATTTATTATCTATTATGATAACCATAATGTATAAGCTATCCAGATACTTTTGACTCAAAGCATTAGCCACCTTGTTCACTTTCCCAGGGAGGAAATGTATCATGTTTTCATGATCATTAATCTGATCCAACTGTGATCTATGAATAATGTTTTTTTATGGGAATATATAAATTAATATTATATGATCAGTATTTATATTAAAATTTTGTCTATAAGTATTGTGCCTCAATTTTATTAATTTAAAAAATATTATAAGTAACTCTAAATGATGAGTTGGGTAATTATCTCAAGAACCTGCTTTCTTCATGATGCATTATCTATAAAAATGTTTTTACTTATTATAACATGTCTGAATGTAATAGATCATACATGATTATTAATGAAACTAGTCTCCAAAAAAAGGGAATATTTTTTACTAGTAAACTAACTAACATTTTATTTAGATTCATCAAAATATTTCCTAACATTTAACTTGTAATGACACCGAAATGAGTAGCTTGAAGATAATTCCTTAATTTATTACATTATAATATATAAAATATTAATATTCAAAATTAAAAAATGTTTAATAGTTCTAGAAAACATGATGACATGTATTACTTCAATAACGCATTGGAAAAAAATATAAATAATTATTAATATAACACCTCAACATTACTGAAACTCATTCCAAGAATTCATCTTCATATCATGGGGAATGGAAATGAAATAAGGGAGACATAAATTTATTTGTAAGGGTAATGTAAAACTGAAGATATCATGAACGAATAAAAATAATAAATAATGGAGTATAGATAACCAAACACACATCCTCAATAAATATATGGACATGGTATAATCAATATAGACTGGAAAATAATAGAAACACATGAAAATTAATAAAAAAACATATAATGAAATGCATCCAAATATAATTGATAGAAAATATGACATGTATAATAATAATAATACTAACAACAACAATTGAATTATAAATCAGAGAAATGATTAAATATTGTGTTTCATTTTTACATGGTACATGAAAACATTACGAGAAGTACAATCTCAGGATACGGTAAAATATATAGAGTAAACGAAATCTGATTTTGCCAACTAATTCATCTCATGAGATTATAAATGAATCAAGGAGAATTCATTAAATAGTACCCAACCTATGTAATACTACTCCAAATAATTCCACATATATCAAATAATACATTTATCTAAAAAAACAATGTGCCTTATAAAATATCCCAATTTAAAAATGGATTCATAATTATGAATATATCACTAGTTAATAAAATTACCTTCGAAGTAAAAAAATACTATTTAAAAATGTTATAAATATTTGTAAATAATCATATTCATTAAAATATTTTGTGGTTCTTTTAGATAAATTAAATTTCAAATGAAAAATGAATACAATAAATTTATTTTAGTATGAGATTGTTAATAATAAAAAATAAGAGGAGATCGTATAATTTTATTTACCATATGGTAATTTTCTTTTCAACAAACCAAGGATGAGAAAGTTAAAATTGAAAAATTAAATAGTATAAATAATAAATTATTCATGGTATTAAGTATCAAATGGTTAATATATACACCACATTACATTTAAATGATGCATAAGAATAAATAAGACTCATCAAATTGAAAAATGAGATGAAATCCATTACCTTATGATTCCATTTTGATGAACAACTATTTAACCTCATATATAATGGTTTTACAAACATTATTAACTTATAAAATAACTATATTAATAATCATAATATCATATATTATCCTTTTATAACATCTTATTCCCATTTGTTAATAATATTTCATTATTTTCTTTTTTTGGCCGTTAATTTAATTTTTTTATTATATTTTTAAGGGTTATTTTTGGTCCTCTTATATTTAACAAGATATAATAATTTCTGGAATTTAAAACATTATATTAATATCATATATTAATATTATATATATTTATTATGTAATCCAAAAAATGTTTCGATAGGAATTAAATTACACAATTTATGGAGAATGTAGGTCTTTTATAAGCATTGATGTGGTATCATTTTTCGTGTATTTTTGAAATAAATATAATTATATTATATATATATATATTCATTATAGTATAATTATTATTTCATATAAATCCACGAGTTTATTTAAACAATCCTTAAAAAATTGCGTGTACAACGTAAATTATTCACATTGGTTTGCAAGGTGGTAGTCCACCATACCCACAAATGACATTATCGTATTCCCAAAAATTGAAATTCATAATGATAAGTGTTATATAGTAATTATATAAGAATAAATATATAACTATTGTCATATATGGAAAATATATATACTATTTTAATCATTATAACCATCCTTGAATGTTGATAATGGAAAAAACGATATTATACTATTAGGCGGTTGTCGTCCATACGAACGAATGATGGATTTATAACCCATTTGATTAATGTGATTTAATTTGATGGTCATAACCATAACATAATAAAATAAAATTATGTTTTATACACATTGGTTTTTATATAACATTTAAATATTAATAATTCAAGAAGATAGAAGAGGAAATAATATAAATATGCATATTGAAAAACATTACCTCTTCTTTACTTATCCTCCATTGGTTTTCATAAATGCATTAATAAGTTGGATATATAGAAGATATATTGATTCTTTGATTATGGGAGGAATGTTGGGGTGATATTTTGAAATTTATTATCTAAATTGTTTTTGAGAGGATAGAATAAGGGATAAAGGGGGATGCGTTTTATCTATTCGGTGAGTGGAAAAAATTAAATTTTTTGAGAGGGGTATTAAACACACATTTAATCATTTAATGTAGCCCAAATGATTAACCATTTGAGAGTAATGATGTTATATGGTCTATATATGACTATAAAATTGTCGTTGGAAATGATTAGATGTAATTTTTCTTCTAATGTTGAATATTTTGACCATTGCTAAACTCATTTTTTCACAATTACAATAAATTATTTTAACTTCATTCACATGTAATTTTTGTGAAAAATTATAAATATATTATAGAAATTACAATTTTTCTATTTAAAATAAGGAATACAATTTTTCCTATTAAAATCATATTAGTGGTATAAATTAATATAAAATTAATGAAACATATGTGTCTAGAAAACAAGGATTATAATTGAAGGTGTTTATAAGATTCCAATGTTTTTATATCAAATTCTATATAAAAATCATTACAATGACCTAAATTGAATATTTTTATTGTTCTAATTTTTATTTAAAATCAATTCCATATTTAATGTAACAATATATATTATTTATATGAAATGTTATTTTTCAATTAGAATTTGTTATTTAACAAATCATTGAATGAGTAAACTTCTCATAAAAATGCACAATATTAAAACTAGTATTATTTTTACAATAAAGATTCAAAAATGATGGTTATTTGATCACATAAAATATATAAATGAGTCAATATGTTGTTCTAAAATATTCACTTTTAAAGTATGTGAAACAGTCCCTAGAAAAAATATGGCATTTATGGGTAAAAATGGATTTCTTATATACTTGTGACTATTAAATCCATCAAATTAATCTAAAATAATTTTATTAAATACAATATATATATATATATATATCTTCTTGACTGTATAATAAAAATAATTAATTTAATTTATCTAGAGAAAACTCACTTGAGTGCATGAAAATAGTTTTATACAAAAATATTTTCTTTATATTAAATTTGTTTTTATATTAATTTTTAATTATTTGTTAACCAATGGATTAGAAAATATATGTAAATAAGTTTTTAAATTTTATTATTAACTTCCTATTTAAATTATAAGTTAAAATTTTTTATTTTAATAATAATAAAATTATAATTTGCGTAAACAAAATCTTCCATATATAATGATCCATCGAAGAAAGGCGTTATTGTGTGTAATGAAAGATAACACAATATTGTATGCATGGAAACATATAGAATCGATTGAATTAATTTAAGATAGTAAATATATTCTAATGTCTGGAGATATTTTTTCCCTTTATTTTTTTTGCAACATGTCATGCATGCTGTCGGATATTATGTACATATTATAAATCCTCAAGTTGTTATATTCTCCCCATTGTAAAAAATTACATCATCACACATTAAATTTGATATTAATTATAATATTTTATGTTTCCGATGCTTTCACCGGGGGCACACGTCTTTCGGCTTGGGAGCGACAGGCATGGATTTTTGTTACCCAGCATTCACGATTTCCAATGGCGGGTGGAATTCACTCATTATTTCGGGACGTTTGATCCTTGATCAAAATTGGATGATGGGATGTCAGTTCTTATTTCAGTGGATTCCTCCTCAGAACTCATCACCTAGTCTGGGTATCCCTCATAGATTTAATAACTTGTTCATGATACTCTTCCCAGTGCTATGTTTCCATGGACGCCATTTAATTATACTGCTTCTGTCAATACATTCCAAGGGGTCTAGTCAGGGCATCAACCTTCAGTTAGGGAAGTAGCCACGTCGAGGCGTCATTAACGTGCATGAACACTGGGGAATTGGCATGTCTATCTTTTATCCCTTACTATAGGGCTTCTCGAGGGCATGGAAACCCGAGGAATCTCACATCGAGCGCAAGGAATCTTATTCCATTGGCATGTATCTGAGGTTTTCTTCAGCTTCCCGTGTTTAAAACTGGGTATGCTGTAAATTTAACATCCAGCGGGGACGGATCAGACTGACCAGAACACCAAATAAGGTTGATCAGATTGATGAACCCCCATGAGGGATCACCGATATTGGGACCAGCACGTGGGCGGCTTCTCGAATACTGTGGGGGGATGAGGTGGCATGATCTCACTGGGCTGTGGCAGCCCGAGTAAAAATCAAGATGGATGATGGATGGATGAATGAAGTGAAGGGAGAATGAAATGGGACCATCGCAAGGGGGAAAGTGAAGTTGGGATTGAGCCTCAAGGAGACCTCCTACCTATACCTGTGGCAGGGAATTG
Source organism: Viscum album (assembly GCA_963277665.1). NCBI lineage: Eukaryota > Viridiplantae > Streptophyta > Magnoliopsida > Santalales > Viscaceae > Viscum > Viscum album. Next base: position 837,143,735 of record OY728164.1, on the reverse strand, counting down.
AAGTATGCGTAGTTCATTAGGTGAGAACGGACGTGAAGGGGTTCAGAGTGACCAATGGGTGGTGGGATTGAACCTCCGGGAGGCTTCCTACGTACCATGCCATAACATCGATCAAAGTCCACATAGTTCGGGATGGGGCACCGGTGAACCAACGTGAAGATGGACCATGGTCCAGATGAATGGTGGGCCTTGAACCTCATGGAGGCTTCCTATTCACCATTTGATGACATGGATCAAAGACCTCATAGTTCATAATGGACTCTGTTGAACCGACGTGAAAAAGGACCTTGGTCCAACTGGATTTTGGGATTGAACCTCGTGTGGTTTCGAACGTACAATGACTTAAAATGGATCAATGTCCTCGTAGTTCAGGTTGAAAAGGGGTTGTTGAACAGACATGAAGGGGTGTCAGAACAACTGGATGGATGGGTTACAATGTCTTACCACTAGATTGGGATGCATTTTGGCGTCATACGAGGTGAGGACATGACAGAGAACTGATGTAAATAAGATCCTTTGTCCATGTGGATGGTGGGATTAAACCTCGGGGAGGATTCCTACGTACCTCGCCTTAGCAAAGATCAAATTCTACGTATTTCAGGAATACAGTTTAATTTCATGAAAAATGGGGGTAGAACCTGACATGAATAAACGACTGGGAGGTGGGTTTGAACCTTATGGAGGCTTCCTACATACCATGCCTTGACACGGATCAAAGACACCGTAGTTCAATAAGGATGTGGGTGTTAGAGAACCGATGTGAAGAAGGACCTTGGTGAAATGGGTAACAGTCTTGAACCTCGGGGAGGCTTCCTACATACCATGCCTTGACATGGATCAAAGTCCTTATAGTTCAGGAATGGTTTCATCAGTGAACCGACATGAAGGTGAACCTGGGGTTCCACTGGTGGTGGTCTTGAACATCATGGAGGCTTCCTATGTACCATGCCATGACATGGATCAAAGTCCTCGTAGTTCGGGAAGAGATTCGTCAGCGAACCAACATGATGGTGAACCCGAGGTTCCCCTTGTGGGGGGGTAGAACCTCGTGGAGGCTTCCGATATATCATTCCTTATCATGGATCAAAGTCCTCGTAGTTTGGGTATACATTTTAACATCATGCGAGATCGGGGTTTTGGGGCTTACACTCTGATGCGGCCTAGGGTGTGTCATGGTCATTGCTCACTCTAATCCCATGAGAGTCATGATCAGTGTGAGAAACAAGAAGTTGCAGGGACCTAACAATCGTGTCGTGAAGGGTGGGTCCATGTGAAACGAGAAGGGTATTACACGTTAGGTGGCCCATGGTCCTAGGACTTACTCCAGGATAGAGGCCCGAGGGTGACAAAGCGCAGAGGGAGAGGGGATGTATGGAGGTGCATCAGTGCTACCTTCCACAAGAGGGGATAGGATCTTATACCAAGATGGTTGCCCTTCCTCGCGGACAAATTCCACTACGAGAAGGAGGATATCATCCCATGTGGGAGTGATCCCATCCCCATGTAGACGAGCGGCATAATGAATGTCCGAGCTGGGGGGACCCTATGCGCTAGGCATGGGGTCGGATCACAGTTTAACATTATGTGTTGGAGATGAGATGATTTTTAGTTTAACGTCTTGCAGCTCGGACGAGGTGGGTTTACTCCACACCCCTAGGACTTTCATAACTGGTACCCTCTGCTCCTTGTGAGAGGGAAGGTACCGGGAATGATGTGGTGAAGGGGGGTTGCAGAGCGAACCATCGAGGGGTCGACATTATCGTGGCTATGAGAAGAAGTAATAAATGTTACAGTGCCTATGCGATGAAACATTATGAGAAGCTACACCGCGGGCGGTATCGTCCATGGGACTTTGAAGTCACACCTCGAAAACCTAGAGTGTATCACGAGAAAAGGAATTTCCATGAAGAGGGGTCCATAGGTAGAGGCCTTGAGGAGCTCAGTTGCTCTGTATGGTGAAGGGCACTTGCGAATGGGTGTGCTTCACAAAGTGGGGTTCCATTGCCTTAGAATGGCGTGGAGGTGCAAGTGGGAGGCTCTTCGTGATGTGTAATGGTATTCGCAGAGCATAGGTGCCTCCTGAAGCAAAGTGTCGTGAAGAAGTGTGCTTCGTGAAGTATAGTGACCTTGCCTTGGCATTTAGCTCACATATACAGGAGCAGTTTTTCGCGAAGCCTAAATACTCCACGATAACCCGAGTCCCCTTGGGGATCCACTTCCTTCTTGAAAGCCCTTGGGCTTCGCAAAAGGAATCCCTCTCGGAAGAGGGGATCAAAACGAGACAATGTAGAGGAACCTCACGAAGAAAAAATACCTTTCGTAGCTCATGATTCATATAAAAATGGATTCTTCGCGATTCGGGAGCTAATAAAGTGAAATGTCGGATTGTCCGTCCGGGAGGATCTGTGGGAGCGCGGTTTTCAAAGGCAAGGGGCGCCGCGAAGTATAGCTCAAGCGGTGCGAAGTTGGATTCGTTCTTTTCACAGTGGTTCGCAGATGTCAACCGAGTTCGTGGAGGGTTAATGTCTTTTTTGCTTCACGGAGGGCTCGCGAACATCATGGGAGTTCGCTGGGCATCCCGCCTCTCTTGCTTTGTGGCGGCCGAGTTTCTTGGGAGGGACTTCGCGCCGTAGATTCATGAGGCAAGACGCAAGGCTTTCTTTTCTTCATTCTTTTCATCCAATATTTTGGTGCCATCAAATCCCCCCCCCCCACCTCAGATATGGTGCCACTGAGAGATAAAGGGTCAATGATTGAGGGAAATCTCCAAAATCATCGGTTGTCTGCGATGCTAAATTGCGAAGAGGGTGCTCGATGCGGACAGGGGCCCCGCGGGCCGGACGCGCCGTGAAGCTCCGAGGGCTTCCACCTATAAATAGGGGGCCGAACTCTCTTTTTTCCTTTCCTTTCTCCCTGTCTTTGTCCTTTTGTGCTCTCGATTTGCGTTGCTCCGCGTACATTACATCTACTCTCTACGAATCGGACCGCCAGTCTTTGACTTTGTGACTGCGCCAAGCGAATGTGTGTTTGCAGGCCAAGGCTAGGCTCCGCGATTCTGCTTCGCAAAGGAGCTCCATGAATAGGATTTTTCACTCAGGCTAAAAATTTTCCAAAGCCCTTAAAAAACTAATAGCCCATCATGAAGCTTCCCAGGGGGTGCTTGCAGACGCCGCTCAGAGGGATGAGATGGCCAAATGTCTGGTCTTGGGGGAGATAGTCTGAAGCCACTCGAACAATAATTCTTTGATGGAACTATTATTAGAGATCCAAAAAATAATTCAGTTGTGCAAGAAGCTTCACTTGTATGGATTCAGGCTGAGGGATGACATATTCATTCCAGAGGCGAGTACGGATAAACCAGCTTGCTGGTTCAAAAGCACGCCTTTCCAGCGTCAATGGTTCAGGGCGGCTGATGGTCATGCGTAAGAGGACTTCACACCTATCGCCGTTGATGTTCAGTACAACCATATGAACAAAATTGATGAGAAACCATTACATCTTGAGACATCCCCTCCCATGTACCGCACAATACTGAAGGCGGCCTTGAGGGATGCGACGAAAGGGTGGTCCGATGAGTGGGACCTATGCCAAGACGGCAACATCACTAATGATTGGGCATGTGCCTACTGGGTAAGAACCTCATGCAGGGAATTTGGAGTGAAGATGAGGCGAGTGGGCTTGTTTGAGGTAGCCTGGGCATCTCAATTCCACATTTATCAACCGAAATAGCTGATGTCAGTGCTGTTGAGCAGATGGTCGTCTAGGACCAACACTTTTCACAGGCACCATAGAGAGGTTGGAATCAGTCTAATGGATGTCCATCAGATTTCGGGGGTCCCAATCTTGGGGGATATGTATGATGAGTTCCTCCCCGTCATAAGTGAGTGGGAGGATCTGGACCAGATGTCGCAGATGGTGCTGGCATTGATGGGACTTGTCAACGGAGAAGACAAAGAAGCAGTGAAGGATGTCAACTTAAAGAAGTGGTTCATGTAGTTCACGAACTTCTCGAAGAACCTAGAGTTTCCTTCGAGGCCTCAAAACATGCCCGAAGGGGGATCAAAGGGGAAATAAGCACTCGTATTGGTGTCTCATGGAGGATAGCCAATGGAAGACATGTGGTTTCAATGTTAGTACTAAATAATGGTTGATAGTCAGACTGGCGGCGTTTATTGCGGCCCTTATCTACAGTTGGCTCCTACCAGTGAGGGATAGAAACATGGGGGTGTGGCCCAGCTCATTTATCATGGCACCCATGCTGGCCACAACAAGGCGGGTCATTATTAGGATGTAGATTCTCACTAGATTGTACAAGATGCTATGTTATGTTCATCAGGGAAAGAAGCCACTGAGGATATGTGTGCCCTTCCATCATTTGTATGGGTCGATAGTGGCGCACATCAGGGGGGTTTATGAATATCCAAAACCAATCTCGCCTATGGGGTCAAACATCTGTCCATCCATTCTTAATGCTATAGGGAGATTTCCTGCCAAATTAACCATGTCGTTGGTACTAAACCGGGTATGGAAGGTGGACGAGTTTTATTTCTACCCATTTCCAATACCAACAGCGGGTACATACTGACCAAGGTCGAGGGATGGAGGAACATTGAGCCAATCTCCTGGCCTTCCGAGGTGGAGACTTGGTGGCACATGTGGACCGTGAGCCTCATTGCGATCCATACACACCACACTAGTTTACAAGGCCATTCTAGTGCATGCAGCGGCTGACCCCGAAGGTCTATTGGGAGGTGCGCCACGAGGATCACCCGTGTGTAATGAGGTAATTGTGGCTCATTTAACACAAGATGACAGGAAAATGTGAAATTCATTTCCTCCGCCTACTACCGCCTTTGGACTAGTAAAGGAGTATACCATAAGCTGGGAGGTGGCTTATCCGAGGGAAATGCTGAAGCAGCCAAACATTCGAGCTGGTGATTGCAAGCCTCCCCAATCCTGGGGTCAAGTTCAGAGTGCATCTAGTGCTTATCACGGTGGTAGGGTTGTCATGGCAGTGTGACCTGCACTGGCTGAGGGTGAGGAATTGGCGGCAGATCTAGTAGCGGCAGTGGATCCGATGGTCCCGGAAGGAAAAATCCATCGGTACGGGCGACCACCAAGGGGATTCCGTAGGATATCCACTCCAGCTCTAGGGAAGCGGCTGCGCCATATAGACATGCTAGATAATGGTGTTTTCTCGTAGGCCTGGTACATTTGGGACGTCAACTGGAAACACCTTGGTCCATCCGAGATGTGGGAACACCTGAACCGCCTAAGAATTGATTTACCTTGTATAGGCCCTATCCAGGCCGGTTTTGTCGTGTCTTCGTCAGGGGCAGAGCAATATCTGGATGAGGTGGAGGAATATGTACATTCTAGTGGTGCCCCGCGTCCAATGACAGACCGGGTGAGGGTGCTTCTGGATCAGACGGTTCCCCCACAACTGTCGGCCGCCGAGTTGAGGGAGTGCTTCCCCCTATCGGAAGATTCAGAAAAATCCTCTCAAGGTGATGAGGCTGGTGGAGAGAGCCAATTGGAGGATGGTGAAGTCGGCAATGAAGACTCGAATCTTGATGATTTAGAGGAGGCTCTTGAGGTAACATTCCATGTTTCTTCTCTCGGGTTCGGCTTTCAGGTCATTAGGGACCTCTTACCAACATTTGAACCATGCAGGAGGTCCTGGCACACAAATCTCTCTCTCGCCCCTTGGTGGGTAGTGATGCAGGACCCCTGGAACCCACACCTATGGCCACGTCCAGTTTTGTGTATGCCGGGGCTAGGGCACCCAAGGTGGCTCCTCCAGAATCTTCAGACCTTCTGAAAATATATAGTGGGCCACGCTTTGGGGTCCCATCTGCATCAACTAAATAGCAGTACCAGGATATCAATCTCTGTAAGTCCTCTCCACTGAATTCATCACTTCCATACATTGTTCGTTCCAACTGATGTCCATGACCTTATCTATTTCCTACATTTCTTCGACTAGAATTGGCTGTTGCGGAGAGGCTAGTTTGGATTTTTGATAGCGACCCCCTTAGAGGAATTCCAGTAATCGTAGATATAGTTACCCTACCCACCCGAGCTGCAGCATCCCCCATCATTGGAGGGACCACCTGTGGGGTCGGGCCTATGGTCATTGAGGTGGGGTCTGACGATGATGATCTTTTGGTCAACCCAAGTCCCACCAAATCTAATCTAACGCTAGATTCAGATCCATCTAAATACTTATTGAGGGCGTACCATGCATACGATCCTTTCATCCATGTGGATTGGGATGAGATGGCCTCTGACAAAGTGGATAACATCATAGTCCACCGCCGATCATGGAGCTGATCATGCACTTTATCGAAAGGACCCCCTAGACACTATAGATGGATGAAATGGAAAGACTTCGCTCGTGGTTGCGCGATCTATGTTTCGGGGGAGTGGATGCCCAGCATCCTCAACTGGTCATATGAGATCTTATGGCAGAGATGTTTCGGGAGTATGATCGTAGCCTCAGCGTGGAATGACAGCGGAGGAAGGCGACGAACATAAGGAAGTTCCGGGTGGCTGAAGATGAGATCCAACAGCTACGGATCTGGACAGATCAGCACTCGGCCTCTCTTAATTGACAATGACTTCAGATCTTGCAATTAAACGACCAGCTGGTAGAGGAGGAAGATCATATAAGGCAATCATCCAGAGAAATGGCCGTCATTTAGGCTGACATAATGTGGTCCAAAACTGAGGCTGATGAATTACCCCCCATCGCTGCTGAGGAAGAGTGGTAGCTGAGCTGGTTGCAGAAACACATGGAGGCCACAAGTCGGAGGGTGGCGGAGCTGCAACGCTCTTTTGAAGGGGTTAACCAGTCCATGGGAGAAATAAATCCCCCGAGTGTTATAAGGATCACAAACTCTCAGATGTACTTTCATGCTTTGATTATTGAATACATGAGTTTCATTATCGAGGTTGAATCCACATGTGTCTGTTGTATTCGTGAAATGTATAGTGGTCAGTCCCTAAGCTCATGTGGGCTGAACCCAATGTTAGATACAAGGGGTGATCACTATTCTATTCAATTTCAACATAACGTGACGACCGAGTTCCAGGTATCCGAGGTATAATTAACCAATCTGAATCATCTGGGAAGTCATGGGAGAGGCCCGATCAAAGGAATAGGACCTCATAACAATCAATTATTCATTCTTCCGATTTGCTCTATTGCATGAGCGGGATAACGCCACAGGCATTGGGATTAGTCTGAACATAGGGAAGTGGGAAGTGTGAATCGTGATACCCAACATTCGGAATGATATGGGGTGGCATGACAATGAGGGATAGTTATTGACCATGGCGGAAATGCAGCATCTATTTTGTATTATCCTGAAATGGGGACAACAAATGAGGGATGACCGCTGACCATGTTCACAACATGGGGCCTAACTCAAGTTTCATCGATCAGTATTTCAGGATGTTGGCCCAGGATAGCAGGCAGACCATAGGTCGAGCATCCAAACTATTAGGGGGTCCTTCCAATCATGACCAGTCTATCGGAACATTGGCTCAAGATGCCAGGTAGACCATAGTTCAAGCATCCACACCATTAGGGGGTTCCTCCAGATAAGAATGTAGAGGGGAGTCTGAATAAAGGGGGAACACAATCTGTGGAATGTGGTGTGAGGGTTTGTCTGAGAAGAATCCAACATTCATGAAACCACCATGGTTGGAGCACACATGATGGATGCATCGGTTTTATCAGGGATCATTCCTTCATTCAGATAGGACTTCTCCGGTGAGGGAGTCGTCACTTCCCAATATCATCTTGGGGAATCCCGGACCTGTTTGGGGAAAAATTGCAGTTATATGGTTCCCTATGAGCAGTCCGGCTAGGGGGCCGAAAGGGGAAGGAATAGGATTTGAGATTCCTATGTCTAGACCCAAGGTGAAATACCTGGGCATCTCTACATATCCCATGAAGATGAGAATCATGCCATACATAGTTCTAGAAGCGCACTGTAGTCATAGACCAACACTGATAGGTGAAATCATCTCGGACAGAGGCTCTGGTGCATCCCATGATCAACATGGGGCATCTTCAACTTGTTCAGGGAAGAACCACAGTTTAGCTTCATGAGTTGAATACATATAGCCACCTGCAGTTTAACGTCATATGATAAAACATGAAAGGGAAGAGCCTAGGGATCATGTCATGAAGTGGCTATGAAACTGACGTGAATGAGGAGTTAGAGTCCAAATCACACCACGTACCCCCCAGATGAAAACTCTTCAGGTCGAGGGACCAAGAGCAAGAATTAGGCTGGCCCCAAAGCAAAGTGGTACGGCATTCCTAGGTACCCCATGAGGATGGTAATCAAGCCATATGTAGTTCTGAGAGCACAATTTAACGTCATGTGGGGCGATTAGAAGCCTAGCCACGTTGGAACACATCCTACCAAAGGCCACTAATCCCACATGAGTCGTGATCAGTGTTGGAAACAAGAAGCAATGGTGGGAATTTCATGACGCAGGAAGGGGAATTATAGGATGAAGGGACTCTTGTAGAATAATGGCCCAATTATGCTAACACATCCATGAAGTGAACCTAGAGGAGAGAAGATATAGAGCCGAGTATGTCATAATTCCACTTGAACATCAGAGAGTGGAAATGTGTGAATCATGATGCTCGAAATCTGGACCACAATGATGGAGGCAAGATTATGGAGGATAACAATTGACCGTGGCAGAAACATAGCATCCATATCGCATTAGTCTAGAATGAGGACAGACACATGAGGGTCGCCTGTTGACCATGTTTGAAAAACAGGACCATGACACAAATGTTGTTAGAGATCCGTAGGGACGTTGTCCCGAAATGATTGGAGAGCCCTTAGGCCCAACATCCATGGAGAGCCCTTAAGTCTAGAATACATTTCATCTGAGGGTCCTTTTGGATGTTAAAGAGGATGAGGATCCAATATGGCGAGCTGAAAAATCCTGAACATGGAATGAGAGAAATGTCTCCATGAAGATTCCACACTTAGGGATCTTTGTCAAAACCCATCTGAATACGACAAAAAGACGTATTATATAGAGGTTGTTGAGTCCCATCCCATAGGGAGATTTTAGTTTAGGGTTGTAGAATTCGGACCATGGGTGGGATGAAACACAAGAGGAACAGGTTGAGGTATCTCAAATTACCTTATGTTAATAAGAACAGGGGGTTCCGACCACCACGTGCTTCTCGGATTGTTTTAGGTCGAGGGACCGAAAACGAGAGTTGAGCTGGGCCTAAAGCAAAATGAAAAGTCATTCTTATGTACCCCATGAGGATGGGGATCAAGTTGAACGTAGTTATTTAAAGGGTCTTAGATTATGTTCTTAGAACTCGGACCATGAATGGGAAAAGAGACAAGGGGACACACTATAAGGTGGTTACAAAACTCGACGTGAATGAAGACATAATCCCTACATACCATGTCTTCCCTAGGGAAGTGCTTGGGTTGAGGGACCGAATAGGAAATTTAGGGTGGGCCCTTGGGGAAGTGCCTGAGTGCTCCTATGTATCTCTCAAGGATGAGAATCAAGCACCACATAGTTCATGAATGGGGACATGATCCCACATCACACCATACACAATTCTGAGAGGGAGATCTCAGGCCGAGGGGCCTATATAGAGTTATGTGGTAAAGGGGGAAAGAGACTAGCTCCCCAAATTAACTGGACCTGAAAAAGAGACATTCGGGTAGTCCTACATATCCCATGGGGATGAGGATCGAGCCGCACATATCCCTTAATGAAGATCTTAGTTTATGGTCTTAGAGCTTAGACCGTGGGAGCCCTGAAGGACGCCATATTGTAGCTTTGTCCCCCTGATGTGAAGAGGCGCCCTGAGGGATAGCTCAAAGAGTGTCGAGATTCTACCTAGACATAGTGGGGTGGAACATATTGTGAATCATGCAACCAACATTAAAGTTCTGAAAGGTTTGGCGTGACAATGGAGGATTACTACTGACCATGTTCGCAACCAAGCATCCTATCGTGTTAGCTTGAAATGGAGACAAACAAATGAGAATCAACAGCTGACAATGTTCGCAATGCGAGATTTGTATCTGTTTGTTGTCTGAAACCCTCGGGGGTGCTATCCTATAACGGTAGGAGAGCCCTTAAGCATAGTATCCAGGCCATTCTTGGTGGTCTGTTTGGGTGTGAACGATGCTGGAAGCCCGAATGAAAGGGAACACGAAGCTTGAAAAGTGGAAGGAACCTGCCTAAGAGGAATCTGACACTCTTGGTCCTAGACCAGAGTACTCTCAAAACATGGTTGAACCACTACAAGGGGTCGAGGGACTTAACTTGAGGGCGGCCAAGAGATGGTGGATTTCATGGAGATGGGGGGGCACGGTACCGAAAACCCTGTACCACACCAATATATCCCTCTCATGGAGAGGAATAGGGCATGGGGCCTTGGAGTCTGGAAGATCAGGATATCCCTACGTGGTGGGGCTAGACCCAAAGTCTAGATGTTCAGGTGGTCCTGTGTATCCAATGGGGATGAGAATCAAACCAAATATAGTTCTAGAAAGGTTAATTTTAATGTCTTACAAGATAGGAAATGGGGGGGGATAATTTTTAGATTGGGGTGCACATGGTTCAGCTATCGGAAACCCGACGTGAATGAGTATATAATCATGTACTATATCACGCGGTCCCGTAGTCAAAGTCCTGAAGGCGGGACAGAGAAGGAAATTGGTAGAACTCAAGCTGAACATAGTTTTGATATGATCATAGTTTAGGGTCTTAGAGCTCAGTCCATGGATGTATGAGAGCCTTAAATGTAAGTTTCATCCTAGACACGATCCCTAAGACCACGTGAGTCAAACTCAATGTGGGAAAGAAGGGAGGAAGGTCTTTATTTCAATACATGGAACTTCCATCAGAGGGAAAACAGTGCAGTGCCCCGTAGGACACCCTTAACATGGATTTTTTCCTTCTAACATGCAAATGCGCACTGAGGAATAACATCAATAGTGTTGGAGAACTACTTGGACATGAGAAGGTGGAGAAGGATGTGAATTGTGTAACCGAAATTTTGGGCATAATGGGGTTAGCGTGGCGAAGGAGGATAACTTTTAACTATGGTGGAAAAATAGTCTTCATATTGCGTTAGACTGAAGTGGGATCAAAAAATGAGCATCGACCACTGACCAAGTTTTCAATAAGGTATTTTTATCAATTTTTGTTCTGGAGACCTCGAGTGTGTTGGCCCGTAATGGTAGAAGATCCTTTAGGCGTGGTATCCAGGTAGTTCTTTGGGATCCATCCGGGTGTGAAAGGTGATGAAAGCCCTGATGAAGGGGAACAAAAAGCCTGAAAAGCGGGTAAGAACATGTCCGAGTATAGTCCAACACTCCAAGTACTAATCCAGAGTACCCTTAGGCACATTGGTGAACTATTGAAAAGGGTCGATGAAGTGGCTCAGGAGGGAGAGGTAGGCCAAGTAGCCATGGTGAGATAGAGATTTCCAGGAGATAGGGCTGGACCTCATGTCTAGACATTCGGGTTGTCTTATGTTTCCCATAAGGATGGTAATCAAGCCACATGTAGTTCTCGAAGACACCCATGGGGAAGTGTACCCTAACGAGGATGTGTATAGTTTGGCAATAACTCGACGTGACTGAGGACATAATCCCAAACCACACCACACCGTCCCGTAAGAGAGAAAATGAGACAGGGGACCAAAAAGGCCACGGGGCTTGATAACTAGGTTTTGGTCTGGAAGGCCTGGCCACCTCGCTGTTTCATGTCTTGTAGTGAGGAAGAGGGTTAGGGAATAGTATACCTCGGACAAGGGAGGTGTACGGCACAACGAGTAACCCGAAGTGAATGAGGACGTAATCACACACAACACCATACTCTCCGGTTATGAACATGGGATAAGGTTCCTGAGAAGGAAAAGGGTTATAAGGATGGGCCTATGTCAGGAAGGCCTGACCAGCTTGCAGTTTAAGGTCTTGTAGTTAGGACGGTGGTCGGGGTCCAGAAAGGCCAACGGGCCTCAGAAGGCCAAGGGGCCTGAGGCTGGGCCTCGGTCCGGAAGGCCTGTCCAGCTTGTAGTTTATTGTCATGCAGTGAGGATGATGGATGGATAAGGTGTATCTTCTAAGGTTGTGTATGGTACAATGAGTAACCCTACGTGTATGAGGAGCAAATCCTACACCACACCGCACAATCCCATTATAGAGAACTCGGGCCAGGGACCCGACAGTTAGCTCTGCCCAGAAAGAGTTTGTCCCTTTGGGACAGGGCAGAATGAATCTCTAAACTCTATGTTTGGGACATATTGGGGTGGACCCAAAGATCCAGGGTGGCTATGGACCATGTTTGAAATATAACGTCTCTATGGTGACCTGATATGGGAGCAACAAATGATCATCGACTGCTGACCACATTCCAAAAGCAGGACTCGTATCGACTTGTTGCTCGGCACCCTCAAGGGAGTTGGCCTGAAATGGTAAGAGGGCTCTTAGGCCTGCTATTCGTATCGTTCAATGGCCCTTCGGGATGGTGAAGGTGATAGAATACCAGTAAAGGAGTGGGTGAGTCATAGTTGTACCCATCTACAAAAGAGATGAACATCTCCAGGGAGGGGGACGTACAGCTGGATCGAGGCTATCTTGATGTGAATTGGAGAAAAATTATGCACCCTTCCATATGTCTTGAACCGAGGGGATGATTTTGGATTTTGGTTTGGGCCAGTAGATGAAGTGTTAGGGCGTTCCTGCATATCTAATGAGGATGAGAATAAAGCTATATGTAGTTCTTGAAGGCCATGAAGTTTAATGTCATGCAGTGAAGATAGGGGAGGATAGAATAACGGGAGTCGACACATGGTGTGACCATTAAAATCCTCAAATGAGTGGGGAAAAAGAACCCTAACCATCATCATGCGAGGTCCCTCCGATATAGCTATACATAGGGGGATAGTCAAATAGATGATTTTGGGGCTGGGCTCAAAACGAAGCGTCTGAGCATTCCTACGTATACCATGAGGATGGGAATAAATCCATACATAGTTTTAGAAGGACAGTTTAACGTCTTATTAGGATGATGAAATACATCTCATCTAGGGATTTGTACGATACAACGAGTAATCAGACATGAATGAGGAAATAATCCCATACCACACCATACAATCCCACAGGAGAGCCTGGATCGGGGAAAGGCCATGGGGCCTAAGTCTGGGCCTCGGTTAGGAAGACCTTACCAGCTTGCAATTTAATGTCTTGTATTGAAGACGAGGGAGATCTTAGTTTAGGTTCATATAAATCAGACCATTTTGCAGTTTATTATCATGTGGGATGATAATGAGCAGTTTTACATCATGAAAAACGATGTTGTAGTTTAACGCCATGCATGACGATGTTTTATTTTAATGTCATGCCTGACTAGACAATTTAAGGTCATGTTGGACCGTATATCTTGCATTTTAGGGTCATCTAGGACTATCCGGTTTAATGTCATGTAGGGCCACATAGTTTAAGGTCATGTGGGACCATTCAGTTTAGGGTCATGTAAGACGATAAAGTTTAAGGTCGTGTGGGACCATCTAGTTTAGGGTCATGTAGGACCATACAATTTATGTTCGTGCTTGATCGGGGGGTTTTTTAGGGTCATGCAGGACCCTGGGGGCTCAAACAAAGTATTTCTTGTGGAACATCACATTAGTGGGGGTAGTTATGCGCTCACCATCCATGGTTACCCAAGAGTATTCTCCATTGGCGTAGAACTTATAAATGATGTAAGGTCCTTCCCATTTAGGCTCCAGCTTGGGTGGTTTCCTACCAGGGATCATTGGCACTTGGAGGGCCAATACTAGGTTTCTTTGAGTAAAAGAGTGAAGGAAAACCTTCTTGTTGAAGGATCTGGCTATTTTGTTCTAATGCCTTCCCAGATTGTGCACGGTATAAAGCCTGTTCTCATCCAGTGCTTCAAATTCTTCCAGACAGATTTCGGAAAACTTATCTAGTGCCTTCTGGTCATAGACTGTAGTTTATAACGATGGATGTTGTATCTCTATGGGTAGGATGGCCTCAGCCCCATACACCAGGGAATAAGGAGTAACCTGGGTGGAATTGTGAGTCGGCTTCCTATACTCCCATAGGGCGTTGGGGAGATTGTCCAATCAACTTTTCTTGTTCGGACCAACCATTTTATGAAAAATGATATAATGGGTTTTTTTGAATTCCCAGATGTGTACATTATCCTACACGTGATAGTGAGAGGTGTGGTTCGAACAGATATTGTACTTGGCGTACAATTTCTTTATCTCGGCTTCACAGAAGTTGGTTCCATTATCGGTGAGGACAATTTGAGGGACTCCAAACCAGTGGATGATATTGGAGATCACGAAGTCAATGATGGAATGGGCCTTGTCCCCTTTTAGTGGAACTGCCTCTGCCCACGTGGACAAGAAGTCTGTAGTGGTCTAGATGAACCTACATTGGTGAGCTGTCGCCGGTGTATATGGTCTCACGACATCGAGTCCCCACACCGCAAATGGCCAAGAGTACTTGGTGGAGTGGAGAGGCTCTGGTGGCCGATGTAGGAAGATATCATGAACATGCCACACATGGTATCTCTTCGCAAACTCAATAAAAACATGGATCATTGAGGGACAGAATTACCCCTGTCTCTGGATTTTATGGAACAACATTGGCCCAGCCTGGTGGGCACCACATGAACCTGCATGAACCTCTTGCATAACCTAATAAATCACAACTCCATTATTGAAACGGAGGAGAACCCCATAGAAACCCCACTTATAGAGGATTCGCTCAAGACTGGGACCACTATTGAGGGTAAACTACAGTGCACGACGTCAAATTCGCTCATTCTCATCCCGATCATATGGGAGGCAACCATTTTGGAGGTACTCAACAAAAGGTTTCCTCCAGTAGGGAGTGGCCTCAACCCCTGCATCTGAAGAACCTGTGGATCCTACCGTGGAGGGTCCGAAGTAAAATGGCTCACACTCATGTTGTTTTCATCCTCTGGGGTGACGGGGGTGATGATTCTCCGGTGTGCCAAATTTATAATCAGATCATCCTGCTCGGGTTCTGTAAGTGACGCTGCTAAGCCAGTCAAAGCATCCGCTTTACCATTCTATGACTAAGAAACATGGGTAAACTCTAGTCGAGAAGGGAATGGGACCATTATATCGAGGGTGAACTCTAACAATGTCATGATCCTTGGCTTTCTAACAACATAGTTACCATTTAATTTCTTGGTGACTAGTTTGGAATCCCCTTTCACGTGAAAATGGGACACATCTATCTCAAGGGCCAGATCGAGGCTAGTGATGAGAGCCAGATACTCTCCCTTATTGTTGGTTCAATGTTCAAAAAACAGGAATGAGTATGGCAGAACGACATGCGATGGGATGACGAAAACGATACACATTCTCACTCTGTTGACCCTACGGTCATTGATCCTCCTACCATTTGGGCTCCGAGAGGCACCGTCGTAGTGCATCTTCCAACATGATACTACATGATCGACTAAGAGGATTTTCTCATCAAGAAAATCTAGGTCCATGTATTGATCTACGGAGGTTGGATGGCAGATAGGAAGTCTTCCAATGCCTTCCCCTTGATAGATTTATGGGGCACAAACCTAATGTCAAACTGCTGGAGGATCACCGCCCACCGCACTAGTTGGCCATTCATCATGGGGCTATTCATAATGTACTTCAGTGGGTCTACCTGAGAGACCAACTGTACCTCATGGTGTTGCAGATAATGTCACAATTTCTGTACAGCAAACACAAGTGCAAGGAACCTCTTTTCGATGGGGAACTATCTAGTATCATTATTGAGGATCATGCGGCTGAGGTTGTAGAGGTTTTTCTCTATCCCCTCATTGTTCTTCTAGGCGAGAAGGGCACTGAGAGACCGTTCCAGAGTAGTCACATAACAGACCAGTGGATTTTCGGAGACGAGTGGCATCAGGACCATAATCTAGAGATGATACCGCTTGATTTCCTCAAAGGTAGCCTAACACTCTTCATCCCATTCATTAGCGGAGCCATTCTTCATGAGCCGAGAAAAGGGCTTACACTTGCCAGCTAGATTCACAATGAATTGGCATATTTGGATAAGTGGCCTTGAAGACCATGAAGCTCCTGAATATTACTCAGGGAAGGCATCTGGATGATTTCTTTGATCATCTCGGGGTCGATCTTGATGCCTCGGTATCTGACAAAAATCCATGATACTTCTCATAGGTGACCCCAAAGGCTCACTTCAATGGGTTCATCTTTAGTTAACGGGAATGTAGGATACCTAATACTTCATCAAGGTCCTTGAGACGGTCCTGGAGATGGCGGGATTTGACCACCATATCATCCACATATAATTCCACCAATGTTCCCAGAATTGTTTTGAATATGTTATGCATTGCCCCATGATAGGTGGGACCTACATTTTTCAGAACGAAGGGCATAACCTGTTAACAGAACGTACCTTGAGAGGGCCTTGAAATCAGTGGACTCCTCATCTTCATGGGCCATCCAGATCTGGTTGTACCCAGAATACAAATCCATGAAATATAGGGCTTGGAACCCAGCCGTGGTATCAATCAACAACTATTTCATTGGGAGGGGAAAATCATCCTTCAGACAGTGGTGGTTGAGATCACAGAAGTCGATGGAGACTCTGATCTGCCTGTTCTTCTTCCTGACTGGCATAATGTTGGCTAGAAACTTGGGGTACTAGACTTCCATGAAGATGTTGGATTTGATAAGCTTGTAAACTTTGGCCTCAACCATGGCACCATGGGAAGGGTGCATCATTCTGGGAGGATTCATGAACCCCCGATGGTTTTTAGGGAGACCAAGGAAGTGGACGGCTACCTAGGGATCTAGTCCAAGAATCTCGCCGTAAATCCAGGAAAACGCATCTAGGTTCTGCATAATGATGTTCACATACCGTTGTTTCTCCTCAAGGGACATGGCGGCACTAATCAATGTGGGTCTCAGATCTGCCTCGCTACCAAGGTTCACATGTACCAGTTCATGGACCGTGGTAGAGATGCCTTCTTCAATGGAGGGGAGAATCCTCTAAGTCCTCTTATCCACATGTGGAGGGATATTCTATGGGGGGAGTCACTTCTGAGCCATTAGACTCTGATGGGTGGCTGGTGCTGGTTTGATCAGTAGTGGTCATCATGTTAGGAGATTCATACGCCATTAAGACTATAGTGATGAAGGCAGTTGATCCAATCTCATCTGGTCTTTGGCCCATGGGACCGTGCTTGATAACATCAAAGTAGTAGAGGCACGTCGGCTTGAGCCGGTTAATTCTAGCATGGCGAAACAGACATGTATGACGTACTGCCATTTCCCTGAGCCTGACATCCCAATACCGTATAGGTGTAGAAGGTTACTGGATCACCGGAGCCTGGTTGGTGTAGGAGTACGAGGTGATTTCCCTCCATCGCATGGACTTGGGAATATGTCTTCCTCTTGTGCCCTAAATGAAAAATAATTTCCCATTTCGGGGGTCATGGCCTCCAGTCGATGGATTAGTAATACATAGGTTTCATCTAGACCTAACTAGGGATCACCTGTGACAGTGGCTGGCTCAACATCACTTTCCAGAGTCTGCTTATCCTTGCTCTTGTAGTAGTCATCATCCGTGTAGCAGGCTTCACATGAGGAAAAATAAGACGCATCTACTTGGATCACACCTAATCGACCATTAAAGGAGTACTTGAGGCATTATAGGTATGACGTTTGGACCACTGCATGCAGGTGGAGCCATGGTCTTCCCATCAATGCATTGTACGTGGTGTCCTGGGAGACAACCATGAATTTAGTACGGGAAACTAGGCCACCAAACTGGGTCTTTAAACGGTTCTTGTCAACCGATGTCTACTCGGTCTTTTCGTATCCCAATATTCTGAGGTCGGAGGGAGTTAGATTATCCTCAGACAACCCCATCATCTGAAATTTCGGAGTCAGGATTAGGTTTTTCTCATAACCCGTGTCAACAGGACAATAGAAAAAATCCATGCCATTGAACTAGATTGTGATAATAGTGGATAAATGTTACCCAATATAGGAGGTTCTTCGTCTTCACCATAGAATGAGATAACTACCTGGAATTCAACATTATCAATTGCCTCAGCGTGGAAGGCTTCTGCAGCTTCTACCTCCGTCTCAAACTAGAGGGGGCTCCTTAGGGCCTCATCTAGTGCCTTATGCAATTCAGATGACAGTTTAAGAGCCTCAAGGATAGAAATCATCACTGGAATGCCAGTAAGGTGATTTATAACATCATACATTCGGGCCAGATGCGAGCCTCTGCTTACATGAGGCCACTCTGCAATTGGAGGCATGACGGTCCCGGCCAGGTGGACCGGTGGCTGGCTAGTGCTAGGTACACCCCATTGCTTGCTGTTCGTCGCCTAAAGTGCGGCTACAGGATGCGGTCTGGGTAACTGAGACTGACCTATATTAGGGAGAGACTGGCCACGGATTGGGTGAGGTAGCTATGTCTGATCTAGTAACACAAACAGTGGTAGAGGTAGATCTGAGGGAACTAGATGAGGAGGTTGTTTGTGCTGAGCTCTACATTGGGCATACTTTCTGGTCTCAGTATAATTCATGGCCTAGATATATGTTCCAAATGATGCACCCCGATGACCCATGTTTTCGCGGCTCCGCCGACAGTGACGTCGACCCGGGACATTGGGGAGGTTCTCCTGGCGTTCCCCCTCATTAGGAGTCATATAAGGATTTACCAACTCCATGATATTATCCGAGATGTACCCATGACTGTCACTTGAGGAGTCATCCATCACTGGGAGGATTCTTGGTGGAATCCTTATATCAGGTGGAATGAAGTCACCGAGAGTACAGAATGATGACAATAGTGGTGGAGCACGTTGCTTCTTCATGCACCGCCACTGATTTCCCTTCTAGGAAGAGGCTGGTTGAGATGATGATGCAGAGGTACTGTTCACATCATTTGAAGGCCTTGGATGATTCAGGCATGCCCGAATAATACCATGGGTGTGGGAGACTGTTTTACGAGCCATCCAGTCATCGTACTTCTGGTATCTATGACTAGGAACCTGCTGCCACTTGCCTTCATCGTTTCTACAGCTTTCGGACTTCACAAATTCACTGGCATCTTGTGTTGGGGCCAGCTCAAACCTGGCTATGATGTTATCTACATTCTCTTGGATCCAGTCTTTAAACAAATAGCACTTCATGAGGGTGTTCTCCCAGATCCGATGATAGGGGAAATAGTTGGGTCAATCAGTGAGATTCACCTCTACTGGCCTTCTGCAATAGGGTAAGTGCACAATCCCCTGCTCTAGGGCACTACAGATGTAACCAAGGACTAGATTCTCATTGAACAAGTATGTCTAGTACCTTCTTTCCGGATAGGGGCTATAGGAACCTAGCCCTAATTAGGGGCCGAAGGGGCCTATCGAGGAGGCGGAGCATGATTATCTCTCCTAGGTGGAGATGGCGCATTGAGAGGGGGAACCTGCCGATTATAAGTAGGTTTCTGCTGGGCAGGAGGCTATGCCTGAGGTGGAGGGCCTCTGTGAGGTTACGGGGCCGGTGCCACTGGTAGCAATTCTAGCTTCTTGGGGGCCTCTACTTAGGCCACCATGGCGGGCACGGCTCTGGAATCCCTCCTTGCTGCGATCACACGTGGTAGCGGATGCGCCTGACTAGCCTTTTGCAGATCTTCCTCGAGGCGCTGAGCATTATCTGAGAAATCTCAGAACCCTCTAGGGTAGTTCTGAGTGATCAGGGAAGGAACAAGTTTTTCATTGACATTACCTATGCACATCGTTATTAATTTCTCTTGAATAAGTGGCATATCGAGGGATTATGTGAGCCCCTTCCACCGGGAGATGATGTCCGTGAATCTCTCATCAAGACTTTTTTTCCACTTGAAGATGTTTGTGATACTTGTATTTCACATGGTGGAGATGAACTCGTACAAGAATTGAAGGGGAAGATCCTCCCAGCGGGTCCCTAATATAATAGGGAGCTGGTTGTACCAGACGAACGTAGGGCCCTCCAATGTCTTCATTAAACATCAGAGCTTGGTGGCTTCCTGCTATGCTGCAGTCCCCAACATGGGGCCAAAACTGGAGGAAAAGTGGGCCGGGTGCTGCGGCGGGTCCCTTGTCCAGTTAAAGGGATAGAAAGTGGGATTTCCAAAACCCGAAGGTACAGACAAATTATCCACCCACGTAGGGTATGGCTTTCCATCTGTTGGGACGTCCATATGCCCCATTTCCAACGCCTCTAGGCGGGCGATGAGTGGCGCTATAGGATCATCCAGGAGGGGGTCTCTATCATGGAAGGTGTCCCTAACCACGAGTGCGTTGTCGGGATCTTCAATATGGTAAACGGATTCAATGGCTCATGGACCAACTGGAGGAGCGGCTTGTGGGGAGGCCGGATTCCTCGGATTGACACACCATTCAGGAGGGTTTTTTGAGACATATTGTGCTCCCTTGCCATGTGTTCCGGCTTCAACCCTAATTGCGGGAGTAGTGTGATCAGTGTTTCCTGGAGGCACCTCGCCAGGGGGAAATTGTTCCTTCCCCTGCTACCCCGGCATAGTGTCACCATAGTCAGGTCACCACTCTATAGCACGATCGGTTAAGACTTCTTCAACCAGCCTATTCTTCTCGGAAAGTTGTTGGTGCAATGCGGCTTTATCGGGGTCTTCCTCTATCTTCTACACTGAGGTAAATGGGTCGAAGTGCTTGACATATACTACATGCTCTTTACCCTTGCCGGTATTCCAACCGAGTACCAGTGACTTGGTGGTCGCAGGGAGAATAAAGACGTTCCTCTGCTGACGAGTAATCCTCCCTGATGGGGCCAATAGTGGTGGTACACCCTCAAGGGGTAAGTGTCCATCAATAAGATTCAGCTCATCCTCCTTGTCCACTATGTCATCTATGTAGACCGCAACCCTTATTGGGGGAATGTCTTCAATGTATCATAACGAGTTAGGCTGCCATCAAATAGGGCTAAAGTGGAGGGTAGCATACTTCCCCTAGCCACATACTTGCTTGTGGGGGGTAGCCTCCATGATGATTTTTCAGAGTACCATGAAACCCTAAACTAATTTTTGTTGGAGGGTTGTCTAGCACCCTAGTGACTCAGGGCACTGGGCCATGAGGAGTGCGGCCAAATCGACCAGACGTCATTGCTCGTCGATTTCCTCGAAGATCACTTGGCTACTATGGTACGTCACCCGATGATATTGAAGATGGAAGTGTGTCTCCCATAGGGTTTGAAGGATGCACTTGAATTCTTCTAGGGTGAGGGATTCTAGTGCCCGAATGTTCGATGCTGCTGCCGGCCAAAACTTCTCTAGGAAGTGATCCACCACGAGGATGTTCCAGAAACTCCGGGGCTTGGATTTAGGGTCTAGCCACGTATTTCCCCAATCATTAACCAGAGGTGGCTGAGGAACCGGTAACGGTACTGAGGCGGACCGCTGGGACAGTAAATTGGGCGGCGGTAAATATAGCGAACGAGCTGACTGGACAGTGAATTTTGGGCAATCCTCCAAAGAGTGTGATGACCTAACCACAACGTCACAATACGACGGGCTAACATCCACAACTTCTAGTGCAGGGATCGCAGTTACCAGCGATGGGTCACATTGTTTCTCTACTTCCATCGATCCCCAAAATAGCACTATGTGATCTCTGGTAAAGGTAGAGGGCTCTTCTTGTTATGAAGGTGGTGACTTCACGGTCGAAACCTGTGGGACACCCAAAATTTCCTCCTCCTGAATGTACCTACGAAGAGAGGCGGGAATCTAGTGGACTTCACATTCTGGAATGATTAGGATAACATGCCTTGTTCCTTCCCCGGTCCTTGACACGAAGGACCGAGGGGAGGGTTCCACTGCTGATTCATATTCTGCTTTAGAATCTGAGAAGTGGTCTGGTCTGATATCTATCTGGGCCTTCCCAGGATTCTTCTTGTGGTGGCGATGACCCGCCTTCTAGGCCCTAGGCGGCTCCCCGTGACAAGGCTGATTCTTGACATGTAGTCTTGGGGCCGCACTAGTGTTAGGGCGGAGAGGACTTCCACTTGATACAGCTAGGGTGTGAGGAGAACCGATAAAAATGTCAAAGGGTACATGGGTAGTACCTCTATGAATAGAACCTGAGTGGGTGAATCCTCCGTCGGAACAGGTGGGAGCATGAGGAGGACCTCCATGTTTGGTGTGGGTGGAGAGAGGCTGACCTTCACCCCTTTACCTTCAAGGGCAAGGAGGTCCTTCTCCAGTTGTGGAGAGAATGTCGGGAGGATCCCCACGTTGGAGAGGGACCATATGGGAAATGCCTTCACATCGACGGTCAGGGGCAGGAGGAATAATTCCATCCCCGGTGTGGTGGGCACAAGAGATGCTTCCGCACCCAGTGGCACTGCCATGGGGCCGACCTTCATTCGAGTTGGGGGTAGCATGGGGCATACCTCCATGGAGAGCATCAGATTAGGTAATGACCAAACATTATGGAATAGTAGTAAGGGGAGGACCTCTGTACGGGGTGACATCACTATTGTTTGGTTCGCGGTGATCACTACTCATGCCTGTGACCCGGAGAGTTGACCCAAGATGCATGTGGGGAGGTTAGGTCCTCGATCCCAGTTCGGTATTAAAGCACCCCTACTCATTGTGGGCAGGGACCTTATGATATGCGTCGGTGGTGGCTCAGCCCACAATAGCTGCCGACGTTAATGCCCCTTGGTGGGCGTCATCAGATCGGGCCCAAAACTGGCGTCGGGTCTGGCGAGCCGGTGCGGGTGGTGAAAGCGCATAGCCTACCTACTCCTCTGAAAAGGCTGGGAGGTAGTGTTGACGCGACCTACTGGGGTCCCTTTCTTGGAGCTCTTGAATCAGGACTCTAACCGGGCTGAGCAGGACGTCACCCACCTCATCAGCGTAAGGCAGGGAGTCATCAAGGTGTTCCTAGGATAGGCTCCCGAAACGATTGAATGATTGGGTGGGGAGAAGGGGATCCCTGTGAGGCCCCCGACGGCAGCGTTGATGGTGAGGACACGAGATTCTAGGTCTAGGCAGGCCATATCCCGGGTTGGAATTATTCCCTCCTCCTCATTACGGCGTACGAAGTCGTTAATCACCCTTCGTTGGATGACTTCTGATGGGAAAATGGGGCATGGGCGCCCCACATTTGTGGATACAGATGATGTTGTGAAGGAAGTGGAGCCACATATTGCGATTGTGCTGATGTTTCCCCTGCCCCGGCGTCGGCGGGTGGGCGATGATTGGGTCCTTGAAGCAGCAACCTGATTCTTGGGAAGCAGGGAGATTAACTCATTAGCACTGCGAGGAAAAGAAATCTATAACCAATGCCCCAGTGCCATCCCTTTTTCTGTGGTCAATAAGAGGGATCTACGCCGACAACATTGTAGAACGAAATGCCCAACTATCTACTGCCACAAATTTTGGTGAGCTTCATGCCAGGCCCGCTATTTTCTTGGCGGGAACTGACATCGGATAGCTAGATCCGGTGACACATAAATCTAATGTTGTCTCGAGCTCTAGTAATCTCCATAATGAGGAGATGAACATTCACATCGGGTTCTCCATTTCTATTTCTGATGCTTTAGTCGGGGCGCGTGCATCCGTCCGCTTGGGCACGACTGGTGCGACTTTTATTACCCCGCATTCCCGCTTTCCAAAGTCGGGCGACATTGTCTCCCTATTCAGGGACGTTTGTTACATGATTGAAATGGGATAATGGGATGTCAGTTCATACTTTCATGGATTCCTCCTCAAAACTTATCACCTAGTCCGGGTCTCCCTCATAGATTTAATACGTTGTTCATGAAACTCTTTCTAGTGCCATGTTTCCATGGACACTGGTTAATTACGATTCTTCTGTCAGGACATTCCAATGGGTCTGGTCAGGGAAGCAACCTTCAGTTGGGGGAGTAGTCATGTTGAAGCATCATTAACATGTCTGAACACTTGGGAATTGGCATGTCTATCTTTTATCCCTTATTATAGGGATTCTCAAGGGCATGGAAGCCCGAGGAATCCCACATCGAGTGCAACAAATCATATTCCATTGGCATGAATGTGAGTTTTTCCTCAGCTTCATGTGTTTAACACAGGTTATGCCGCAAGTTTAACGTCCATCGTAGATGGATCAGACTGATCGGAACACAAATGAAGGTGGATTAGATTGATAAACCCCCTTGATGATTCACCAATATTGGGGCCAACACGTGGGTGGCTTCCCAAATACTATGGGGAGGGAATGAGGTGGCATGATATCACCGGGATGTGGCGGCCCGAGTAAGAATAAGGATGTATGATGGATGGATGAATGAAGCGTAGGGAGAATGAAATGGGACCTCCAAGGCAACAGTGATGTTGGTCTTGACCCTTGAAGAGACCTCCTACGTATCCCCGTGATAGGGAATCAATGTCCGTGTAGTTCAGTTGGTGAGAACCGACGTGAAGGGGGTCGGAGCGACCAATGGGTGGTGGGCTTGAACCTCCTGGAGGCTTCCTATGTACCATGCCTTAACATGGATCAAAGTCCACATAGTTCAGGATGGGGTGCCGGTGAACCGACATGAAGATGGACCTTGGTCCAGATGAATGGTGGGGCATGAACCTTATTAAGGCTTCCATCATACCATGCCTTTACATGGATCAAAGACCCCTTAATTCACCATCGGCATTAGCGAAATGACGTGAATAAGGACTTTGGTCCAAATGGATGTTGGGATTGAACCTCATGATGTTTCCTACGTATCATGCCTTGACATAGATCAATGTCCTCATAGTTTGGGATGAAAAGGGGATGTTGAACTGACATGAAGGGGTGTCAGAACAACTAGATAGTGGGGTCTCAATGGCTTACCACTGGATTGGGATGCAGTTTGGCGTCTTGCGAGACGAGGGCGTGTCGAAGAACCAACGTGAATACGGACCATGGTCCAATTGGATGGTGGGCTTGAACCACAGGGAGGCAACCTTCATAACTCTCCTTAGCAAAGATCAAAGTCCACATAGTTCAGTCATATAGTTTACTGTCATGAATGATGGGGGCCGAACATGATGTGAATAAATGAATGGGCGGTGGGCTTGAACCTCATGGAGGCTTCCTATGTACGATGCCTTGACATGGATCAAAGACATCGTATTTCAAAAGGGATGTGTGTTTCAGTGAACCAACGTGGAGAAGGACCTTGGTCCAATGGGTGATGGGCTTGAACCTCAGGGAGACTTCCTACGTACCATGCACTGACATTGATCAATGTCCTTGTAGTTCGTGAAGGGTTTTGACAAAGAACCAACATGAAGGTGAACCCGGGGGTCCACTAGTAGTGGGCATGATCCTCGTGGTGGCTTCCTACGTATCATGCATGGACAAGGATCAAAGTCCTCGTAGTTTGGGTAGGGTTTCATCAGCGAATCGATGTGAAGGGGAACCCGTGGGACCACAGGTTGTGGGCTTGAACCTCATGGAGGATTATTAAATACCATTCCTTGACATGGATCTAAGTCCTCATAGTTCAGGTATACAGTTTACTGTATGGCGAGATAGGGGCTTTGGGGCTTACACTCTAAGGCGGCCGAGGGTGGTCATGGTCGGTGATCACACTAAGACCATGGGAGTCATGCTCAGTGTGAGAAACAAGAGGTTACAGGGACCTAACGATCACTTCGTGAAGGGTGCGTCTGTGGAAAATGAAAAGTTGATTACTCGTTAGGAGGCCCATGGTGTTGGGACATACTCTAGGATGGAAGCCCGAGGGAGACAAAGAGCAGAGGGAGAGGGGAATTATGGAGGTGCATGAGTGATACCTTCTGCAAGAGGGGCTAGAAGCTTATACCTAGATGTTCGCCCTTTCTGGAGAACAAACACCACTCCGAGAAAGAGGATATCATCTCATGTGGGGGGTGATCCCATCCTCATGGAGACTAGCGACATAAATAATGTCCGAGATAAGGGGACGCTACCTGCACGACACGAGGCCATATCACAATTTAACATCATGCGTTGGGGACGAGGTGCTTGTCAGTTTAACGTCCTGCAGCTCGGGCAAGGTGGGTTCACTCCACACTACAAGGACATAAATAACTGGTACCCGCTTCTTCATGTGGGAGGGAAGGTACCAAAAATTCTGTGGTGAAGGGGGGTCGCAGAGCGAACCATCGAGGGGTCCACATTAGCGTGGCTATGTGAAGAAGAAATAGTCATTAGCGTGCCTATACAGAGAAGAATTATGCAAAGAAACGCCATGGGAGTTATCATCCAGGGGGATTTGAATTCACATCGTGAAAACCTGGAGGGTCACACAAGGAAATGGATTTCCAAGCAGAGGGGTCCATAGGCAGAGGCCCTCTGGAGCTCGGTTGCTCTGTGTAGTTAAGGGCACTTTCCAAGGGGTGTGCATCATGATTTGGGGTGCCTTAGCCTTAGCCTGGGTTAGAAGTTCAAGTGGGAGGGGCCTCACGAAGTGTAAGGGTGTTCGCGGAGCGCTTCCTCATGGAGCATAGGTGCCTCATGAAGCAAAGTGATGTGAAGCAGTGTGCTTCATGAATTACAGTGACCCTCACTTGGCATGTGGATCACGTGTAGAGGAGGGTTGTTTTTCAATGAATAAACGGTCCAGGACAACCCGGGTCCCCTTGGGGATCCCCTTTCTTCGCGAAATCCCATGGTCTTTGCTAAAGGCATCCCTCTTGGATGAGGGGATCAAAATGAGAAAATGTAGAGGCACCTCATGAAGCAAAAATACCCTACATTACTCATGATTTGCAGAGCAAAGGGTGCTTCTCGATTTGGGAGCTAGGAAGGTGAAAGGATGGATTGTCCATTCAAGAGGCTCAGGGGGAGACCGGTATTTATAGGCAGGTGGCGTCGTGAAGAAGAGATCACACAGAGTGAATGGGGATTCGGTTGCTTTGCGGCGGGTGGCGAACTTCAACCGAGTTCGCGAAGGGTTACTGCATCATTTTCATCACGGAGAGCACGCGAACGTCAGGGGAATTCATGGAGGATACGGCCTGCTTTGATTCCCGGTGGGCCCGCGAACGACAAGGATATTTGTGGGGCGTCCCGCCTCCCTTGCTTCACAGTGGCCACATTGTTTGGGGAGGCACTACGTCGTTGCTTCGTGAGGTAGGTAGTGAGGATTTCTTTTCTTCATTATTTTCTTCCAATATTTTGGCGCCAAAAGTTTAGATATTTTTAATTTCTAATTTTGGAATTCCCACATTGTAATATAGTAAATAAAATACCTATTAAAAATATATATTTCAAAAAAAAATTGTCATCCATAATAATCACATTAATTTTTACTTAGATAGTAGAACATATTTGGGAAATGAAATCCTCAAAATGGAAGAGTTGAAAATAATTAAATATAATGGGATAAAGATTAAGAAAATGTGTTAGATTAGTTTAATGACCAAAAAACATAAACAATGGTTGTGAAAAAAGGTTTTTGATATCATTAAAATGATGATAGTGTGAAAACATTATGGTTTGAGGAAAATTTTGATATAGTTAATGAAAACTATTAGAAAATATTGATATAATGAAATATAACTCCTGATATATTTCTATTTCCAAAGTGAAATATTATCCTAAGGTTTTTCCTAAAACTATATATAAATAATCTCATATAAAATGATGAATTGTATGGTGGAGTAAAACATTAATCTCTAAAAACTCATCAAATGTTCATCGTAAACCATTTTTATAAATTGTTAACCTTTGAAAAAGATAACGATTTAACAATTTAGAATGATTTATATTGTAGTTAGTAGTATCATATACAATTTATCAATGTCAATAATCTATATATCCAAAAATCATTGCCTCAAAATCAAGAACACACTATGTTTTGTCATTCCTTCAACCTCATATATTCCAAAAAAAAGTATAATCTCTTCTGAATAAATTTTTATACCATTTAATAAATAACTTTAAATCAATTAAGAAATATTATTACAGTAGAATCCTTATATATTTCTTAAATATATTAATGAGAATATCAGAAAAGAAATAATTTTACATGAAATTTCACAGATCGAAATATACTTTAATATTAATCATTCTCTTCATTTGTATCAATAGAAAAATATGGACTTTAATACCTTTTAATTTGAGGTATATTTTCTTGTTTATAGGGGAATTAATTTTAATAGTTCCCTATATCCTTATAAACAAAAAACTAAATAGAACTGTTCTATTTTTCCCATTTCATTATATGAAATGATGACCCTTTTCTACACAATCATAATAAACTATAAATCACGTTCAGAATTTCCTAGGGTGAATTATTCGATAGTTATCAAATGTTTTAAAATATTTATTTTCCTTCATCAAATAATTTATAATTTCCAATAAAATTTTCTTTCTCTATTTTTTTATTTTAACGAACAATGCATAGATATTTTATTCCTTATCAGGATAGAACATTATATATTTCATCATATAATGATAATTTTTAAAACACTAGTTCTATTTAGAGTCCTCACATATGCACTTCAAATAAATGGTAAACAATTTACCCCTTATTTCATATATAAACCACATAATACATAGATAGTCATGTAAAGTAATACTTTCAATCTGGGAAACTCTTTACTTATTTTTTATTTAAGACAAGGAACCGTTTATTCTTCTAAATTTTTTTATCACAAGAGAAATATATTTTAAATAATGATTAATTGAAATTAATCAATTTGAATTATTCTATTTCTACATCATCAAAATTAATTTATAACACTGATCAATATTGATCAAAATTTCTATTGAGACAATACACTATAGTTGTAAAGTTAAACACTTCCCAATTCCATAAATATCTTCTCTAAAAACACAAAAAATTAATTAGCTATCAAGGAATTAATAGTCGCAACAAATGATGGTGTAATCTGTTGAATAAAGTTATGTTTCATTGGATAATATCATTTCACAATAGGATTCCCTATATGGGAAATTTTATCTGTTGTATAGTGAAAAATAATCCATAATATTACTTTAACATTCTTAGTTCCAATACAATCTATATTGAATCTCCCAGAAGGGAACCCTCTACATAAAAAATGGTTATGGATACAATTCATCCTTTCTAGTTCCATTTCTCAATATTGTAATGAACTATATTAGATCATAAAATTATATATCAAAAATTATAATCCCATGACTAGTGAAATACTTATAATAAATTGAAATGTACATCCATACATAATCACATAATCACTAAAATGTGTTCATTTGGGAAATCATTATATTAAAATCTTTTATAATAGTTTCAACAAAATTTTGAATTATCCCATGAATATCCACTAGGAGTGTAATACCAACTGTGATGTATGCTCTATTTTCATCGACCGGGTTATGCTCAAGTCAAGAATCACACAACCTATATGGATATTTCCTTAAAAATTACACAATCAAGTTGTTTTTAAGACTAGAAATGACATTATTTTAACAAATATCAATTAATTTTAGAGATTTATAATATTAGAAAAAAGAAATACATAGTAAACCTATATAATAATGGTGGTCACTGATACTTTTTAACTTTTATTCCCAAAAAAAGAATATTTTTTTTAAAAAATAAATCAAATTTTCTCCTTATAAAAAATCATCACATTTTCCCCAATTATACCATTTTTGTACCAGCACTTCATTAATACTGTTTAGAATAATTTGAAAAAAATGAGAATATAAAATAATCACATAAATGGTCATAAATGAAGGAAAACCATTCATGTCATGAAACCCCTTAAAAACAAATCATTAAAAATATACCTTTTAACATGAAAAATGAACCATCATGTCAAAAAGATCATTATATTAACTTTTGAATGACAAATGATATTCATAAAAAACCATAAGAAAAGATTTAGTATTTAGTTTTGTATCTTGGGTCAATATTATACTAAAATAAAAAATAACCAAGAGGCCAACTACCATACTTGTCACTTTTACAAATAGAATAACCATATGGTCGACTTCAATTTCCCACAAATTGGAGGGATATCATGGACCCATCAATGATTAGTTTATCACAGAACCATATAGCATTAGATTTTCACATAATAACCTATAAAATTTCCAATTACCATTATATAATAAAAAACATAAAGTATATCAATTTCCACCATGTGAATGTTAAACATCATTCCCACTCATAAAAAACAATTCATTTTATTAAAAAATCATTTCAATTTCAATCCCAATTTTCATAACAAAAATATAAATAAATTAGAAAGGGTAATTATTTTTCATTTTAAAAAATAAATCCTTTTAGTATAACCCAATTATCAAATTATATTTATGGTGGTGAACATTTTATCTCCATATAAATTTAAAAAAACATTCCATTTTACATTTGTAATGAAATATAAATTTTCTGGAGAGAAAACAGAATAAGATTTCTTTTTAAAATATTATTAACAAAATTAAAATATTGGAATTTAAAAATATTTATAATTAATTATTAAAAAAATATAAAATAATATCGAGAATAATTACATGGAGATAAATAATTTGAAATTAAGTCTCTAATAATTTAAAAGATAATTTTTAAATCAAAATCTCTCAAACCACATTGAAAATATTGAATAATAAGTCCAATAAAATAATTTCATTTAAAAAACGATTTTTGACATTCAAATAATATAATTCATGAATTTTTATGTCAAAGTGTCTATTTATATACATCATATAAGATGGTGGGTGTATCATAATATCATTTATTAAAAGGATATTTAGATGAATACCTTAACATGAGTCTGACTCATCACATAGAATTATTATATTCTTGTAAAATAAATAAATGTTGATTATAAAAATTAAGGAAAATTATATTAAAATTTATAATTCCATTCATTTAATTTATTATAATTTTATAAAAATTACACAATTCTTCAAGTTTTTGTGGGATGTTTGTATGATATTTGGTACCGGAGTCCAAAATTAATTTTGTATGATGTCAATGGACAAAGTTATCATAAGTCCATTTCCAGAATGTTAATATTGATGACATAATATTAAATTCAATATATTAATTATACTTTTAAATCCATCCTTTCAATATTTTTATTAAAAATGATCTTCTGCCATGATCATGTAGACAGTATGCCGTATGTACGAGTGAGTAATGTTTTAATTTTCCAATGATAATTACTGAAATAAGTTAAGTATAATTTTATATTTAAAGATTATTATAATATCATTAATATAATATTAATCATTTAAGTGTACTTATATA
This sequence comes from Viscum album, assembly GCA_963277665.1. Classification (NCBI taxonomy): domain Eukaryota; kingdom Viridiplantae; phylum Streptophyta; class Magnoliopsida; order Santalales; family Viscaceae; genus Viscum; species Viscum album. The sequence goes on along the minus strand of OY728164.1, from coordinate 837,112,414 downwards.
TATCATAAATTTGATATGGTTATGAAAAATGAATTATATCACATTGAGGAGGTGATAGTTCACACATATGCACAATCTAATTTATCAAATAAAATTATGGAAAGGTAAGAAAGTATATCATATATTATAATTTTATAATGATAAATATTTGATTAATAAAATAAATATTAATATTAATTCCATCATTATAAATATTATTGATATATGGTGATAGAAAGTAAATTATATAAGTTTGCAATGTGGCAGTTCATCGTACACATGAACAATAATTATATTATCATTTAATGAAAGTGGAAATGTATTAAGATGATGATAATAACATTATTACATTTCAAAATTGTATGTATATTGGAGTTAACATTTCATTATTGGTGAAAAAAATTTGATTGAGTTTGATGAAGGAACAAAATAGAAATACACAATTCAAAACAATAACATTTATTCAAACAACATCCATTGGATAACACCGTTATGCCACTATGGGATGTGTTTTACATAAACTATGAGATATAAAATGTGGTGATGTATTCTAGGAAGGGTTTTTTATTGGCCAATACAAATAAAATTTGACGTGTGATGAAGTGAGAATAATATGTTCCTGTTTATAAGACCGTGGTGGAGCAATATTGGAATTCTATAAAATATAAAACTAATATATATTAATTTTATATTTTAAACGGATCCAAACTATTTTATTTCTATAATATAATTATTTTGAGTCTAAATATATTCTTATAATGAATATTAGAAATGTTTTATATATTTTTTAATCCTTATCATTTTGCGTAACCCTTATTTTATTAAATAGATAATAATATTACTATAAAATGGAAAACTGACCACTAATGAGTCATTAGTGATATATTACACCATATTTGAATCAGTGGGACTGATTATAAATATTTAAAAAATTTATATCATTTAATGAAATAGTATTTTTTTCTTACATATATTGTTCTTCAATTTTAACACAATTAATTACTTGAATTTTTAAAAATATTATCACAACATGTGATCTTCGATGGAACACATTTAAAGTATCACTAACATGTCAAAGTAAGTTATAAAATTACATTATTGAATTAAATTTAATATAATATAAATTTTTTGTTTTTTTAAATTCTTTTATTTTAAATTTCCATTATTTAAATAATTAATCCTCCGTTAGTGTGAAAGCCTTTATTTTAATTATTTCATCCCGAAAAATTACAATTAAAATTCCTTGATAAAGATACAAACTTTAACATTAAATATAATATTTATATTTTAACAGATCGCCTACATGACGCTATTTTAATAATATTTAACTTTTTAAAACAAAAGTATGCCCAAAATGACAATTAATTGAATATAATACTATAATTGAATTAAAGTAATTTAAGTTGATATAATATCTCAAAAAAATCAAAACATGGATTATTTATGTCAAAAAAACTCATCCAATATAATTAGTACTCGTTTAAGAGTGAGTATATATTTTTTCATAATATTATTTTATCCCTAATAACAAAATTTTCCCTTAACCATGGAAACTAAAATTTATTAATTTTTATATTTATACATTCCTAAAACAAAAAGAGACATATTTAATAAGTTTGGAAGACATAATTCTAAATATGGAATCCATTTTTTAAGATTCAAACCACAAAAGTTTCTAAAATTAATTTAAAATAAATAACTATAATGGCCTGGACATCTCCAGTCCATTACATTGTGAAAATATGGTGATATAGGTGTTATAATAGGTTAAGGTGACTTGGGGTGCGTTTGGGTGGAATTTTAAGGGAAACTAGAGGGGAATAGCTTTCGCACGGGAGGCACACCGTTTGTCTAAACCGTGCGTCCAAACTGTGTAAGGTTGGTGTTAGAGGCCCTGGCTAACACACGGTTTGTGCATAGTTTGTCTAACCATGAGGGCTAACTATACAAGGATTTTTTGATAAGGCAGTAGCGACCGCACAGTTAGCACAAGATTTGTCTAACCGTGTCAGCAAACCGTACGAGCACTTAAATCTAGATCCTAAAATTTTGGATCTCAATTGTTTTGCATATAACTCACTCATTTAATCCCCTAGGTCTCCATAACTCTGTATTACCCTTCCTCGAAGGTAGGAGAACCTCTCCAAATCATTTTTAGGCAATCTATAGGATTCTGTTTACTAATTGAAGCGGATTTCTTGAGGTATATTAACGTTATTCTTCGTTCTTTGGTTAGTTTCTTAGATATACATAGATCTACTCCTCCTCTTCTCTTGGTTTCGTTGATCTACGCATGTTATGGGTAGATATAAGGGTATGGATGCTAAATGTGATGAGCATTGGTCTTGATCTTTCTAGGAGAATAGATCTAAGGCTGCTTTTTGGAGAATCGACCTGGGTTTCTTGAGCATTCTTCGATCGTTGTGGTTTTCATTGAAAACCATTGTGGTAGGGAATTCGTTGCTTCTCATTCTTTTACGTACAACTGTATTGTTAGGATGTTTAATCTCGCTGGATTACAATGGAATTGACATAATAAATACTTTTAATGGGATAAGGAAATTATATCGACCGTATGATATTTCCTCTAATTTTTCTAGATTGTGTGATATCTATGCTTTCTTTTCTTAGTTGTTGTTCTTGATGGAAATCGATTAGGAATGAAAATGATGGATAATTGTTATTTGTTTGGATATTGATAAAGAGGCATGAAAACGAACCTGGTTCATATTGTAACTTGATGTTAATCAATTTGACGTAGTAATCATGTTTAATAACTTGTGATATATTACTTTTTAGGTTCTAGATTTTGGAACCGACAGATTATAAATATGTTAATTGAAGATGGTTTATGTATTTGATTGTATGATAATTCCATGAAGGGTTCTAAGTTACCATCGTGATAGTTAAAGGGCCAAGATCCCAATTCATGTGATGTTTTCATTCCTTCTTCTTATGCTGTGATGTGATCCCGGATGGTTGTTGTTATATGTGGGGGAATAGAGGCCTTTTGGTTGTGGAAGAAGATGACACCTATAGTGGCGATATGCATCGGTTTTTTCATGTTGGTGTCAGGGAGGACACCAGGTTTGATGGAATGGGTTGGATGTGATTGTTGGATTCTTACTGTTTCTTTTGATTGTTGGTCTGCTTTACTTTTCCCCACTGCTCAAGGTAGCTGGTCTTGCTTACACTTCTTCTGAAAGAGGTGAAGACACCTGAGGTATGGCACGTGCTTTTTGTGTTTAGCTTCTCAATAGAAAATGAGTCTACGATCTTTCTATAGGTGGAAAAAACATGACAGGTTGTACATCTAATCACCATGTTGAGACCCCTTGTGTTAGTAGCATAGAATGATTTCCTATAATGCCTGGGAATATGGGAAGGTGTTTCTATAATAAGTTAATGATTAAATGGTGTTATCCCATGGGGTTGGCGTTCGCAAAAACATAATGATGAGGTTTTAATATTTTAAAGGAACAATTGACTTTGGGTGTGATGAAAATGAAATTTAATTTGCATTTTTTCACTATTAGTTAATGTTTAAAGAATTAATTAACATACAGTGGAAATGATAAAAAGGGAATGAATTAATATAATAATGCTCTTTAAATGGTTTTGTGCTTATAGGATACCCAGTCTTAGAAGTACTGAACTGGAGTCCAAGAGACGTTAGCTGTTGTTGTGTCTAAGACTTGGTTATGCCCATAGTGTGGTTTTGAGTTATAATATATTCGGTTCTTTTTGGGTTTATATACGCTACTGCACCCTATAAACAAGGGAAACTGTCACCCCTGGGATTCTGAGCCTTTGGGGTGTTTTCCCCAAAATTTTTATGGGAGGATGAATGACTGACAACCCCCTTTTTCCCTGATTCCTTCTCTTGGAAGATACTTGTGTCGTTAGGCACAGTGGTTAGTTTTACCCATATATGTCTGTAGAGGGTTGTAATGGCTTGTGGTTATTCACACACATATATTTTTTATATAGTATCCTATGTACTACTATAGATGTAACATGTATAGGCTGGGATGGCTTGAGGAACCTTACTCGGTGTATGGGATGTAATGGCTTGAGGTATAATACCCGACATATGATACGCGTTATTCGAGTTGTGGTGGCTCTCAGAAACTAGCATTTTACTTTTGGTTGTGAGGATGGTGTGTTGATTCACTCAGGTGTCTAGGGGAAATCCTTTGTGATCCATGAGTTGCAGATTGTGGTTCATCACCCATGTGTCTGTGGGAAAGCCTTTTTGGAGAGAGATGCTTAAGATATGCGACGTTGAGGAAAAGAAACAAACTAGGGGGAAGTAGTAGTGGGGTACCCATGATATTCTTTTTTATATTCTATATTTTGGTATGAGTTACTTAGTGAGAGTAGCCATGGTGTGGTTGGGAACATAGTATACCTATTCAGGTGACGAGTTATTTTCACTTGTTGTTCACTGTTCTTTAGCATTCATTATTTCCCTTTCCACGAGAGGCTTCAGGGATGATCCTATTGAGTATACTGTTATTCTCACCCTATGTATATATAATCTGTTTTTTAGGTCACTTAAAGTAGTTTTGAGATCAAGTCGGTTTCTACTAGCTTGGGGATGTAGGAGCTGTTCGGGATTGTTGTTGCATCTGTTTTACTTTATTTTGGGTACTTGTAGTTTTTTCCCTTTTTGTTGTAGTAATTTTTCATGAAATTCCATTTGTGCACTTGGGTTTCTTTTATATTTCCAGTTCTGAGTTGGAGTTTATTGATGTCTATCTTATCTCTCTCTTCCGTGTGCGTTCTCTTAGATGGTAATACCTCCAATTGGTCTATCACTATACACTCAGTGCTAGTCTCTAACCTGGGGGCTACTAGAGGTGGGACTCTAGTTTCATTATCTCCCTTCACACATTTTCAGCCCAGGTGGGGTACACCTTGTGGGTAGGGGGTTGTGACAATTACGTTGAAAGAATGAGAAGACATGTTTTTAAGGATAAAATTTTTAAAATATTGAAATGTTTTTATATCCAAAGTCATTAGAAATTGATTCCAATGTACTAAATTTGATTAACAGATATAAAATTTATCAAATATCACATTAAAAATAAAAAAAAAATTAATAATACACAAATAATTATTTAGATGTTAAAAGATGATTTCAATTAAAAATATGTATTTTTTACATTTTATCAAAACATGAAACTTATCAAGAAAATTAAAAAAAATTAATCCACTGTATATTTTGATATTATTATTTCAAATAATATTATTATTATTTAAAATATAATTTATAAGAATTTTATGACTGGGATTGAAAAGATTTTCTATATTAAGAAGAGGTAAATTTGATTATGAAAAAAATAATTCTTTTATTCATTATATTTAATATTTTCTTACATCATGTATAAGAAAAATAAAATATGAATTTTAAACATTAAATTTAATATATTACATATATATATTTTTATCAAATATAATAAAACAAGATTTATTTTTTTATTTACTGGCACAAAACGAAATTGTCCACATTGTTTTCTAGAAAATGGTTCATTTTATTTTTAAGAAGTATTTTACATTCATTTATAATTAATATGCCAAATAAATAAATATACAAGTGTGAAACATACATTATAATTTATTTAATCATATTCATAAACATTATTATCATAGATTTATGATAATGGTACCATTTAAATATTAATATTTAGTTTTTCAGTTAATCTTGACATGTCGTATCATGTATTCTATCGAACATTCTGTTTAATTTTTAAAATATTGGGTTGTTACATCCAAATTTTGTAAATTTAAATCACATAGATTAGAATTAAGAATCATTAAATAAGGATTTAATTTTCAGAATACCATTATTGACATCCCACATTAAAAAGAGGAATAATTCGATTTCGAATATAAAATAATTAATGGGAAGTAAAAAATCTCACATGCATCAAAACATTCTAGGTTTCTATGTATAAAAACATAAAAATGGAAGAGAAAAAATCTATAATGTTTTTATATAGAGTGATAAAGAATATTGTAATGAGGAAGATAAAAATTACTAATCCATACTATATAATTGTGTTAAAAGGTCATTGATTTCACAGTATGATAAGAAAACATGTAATGTATTTTTTCATGATTTTATTTATATAGATGTAGAACTATATTACTACAAGGAATAATAAAATAAGGAAATATAAATTGTTAAGTCCCATGAATTTCAAGGAAAATTTGTTTCATAAATACTTTTGAATTTTACGAGTCTGTGGTTTCTAACGACACCTCATAACGAGGCCCGGTGTGCCTGGAATCAATTTCTAAAGTTTTTTTCGGTTATCATCAGAAAATGTATGTGCGGGTATTTTTATCATTTGAACTGGTGCTCAGAATTGAAATCTGAGGGCACCAAAGAACTCACAGCACCAGTATTTGCTTAAGGGGACCTTTACTGTAGATGCGTTTTTTCGGGAGGAGAAGTTAAATTTTTTGGATTTATAATAAATTAAATAAATTTTTTGCACACAATTTAATTTATGTTTGGTGGTTATTTCCACCAAAGGGAAGTTGGGGTGGGGCCCACACCACACAAAACCACCCACGAGAGGATATTTGTGAGGTGGGTCCCACATGAGCCCTAACCCTTCAACTCCCCATTAACTACACTTTATTTTATTTTGACAACTCCCCTCTTTAATGGTGACTTTCAATCTCCTTCGGACTACCTTATATTATTTAGAACACTTTTAATTAATTTATTGAACTCCACAATTAATTAATTAATTTATGTGTTTGAATTGAAAATCATGGGAGAATAAAATAATAGCTTACGCTATTATTTGGGTTTTCAATTATTGTGTTGGGAGAGAATTGGAGAGAATTAGAAAGGAGAGTTTCATACTTCCAACGAAGAACCGCCGAAGAACGAAGAACATCTTCATCGATCTTCAGCCAAGCCAAAGGAGACGGATCTGACTGAAAGAACGCCGACGATGCACCATCCTTGGCTCCTTTCTTCCCTGATGTCAATGAGTTGACTCCATCTCACTGCGACTCCATCAATGAACGATGAATGAGGTAGGGGGTTTATTTATAATTTTGAATGAATTAAATTAATCTCTTATTCATGGATTTTTTCTTTATTCAATAGTGGCCTTTGTTATCAATTAACGTGGAGGGAGAGGGCTGAACAAACATGGACCGACATCCCTCCGTTGGTTTATTTATTGTTTATCGAAGGATGCGGCGACGTCGGCAACCAGGGGCAATGGCGGCTGTGTTCCAGCCGCATAGAGAAGAACCATGGCATGCATCTGTAGGCTGCTCCGCCGAAGAATAACTGGCCAGCCAAGCCAGTCGGGTTGAAGTAACCGCAGAACCACAAGTGAGGCACGCTATGGAGAACCGTGACCCCCTTCCGTGGGCCGCTTTGTCGGAAGAACTGGCCGGAAGGGTGGAAGGAGCCACGTGCCCATGGGTGCCGCGGGCGGAGGATCTGCAGCCTGCAACCACGGTCCACTCTCACTGGGAAGACCAGCCAGCTTCGGCTGGCCGGATAGGAGGTCGGAGGCGCTCTGTGCCACTGTTTTGGAAGACTGGTGGATGCGCCCCTGATCCGTTCGACCGGCTGGTCGAGCCGCAGCCGGCCGCGAGCCGAGACGCACCCGGTTGAGCTGGGCTGCGCTGCGCCCCCCTGGGCCAGGCTGCACCCCACCAGGACGGGCCGCACTCCCCTAGGCCAGGTCAACCCCCTGCCAGGCCGGACCCGCTGAACCAGGTAAAGCTGACCTGCCAGCCCACTAGGCATGATGGGCCGGGCCCGTTTCACTTAAAGATAAATAAATTTAAGACCGCGCGTCTGATAGATGCGTCGTCTGTGGCACTGGGATCCTTGTGACGAGGTGGTCATTTTGCAATACTCTAAGTGAGTTTTGGACGATATTGGAAAATGGCGAGTTTGGAATGAGCATAATTCCAACCGGGCCCCTGGAATAGAAAAGCCAATATCTCTCAGACCGGGTGTCTAATTGACGCGCCGTCTATCACGTTGGGTTCCTTTTGACCAGAAAAATCATCGGGATACATAAAATTTGGACTTCATGATATTTTATGTAACAACTCCTTGGATCGAGAAGCGGACCCTCCTGGAATCGAGCTTGCTATGTGCAGAAACCCTATAACTAGCTGCGATTGCGACGACTACCGTACTGGAATCCTTCATGGGGTCTTCGAAGAAGACAATCGTACTGGAATCCGTTATGGGTTTGAAAAAGGCAACAACCATTCTGGAATCCTCCGTGGTTTCGACGAAGATGAAAACCGTACTAGAATCCTCTGTGGGTTCGACAGCGATGACTACTGTACTTGTATCCTAAGTGGGTTTGGTAGTTTGACTTTTGTACTAGTATCCTGAGTGGGTCTGACATAGTAGCTGGTCTAGTATAATATGTTTGTCCGACAACATAGCTGGTCTAGTATCCTACGTGGGTCTGATAGCTTAGATGATTCAGGGACTACATCTGATCATCTCTATCACTTTACGACAGATGTATACCTGTGTGAGCTGAGTTTTGACTTTTAATCATTATCAACGATGTCATTGACTATCCTTCTTGTGAAGACTGGGTTGGGCTTGGGCTCGAGAGCTGGAGCCAAACTATGATTGATATCTTTGGTATATGTTTGGGAATATACCTATGTATAGTTGGATAATACTTTGTGATTGTATAGTTCTTTTGTGGTTTATCCTTAGTAGATTATTAGAGAACTTCGGGGGTTCCGGGGTCCCTACTGAGTATTGTATACTCACCCCTGCATGGGCTATGCCGGCTATATGTTGTGTTGGATTCATACGATAGAAAATAATGATCGAGGAGGAGGTTTGTGTAGTTGGACGGTACCCGGAGCTGGACAACTTGCCTAGACGTACATGGAGCGGGTAGCCAGACCTAAGGTGCTAATGAGGCCATCTGTACCCACCCATTAGGTGGGATTCCACGAGGACAAATCAGTGGTTGTTATTTACTTTACTGTAGTTCTAATAGATTTTCAGTTGTACTGTACTTTCTGTTGGGATTATATTTCCAGCCCCTATCCTTTCAGCACTTACTTTTGTATTCAGTATTACTTAGTGTTTTCTTCTATTGCATACTCAGTTGTGTTTGTTTACTTCTATAATGGTAATTCTTACTCTTTCTATCATGATTTACAACATTGGTTCTAGTTTCTTTCCCTTGACCTATAGAATCCTGGCTTAGGGTAGTCACGACACAGGCCCCGAGGATGGGTCGTGACATAAATACATTAAACATAAAGTTTCATCCTTTAATGAATTTTCAATAGTAAATCAACTTTTTTTTCTAAATGATCAGTATTCAAATTGATTTTTTGAAACCTCAATTAGTAGATTCAATTTCTTGAGAATCAAATAATCCATATAATATTAACTATATGTACCTATTATTCTAAAACATTAACAAAATCTAAAATCTTAAGGGTAAGTTAATAAAATTATAAAAAATAAATAAACCATTATATGATGAAAAACTATATTAATCACCTAAATTCCATAATATTTCTAAAAGTTCAATATAGAACATTCAATAAATAAGTATTATTAAAATTATAGGAAAAAACCAATATTATTATTTCTACATAATCTTATATTATTAAAAAAATGGTTCATGTCTTTTGAGATAATATTATCAAATTGATCACCAAATTATTTTACATTTTTTGTTTATCTATAAAACATATTTTTCCATAATTATAATAACATTTATGTATAAGGTGGTTTAAATAAATTATATTTTTTACAAACCAAGGCATCACATATTGATGTGGTAGGCGATGCACCGTTTTCACCCTTCCGTTGTGAGTTCATTTCATATGGCCTTTCTTGACATGAATGGTTGTCACACATCCTACAAATTGTAATTTTTCTTAAACTGTATTAATAGAATCCTTATAAATTTATAAAAATCTCAAAAACATAATTAACCACAATTTTCATTGCATATCCATGATTTTACATCCCAAAATTTAAAACACATTATTTCATCAAAAATGAATGCCTCCAAAAATACCATTTGTTATATTAAAATTTTATAACTGAAAACATTATGTGGGGTTTCTATGACACATAAATTTTGATCAACATGAAAATTATAATCTTATGATGTTATAACAAAATATTACGAAAAAATCCAAATATCTAATGTTTTATAAAATATACTCTAATACCAATAGTAAAGACATAGCACCAAAACATTAGATATTATAGCTAATTTTAAAATAATAAATAAAAAAAATTCCCAATGAAATTTTTTGTTATAATTTAATTGAATTAAGACATGAAATTTCATATTGAACACATACATCACATGAAGAAAATTCAATTCATTATATATTTATTACACAAAACTATGGATACATTAAAAAAATCGATGTTTCCATTAATAAAAAATATTCCCTATCATTCCCTTGAACTTATACTTATACCAAATCTCCCGAAAACCCAATGAGTAATATTTGAGCAATTAAAATGAGAAAAGAAGCTCTGTAAGTGAAATAATTGAAATGAAACTTTTAGTCCCATGAAAACTAACGAAAATATCTCCATAAAAACATACATTTTTACCCTAAATTGGAAAGCATCATACAAATAGATCATTATTTTAAATTTTTAAAATAAAAATATTTTCAGAAATAATTATAAGAATTAATTTAATATATATATGTTGGTGACATGGGATATCATTATAAAAAAATTTAATTACCACCCATCATTTTCATATAAAAAATACCCATCATTAGATAATCACGTAACTACCCATAAGAGGTCAATAAATGATTATAAATTCAAATGATATGATAGATTTCAATTTCCATCATGTAAATAAAAAATTTTATTTACACTAATAAGGAATCATTTTATGTTATTTAAATAATAAAGTGATTTTTAAAACATTTTTTATTTAAATGAATACACAGAATATAGAAACAATTGTATTCTTTTCATTTAAAATATTATTTTTTTAGTGGCATACATATACGAAAAATGTTATATGGTGGAGAATAATTTTTCCCTATATATGTTAAAAACAAAATTCCATATTTCATTTTTAATGATTGAAAAAATATCCATATATAAAAAATAAAATGATTTCTTTTTAAAATGCATTAAATGAAATTAAAAAATATACATAAAATTTCATTTCCAATTCATTTATTTAATAATAATATATATTTTATCAATAACAATAACATGGAGGAATATATTTTTAAAATAAATCTTTAATCATTTGTAGGTTTATTTTTATTTCAAAGAGTCACATACCACTATAAAACCTATGAATCAAACACCATGAAGGAATAAAATTTATAGAAACATTAATATTGTTATAACAAATAAATTCTGGATATAATAAATAAATAGTAATTTTTATACAAATCATAAATGAAATTGGGTTTATAAAATTAGTATATGCCTCAATAAAAGTAGATTGAACGAATTCCCTTAACACTACTTCGACTCATCATCTAAAATATTAATATACCTAAATAATTAAAATTAGATAATTATAAAATATCATTATAACCTTATTTAATATTATTATTCCTTTTATATATAAATTAGTTTAATGTTAAATATATTAATAAATTATTCAAATTCATGTCGAACGTTTTGATGATATTCGATACTTGAGTCCAAAATACATTTTTTATGATGTCAGCAGTCAATTTGGTCATCAGTACATCATCTCTAGAAAAATTTTCATGAAATTATAATAAAAAATATATATATATTATAAATCTAAATATATTCATTAATTATGATTATGAATAATGACGTACGATATAATTGTGAAGACGGTAAGCTGTGCATATGCATGAGTAAAGTTTTAATTTTTCAATGATCTTTTGTTGAAAGAAAGTAAGATTATTTATTTCTTTAGATAATGATAAAAATATAATTAATATCATAGTATTCATTAATATATATATATATATATATATATGTCATCAATGTGATATGGTGATGTGAAAAAAATCACATCTCTTTATGGGGGTGAGCGTTCACACCAACGGACAACTGACGTTATCATTATTCTGTTTATAGAAAGGTAAGAACATAAATGATATAATAACATTAAAAAATTACATATTATCATTAGAAAATGATAAATAATTAATGAAAATAATTCATAAACATTTAATCCACCTTTATTAATAGTCATCATAGATGGTGATTGAAAATGTGTTATGTCTGTTAGCGAGGTAGCAGTTCACCATACGCATGAATGATAATTGTTTTCCAATTTGATTGTAGTGGTGAATGATTAATGTGATGATGTTTATATAATAAAATATTAGTTTACTTAGGATACTGTATTTATTTTTTCATCATAGATAATAAAGATTTTAGCGAGTCTCAAGAAGAAAATTCTAGAAACACTAAATTAAAAACAATACATTTCACCAGACAATCTCCTATGCATAACACCTAAAAAACACCAAGGGAGCTATTATTCCTAAAATAATACTACTATAAATTGTTTAGGGATTATAATAAGGCATTTGGGGAGTTATTTTTACATCAAAATATTTATCTATATTTTAGGAAATGAGGAATAAGTTCCCCTTTATAAGAGAGGGGATGAGCCCTCTTTCAATTATTCTAAATATATAAATAATAAAAAATAATTTTATATTACAAAAAACAAAAAGTGAAATATATGTACTATTTTATGTTTTTAGTAATAGATACATTTATTCAATGAAAATTATATGGGTTCTTTAAAATTTTTAATCATTAGAATTTCATTTTAGCTATTATGTAATATTTTTAAATCTTACAACTACAACATGTGTTTTTACAGCTGTTGTAATTGTAACTATTGTTATTATAAAATGTGAAAATAACCAAAAATGGATCATTAATGAAATTTAATGTAAAGACCTAGAAATTTTATGGAAATATATATTTTTTAAAATACATGGATTTTTACGAGTCTGTGAAATTTTAAGGCATTAGATTCCAAGTCCTTGTGTTCCCATAATCAATTTCTGATGTTTTGTTTTGGTACGTTTAGAAAACGTACGAGCAGGTCTTTATAACTTTTGAGCAGGTGCTAGGAACTGAAATCTGAGGGCACAGTTGAACTCACAAAACTGATATTCACTTAAGAAGACTCTCACATCGACAGTTGTGAGTCGAGGATAAATGTTATTTTTTGGGATTTCATAAAAAAATTAAAGGGTAACACATTATTTTTCTTGAGATGCCATGAGAGTGTGGGTAGTTTTAACCTCCACCTGGGAGTTTTTGGTGGGACTGACACACCCCGACCTCCCATGAGAGGTTATGGGGGTGGTTCCCACCCATGCATAACCTCCCGTGAGAGGTTACAACTTGTGGACCACCCGAGACCCATAACCTCTCTATTAAACGATAGGGATGGGGACCACCCGACCCCTATTGATGATGGAGGATAAATCCTCCCACCTCTTTATCTTTAATGAGGGAGAGGATCTTACCATTCACCTAATTAAACGTGACACCTCTCACAAATGTAATTAGGTGGGGCCCACTCATTTAATTCATCAAATTTGAATTATGTGCCATCATAAGAATAAGAAAAATCCTCGTATTATTTTAGTTGGAATAATCTTATTTTTGGTGGAGGAATTGAGAGGAAAGAAAGAGAGAAAAGTTCCAAACAAAGAACGCAGAGAACACGAAAAATGTGAAGAACACCGACGACGCTCTATCTTCTTCGACTCCTTCCCCGAACGATTATCGATCGACCCTCCAAAACGTCGTCAACAAAACAACGCAACTCAGAATTGATGACGTGCAGCGGATGCGATGAACGACGGTCTCCTCCACCTACCTTTTGCGATTTCGTCAACAAACAATGAGTGTTGAGAGACGAATCAGAAGGTATTGATTTTACCTTAAAGAAGCATTCCTTTTCTTTTATCATCTTCTTTTGAAAAGAATCGTTGTGAATTATTGTGATTAAAATGGTTTTTCATCGTACCATTGATGAAACAACTGCTATCACCATAAATGTGGAGGGTTCAGGCCATCATCACATGGCCCGACACCCTCCGTCGATTTTCTTGGTGGTGATATTCGAAGAAGATATTAAGTGAAGCTGAAGAAGACGAAGAACAAAGGCCGCGATACCCGCGGCCTCTTCAGATCGTGTTGCCCTCACGGAACCCTAGTGTTTCTGACCTGCCTGAATGCCGTCGTGCCCCACACAGCCTGCCCGGCATTGCCGGGGCCCATCCAGGTGCCGTCGGTGGCCTGCCCGACACCCTCGTCCCGCAAGTCCGCCCACCCCACACGTTTCCGGCTCTGTCGGCTCCCTGCACGGCGCTCAGGCATGCCTTCCCACCCCAGCGCGCTGCCCCATCCCACCACCGGTGCCCCAGATTGTTGCCTCGGTGCGCAGCCCACGCCCCCATCGGCCTTCCCGGCGCACTGCCCGGCTCCGCCGGCGCCATTCCCGGTGCCCCCAATGGCCTGCTCAATGCCCCCACTGCCCCCTGCCCCAGCCTGCCCGGCGCCCCCGGCATGCTGCCCGTGCCCCGACGCGCTGCCCTGGCAACCATCCCAGTGCCCCCATGTCCCCCTTCGGCGGCCTTCCCGATGCACCCGCGACCAGCCCAGTGTCCAGTCGCTCTGCCTACGCCCTGCGTGACCTGCCCACTGGCCTCCCACCCGACGACCTCCCAAGACGAGTCCCTCGGAGCCCTAGCCGAAGAGGTCCTAGAATTCGGGTCGAGCTGCATGCGTAACAGCATCCAGGTCAAACCACCCTCGCTATCCACTAGGCCAGGCCGAGTGGACTGGGCCGAACGTAATGGGGTGACCTTCCCTACGGGCCGGGTCAGACCCAGTGAGTCTGACCGGGTTGACGCAGGCTAGGACCTCCCAGACTGGATCCTCCCAGACTAGGTTGGGCCAAGTCAGTCCGACTAGGTCGGATAGTAATCGGGCCCACTAATGATCCATTTCTTCTTTGTCCATATCATTGGCACCAGAAGTCCATTTGAAGAATCGTCAGCAGTGATGGTAATCTCAATGAGAGACATTACCCTTGATTATACCCCATTAGAGTTCGAGGTTTAGTTGAGTTAGAGTCATGTCGGATAGCGCACGAATCTAACCGGGCCCCCGGGACTAAAAGGCAAATAACTCACAAACCGGGTGTCTGATTGACATATCATTTATTGCATTGAGACTCCGATGATGTGATAGTCCTTTGTGATACTTCTATGTGATACTTCTTCACACATGGAGTATAGACTTATAGCTCGTGTAGAGGAACCTCCCGGTGATGAGTGAGCAGATTTTAAAGACCTAGTTGCTGGCTAAAACATGACGACTACTGACCGATCGACTCAGAGTGTTTCAGATGGCCTAGTGGGGAGCGCTTTGTTGTAGCAGCAGACCCACGGTGGAGGAGCACTTGGTTGTAGGAGCAGACCCTCGGTACATGACCGAAGGATACCTCTATAGGCTATACGGGGGAGCGCTTGACTATAGTGGAAGACCCAAGGTCGGGATAGCCACTGTGTGAGGGAGATAGGCCCACAGTACTCGAAAGGTGGAGTACCTCAGAAGTCGAAGGTCATTGGGAAGCACTTGGTTGTAGTGGTAGGCCCATTGTACTCAAAAAAGGTGGAGTTCCCCAGCAGCTGTGGTTTCGACATAATGAATAAAAATCTTTGTTTGAGATGAGTCTTTGGATTTTTTTTCTCTTGATTGATATGGGTTACTAGACAACATAGGTATATGTATGTGAATATACCAATTTAATGGTTATCAATTGATTTCATACATTGTGGTTTATCCTTTTTGGATTTTGTGAGACCTTATGGGTATTGATTTCCCTACAGAGTATCGTTATAATCATCATAGAACGGGCTATGCCCTCAACCCGTTGTGTTGGATGCAGATTACAGACAACGCTGAGGGTGGCTGAGAGCGCCAGGACTGAACGGTACCCAGAGGTGGACCTTACGACGAGCTAGTACATAGAAGAGTCTGAGAGACGTGGAGTACTGAGGTGCCCAAATATACATTCCCATCTAGTAGGAACTTGGTAGGATGATCCAGGAGCATCTCTTTACCTTTTAGCTGTCCGTCCCTTTTTTAGTTGTACTTTTACTTTACAGTTGGGCGTGTATTTCTTGACCCATTTTACTTTCCAGCACACTTTTTGTATACAGTTTTTACATAGTGATTTACTTCCAGTTGTGTACTCTGATGTGTTTGTTTATAGTTACAATAGAAATGCCTTTCCATTTTAGGGATATGCACATTTGGTTCTTGTCACAAGCCCCTAGCCTATGGAAGGCGATCATGGTGTAGCGACGACATGGGCCCCAGGGGACGGTTCGTGACAAATTTTTATTGTAGGAGTCGGTTCTACCACATAACATAGAACACTGATATTTCTTTTATGTGAATCAATAGTGTTAAGGATAATAAGTGGGGTTTCCAATTTATGGAGTCAAATGTTGGTTTGGGTGGCCGATGTATCCATACACTAGTACCCAGACTTCTGATTTCCGACTCAGTGCATGAAAACACTGATTGCATGTGTGTTTTCAAAATATTTTCTTTAATTCATCTCAATAAGATCATCTCACTACATATAGTATTTTGGCCATGTCACATCAGTTTATTTCCAGATCCCCCCCATGGATGACCTGTTAGAGACCTGAGAGTCATACGTACTGACAGCCCACTGAGTGACGAGGCCTTGGTACACAACCCTCATCTAGTTGAGACACTAGCAGAGGCAGCAATGGTACCACTCCCCATTGGGCCACAAATTCCACCAACATAAATATTAGTTGATGTAAGCGGCTTGAGAACGTTGCATGAGTTCTAGTATAAGAGGCCACCCAATTTCAGGGGAGAGATGGACCCACGGGTGGCAATGGATTGGATGGAGGCTGTGGTGAGAGTCTTTGGGCTAGTAGGGACACCACCATACATTATGGGGATCCTTGTTGCCAGCCTCTTTCAAGAAGCAGCAAGAAGATGGTGGGTCATGATGCTCTAGGTTCATGATGAGGCGAAAATTCTCTGGTTATACTTTGAGAGCCTGTTCTGGGAGGAGTTTGTTCCTGTGACCCTACTAGTGGTATGGATATTGGAGTTATTGCATCTATTGAAGGGTAGTATGCTGGTGGTGCAGTAATCAACGAGGTTCACCGACATCTCGTGCTACTACACTGATATAGTACGTGACCTACTCTTTAGGGCCTATACCTTTGAGCAGGGACTCAGGCGAGAGATCATAGATTCTATGTTCTCACTTTGCATCACGACGTAGAAGGGGGTGTTGGAGCGAGAACTCATAGTGGAGTGTTTTTTTATGATTAGTTACCAGCAGCGAGACCCACCACTTGCCAACAGGCAGCGGTGTATTCTGAAGCTGGAATTAGATAGATGACGAAGAGGTCCAGTAGGTCCAGAACTATAGCTGGTCGATCGGATGACTCATCATCGGATGTCTGAGGCACCCGGGTGGAGACAGACCTGCCAGGAGTGGACAGTGTTACTCATGCGCCGGACAGGGTCACATGGATCATGACTATCTGACCCCCCACACTAAAGATCAGTAGATAGTTGAGGGACATCACAGGAAGAGGCATATGTTCGATCGAGGTGGATGTGGAAGAGGATCTGGACATGCAGCTGGTAGTGGATGATGTTTTGAGGTGGTACTGCCTCCTCCACCAAGAGGTCCACCCCGACCACTGGGAGTGGGTGGATTGGGGAGAGCACATCTATAGGCAGCTGAGGCCTACGATCATGGTTCTCCAGAGATGATTTGAAGGTAGGATATGTGTATATTCCATGTTAATTGCAGTTTTTATAGACATAGGTTACAGTCACTCTTTCATTTCCACATCCCTCGTTCGGAGCTCAGTGATTCTGAAGGAGCCGTAAGTTCGATCCTTATGGCTATAGACTCTTACGGGAGTGGATTCGATGAATACACACTAGTTCTGATAGTGTGAGTTTACTCTAGGAGGCAAGAGTTTCATCTGGGATATAATAGTAGAGGAATCGAGGCCGTACGATGTCATCTTAGGTATGGAATGGTTATCTACAGTCCATGCCCAGATTGAATGTATTAGAAAAAAATTGTGGTGTGTTCGCATAGATGGGACCAGGTTTACCTTTAACAATGAGAAGGTAACATTTGAAGCACAATACGAACTTACTAAGAAGATGTTGCAGCCATTCACTCACCAGTTGGCTTGCCTTACCCTTAGAGCAGTTGATGTGGAGAGCCTGACTTATCCTATAGTGGTGGACCAGTATGCAGATTATTTCCCTGACAATGTCCCAGGACTACCTCCTCGTAGGGAGTTGGACTTATATATTGAAAGTACCCTGGGAAGACACTGATATCTACTCTTTAATATCATATTTATCTCGCTGAGCATCGTGAGTTGTGGGTATAGGTGGAGGACTTGAAGGGAAAGGGATTCATTCGGCCTTGTGTTTCTAACTGGGAAGCCCTGATTCTGTTCACCAAGAAGGTGGATGGGAGCTTGAGGTTTTGTGTCAAATACTGTCGCCTATACCAGGTGACCATGAAGAACAAGTACCCACTCCCGATGATTGATGGTTGCTTTGATCAGCTAAAGGTAGCTCAGTGGTTCTCGAAGATAGACCTCTGATAAGGCTGTCAACAACTCAGAGTTCGAGAAGAGGATGTGCATAAGACATCCATAAAGTGTGGTTACAGCCACTACGTGTTCATGGTTATGCCCTTCGGAATAACTAACGCTCCAGAAGTGTTCATGAGTCTCATGAACAGGATCTTCTAGACTTACCTTGATCGCTTTGTCGTAGTTTTTATCGACGAAATTTTGATCTACTCGACTACTGAGGAGGAGCATACCTACCATTTACGGGTAGTACTGAACACACTCTGAGATCACCAGCTTTATGGTAATCACTCTAAGTTCCAGTTCTAGATCCAAGAGGTGCACTTCATGAGACATGTTATCTCGGAGGCTGGAGTTGCAGTGGATCCGGTGAAGATCGAGACAGTACTTCCTTGGGAGCCACCCATGAGTGTGACGGAGGTACGCATTTTCTTGGGCTTGGTTGGATACTACCATAGATTCTTTCCAGACATATCCAGAGATACAACACCATTATCATCATAGATAAAGAAGGGGCTACCCTTAGTGTGGTTAGAGAGATGATAGTAGAGATTTTAGGAGCTGAGGCAGAGGCTTACTAGTGCCCCCATCTTGAGGCTTCCAGAGGAAGGTGTAGGGTACATAGTTTACTAGGACGCATCGAGGACCGGACTTGGGTGTGTCCTGATTTAGGAGAGAGCAATGATCACATATAGTTCTTAGCTGCAGAGATATCATGAGCAGAACTACGCTACCCATGACCTGGAGTTAGCATCAGTGGTCTTCTCCTAGAAGATGTGGCCGCACTATCTTATGGGAGTCCATTTTACCGTGTAATCTGATCACAAGAGACTCAGGTATATATTCAATTAGAAGGACATGAAAGTGAGATAACGAAGATGGATCGAGTTCTTCCAGGACTATTATTTCGAGATAGCCTATACTCTAGGGAAGGGGAACGTTGTAGGAGATGCTCTTAGTAGGAGATCAGATATATAGATTGTAGGAGAAGTGACAGAAAATCTATAAACTTTACATATATCCTTTGTGGATAGGGAAGTAGAATCATTCCTAAAGTCTCTTATGGTCACTCCCCCACTCCTTCAGCATGTTAGGGAAGCGCTACTTGGTGATGCTTACTGCGAGACACGACGTGCTCAGATACCCTCGGGACAAGCACCTGATGGATTTTATAAATGTGGGGAGCACGTCATTCATTTTAGAGGACATACCATGGTACCGGTATCACTTCAAGAATAATTTCTGAGGGAGTTCCACACACCCCGTTTTGTGATACATCCAGAAGTAGTGAAGATGTATCAGGACCTCTGAAAAAAGTAGTAGTGGTGAGGTATGAAGAAGGTGGTAGCTGAGTATATTTCACTGTGCCTCACCTGTCAGCAAGTGAAGGCTGAGAACCATGTAGCAGTAGGCATGGTTCATCTCTTAGAGCTCCCAGAGTGGAGTGGGATGGGATATCCTTGGACTGAGTGATGGGTCATCCTCATACATCCAGGAGTCACAATAGGATTTGGGTGATCGTCGACTGACTCACCAAGTCATCCCACTTCCTACTGATCATAGAGTAGGGCTCAGTTAAGAGATTAGGACGCCTCTACTTGCAGGAGATTGTGCGTTTTCCTAGAGTACCTACTTCTATTGTCTCTGACCATGATGCATGTTTTACATCCTAGCTATAAAAGGGGTTGTAGGAGGCTTTCGGGACACATCTTCACTTGAGCACCGCCTTCCATCCCCAGATGGATGGTCAGACTAAGCGGACCATTCAGACACCCGAGGCCATGGTCTGTGCATGTGTCCTCGACTTCAGTCATAGTTTGGAGGATCAATTTCCTTTTGGGTAATTTTCATATAACAACAACTATCACTCCACGATCGGTATGGCACCTTTTGAGGCCGTGTATGGTTGAACTTGCAGATCGCCACTGTACTGAACAGACTCAGGAGAGTCAGCACTAGTGGGACCAGAGATGGTATGGGCTACCAAAGAGAAGGTGCAGATCATCCAGGGGTGGATGAAGATTGTACAGAGCAAGCAGAAGTCGTATGTTGACAAGAGATGGAGAACTCTCGAGTTAGAGGATGGAGACAACATCTTTCTATCGGTCTCACCTGAATGAGCTCTACAGATATTTGGTCGAGGTGGAAATTTATCTTAGAGATTCGTCAGACCTTTTCAGGACCTCAGCAGAGTAGGTGAGCTGGCTTACTGCCTAGCTGTACAACCAATGTTCCACCAGGTGTGTGACGTCAACCACATATGTCAGCCGAGGAGGTACGTGCACGACCCTTCCCACATCATTTACTATGGGGAGATGGACATGGAAGATGTTGTGACATTCAAAGAGGTTCTAGTGGATATTGAGGATCAACAATCTCATGTCCTTTGTGGACATTAGATACCTCTAGTACGCATTCGTTGGCAGCATGGGATCCTCCAGGAGAGCACATGGGAGCGGGAGGCTCAGATGCAATCTCAGTATCGTCATTCGTTCCCTTAGTGTGAGTAGTAGATTATGGGGACATAAATCCTTGAGGTGGTTAGAATGTAAAGACCTAGAATTTTTGTGGAAATTTTTATTTTTAAATACATGGGATTTTTACATGTTTGTGAAAATTTACGACGCTTGATTCCGAGGCCCGGTGTGTCTCGAATCAATTTCTGAAGTTTTTTCGGGTTCATTAAGTAAACATACGAGTGGGTTTTTATAATTATTGAGACAGTTCTTGGAACTGAATTCATAGGGCACCGTTGAACTCACAATGCCGGTATTCTCTTAAGAAGACTTTCACTTCAATGACAGTGAGTTGAGGATCAATGTTAGTTTTTAGGGTTTCAGAAAATATAATAAAATAATGTGTAACGCTTTTTTTTAGCCACAATGTGAGTGTGGGTAGTTGGAACCTCCACATGGGAGTTGATGGTCAGACCACCAAATTCCAACCTTCTATGAAATATTATGGTGGTGGGGACCACCTGAGCATAACCTCCCATGATAGGTTACGACGTGGGGACCACCCGAGACACATAACCACTCTATTAAATGATAGGGGTGGGGACCACCCGACCCCTATTGATGATGGAGTATAAAACCTCCCACCTCCCCCTCTTTAATGAGAGAGAGTCTCATTCCATCCAACTAATTAAATGTGACACCTCTCACAAATTCAATTAGGTGGGGCATGCACATTTAATTCATAAAATTCAGATTATGTGCCAACGTAATAATAGACAAAGACTCCTATTATTTTCATTGTCATAATATCCTTTTTGGTGGAGGCTTTGAAGGTAAATCATGGGAGAAAATATCTTAACGAAGAACAGAACGAACAAAGAGAATGTCGGTGACACTCTTTCTTCTTTGACTCATTTCCTGGTCACCTACCGATCAACACATTGAAATGTTTTCATCGAACCAAAACAGCTCAGAATTAAGTACATGGGTGAACAGAACAAAAGATGTTCTCCTCCGACAACCATTCGTGACTCCGTCAACAAACGACAAACGTCGAGTGATGAATCAAAAGGTTGGGGATTTACCTTATAAGGTATTCCTTATATTTTCTCATCTTCTTTTGAATGGAATTTTTGTGAAGTTTTGTGATTAAAATTGTTGTTGATTGTACCTTAGATGAACCAACTACTATCACCATAAATGCAGAGGGTTTGGGACAACCTCACATGGCCGAACACCCTCCCTTGATTTTCTTTGTGGTGATATTCAAAGCGTCAATGAAGTCACGGTGATGAAGATGAGGAAAAAATGCCACGCTACCCGTGGCCTCCACGAATCGCGCTGCCCTTGCGGCACACTGGTGTTTCTGGCCTGCCGATGCGCCACCGCGCCCAGCGCCGCCTACCCAGCACCCCCGCACGTCTCCTTGCGCGCCCCGTGCACTTCATGGCTCCATCGGCACCCTACACGATGCCCCGGTGAGCTACATGCGCCCCCGCATGCTGCCCCAGTGCACTGCCCGGACCCCAATGCACTGCCCCGACGCACTTTTCGGGCCCCCGACAACATATCTGGCGTCCCTGTGCACCCCGTGCACTGCCCGGCTCTACTGGCGCCCTGCCTGGGGCCCTCGACGACCTGCCCAGCTTCTCTATGGCCCCCTGGCATGGCCTTCGTGGCACCCCCGACGTGCTGCCCATGCCCCACTGCGTGTCCCCGGCGTGTTGCACGGTTCCCCAACGCCCTGCCCAGAGCCCTGGTGACCACCTACCACGGCCTTGCTGGTGCACCCGTGACCTTCCCATCTTCCGATCTGCCTACCTGCGCCCTGCAAGACCTGCCCGATAGACTACTGACCATCGACCTCCCGAGCTGTGTCCCTCACAGCGCTGGCCGAACCAGCCCCGACCATTGGGCCGAGCTGCCCGTGTGGCAGCATCCGGGCCGAACCTCCCTCACAGTCCACTAGGTCGGGCCCAACAGATTAGTCCGAACATAACAGGATGACCCACCCAATGGGCTAGGTCAAATGAAGCGATTCTGACTGGTTCAGACCCAGCGAGTCTCACCGGGTTGACCCAGGCCGTGTCAGCCCGGACTGGGTTGGGCAGATTCGATCCGACCGGGTCAGACTAGAACTAGGCCCACTAATGAACCATTGCTTCTTTGGACATATTTTTAGCACTGGACATCCATTTGAAGAACCGTCAACTGAAATGGTAATCTTAATGAGAGAGAGTCCCCTTGAGTATACCCCAATAGAGTTCAGGTTATTGTTGAGTTACAGTCAGGTTGGGTTGTACACAAATCCAACTGCACCCCGCAACTAAAATGATAATAACTCACAGACCGTATGTCTGATTGACGCAACATCTTTTTCATTGAGACCCCTATGATGTGGAGGTCCTTTATGATACTTATACATGAGACTTCATGACACATGGAGTATAAAATTGTAGCTGGTGGAGAGGACCCTCCGGGTGACGAGCGAGCAGATTCAAGGGTACTAGTAGCGAGCTGGGATTTGACGATAGCTGACCAATCGACTCGAAGTGTTTTGGATGGCCCAGTGGGGAGTGCATGGTTGTAGTAGAAGACCCACGATAGAGTAGCATTTTTTTATAGTTGCAGACCCGCGGTACTCGACAGAAGAAGTAATTATGTAGGCTATGAGGGGGAGCTCCTGGTTGTAGCGGCAGACCCACGGGGGGGAACGACACTGTGTGAGCGCAGAAGCCCAAAAGTACTCGGTAGGTGGAGTAACTCAACAGTCCAAGGTTAGTGGGAAACACTTAGTAGTACTGGAAGATCCACTTTACTCGACAGAGGAGGAGTTCTCCAGGATCTGTGGTTTCGACATCGTGAATAAAAATCCTGGTTTGATTTGAGTCTCTAGCTTTTGTGTCTCCTCTTGATTGAGATGGGTTACTAGATAACATAGGAATATGTAAGGGCATTTACCTAAGTAATGATTATTCTTTGATTTCATACATTTTTATTTATCCTTGTTGGATTTTGTGAGACCTTGAGGGTCTCGGGGTCCCTATTAAGTATCGTTATAGTCACCCCTACATAGGCTATGTCTGCACCTCGTTCTGTTTGATACTGATGATGGACAACCCTGACAGAGGCCAATAGTATCCAGACTGGATGGTACCCGGAGGGGGACCTAACAATGAGTCGGTACATAGAGGAGTCTGACAGATTTGGAGTGCTGAGGTGGCCATCTATACCTACCCTTCTGGTATAACCCTGAAGGATGATCCAAGAGATTCTCTTTACCGTTCATCTGTTTTTTCATTTTTCATTTGTATATGTACTTTACAGTTGGGATTTTATTTCCAGTCCCTTTTTACATTCGAGAACATTTTTTGTATATAGTTTTTACATAGTGATTTACTTCCAGTTGTGTACACTGATGTGTTTGTTTACCATTATAAAGGCAATTCCTTCCCAGTTTAGGGATATGCACATTTAGTGATAGTCGCCCGGAATAGGCCTATTGAAGGAGGGATTGGGGTAGTTATGACATGATCCCTAGGGGATGAGTCGTGACATTTAATCCTTATCAAAAAAAATTGGCATGATTTCATGTTTTTATGATTTTTATGTCATTTATGAAAATGTTAATAATTTAGAGATATTTTTTTTTTCAAATTTGACATTATTCATTACATGTATTTTTATATGTATCATATCAACATTATATCTAAAAAAACACATTTAAATTCTCCAAAACAAGCTAAAGTAATCTATGAAATTTGTAGTTGAAATTTTTTTATTTCAAATTATATATTTTATAAAATATTTAAGGATATTTATTGGATATTTTCATTAATTTAATAATAATTATATCATCATTATAAATTATTTTAATTTTCTAATTTTTTCCTAAAAATTTAATATAAATTTACATGATGGATAATAAATTGATTAAATTCAAAATAAAATTTATAATTGAAAAAATCCCTTATATGAATACTTGTTAACAAAGTTCACGTGTTGAATAAAAAAGATTGACAAAATTCACTTTTGATTATAAAAAATACTATATATTGATCAAAGTCATCCAAATTTTATAATAATCTAAGAAAACATGAACAAAGAATATTTTTTAAAAAAAATAATCAAATAAAATTACCCTAAATATTATTATAATTTATTACAATTTATAATATTATTTTTACCATTAATCACAAGATTTACCATTAACCATGGTAAAATTTTATTTACTACTCATATTATATACAAATTAAAGGGAAATACTTAGTAATTTCAGATAAAATGATTCAATATAACGAATCCAATTTCCAAAATTGAAGAAATAAAATTTCATAAAATTAATTTAATATATATCATGTAGATTGAATTAAAGAACATGTTTTTATGGTAAAAATGTTCAACCGAATGAAATGTGTTTATATCCAAAATCAACATGAAATTGATTTCAATTTACTAAATTGTTTTATAGTATATAATATTAATCTAATTATACATTAAAAATCAAAAATATAATTAACATTATTAATTATTTTTATGAAAAAGTTGTTTTTAGTCAAAATTTAGTAATTTTTAAGATTTATTGAAACATTAATCTTATAAGAGAGGAAAAAAATCCTTAAATGTTAATTATTATATTCATATTAAAATTAATACATTTATTATATATTTTATATTTTATAAAAGTTTAAAAAAAATGGTTTATAACCAGTTTTCCTTTAAATGGTAGAGAAAGATAATTTTTAGAAAAATAATTCTTTTATACAAGAAATTGGATTTGTTTATACATAATATCTAGAATACGAAAATGATTTATTATCAACATTGTATTATATATATTATATATATATTTTTAATATAATCCTTGAAGAGTAACATTGATAATTTATTTTTATAAATGACTGTTGATCACATTTTAATAATTTTTTAAAGAAAATAATTTGTTTTTAATTTAAAATTTATTTTACATTATTTTATAATTATTTTCTCAAGAATTATATATTCATTTGTAAAACATATTTTAATTCATTATGTAACTCTTTTCATATTCTTCAGTCTATTGGCAAGGTTATAATGGTAACATTTAAATAATAATATTTATCTTTTCAAATAAGCTCAATTTAGGATATCATATATGATAACAAAAATAATATTATGTTTTTCAAAAATCATGGGATGTTACATACCCTTTTCAGAGTTATTAATCATTGTAAAATATGTTATAAAACCATGTCTACTTGTAGTGTCAAACATGTTTGTTTTTTTAGGAATGCCCACAAAATCTCTACATTAAGAAAATTGCAACATGTATATCTACTCATATCATTAAATTATATCAATAGGTGATGTTCTCTAATTTATTTTCACTAAATCTAGTTCCCATGGGTTCTATTATGCTTTCTATAATGAAAACTATAACAACCCCATCACCAGTAGCCTGGAGATGGTTCCTTACATTTTAACATTATCCTAGATACGTGATTCAAATATCAAAGGGAAAAATAGTTTAGC
This sequence comes from Viscum album, assembly GCA_963277665.1. NCBI lineage: Eukaryota > Viridiplantae > Streptophyta > Magnoliopsida > Santalales > Viscaceae > Viscum > Viscum album. Next base: position 837,085,772 of record OY728164.1, on the reverse strand, counting down.
ATCTTCAGAATTCCATATATCCAACATAACTCCCATAATATATCTGGAAAATAAAAAAATTAACAATGAGAACATCATTTCAATAATTCATCTTAATATCTCAAGTAAATGAAAAAATTACTTATGATATCAAATTCATAGTAAGTTTTTTGTACAATGGAATATATTATGAATCAATAATCAAAATGAATACGACAATGTAGATAATTGAATACATATTCCTCATTAATATCTAGAAAAGTGTAATTTCCTGGTTCCAAAATCCATCCAGAGGCTCCCTATACTCGGTTGTTCACATGGCCTCATGCACATTTCCCCAAACCCAATAAGTTGTAGAATACTAGTGAGGGCCTTGGGTGTGAATGTGGGGAAACTATGCCCTCATTGGTAGGGTCACAAAATAGAAATAAATAGATTACAATAGAAGAGGTAATAATAATACCATGCAATAGTAGACATTGGAAGACTAAAAGAAATAAATATATGTAGAATATATATAAATGATGCATGATACATATAACTAATAAGTCAACCAAACATGTCACAAAGATGAAATACAATAAAAAACCAATTTACAATGAAAACAAACAAACTCCAACGTCATCACAAGCCTCATCTGGGTCCCATGGTCCCCATCCCTACAACAATCAAGTACTTAATGTGGAAGGATACTTTTCATTATCTATACATAAAATAATATACTATATTTGGGACCAAAATGAAAACCCAAAATAGGGGTGAGACTAATCCCATTCGGCCACCAACCAATATTCTATGGCTAAAAGTCAGTGAATATATATGGCAAGAAATAAGAAAAATGAAGAAGTAAGCATGGAAGTACTCAAAATTAAACAATCGTACAGCTCAATTTCATTCAATTTCACATAATAAATAAGTATATAATAAAAAAAAATATTTCTCTGGGAAGTACTCACATCCTAACCCCTATGTTTTAACCGAAACAAACACATGAAACACTCTAGGAAGTAATCATAGTCAAAACCCTCTAGTTATGAATTAGCAGGACTCTCTAAGGATGCACTGACTGTCTATTCTCTATGTGGTATCGTGTCTATAACTATATACACTCTAGGGAAGAACTAAATTCCCAATTACTCATATGGTCTCATTCTGAGAAACTATAAACACTCTGATGAAGTATATATGTCAATCCCCCCTAAGGTCTTGCAATGTAAAAGTAAACATACACTCTAGGGAAGCTCTCAAAGTCCATTCTATCTATAGTCCACTACATCAGGTTCTCATGGCCTATTGTAAGTCAAACCTACACAATGATATAAATGCATCCAATGTAAACATCAATAACTACTTGGCTCGAAAGTCTTTAGAATATCACATCATGTAAGATAAAATCACTCCATCATAGGAATACTTCGTTTGGAAATCAAAGCATCCTAATTGGAGAGGCTAGATCATTCGGTCACTAAAAAACATGCATGGGAAAAAAATCCATAGCATTGAAAAGATAACCCTATTCAAAAACGTAAATCCTCTACTCAATAACACAAGGCATAACATGAAATAATTGGGTTTAAAGGCATTAACACGCAATACCCCAAACAAGGGTATTGGGAATTTATTCACTTATAACTCAACGACTAACTACAGAAAGGCACAAACCACCTACCTTGGGGTTGTATGATCAATATACATGAAATAATTGCCTCAAATATTTCTATAACTCTATATATCTACACAAATTCTAAAAAATTTCAATCGATAATATCTCATGAAAGAGGAGAAATAAGGGAACGATGCTCAACAAGGTGGAAGAGATTTCTAGGGAGATTCCAATGAAATCGATGACGTTCTAATTAGAGATCAGATGAAGAGTCAGAGGCCCCATGAAGATTCACGTCGTACAAATGCTACTAGATGAGAAAGATGAAGAAGGAGGATATTCTGTTAATTAGATGATACCCCAGTCTGTTTAATGAAATAAAAAAAAAATTCATGGTATGTTATTTAAAAATAAACGACATGTATTATCCTTAACCGATTTCTATTTTGGACAGGGTCCAGGTCACCCCACACACCCATGTGTTCGGCCATTACACAGCCAACACAAAAAAACCCTCGACAACTAAGTACACGATGTGTACCTTTATGTACAAGATGTGTACTGCAAAATTTTATAGAAAATCATTTTTTCTCAACATAAAGAAAATAAAGACATAGCTAAAAAGAAGATCTGGTTTCTTTATAAATTCCCCCTTAAATAAATTTTTCACTAAATATCCCTAGAAAGGTGGCGTAGAAGAATAATTCTCGAACAGCTCTGACCATTGTGATCGTACATCGACCTCCCTCTCCCAAGTCTTGTCCTTTACCCGCTTGTGATGTCATAACACTCATACCAGAGAAACAGACTGACAACAGAAAACAATCACAATGAGATTCATAATCCGTATAGGATTCTTCTTGAATGATTCTTCCACATCTATATGGACCTCCTCAGGTTGAAAAACATGAGACATGTCTGAGATGTAACATCGTAGATGAGAATCATGAAAGATGTCTTGAATAGACAGGTACGTCTAAGCTAACTAAAACCAAATTGAAACCAGAGAAACCCCTTCAATAACCTCAATCATCCCGACGTATAACAACAAATGCTTGCCCTGTATTTTAATCCTCATGTGACCCAACCTCGGTGTGACATGTAGAAAAACCTGATCTTCGATCTCGAACTCCATAGGTCATCCTTGTTGATATACATAAAACGTATGTTGTGACTTTTTAGTATCTATCCTCTTCCAAATCAGTTTCCCTTTTTCCATGGTCTCCTGTTCAAGAAGAGGTCCCAGAATTGCTGCATGTCCTACCACCAACCCATATAGGGGTGATCAACATGGCCTACCATACAAAGACTTATAATGACCCATCTGAAAATTATCCTAAAGAATATTATTTACATACAACTACATAAGAGGTACGTGATTCTCCCAAGAACCTATAATGTCTAGGATGCATGATCGAAGCATGTCCTATACACCTGAATATTACAGTTGGACTATCCATCTAACTGGTGTTGGTAAGATATACCCAGAAGTACATGTGTAACCAAATCCCTCTATAGTCCCCGCCAGACCCAAGAATTAAAACATACATCCCTATCGGAAACAATTGAGTGTTGATCCCAATGTAGATGTACAACTTCCCATTTGTAAAACCTATTGAACTCATCATCACTGAAGGTCTCCTTAATAGGTAAGAAGTGATAATCCTTAAAGAGACTGTCAATGACAACAAATACTACACCATTTCTTCATGGTGACCTTAGTAAACATGTTACGAATCCCATTGCAATATCATTTAACATCATATCTGTTATGGGTAACATCTGCAAAAGAAATCCTGGTCATTAATGTTTCACGTTCACCTTCTCATCGGTGGAACATTGCATGAAAAAACCAAAAACAACTCTCTCAAAATCTGGACACAAATACTAATGATGCATATCTCGATACCTCTTGGTGACACCAAGACGAACTTCCCAATGTGAGGAATGAAATTACCACATCAGTACCTCACATATGATGACTGGCACCCACACACACCCATGAAAATGCATGATCTCATACTCCCTTATGATCTCTCTAGGAATAGGGTCCTCTACTGACACACCCTCCCATAGGAATAGGCCATTAGAGTTTGATAGTTGACTCATTAGCACTCGATTAAGTAGATTATAGTTAAAATATAAAGAAGAACGGAAAGTCTTCCCCTGTCTATCATGCACCTCCAAATGCATCTCAGAGAACAGAGCCATAAGCTACCAGTCGCTACTGGCCTCCTGAACTTATTGTTTCAGAGAACACCTTCTCAATGCATTAGCCACTGTTTTTTCATTCCTAGTCATATAGGCATGTTCGTAGTTAATGGACTGAAGGCACTCGACCCACCTTCGTTGTCTTAGAATAAGATCGCACTGAGTAAAGATATACTCGGGACTCTTGTGGCCTGTGAAAACCGTAAAATGCTCTCCCAATAGGTTGTGTCTCTAATAGCATAGGGCATGAACAACTACATCCAAATTGAGATCATTCATCAAGTAATTACTCTCATGTGTCCCCAATTACATAGTCCCGTACATAGTGACTCCTTATCCCTTCATAAGAACTACTTCCTACCTGATACTTGATGCATCACAGTATACAATATAGCCCCTATCTAAATCTGGAAATACTATTATATCTGTGGTAATAAACAACTTTTTTAGCACTGGAATGGATGAATTGAAAGAATCAGGCCACAATTACATCACACCATTCATAGTGAATCCCATCAGGGGTTCTACTAGGTCTGAAAAGTCATTTATGAATTGTCTTTAGTATCCAACAATCCCAAGAAAACTATGCAACTCAATGATGTTCTTTTGATGATCCCATGAAACTACTTTTTTTGCTATCATTGGGTCAACTAATTATCCTATCATTGAGATAACATGACCCATGAAGTGAACTTGGTCCATCAAATAGTGTCATTTTGAGAGCATAGAATATAACTGATGCTCTCTTAGTGTACTCAAAACGATCTCAAGATGTTTTTCATGGACATGTTGATTGTTGGAGTGCACCAAGATATCATCACCATAAACTACCACGAATGAATCCATGCATGTTTGTAACACTTGGTTCATCAGTTCCATGAAATATTAAGGCGTGTTCGTGAGACTAAACTACATAACCACATACTTTTATAGACAATAACTACTCAGAAAGGATGTAAGAAGTATATATGATTGTCTAACTCGAAACTGATGATATCCAGATCTCAAGTCAATATTTAATAACACCCATGCTCCTAAAATCTGATTAAATAGATCATCAATCCTCAGCAATGGATATTGGTTCATGACCATCAAGTGGTTTGGCTTCTGGTAATACAAAAAAAATTTGAATGGTACCATCTGCCTTTTTCAAAAACAGCTTGGGCTAACCCCACGGTGAATTAATGTGTTAGATGAAATCCTTTGCCTACAACTCCACCAAATTATTAATGAGCTCTGGTAACTCTAGTGAAGTCATCTTATAAGGAGTAATGGACACTAGTTTCACCCATGGAATGAACTCAATATAGAAGTCTACCTATAACTCTAGAGGAAAACCTGAAAATTCCTCAGAAAAAACATCACTGAAATAATCGACCATTGGAGGAATGTCCATATGTGAAGTCCCCTAGTCATCTAGATATAGACTAGAAATATGTGTTGTACCTCCTCCAAAAACATGATTCTTAGGTCTTGATCTGCCTGTCTGGACATCCCACTAACCCTTATAAAGAAACAATCCGCACTCTGGTGATCTAAATCTCATCCTTCTGTAATAACATTTGACATCTTCTTGGAAGGGAACTAACCAGTCCATTAAGATAATGACATCATGATCATTCATCTCTAAGACATAGTGGTCCCAAAATAAGTGACACCCATCATCCTTGAGAGGGAACTCCTTTTACTATTGTACACTAGTCGTTCATTTCCCCAACGGTTTGTCTAGTGTTAAGACATCAGAATATCAAATGCCAGAGATCCCAAGGCTCTCCACAACTGAAACAGAAATGAAACAATGGGTTGCCCCTGTATCGAAATGTGTAGAAGATAAATTGAAGAAACTAGAATATTTCCTCTAACTGTAGAGGGTTTGTGATCCTGCTCTTTCTGGGTCTGCTCAACAACAAACGATTGGCCTATAACGCAAAATTGTGGCCTTGTCTGAGCACCCTGAGTTGATCAACCTTGTTGTTGCTGAAATCCTGTAGACTGGAAACCAAGGTCGTGACCTCCACCTAAGCCTGAATGGACAAAAGAACTCTAGTTCACAGACCGATAAGAGAGTATTGTTGTTTCTTCTGAATGAGTAGTCATAGAAACACCCAGTCACCCACTACTGGTGAGAAGAACTTATACCACCATTGATGATGAACCATCACGATGAAAGAGCAACAATCATCTATGAATCTCGAGAAATGTGTCCTCATATGTCTGTCTATACCACACATGTAGCACACCACCAAACCACCAAAATAATTATTGCAACTACTTCAATCTCCAAGTGTAGACTCCCTACGGCGTATCCTGTTGTCAGCTTGAGGGTTACCAACTCTTGATGTCGAGCCCCCCTAGATCACAGCACCATAATCCCTCATATTTCATTCTATGATCAGAACCTAGTTTACTATAGTGGTAATCTAAGTCATCATGAACATGTTCACCTAAGATCAGATGTTGTGGCTGAGACCATCCTCCAACATCCTTGCCAAAAATAACTCATCACCTCCTGGGATGGGTGTGAATAACTATAGAAATATATATCATGAATAATACTTCATGACTGAAATAGTACACTAATCTAGAATCATTAACTCTCTAGCGTGATCAAACCACAATGTCTCAGTGTAGATGTAATCGTAGAAGGAATGTTGGAACTCATCCCAAGCCATAATATGTGGGCCTCCCACCCTAGATATCACATCCCACAATTTCATGGGGGAATCCCGAATCATATACATAAGGAGATTAACCCACTTCCTTGAATAAATATCCAGATAGTCAAATATTGATAGCATGGTATTTAACCATGACTCTAAAACCTGAGGTCCTCCGTCCTCTATGATGGTGGGAGGATTATCCATCCTGAAAACCTGTGTCAATTATTCCATTGAAGGGGAAAGAGGTTGTGCCCCTTGAAATGTTTGCATGAACATGATAAATCCCTCTCAGAACTATGTGTTAGAACCTATGTCTGGAATGGTGGATGGTACCAATATTCTCACTACAGGAGGATCTGCTGGAAGTACAGGATAATCCATGTTTGTTGTCTGATCACTAGCCTGTAATTGGTGTACCACCTGAGGACATCTCGGTGGCATGACTTTACAAGGTTAAGCACACACCTTCGATCAATATTATCAAGGAATGAAACATATAATTGAATGAAGGGAACAAGAGAATGAAATAATTCATGTTTTTAAAAACAAGGATGCATGGAGTGTATAACACCTACATGGTGTGCTCCCTTAATCCTTCAAATGGGCATGTACATATGCCAAACTGGTTGTGTAACTCTCCACACACATGGGGTGTTCTCCCAAGACAAAACATGTACTTGAATCACATTCCCCTGAATGATTTCCCATACAAAAGTATGCCAAACTATTCTCCTATAATTGGAGTACACGATGTGTCTATTCCATACACAGCGTGTACCACTTAGGATTCAACAACCCATGTTGTTAGTCATATGGTCGAACACACAACTGACTCTACATGACATGTTTATGCTAAACACAGCTTGTACAAGAATAATTTCCACATCCCAGTGTTTTTCTTTACATCACATTATTCAAGGGATATACTACACAACATGTTAAAGATTTAATAAATGTGTATAACCTATGTTTTATCCATCCGGGTCGTTAGTCACACAGGTGGACTTGTGGCCTACACAACACGACATATATATCTGGTACACAGCCTGTCCCTCTTAAGATTTACAAACCATGTGTCTCTTCCCACATAGCCAGTGACATGATTTGAGACTACACAACATGTACATAAGAAAAATTGTTACATCCCTTTTAGAAGGATACATGGTTTGTATTTATCATTACACACCGTGTACTCTTGTATTTTCCAAACAGTGTTCCTTAGAACTAATCTGGAACCAAAAAAACATTGAAATAATCATTAAAGTGTAAAATTCCAATATGTGAGGGCCCATTATCCCCACTAATCAATTCTTGGAATATTAAACATTTTATATACAAACATAACAACACAATGCTCCACAAAATGCTTATCTATGAGGGCCCGTAACACCTCAAAAACCACAGTTTTACATTCATGGAAAATTAACCCTTCAAAAATCAATATCTTATCAAAATTAGGTATTTTATCAAGGAATTTATCACAAAAGTATGCATATCTATCACAACATCAATCACAACAACATGCAATCAGAAATGTACCCAAAATATCATGACAATAATGCATGACATGTGATTTCTAGAAAGTTCATATATGATACATGAGATGGAATTCTCTCATCTCTTCAGGTTGAAATATAAATTTAACTTCAATGCTATCAACTATAACAACACAATGCATGTGAATAACCCATGGTGATATCAAATCAAGTGTAAATATTCAAAATCTGAAAGAAGAAAAAACATGGTAAATAGACTTTTCTATGTAAACGAGAAGCTACTCTCAGGAACAGCTTATTACCAAGTACATATTCCATCTTATACCTTTATATAGGCTCCAAACAGTAATTCATGAATAATACAATCAATATGATACAACTTTGTAATGTCCTTGTTCCGGAAGCCACTTAGAGGTTTCCCGTACTCGGTTGGTCACACAGACTCAAGCACATTTCCCCAAACGCGAGAGGCTATCAACTAACAGCGAGGGACATGGGGGTGATATAGGGGATTCTGTTACCTATTTATCATTGAAACATTTCAAAAATAAATATATATTAATATAAGAAGAAATAATTAAACCATGAAATAGTAGAAAATATAAGACAGAAAGAAAGAAATAACTAGAGAATATATATAAAGAATGTGTGATACATATGCCTATGAAAGTATCCAAACAAGTCAAAATGGGGAAATATAGTAGTAATCCTATGTACAATGAAACCAAATAAACTCTAATAGCATCGCAAGCCTCCAGTGGGTCTCATGATCCCTAGCTCCACAGCAATCATGAACTTGATGTAGAATGGCACTTGGCGTTATCTATGACTATAACAATATAATCTTTTTGGCAACAAAAGAATTACCCAAATAGGGTGTGAGACTAATCACAGTAGGCAACCAACCAAAGATCTATTCCTAATAGTCAGTGAATATATATATGGTAGGAAATAACTAAAAAGAGGTTGTAAACAAAAAAATACTCAAAAGTAAAAATCTTACAATTCAATTTCATTAAATTTTTCATATCAATTAATAGTATAATCCCAAATAGGTAACCCTCTTGGAATTACTCATATCCTAACTACTCTGTTTCATCAAATAAAAACACACACAACCCTCTAGGTTGTACTCACAGTCTAACCCCTCTGGTTCAGAATTAGTAACACTCTCAGAGAAAGCACTCACTATAAATTCCCATTGTGGTCTTATATCGGTAACTATAGAAACTATGGGGAAGAAATCAATGTATAATTCCCCCATGTAGTCTTATAACTAGGAACTATATACTCTCTGAGGGAGAACTTACATCCATCCCACAAATGGTCCCAAAACAGTATGTAAAAATACACATTGGAGAATCCATCAATATTCATTCTCTCTATGGGTTACTACACCAGTTTCTCACGACCCTGTGTAAGTCAAACATGCATAATGATAAAAAGGTAGCCAAATTAATCTCATGAACAACATGGATATAAATTATATTGAATATCATAGCATGTTAGTTTATATCACTTCATCCTAACAAAACTAGGCATGGAATGTAAAGCAGCCTAACAGGAGAGGCTAGACCAAATTGTAGATAACAAAAAAGCATGGGAAAAACATCCATAACATGGAATAGATAACCATATTCACAAACATAAATCCTATAATCAAGCACACAAGGAATAACAGGAAATAATAGTGTTAAAGAAAAAAACGCAATACACAGAACATGGGTATTGGGAAATTTTCCGCATATAACTCAATGAATAACTACGGAAATGATCAAACCACATATCTCGGTTTTGTATGATTGATGTATGTGAACCTCGGGTCTTGAATCAACATTGAACAACATAGATCATCCGAAACGCTAAAAATGATTAATCGAGAATATCATTTAATGAGGAGATATTATGGAATGAGGTTCTAGAAGAAGGAATGGCATACCGTGGAGATTACAACACAATCAACAGTGGTCAAATCTTAGAATAGATGATGATTCAGAGGCACAGAAAAGGTTCATGTCGTACATATGCTCCTAGTCGAGACAAGTCGGGAAGGAGGAGGTTCTGTCGAGTAGGCATGGCCCTGGTCCGTTTAAAAGAACAAAAAAAAAATACATAGTGTGTTCATTAAATGTACATGATGCTTACTTTCCATAAATTTCATCCTCTTTAGGTGGCCTCCAGGTCACCCCACACAACTATGTGTTCGGCTGTTACACAGCCATTACATGGATACCCGTGGAAACTGAGTACACAGTGTGTTCATATAAGTACACGATGTGTACTCCTAAAATTTCTAAAAACTCCACTTTTTCAAAATAAACAACAATAAATGAAAGGAATACTTGAAAATAAGATCTTAGTTCTTACTAAATGTAATAATCAACATGGAAAGGAAAATAACAAAAACTCATTTCATTTATTCAATAATCGTAGAATGAAATTAATCCATCGATAATTTAATTGAAAAAATATCATGTATAATAATAAAAACTAAATTCTAAATGAATGAAATGAATAAATATTACACGTAATGCTTCCCAGCTACAAACAACATTTACCATTTTGACTATTCACAATACACTTTAAAACATAATGGATAAAACCCATATGATTTGGAAAATTGATTTATCTCATTTGGCTACAAATTTATCATCTATATTTCCTTAAATGTTTCCCAAACCATGTCATAAAATATAAATAATTATCCATATATTAAATAAATATTTTTAACTCATAAATTATTTTACTTATTAATTATTTTAATGTAGTAAAGGATACATATTTTCAATATTTCCCTCAGGATTCAAATAACATTCAATGTAATCCTCATATATATATATCGTATAATGTTTATAAATAATAATATACATTACACAAAAACATGGATATTTATGATAAATGTAATGTCAAATGTGAAATGATTAAAAATAAATAATTTTAAAAGAATGTTTACAATAATAAAATAATGTGATATTATATAATAACTTTTAAAATGTGGTAATTTTTATGTAAAATCTACTTGGATATGGTTATTCAAATTTTCACTCAAAATATCACAATGAATAATTTATTCATGATATTTCATGTTTAGGTGAAGTATATACACAACAATAAATTGAATTTTAAATCCATTAATAATATTACATGAAGAAGTGTAAATTGTGACAATATCATTTTCCTTAAATTATTTTAGGTTGAATGCTCATTATGCTAATATATATGAGTTTTAATCATGTAATCATCTAATAATATTACCACATTATGATTTAATATATCATATAATAAACATTTATGACAACTTATCACTATTTTTTATGAATATTTATTATTTTTATTGATCAGATTGTTAATTACCTTATTCATCGAGTATATTTTGATTTGTTAATTTTTGTGCTATTAAATTGATAAGATTAATACCGTTATAGAATATGAAACATGATGTAAATATCACATATGTTTAGTATATATGAATTTAGATTATTCGATAATATTTATTGATAGAAAATGAATTAACTACATCCAAGAGACAATGTCCCATACATATGCATGAACATTGTTTCCATTTTCATATCATTTTAAATAAACAGAAAGTAAATAATATATATATATATTAATTTTAATATAATTATTATTTAATATATATATATATATATAATAGTAATCCCATCATTAAAAAATTACATTAAAATAAAGAACGAATGTCATAACATCGTGTGGCGATAGTCCTCCGAATACATGAAATAATATTATGTAGTCTAAAAAATGGAATGCAAGAATTTTATATTTATAAAATAATTATTGAAAAATATAGAAATCACAAATATCATTATATAAGATATAAAAACTATTTACATCATTATTCGAAACCTTGAAGTGTATTAATGGAAGAAAAAATTACTTCGGTGTGTGAGGTGGTAGTCTGTTATACAAATAAATGATGATTTCATAACATATTCGATGGAATAATGTTTTTATTTAGTTGTTAAAATTATAAAAAAAATATTATTATATTTGAAATAATAAAAAAAATTAAAAAAATTAAGATTTAAAAATCATTGAATGAGGTGGAGAAGAAATAAAATAAAATTTATTTTGAAAAAACAATACTACTTCTTAGGGTAGCCACCTTAGGTTAGATATATTTCCTTCTTATATTTTAATTCATCCCAATAAATGGATTATAAGATTACATGATGGAATTTGGTGGGTTATTTTTTTATGTAACTGTATATCCAATGTGGTTTAAGAGTTGTCAAGAAGATAGATAAGTGGGAGGTCATTTACAAGTCCGGTGACTCGAAAACACGAAATCATTTTAATGTGGGAATTACAACTGTTTTTTATCTAAATTAAGTTGACCAAATAATAAAATATCTATATAAGATTTTATATGATCAATATATAAATTCAAAAGGGTTTTGGATATGTTTTTAGGTCATTTGGCCACATTTTTATTCATGTCTCGTCCATTTGTTATGTCATTTTTCACTTAATCTCATTAATTAAAATTAACTATTTTCAATAACGATTACAGTAAAAAATTAATTTGAACATTTTATTCATCATATAATATTCTTATAAATAAATGGACAATATTTCACAATTTAAAACCATATATGTGGCATAAATTATTTTAAAATCAATCCTTTTAAAGTGTCGAGAAAATGGGTTTTTATAGTGAAAATGTTCAAACATTTATAAAGTTTTTATATATATAATCAATATAATAATGACTATAATTAATTATTTTTAATTAATATATTATTAATTAATCTCGTTTTAACTATCCTAAATTTAAAATTTAATTTTAAATTGTATATAATTTAGATAAAAATTAATTTTCAATTTACATTTAATATTATCACGTTTCATCAAAATATGAAACATATCTAAAAAATAAAAATTTTATCCCTAATATAGTTATCAAATTACACTATAAAAAATAAATTTAATTTTCATAAATAATATTTATAAATGTGTTAAATATACTTTTCAATCAAATTCACAATTAAAAGCGGCATAACTATCTTCAGAAAAAAATATACAATTTTGTGTAAATTTGGATTTGTTATTATCATATAGTTTTAAAATATATATGATAAAAGTCAAAATAAAATTTCTAAATATATTATATATAAATTTCATTAAGATTATGCACTAATAAAAATGAATTTAATTAATTATGATAATTTTTATATGGTTACCTAAGCTGTTTTTTTATAAAAACATTTCCTTTAAATTCATCTCGATTTTATATTCATTTAGAATTTATTAGCAACCAATTAATTCAACAAAATATTCTCATATTTTAGATAATCTTATTTCTAACATCAAATTTAATTTATATGTGGGCATATTAATTTTAACATATGATATTAATATAATTCCATAAAACTCAGTCTTGCATGTAGCGCAAGGTAGTGAAGAATTTTATTTCCCATGTAATGAATCATAACCCAATATTTATATTATTGAATGGTTTTGAATAGATTGAATCTATTTTGAATAGTAAATATATCATAGATAATTTTAGATGTTACGTTTCTTTATATTGAATTTGATTCATGTATTAAACGCTGTCATATATGATGTTCAATGAAATGACCAACCCCATTAGCCCTTAGTTGGTGCCCTACCTAATTAAATTGGTACTAAGAATAAGAGTTCACATTGTAATTGCCTGAATAGATTATTATGTTGTGAAAAACATATACATACATAAGTTTTATAGTTCAATTCAATGGAATAACCTCATACCATCCCCATTGAAAAACACCTATAATATTATATATTATCCCTACAAGAAATTCATAATATACATCATCAATTCTGTGTGAAAATAAATCATTATAATGGGGCGAGTTCAAATGCTCAATAACTGTATACAATACAATTGAAGCTATTGTAAACATAAATAATAAGGAATGGTTATTAACTACAAACACATTCCATAAATACAATATATTGAGAATAATATGGAAGGAATAAAATAAGAATAAATATTTCCTTATAAATAATAACAACAGTATTCAACATAACCATTGATATTATAATATATAAAAAATTATTATGGATTATAAATTACTAATATCTAAATGAATCAATACATAATGATGGATACCTGAACCATATCATTGATTATAGAGCTAATACCTCTGAAAAAAATGCTTATGGCTTTGGGAAAGTCCATATATAAAAATAAATTGGAAAGCGCTTGGCCATGTCAATATCTGTTTTGTCCCATTAGACATAATTATTTATTGAGGGGATATAGTGGTACCCACTTGTCACATACTATGTCCAATTAATTCTTCATTTGAAGGGGTGAATCATAATCAATATATTTTTTCATATTTAATCTAGTATATGAAATTATTATAACCTTTACCAAAAAATTAAAATATTCATACACCATCTAGAATAATATGGTGAATGATATAAATATAGTTCATCCACAATAAAATAACCATAAGACCTTAAATAAATTATGTAATATTGTAACAAAAAAGGGAAATTTTTTAATAAAAAATAATATTCAATATAGGATATTGAAATAGATAAAAATACTAAAATAAAATAATTGATGAATTCATGAGTGATATACCAAATTCACATTTTTCAAATATGATTTCAATTGGGAAATTTTTTTTATTTTTTGGAAATTCAGATTGTAAAAATGTATTTTTTAGAAAATAAAAGGGATGGGAAATGAAATTATTTTTTAGGAATAGATTTTGACAGATTGAATTAAAAATATATATAAAGATTTTATAATAATCTTCATAAATGGACAACTTCAGTTCTGTTTGTGGGAAAATATAAAAGAGTCGTTAATATAGTGGAATGTTTAATTACTCAAATAATGCCACAAGAGAGGTAAATTATTTTTTTCATTATTATATATGATATTTTATAACTATATTGGTTTCATATAACATATTATGATTTTTACTTGAAAATGGGTAATAAATTGGGAAGTACCGTTTAATTGTGTTTTCATATCTGGATGAATTGAAAATGTTACCATATAAATCATGTGCATACGCATAAAATGAAGATTAAATGATATGTATACATTATATTGGAAATTATTTGGATAATTTATAAAATTTATATAAAAAATAATAATTGCATTGGGGTACAGATAGAGAAACTGTAACCAGAAAGAGAGATGGATGTTTGGGGAGAATCTCGTAATTTATATCTTAAAGTCTTATTCACTTGAACTTAATGTCATAGATTATTTTAGCTCCCCAAATTTCAAGTATATAACACTAATTTATACTTTTAATTTATATAAAGCATAAGGATGACGATTGGGAGAGTTTACATATCTTTTTGATAGTTTTTGGGTGTAACCTATTAGTGCATGGGTGGTGCACAGTTTATAGAAAACGTGCAACACTTTCAAAAAACTGTGCATAGTATGGAAAAAGGCATCGGGGTATGCATGGTTTGTGCATAGTTTATCCATACCATGTGAAATCTTAGAAGTAACTTTGTGGTTTTAAAAATGGTTTTTGGGAAAATAAAGAAGTCTCTTAGGCATGGTTGGCACATAGTTTTTGAAACCGTGCGAGATAACCATTCGAAGGTCATCCTCAATGTAATGACCCAAAACATTATTAAGGAAGTCACTATTTATCTAATTAATTGTCTTATTATATATATTGGTCATATTAATAACATGAACTTAATCAGTTTTTTGTTTTCAGATCATAAAATAATGTTATGAATTCTTATCAATGCAAATATAGTGGTTGAACAATGCTCACATGATTAATATAAATATATGGATTTATCAAATGAAATTTAATCAGACAAAAAAGGTGATGGACTCATCCAGTATAACTTTTCCATAAGAATGACATTTGATTATGCTCAGAAAGGATGTAGTGTCACTAGTCTTTACTCTTTACCATGTCCAAGCTAAGAATCAACAAGTTAATCTTGAATAGAACCACATATTGGACATGTGGAAGTAAATAGAGATTACCACTCTAACTATGTTATCTGAGCCTTCCCATGAGTTAATCAGCATCATAAACCTTACCCATAGTTATCATTGTAGTTTTATAAGGGTTTATCAAACAATATCCTATAATTTTTATTATGTGCATTATTTTTGTATAGAATAATGATTATACATTAATTTTATTATTACTACTTGGTAAATGTTTTTTAATGCACAATTAGTATTTTAGTTAATATTTAAATTCATATATGAAATATGTTTTGATGAATTTTTAATTTTTGAATTAAATAATATTTTAGTAAAATATTATTACCAAATTACTATATATAAATAATCATATAAAATATATGAATATAATTGTAATTTTTATTAAGGATTGAAAACATCTTATGTCGAAACCAATGAATTTTCAATAAATAGCATTTTTTAATTTACAATTTAAAATTTACCTATTTATAATATTATTTAGATAACATGAATTTATTTTTTGTATTCAGTAACAAATAAGAATCTAATGGTGAATTTTTCAAAATTTTCTGAGTCAATCGATCTTTTGGGTAAAAATTATATACGATTTAAATATTTATTGTGTTTTGTGACATCATAATTACTTTATAATGATGCACTAAAATACAATAAAAGTGATATTTCTGTCAATATAATTCTTATCATTAAAATAATTTGATTTTAGATTGTTTTATTAAATTTATAGTGCCTTTGTAGACACTCCACGACTTCTAAAATATTTTCTGATTTTAAATTTATTAAATGAGTGTGTGAATCATCTCCACATATGAATGATTAATATTTTATAATGATCGTAAATTGGAATTATAAAATAATGTTTTCCACTCTCCTTAGAAAAAAACCATGGAAAAATACCTTGGTTCGGTTTGTGGTTTTGATTATTTAATTATATAGATTCTAAAACCTAGGTTTGTGAAATTTTAAATAATTACCTTCCCTTTTTCTATAAATACCATACCAATCTCCCATTTATATTCACTAGAACCCCACGGAGAACAGCACTTAAATTCTCTATTCTCTATTTAATGCTTCCAATGTGCCCCAGCATCTCAAGATTCCCCTTCTCAATATCATGATGTCACACACTTCTACATAAGGAATCATCACCTTTCTTCTTTACTTATTTATTTTCACATTTCCTTATATTTTTATGATATTTTTATTTTCACTTAAAAATAATGTTGTATGATTTTGAACCAACTCTATAATTCCCCTCTTATGATTGAATGATTATATACCCCTTTGTCTCTCATTAATTTCTCGCATGTACACCTGTTACCATGCCAAAATTCCATATGGGATTTCAAATTATCTAATTTTTTTCATTGATTCTTTATGTTTATAAACCCTTTATGTTTATAAACCCTTATATTTCAACTTATCTAAATTTTTTTTCATTTTTATTCACCATGGTTTATAAAATAAGTATTATTTATGACTTTTCCATTCCTTCATGTTTGGGAATATTATTGAGTCAATAAGGTTCCTTTATGACCTAACCATTCCTTCATGTTTTGAAAATCACAAACACCTTATCTTAAGGAAAATATAATTTTACCCTTTGTTTTACTATTATAAGGATAATTTTCCTTCCCCATGGAAATTTATCCTTACAATAATTTCATTGTTCATATTTTTAATTAGTGTAAAATTCAGTTTCCCATCCAGAACCTCAGAATCATATATATACTAATATATAAAGCATTTTGTTTTCAGGATCCAAATTCCAGTTCTGAATTCTCCGAATTTAGAATACGAACACTTATGAGTTCTGACTCCGAGTTATCAAAATTCAGACACTGAACTTCAATGAGTTCAGACTCCAACTTATACTAAATTCAAACTCTAAACATCTATGAGTTCTAAATCTGAATTCTACTGAACATAGACTCCGAAATTCTATGAGTTCGGTCTCCAAATTCTACTTAATTCAGAATCCAAACTTCTATGAGTTCATACTTCGAATTATACTGAATTCAAACTCCGAAATTATATGAGTTCAGACTCAGAATTCATCTAAATTCAGACTCAGAACATTCTTTGTTCAGACTCTGAATTATAACGAATTCATACTATATGATTTTTATGTTCAGCTTCCAAATTCTAGTGAATTCAGATTTCTAATTTCCTTGAAATTCATACTCCAAAATTATATAGAATTCAGGTTCTGAATTCTTCTGAAGATAGAATCAGAATATCCTTGTTTTATAGAAACCAAATGTGTTTTTGGTTAGACTCCGAATATTTATTCCTTAAATTCCAAATATTTGATTTTGGTTAAGTAACCATATTATTTCTTACACTTTTTTTTATAAAACGATGTCGTGCATTCAGTTACTAACTAACTGTTGTCTGAGTGACACTTGTAAATGTCCCTCCAAAATTCAAGGAAAATATGACCATTGGAAGAGGGAGATGACCGTTTGTACTATTCCTATAAATAAAATCTCATTTTAAAGAGATCACAACAAGTTGATCAATCTATATATTACATGTTGCAGAAGTGATTTCCAGACAGATAGAATTTATAGTTTGGTACATACTGATCATCTTGTTCAAATTTGTTTCGTGCATCTGTGAGTGTTGCTGAGTACATTCGTGGGCTTCCAGTGATAGGAAGACAGAGGTACTGACTACCTTAAATATCTAGGACTTCCTTGCTGAGGAAGTCAGAGGTGCCGACTACCTTGAAGATAAGGGCTTGTGAGGATAAAAAGACATACTTCGATCTTCATATCGAGGGCTTACCTTGGTTTGGGTAAGACAGAATTTCATGAAATTAAAAATCAAGGGACCTTTATCCATGGATTTCAGACACCCATATCTGGGGTTAAAATATTTACTACATGTTACTTGTTTGTTTAAAGTTTTCCACTGCATTTTGTTTGTCGAGGAAAGTATAACTATCTTATACTTTATCATAATTGTATACTATTATTTAGTAACATTACATATGCTTTAAGATAGAATCTTTATATTTGTAATAATTTTTTATGATTCGTTTCTAGAACCATCATTCCGGAATTAAATTCTTGGAATCATAATTCTGGAATCAAGCATTTGTATAGAAGTAGAGGTTTTGTGAATTACCTTGTTTGTCTTTGTTAAACATCACCAACTTTAAATGTTACAAAGGAATTTTTTAAATAGTACAATTCAACGACCTCTTGTATTTTGAGCATCAATTGATACTATAATCAGTATCTATATAATTTAGATCCTACATTTGGTATCTAAGTATAATATCATTCACTCCATACCATCACAATAAACATTATTCACATGTAATTGATGAATTCTTACATCTTTTTATGTATATCCTCTATTTTATTCGTGTAATAAATTGTGATGCTTAATGAATCCATGTTATATGAACTACGTGGTACACTTATTCAAGATATGAAATAATTAAGATGGGTGTGCCCTGATAGCACAACAATTCATTTAGTAAATATTAGTATCATGATATGACATCAGAAATGAGAGTTTACTCATCCTTCATGTAAAATGAGCCATTTCTCATGCTAATATCTTATTAAATTCTATTTCCACATCTTAATATTATGATAATCAGGCTATGTCATGCCTTTATGTTCATTTTTCTATTATGATCCATTAATATACAAAATACCTTAGATGTATCGTTTTATTCATTTTATTAATTGTTTACTCCCTTAATGGGCTTTATAGCTCACCATTTATTACGTACTCCCTCTGGTTATCCCATGTAATGATAAGTATGAAAGAATATTGAGGACATGTAAAACATGATTTCAATAAAGATATAGTATTTTATATCTTAAGTAGTCATATAAGGTTCTTAATTTCCCATTAGAGTGGACCTCTATATCATTAGTATTTTCTTAAGTTCATTTTATGTAATAAATCATGTTTAAATATGTAATAATAAGAAGGGTTGTTATAGTTGGTATGATATGTTAGGTTTTTTTATTTTTGGGATTAGGTTTTGAAAACTCTAGAGAATTCTTTAGTGACAAGATTATGTATAATAAAAACACCACTAATGTTTGGTGTGTATAGATTAAGTTGTTTATTAATAAAATAAATCCATGTTCAGATACGAATAGTTGGAGGTGGCTCTGGCATAGATATATCTAGGGGTAAAACATGAATCCCCGCAATGAGCTCGACTCAAACAGAAATGGTTGCATGAAAACAGGCCTTGTTTCACTAGTGGTTTTACACTAATAGGGTAAATTCTTTGGTAACATCATAATCCTTATATGAACCATAATTGATGGAAAATAAAATGACCCTATGAGTATATGATTGGATGTAGATCATGGATAACATATATTGAAGTGAATAAATTCCATATTTAAGTAAATACATGTAGTTTATATATTATTTATCTTTTCATTGGATTATCATTTATGTGTTACCCAAAAAATCAATTTATTCCCGCCACTAGATGGTATTAGGAAGACTCAGCAAACAACTGATGCATATATCATTGTGATGACTGTTCTAATGAGATGCCCAATCCAAATGGAGCGGGATTCATGATCATTTTTAGGATACTCAAAAAAATTACCCATATTTTGAATAGAAAAATGGGCCAAGATGATTGCCCACCCCCCATATAACAAGACAAAATTGATATCTTCCTGAGATAAAGGCATCCTACTTTCAATAGACCATTTAATCCCTCTATCGCCGAAAAATGGATCAACCCCATTGAGAATATCTTTTACATCCTTAAATGTTCCAAACAAGAGAATGTATTTATAACTACTTATCATATGTAGGGTGATGCAGATCAATTGTGAAAATTGATCAAAAATATGAATCCTTAGGAAGAGATTGATGTGTTGGAAATGAAGGAATAATGAAAAAAATTCGATAAATTTTTTCCCAGCACCCTTTGATATACGATGTATAGGGACTTCCTTGCCCTCAATAAAAAAGTAGGTGAATCCCTCATAACATATATGGAAACCATCACAATCCTTGATCGCTTCTTTAGTGGTCTAAAACCTAACCTACGGAGAGCCCTAGCGATCAGTGACTTCTATATCTATATTGAAATTTTTTGATGCGCCCTCAATGTTGAAATGGTGATCACTGAATCTCAAGGATATCATGGGGATAATAAGTGGAAATAGGAAAATAATTATAGTGTTCTGATGGTTAAATCAAATGGTTCTAAGAAATTCCATCACCCACTTGCAAAAGGTTCAGAAAGAAGAACCCCTAAAATTGCCTGAAAGACACAAAGAAATGCATTAGGTGTGAACGAAAAGGGAACCTTACCAATATTTATTGAAAAGAAAAATCATATATTACAATCTAGTAGAGAACACTCTATTTAAACCTCATCACAATGTTCATTACTTCAACTGCAAATAACTAGTTCACTTCTCAAACCATCTCCCTAAGATAGGAGTTTTTTTAGGAAACCAACAACCTCTAAGGTAGCAAGGGTGAGATTTTTCTATCACTACCACTGAATCAAACCCCAAAAACGATGTGCTGACAAGTAATATAGTTGGTTATTCAATAATATAATACATAATTTTTTATTCAGGTTCTAGGAAATATTTAATATTCCTAATGATTAGTAGAAAAATACCAAAACCACCACAAATCATGGAACTAATGATGTCGGTGGGAATAGAAAAAGGGGATATCAATGAATCATATGAATATAACTCTTCCCTTATCAAACTTTGTGGATTAACCTTCCTGGAGAACCTCGTTATACTCCCACTAGTGTAATTTGATGAAATTCATGGCTTGGATTGGCTTTCACTATATAGAGGCAACATAAATTTATGTGAGGGAGAATCACCCACTATATGGTGAATCGACCCCCAATTTTGTACAGGCTCAAGGAAGATGATGAATCTACTGTAGCACCATCATCACAAGTGTAGATATTAATACCCTATAAGAATGTGTATCTGAATAGTATGATTGAGTCTATGGAATAAACCTCCCCTGATGAAATTTATATAATGAGTGAATTCAATGAAGTGTTTCCTGTGGAATTTCCTGGTGTTCCTCCTAGAGGAGATACTGAATTCTCGATTGATCTTATAACTGGGGAATTTCCAATATCAAATAATCCATATAAAATATCTGTTATGGAGATTATTGAGCTAAAAAAAACTAAAAGAGAATCTAGATAAATCTTTAATGTGCCATTTTGAATTACTATGTGGTGCACTAGTCGTCATCATCAATAAGAGGGATGGGTATATGCACCATGGCATTGATTATCAAGAGCACAAAAAAATCATGATAAAGGAGAAGTATCATCTGAAAATAATTGCTGATTTGGTTGATCAGCTATGTGGTACAAAATACTTCTCCAAGTTGGATTTATGGCTAGGATATTACCATGTAAGGGTGATGAAGGAGGATATCCCCATGAATTATTTTCATACAAGGCATGAGCACTATGAATTCATAATAATGCCTTATTAACACACTAATTCACTAAAAATATTCATGGACATGATGAATAGATTCATTAAATATTACCGTGATAAATATGTGGTAGTATTTATAGATGATACTTTAATATACTCCATAACCAAGGAGGAGAATGACGAGAAACTATGTATTTTACTAGACTGCACACACACAAAAATTCCCTTTCAAAAGTATAGAAAGTGTGTGTTCTGGTTGAAGGAGGTGTTGTTCTTGGGTCATATCATTACAATAAATAGCATATGTGTGGATCCCTAAAACAAAAATTTAATATATGGATGTCGTAGGAAAACATTTGTGATGGATATAGGTAAAATCCATGGCTTAGATGTATATTAATGAGGATTTGGGATGAAAATTTTATGATTTTCAAACACTCTTACCAAGCTAACTCAGAATGGAGTAATGTTTTTTTGGAGTGTTGAACCTGAAGAGAACTTCATGGAGTAAAAAATATAGCTTATCACTACGCTCGTGCACACACTACCCACAAGTGCAGAACATTTCGTGGTTTTATGTGATGATTCAAAGAAGGGCATGTGATGTGTGTTGATGAAAAATGGAAAAATAATTCTCTATTCTTCAAGAAAATTGAATTTTCATAAGAAAAAGTATCCAAAAATTATCTAGAGTTGGCTGTAGTAATCATCATATTATTAATATCAGGACATTAAATCATTGGGGAGAGAAGTGAAATATATACGGATCACAAAAAACTCAGGTATATATTCGCACAGAATGAGATGAATATATGCCAACGAAGATTGTTAGAGCTGATCAAATATTGTGATTACTCAATTCACTACCATCTGAGGAAAGTGAACAAGGTGGATGTTGTAAAAAGTATAAATTATCCTGCAGCTAAATAATTGTTGAGAATTGAAAAAGATCCTATATTCATAGATTCGATGAATATAGAAAAATGAATCATAAAGAAGGAAAAATCATCAATCCTTTCAATAATGACTTCTTAAATGTCTCTTTTGGAAAGGTTAAATGATGCTTAAATGTATTCTATGGGAATTCAGAAGAAAGTGGTAACTATTAGAAAAGGGAAATCCTCTTATATCAATTTTAATGTTGATGGAATTGTGAGATTAGTGTCTTGACAATGTGTTCCATTAAATCCGAAGATAAATAAATAACTTTGGGAAGATACAAAATGATTGAATATCTCCATTCACCCATGAAACACAATGATATATCGAGATATCTAAGAGCATTATTGGTAGGATAACATGAATAATGATATTACTGAGTATACCTTAATGTGTCTGGTATATCATCAATTGAAGGCTCAGATACATAAGTCTAAGGGGATGATGCAAACCATTACACATACCAACATGTAAATGGGAGATCATAATTATGGAATCTTTCACAAAACATCGAATGATATCCAAAGGATAAAATGTTATCTAGGTTATTTTGGATCATATTACAAAGACTTCAAAATTCCTTACAATTCAATATGATAAATCATTGGTTCAATAGGCACAAATATACATTAAATATGTTTTATGTCTTCTTGTAGTTACATTTTATTTTAATCTGATTGTGATCCATGATTCAACTCTATGCTCAAGAAGAGTCTCATGCATGGTCTAAATACTAAGCTGAACAACATTATGGCTAATCATCTTGAAACTGATATCCAATCTGACTAGACAATCCATACAATTGGGGGAATTTTGAGATCATTCTTCAATGGTCCTCAATAGAGAATGGGACCAACATATTCATCTAGTTTTGTTCTCTTATAACAAATGTTTCCATTAAATCATCCAAATGTATCTTTATATTTCCCTTTATGGGAAGATATGAAAAACACAGAAAAGTTGGGATGAATTTGAGGAGTGAAATCTTATAGGTCCCAAAATGGTTGAGAAATTTATAGATAAGGTTAAGCCCATCCAAAATCACAATACAGATCATTAGAGTTGACAAAATTTCTAAATTGATAATCATTGATGAGACCTATATTTTTATGTTGGAGACATGGTATTCAACCACATATAACTATGGATGAGAGTTATGAGATTTGGGAATAAGGGAAAGCTTAGTCCAAGGTATATCTACACTTTTCAGATTTTTAATCGCAATGGAATAGTTGTTGATCGACTAGAACCCCCACAAAACCTATCCCAATTTCACTATGTATTCCATGTATCACCCTTGTGGAAGTAAAAACTAGGCACATATCATGTACTCTATAAAAAGGTGGTACCATTGTAGATTTACCAATCTGATGAAGAGAAGCTGGAGATGATCATATATATTAGATAAAAAGTATTATAAAATAAAAAAATACCACCTTTTCAAGGTGTTATGGCCAAAACACATGTTTAAAGATGGAAAATATGAATTAATGGAACTGATGATGCATAGTTACCCATATATGATTATGTGTGGGAAAAGGGCATTTCAAGGGAAAAATTTTTAAGGGGGGAAGATTGAAAAGGCCCAAACTTTTTTTAATGAAAATTATTATTGATCTAATTAAATTTATTATTATGTAAAATGGTTTCATAAATCATATGAACTTCCTTGTATTTATGTTTTTATATTTTAAAATATTGTTATGAATTTTTATTTTCGCTAATATAGAAGTTGATAGTTGATCACATGATTACTATAAATACATGGCTTTAACAAATCCAATTTACTCAAACTAAGGATTAAATATCCTTATAAAGTATAATATGACTATATGAATCCCATTTTTCAGAGCTCAGAATGGTGGAAGAGTCCCCAGTAATCATTCATGACCAATCCCAAGCCGAGATTCAACTCATTAATATTGAACATAACCACCCACAAGAAAAGTGGATGTTAATAGAGATTACCACAAGGGAGATGTTATCTGAGCTACCACAAGAGTATATAAATACTAAACACCTTACCCTTAGAACATATGCGGGTTATTTAAGTGGTTATGTTACAATACCCTTGAATTTTGATTATATGCATTGTTTTTGTATAGAAAAATGTATACACATTAATTTATTTATTATTACTTTGTAAATGATATTTGAATGAACAAATATTATTTTTGGTTAATATTTAAATTCATTTATGGATTTTATTTTTATAAATTAATGTATTTTTGTATTTTAGTAATATATTTAAAAAATTATCAGTAAAATACTAAAAAAAATTGCTCGTATATGTTTTATGAATAAAATTGTAATTTTTATTGATGTTATAAGACTATTTTTTTTTCAAAACCCATTTTTTAAAAAAAATGTTATTTATTAATTTAATAGTAAAAATAAAAATATTTAGAAAATAATATATGTAAAATAAATAATATTTTTGTATTCAAGAAAAAAAAATTATCTAATGGTGATTTTTTCATAATTTTGTAAGACTGTCTAATTTTTGGTACAAATTATATTCCGTTTAAATTTATAATAAGTATTAGGACGTCATAATGACCCAATTGTGATGTAAAAAAATAATATAAAAGGTTCATTCTGTGAATAAATGTTTTAATTTTAAAATAATTTGATTTTATATTTGATTGATTAATTATATTGGGCCTTAGTGGACGCTCTAAAACAATAAAAAATTACATTTGAAAATGATTTCCTTTAGAGTGTTACTCACCTCCATCTAAAGAAGCCTAACATTTTAACAATTTTAAGAATTTTCCATATAAAATAATATTTTACACTCCCAATTGGCATAAACTATGGGAAAAAACCATTGACTGGATAGTGTTTTTGAATATCTACTTATATATGTTGCAGGACCTATGTTTGTGAAATATTAAAGAATTACCGTCTCTTTTACTATATAAACAAAACAAAGATAAATCTTATATTAAATGAAATCTGTTGTAACACATCCCAACTCTTCCATCGACTCTCTATAATCCTCCCAGGGATCCCCAATATCTCAATAATCCCCTCCTCTAGCTCTTGAATTCACACACTTTGAAGTAAGGTATCCTCACATTCCTTCCTTCCATATTTGTGTCCATGATTCCTTCAATTGTTATTATGTTTTTATTTTTTTTAAATGTTGGGGTATAATTTTTCAGCTCCCCAATACATCCATCCTTTGGTTTAAATTATGTAATACCACTTTTTCTATAATTAATGGCACCCATGTACACACCATACCCTACCAAAATTCCGTAAGATATTTCTTATTTTATCATTTTTAAAGTCAATCTATGATGATATACACATTTATTATTCTTTAAAAATATATGGATGGGATTTATTTCCACCCATATATGACCCTATGTATGACTTAATGTGTTGAGACCCCTTTATCTATAATTATTTCTTCCCATGTACACACATTATTATGTCAAAATTCAGTAAGGGATTTCGCTCTCTTCATTATTATTCTAGAAATTATTTTATATTATGCATATAAATTCCATTACAAATATTGGGATATTATATTCCATGAACCCCATACTATAAATTAAATTTATAAATTATGATAGACCAATTTCCCTCCCATCAATCCATTTTACAATTTCTATTTTATGTTGTTATGATGCTGAAGATACAACAAAAAGTTTCATGCCAAAATCATCATGTGAGTACCATACCCATTTCTCGATCAAGGATATTCACCTTTATGAACATGTACATGATGATTAAAGAATTTCATTTGTGTATTTCAATATCTTCTTAATGGAATTTATTATAATGTTTAATGGTTCCATGTAGTATGATCTATGTGGAACACTTATACATGAAATTAAATGATTAGGAAGGGTTCACCCTAATAGCACTCCAATGCATTGGGTAAATAATAGTATCATGATATTCTATGGGAATTGAGGGATTATTCATGATAATTCATGTGAAATGAGGGTTTAATAATTATAAATCAAGTGCAATGATGTTTTAATCATTCTCTAGGTGAAATGAGCCATGGCTCATGATAATATAATGTTAAATATTATTTCTAAATCATTATGTTATGATAATAATACTATATCATTCCTTCATGTTAATGTTTCTTTTATTATCCATTGAAGTTCCTATTTATTAACATTTATTTTATTCTTAATGTTATAGATTTTTTACAGCCTTACTGGGATTTATTGATCACCTTTTTTATGAATTCCCTCAAGATCACACGCAATGTAATTTACAAACGTTTGTTGTGGTCAGGTAAATTAATTTTTAAATAAACATGTTGTATGGTATGTCTTAACGTTTCTGGTAATATTATTAATTTTACAAGACACTATACCTAGAGATATTCAGAGTTGTCTTAAGATGAATTTTATTCAATAAATCATGTTTAAATATGTAATAAATAGTTGGGTTATTATACTCAAGGTAGTGGTTAATTCATGGTTAGCGAACGTTATGACTAACTATGTGACTAAACCATGCATAGAGTTTATGTGGGACACAAAAAAGGGGGTTTTGTCATAATAATTTTTTACTCACTCGTTTTCCTCTAAAATGGACTAAACTTCGGATCCCCCCCCCCCCCCCCGCAAATCCTGGATGGTTATCCCATCAATTAAAAGGTGATCCAAAGTATTCCCTTTATGATTATAAGAATATTATTCCTGGTATGCATTCATTCTTCATAATTTTTAACGTATTTCTTAGATATTCATAATCTATTCTCTCATATTCTTATATCTATGTCCACTATATGTAGATCTACAGTTCTAGATTCAAAAACTATATATATTTGGTCATTATGATGTAATGGGAATAGATCTAAGGAGGGTTCATGGAGATTTAACAGATTTTTTTTGACTTTTTCCATTTTTTATTTTTACCAAAATTATCTTGGTAAATAGATTCACTCTCAACTCCTCACACTAGAACTAACATTCTTGAATTAAAATTGGTTATTTATTTAGAAATTGATATTCAATAGGATGTCTAATTACTGTTCAAAACCCTCTTTAGTAAGGTTTTTTGGGAATTATAAAAATTAGGGGTTCTTGTGATGTTCTTTGTTTCAGGTTGTTAAGATGATGATTTTAAATTTAGTATATTTTTTGAATTGTTGTAAATTAAATAATCACAAGGTATTCTATAAAATAGATGAATTTTTTGAAATGAAATTTAAATGGTTTCTTTTAAGTATTCTATTTATTGATTTCAAAAAAATGTGTTTTTTGAAAAGGATGAAAATGTTTGTTTAATTGGTTTTTGGAATAATAGTGGTGTGTGTTCATGTGAATTTGGGATGGATCAGGGTATGGTGTCTCCCACATCATTAGTTATATGGACAATGGTCCAGGATTTCCCCAACAAGATGGTTCCCTAAGTGATGGTTTAGTAAAAGAATGATTCACCACTCACAAGTATTATGAGATCCATGTTACATGAATGGGTGGATGTGTGTATGGATGGAAGGGTTCTGAAAAAATGGACATTTATAAGTTTATTTAATGAATATTTTGTTGTATTCTTGTAAAATAACTTTTTTTATTGAAAACTTGGGTGACATTTAACTTCATTGAATTTAGTTATAAACTATTTCTAAGAGTTTTTTATATTTTGTAATTAATATTTTTGGGAATTTTTTTTGTAAACTATTTTAAAAAAAATCATATAACTTTTCTACCCTATTGGTGCATGTTATAATTTGATTAGGAAAAACATACATATTTTTAGAACCAACCACAACATTGGAACTATCAGGATTTTGTTGGTGTCAACTAGCTGGACATTGGAAAAGGAAATGTATAAAACATATTTAGCACTACGTCATGTACAAGTGCTATATGGTGAAGTTGGATCATGGTTCCTTTTAGTTATCTTAGAGTCTTATTTTTTTCATTGATATTTAAATTGATTTAGTAATATTATACTATGTAATGTGATTTTAGAATGATTTTGATGTGTGAAATGTACGGTTTTATTTTATGGTTATACTGAATCATGTAGTGTTTTTTTATTAATTTTTTGTTAGTTATTTTATTATTTAAGAAAAAATCATCCCCCACATGTTTTATTAAGCCCTTTGGAATTTATTTACAACCATTTACATCTTGAGGATATTGCTTGAGACCATATAGCATCCTCCCAAATTCTTAGTCCAATAATTATAAGGTGGGATGTTATAAATGGTATCAATTTTGTTCGATCCGAAATCATGTTTCTGATAAATGATATCATCCTTTTCCTATCCTTGTGGAAAATGAAGTAATATTTTTACTTGGTTTTGGAGTTGAATTCATTCATTTATATTTCTTGATTTGGGATTTTAAAATGTAAAAGGATTATCGATACTTGAATTATAGAGAACAATGATTAGTCCCTAACTTTTTAGGCTCGTCATTAAGTTACAAGGGAGTAGGGTATATAAGTGTTCTAGACACATTTATAGGATTATTGATCTCATTTTTAAGGGTATAACGATTTAGATGAGAAGGACATGAATTAATAGAAATAAATTGTATAATGAAATTATATTTCATTTTGATCAATGAAATCTGATTTGGTGAAATGTGTTTCTTTTTTGACAAATATTGTATTTGTTTTAAAATGAATGATTTTGAAAGAAGATTATACGGTTTATTTTAAAAATGTTCTGTTTTTGAAAAATGAGTTTATAATTTTCAAAGATGAATTAACATGGAAAAGGATTATTTTAGAGAATAATGTTTTGATAAATGATATTGATAGGATTTAAAATGTTAATACTTTAGTAGTGAGACTCATTGCATTTTTTGTTTGTTTATAAAATGGAACCTAGTAGGAATCGTAGATGCCATCCTGATTAAACTATGGAGAACGTGGTTGGACCTGAGAGATAAGTGAACTAAAAAATTGTTCAAGGTGTCTTCCATGCATTATAGGCTGTAGAAAAATGGAACTGGAGGGATGGGACAAGACAGGTGGTTCATTCCAACTAATTCAATAAATAGAATCCTCCAATTTTATTGGGTGATTTTGAACAGGATAGTGGAAAATAAATCAAAAATTTGAAGAATAATATCTTCAATTTAATCATCAAACATGTAAATCAAGATATAAAGATGTTGATATATATTATTGAGGACCTACCACACAAATTTTTGGAAATAGCAGTGCATGATAAACTGGATCAAGGACCTAGTTAGGTGTATATTCTAGAATTTTTTTACAAACAATTCTATCTTCATAAGTTTATGATTTTGGGAAAAAATAACTTCATTATCCTGAAATAGTAATATATAAATGTCATAGAGTATAGTGGTAAATTCATTACTTTATTGTGCATTTTAGTGGTGGTTGTTGAGAGTGTTTCCATTAAATTGGGAATATTCGAATTCTCGTTAATCATGGAGATAGGATCGATGCTCTTCATGCTCTTTATTATAGATTATAAAGAGATAGTAAATAAAGATACAATGGATGATTTGGAAATATCAAAAGATATGGAAGGAGGAAGTATCATGATACCTATGGTAAATAGTGGAAAATCTAATGGTGATTGAAATTCAGATAAGTATACTTACATATAACTTCGTATAGGGAATCTGAATCCTACATTTGGTTTAATGAATCTTACACTAAAACCAGACATCCATGGTAAATGTTTTCAATGTGGTTCGTTCAACCACATGATTTTTCAATATACAAAAACTCTTAGACCATCCCATAAATGCAACCAGATGGGGGATCATAAGCTATATCACCACAATGCTCTATGGTTTGGTGATTGTGACACTTCTCGGGTGTCACGAGCTTCCTATCCTCTAATGGAGTGGGGAAAACAGAATCAATCTTGTCAAAATAATATATCTAACAATGGGGATTTTTGGAATTCCCGGAATCATTACTATGGAAAAACTCAGTAAGGGAATATGGATAAGATTGCAATAATGAAGAAATTATATGTAGTTTTGTAGGTTGTTATGGATGATAGGGATAGACCATCTATGGTGATAGGTATAGTTATTTTTAATTCTACCCTTATGAATGTGTTTTTTGACACTATTGAATAAGATTCATCATTTATTTTCATTATATTTATTTTTTATATTTAACACTATGGATGATGCCTTGTGTGAAAATGTTTAAAACCCATCTTTTTAAAATAGAATGTCATGTATTTGGGTGTAAATCATTATCTATAGCTCTTGAGGGAGATGATTTGAAATGGGACTAATCAGTGTTGGATATGGTTTTATATGAAGAAATTATTTGTAGTGATTGGTTGAAATCATTTAGGCCATACATCACCTATCACCGAAAAAAGTTGTTTCACAACTGAGGATAGCACCTAGAATATATTTAAAAGTGAAAAGGTTGTAAAGAAAAGTTGATAAAGAAATTTAGAACCAACATTGTGAACTATATCATTCCAGTTGGTGGCACAAACATGGAATTGATGTAAGATACCAATGATAATAGTTTTCTAGTAGTCATTGACAAATTTTTTTATGTATTTACAAATAACGTCTCATAGTTACCACATATAAGGGAAGTGGAGTTTATGATTGATCTATTTTAATGGACCAGTCATATTTACCTTCATCTTATAAGACTAAATGACAATAATTAATGGAGTTGAATGTGCAGCTGGAAGAGATGTTAATCCATGGTATCATTCATATGACAACATATCCATGGGAAACACCAGTCTTTTTTGTAATTAATGGAGATGGAACCCTAAATATGTGCATTGATTATCGTAAGAATAATAAAGATATTATAAATAATTGGTATCCACTAACATGCATTGATGAAATGTTTGACCAACTACAAAGAGCTCAGCGATTTTCAAAAAATTTAATTCAATCAGGATATCACAAAATGTGATTTGTGAAAGAGGATATTCTGAAAACTACATTTAACTTTTTTTGAACTAATAATTCGGTTTTAGTTTCACAAAAATCAATCACAAAATAGTGTCAAAATTGACATAAAATAGTTTTTAAAACAAATATTATATTATTAATTGTTATTTTATTCCTAAATATCTAATGTTCGTCCAAATGACTTAGATAAGGCTATATATATTAATAATAAACAACGTGGGGTTTGTTTGTCTTGTTATAGTAAGTTTATTAACCTTATAGTGTAAGAACACAAAAAGGCACGGTAAAAGTAATATTATCTAACTTAAATTTAAATATAAATGATAAGGATAACATAGGAACCTAAAAATGTCTAAATTATATTGGATGAGAGTATTTAGACCCATCTCCTCCTTAGCTTCGAAATAAATCAATTTTGAGCTATTTAAAACCGAATTTGGCTTTATAATAAAATAATATTTTTAGTTTTTCCAAAAGATCCCTTCTCCTCCCTTATAAAGGCTCACCTCCTCCCTCTCTTCCTCACACCACATTGAGCCTTCAAGCTCGTCCAACCCCTGAAAAATTCTCTTCTCCACTTCCCTAGAAACATCCTAGAGGTCTTGGTCTTCTTCAAAGACCAATTTTAGTGCCCTAAGAGGAGGACTCAAAGAGGTGCTTCAAAGAAGAGGTAATGTCCGTTACCGATTCTTTCAATTTTATTTATTATTCCACATATTCTTCATAGGTTGTTTCATTATGAAGTAATAACATCAGTATCACTAATATACAGATATGTTGTTATAAGTATGAACCAACCCTATTTCACCATCTATCCATCCTACAGAAAATGAAATCACCGCACGTGTGTACGTACGGAATACCGTCTCCACGCCGTGGTGTAATCTACTTTCCACCGCCACCTTACTTGGATGGGTATAATGGTGTAAATAATGACTATATATGATTATTGTAATGTGATATTGATTCTGAAATAGTATACATACACTCCAATACAATTCCATGATCATGGGAACGATATCATCGCTCGTGCGTACGTACGGAATACCGTCTCCACGATGTGATGTGACTCGTTCTACATGATCTTAATTGAATAATGATTATATAAATGAATTGAATGAATGAATATGATATATATTACACTAATAACATTCTGGAAATGAGGTATCTATAACCTAATGAGAATAATATGAATTTATTCGTCAAAACACGCATAAGAACAAAAAGTAATAAACACACGAATAACAAGTAGTAATGAAATATTATTAATAAGAAGCTAAGAATATGACCATATATGAAATCATAACAATAATTATGATTCCGTAATAAGTCAATTACATTATTTAAACCATTATACAGGAGGTTCAGACACTTATGAGGAAAATCGGACCTAAGGTATGGATAATATCACAATCTAATTTTATCCAAGATTGTTTATACTTTGGTATTTACTGGGGTGTATTTTATAATCCACATCCATGTTTCCTCAATATGTAATATTATTTCCATCCACCTAAAAAATTTTAAATCCAATTTTACCCTTTGGTGTGTTTTTAGTAAAATATATGAAAGGAATCTTTTTTCGTTTTTCGTACAAGGTACATTTTGACTTTTCTGACAAAAGTATGAGAAGAATGTTTTTTAACTTATATGGCATGAATGGATTTTAAAATCATTATTTCCAAGAAGCTTCCATAAAAATTTTTCATGTTTATTTTTAATCAACTTCTTTTATTTATAATTGTATGACATGTTAAAAAAGGAAAAGTGTGTTTGAAGTTGAACGGATATTTTCCTCAAGAATGAAGTTCAAGTGTTTTATCAAAATTATTTTCTGTCTAAGATAATAAAGGGTTATGTTTATATCCCTATTGTTAAATTGATTTGATTATGTTGTGATGGAATTATTTTTATGAATTCTTTTATCATATATGAATTGTTTTATGATGTCACAATGTTTATGATTCCCATTTTTATTACATGGGTTATGCTATGATGTATGGTTTATGATTTTGTGGCACACATAAGAATGGTATCATTATGAGATGGGAGGGACCTATATCTCCCTCCAATGCATTGGGTAAATATTTTATATCTCATGGGATTGACATGGCTGGAACGGTAGGTTAAACCGGTTCAGTGAAACAAGACTGAAACGAGGAGTGAACTCGGTTCAAAAATGGACATTGTCCACTAAGATCGTCTTGGCAATGAATCTTGACTAATAAGAATTGATTCTCTATGATTATGTGTGTATTCCACAAAGCATCATGTTTTAAGTTATGATTATTGTGTTTACATTTCACTACTATGATTTATCCCATGTTATTATATTATGATCTCTTTTGCAGGTTAAGATTTCCAAAATGTTATGTTCTTTTGAATATGATGTGATTGATATTTCTTTTGTTTACCCTTACTGAGAATTTGAGCTCACCCTTTTATGTTTTCTTTTCCCCCGGATATAAAGAAAGATTTTAGGTAAAAAAAGGGAAGATCATTATGGGAGATGTTGAATATCTTTCACCCCGATTAGACGATTATATTCTGAGTTTCCAAAGACACTAAACTATTACGGTCCTTGTGTGTGTGTTTTTGTTTTGTACTATGTATTCCGCAAAAGTAATGTAATGTCCATGTACGTTATGTTTAGGGTCTCTATATTATTACATTACATAATATTGATTATTATTCAAGAAATCACCTCATTTCAAATTGATGATATTTTAATTCTTAGATTTTTAGATATTTGGAACGAAATACATACATAACATTCCACATTAATACAGAGTAGATACCAAAAAAATAGTGTCCATTTCATCCAAAATATTGGAATTTTCAAATGGAACATGATTTCATTAACAAATCATCATAACATTTAACATGGATTCCTTATTTGTATTACACAACTTTATTAGTTGTGAAAATTATTTAAAAACATGAATGAGAAAAAAATATCCAAAAATAATATAGAATGATGGAATGAAAACAATATTCTATAAATACTTGTTACATATAAAATCATTTTAAAAAAGGCATTCTTTTCAGCCATATAATGATACTTATTGAAACATTATATTTCCATGAGAATATCTCAAAACATATATAACATAAATATAACCATAATTATATATTTGGGAATTAACTATACAATATTTATACCCTCTCGACTGGCTAATAATTTTTAACCGTCAAGGATACCTTAAAATGTAACCCTCATGACTACCTTATTTTGTAAAAGTAGCACTTACCAAATTTAGTAACCATATGGAAGACCTCCAACAAACACATACCCGATGAATTGTATAGATATATAGATCACACCCTTCCTCGAAATCAATTACCATAAACCAGATCATAAACAATCAACATGAAAAATATCATAAAAACATTTCATTTGATTTTCAAAAAACAGAATTTTAAGAGGATGTTAAAAGAATATCCCCTTGAAAATATCATATAATTTAAGTGATAATTTATATATTAGATTAAATATGTATATAAAATAATAAGAAACATTATTTAACATTATATAAACAAAAATCATCACACAAAAATTTAAAACGACTTAAATAATTATGAAGAAGGTTATCCCAACGAAGGGAAATCTTGCTACGAAGTCAATTAACTCAGATTTTTATAACATCAATCATGGTTAAAACTCTTATATAATGGTCAAAAGAGTATTATTAATTTCATATATAAAAAATAAATAATCATTAAAATACCACATATTACCATTTAATTAAATAATTCCACCCATTATTTTAAGTATTTTGTTCCTTCCAATATTTTGTGTGCATTCTTATCATGATTTCCATGGTTGGTTTGTATTTGATATTCTTGTTGCATGAAAATGAAATTTTAGAGGTGGAATAAAATGATATTAATAGGTTTCATAAATATATAATGATACCTTAAATCATATATTTATCATATATGCTGATGGATTAGTAGATAAATCATTAACGACGTAGTTTAGATCAATTTATGTGGTTCCTCGATAATAGTGAACTTGTTTCATTATATAATATTATGTAATGCATATAAGTTCATTATAGAAAATAAAATATGTTAAAAAATAATATTTAAATTATTATTCAACAATTAAAATGATTTTATGAACATATTTGATAGATGTAATAGAAATTGGAAACACTCTGTCCTTGATTTTGGTAAATCGACACATTGGGGAAGGTGCTTTCATTATTAGAATAATAGGGAGATTAGAAAAGTAGAAAATATGAATCTTTTAAAAGAACATAATAACATATACAATAAATAAGACTCTACTTATTTCATTCCATCTTTATAAGTGTATGAAAGAGATTATAAGAAATTAATGGAACTAGAAATAGAAAACATTAAAAAAGAAGTGAATTATTATTGTTCATATATTCTATATGAGAACCTCCATAAGGCCTTTAGGTTTGTCCTTTTGGTGAGATCAGCAGGTAAAAGAAATTTGGAAAATCCATAGGGATAGAATTTGTTATAACATATATAATGAAATGGCTTGAGAGGTTTGGGAGGAAGAGGGGAATGATGGTGTTTTTTATAATGAATGAGAGGGGAGATTCTACATTATTTTAATCATTATTATATTATTTTTTTCACGAACATGAATAGTCTTGATTAATGTGACTGAAAAATGTTATAATTTCAAGTGAGTTCTAACTAAGGAGGATTACATCATCCTTGTGTATCTAATTGTTCATTAAAAAAATGTATTTATCATTTATCATAATTAATCATATTTTACAATTCATAAAAAAATTAATGAAATTCAGAAAAATCAAAACAATTTAACCTGACCATTTTCAACATGTAGAATCCAAAAAAGAACTCCATTTTTTAATATAAATATCTATACATGATTAATATAATTTTTAAATAAAATCATAATTTATTCAAAAAAAACAGTAAATCTATAGCTCGATTTTTTCACCATGAAACAATAATATACTACCCATTATCTTACAATATTAATAAAAAATAGTAATATAATTTACTATTAATTAGGGTTATATTACTATAAATAATGGTATGTTACTATTCTCCAAAAATCAAGTTGGTTCTATGAGACTCCAAATAACGTACTAGTCATAATCGTAGTTGACTTTTTTATAAAATTGAAAACATAGAAGTCGAAAAATTATGATTAAAGGATTTTTATAACTATATAAAGATATCAAATTTTCACATATTTCAGTTTATTTTTAAATAAATGGGTTTTTACAAATGATGTTTCCATTTTTTTTGCAGATGAAATGAATGAAATGGTAATATTATATATATAATTTAAAAATTAATTCTCATTTCATATATATACAATATATTAGTTATAATATTTTTTTATCATACATTTGAAGAGTAAGTGTAGAATGAATAACCTCTCTATGAGAGGTGATATTATTTCGTACACATGATTGATAGTATAATATTCTCAGGGAATGGAATTTAAAAATATACAAGTGATATTATTATTCATAATTTTTGATAATATTATAAATACTAAATATAAACAATAAATCCATTATTATATCGATCCAAGAGAGGTGGTGATGTAAAATTAATTAAATTGGTTTGTGAGGTGGTAGTCCACCCAACACTTGATCAATGGTTATGTTTCATATTTCAGAGAAGAGGATATAGATATAGGTTATCCAATTAACATAAAAACACTTGAATATATTTTCAAAAAAATATTATATTGTAATTTTTATGATATTAATAAATGAGGTATGTGTGGATGTAAAATAAAAAGATTCCTAAATATATTTACCATACTTTTGGACAACCTCAATTAGGATTACTATTAAAGGATATATGATTTGAATTTTTGAATGAAAAACAATTCTATAATATTCCAATGTTTATTCAGGGATATGTTTTTGTAATTTTTTTTAAAAAATGTCTTATGAGGTGTGAAAATATTTGGGGAGAATATTATCTTTTATAATTGTTGAGGGGTGGTATTGTGAGCCTACATCAACTATTAATTAATCATGTTTCCTTAGACTTTATTTATTTTTAATTAATTCCTGATGATATTTTATGTCAATATTTTTATAGAGTAATCTAATAAGACTTACAAGATTAAAAAATATTAAATATTTGACACATCAACCCAATATCCATTTTTACAATATATAATATTTTTGAACTAAAAACTTATTTTCTTCTATGAAAAAACATCAAAAAATTTACAAAATAATTCTTCTTTTATCATTGAAATAAAAAATCCATATAAAGAACAAATTTAAATATTCAATTATAAGAAAATCACCTATAAATATATAAATAAAATAGAGTAAGAATTTTCCAAGAATAATTAAATAATGTAACTTATTAAAAACAATTAAGGGGAAAAATTTCATACCCAATAAATCTCCTTCATTTACCCAATATATTCATGATATACTTCTATTGAAATAATAAATGAAAAAATAAACAAGAATGGAATTTTTTAAAATATTTGAAAAACTAATTATAAATTATTTTAAAAAATATATAATTTTGAACCATAAAATGTTTCATATACTATAATTTATCCATTGAAGTTATATTATATAGAAATCATAATCTCATATAAGGAATAAATAATAATATTGGTAACATGAGGAATAATTTTCATATCATTGTTAGTTACACATAGAATAACTATCATAGTTATCTTTGGAATCACCATCACCGTGGTACTCGAAATTAAAAAAATATGGTTATACGTGGAATTACCATCAATTTATATTCCCATATTTTATTTAGAGAACCAAAATTGGTTAACTGAGTCACTCAATTCAAGGAATTGATGTTATATAATGGGATCACATTAAATATGATTAAAATAAAACCACATGTTTTCATAAAACATTATCAGTAATCATAACATAATAAAAAGACATAAATTATTTAATCATTAAAACATTCCTTGAAACCATAAGAAAACATTTTATGATATTGATATATCCATTTCAATAAAATACAATTCTCAAAACATAGATACCATAAATTAGAAATAATATGTATTTTTATTTAAATCCTATATTAATGCTTCTAAAAGAATCAAAAAACTTAATAATTGCTATAGTTTTGAGAAATTTCATCATCATTTACATTAATATAAATTATTCATTTTGTCACATTGTAATGAAAATAAGAAATTTCTATAACAATTCCATTCTGTGAAAAAATTTTGTAATGTATAAGTGATTGAAATTTTACATTATAAATCACTTATTTTTATATAAATAAATTAATAAAATACTTTAAATACAATGGATATATTAAACAAAAATATTTTTAATGGAAATATTAAATTATAAATTTGTAAAGAAATTACCATTCCAGAAGTATGACTGGCACTGTATATTTTTCATAAACCAGAATAATAATCATAATTTAATTATATATTTTATAAATAATAATTTTCAATTTTATTATCACTATTAATTTTGGACATTATATTATATATTTAGTTATATAGATAATATAATTCACATCAGATGATTTGAAAATATTCATTTCATAAGAAAATAATAGATTTGGTAAGACAAATATGCTAAAAATGTTTACTATTCTATAATCTCAATAATAATAATAATCATGGAAAAATTATTATTTTTAATCATAAATTATACTATTAAATTAAATCATTCTATATTTTTATGATATATTAAATACGTTACAATCCTAGAAATGATATGACATATGGATTCAAGTGTAACAGTATAATTTTTCAATGATCATTATGAAAAGAAGCTATGTTTTAATATATATCAATGAAATGAAAATAATATCCTAAATAAAATAACATTAATTTAAATTACACATATATATATATATATAATCCATGTGATGTGGTGATAAAAGATAAATCACATTGCTTTATAGATATAGTTATCCACATTTACAAACTAACAACGTTATCTTATTCAAATGAATGGAATGGAACGAATGTTAATGGTGTATTATCATTAGACAATGATAAATATATCATGAATATAAAACAAATATATATATATATAATTCAATTCTATAATTATATCTATTTTTCATAGATTGTTATAGAAAACGAATTACATCTGTTCGTGGGGAGGTAATCCACCACACATAATAATGATGGTTTTCTTTCACATTATCTTGAAGAAGATTTGGATACAGGTTATTATATTAGCATAAAAAACTTATGTATATGTATTTTAATTGTCATATTATATATTATTGTTTCAATAATATTTTGTGGAGGGTCAATTAGAAATAAAACAAAAATGCGCTGTTCAAATTGATACATCTTCTTTATGAAACCTCCTTTTCATTACAACTTAAAACAATTATGATTCGTTATATGCAGGAAATATTTGCACTAGAAGTTGGTAAAGGATGTATTAAAGGCATTAATATAATTTTTATTCTGATCAAAACTTTTTATGTGTGAATTAGAGGTAATGAGTTATTCAATTCAATAAGATTAGTGCATAAAACACTTTGTATTCATACAAATATTAAAATAATATTATTTTATATTCAATTAAAAATGTCTTGAAAATTTTTACATAAAATAATGAATGAGTATTTCTTCAAATCATCTTACCCATTAATATTTTTATATATTCAGATCATATTATCACCCTCATATTTTTTACCATTCATTAAAACATTTGAACATTACTCTAATAGTAACACATTATAAAATTTAGTGGTTAAAAATTATACAATTAACAAATGATACATAACTAGAAGAAGGTAACTATGATATTCATTAAAAAATTATCTCTTCAATTGGGTATCACATGGAAAATATATCTCCTTCAAAATCATAGGACATAATATTTATCAACACTAAAATAAAGAGACATACAATTCTTAAAAAATTCCACATTTCCCTATAAATCACAGACTTACTTGTGTGGTTTCTTAATTATCAATAACATAGATCATTACATTGAAACCATATAAAATAGTGGATGTTCCAACATCCTAAAATTATATTTCATATTTAATCAAATCATTAACCAAAGCTTCATGCTCAAAAAATAGCATGATATATAATGAATTAATTTTTTTGACTATAGGAATATGTTGCATTTTTTCAATTAATAAGATTTTCATCAACCCAAAACTTTAAAATATTTTCCTTTTATAAATGATTTAAATTTTTTAGATGTTATGAAATAGATGCAATAAAATCTCTAAAAAAATAACTACTTTTTCAAATTTTAAAAAATTAATTAATATCTGAAACTATTATATAATTTTTATATTAATATTATGTGTTATATACTAATTAATTCCTTAAACATCCCTAAAATTGTTCTAATGAAATCAGGATAATATTAAATACAAATTGATGTAAAAAATGTTCATTTTTATAAAAATAAAAAAATTTATTCTCATTTAATTGATAACCTATTTAATTTTTTTTACTTTTATAAGTTTTATAAGTCTGAATAAACATTATTTTTGAAAATAGAATATAGAAACTAGATTATGGTGATTTTTTTTTCTATGAGGTTAAAATTTTTTATGTATAGAGGAAAATACAAAATTTTAATTAAAAACTACTTTTTATTTATTTATTTATAATAATATGTTATATTTATTACATGTTCAAAATTTTAAATAGTCAAATTATACATAAATTAAAATCCTGCTCTATCGACCGTTCTATGGGTTGAATTTTAAATTAATTTCTACAACTATTATGATTGATGTTTAGAAAATTGGATTCCATATTAGGATAAATAATAATGTAAAATTTAAATATGTTCAAAATATTTTTTGAATAAAAATATTATTGAATGTGATTAATATTATTTAGATAAATTTAAAGAAAAATCAGTTTAAGAATGGAAAAAACACATAAAATCATGCCCTAAATGATCTATAAAATTGTAAAAAATCAAATGGATGTTTCTATTTCTAAAATATCCTCTATTGAAGATTTTTTGGAAATATATTTCATCCACATGACATGGAAAACAATGTATATAATTTTATTTTAAAAAATTTACTATAATTCAAGTCCATCTATACTATAAAAAGACACTCACTCCCCACGCTTTTTCATACCTCTAATGACCCTTGGCTCATTAAAAACCTCATAAAATAATCTCCCAGCATCGATCATATCATCCAAAAATCCACACCTTATGATTAATTCCAAAAAATTTATGTATTTTTGTATAAAGAAGTAGGAGTTAGTGAAAAAGAGGTAACATTAACTGATATAAATTTATGTTATATTTATTCTTCCATTGCTTAATTTTTTGTAAATGATAAAATAATAAAAATTCAATCCTATATATACTGAGTTGTTTTTATGTTTATAGATAATTTTTATACTATAAACACTTCCATAAAATGAGTAACAATCATACTATTTGTGTATAGTACACTATGTGCTCACCAAACGATATTGTTCTTTTTTACATTATCACCTATCATGGTTGAGAATTTGGGTAGACACCCTTTTATATATGATATATTTCATATAAATATTTTATTAATATAAATTTATTTTATATATTTAACATACCTTCTTTCTCCCTATTTTTTTAAATAGGATAACATTATTTCTAGACCTGTGGACCACCGCCTCCTCAATGCGATGTGATTCATTAATTCTTTACATAGAATGTGTTATGGATGGTATTAATAAATTAATTTGAAACATATAGGTAAATATGATATGATAATTATAATATATATATGTAAAAATTATTTTTCATTATTTTAAATATGAAAAAATGCATTTATCATTCATGAATACACATGACATACCGTCTCCATAAATCATGCATTTCATTTCCTATCTCAAAATATTATTTATTATTATAATTATATATTTAATAAGTATATAGGATAAAAAAAATTAAATTATTAACATGATAAAATAATTATATATGTGATATTAAAACAAATAACAATTCAAAATTTACTCAATAAACTAGGAAATTTGAAACCAAAATAGTGAAAATAATGATATTTTATTAAAAATGGGGAATAAAACATTATAAGAAGATAATATATGATATCAAAAACAATAATATGGTTTTGATATCTATTAATAACATTATATAAACCATTATAAATTTTATTAAATGATATTCACAAAAAATGAAATAGAAGGAAAAGGATTTTCATCTCACTTTTTACATTTATGAGACAAAATTATTATTCAACCCATATATATTTTGTGTTTTTTATATACTAA
Source organism: Viscum album (assembly GCA_963277665.1). Taxonomy (NCBI): domain Eukaryota; kingdom Viridiplantae; phylum Streptophyta; class Magnoliopsida; order Santalales; family Viscaceae; genus Viscum; species Viscum album. Next base: position 837,042,399 of record OY728164.1, on the reverse strand, counting down.
GAATGTTGATATATTTTATCATGAATCATTTAATATTAATGATATGAAAATATTTAATTTTAATTATATCATCTAATGGGGTTTAAATTCAAAATTATCATGTAGTAATGTTTATCCTTACAATCTCAATTTCTTTTGTGATTGTTAACTTTTTTTTAAGAAATAAATTCCTTATGTGACTTTTAGACTAGAAATTTCATTAATTTTTAAATAAATACTCTTATAATATCGGTATAATTAATTACTAAAATATTTCTAATTTTTACATACATTTTGTACATGAATGTAATTACATCATCTTGGGTAATATTTGTAAATCCATATTATTTAAACAACATAGTTATATGATAAGCACATTTGTCACGAATAAAATTGATTATCTGAAATTTGATGAATTCTTTGTATATGTTCGACATGGGTGGGGCCCGATTATAGTTACCCCTCAATGCATCAGTAGATTCATTAGATGAATCAGTTATCCAAATTATTTTAGTTTTTAAATAATATGTTATAAACCGTCTTGTGAAATGTCTTGACGGTAAAAGGACCACATACTTAAAAAATATGGGGTCATTAGTGCATAATTTACCCTGATTCAAATTAAATTATTATTTTTGAAATATATTATTTATTTTACATTGTTTTTGGATATGGATAATTCTATGTTTATTAACTAAATGACATGTGTTTCAAATACTTACATTTCCATATTGAATTTTTCTTATCTAGTTATATAAATAGAATGTGTTCCGAGTTATTTACATTTGGATATTGATTTATCTTCATTGATTCATTATTTATTTCAATTTACTTATCCATGTTGATTATTTAATAAGATCTTTATTTTGTTTCCTTTCCCTTATTATTAAAAATAAATCGATGAATAAAATTTAAAGGATTATGTTCATTTTATTTTATTATCTATAAGTTTTTATTTTATTTCACTTTGTTATATAGGAATAACATATGTAATAATACAAATAATAAAACTAAAAAACTTTTGGATCCTTTTCATTTTATTCCATATAATCTTGATAATGTAATAAAGTAAGGGACAAACTCTGGGATTCTCGGGTTGGGTTGTTACATTCGGTATCACATCAAATTTTGTAGAAAACATGACTATTTGAATTATAAAACATAGATTAGGTAACATATTCACATGATAGACATTGAGGATATGAATATAATAATATCCTAGAATTTTGTTAAGGAGTATATTTTGTGGGTGTTCATAGAAATACAACCCTATATGTAAACTACAATTAGAGATGTTTCTGATACATACTTACATTTGGGTAACAACTCTAAAATGTTGTGTTGTGCCTAACTCTAGCATATCCTTGTTAAATAAAACTTGCCATCCCACAATCCATGATTGACTGTCCTATTGGATATGCTTAGTAAAATTCACATTTTCATTAGAATCTTTTATGAATGATTAAATGAAAATATATCCCCAAAGACAGAATTGTTTTTGATTTATTATTTATGATAAAAAAAATTATTGTATGTGCAATAGAATGTTATTAATTATAAATTATGATTTTATATGATCGTTCATTCTATTAAATTATTTAAAAATTAGTCATGTGAGAATTAATGGTATATGTACCAATGGAAAATGTAGAGATTTAAATTCATTGGAAGAAAATATAGTTGTTATAGGAATAGAAATAATTATGGAAATATTTGGGGAAAATAATAAGATTATAAAAAACATTGATCCCAAAATAGATAGACCACTTCCAAAATGATAATATTTTATTCTAGATAGATTATTCAGATAGAATTCACCATTGTTCAGTTGGAATATTAAACCAAATAAAGTTGTGGAATGGATTAAATCTGTACAAATGATATTTACAATATTAGGATATAATGAAATGGAAATGTTTACCCTTTTTTTATTATCACAAAAGAGATTCTGATCTATGGTGGTCTATAATCAAATAAACTAGAGAAGATGAAGAAATATAACCAATGGAGTTGATATTTTTTCTAGAGGCTATCATTAATTAATTCATCCCTCGTGATAAAAAAATTACGATGAAGAAAATGGAATTTTGTTTAAAAAATGAATAGTATGGTGTTTCAGGTTATGAAGATACATTTAAATGGTTAGATAGCTATTATAGAGATTATATTTGCAACATGGAGTGAATGATTCATCTCTTTTTGAAGATATGAAGACAATTACCTAAAGGGAACTAGTATCCAAGAACATTTCATCAAATGAAGTTTTAGTTTTATGATGAATCAAAATGGAGAAGGAATTACCTATTTAATACATGTATAAGGGAAAATCAGTTAATAAAATGTCTACTGAGGGCCAAGATAAAGGGAATGTGTCAAACATGAGGATGAAGGAATAAAGTTTCCATCATGTAATAACAATAGAAAGAATCAACCTTGTAAATTCTAGAAGGTAAAGGGAGTTTGATATATTTGTAGAAAAAAGTTGTCATATAATTAAAGAATGAAAGATGAAAAAGTAAATAAATCGATATTTAGTGTTACATCTATAATTATGTTGGGAAATATTCAAGTTAGATCCCTATGATTCGATGGAATCTACCATAAAAGAGGATTATGGGAGTTGGAGAATCATATAAACCCGTTATAGATTAGGTATTGGTACCCAATGACATGGCAGAAAGTTCATTAATCATATATTTAAATTTATTGAATACGTTATCTGATTCTATACCTTCAGAACCTTTTATATATAATCAATCTATTATGAAAAATAGATATTTATATTTCTATTTAATAAGGTATTCATCATTCATAACTCCTACAAGATGTATCATTCGTGTGGTGTATTTACTAACTATTATGATATATTATATCATTAATCATATTTTATTCATTGTATATATTGTTTATCATTGAATTATATCATCAAATGTTTTTTTGAATTGAAAATTATAATGTGGTAAAAGTTATCTTCTAAATCTCACTTCTTTTGTGATTTCTAACATTATTCCAAACAAATTACATCCATTTTTCCATTTTACATTGGAAGTAACATTTTTTGTTATCAATACTATTATGTGATTAAAATAATTATTTCAAAAACCATTATACTATTGTTAGACAAGGTGGGCACATAAAAGTTATTTTATTAACTAAGAAATTTTAGAAAATCTATATAATTTAATAAATATAGATATTTGATAAGGATTATTGTTCAGGATTTGAATAATTATTTTATATATGAGGAATTTTTTGTACATTTACCACATGAGTGTGCCCTAGTTATACATAGCACCTCGATGTATCAATAACTCCATTAGATGAATGATTTGGACAAATCAAATGGGTTTTTACCTAATATGTTGTAATCCATCTTGTAAAAGATCATGGTAGTTAAGGTAATATGAGACTAGGAATAATAGAATCCAATAGTCATAAATTTTAAACATTTATATTTAATTATTATTTATCTATGAGATTTATATTTTTACATTATCTATTGTGGTAGATTATTAACAATATACTGATTAAATGGAATGTGTTTCAATTATTTATCTTTCCATATTATTTTATTCATTATATAATAATTTAAAAGGAATTTGTAATATTTTATATACTATTCTACGTTGATTTATATTTATTGATTAATTATTTCATCCAATGCACTTACCCATTCTGAGTATTTGTGAAAACCCTTATTTTTTTCTGTTCCCTATGCTATGAACAAGAAATATTTGAATATGCTATCATGAATTATTATAATTTTATTTATTATGTATCATGTTTTATTTTCTATTTCCCAATGTAATATTGGTATCATTAATGAAATCTAGAATTCCAAAACATCAAAAATTCTATCCCTTTTTAAATGTATTCACTTTAATCATGCCAATGTTAGAATTTAAAGCATTAACTATGGTCTTCTTTGTTCAAGGAATTAGAGGATGTGAATTAATGTTATAATCATAATCTAATATATATTCCATATATATCATTTTAATAATGATCAACTTTTTTGTTGATCATATACATTGATCTTTAATGATCAGTGTTTATTTAAATTTACCTCATTATAAATGTTGTGTCATTTTTTTAAAAAACCTTATTTTAGTCAATGAATGATCTTGTTTTGGATAATTATACTCAACATGATTTAGTTAAGGAAAATCATAATCAATTTTATGATCATTTTTATTCAATAAAAAACAAACTCCTTATAATAAAGTGTCATTTTATATGAATCATTCACCATTTCATAAGAGAATAGACGAAATTTTTTTGTGGCCCAATTATAAAATTTTCCCCCTAAAAAGTTTTCACATTATTTTTTCCATATTAAATTCACTCTTTTTTTGTTTGACATGGTCATTGTGGTATATGACAATGAAATTTTTTCAAAAATTTATATATAGTAGCTAGATATGATAAGATAACGATGAATATTATAAAAATTTGAAGGTCTTTTTAATTCATCAACCATATTACATATCATGGGATGAAACATTATACCATAATTATATATAACATGTTATTGGAAGGAATTCTATTATAAAAAATATCACATTTGTTAAATATTTAGTATAACTTATTTTCATTCATGGTTTGTGGAATATGTCTAATATTTTTTTCTTGAATCTCTCAAATGTTTTAATAAATAAAATTATCATCAATAAAAATCAACAATAATATAAAAATATTAAATGAATAATCTAATCATAATATACCTAAATACGAATGTGGGAATTTATAGATGAAAATGACTTACAAGAAATTAATAATACATTAACCTAGTTTGAAAAGTTTTTTTGAATATATCATGTCATCACCATTAGATCATAGTACCCATGACATATAATTTTTTTTACAAATACTAATCCTCCAAGAGATGATAAAACCAATCATCTATATGAGGAAAAAATTATTATTCTTAATATCAATGTTATTGAATGATCTATTAAAAATTTAATTCCTCAACGATATATCCGTAATTCTAACAGATAATGAAGAAGAACCCCATGGAGAAGTGCTAGGACTAGTGAAACCATTATCAGGAAACACATGAACCATATTTATATGTTCTAGATGTTTGGTATATGTCAATAAATAGGGAATTGAAATTGTATTATCATCAGTAAATAAGATAATAGTAAAATAAAATTCCCAATCAGGGGTAACAATGATCAAATTAACCAAAATAATACATATATTCTTTTTATAATGAAATGTAATTACTCTTCATTATATCATTATTATAATGTTTTCTTCCAATGTGGCATTATATTTCATATTGTAATAATTTTTCATTTTCATGTTATCTAATTATTCTTTTTGTTCATAAATATATAGAAACTGAAATTAATTCTGAAAATTCATTTTTTGGACTCTACAATCAATATTAACTTGGTAAAAAAATCAAAACAATACATAAAATATCATCACACAATCATTTGGGAATGATGTTTTTTTAACATGATCTATTTTCACATACAATGATAGGAAGAATATGAAAATTTCTTTTAACACTTAAAAATTTAGCAAATTTTTTAATATAATTTGTAATTTATTTCTTGAGGTATAATTTTAAATTTTTCTAAAAAAACATTCAGAAATTAAATATTTAGTATACAAGGAATGAAAAATAAAATTTGAATCATCATAATGAACAACAAATGTACCAAATAAAAAATTGTTCGATATCCCAACATCATTTTAAGAGGTATCAAATGACTTCCAAAAACTTTTATATTTATATTATTACATATTACCATTATTCATTTTCTTATTTGGATTTTAATTTGAATATTTACCCATCCCATTAAATTGAATGAATTTTAATTAATATTATTATTATTAACACTACCATGACAGTTTTCATTGTTTTTTTCATATTCCATTTTTTCCACATTATTATCACTTACAATAATTCAAAAGGGATCCTCTAATGTTTATTTTATCAAAAATATCACAAACTAAAATAATAATTTTATTACCATATGATTTCATTTATCCGTTCATCTCTTTTTATTTTAATATTATCCTATTTTCTTTGTGGTTGTTCAATTACTTGTGTTCTCTATGATATCTCATTTCCACCTTGTCGACACATTAGAATATTTTATCATAACCTTCAAATTCATGGGATTTTAATGTCAATTGATATATATTATTTAATGTATGACAAAAATGAATAATAATACAATCATGATCAATGAAAAATAATGGTTATTTTTATATGATAATGTTTTCATTATATATGGACATTGAATCTCATATGTTTATTTAGTATTCTTATCCATTTTCCACCACTGATCTGATTAAACATAAATATAATAAATATAAATAGGTACAATTTATTGATCCACACATCGCATCACATCTAATTTATTTTATAGGGGTTATATCCTACCATTAGCTACTAATGGGAAATAATATCTTTTAAATTCACCTAGGTTTTCAATATAAAATCCCCACTATTTACAAGTTTTATTTTCGTATATTTGGATGATCTTCAAAATAGATACCACTAAAATTTATATACTAAATCAAATAAAAAATCATAACAATGAATTACTCTATTCAATTTAAAAATATTATATGACATTGATTCCGAAGGATTTCATCCCCATGGATTCCACCTACAATAGTTTTTATGATCAATCTATGAAAAAACAGAATGAAAAAGACAGTTCGGAAGAAGTAACATGGTAATTATATACGTATATAACATTTCAAATGAACTATAATATTTAAGAAAAATAAATGAATTGTATTAAAATTATTCTAACCTCCCTTGTTATCTACACCATTCTTTGAAACCAAGTATTGGATCATGGACTTAGTCATTAACTAATCACGAAGCATTAGAATATATATCATTTTCTTTCATATCAAAAAAATTATGTTTACTATAATTGAGTGTTATTTCACACCACTTACATAATAATCCAATATATTATATTGTTATCACTTTTAACTACTAACAATTTTTTCAAAATATTGAACATAAAATGTAAAATCTGATTTATCATCATGAAAAATCATAATGACAATCAACATTAGTTATTCAAAACCATTAATTTTATCATGCCATATGGAAATAATTTTAAATCGTGTGATCATTAAATTAATCTACATAAGGAAATAAAAATAAATAAATAAAGTGCATGTCAATTTAAAAAATTTCCTTTTCAAAATAATCGTTGGAATAAATATTTTTATACACTATAAATCATTATCTCTAACACAATAAGTCCATTAAATATTTCATAAAATATCATTAATGAAATCTAAAACTTATAAGGGTTTCTTTTAAAATAAAAATATTGTCATAATGACTTTTTTCCAAATATTTAATCTTTACAATATAATTAAGTGGAATATATGATATGTTATCTCGTGAAGTCTTCTGATTCCCAAAAAACCCCAAAAAAATAAATAGATAAATAATGTTGAAACATTATGGATCATTTTTTGTATAATTTTTTCATACACATGATATAACCTTAATGGTTATAAATTGATTAACAATCATAATTCAAATTTAAATAACCATCGTTACTATATTGGGAATAAACATCACAGTATATTATAATATTATCTTAGGAGAAAACTAATTGCCTAACTTTTCCTCTATACCCAAAAAATTTCAAGGAAATTATGATCTCATCCTAGTTTGGTTTATAATATAACCACCCATCCTCATAAAAAATTCCCATTAATCTTATAATTATCATAAAACATAAAATTTTTCAATATAAAAACATTTTTTTCACTCATATGAAATCATTATAACATATTTATATATCCCTTATCCAAAAAATCCAATTTCTAAAAATAAATTATTTTAATAATGGGAAGGGTGTTTTATTATAATAAAGATATAAATTCATATAATGGAATCGCATTATAAAACAATGGTTATAGCTATGGAGAAATAATTGATTATATATATATATATTAAAATATTGAAATCCATTTTTATTTATAAAATAAATGTCAAATTTTTCGGTGAAAATTTTCATTTTTAAAATCACTGAATGAAATTCAATGAAACATACAATTTTATTTTTAATTTACTTCTATCAATGAATATCCATCCATTAATTAATATGAAAATTTTGGATTTTAAAAAATAAAATGTGTTTTGGAAATCATTAAATGGGTATTTTTAATAAAATGTCCCATAGCATGAGTCCACCTCATCACATACGGCTTTTTTCTTCCATAATAACAAATATAGGTTATTTATTTACATTATTAATATAAAAATCATGTTTATTTTTACAATAATTTTTTTCATATAATGAAATATTTAATGTTCTAATTAAATAAATTCATCATGAATGTTTTCATGATAATCATTTCATAAGTCTATAATAGCTTCAGTAAGTCGAATATGGTCAATGTGGTAATTATTCAAACATATCAATAATTATAATAATTATTGAATAATTATAATATTTTCTATAAATAATAACATTAAAATAAAAAATCAATGTTGGTCATGAAAAATGAACTAGGTGACAATCATGGAGATGGTAGGTCATACATACGCTTGAGTAACAGTTCCATTTTTCAACTATCATTATAAAATGTAAGTATAATATTATCATTAAAAAATAATAATCATATAATTAATAATATAGTAATTTAATAATAATATTTACGTATATATTAGGCATTTTTTAATGAAAAATGATTCATATCACTTTGTGGAGGTTGCAGTCCACTAAAGCATGAAAACCGATTTATTTTCATTGAATGGAATAGTATGAAAGTAAATGATAGATTGTATTATATGATTGATAAATATATCATCGATATAACATATATATATATATATATATACATTAATTTTATCACTATAACCATATTTGGGAGGCAATTATGTTAAATGAGTTACATAGGTTCTTGAGTTGGTATTCTACAGAAATCATAAATGACAGTTTCATATCCCATTTTATAGAAGATGTGATTAATATATGTTGATTAATTAAAATAAAAACATATTTTATGGTAAATTACTATTTTACTATATAATAATGGCTAATAAATATTTTAATGAGGTGAAAAATGAAATAATACTGAAATTAATGGTAGAAATGATACATCTGATTCATAAAACCTCCATTGATTAACATCATTAGACAACTATGGATGTTTTTTTCTAAATAATGCCTCTATAAAATGGGATATATGATTAGTATGGTATAGGTGTAGATCATATCCAAAACAAATGTTTCTTTTAATTCAGATGTAAATGGAAGAACTGATGCACTTTTTTATGAGACGTGAGAGGAAATCATGGAATTTCATGAAATATAAAATTAATATAAATTAATTTTTAATAAAAAATTTAAAATCTATTTTATTTATAACATATATTAAGGGATGTTTTTAAAAATTTTATCAAATAAAATTTTTATATGTTTGGATCATGTTGGTTGCCTTATTTGTTTCTGAACCCTTTATATATAATTTTAAAAATTACAACAATATTAAATTTTATGACAAATTATGATTCAAAAATGATACTATGATATGAAAAAAGACCCATAAATGGGCCATAGTTATTTAGTCAATCATATTCAACTAATTTGGATTAAAAAAACAACATATTAGAATTTTATATGATATAACAAAATATTAATTTCTTAAAATATCAATAATTTTAATTTTGAACTATTTATTTACATTGATTTCACCTTACAGAAAAAGAGAAAAGTAATTATAATATAATTAATTATCATTTACTCTCTTGTTATAGGTATATAAAAAATTCATGTATAACATTAATAAATCCATATTATATTATCTTAAATTTTTTATATATAATTTATTTTATTCTTTAATTAATTAAATGACTACTATATTAGAATGGATTAAAAAATAAAGGTTATTATATATTGCCTAAAAATTACATATAAATTTACAGAATTGAGATAAATTACTTAAACTTAGTATAAATTTTTTCAAAAAAAATTATCCTTATATTTCTCTGTATTTCAAAAATATTCTTTCAGTTAAATATAATAGTTTCATATTATTTACATTTCATTTAATAAAATATTATCATGATTATAATCAAATCCAAATGAAAAAAAAGGACATATAACGAAATAATAGATGGTTACAAACAAAATGGAATCATTTAATTAATTTAATGAAATTTTTAGGTCATTTAATTGTTCTTTGAATTTTATTTTTAAACATTTATTACATGATTGAACTTCTACCATGGTAACATAAATTATTTTAGTTATGATTACTATTTACCTGAAATTAATGAACAAACTAAGAAAATATTAATGTAGTAATTTCAAATATATAATACATTTTTCAAAATTAAAAATAATGTAGAGGAATTTAATTTAATATTAAATTGATAAATTAAAATGAGGATTTATCATAAATATGTCATTTTAAAATATAAAATGTTATATACTATATCTACATATAAAAATCATTTTAAAAATAATAGTTTATTTATTATACATAAAAAATTAAAATTTAAATCTATTTAAAAATAAATTTTTACTTTATATAAACACAAATTGAAAATAAATATTTTAATTGTAAATCAGTATTTTTCACTATTCCTTAACAACCCAATATTTTTAGAAAAATCAAAACAAATCATGCATGAAAAATTTTTACATGCAAAATTCAATAAATAATTTTGTATTTCCCAATTAATATTATAAAATTTATAAATAAATATTTTAATTTAATCCCTATAATAAAATAGTTTATTAAAAATATTTATTTTTTGATTTCAAAAATATATAAATAATATAAATATCAATCTCTAGAATACTCATAAATATTAAAAATATTTATTTTATCATCACATGGGTTGTTACAATTGATGTTTTTAAAAATACCCAAAACTAATCAATATTGAAATTTACTTTCACACCAAATACTAGAATAATTTTAAAATAATTATGTGGAGGTATGATATTTTAAATCCTCACTTCCACCATAAAATTAATTATTTTAATATGTATTTCATTAGAATTTATGTTAACTCAATTTTACGATTTTCTTTTCCATGACAGTAAAATATATGTTTTTATTTACACAGATAATATATTCCTTAATACTAAAATCAAAAAGTGGCTTATTATATAATTGGAAACCGATGATTCTATATAAGAAAAAATTTATAGAATAAAAATCCTTTCTATGTGGAATTGTTTTAACAAAAGTGAATGTTATTAAAAAAACCAGAATTAAACATTAATCAGGGTAATTAGTTTTTCTAATCATTATTTACCATTTTGTATAAAAATTAATTTATCCTAATAATATAATATAATTTATTCATATTAGAATTACAGTATAAATTATAAAGTAATAATGTCACATAATGGGGAGAATTTAAATTAATAATATTCCCACTATCATTAAAAAAATTGGTTTTCATAGATGAGATTTTCAAAAATGAAGAGTATTTTGATATCCAAAGCCAATATAATTTTTTTTTTCAAAGAAGGTAACTGGATTAAAAGATATTTTATTGAAGTAAATTATCATTTAATACCATATTAAAATAAAAATTATATTATAAGTGATTTATAATAAAGTAATATATATAATAAAATAAAAAATTATTTACTATTCACTGAAAAATTAAACTCATAAAAAATGCTAAAAATATTACTCAAAGATAATTCTATAATTATTATTTAGAAAATAAAATTTGTTTTTAAAATAAAATTTTATGAGAGCATAAATAGTTATTTTAATTATTTCTTCAAAATCTGAAATATATTATTTAAAATATTTTTTGAAATGTATAATATCATTAAAACAATAATATTTATTTTTATCAAGATGATTTATTTATTTAAAATATTTAATTATTATATTTAAAACTTTGTTATTCCAATTCATATTTCCATGATTAACGCGTATGTTATAAAGGCAATTTAGTAAAAAAAATATTTTTAGTGCATTGATGTATTTTCAAATAGATGTAGCATGTAACACATGCTATAGAACATGTTATATTTATTTGGAAAACAGTATTTTATAAAAACAAATTATTGTATAATTTCATATGTGGTAAAATTTAGATCTTTCTACAAATATAGTGTAAGATAGACCTTATTTATCTCACATGTTTATTCAAATACAAAAACCAAATAAATTTTTTATTTTAAGAAAATGTTACATTGATCTATGAGGAGCCAACAAAGAATGGATTCTTACAATGGATCTCTGATACTACAACTACATGTTTTTAAATAGAATAATCTTCTTTTTAAAATATTATATTTATGTGTCTTATTTTACAAGGAACATTATTTGTGAATCCATACATTTATAGATGGATTTATTTTCAAATTTTTTAATACAAGTGTCTTCTATTATAATAATGTAATTTTTAAGGAATATTATTTTAAAATAATTGTCTTTATATGTTAGATTATATAGATCATGTAATGGAAAATAAAAATTAAAACACATTAAAAGAATAATTGTACACCCTAATATAGAATCAACATATTGGTCTTTTAAAACAATATATTACTCAATTATAGAAAGTTGGATATTTATATTCCATTTCCCTAAAACAACATAGTGTTTGTCAAATTTTTTTTTTTAGAAAATATATAGAAATCTATATTATAGGGAAAAAGGAAAGGTCTAAATTGAATCATAAATTAGATCATAACTATTTTAAATCATTTAATGTTATGGGAAAGGCTATGTAATAATAAATCATAAATATTATTGGTGATTTATTTAAATATGGATATTTATACTTAATGTGTTATAAGTTTGATTCCTTCGACAAAATCAAGAAATAAAAAAAATAATATTGAGAAGTAGATTAGTATTATTTTATAGAAATCTCATAGAACACGGTAGAAATTGACATATTCATGACTTCAAGGACTATTCATGGGTGTTTTGGTTTTTAACCATTCTCAGACCATGTTATACACCACAATTGAAATGTGAATGAGAAAAAATGAAACAAATCTTTTTAGTAATGGTTAGATCTATGAGGATTCATGATATTATTCAATTATAATTTTGGGAATACACAATATGGAAAACAAAAAAATATTAAACTATGATCCAACTAATGTGGATGTAGATATTATATAGAAATTATAGAGTGGAATAAAACCCATTATTTCATACATACATGTGTGAGATTTTGAAAAAAAATTAAATGCTTCATCAGCGAAAAAATAGCACCCTGATATACAATGTTTTCTTTTATAGTATACCCTAAGAGAAAATATTTATATTAAAAATAAAACCCCCCAGAAAAAATTGTAATACTTGAGATCCACACTATATTCATGAATAGGGAGAACAAATCTAAAGGATATATTTGGATTAATATTTATTTTTATGAATTACATGGTCAAGGTAAACAAGAGTCAGAATGTGATAAAATATCACAAATCATTATTTAAGATGTTATGGTTTTATAGGTACTGTATAAGAGTGCAAGAGTGCTTGAGAACCAGAACGGTTTGGTTTTCTTGTCACCGAGTACTTCGAATCATTATTTGTCTATTTAAAATATCCTTAACATTCAAGGAAGTAGTAAAATGAACATATGATTCCATTGAAAGGTAGATACAATTATTTATTTTATTACATATACCAAATCCATGTATATATGTACATGATAATCTTGTGGATGAAGTAAGAGGTGGTTTTATATTTTCATTCAAGAAGAAAGTATATATGGTTCATAATTTTTTTACATATAAAAATTGACTTGGAAGAAATGAGTTTAAGTAGATTCAAGGAATAAACTATTTTGACAAATTTTTACTAGTATAAAAACAATAATCCATCATATTTTGTATTCTATTATTGAATATCCTAACAATAAAATTTAAAAAATATATTTAAAAATAAAATTCCATAAAGTAAAATTTATGGTATATATTTATATGAGCTAAATATAATTGTTTATGATTCCATGGGATTCCTAAAAAAATTATAAATAAAATTAAATGATTTATATAGTAAACCAAGATTCAAATTAAAGGATTACTATGTATGATAAATAAATTCTAGGATTTAGTTTCATAAAGAAGGAATTGGACTCTTGTGACCTATGGTGATCTATTGGTGATATATTTTTTATAATATTATATGTCAATTACATTTTAAAATTTATAAATAAATACATTTCTGACATTTACATAATGATTAGTTAAAGAAATGAAAATCAATAAAGGACATAGACAGATCATTATATATTTTTGGGACGAATATCCCACATGACACATCTAAGAGGATTATTCATCTATGTTATAGTATATATTTTTTATTGAAACTAATATGATCTTATATGGAACTATCCAATATATTATTGTTCAAAATTTTATATGTAGTTCATCATTATTTGAATATTTATACTTTGAAAATTGTTGAATGATATAGGATAGATATGATTAAATTTTTGTTAGTGAGTAGGTCAATTATGTGGCATAAGGTTTATTCAATAATAGATGATAAATCTGTAATAAATTTGGTATGATTATATCAATATATCCTAGGTGAAAATATTTGGATTTTAGTTAATACTATACATATATATCTATAGAATAATAATGAATTCTCTTAGGTCTATGTATGAGATGAGGATCTAGTTATAAAAAGAAATTTATATTTTACTTTCTAAATATATCAGTACAATCTAAAATCACTGAAGGGATACATCAAGAATCCCAATCAAGGTAATGTGATATTGAAATTCTCAAAGAATGATGGGTTCATATATTTTAAACTATTTCCTCAATATATTTCATCTTATGAGGTATCTAATTATTTAATTTGATATGAATAATCATCTATATTATGGGGTGATACATATTAATAATGATAATATCACACCCAACCATGGTAAAACTATATTGTTGTCCTCAACAAAGGATATAAGGTCACATTTTCCGAGGATGTTCATCCATTTCAACTAAAAACTATTTATGTATTACTCACAATTATTTGATGTTTCAGGGAGAGTTATATTAATTGAAAAATTGATGAAAACACCTTCAGAAAATCATTAACGGAGTAAAAAAATAATTATCATATGTGTTTAATCAGAATAAATTTCATAAGTAGTTTTTTTTCAATCCCAAATGGAGTCTATTGGATTTGGAATTCTACAAAATACTATTTCTAATGTTTATTTCATGTCTCTATTAATATTTTAATAATAATACATATTATTATATATCATTTATTTTTTTCATGACATTAATGTGATAATGTCATAGAGTATTTATCTCATTGATAAAGATATACAATTCCCAATCTATAATAAAAACATTAAATTAAAGTACTATATTATTTATCCTAGTTCTATAGTAATATGAGTTTATTTGGTAGATAATATAGTATGTTTGTTGTTAGGTTATAGTACTTTCATGAATATGATACTTCATCTCAGAAATATCACTCTTTATAATCTCTTTGTTGGGTTACTATGAGAATAGTATACCTAGTGGCAATCCATCAAATTTATGTGTCAGTGGATATTCCAGACTATCAGATTCTTTAATGGTCTATAGGCATTGTGATTAATATTATTATTATTATTATTATTATATGTCATGTCTCATGCACAAATATTTACAAACCAACAACATATAGTCATTTATATATAGGATGTCTTGTATGCTTGGTGTGTAACAAAATTCTTGTTATTACTATAGTAGAGGGAGAATGTTTTATTCCATATATACATAATTAGATAGATAAATGCATTTACTAAAATTGATCTAACCCTTTAAATTATATTTTCATGGAGTAGCGTAGAGTTTAATTTATATTATTGATGAATGTCACATCAAGTAAATAAGTAATTAAAAAATATATGAAACTTTCATGATCAGATATTATCACATTGTGTATATATTAAAAATTAAAATTTCATATGTGGTTATTTATATAATGATATTATATTTTTTTCTATAGGTTTCACTGATCCATTTCTAGAAATTAATCTTAGACATTAGGAATTCATACCCAATGAAAATGAAAAACAAATCTGAAAGGGTAACATAATACGTGATTCTATTGAACTTTATTAAATTATATTTAATTTTATTTTTGTAATAGACATTATTTAATGTATAATGAATAATTAAATTCATTTTGTATCAGTAATATAAATATTTAATAAATATTTCTTTTTTCTGACACTGAATATATTTTTAATTTTATTTATTATAATTTTTTCTAAAAATATTCATGAAATTTTAAATAAAATATTTATATATGAATAAAATACTTAATTAAATATTCATTCATGTAATAAAAAATAATTAAAATGATGAGGAGACTAAGATCTTCTCATGTGACTAAAATAAAGTTTGAAGATGGTAAACTAATATTGATCTTTGTTCTCGTAAAAAGAATCCATATAATAATAAAAATATTTCATTATAAGGATTATTTTTTGATATGAGATATTATGTTATTTAAGGGGTTTCATGAAATTAAATAATTTTAATGATTAAACCAAAATATAAAAATATATGTTTATATATATATATTGTGGTTAATAAAAAATTGGGAATATTTTTAAACTATACATACCCCATTCAGATTCCTACTTATATGTTTCCATTAATAATGAGAAACACATGAGATATTATTTCAATTACAGATGATATCATTGCGATTATGATAAATTAAAAATGATGAAAAATAAAAAAGGAAATTAGACCATGTTCTATAGCTATTTCTGGGGAAATAAATGTACTTTTTAGGTCATCACAAGTGGGATTATAGACATGGATCTAACTAGTGAAATAATGGTATTCAAGAAAAGGGTGTTATAAATGATTAATAACATCATCTAAGATAGATACAAAGAAAACATAAATATTCTTTAGTTCTAATGTAAAATTTACTTTAAATTTAACAAATATAGATCCTCATTAGGGTTTGAGATTTTTTATGTCAATGTGTGGTGGGAAAATAATTGATGTCCCAAACATGTGTTTTCCATGATAATTTTTTTATTTGGGAGAGTAGGAGTTATATGATCTTCAATTTTCCTTTTTCCTAGATCCTTTAACACTATATGAATGTAAATTATGATTGGTTTTTTGGTTTCATGGCTTCCATCAACCTATTTTATCATGTTTTAAATAATATCTAATTAATATTTCTAACATTACAATTTCATATAAATCATCAAGAAGACTCCATTAGTTGGGAAACGTTATAGAAGGATTAAAATATCATTTTTTTATATTTATGCACATAATGTGAGTATATATCATATGTATTTTACATGTAATAATAAGAGGACTCAATTTATATGAGCTTTTGTCTAGGGATTAATTGAAAATGTATTATACATTTTATGAGTATTCTATGTTGCCTTTCCACTTTTCCTTGTATTAACTATCCCTTTTGAAAAGAAATTAATTTACATTTCAAAATAATTCAGTTGATTATTAGATATATTAATCATAGTTGTTGATATTTTGTGGATATTGAATTTATATAATTGATTTTAGTATTTTTGACCCCCATCATTCTATATTTTTTATCCACTAATTATTACATTAATGAATGTAATTGAATATTAATTGATAAAGAAACACATAATTTATGTCATATGACCCTTAGAGAGAGTTTATAGCCAATTGAGATCATGATATACTCTTTATTACATGTATCATATCATATTTTTTATGATATAACATTGTGGAGTTAAATTATAAAGATCCAAACATGATAAAAAATTAAAATAGATGACTAATGTAAATCAATCCTAAATTTCCATACTTACCAAATGATAAATAATTAAACACTATCAAAACCATTCATGAAATTAATCTTATTATATATTTTCATTGAATAATATATCCATTCATTTTACGTCATCCTAAAAAATATCTATACAAACCAATATGCGATGATTTGGATGATAATCTCATAGAATGTTATCCTAGAACTAATCCAATTAATTTCAAGGTTTCATTATGTCTAAAAAATATATAGTGATTTTATATTAATAAAATAAAATAAATTATTTAATATGCTATCAATAATAAATTCATTAAAACAAATTCATCATATTAAATAAAAGAAAACACACACCCGTCACCCATAAATCAGAGGAAAATTTCATATATATATTTATTATTGGAATAAGAATTTAAAATATTCAATTTACCAAATCATAACCATATATGGTAAAATCGTCAATCCCCATGAATTTTTCTAAATTAGAGTGCTCTATATTTATAGTCCCATATAGCCTATATGTCTAGAAAAACAATAGACATCAGATATTATCATTTATCATCACTCCACACACATTATTGATATATAAAATAACATTAAATAATGTAAAACAATTTTTATTAAAATATTAATTTTCATGTTAAATCGCAAAAGGAAATTTTCCCTTTGTGATGTATAATTAGCGATAAAATATTCAATTTTCCTATTAAAATTAAATATTTATATTAATTAAAAATAATTTTTTTCTCTAAAGGATGATATTTGATTTCAAAATCCATGACTTTTAATACTAATAAATCCACATAATTGTATTTTTATACCATAATAATTGAAATATATTTTATTATTAAACATTTTCCACATATTGTTTTCAAATTTTCCAAATGATGATATCACATTTTATAATTAAACCAATGACTTCATTACCGTACATATTCAATAATGGAGGAAATGTGAGCCACAAAACTCGTATGTGCTTATTAAAGGTTCCACATTTTCTCAAATTTATAGTTATTTATTGATTAATTTGTAATTTATTTTATCAAAATTATTATATAGATAAATATTTTAAAAAATGAATTAATATCCCACAAAAAATAGATTCAAACTACTCATGGATCCTTAACATGGATTCCAAAAACATTCATAATGACTTGTGAGCTCATGGATATTCCCCATGTCACTCATGGGTGGGATTACACGACCTATAGTTAGAGGAATGTGCAGTTTATATATTTAGAACTGACCCCATGTAACTCAATTTTTTTTTTAGAAATAAATAATGAATAGTAGGATGGTATGAATATTAGAAGAGGAAAAACAAGAAAAATAGTTTTTCTAACCTTGTAAAAAATTTCGTAAATCCCAATTAAAAACAAAACATATGATATTCTAAAATATACAAATTTTATGGAAACAAAACATCTCAACCGAACAAACAAAATTGAAATAAAATTTATTAAATAATCCATTTATATTAACTATAAAAAAATGATCACTAACCATGGATCAATTTATGTATGACACAACAACCAACGATAAAAAATAAAAGTAATATTTAAATAATATAATATGATAAATAACTTATCTTCTAATAAAAATTCAATATCCTTATCTCCCGGACATAGATTCTATAATTACACATAATAATCAACTCTAATTTAGGAATCATTATTTGGGATTTAAATGAATCAATTAACACCCCATGTCTTATAAATTAAAAAATGAAATTAATCTCATGAAAATAATATAATATATCATATTTATGTAATGAAAATTCAATAAAATTTAAATATAAAATAGTAAATAATATATAAACATAATTATATCACCATTCTCATTATAGAACCCCAAAAGGAAATTTTAAAATTATCTCTATCTCATGAATTTTCACCCATAAAAGGCCAAAATACAATCAATAACTAAATATGATTTGATCATTTGCACTAATTTTTTTAGTAATATTTATTTAATTACATTTTATCCCACCATTATTCTGAACAAATAGAAAATAATTAATTTTCACCTTAATTTTCATTAATGAATTTGAATAATTAGTAATAAATTATACGAAATTTTAATTATTTGTTCTAAATAAATAGACTCCAACTGACGGATATGAGATGTGTTTGATAGGAACTTATATAATAAAAAAACATAAAACACGTCATTCATGATATTTTAAATTAGTGGAAACTATAATATATATTTCATATTTCAAACTATATTAATTATTTATAATTGACACAAATATAGGTGTGTGATATTTTAATTAATCCTAAATTATTTATCTTGTATTTAAATAGTTACTAGAAAAATTCCTGCTATCAATATTCATAATCTATGTGTTATCGTAAAAATTCATTATAATACATTCACAAGGTTTGATTTACAACTTATATCTTTTGAAATTGATGAATATGATCTATTGTTTCTTTTATCATGATATGTTTTAATCTATATAATTATAATAATTTATCTCAGAATAATGTTCATCGATATAGACTCATACACACTTTATCAAAAGGATCCCTCAATATCTTTACTACATATTTATAAGTATTATTAAATTCCACCGAAGGGATGTGATCCAATTAATATAAAATACCGAAGATAAATCCATTTCATCCTAAATTTTAATGAATATCGTTGAAAAAATATCTATATATGGATGATATGATATAATTATCTTCATTTTTGTATTAACCACATTATACAAAAAGTTTTAAAACTATATTATGGATTTATATTCAAGTTAAAAAATAGTATAGAATATAGTATAAATAAATTAAATAAAACAAAGTCACAATTTTTATAAAAAATATTTATCTAATATCAATTCTCTTAGAAATTGTTTTTGTGATAATTAAAGAATAATACATATTATTACATGATTCTATGATGTCATTATTAAAATTATTCTTATTTTTCATGAATATATCTCATTTTCAAATAAACCCATGACATGAAAAAAGTTCCCAAAGAATATTAATGATTATCATTAGCTTATTGGAAAATCATACACAATGACATTAAATGATAAAAAAATATCTTTATTTATTACAAAAAATATTATCAATTGTTTTCAATACCCATATTTTATGTTCATGATGAATTTTTTGAATAGATTTAACAAAATTCAATGTAATATTTTAATAATAAAAGAAAAACATTACCATATCCTTCCAAATGACCACAAAATAAAATACTCGAGACCCCTATTAATGGTATCTAATTTATTTACAATATAACACTTCTTTAAAAAAATTATCAGTTTTCCCCATCTCTAAAAGATCCCAAGGTTAACAAGTGATAAAAATATAGTATAATTACAATCACTCTAACATTTTATTAAAAATCTATTTAAATTATTATTTATGATCACTATATTATCTATATTTATATTTTATAGAAAACATATTATTTCAACTCAATCCATCCATATTTTCATTACCCATATATAAAATATAAGTAAACTATAATTCATAGGTCATTTGTGAATAATATGTTATTTTTGGCACAGTTATAGATCATAAGAATGGAAAATCGTCCTCCGAGAAATGTAATATGAATATTTGGTGAATCTATCAAAAATATTTAATGAAAATAGATCATAACTTCATGAAACACTATTGATATATTTATGTCATGAATTTGGTAAGATATATTTTTATTTCTATATCTTCTGTTCCATATACATCCTCATTCAGCAATTATAGGGGCGCAAGTCCCTAATCATCCAAAAATTAATTAGATTATACTAATTAGAATTTATTCAGGTCTAAGAAAGATCGAAAATATATTATATTTAAACCTTAAATTTATATCAATAAGAACTATTTTTAATTTAATATCCCACTAAGATTCCACATCATTTTTCATCAATGTTTTCATTATTGATTCCATATATGCTTTTTGTAATAATATATTATAATATTGATCTAATTTGAATCAATTATCCCTCAAAATAATTCATAGGAAACCACATTGAAATATCCTATTATGTTTTTTAGGTAAATATAAACCCTAATAAATAAGATAAAATACCCAAAAAAATTTATTTTAAAAATAAAATTCACTTTTTGTGATCATCATATACAAATACATCATTCCATGATTTAAAAAAATACCCTCAAAAGCCTTCAATATTAATCTTCTGATCACTATAAATATATATGTCATGTACAAAAACCACTAAAAATAATTAATATTATTTTTGGGATATGTGATTCATCATGAAAAAATTATATGATTATTGTTAACCCCAAATTTAATCAATTAAAACTCATAAAGTTTAAACCTTATCCTAAGAGTCATATTTATAATGTCCCAACCCTTCACCCTAAATTTAGGTACCCCCCAAAAAATTTATATTTATCACCGTATCTTCTTTTTTTATGTAAAATGAATATTAAAATCAATGAAGTAATTAATATTTATTTATTGTTTTATAGTTTGGATTATGGTATAAAATTAAATATCTCAAGATAACATTACACTTCAATGAAAATATAACTAACATAATAAATGGTTATTTACTATTTAGGTGAATCGATGTCCCATAAAATCATTAAAATTTTTAATTAATTATTTTATATATATGAGTATCATTAAAAATGATATATCTGATATTAGACTTTGTCTATATTTTAAATTAATTTAATTCCTTATGAATCTATGAAATTATAACCAAAAAATGTACAAAATAATCTTAACCATGAAATATAACTCTAAAAATATAAATTTATTTTTAACTATTCACACCACCAATAAATACATTTTTCAATGATATCTAGAATGTTATACATATATGGTATCAAATTAAAATTACTACTTTACCTGTATGAATATCAAACTCTAATTTTAAAGAGTACACACTACTAGAAGGTAATGTAAAACAGGTTAGGTAAATAATAAATCTGATTCTAAAACATAATTATTCAATTATTTTAATTTATGAGGTCATTTAAAATCATATCTAAGAACAAAATACCCCTTAATATTTACACATTACAATTAATAATGGAACAATAAGGTCCCTTGAATCATTCTAATACATTTTACCATTGATACATTTCATCATTCAATGAATATGAAATCAATTAGACAATAAAATTTAATGTTATCTACAAAATTGTTATATATGGATGAATAGAAAGATACCCTATCATCCATAAGGTATATAATAATAGATTTATTATGAAAGATACCTTGTACTATCACATGTCATTCTTCTAAATCTAATAGGACATTCTATATAATATATAATAGCCCCATGTTCATCCAAATTTATCCCTGTAGAGGATTTCCAAATGTCTTCACCAATTACCCAACATAAAATATCTTCATCCACATTTTAGGTTTAGTGAATCCATATATATATATATAATCCCAAAAGAATTATTTATTATAGATACAATTATAATTATTATTTATCTATCGGAGTTTCCATTATCGGTGACATGTTTTAATTCCATTTAGATAACCTCACTTCGAATTTGTTATATTTAAAAACAAAAAATAGTCAATATATATTCACATATAATGTTATTGAGTTTAATGACTCATGTCAGATCCTTATTCATATTTTCTGATTAATTTATCTTCAAAGAAATAAATTTTACTCCAGTAAAAATGAAATTATAGAATGAATCAAAAAATTCTAGGAAACATGATTATTTATTCAATTATTTGTATTTTATAGTAAGTTACCTATACTAAAAAGTATTTCTGAATCGCTGTGAATTTTTCATCAAGAACATTATTACTTCATTCCCATCCTTTAATATTTATTGATCGATATGTCCTTCGAATTCATTAATCCCAATGACTAATGAAATAAAGAGTATAGAATTTTTTTCTTGTTCCATTTCCTTATTTATTAAAATTTTTCTCTTCATAAATACATTTAAAAAATGTATCAAATCGAAAAAAACCATTGATACGTGTAAAAAACTGTAAAAAATTCATATTAGTTATAAAAACAGAAATCAATGATTGAATTCTATATCTATGGGACTAAATTCAGAATTTAAGAATTCATACCTTATTATTTCCTGATATATAATCCAAAATAGTAAAAAAAAAATATTTCTATAAATTAAAATGTTATCAATTACATTTATAACAATTTAATATAAAACTACTTGTAAATAATTCCATCTTATAAAATACTATATACATATATATAATTTATAAACGATTATACTACTATTGATGAATGCACTTTCCATCTAAACCCATCAATTTGACAGATACACACAAGAAATGACATCATATAAGAGGAGTTATAATCATTTGAAATACCTTGGATCCATGTAATTTTATCTTTTCATTAAAAATATTTGATATATATTTTTAGGGGTACATTATTTTTTTCCATTATAATATTAATTATTTAAAATAACTCAATGAATCCCCATTAATCCATTATCTGATACAATTTTATTATGATATGAAAGGGTATGCTAAAACCCACGACCTAAACTGAAGTTTTACATATACATATGAACATTCCCTAAAATCAATGGTTAAGAATATAGTTTTATACCATAAATATAATATTTTGTGATGAATTTTACATTAATTAAAAAACATAAACTATATAATATGAAAGGGTAAAATCATTTAAAAATAAACAATTTAAAAATTTATGAAAATCAAGTAGTAATGTTATAGTGGAAATAATAACATCCTAGCCAACAGACATAACATATACATGTTTAATTAATAGAAAATATATTAATCATGGATAAACAAATCATTAAAATGATATATAATAAACCCCTATCACATATATATAAACAGTATACCTCATGTTATTCATCATTAATGAATATATATAATTCTTCTCTCCCACAAAATGAAAAATAGTGTCCACCGACACATTTATATGATTAGGTTATATTGATTAACAATATAGATTATACACTTTCCACAAATAACACCCATGAATTCCCTTGTATGATTAATTATGAAAACTATATGTAATTAAATTTGGAATTAAATTAAAATCATCTTTCAAAATAGTAAAAAAATATTTTAAAAAAACCAATCCCTCATATGAGAAAATAAAACCCTTCATCCTTCAAACATAAATAAATTATTTATCTCATTTAAATTAATAAAATCATTTAAAATGATAATAAATATAAAAAAAATGGATGTTATCATATTTTCATTCCCGATAAATCCCTATCCTTTCTTATAATCATGGATAGTGTCCCTCATTATACGTATTATAAACCATTAATTACACAAAAACATCATAAATTCATGTATACATAATAGCTTCTTATTATTTATATGTTTTATTTATTACATTAATCACATTTAATAAACCAAATTATTATCCATTCAATAAAATTAATGTTATCATATAAAATAATAAAAATAAATTCAAAATAAAAATATCATTTTCCTATTTAAACTAATTAATATAGTTTTCTGAAGTAATAATGTTAACATAATTGTAATTTCAGGCTTTCATAATCCAAAAATATATTTTTTCATAAAAAATTCCACATTTTTTTATTTTGGATAAATTTACATAACATAAAATATTAAATCAAAAAAATTTAAAACACTTATTTAATAGAATTATTTTTAAGAATAAATAGTTGAGAAGAACATAAATTGTGTGATAAGTGATATTATTCAACTAAAAATTGAATAACATCCACATACAATAGTGTTTTCTTTAAAATTATAACATTCTCCAAAAATGATGACCATATGAAGGTGAACTAATAAATCAAATTTCCAAACCTGAATGAATAATTTCGAGAATTAAAAAACCCATGGTGAATTCATATTTCACATGGTATTCACCATCAATTGTAATTGTTAATGTAAAAATGGAATATACATTATTTTAATTATATTAGGAGTTAATGGACACTAGTGGTCATCATAAATATATTTCATATGAAACAACCCCCTGATAAAATTCATGGAACACTATTTAATACTCATATGTATAAATCTAAAAAATTACCACTCTATAGACATGTAAAATTAACAGTCAATCAAGAAAAATGAAATAAAATAATATTTATATATACCTCTATAATCTATTTATACTCATTCCAACAATCAAATTATGCCTAAAAATCAACCTCCAATGGAACGATGAGAGAGAACAAAAAAATTATATTGTGAAATACTTCTCTAATTAATATTCGTGTACCTCTATTTATTGTCTACTACATGGATTCCTCATTTTTAATGGGAAAAATTTAAAATCCTCTCTCTACCATCCTATGCATTCCCCCTCTATATTGAAATATTTTACATTTTCACGAAATGATGTAAATGGGAAAAATGTTATTTATTCATATAAAACATTACTATATAATCCATTATATATCTATAATAATATTTCATATATTCTAATTTAACGTGTCAAATAAAAAATTACCGCATTTACTCTACATTTAGTTGTAATATGTAATATAACATCGATTTCATGTTAATTATATAATAAGAAAAATTGAAATAATAACAATACGATCCCATTTACATTGAAAAAATTCCTTATATATAAGCTTAATAATATATCCACCTGAATTAAATGAACTATTAAATTATAAGTGTACATATATTTTCCAATTAGGTCTATTAGTGTCCTTTATGACCATAATAGATATTTATCTCATATAAATGATAATGATGAAGTGACATCTGTAAAAAATGGATAATATTACAGATAAATAGGCTATTAATCTATTATGTATTTAAATATATATATAGTATATATAATCATTTTTTGTTAACGTATAAATATGCATGTTTTATACTTGGATGATGTTATTGAAGTGGTTAGTTAAATAAAATTCATGTTTTTATTCATGAAGATAAATATTATAGTCAGTACAGTGTCCAAAATAATATATTCCTTTCTACTAAAATAGTATAAAAATCATTAATTTAATTAATGTTAATTGCTATTTTAAATGGGAATAATAATAACTTCCATTATGATATTTTTTTAATTGTAATATTAATCTATTTTCATATCTATATAATTAAAATCTATATCATGTTTCTTAATTTAAATGCAATTAATAATGTATATATAATACACGAGGATATATCTGAGAATTAAAATATTATTTAGGTTTATAATGTTTTATTTTTTAAATTATTTAAATATAGAAAATAATTTAGTGTTTAAAAATAATTTATTTTTAATAATAACCAATTATGATAGATTTATTGAGAATAAAGATGAGTATTTAGTAATAAATAATATTTGTTGTACCATATTCATCTTTTGATCATTTATGTCGTTAATTGTTTTCCCAATAAAAATTTCTTCCCATATTTATAGACTAATATGTATCATTAGAGAAAATATTTTAGGATAAAACAAAAGTAAAGTGACCAACATACATATAATTGAAATCTATATATGTATTTTTTTAATTTATTAATAAATTCAACATACACAATTCAATGAAATCATATTTACCAATTTAAAATGTCGGGTGTTATATTATTCCTTAGTTCAATAAATGTAATATAGAATTGAAAAACATTAATATGATTAATTTTTATTTAAAAATAAGATATGTTATGTACATCATGAGGTATAAATGGCCAGATTTTTTATATAATTTTATTTATTTGGTTCATGCATATATATTTTCATAGGTGTATTTACATAGGAATGAACCAATTATACATAATGTTAGAATTAAATACATTATTATTGTGGTGTAAAACCAATTGATTTAGTATGATATATGGATCATTGGGATAATTAAATGTTTATAGTAAACTAGAATATAGTTTTCCCATGGTTATGAGTGTGCTTATTTACTATGGAACATATCCATTGGGAATCTCTGGTATGGGTGAATGATAACTGATGTAACTGGACAATAGAAGCATGAAACAAGGATAAGAGATACTGTATAATGGTGATCACAATATCAAATTATTATAGAATTTATTATTATCACACAAACCATTGGAATAATGTGATGGAGTCGTACAACATTGATTAATTTGGGATGAATAATTGTGTTTTCTATGTAGCTATTATAAATTGATTATCGAGGTGTTTATTCATTCATGATAATTTCTATTTTTATCTTTTAAAAAATATCATGTGTTTTAAAATGATTCTAAAAAATTAAATGTATTCAACCTATAGTTATTTAGGTATAAATAGGTTTAAAATGATTGAATTCTTGGAATGTACTTAGGTTTCTTGACATGTGTTTATAAACACACCCGAATAGTTTTAATAAAGTGATGTGAATGTTTATAAAGAGTATTTAATATTTGATTCATTTTAACAAAGGGACTATGTTATTTCAAATTAAAATTTGTAAATTATATAGGGTTTACACTCATTTTAAAAGAATATGATTTTCTGGTCATGAAGATTCTTTGAATGATTTAAAAGAAGGGAATGTGGGTTTGTGAAATACTATATGGAATAGGTTGGATTTTCTATAAAAGTGTGTTTTATTTTAAAGTGTAATTTTTTAATGGTTAATATTATTAAGGGGATTTCATTTATGATTTTACTAATAGTTTTAAAAGGAAATATGAAATGAATGTTTTTGATAATAATTTAAGGTTTGATTTTTATGGAATTCGAAAACAAATTACATTATATCAGATATTACTATATTTATTTGGATAAATATATATATTATCAAATAAAATAGGATGGGTATGAATTAATAATGGATGGATACAATTCATATGAAAAAATATAATGATGATAGAGTGAATGTTTTCATCAGGTGTGAAAAATATTATGTGTGTTACCCTTAACAAATCCATTGACGGTGTTTACGATGATTTTATTATAGAAAAATTAATCTAGAGTTAGAAGAACACTTGAGAAATAAATTAATTAATCAAAATTATAAATGGGGGAATAAAAAATAGGAAAATGTTAATGATTCTAGTGACTAGGTTATAACTATGTTTTTTGGATCATTTGATATGATTACCAGTGTGGAAAATGGTGAAGGATTCATTGAGGATTTGATTATAAATGTGAATGATGATAAAGTTCGTATTTATGAAATGATGAGGATAGTTGAAGATGATCTTCAAGATGATAAATATTGTTTAAAATGGTATAAGGGTTGTGGAATGACACCATTATACGATGGTTTCACTAAATATACCTCATTTTTAGCGGTACTGAGTCTGTATAATATGAACATAGAAAATAGCTGGAGTATTGACAGTTTTATGGAACTAACCCACTCTTGAATGACATGTCATTAGACAATAATGGGCTTCATATCAAAATATATTATTCGAAATGGATTCTATGCTTGATGGGTAAGATCTATGATAAAATACATGCCTACCCGAATGATTGTATAATGTTTTATAAGTATCAAATTCACTAACATAATTCCCAATGTGTTATGATTCTCAATAAAATAATGATTAATATGGATCTATGAATTTTTTATGGAACAATACAATCATTATGAGGTTTATGATACCATATAAATGTGAGGAGACCATAAGTAAATTGATGAGACACATAGATACAAGAAATAGTTATGGGAAACTATGTCACGCATAAGGCTCTCATCATTGGAAGATAATTTAACATGTGTATCCTAAATTTGGATAGAATATGAGAAATTTAGTTTTTCATTATCTATATATGGATTGAAACCTTTTGGGTTTCATAGATGTACTCATAGTACATGAACGATAATGTGGGTAAATTATAACATTAAACTATGGCTATGCATGAAAGAATAATACATCAGATAATGTATGATAATATCATGACCATAACTACATGGTAATGATAAATATGTTTATTTAGATCCACTGATCATGGTATTAAATTTATTGTGATATTTAGGTGTTCTGATGTATGAAGCTTCCAAAAATGATGATTTCATGTGATATACATGTTTTACGTGATGAAAAATTACTTTCATACTTATGAAAAAATTTCAAGATAACCCATTAATGGATCTCATGGTTGTCCTATCCATGAAAAAGGTACACATTAAATTAAGATGAAACATTGATCAAAAATTGTGTTTTTAGGATATCTTAGATTCCTACCACAAAATAATTTCTACCGATATTAGACGATATCATTGGATGGAATATTTAAAGAATATACAACACCATATCCATTAATATATGATCAACTATTTGAGAATGTAAAAGTTGTGTAAACTTCTTTTGGTAAACTTTTTTCAAAAACCCATTAAACCCAGTTGTTAAAAGGTATCAATTTATTTTGAATTACCATGCCTGAATTGTTTGTATGTCAAACATTTTCTTGATGTTATTCATTTTGAAAATAGGTATGCTATAGTTTCATCATCACATTGTTAAATACCACTGAAAAAATAAATGATGGAATTTAGTCTAGGTTGGGCATTGTTTATAAGGAAATATGGAAAGAGTTGGTGCTAGTGAATGGTGATAAATGAACTTGTATTCTTCTAGCATCTATATTGTTTCCAATATAGAGATATATCTGATTCAAAAATTCTTCAATGACATAGTAGTTCCATAGGTTTATTCATTGAATTTACAGAGCACCATTCCAATGATAGAGTTAAATTTAAAGGGTCTGAAATCACACAACTGCCATGTTTTGAAGATATTTATAATTCCTCTTTGATCATGTTGAATTTTTTCCCAGGAATTTCTTTCATACATTAAAAAATATCTATTTCATTATCACTGGTATATAATAAAATGTTATTGACACAATGATGTTTCTGACTATGGAATGTGAAATTATTTTTAAATTATATGAATCATAAATGTTCTCTCTTCCAAAATTGATTGATATGAAGGTTTATTTGATTGTTCACTTTGTGAGATTTATTCAACTAAGTGATATTAATCACATACAAATGATGTACCCCATTGAAAGATATATGGATATTTTTAAAGGTAATGTCAATAATCGATGATGGATAGAGGGTTGTATTATATAGCTATATACTATTGAGGAAGCCATGGACTAATGTTCTAAATACCACTCTAATATGAAAATAATCAGTCTATCAAAATCATATCACACTCGACAGATTATAGGTGAAGGAATTTTGAGAAGATATGGTGCCACAATCTGTATTATAGATCAGGAGTAATCCCACAATTACATTTTTCAAAACATTATGGAGTTTTCCCAACATGTGAAAACCCTAAATGAAATCATTAGGCACTGGAATCCATTATTGAATGAAATATATATATATAATAAACATAATAAATAGTTTATAAGATTGTATCAAAGCCATAATTTAATAGGGTTATATGAAAATCCATATTTAATTTCAAAACGGCTTTGATGTCTTATTGTAGGACCATGTGTGTATGTATTATCATACCATGGTTATGCAATTAATGGTTATACATTCTATAAAAATAAGCATGCAAAAGGAAGCACCGTGAAAAATAGCGGAGTTACACTTGTGGATGAAATGATTAATGTTTCTAGTACTATGATAAAAAATACAATTTATGTGAATATGTCCTACATTGAATCATAAAAAAATATGGGTGTTTGATTGTAAAACATTCCAAGAGACGTTTTTTTAAATCAAGTGGGTTTAGAATTTATTTTTGATTAAAATAAATTAATTAGGATTCGAGACTGTTGATTTCAGTATGGAAAGGTCCAAAGAAGAACTGTTTATAATGGAGTCATTGGTAGTAATATAATTTAATGTTTTAGATCTAGAAGAACGAAAATGGTAAATTATTTTGTTATCAACCAAATCCACTGAAGGATAATATAAAAATTCAACTAATTGAGAACAATTCATTGGGATGTCACAATCATTACAAAATAGCCCCATTATAGATGGATTTTTGTATGTTAGAGGAAACCACACTGAAGGATTTTTATAGCTGATATTGGAGTCAAATCTCTTAATCCTATAAAATGTGTGTTTGATAATTAGGTAATATTTTTTATTATAAATCATATTACATCATGTTATTATGCCTTTTCTGCTATATTTATTTACTCTTAATTAAATTTTAAACTACTTATGAAGATAATAAGTTCCTCACATGTTGGTGCTCCCAATACCAAGGTGCAATACATCCCTAAACAAGATGATGATCATTATGTAAAAGAATGACCATATGCACATTCTGATGCTCCCATTCCTGATGAAAAATATGTTTCTCAACTTTCTTCTTGTCCCATTGCAGAGGTACAATGGCCATCTGTCCATGAAAATACTACAACTCTTGAGGAAAATATTGACGATTTTGATTCTTAGTAAATGGTAGGTGATAATAGACTAGTAATGAAGAAACAATTAAAGTACCATAGTTTGACACATTTAGAAAATATTATTATGTTGAATGTCAAAGGTACCAAATATGAGGTCAGAAAGAATGTGAGAGATGATCATGATAATCCTAATTAGGCCATGTTTAGTAGTTAAATTTGAATTATCTCATGGAAATGTGTGCAAATTGATATTTATTTGTGGAACCATTTTTTTCACAGGGTTAAGACACTGATGTGGGAAGATTTTATGGTAACAATATGTTGTCATAAAATTATTTTAGAAAAAAAATAAGAAAATGTAACACTAACATAATCATCATTATCCATTGTAGAGTTAATTTATAGCATGTTAATGACATAAGAAATATATGTTAACAATTTCGGTAAGGATTCATATAGGGTTTCTCACAATTATAACAAGTGATCTTATAAAATATGCCGATGGAAAAAAATCCACACATACCAACCTCTTACCTATATAGATCTAATAACCCATTAATAATGGGATGTTTTTATTGGTCATCGTGTATATGTGTCTTTTTGAGTATAGTGTAGAAAGTAATATGTTAATTTTAAAATACATGAATTCATCACATATATTAAAATTGTTTTATTTAGGAAATAAAAATTGAGTATTTTAAATGAAGAACATTTAGAAAAACCAATGAACACCTACCGTAAAGCAAGGATATGGTATGCTTCACTTGGAAAAAAATTTGTATGTATTTTCAATCTACCATAATACATTAATGTGAAATTGAAAAAAATCATTATTTTTTTCTTATGATTGTATATATTTGGATGATTTCAAATCCAAAAGCTTTCCATTACCACGCTATATACTATGGAAGGAATAATTTGTAAATAATGGCAGGATATAAATAGAAGAAAACACACAAAAAGTGATGAAAACATGTGTATGTTTGAAATAAAAAAATTATTCCTTTAAATATATATTACATAATAATTATAAATTATTTTTCTATATTTTATACATGAAATAGTCTCAGGAATAAACAACACATATAGCGGATGAACAATACTATCTATGGCCTCGATGTAACCAGAACAATATAGCCTCATTTGAGTTGGGAGGTTTGTATTGACACCATGAACATATTTTCAGAAAAAACAATTTGTGGATCAAATTAAAAGAAGTAAAACACATGATATAATAACTAGCTATCCATGATAGAAAACATCATCGTAATATAGATATGATGGATACTTTTATAACGGGAAGAGAAGAGAAGAAGAAACTAATGACAATACACCTCATGGAGACATCGCCCCACCCCCACCATTTTCAAGGCAATCGATTCCTCTCAAAGAGTTGTCTTATCCAAGGTAATCTATGTTATAATATATGTTTCTAGGAAATTTGAATTAGAAAATCACTGATACATTTCTTTTACATATATTATATAGGGTGATAATTATTGTGATTTATATCTATCAAACCCCACTCATCTCCTTGTAGAAAACGATATGGTGTTCAACATGAAAAACATCATGCATCACAGAAGTCTACACATAACATGTCTTGTGTGTGTGTGCATGTCAATTAACATATCCCATAAGCAGAGTGTAGAGATACATATTTAAATTTATAAAGAAGATATTCATATGATCAACAAATATGTGGTGACAATCATCATATATACTTCACATATTTTAAAAAACATGTCTATATTGAGGAATTCATTTCCATTATAGATATTAAGATAAAGAATTTATCAATTATTGAAAAAACTTATGAACCATTGGATGTTATTACATAAGTACAAAGATATGGGGTAAAATTTAAAGGATTGACCAAATGATGAAAAATAACTACCAAACGCAGCAGTACCCCACATGTCATGTGTCCTCATAAACTATAAATGATGGTTCATGTGAATACAATGATAACAATGGTGGTAATCATATAATTGATGTTGAATAAATTATATTTGGATAGAATCATCAAGGATTAATTGGTGTTGAGAGTGTATGTGATATCCTCGATTATGATTGGATATGTGGCTTAGTGGTAAATGAATACATGAGGTATGCTTTCATTATTATATTTTACAATTTCATATATACTATGTTAATTATGGTTGAATAAAATTCATATTTTTTTCAAATGTATATATGAAAAACAATTGAATGTATTTTCGCATGAATTATTTTTTAATAGTTATCCCTCACAAATACTCTAAATTATTAATATAAATAGATACCAAAAAAGGATAAAATAGTGATAGGACTGATAAAATATTTTTAAATAAAAATGTATGTGGACATACTCTATAAAATAACAATAATGTAGGGGAAAATGAATACATTTTAATCATATAAAATATATTTTTTTATTCATTACATATTCCTTATTGTGTTTTTATGCACCATTATATGACTATTTTAGTAAATTTGGATACCCAAAATATTTATTTAATTGATTTAATTCATAGATTTCCAACAAAATGTTCCCACATTATGGAATTTGTGAAAATGCAATACAACATATCAACAATTTTAAAACTATACAGCTAGTTATATAATTTATATTATCTTTTAATGAGGATTCTTTTATGATAGGGTGGTACATAATTATATTGTTAAATATGGATTGAGGCCAAGGGCTAGGAATGATAAAGAAGACAAGTAGTACGACTGGAAAATTATCAAGGCATATATAATAATATATTACTATCCAATCACATATCTTCAATAATTACTTATTATGATCTATGTTTTTGGAGTGTCCGAAACAAAGCAATGGAAAATACTATGGTTATTATATTTTTAAATTTATGAGTTAGATCATATTCCATGAACAAACTATCATACCTATAATAGTAATTTTAGAAGATAATTACTATTTCCTTTAAAATATTAATTAATCCTTTCTATATTTATATATATCTAGTACTACTATGACTATAGAGAAGTCACATTTTCCAAAGATGATATATAAGTTCTCAAAAATGAGTAAGAATCATACATTATGGAATTATGTACACAAATACCATAAGATATGAATTCCATATAATTAGTTCATTGATTCATATTTATGTATAATATTTTTCGTATTACTCACAAAATAATTTTTTTTATACAGGTGGATACTATTGTTCGGGTCAGGGTGGTTCTTTTGAAACTGATCATGCTCGAGAGAGATTGGATTTTGAGGCAGTAACTCAAAACTAATTATGAGGTTAATTTTTTTTTTAATTTACTATATTTTCACTCATATCATTATTATATCTTCACTACGTTAACAAAATATAAATTAAATATTTTACTACTCATGTAGACAACGTATTACAGACATTTATTCTACCACAATACCTTGTCAGCCAAAATTGTTTTCATTTGTCACATTCCTTCAATGAAGGTAGAAGGTATTTGATGTAAATTAATAAATATAAAAAATGAATTGTTTCTATTTCAACCAATAATGCAAATGCAACACACAATAACTTCATTATTCATATGATACCCTTATATAATCATTGATATCCCCCATTTTTACAGTTATTGAGAATATATGATCACCCTTAATTAT
This sequence comes from Viscum album, assembly GCA_963277665.1. NCBI lineage: Eukaryota > Viridiplantae > Streptophyta > Magnoliopsida > Santalales > Viscaceae > Viscum > Viscum album. Next base: position 837,006,844 of record OY728164.1, on the reverse strand, counting down.
TTTTCATATCAACATGATATTATTAATGGGGTTAGAAATGATAAGTTTAGGAACGTTTCTAGTATTGAACTACATAACGAGAGACACTAATGATCTTGTTCATTATGTTTTCATGTTTTCAAAACCACTAAACTTCTGGCTTGAATCATTATGTTATTTTATAATATTATTCTAATAAGATGTAATATATATGTATGAAATGTATCGGAAAATTTAGTTGGTATCAGAGTAACTCACCTACTCAAAACTGAGAAAAAGTAACAAGTGAATAGTATCAACTAAAGTGTGTCTTTTATTTAATATTGATATTAATTTTAATAAAAAGAACATGTGACATACCAAAAATTCAACAAATGCATTTGGACTATTTTTATTTTTTAGCATAATGATCAATTAGTAATTTTAGACATGTAATAATCAACAGAACCACAATACAATACATGGTGTGTCTGGTAAGACTTTATGTGGGTATTTGTTATTAAATTGACATTAAATTGAGTAAAAAGAACATCTGACTTATGGAAAACCAAAAAATCTTGTTATGATTATTTTGATACATTAGTAAAATGAAATAAGAGTTAGTTTTGGCATGTAGGAGTGAACATCACCTCAATCTAATGCACGATGTGACCAGTATGACTAAATGTGTCAATGATCAGTTTATAATTGACATTTTAGTTCAAAAATATTCCCTTATTGAAAATCAAGAAAACAAGATCCGATTGTTATGATATTTTAATACAATCATTCATATGTAATTTTGGACATTTATGAATTTTTCTCCCATCAAATCGATGCACAATATGATCGATAAGACTTATATTGCAGGATTCTTGTTAGAAATTATATTTTAATATAAAACATTACTAGAAAAAAAAAATAGAAAACCCATTTAGATTATTTTTATATTTTATGAAAACATCATTTATATAATTTTTTACATGTAGGAATCATCCTAACCTAAATACGTCACACAATTTGATTGATATCACTAATGTGTGTCTTTTTATTGAAATTTCATATCAAATTATGTGAAAAGAATAAGTGACATACTAAAAACCTAGATAATTCATTCAGATTGTTAAAATATTTTTGGAAAATGATCCATGATTCATTTGGGACCTTAAGGAATCATCAATTCCTCATTACGTTGAATACTGTGAATAGAAGGACTCAAAATGTGTCTTCTTATTTAAAATTGACATTAATTTAAGTAAAAAAAAAGTTATGCACAAGAAATTGAGAGAATTCATTAGGATTGTTTTTATAATTTTGTAAAATTATCTCTGAGTCATTATTTACATGTAAGAATCAAAAAAACCTAAATCTGATGCATGATGATATTGTTATGAATAAAAATGTTCATTATCCTTTTAATATTGGCATTTTAGTTCAAAAAATGCCACTCACTAAACATAAATCACTCTAATTTTTTTAATAATTTATGATTGTTATTCCTAACTAATTTATGATGTATATCGAACAGTCTCACAAAAAATGAAGTATGATGTTGATGGTATAATGTATACTCTATTTTCTAGATTGAAATGAAATTTTAGTAAAAAAAATTGACATACTAATATGAAAGAAAACACATTTCTATTGTTTTGATATTTTTTTAAAACGATTTATAATTGAATTTTGAAGTGCATGATTCATCCCCAACATAATATAACACATTGTGTGATTGTTATCACTCAATATGTGCCTTTTTATTTAAAATTGACACCAATTTAAGTTAAAAAGAACAAATAACATACTGAAAGCTGTGGAATAATATTCTTATTTTCATGATATATTGGTAAAATGATCCATGAGTCATTTGTGATTTTAATGAGTCATCTGAACCACAATACTATTAATTGTGTGAGATTTATGACCCAAAGTGTGTCTTTTTAAATCAAATTATCATTAATTTAAGTAAAAAAGAACAAATGTCAATCTAAAAACCCAAAAAACGCATTCATAATATTCTGATAATTTAGATAAAAATTCTATTAGTCTTTTTTGACATATAGGAATCATCCACATCATAATATTCCACACTGTGTGGACGGTATGACTCGATGATTATCTTTTTAATTAAAATTGTCATTAATTTTTTGTAAAAACAACAACTAAAATACTGAAAATTGAGAGAAAACATTACTATTTTTTCGATACATTAGGAAAATATTTCACAAGACATTTTGTGATTTGTTCGAATCAAACAAAACTCAATATTATGAACGATTTGATAGGTATGACTGGATTTGTGTGTTATGTGTTTAAATTTGACATTTTTGTTTAAAATGTTTCACTCACTGAAAACCAATCAATCATTTTCTAATAGTCTTGATTATTTTGGACAACAATTCATAAGTCATTAGTGAAACGTATGAAGTAGTTTCACATCGAATTGATGTATGATGAGACCAGAATAACTCATAATGAATTATTTATGTTTGAAATGAAATTTTAGTAAAAAAAAAAACTAGAATAATGTAAACTATAAAAACACATTCGTAATGTTTTGATACATTACGAAAATGATCCAATAGTAATTTTTTCACAGTATGAATCATTTGTACCTCAATCCGATTCACAATTAGACCACCATAACCCAAAATGTATCATTATTTAAAATTAATATTATTTTTATTAAAAGAACAAGTGAAATATTCAAAATAGAGCAAAAACATTTTAATTTTTTGTATATTTCAATAAAATTGATCCATATTGCATTTATAAAATGTAGGAATTAGTCCAACATCAATAAGATGCTTGGTATGACTGATATGACTTCAAATGTAACATAACAGGTAATTAAAGAATAAATAATTTTCATATTTATTAATATTTACGAATTAAATATTAATTTTAATTAAAATGGGTTTCTACGTTCGATAGCGTACTCGGTACGCAACGATGAGTTTCTTTGAAAACTTACGTTGCACAGAAGTAATAAAATAATATTATTTTAAATGTTAGTTAACGAGTAGCCATTGTACTGGTGGGAATGGATAGAAATAACTAAAATATGATTATATATGTTTTTAAATGTTTTTAAATTTATCCAATAAAAGATAAAGGCTTAAAATACGGAAAGAATTCAATTTTAGGCGTATATGCCCTAGTTTTCACTAAAGGTTCACTTATCACCTTTTGATGGCGTACTATCATTAAATATAGTTTTGGTCACTCTTATACATTCTTTTGGACCAAATAAAACTCTTCTTTAGAATCGGGACATTAAATTTTACTTTGTGTAATTTTTTGGTACCTTTCTGATAAAGTTCTTTTTTTAATGAATAGTGTAAAATGTTGTATTTTAATTCAAAACCTCTTTTTAATATAATTTATTTATATGATTAGATTATCTTTTGAATTGGTTTTAAAGTGAAATTATAAAATATTTTTACCATTATATCCAATGGTGGTCGTTGGAATTAATTTCACTTCGAAATTGGACTTAAACTAGTGTCAATCTTTTGATACTTATTATTTCACAAAAACATGCTATTTGTCATGACAGCGGGAATTAATTATTAGATTAATTAATTTGACTTATATGTTTTGAATTTTGTAAAATAGACTTCATTTTTGAATTCGTGAGATCAAATATTGCTTTGGGTGAATTTTTGGTAATTTTCTGAAAAACTTCAATTTTTGATGAATAGTGAAACCACTAAGTGGTACTAATAAAGACTGATTTTCCGTTTAAATGAAATTTTGCCATCATTGTGTTTTGAATTTTGAAAATACGACATACATGGTTGTCATTAAGAAGTAAAATGTGGTTAAATGAGATTAAAATAATTTTTTGGTGAATAGTAACTTATTATGTTTTTAATCGCGATTAGTGGTAATTAGTGTAGTTTAAGGTATAAATAATGGTTTAATAATATGAAATGACCTAGAAACATGTCCCAACCTTATATTTTGTGTCATGGCCGACCAAGAAAAGCCATGGGTCAACTTGGGGACCCCATGGAGCCACTTTAGTTGGAAAATGACAATAATATATTTTTATTTAATGTTAAAATTAAATTGACACAAACATGAGTTGTTTTACTAAAACAATTTTTAAGTAGGGTTACACAGGTCCAAATTTTGATTATAAATAGTCATTGGAAAGATAAAAACATTTCCTACATCATAGTATTTTTTTTATAATTTTTAGAAATTAAATAAATTAAATTATATATGACATAATAATGATGCAGCGATGACATCATTATTTGACGATTTAAATAAAATGGAAAGATAATGTAAAATCTATGAACTACACATGTCCAAAACCAATTGGATGAGTGTATTTAGAACCCTTATCACCTTATCCACGAATTCTATCAATTTGGGACCTTTTAAAACCGAAACACATTTTCAAATAAAGTAATATTTCTTTACTTTCCAAAAGTGCCCCTCCTCTCCTCTTATAAAAAGACCCCACCTCTACCCCATTTCACACACTCCTCAAGCCTTTGGCTCGGCCAACCCCTGCCCAATTACTATCTCCTCATCCCTCTCCTCATCCTAGAGGATTCCCTTTGGGCAGAATCCTTTCAAAGGAATCATTTAGGCTCAAATCAAAAGGAGTTACACTATTAAAGGACGTTAAAGAACGATCGAGTCAAGTCGGACCCGAGGTAAGGGACTTCGTCTCAATCTCCTTTCATTGAGGCATATTTCATTTTATACACAACTTTATTTTATATGGTCTATAAACCCCTTTGACTTTTACTTTTATACAAAAGGAATATTTTTATACGAAGCGTTTTACAAAACGACAAAAAGGAATGTTTCTTTTAACGTACGTGGAGAAAAAAACCTTTTCCGCCACCGTGAGTATTATTTGGTCTTTGGATTTCTCAATAAGCCGTAATGTTTTTAGAATAAAATAAATACCATATACTCTTTTATGTATTTTGGTATTGAAAATGGTTTTGAAAAAGGATTCTATTATGTCAATATATTTATGATATATTGTGATTGAAATGTGGAAATGTTATCATTCCTTTATATTGGTTTTATGTTTTATGATTTTATATTGGTACTTGGACATTTTAACGGGTGGTTACGTTATAAACCATATGACGGGTGGTGCTGTGAATACCAGGACGGGTGGTTACGTTATAACCTCCAATGCATTGGGTATGGAAGTCGGCCATATGGCTATTCCATTAAGTATGTATGGAAATTGGATGTATGGCTATTCCATTAAGTGATATGTGTGGAAGTCGACCGTATGGTTATTCCACTTAAGTATGTTTATGTCCCAAGTTACCTTTATATATGTTATGTGTTCTTTTTATGGGTTTTATGGTAATCCTTTGTTTACAAAAAGGTACGTAATGATACTTTATTCAGTAAAGAGTTTTTACTACTTATTGAAGGTGAAGGTATTACTTTGATAGAGTATACATGGTTTACTTGATTTTGAAAAACTAACAGTTTTCATTCTTTGTGTATCCCTTACTGAGCTTTTTATGCTCACCCCAAGTTTTTTTGAAATGTTTTTCACAGGACTTAATGTGGAATAAGGTCATGGATGGGATCAAGGGAATGTCATCCTATATAAAACATGGAACCAGACACGTTTATTTTTAAGAGTTTTTTTTATTTATGGAAACTTAGTATAAGTGACTACTTTGTAATCTTTTGAGATGTAATAGTTATGTTATAATTCACTAAAACTCTAAACCTGAAAAGATCCTCAACGTGAATTATTCAATTAATTCAATATTAAGTAAGGTTTAAGGCTGGGGCCTTATAGTTGGTATCAGAGGTCGGTTTAGACAACTTTAGGAGTTAGAAAAGTGTTAAATTATAATATGATTGAAATGATATAGCATTTACGGATTACCATGTTGCTTCGCCTAAGATATTTCTGTGTTCAGAATGGTTTTCCGCAGAGGAAACAAAGCAGCTATGTTGGGATGACATCAGGAGGAAGATAACCTTCCAAATCAGCAACCTGAGATGGTCGGAATCGGAACTGAACAGTTTGTTGCAGTGATGGCACAGTTGACTCAGGCTATAAATGGTGGTGGTATCCATGCACGAGATCAGCCAGATCAACCGCAGAGGAACATGTCAGTGGTGGAACATTTCATGAGGCAACATCCCCCATCATTTAGAGGATCATCTGACCATGTGCAAGCTGAAGGGTGGATTAAAGCACTGGAGAAGATTTTTGATGTCATGGGGTGTTCAGAACATAAAAAGGCTAGTCTTGCTGTTTACCGTTTTGAAGGTGAAGCTGATCAGTGGTGGTCGATGGTGAAAAATATAAGGGATAGTAATGAGATTGAGGATCTTCACTGGGACGAATTCAAAGGTATGTTTCTTGAGAAATATTTTCCTAAGGCTGTTCGACTTAGGATGGAAAAACAATTCTTGGAATTGAGGCAAGAAGAAGACTCAGTGGCTGCCTATGAAGAAAGGTCCACTCGATTGGAAAGGTATGCTCCAAATTTTATCCGAGACCTTGATAGTAAAATCAATCGTTTTTACTCAGGGTTAAATCCAAATTATCGAAGGGCATTAGCTTCTCGTGACTTCAAAATTTATGAAAAACTTGTTCGATGTGCGGAGAAGGTGGAAATGGAGTTTGCCGATGATCAGGTGTTCTATGAAAAACAACAGAATAAGAGGTCTAGTTGGCAGGGAAAGGGGAAGGATTCATCAAAGAAGCAAGGAGGTAAGAAAACCAAATATCCATACTGTGAGAAGTGTGGTAAAATGCATCCTGGAGAATGTTTATCCAAGTCTGGTAAGTGCTTTCGGTGTGGTAAGTCTGGTCATATTGCACGTAACTATAAGGAAGATGATCAAGTAGGAAATGAAAATCCAACGGTAAGATGTTTTAAGTGTAATGAAATGGGTCATTACGCAAACGAGTGTCCAATGATGAACTCAACTGGGGGAATGCAGCCAGACTACAAGCAGAAAGGGGTGGTAAAATCCTTTGCATCAACTTCAGCAGATGTTGGGCCATCAAATAAAGTGGTATCAGCTCCAGGGAGCTCAGTATTTTTCGAAGATTGACTTGAGGTCGGGGTACCATCAGTTGAAAGTAAAAGAAGCAGACGTTCCGAAGACTGCGTTCTGTACTAGATATGGCCATTATGAATTTGTAGTTATGCCTTTTGGGTTAACCAATGCACCTTCTGTATTCATGGACCTTATGAATAAAATTTTCCATGAGTTCTTGGATAAGTTTGTGTTTGTGTTTTGAGGTTTGGGAAGAGATTGTGCGTGTCTTGTGATTCACAGTTGAAGAGAGAGTTGTTATGTGAGGCTCATAGTTCCCCGTTTTCAGTTCATCCTGGCAGTACTAAGATATATAGAGATCTACGGGAGTATTACTGGTGGGATGGAATGAAAAAGAGATATTGCTGATTTTACTGTGAAGTGTTTGACATGTCAACATGTTAAAGAAGAGCGGCAGTTACCGAAAGGGATAATTCAGCCTTTACCAGTGCCAGAGTGAAAATGGGAGTATATATCCATGGACTTTGTTGTTGGATTACCGAGGACATCCCGAGGTAATAATGCAATATGGGTTATTGTTGATCGCTTGACTAAATATGCTCATTTCCTTGCTATACGAGATACTTTCTCTCTAGATCAACTTTCCCGTTTGTATCTTAAATAGATAGTCCGGTTACATGGAGTTCCTCTCTCCATTGTATCGGATCGTGATCCCAGGTTTACTTCTATGTTTTGGAAAGGCCTTCAGAAGTCGTTGGGTACTGAATTAAATTTTAGTATAGCTTTTCATCCTCAATCAGATGGGCAGTCAGAACAAACAATTCAGACATTAGAGGATATGCTACGAGCTTGTTCGATGGATTATCAGGGAAGTTGGGACCAACATCTTTCTTTGGTTGAGTTTTCTTATAATAACAGTTTTCATTCCAGTATACAGATGGCACCATTTGAGGCATTATATGGGAAGCGGTGTTGAACTCCATCTTTCTGGGATGAAGTGGGTGAAAGGAAGTTGATGGGACCAGAATTGGTAGAAGAGATGGCAGAAAAAGTTCAGCTGATTCAGAAACACATGAGAACATCTCAGAGCAGGCAGAAGAGTTATGCGGATAACCGGAGGAAGGATCTATCTTTCGAGGTAGGTGATCATGTTTTTCTCAAGGTTTCTACATGGAAAAGTGTGATGAGATTTGATATGAAAGGAAAGCTGAGTCCAAGGTTCATTGGACCATATGAAATTCTGGAAAAAGTTGGATCAGTTGCATACCGGGTGGCTTTACCTCTGATTTTATCTCAGGTACACAATTTTTTTCATGTTTCAATGTGGAGAAAGTATATGCCAGATCCATCTCATGTTTTGAGTCCAGAGGTGGTTTAGCTAGAAGAGAACCTATCTTATGAGGAACAACTGGTCCAGATTCATGACCGCAGGGATCAAGTGTTACGGAATAAGGTGATTCATCAGGTAAAGGTTTTGTGGAAAAACCATGTGATTGAAGAGGCAACGTGGGAATCTGAAAATGCTATAAGGGATAAATACCCCCACTTATTTTGATAAGTGAATAAAATTGCGAGGACGCAATTCCCAAAAGGGGGGAAGGATGTAACATCCCAGGTAATTAAAGAATAAATAATTTTCATATTTATTAATATTTACGAATTAAATATTAATTTTAATTAAAATGGGTTTCTAAGTTCGATAGCGTACTCGGTACGCAACGATGAGTTTCTCTGAAAACTTACATTGCACACAAGTAATAAAATAATATTATTTTAAATGTTAGTTAATGAGTAGTCGTTGTACTGGCGGGAATGGATAGAAATAACTAAAATATGATTATATATGTTTTTAAATGTTTTTACATTTATCCAATAAAAGATAAAGGCTTAAAATATGGAAAGAATTCAATTTTAGGCGTATATGCCCTAGTTTTTTCATTAAAGGTTCACTTATCACCATTTGATGGCGTACTGTCATTAAATATAGTTTTGGTCACTCTTATACATTCTTTTGGACCAAATAAAACTCTTCTTTAGAATCGGGACATTAAATTTTACTTTGTGTAAATTTTTGGTACCTTTCTGATAAAGTTCTTTTTTTAATGAATAGTGTAAAATGTTGTATTTTAATTCAAAACCTCTTTTTAATCTAATTTATTTATATGATTAGATTATCTTTTGAATTGGTTTTAAAGTGAAATTAGAAAATATTTTTACCATTAAATCCAATGGTGGTCGTTGGAATTAATTTCACTTTGAAATTGGACTTAAACTAGTGTCAATCTTTTGATACTTATTATTTCACAAAAACACGCTATTTGTCATGACAGCGGGAATTAATTATTAAATTAATTAATTGGAATTATATGTTTTGAATTTTTTAAAATAGACTTCATTTTTGAATTCGTAATATGAAATATATCTTAGGGTGAATTTTTGGTAATTTTCTGATAAACTTCAATTTTTGATGAATAGTGAAACCACTAAGTGGTACTTATAAAGACCGATTTTCCGTTTAAATGAAATTTTGCCATCATTGTGTTTTGAATTTTGAAAATCCAACATACATGGTTTTCATTAAGAAGTAAAATGTGGTTCAATGAGATTAAAATAATTTTTTGGTGAATAGTAACTTATTAAGTTTTTAATCGCGATTAGTGGAAATTAGTGTAGTTTAAGATATAAATAATGCTTTAATAATATGAAATGACCTAGAAACATGTCCCAACCTTATAGGATGTGTCATGGCCGACCAATACAAGCCATGGGTCAACTTGGGGACCCCATGGAGCCACTTTAGTTGGAAAATGATAAAAATATATTTTTATTTAATGTTAAAATTAAATTGACACAATCATGAGTTGTTTTACTAAAACAATTTTTAAGTAGGGTTACACAGGTCCAAATTTTGATTATAAATAGTCAATGGAAAGCTAAAAAGATTTCCTACATCATAGTATTTTTTTTATTATTTTTAGACATTAAATAAATTAAATTATTTATGACATAATAATGATACAGCGATGACATCATTATTTGACGATTTAAATAAAATGGAATGATAATGTAAAATATATAAACTACACATGTCCAAAACCAATTGGATGAGTGGATTTCGAACCCTTATCACCTTATCCACTAATTCTATCAATGTGGGACCTTTTAAAACCGAAACACATTTTCAAATAAAGTAATATTTCATTTACATTCCAAAAGTGCCCCTCCTCTCCTCTTATAAAAGGCCCCCACCTCTACCCCATTTCACATACTCCTCAAGCCTTTGGCTCGGCCAACACCTACCCAATTACTCTCTCCACATCCCTCTCCTCATACTAGAGGATTCCCTTTGGGCAGAATCCTTTCAAAGGAAGCCTTTAGGCTCAAATCAAAAGGAGTTACACTTTTAAAGGACGTTAAAGAACGATCGAGTCAAGTCAGACCCGAGGTAAGGGACTTCGTCTCAATCTCCTTTCATTGAGGCATATTTAGTTTTATACACAACATTCTTTTATATGGTCTATAAACCACTTTGACTTTTACTTTTATAAAAAAGGAATATTGTTATACGAAGCGTTTTACAAAATGACAAAAAGGAATGTTTCTTTTAACGTACGCGGCGACAAAAACCTTTTCCGCCACCGCGAGTATTATTTGGTCTTTGGCATTCTCAATAAGCCGTAATGTTTTTAGAAAAAAATAAATACCATATACTCTTTTATGTATTTTGGTATTGGAAATGGTTTTGAAAAAGGATTCTATTATGTCAATATATTTATGATATATTGTGATTGAAATGTGGAAATGTTATCATTCCTTTATATTGGTTTTATGTTTTATGATTTTATATTGGTACTTAGACATTTTAACGGGTGGTTACGTTATAAACCATATGACGGGTGGTGCCGTGAATACCAGGACGGGTGGTTACGTTATAACCTCCAATGCATTGGGTATGGAAGTCAGCCGTATGGCTATTCCATTAAGTATGTATGGAAATTGGCTGTATGGCTATTCCATTAAGTGATATGTGTGGAAGTCGACCGTATGGTTATTCCACTTAAGTATGTTTATGTCCCAAGTTACCTTTATATATGTTATGTGTTCTTTTTATGGGTTTTATGGTAATCCTTTGGTTACAAAAAGGTAAGTAATGATACTTTATTCAGTAATGAGTTTTTACTACTTCTTGAATGTGAAGGTATTACTTTGATAGAGTATACATGGTTTACTTGATTTTGAAAAACTAACAGTTTTCATTCTTTGTGTATCCCTTACTGATCATTTTATGCTCACCCAAAGTTTTTTTGAAATGTTTTTCACAGGACTTAATGTGGAATAAGGTCATGGATGGGATCAAGGTAATGTCATCCTATATATAACATGGAACCAGAGCCGTTTATTTTTAATATTTTTTTTTATTTATGGAAACTTAGTAGAAGTGACTACTTTGTAATCTTTTTAGATGTAATAGTTATGTTCTAATTCTCTAAAACTCTAAACCTGAAAAGATCCTCAACGTGAATTATTCATTTAATTCAATATTAAGTAAGGTTTAAGGCCGGGGCCTTATATCAAATGTGTATTTTTTATTAAATATTGAAATTTTATTAATGTATTATTTCATATTATATATAAATTTATTTCATTATTTTATTATTAACATAATATTTTTTTTCATATATAAGAGAAATCTTCATATCGATTTGAGATGGTTTGTTCGACAAGAGGCACCATTGGTGGATAATTTATTATAAGGGATCACGAGGGTAAAATAAAGAATCATTATTATATTTAACTATTTGTTCGATAATTTTATATGTAAATATATAAAGCATTGGTCAAAAAATATATACAAGTATTTTTAGGTATATACCATGGGTGGAAATTCTTTAACCTTGGTGTCACATTAAATGTATTTATAATTGTTTGAAATAATAGGTTTTTACATATTTGTGTGAATATTCTGTTATATTAACCACACATTATAGACAGGTCTTCATGTATAATTTCTATTTAAATAGCCACTAATGGGGACCTATACATTTCATTTCTATGTTTAATAACACTTTATTAACATTGTTAAAATCCATCATTCGCACTGTTACTGGGAATATCTATAGTAGTTCTTGTTAATTGTTGTCACTATTAATTAGATAATTGTTTTCTGATCTCCAGAATGTGATTAATGATTTATATATTCAATATAGATATTATATATTTATTTAAAATATTCCATAAAATTTTTATATTAAAAAACTGCATCGTTCATGGAGATGGTAGGCCATACATACACCTCAACACTATATTCATTTATTTTTCATTTTAAAAGAGTTAAAATTAAATGATATATTAGTATATTATAATTTAACAAGAATATATATGTCATAAATATCACATATAGTTATTAAAACTATCCATTAAATTTTCTGTGTATATTGTGAATTTCTCACATTGCATTAAAGAGGATGTAGGCAACACTTCCAAAAAAGATCGTATCAAATTTACAAAAAATTGAAAGAATAAAATAATGTTTTATAAAATAATTTTTAAATCATAAAAAATAAATAAATTATTAAAATATAGATAAATATAGCATCAAACCCAATTCAAATCCCTTAAAGGTGGTTATGGAAAAATGAACAACCAATGTTTCATGATGCGGTAGTTCCCTATACACATAAACACTATGTTCATAAACAATTAGATGAAATTGTGGGATATTTTAGGTAGAACCCATAAAATATCCATATATCTGAATATTTGGGATATTGTAGAGATTATATATGCTTTTAATTATATGAAATGAAGGACTGATAAATTACATAAAACCAAAGTGATCATTGAATAATGTTACATTGTTTTCAAGTAAATTCTTTCAGTTGTATCAAATCCTTATAGGGATAGATTTATTCTAAATGGGGGGTATTATATGATAAATAGTGGGAAATTGGGAGCTTATTTGGGTAGATATTGAAGGATCAATGTGATGTGGGGATGTGAGGGAGGTGATTCCATTTTATAATTTAGATGAATGGTATTTTCAAGAATCCTCTAAAAGTTAAAAAATTAAAATATTATTAAATATCCAAAACATAACAATGGACTATAAATTAATATGTTAAATAATTTTATACCCTATATCAACCAATTTGTGATTATTTAGCATTTTTTATTTTAACATAATTTACTAAAATATTATTGAACAATATATAATTATTATCAAAATGGATAAAATTATTTTAATATTATTATAAATACAGCAGGATAAATATAAAATTAAAATATAATTTTTTAACATACCTAAAATATAATATAGATCTATAAAATTATTTATACACATTAAATCATCACAATTATAAGAAAATTAATACATTTAAATTTAAATATTTTATTTTTCTATCCAACAAATAAATTCAGATTTAGCATTGAATATGTTTTTATGGTTATTTTCTAATTTATAAAAAATAAAAAAAATTAATTAAAATAATTCCACTAAAAACCAAATACACATTTATGTTTATTAATTTTACGATTTTCTCTATATATGAATACATAAAATATATTAACTACAAAGGGAGTGATATATTATAAATCTATTTGATTTAAATGATATATAATTTATTTTCATAAAAGTATTTCTATTAAACAACTGAAAATAAATCATAATTTGATAAGGGTTGAATATTATTTATCTAATAATTTTTTGATAAGTTTTAAATTTTCATAATCTTTATCTTTTTTTATCCCTTATTAACCCCTTTAATTATTATCCAAATATCTTGGATTATTACGATTTAAAGGTTAATATGTTTTAATATAATTAGAAATAAACTAAAATGGACCATTTATGAAAAAATAACATTATCCCAATCATTTGGTCAATTTTAATATTTTTATTAATTACATATCATTAAATAAAATATTTTGTTTTCAAAATACAAATAATGTCTATTTTGGCACTATTAATTTTTTTTCTAAAATATTACTCAATCAAACAAGATAAATTAAAACCAAGACAAATAAAATACTATTAAGATGTAAAATTTGTCAATAAAAATAATGGGTGATGTGAATTTAGATATATTATATTTAAATTAATATTTTTAATATCATTTATTTTATTCTTCAATTATTTAAACATTAATAAATAAACATTATTTCACAATTTAAGGTAAAAATATTATCATTAAAAATTATATAAATTATCATGATTTATATAAAAACTTTGTCTTTCAAATATCTTTTTATATTACAATGGATCCTCTAAATTAACATATATATATATAATGTAATAATTATTAATACAAGATAGTGACATATAGGAATTCCCTTAGAAAATAATACAATAAAAGGATTGAAGGAATCCATGTGGATCTGAGAGGCCATAAAATCGACCCATGAATGAATTTTGTTGAAGATATCTCATCCAATATAATTAGAGAAATAGTTTTGGTAATTTTATAATTTTATATTTACCTAAAATTAAATTATTTACACTTAATTGTATTAATAAAAATATTATTAAATTTTTTATTCCTATACCCAAAAAATTAACCTATTTAAATAATTGAGAACAATTGATTCCAAATAATGTATCTAATTTTTAAAATTAAAAAGAAATAATTTCATTAAAATTAATTTAAAATTAATCATGTTAATGGGGTGAGAGAATGAGTTATTATTGATTAAAACATGAAAATGATTGAGACATTAACATATATAATTTCAATGTGAAATTGATTTCGAGGAAATAAAATGGATTAAATGATAAAATAATAATATAAATATACTTTTTAACAAATAAAAATAAAAATTTATTTCTATAAATTTTGTTGATGAAAAAATATGTTTTCAATTGAAATTTTTTATTTTCACATTTCATAAAAACATTAATCATATCATAAAAATATCAAAAATTAAACCAAACGAAAATATTTATTTTACTATTTTAAGTAAGAAGTTTAGTTTTTTCAATTATAATATATAAATGTTTTAAAATTGTATATAAAAGAGTTTCAAAATTAATATGAGGTAATAATTCCTTTATAAAAAATTGGTAATAATGTGTAATATTGGGTTTGTTCTAATTTTCCTATTATAAAATAAATCTGATGAATGAAAAAAAAATTTAAAATATAAACAAATTATTTCATTTATATAATCACTAGGTAGAAATTAAATTAATTTATTATTTTAAATTTTTTTTATGAGCATTAAAATAGTGTTTTAAAAAATATAATCATTATATTAACTTTGACCTTATATTCATTTCAATATCATTTTGTAAACACTGAATTAAAACCAATATTATCATATATTTGATAATTATATTCATAACATCAAATTAAATGGATATGTTATAACTTATTATATAAGATAATAATATATTAAAAATATATTTTTGTTTGGTAAAACAAGTCCTTGTCTGTAATGCAAGAAAAATCATTTTTTTGTGCACTGTAAGATTCAAATTTTGTTTCATATAATGAAATCAAGAAAAAAATTAATTTGTTCAAAAATGAAAATATTGTATTGTCTTGGGTATTCACATTATACCATCCTTCAATATATTATATCCTCACAATTCTTGTATTAGGGTTTGGTAACAAAGGATTGAATTTTCAAATACATATATTGAAAAAAATTATTGGAAAAAGGTTTGATAAAATTTTAACTTTAATATAATGAAAATTTAGTCATTAAGATCACTAGATATAGAACATACTGTGATTACAAGTATGAAAACATATACATGTAACATTAATCTAACCTTCATTTTCTAATTGAGAGTGACAGAGAACAATAATAGTAGAATTTTAAGAATAACAAAGATATAATTTATTGATGTTCTTAGGGAAAATTTGGTTCCTCCAAAAATAAATTAATATGATAATTTTTCAGTTTCATGATTATTTACAAATAGTTGAATAATTCATTTACATTTTATAATAATAACATGAGGAAAATTACTTACTCGACATTTAGGGTCTCATGATTTAATAAATATATTCAAAAAATCTTAATTCTCTCAAAAAATATAGTATAATTAAAAATATTCTATTTATCATAAACATATAGAATTACAAAAATGAACTTATACTTCATCTATCATATATTTTAAATAACAATATCTATTTTATACTCTCCAGGACAACACAATGTCCAATCTTATCTGATGTACTCTTTTTTACATTCGATTTCATGTTTAAGTCTCAAGACCTTAATAGATGGGACTCGTTTTCACCCAAACTGTAGGCTGTAATTTTTCTAAATTGTTATTATTATATTGTTCCATAAATAACCATAATATTCAAACAAAAAATGAAATAATTTAACTAAAATCAATTTTAGTTAATGTTCAACATAATCTATTCAAAAAATGAAGCTCATCCAACATACATTATTATAAATTTACAATCCAGAAAAGTCTCAAAATATAAAAAATCAATATTGAAATTAATTTAAAAATACAACATAGTATAACAATTCGTATCCAATAGAATATATTTTTTCACCATAAAAACATTTAATAAGAAATTTCAAGCTTCAAAATCCATAAATAATAACTACTCCACTACAATCATTTTTATTAACATAATTTATACAACCAGTACATTATATATAATATAATGAAATAACAAAATAAATTAATCCATGAAACATTTTTCTTCATTTGAGGTAAGTTAAAAATCGTAACCATGATCTGTTAGCTTCTTTTGAGGAATATTCCTTTGACTCAAGGGGAATTCTCATTCAAAATTCCTTGTATCCTTACAGTTGAATCATGGAATATTGTAAAAATATTTCCTTCACATAAAATAAAGATAATTGTTGAATTTCTCTCTACAAACAAATAAAACTCATTTTCCTCTTAATCATAAACAAATTTTCCTCCATCATCATTTATCGCAGAAGGGAAATTATTCTTTTACTTTTTCCCATATCCATCTTTTCCATATCATCTACTCCTTATAACACATTCATAAAAATTAATAATTATTAGGAATATATTTCCCTAAATTGTAAGTATATGATACAATTTATTAATATGATGATAATGTTTGGGATAATACTTCTCATAAAAATATGACTTCATCTCAGAAAAGACATTATCGTCCTTATTAGTTAGATTAATTTCAAGGGAGATGATCTCATTCCTTCAACAGGGCGACATATCTAAATAATTTCATACACTATATTATGTTATAAATCATAACGAATAATTAATAACTAGAGAAATTTTTAACTTAATTTGAAAATTTTATGTGTTGATAGTATCATAGTCAGAAAACATAATATCATTGTCTAAATATTTACATTTAAATACTTTAAAATGGTTATTAAATAAAATTAAAATAATCCTATGAATATCCCTCATGTGTGTCAAACTGGTGTAGAGTAAGGTTTGTTTTCATGTACAATGTTACACTAATTTAGGTCTGACACACCATGTCAATGTTATTACACCTATGTACATCTATGCTAAAAAACAATTAACAAGTTGTATCATGACATGAATATATTTTTAGAAACAGCCAGATAATATTTATCAGACCACAATTCTACTTTGTTATTTTATGCTTATTCTCAATTTCAATTTTATGGATCTATGGCCTGATAATTTATTTCTAAATCTACCTTCAACCTTTGTACTAAAATTAATATTATACAAGCAATAATTATCCAATCCATGAATCCTGGAACTTGTGCATTATTATTGTTTACACTAACATGAATTACGTGGAATCAAATATGTAATGACCGATCAATTTAGTAGTCTTGGAAAGGTATATTACATAAATGATACCCAAAATACAATGAATATAGGAAATACAAATAAGATACGTAATAAAATTAAATAAATATAATCCATGAAATTCTTTTAAAGGATTACTCTTCATAACCTATAGAAATGAAACCCAATAAGGGTGAGGTCAAATTCTCAGTAAGGGTTTGTAATACATAAGAAATATTTAATAAATTAATATAAATCAACATTAATGGTTAAATAACTAATAAAAATGACATTAAAATAACTAGATTATGAGAAATCAAAATTCAATTTTTAATAAATGAAATAAGTTCCATCAAAATCAATACACTATGAGTAGAATTCATCCATATACACGTCGATGAAAAATATCCTGGATAAATAAAAACTGATTCTAAATGACTCAAATGATTAATTTTTAGAATCCATCTTTCATGGGTACATGGATTCATTATCATAGATATCATTTACAATATGGTTTAGAATATTTTGTAAAACCCTATTTATTTTGGGAAACTATTTTATCTTACGAGACTACATATTCAAAATGGTGGAATCTATAATAGGGCACCACTAGTGTTGTACCTATCTAAAGTATTCCTCATATCAAATAATCAATTCAAATAATATTTAAAATTCCATATATAATATCTTTATTACATATAAGATCAAAAATACCCAAGTTCATGTTAACTAACTCTATGGGTTTTTTATTTTGAAGAATGGAAATAACATTAAATTATCATTAAATCATTTTGGAGAAAAATAATATTTATACATTCCAATGTTTCCCTTCTCAGATTGAATAATATTAAATAACATTTTAATTGATGGAATACAATTAAATTCAAGTTATAATACCATTGAAATAAGGATATTCATGATATAATATGTCAATGTATTTTATATAAACCATATAAAAGATAGATGGAACATAACAACAATTATGACTTAATGGAATATAAATGAAGACAAAATATTTTACCTTGAGTTTCATTTTCTGTTTTCATAATTTAACATCCATTATTGTGGTATTAAGTATGTTATTAACTTATTATAGATTTATAATAATATTTTTTTAAAATCATATATTATCCTCTTATAATATCGTATTACTCTTCTATTAATATCTATTCTTTTTTTTCACTATGTAGGTGTTAATTTCAATGTTTCTTGAGTATGTTTTGACTTGTTATTTGTTGTTACTATTAATCAGACCATGGTTTCACAATCTAAAAATTTTAAACCAAAATTTAAATATTATTTTATTAGTTATATTTTTATTAATAATGTTTCATAAAACATGTAGATAAGAAAAGAATGTCACCGTTAATGGATATTGTAGGTCGTACATACCCATGACCGCTACTTTTTTTTTATTTTTCATATTAAATAAATGAAAAGTAAATTATATATATGTATTAAAATTATAGTAACATATATATTCTATATATATCACATATTTTTATTAAAACTATCATTTATATGTTCCATGTATTGTGCAAACGAATCATGTTTCCTTGAGGAGGTTGTATTCCACACCTACACAAACGATGTTATCATATTTAGTCAAAATGATAAGTATTAAAGTATGTGTAATAAAATAATTATTGAAGAATAAAGACATAAATATCATATATAACATATATTTTTTCCATTATAATACCTATCCACGAATGGTGGTAAATGAAAAATGAACAATCATCATTCTATGAGGCGGTAGTTCAATTAACACGTAATGAGTATGTCTATTATAAATTAAATAAAAAAATGTGTATGTGTTGGTTGAAAAAGTGACATATAAATATATTATTATTTTTTTATACTATTTTTATTATAAAATATTTTTATAAAAATAAATGATGGAGTGGGACGATAAATCATACTAAAGTTATCATTGAATTACTTTACCGTATTTTCAAGTAACTCCATTTTGTTTATATGAAAAGGCTTCCATAGATGGATTTATTGCCAAATGTAGGCTTCAAAGATGAATATATGGATTTTGGGAGATAATATAGGACTTTTTTAGTTGATATAAATGGCTCAATGTGGTGTGAGGATTTAAGGGAGGAGGTTCCCTTTTATAGTTGATGTGACGGGTATTTTCAGAAATCCACAAAATATAAATATATAACAGGGCCATTATAGAGACAAAGTCATAAATATTGGATATAAATGAATATATTATGACATTTTCGACCATATATTATCCCTAATTTTATTCTTTAACATTTAGTTTATTTTGATATATTTTAATAATATATTAATTTAATAAAATATCATTGTTTTAAAATTTGACACTATTATTTTAATTTTAATTTAAGTACCGCTATCAAATGATTTAATTAAAATATAATAATTTTAAATATCTCTAATATATCATATAGATCAATAAAATAAATTAGAAACATTAACTCATCAAAAATATATCTGAATTAATACTTTTAAATGAAATTATATTAATTTTCTGTCAATTAAATTAATTCTATTTTACCATTGAAGAATAAAATACAATAATTTCGTAATTTATTAAAATTCAAAAATAATATTTTTAATAAAATAATTAAATTTATATCAATATTAAAATTTAGAATATTTCATATCTTCATCTTTTCCAATGTGAACACAGACATTATATGCAGTATAATATTTGTGGTATTTTGTAATTATCATTGATTTGAATAATATATAATTTATTATCTCATAATAATGTCCACTAATCAAATAAAATATTGTTCATAATTTGATAGTGATCTAGTATTGTGAAAACCGGGTCCTGGTGATAGCACCAACACCCCACCTTAACAAGGTCGTCGGGTCATGGCCTACTAGGTACCACCAGTTGCCCTCACAGACACGTGGAGCCCACTATAGGTTCCTCCCACATGTATGAACGATTCATTTGACTAATGACAGTCCTCACATGCCAACACTAATCCTTTTCCAGTGTGCTTTGTCCTCACTCACACACACCCTAGGAAACTTCCCAGAAGGTCACCCATCCTGATCACTACTCCAAGCCAAAAACACTTAATTGTGGGGTTCTATACAGACAGGCTCCCGAAATGGAAGGTGCACCTTGTTAACATGAGTCTTATCATTTAGTCATTTAACCCATTATCATTTGGGTATGTTACAATCACCCCCCCCCCCCCCCTAGAGCACAACGTACTCGTTGTGCACCCTACATCTCAACCCAGCCAGTGTGCAGTACTTAAGGTTGTGTACCACCTCTAATACCAAATGTGACAACCGGGTCCCGGTGACAGCACAGACACTATGCCTTATCAAGGTCATCGGGTCCTGGACTACCAGGCACCACCAGTTGCCCCCGCACACACCCTAGGGAACTTCCCAGAAGGTCACCCATCCTGATCACTACTCCATGCCAGGCACGTTTAACTGTGGAGTTCTAATCAAACAGGCTCCTGAAAAAGAAGGTGCACCATGTTGACATGAGTCATATCATTTAGTCCTTTAACCCTTTATCATTTGGGGATGTTACAATCACCCCCCCCCCCACCTTTAAGCACAATGTCCTCGTTGTGGGCTCTACATCTCAACCCAGGCAGTGAGCTGCACTTAACGATGTGTACCACCTCTGATACCAAATGTGACATCCGGGTCCCGGTGACAGCACAGACATCCCACCATAACAAGGTCATCGGGTCCTGGCCTACCAGGTACCACCAGTTGCCCCCGTAGACACGTGGGGCCCACCCTAGGTTCCAACCACAGGCATGAACGAGTCATTTGACTAATTATAGTCCCCACAGTCCAGCACATGTCATTCTCTAGTATGTTGTGTCCTCACTCATACACACCCTGGGAAACTTCCCAAATGGTCACTTATCCTGATCAGTACTCCAAGCCAAGCACGCTTAAGTGTGGAGTTCTAATCAGACAAGCTTCGGAAAAGGAAGGTGCACCTTTTTGACATGAGTCATATCATTTAATCATATAACCCTTTATCATTTGGGGATGTTACAAGTATTATTTATCGATTTTTTTACATATTCCTAGAATTTTTTAATCTATATCTTTTTATTTTAAACCTTATTTAACCACATTAATTATTATACTGATATCATTGATTTTTACCATTTAAGGCTTAATATAGTTACAATAAAATGAAAAAATAACTAATAATGGATCATTTATGAAGTAAATAATATTATATAAAATAGTGGTACAAATTTTATATTTTTATGATTTTTATGTAATTTAATGATTTTTTTAAATATCAATAATGGCAATTTTGATACTACTAAATATTTTCTCTTAAAAAAATAAAACAAAGAAGATAAATTATAGACAAGACATATAATATATTAAAAACATGTCCAATTCAATAATTAATTTTTTAAGACATTGAATCACTTAAAATATATAAATATTATTTTATTTTAATACCTTTTATTCTGTTCTTAAATTTTTTAATGAGTTACCGAATAATAATTGTGTCAACATTTATGTGAATTATTTTAACATTATAAATTAAAATTAAATTTCTATGATGTAGATAAACAATTTAGATTTCATAGTAATATTTATAATTTAACATATCCTCTAAATGATTGTATATAAAAATGTTAAACCTTTTAAGAAAAGGGTAAAATAATAAGAATTACCATAAAAGAAAATACTATAATTAGATTAATGTCATAAAAGTGGATCCAATAGGCTATAAACCTAGGCAAAATGTGATTTTGGATGAAAATATATTATAAAATAAAATTACGACATGTTTTATGGTAATTATATAATTTTATGTTTACACGTAATTAAACGATTAAACCTCAAATATGATAGTTCATATATTACATAGATTATTCTTACTTTACCCAAAAAAAACAGAATCACATTTACATGATATGGACTTACTAATATTAAATAATGAATCCATTTTTCAAAAATCACAACAAAGAATATTCAGTAATTAATTTATAATTATTCATGTTGTCGGTGTGAGATAACATGTTATTAAAGCTAATAACTTTAAAACTATTAAAATGGTATTATATCAAATTTCAATGACAAAATGATTTAAATTACATAAATTTAATTAAATGGAAAAATAATTTCTCAAAATACTTTATATCCAAATGAAATTATAATATGACACTATATATTTTTTTGACGACTTTTTAAAAAAACATAAATGTATTATTTTTTTAATCATCGAAACATAAAACCTATCAAAAATATACTAAAAATTAAACCAAGTTGTATTTTATTTATTCCAAAATAACTATAGAATTATGTTTTCTATAGATTATAAAAACATGTCAATTTTGATATAAATTAGGTTCTCTATTAAAAGATTTTAATACATTCTTTATAAAAATTTATGTTTTTTAGTGTAATATTGGGTTTATTCCAATATCATGTCTATAAAACATATTTGATGAGTGAAAAAAATATTTGATTTATTATAAAAAATATTTGATTTATTATAAAAAATATAAATATTATTTATATCATTGACCAACAGTAATTAATTATTTTCGTAGGGAAAAATTCATTTGTGATCATGAATTTTTTTTTTTTAAAAACAATATCATTATATAAAATTAGATTTATATCCACTTAAAAATAATTTTACAACCAATGAATCAATCATAAATTTACATAAATTAGCTAATATTATTCATAACCACTTAATCAATTGCTATGTAATATCATATTATATAGTATAATAATAATTTAATTATATATTTTTGTTTGGTAACACTCATACATGCTTGTAACATAAGACCAATCATTATACTATGTGTCATAAGATTTATATGCTTTTAAGTATAATGAAACAAGAAAAAATATTATCTATTTAAAAATAATATACATTTTAATTTCATATTGTGTAATATCCATCTACAATCTTATCTGATAGAGATCATTATTATACATATCACTTTTTTGAGGCAATTAAGAGGGACTCAGTTCTTTGGGTCCGTTTAGAATTTTATACCATCGGTAGATGGATGAAAAAATATAGAGAGATATACATATTCATCAGAATATGATTCATTCATGTGATATAGATTTTGGATGATCTTGGTATTACTAGTTGGGAATGGCTGAGTTATCTTATAAAAATAGTTAGAAGTTTGTGATTAGAATGGATCCTTTTGTGGCCTTGTATTAAAAACCCGTGAAAATATATTTTTAGTTTGTCAATGTTCAGTGAATGTTCTATGGTTGGACATATATTGGATAAAAAAAATAAAAAATATTCTTTTTAATCTCTACATAATTATTACAAGATATAGTTTGTATAAATATTATTCTGATTGTTTGATATTATATTTTAGTTCTCAATTGGTGAAAACATATTCTTGAATGATTTACCACTTTTGATTAATCAATATCTTGGGAGGAAAGGAAACATTTCTCATTTTTTTTGTACCTTTTTCATTTTTTTACCTCATTAGGGAAATTGGGTTGCAATAGTGTGCATCCTATATAATTGATGTTGATACAAAACTCATTCAATGTATCACAAATATGAATATATATTTCGAATCCATTTCATGTTTTTAGTTGTGATAATGATTTTGAGCCTGATTTAACCATGACCAACTATCTAATTAGGATTTTATTATGAGACAGAGTTAATTTTTGTGAGGAAGATACCTTTGGTCTAAGTGATATGTTAGGCCATTTTGGATATGCATGATTCATATGAGAGAGAGAGGAGAACTTATGAGAGAGGTGTTTTCAAAAATTTTGATATAGAATCTTCTGGATTGGGTTTCTATGGATATAATGCTTCTATGGTTGGGTGGATTTATCATCATATAAATAGTTTTTAGGTATTCCTCAAGTAATATATTGAAATATCTATAGATACATTGATAGATTATGCACATATGATCCAAGGTATTTGGTTGGTCATTTGTAATAAGAATTCTAGAAGAATAATTCCCCTGAAATGGATTGATGATGAAAACTCTAATAAATAAATTTATGTATATTATATTCTTAATAGAATTTTGATGATTCATGTTCATCATGATCCTGAGGGATGTGTGTAATCATATTCTTTGTTCACTGATATGTGATTTTGAGAATACATTAAATTTAAAAAAAATTACCATATGGTTGATGAATGATTTTTTATTTATACTACATTGATATATATTCCACTGATTATTAAACTATTTTTATCATTACTAGTGATTTATATAGACATTTTTAAATATAATTACAACATAATTAATTGTTTTAAATTTATCCATCCTTATAAATGAAAATCATTTTTTTAATATGAAATTATACTTCCATGCATGTTTTTTAATGGAATGAATCTTATTTTAGAACATTTTTTAAGATCGTATTGGGTTCCAGCTCACACCCCACATTTATATTTATAAAATTTTAGATTTCTTACAACAGGTTCGATTAATGGGAATATCCTTTTGGAGGAGGTGAATGTTCATGAAAATTTGGTGTTAGAGTGTTATGACACTTGGGATGTTTGAGATTACATTACTATCCTCTAATACATTGATGGTGTTCTCCTTTTGTTTTGGTATTACCTATTTGGTTTCTACTATATACACCTTGATGGGTTTTTAGGAGACTAATATGTATCTATATCAATTATTTCGTTTATGTAAATTATATTCCCTATTTTATCTTTAATTAATCTAGGTAATAGACTCTAACCCATGGGGATTAGGAATTCCATGTGGGCTATGTAAAGATCATATTTGGTATGAGGGTGTTCGTTTATACATGTTTGTTTTTAAAAGAACCCATACATACATTTAACCTACACTTTATAATTGTTTATAATATATAGGTATGCATTAATGAAGGGATTGAGGTGTTCTCTCTTATAAAATTATATAGTTATTACTTAGCGATCTTTCAAATTTCATGTTTAAAATGAAATCCATAGTGATGATTTCCCATTTACATTTAGTTATGGGTATTGTTCGTAACATCCCCTTACACTTTTATCTATCAATTATAACATTATGACATAATAGGATCAATTTTTAAGGATCTTGCAAACTATAAGTCGAAAATGTGTGTCTATCCTATGTATTTTAAATACTGATCCATAGAATATACTAAAATAATCATTTATAACTATAGAAATTATATTTATGAAGAGGAATAATCAATATAAATCTATTGTCATTGATCTAACATGAAAATAAACAAGATAGATCTCATAGTTAATGTTCAAAAAATATATCAAAAATTTAGATATGCTACTAGAGAACTAGAGTATATAATGAAATTGATATATACTCATTTTTTATATAAGGTTGATGTATTTTGAGGGTGAAAATAAATTTAATATGGGTAGATTGTATCATCCGAATGTTTTATGAAATGTTTATCATTAAATTCTTTTGAATCTTTTTATACTGGTATCCCCGATCGTAAATAAACTGTAATAGAGTATTTAGTTATGAAATATATATTGAATTTGAAAATATGATTAGGAATAACAAATTTAAGAAAAACATATGGTTTATATATCACTAACATTAACTCTTTGGTAACCACTAATTTATTAATGAAAACATGAATAATTTGAATGTAAAAGATAGATTTTTCTAAAAACCATCTTCTATGAACATAATTTTTTTATTAAATTATTCCTTATAAGGGTATGATTTTAATTAAACATATAAATAATATATTATTGATAATTTTTTTATAAATTTTTTCAATATTTTGTGTTCCTTGGACAAGAAAAGGACCTGTTTATCTGAAAGAAGTGTTGTTTTGCAAAATGTGTTGTTAATCGCGTATTGCATACAGATATGAAAATTAATTTATTGAAATTTTTGGTATTTAATTAGATAAAATGGAATAAATTTTTGGTGTCAAACTGTTTAGATTTTTTATGTAGTCCCATTTAATTTTTGGTCAATATTAATTATAACAATGATAAAATAAATCTATATAGTAAAAAATTTATCATGATAATGAAGATATTAAATATATTATAAGTTTAAAATATTTCATATGAACTACTTCTGGGTGAATGGGTCTTTACCCTTATCCTATAAGTAAAAAATTTATTTAATGGCCACATGATTATGAAAATTACCAATATAATTTTTAAATCCATGAAAATTAAACTATTGTGAATCTGTAATTTGAAAAATATCTCAAATGTTCTAATAGAGACCAAATCCAATTATGAACAGATTTTATTCATTATTATATTATTTATAAAATTATTTTTAGATTGGTACTATATTTATCATATTTTTTATGAACTAATTACAATAAATCTTACTCATCGTAGAGATAGTATTAATTTTTCAAAAGAAAAAATTGAATAAATGAAAATAAAAATATTAAAAAGATATAATGTGAGTTATTTATGGGGTTCCAAAAAAATTTATAGATGAATAAGATATATTATTATTATTTTAATGCATTATAATCAAACTAGAAAAAATTTTGTATATCGCTAATTTAAAATAATATAATTGGTGTAAAAATGGATACCAATGATAATTATCAAATCAATAAATTAATAAATTTTAAAAGATCATTAAAAAAATATTAATTGAATGGCGATAATATATGGTGAAAAATTTCACAAATTTTCCTTTTATTACTGAATTACACAATATAATTATAATTATAGCCTCTTTAGTGTGAAAAATACAATGTCATGACCCGTCCCCCGGGTCCTGTGTCATAACTACCCCAAACCCGTCTTCCATAGGCTAGGGGATGGGAACTAGCACCAAAGGCATGTATCAATAAATTGGGAAGGCATTGCCTTTATAACTGTAAACAAACATAGTAGAGTCCCCAACTAGAAACAAAACACTATGTAGAGATAGTATACAAAAAGTGTGCCGGAAAGTAAAAGGGGTCAGACATACGAGGCCAACTGTAAATTACAAGTACAACTAAAAAAGGGAAAACAACTAAAAGGTAAAAAGTATCTCCTAGATCATCCTCTGGGGTTCCTACCAGAAGGGTTGGTACATATGGCCACCTCAGCACTCCACCTCTGTCAGACTACTCTGTGTACCGACGCTTTTAATGTCCACCTCTGGGTACCGTCTAGTCCTGGCGCTCTTGGCCTCCGTCAGTGTTGTCTGTCATCTACATCCAACACTATGTGGTGTGGGCATAGCCCGTGCAGGGGTGACTATAACGATACTCATTTGGGACCCTAAAATCCTCAATGTATCACAAAATCCAATAACGATAAATCCCAATGTACGAAAATAAAGGATAACCATTACTTAGGTATATGCCCATATAAATACCTAAGTTATCTAGTAACAAATCTAAATCATGACGAAAACACAAAAATTTATAGACTCATCTCAAACTAGGATTTTTATTATCAAAACCATTGCTGGTGGCGTACTCCTATGTTATCAAGTGTAGTGGGCCTACCGCGTCATACAGAGGCACTTCCAACTATCCCTGGAATGCTGAGGCACTCCTCCTGCCGAGTGTTGTGGGTCTGCTGCATCACATAGAGGATCTCCCCAATGTTTGACTACTGCGTCACATAGAGGCACCCCCCCTCCCTAATACCCTACAAATGTACTCCTTCTATCGTGTATCGCGGTTTTACTGTACTCACATAGAGGAAATCCTCTACCATGGGTCTACTGCGTCACACAAAGGCACTCCCCACTAGGCTAGTCGAGTCACCCGACTTGAATTTGTGAAACAGAAATCATGTCTCACCAGCTACTAGGTCTACGTACACTTTCTGCTCACCACCGGAATGATCCGCTCCATGATCTACTGGTCGATACTCCATGTGTCATGAAGTCTCACATAGAAGTATCTCAAAAGACCTCCATGTCCTAGGGGTATCAGTTCAACAGATGACACGTCAATTGGATGCCCGGTCTATGGGTTATTAACCTTTAATCCCCTAGGACACAGTTGGATTCGTGTATGAACCAAACCGACCGTATCTCAACTATACCCCGAACACTAGTGGGGTATACTCAAAGGGACCGTCTCTCATCGAGATTACCAATGACACTGACGGATCAACAAACGGATGTCTGGTGCCATATATATGGCCAACGTAAGCAAAGGGTCTGTAGTGGGCCTGGGTCTGGTCCGACCAGGTCGGACCGACTCGGCCAAACCGACTCGGCCAAACCCAGTCTGGGCCGACCCAGTCTGGGTCAACCTGGATAGACCCAATGGGTCTGACCCAGCCCGTTGGGTGGGTCAGGCCACTATGTTTGGCCGGGTCCGTTGGGCCCGGTCCAACGGACAGCGAGGGCAGTTCGACCCGGATGTCGCCACGCAGGTGACTCAGCCTGAAGGTCGGGGCTGGTTCAGCCAATGCCGCAAGGGGCGCTGATTAGGAGGTCAGTGGATTGGAGGCCAGTGGGCAGGCCGGTTGGACACTGGGAAGGTCGCGGGTGTGCCGGGAAATCCTCGGTGGTGCGTAGGCAGCTCGAGGGGGCGTCAGGCAGGGCATAGGGGCGTCGTTCAGGATGCCAGTAGGGCTGGGTAGGTCACAGTGGCACGCGGGCAGCACGCGGAGGCACCGATCAGGGAGGTTATCTGGCTCGAGTGGTCCTTAACTCAAATATCCTCCCATGTAAGGTTCAGCTCATGTGGGAAACACCACCATAAAATGTCATGGGAGGTAAGGGTGTTGCAGTCCCACCACCAACTCCCATGTAGAGGTTTTAACCATCACACTCAACACCTGGCAGCTTAAAAATATAATAAACTGTTGTACTTTATTTTATTATTTTTTTTAAAAAAAATCCAAAAACTAACTTTTATTCCCCATCGTCTATTATCTAGGTGAAAGTCTTCTTATGAAAATATCGGCATTGTGAGTTCAACAATTTCCTCGGATTTCAGTTTCAACCACCAGCTCAAAAGTTATAAAAACATGCTCGTACGTTTACTGAACGTATCTGAACAAAAATTCAGAAATTTATTTGGGGCACACCGGGCCACAGAATCAAGTACCGTAAATTTTTTCTAACTCGTAAAAGTCCAAATTATTTATGAAAACATTTTCCATGGAATTTCAAGGTCTTTCCATTCTCCCCACCTCCAAGCTTTACATCCCCATAAGCTACAACTCACACTAGGGGAACAAATAGGTACACTAAGAATGCATCTGAGCCTCCCACTCCCATGTTCTCTCCTAGAGGTTCCCGTTCTACCAACGAATGTGCCCAAGAGGTATCGACCGTCCACATTGGACCCGCTCCCTTAAATACTCAATATCCACTGGAACCTCTATGAAATTCCCCCCATCATCGATGTACACCTCCACATGGTCGATGATATGAGAAGTGTCGTTCACGTAACTCCTCAGCTGAGATATGTGGAAGTCTTCATGTACCCAATGCAAATGCATTAGAAGAGCTAGGCGGTAAGCCACACCACCTACTCTACTAAGGACACGGAATGGTCTGATGAATCTCGGAGATAACTTGCAGCCTCGGCCAAATCTTTGTAGACCTCATCGAGGTGAGACCTGTAGGAAGACATGGTCGCTATCCTCGAACTATAGAGGTCTATATCTCCTAACGGAAAATGACTTCTGTCTGTTCTGTCCAGTCTTCATGCACTCTTGGATGATCTGCACCTTCTATGTGGTAGCCCATACAATCTCCAGTCCCACTAGTGCTAAATCCCTAGGGTTTGTCCAACATAATGGGGAACTGAAAGGTCAACCATAAACCTCCTTGAAATGTGTCTTCCCTATGGTGGAATGATAACTGTTGTTGTAGGAAAACTCCACCAATAGTAAGTGATCCTCCCAAGTGTGACCGATGTCGATGACGCATGCACGTAGCATGTCCTCTAGGGACTGAATGGTCATCTCAGAATGTCCATATGACAAAGTATGGATGGTAGTGCTCAAGAGTAGTTGTGTCCCAAAAGCCTCATACATCCTCTTCCATAGCCGAGAAGTAAACCTTGCATCACGGTCGAAGACTATAGAAGTAGGTACTCCATGAACACATACAATCTCCCTTACATATGGGCATCTCAATATCTCTACTTATCCATGATCTCTGATCGGTAGGATGTTTTCGGACATGGTGAGTAGGTCGATGATCACCCAGATTGAATCATGACTTTTGGATGTACGTGGAAGACCCATCACGAAGTCCATGTATATCCTATCCCACTTCCACTCTGGGACCTCTAATGGATGAACTGGGCCTACTAGTTTCTGGTGCTCTGACTTCACTTGCTGACAACTGAGGAATCCTGAGACAAACTTTGCTACCACTATCTTCATACCTAGCCACCAGTGTTGTCGTGGAATATCCTTGTACATCTTCATCACTCTTGGATGTCCTGTTAATGGGGATGTGTGGAACTCCCTCAATACTTCCACCAGAAGTGATACTGGTACCATACTATGTCCTCAAAAAACGATGATGTGCTCCCCATCTGCATAAAATCCATCAGGTGCCTACCCTGTGGATATTTGAGCACATCGCATCTCGCAGTCAGCATCTCCATGTTGCGCCTCCCTGACTCACTGATGAAGTGGATCAGTGATTGTAAGAGACTTAAGGAAAGCTACACCATCACGGTCAACATAATAAATGTGAAAAGCAACCAGCTTCTCTGTCACCTCTCCTAGAAGATGTATACCAGATCTTCTATTAAGATAATCTGCAACAACATTCCCCTTCCTATGAGTATAGACTATCTCGATGTCATAGTCCTGGAGGAACTCAAGACATCTCCTCTATCATAGGATAAGGTACTTTAGAGAGATGATATACCTGAGTCTCTTGTGATCAGAGTACATGGTAAAACCTTCACCCATCATATAATGCTGCCAAATCTTCATGGCGAATACCACTTCTACTATCTCGAGTTCACGGGTAGCATAGTTATTCTCATGCAACCTCAACTTCCGATAACCATATGTGATCACCGCTTGCTTCAGCATCAGGACACACCCGAGTCTGGTCTCTAATGTGTCACAGTAGACTACTAACCCTATGCCCTCATGTGGAAGTCTCATGATAGGGGAACTAGTCAGCCTCTGCCTCAACTCCGGAAAGCTCTACTGGAATCTATCCGACCACAAAAAAGGTTCCCCCTTCTTCTTCAAGGGTGAAAGTGGCGTTGCGACTCTAGAAATTTCTGGAATGAATCTATGATAGTATCTAGCCAAGACCAAGAAAATTCTTTCCTTCGTCACAATACTGGGTGGCTCACAATAAATCATTGCCTCAATCTTCGCTAGATCCACTACAACTCCATCCTCTGAGATGATGTGACCCAAGAAGTGAACCTATCTAATCCATAACAGGCACTTCGAGAGATTACTGTAATTCTGGTGCTCTCAGAGTGTGTCCATTAATTACCACAGATTGTAAGCATGCTCCTCCTTTGTATTTTAGTAGATCAAAATTTCGTCAATGAAGACTTTGACAAAGCAATCGATGAATGGATAGAAGAACATGTTCATGAGACTCATGAACATCGCTGGAGTGTTGGCTATGCTGAAGGGAATTACCAAGAACTCGTATTGGCCACAATGAAACCTGAAGTCCATCTTTTGAACATCTTCATCTCAAACGCTGAGCTGGTGATAGCCCGATATGAGGTCTATCTTCTAGAACAGGCGTGGTCCCTTTAGCTGATCAAAGAGGTTTCCAATCCTCGATAGTGGGTACATATTCTTCACAGTCACCTAGTTCAGGTGACAGTAGTCGACACAGTGCATCAAGCTCTCATCCACCTTCTTGGTAAACAGAATTGGGGATGCCCAGGGAGAAACACTAGGCTAGATGAATCCCTATCCTTGGAATTCCTCACGTTGTACCCACAGCTTGTGAAGTTACGCAGGAGCCATCTGATATGTTGGAGTAGATATCGGTGTCGTCCAGGGGTATAGGTCAATGTAGAAGTCCACCCATCTGTGAGGAGGTAGTCCTGGAACTTCATCAGGGGAAATTTCCATGTACCGGTCCACCATTGCAGGATAATTTAGACTCTTCACATCTATTACTCCAAGGTTAAGTCATGCCAACTGGTGACTGATCAGCTGCACCCTCCTCCGAGTAAGTACATTTTGTACTGAAAATGTTCCCTTCTTATCGGTGAAGGTAAACATGGTCCCATCCGTGTGGACACACAACACATTTTTCCTAATACCGTCAATCATAGCATGGACTGTAGATAAACAGTTCATACCTAGGATGACATCATAAATCCACGACGATGCTACTAAAATATCTCAGCCAAAGATCTTTCCTCTTAGAGAAATCTCACACTGCAGGTACCAATACGTAATCGTCGAATCAGCTCCCATAAGTGTCTCTAGCTGTAAGGATCGAGGCAACGGATCAGTCAGAATCTCCGATATCCACATGAGGGAAGTGGAAATGTAAGAGTGACTGGCACCTGTGTCTATAAGAACTGCAGCTAAATTGGAATAGACACAGATCGTACCTCATATCATCTTCGGAGTTCCATGGTTGTATGCTTCAGCTTCCTGAAGTTGAGCTCTCACCTATCGACCAGCTCCCCTGCGGTCGGGTGGACCTCCTAGTGGTGGTGGTGGTAGCACCTCACAACGTTGTTTACCACCATCTGCTCGACCAGCTCCTCTTCCGCGTCTTCCTGGGCCCTATGGACCACCTTGATCGAATCTCTGACTCTTCTTGGGAGGTCCCTCAACTGTCTTCATATCATCAGAGTGGCAGGTCCGACAATCACGAGCCATGTGACCAAGCCCGCCGCATGAGTAACACTACCTGCAACCAGCAAGTGTGTCTATTATCTGTGTGCCCAGAAAAACTGATCCTGAGTCATGTGGTCGACCACCTATAGGTCTATTTCTCTTAGACCTCTACAACATCTATCTAAAACTAGTTATAGAAGTCTCCTTTTCATGTTATCTAGTGGGGGGTCTTGCTACTGGAGACTGCTCATCAAGGAAACCTTCCACTAGGAGAGATCTCTCTAACACCCTCGACTTAGTTGGTATTCTATGTGAGATCACTGATGCTCTGATCTCCCACATGATTCCCTACTCAAAGACTCATCCCATAAGTAATGGGTCTCGTACCATATACGTAGAGTAGCGCGAGAGGTCAGTGAACCTCACTGAGTACTACGCCACCATCTTACTACCCTACTGTAGATGCAGTAGCTCCTGTATCTGCACCATTTGAAGGGTGGTTGGGACAAACTCTATTTGATACAGGCTCATGAAGTCTACCCAATGAAGTATCATGTCATCGTGTACCTAGAGAATTAGGCTCCTCAATCTGCCTGCACCTGCCTGAAGGATTCTTGCAGCAAGGATCACCATAAAGTCTGCTGGTGTCCCTACTGTCTTGAAGACTCTCACCACAGCCTCCAACCAATCCTCAGCCACCTGTGGGTACATATCTCCCTTGAACCTCGATGGACTCTGGTGCTAGAACTCATGCAACGCGCTTAAGTGGTTTTACCTATCTGTTGTAGGGGAAGGTGGTATTTATGGCCCAATGGGGAGTGGTACTGCTGGTGCCCCGGTTGGGGCCTCAACTTGAAGAGGGCCCTACACTGAGGCCTCTTCACTCGTTGTGGTGTGAGTAAGTACGACTATCGGGGCTCTAAATGGTCGTCTGCAGGGAGGCATCCTGAAAGAAACAAATGTGACATGGTCAAAAGACTACCTGGTGACCTGACCTGGTTGAGATAACTTAAAGAAAAACTTTTGAAAACACAAACGCAGTCAGTGTTTTCATGAATCGAGTCGGAAATCAGAGATCAGGGTCCTGGTGTACGGATAGGTCTGCCGCCCGCATCAACATTGGACTCCCTAAACTCAAAACCACACTTATCACCCTTAACACTATTGCATCAAAATAAAGAAATATAAGATTCTAATGTTTTTTGGTAGAACCGACTCCTCTGATACCAATTTTTCATGACCCATCCCCCGTGGCCCGTGACGTATCTACCCCAAGCCCACCTTCCATAGGAAAAGGGCTGGAGACTAGAACCGAAGCTGTATATCCATAAATTTGGATGGAATTTCCATTACAACTATAATAAACATCATAATACACAACTGGAATCAATATACTAAGTAAAAACGTTATAGAAAAAGTTTTCTATAATGTAAAAGGGGCTGGAAATACAAGCACAACTGTAACATACAAGTACAGCTGAAAAATGGAAAAACAACTAAAAGGTATAGAGCAGCTCCTAGATCATCCTCCAGGGTTCCTACCTGAAGGGTATATATAGATGGCCACCACATCACTCCACGTCCGTCAGACTCCTCTTTTTACCGACTCATAGGAAGGTCCACATCTAGGTACCATCTAGTCCTAGCACTCTCGGCCTCCATCATTGATATCTGTTGTCTCCATCCAACACAATGAGGTGGGGGTATAGCCTGTGCATGGGTGAGTATAACGATACTTAGTAGGGACCCTGAGACCATCAAGGTCACACAAAATCCCACAAGGATAAATCAAATGTATGAAAACAAAGGATAAACATTACTTAGGTATATTCATGTACATATATGTAAGTTTACTAGTTACTCATGTCAATCATGAGGAAAAAAATAGTTATAGACACAACTCAAACCATGATTTTATTTATTGAAACCATGGCTCGTGTCATACTCTATCTCTTTCAAGTAATGTGGGTCTACCGCATCACACAGAGGCGCTTCCTACTATCCTTGGACTGCTGAGGCACTCCTCCAATCGAGTGTCGTAGGTCTGCTGTGTCACACAGAGGTGCTCCCCTCCATGGGTTTGCTGCGTCACACAAAGGTGCTCCCCCTAATAACCTACAGAGTTACTCCTCTTGTAGAGTACCATGAGTCTTCCGCACTCGCACAGAGGAACACCTCCTCCATGGGTCTACCTCATCACACATAGGTTCACCCCACATGGCTTATCGAGTCACTCAGAGTCGAATCGGTCAAGAAGTCGTTTGGTCTCAACCAGCTACTAGGTCTCCATACTCTGTCTCATTGTCATCGGAAGGATCTGCACCATGAGCTACTGGTCGATACTCCATGTGTCGCTATTTCTCATGTTGAAGTATCTCAAAGAACCGACACATCATAGGGGGCTCAATGCAACTGATGATGTGTCAATCGGATGCCCGGTCTGTGAGTTATTAGCCTTTTAGTCCCGGGGGCCTGGATAGATTCATGTACAAACCAACCCAACTATATCTCAACTATACCCTAAATTATAGTGGGGTATACTAAAAGGTACTGTCTTTTATAGAGATTAAAAACACCACAGACGACTTGTCAAACGGACATCCGGGGCCATAGATATGGCCAAAGTAAGCAAAGGGTCGGTAGTGGGCTTGAGTCTGGTCCAACCAGGTTTGGGTTAACCCAGATAGAACTATTGGGTATGACCCAACCCCTTGGTTGGTTCAGCCCATTATGTTTGGCCCCGTTCACTAGGCTCGGCCCAGAAGACTGCAAGGGTGGTTCGGCCAAGATGTCGCCACACAGGCGACTCAGCCCGACGGTCGGGCCCGGTTCATCCAACACCGTGAGGGGCGCAGATCAAGAGTTCTGTGGCTGGGAGGCCAGCTGGCAGGCCATGCAAGGGTTCGGGTAGGCCGGATGGATGCCAGGCAGGCTGTGCTGCATCAGGTAGGCAATGGTGGTGTGCAGGCAGCGGGTGGGGCCGCCTGCCAGGGTGTGTGGGCACCGGGCAGGCATCTGCTAGGGAAAGGCAGTATGTGGTGGCACGCGGGTAGCACGTGGGGGCACCAGGAAGGGTGCCGGTGGGGTCGGGAATCACATGGGGAGTGCACCCAGGCGGTGAGGGGCATGGCGGGGCACGGGTAGATGGCGTGGGGTGCGGCGGCACCCGGGAAGGCGGTGCGGGGGGCGGCAGTGCACGGGCTGGCCGCGGGGCAGGCCGGAGCACGCGGGGCAGAAAGTGGGGCGCGCGGCAGGGCGCGGTGATGTTCATCTAGATGTATAGGTGCACTGTGTTGGCAGTGCGATTCGCGAATGCCGCAGGTAGTGTGGCCTTCATCGTTGCCACCATTATTGTCGTCACCTCATCACCATGCTGGATAATCCTTACTAAAGAACAGCGGAGGGAGTTGGGCCATGTTAGTTTGGACCGCACCCTCCACGTTAAGAGATGATATCAATTGGCTAATCAAAATGAAGATCAACACTTAATTACAACACTTTGTACCAATTTTTCATTCGATGATGAGATAATGAAAAGGGAAACATCAACATGCAATAACCCCTACCTTATTATTTGTCTTTCATTGTTCTTTGAATTTTGAAGTTGTGGGAAGAGGATGAATGAATTTCCCATTCATCGCGTCTGCCACGTTCTCCAAATCCTGATTTGAGTCGGTCATGGAAGGCGCTCCATGTCTGTAGGATTCGACGAAAGAAGTTGAAGTAGAAATCTGATTTTCTTCACGTTCTTCGTTGGGATTACTTTTCTCCCAAGATCCTCTCAATTCCACCAAGAGATAAATTCCAACCAAATAATATTAGATTAGTCGTCTAATATTACGTTTGAACACCAATTCAAAAAAAAAATTAAAAACCCAGCTCCACCAAATTAAATGCACGAGTGTTGTCTCATTAATTTGGAGGATGCCAAGAGGCTCTTCTTAATAAAACACATGAGTTGGTGCAATTAATTGCGCAGGGAGGTCAAGAGGATCTCCCTCATTAATGAGGGAGAGTGGGGAGGTTTCATCCTCCACCATCAATAGTGGTCATGTGGTCCCCACCACTATCATTAATAGAGAGGTTATGCGGCTTGGGTAGTCCCCAACTCAAATATCCTCCCATGGGAGGTTATGATCGAGTGGGCCCCACCACCATAACCTCTCATGGGAGGTTAGGGTGTGGCCGTCCTACAACCAACTACCATAGGGAGGTTTTAACCTACACACTCAACACATGGCATCTTAAAAATAATATAATGTGTTGTACTTTATTTCATTATTTTTTTATAAAAAGAAAAAAAACTATCTTTTATTCCCTATCATCTACCGTCGAGGAGAACATCCTCTCAAGTGAATACAGGTGTTGTGAGTTCAACGGTGCACTCAGATTTCAGTTACGAGCACAATATCAAAAGTTATAAAAACCCACTCGTACGTTTACTAA
This sequence comes from Viscum album, assembly GCA_963277665.1. Lineage (NCBI taxonomy): Eukaryota > Viridiplantae > Streptophyta > Magnoliopsida > Santalales > Viscaceae > Viscum > Viscum album. The sequence goes on along the minus strand of OY728164.1, from coordinate 836,968,991 downwards.
CTGTATTCAAATAAAACATTAGAAATTGATTCCAAGAACACTGGGCCTCGGAATCAAGCATTGTAAATTTTTTTGGACTCGTAAAATTCCCAAGTATTTTAGAAAAAAAATCACATAATTTCTAGGCCATTATATACAATTGAAAAGTTAATGTAAAATTAGGTTCAATAAAGAGTAACAAAATAATATAGTTTAAAATAATAAAACTATATTTTTTAGATAATATAATTAAAACCACAACCTATAATATATATGAAAATCATGTATTTTGAATAAATTTAATCTATAGAATGTATTTACTATAAATTATTCTCTTATGAAATTAAACATGTTTCCACCCATCAATTATAGAAAACAACCATGTTCCTCCACTTCTTTACACAACATCACTCCTTTTTTCTTGACCAAACCCTAAAAAATCCTGGATAAAAATACAAAGGAATGTTATAGAGTTTATTTCTTCCCAAATTTCCAACCCTATATTTCTTAAATGGGTATCTAAATATTATCTTTTAATGTAGAGGTAATACCCTTAACCGATTAATAAATTTTTTATTCCACTCTACATCCTATAAATAGGTTATAAATTTTTTTAATTAGTAACATCAGTATCCCAAATATAATTAATTTTTTAGCAATGACTAAACCAATATACAACAACTTTACATAAAATGGAATGTGAAATTTTCACTTTTTAAGACTCAAGACTTATAGTCTCCATATAAGGATATAAATTATTTCTCATCACCATATTTTACTGATGAAATTTTTTATTGTTCGAAAGGTTATATATTATTAATATTATATAATTTTAATTATCTATTGATTATATCATATCTACAATATTACCTTTGAGACCATTAGAAAATGATAGCACCACAGATGTGTCCATGTGGACTACCTCTTCCCCGTAGTGATGTAATTATGTTTTTCTTTATTTTTTAATTATTTGTTATGATATTTTTATTTAATTAATATATATGATATATGATTTATCATAATGATTTTATAATATTTATTTACTTTTTATCATTTCTTTAACATAATTTTTTTTATAAATGAAAACAACATTCATGCATACAAAAAACATTATGTCTCTATGAATATTTTAAATCAATTTTCTATCAATACATTTAGAGATGAAATAAAGCATATATATAATTATATCACATGATATTTATACCCTGATTAACATTTTTGAGATGACTAAAAAATCCTAAAATTCAGGGACCTAATCTATCTAAACGAAACACATATTAATAAAGAGGTATTTATTACCATGAATAATGATTTTAGCAATGAATTATTAATAATAGTGTGATAATGGAATATAAGTTACTCATATATGGAATGAAATATATGATTATTTGTATGGAATATATCTAATAACAATAAATATATAATTGTTATATAGTAGGTTTAGATTCATATGAATGAATTCTGACATAAGATAAGGGTTAATTTTTTATTCCCATTGTTATTCGATATTATTTGTGATTACATCATCTTTGTGAGAATTTATCTACCTTTTTATCTTGAACTCAATTTATTTCCTCTACTCTACTTATTTATAAAATTTACATGTTATTATGTCATTTTTCCACACAAGAGAAAAAATATATATATTTTAGGTGAAAAATTATAACTTTAATGATCTAATCATTCCAAAACCATATGTCATCCCTATAAATGTTTTCTAAAAAAATGTAAAGATAAATGTATATCTTCTACAATGATTATTTAACTTCATATTATACATGATTTTTTTTAAAAAAAATGTTAAACAAATATTCTTGTTAATTATTGAATGAGTTATGTTTTTACATTTTTAGGGAAGTATGAATAAAATTTTTCTAAAATATACAGGATCAATAAAATTCCATACCAACATTAATGATCATTTAATTGAAATATTAATGAAATATTTTAAATTTTATCATTAAATTAAATTTTATAATTAATATATTTAATATAATTAAATTATAATTTAAAATGTGAATAATAGTGTTTTATTTATTAAAAATTCTGGGGATATATTAAATATAATTTCATCTATATCTACATCCATTATTGAATATAATGTTTCACTAAAGATAAAAATTCATGATAACATCATGAATATTAAAATTTATTGTTTATGATCATCTTGAATTGCGAGGGTATCATTATTAATAATTATATTTTCCCCAATATTGAAATGTATATATTTTTATGGCATCACGATAATGATATATTTATTTCTCATTCGATTATTGAATTTGACTTATTATGTATTAGGTGGGTCCAAGAAGTATGTATCCCATATATACATCGATTTTCTTGTAAGGGAATATAGTTTGGGTATTTTACTAAGGACTTACCCATTTATGTATGATTTCATATCATGAGGCCTTGGCAGTATATATTAGATGTCCTGTAATGAGCCCTCAATGGCATGTTTCAGATATCAAAATTATGCATCCCCAAATTATGAAATATTTTTTAATGTGCTTGAGATTATTATATTTTCTATGAAATCCATGAATATATTTTTTTTATTTGATTATTTAACCATTTATTAACTTTTATTTGGTGTCATATTATTCATTTTTATATAGATTTTTCTAAAATAATACACATAAATATCATATGATCTCACCGAATTAAAAAGTTTCCCGTTGGAAAATATACTACGTTGTGAATAATTATCTATAATAATATGTTTTCTAAATGGTATTTTTGTGCTCTAAAATAAAATATCTTGTCGTATTCTATGTTCTAAAATATAATTTCAATCTAATATATATATCTAGTATTCCATGTCTACAAAAGTATTTAGTCATTTATGATGTGATATTTTGTATCATATAGCAATATAATAAAGTAATCATCAGTTCTATGTTACAGGATTTGTGTTATGATAATAATTTCATACGATACCATAGTCCCATGTAATAATGTCATTTGGTATAAGATATGTTACATTTCTCCAATGAATGATGTTAGTAACAATGATTTCATTATACTAATTTAATAAGTGTTACAATGAATGATTTTTTTGGGGAAAGATGATATAATATAATATAGGATAAATAACATATGAACTATATTTTTCACACACTCATTGTACATTTATCAATATAAATCATTTTCAAGTGTCAAATGAGAATAGATATCTCCCTCTATTAATTTATTCCAATTTTTTTTCATAAATTTTTATCATATTTTACTTCTGATACAAACATAATACATGTAGAAATAGAATAAAAATAGGAAAAGATGTTCTTATCACCAATCATTGTCATCTCTATGTATTTTTCATTTTTGGTAGTATTTTGTTAACATTATTCAACAATTTTTTTAGCAATAAAAATTACATCGACATATACATTCTCAATAATTTAATTAGTTTCATTTACATTAACTGATAGATTAGTTTCCAATTATATTTTGATGTATTTTTTTCCAATCTATGAAAATATATATATTGAATTCAATCATAATGTAACTCTTTTTTTATATAAAAATCCATCATCATCATAAAAATATGAGAATCATTACAATTAAGGATAAACCCTTCTTGGATTTCAATGTATACCATTTAATATTAATTCGAATTTAAATATAAATAAATCCAATCCATTTGGAAATAATTTAATTATTATTTTCCCATATCAAAATAATAATATCAATAATTCCAATAATTTTCACCAGGAAAACTTTTCCGAGAAATCAATCCCTTAGAGGCAATAATTTGAAAACATTGAATTGATTGATACATGATACTTATCTACTATCATTAATTTTAATATTGAAAACCCACATTTTCTATGAAACATTATGTACATGTATAATGAATATTAAATCATAATTTAAATTCATATAAAATTGATTCAAAATTTTTCCAATTAATCGTATCAAATCCCCAAGTTATAAATATTCTATAATTCTATCAACTTAAAATAGTGAATAAAATATAATATATATTAATTTATTTAAAATTTTCCGTGTTTTCACCCCATAATTACTATCTCCAAATTATTTTTCAGATACTGTATGCTTACAATTTTTCATTTACCTCTTTACAAAATGTCAAGTTAATTCCAAATCATTAGATATTTAAGATTTATAGTGACAGTCCTGAAAATATACTATATCATTAAATAAACACAGATATTTTACCTTGTTTTATCAAAGTGTTTAATCAATATCACAATTAATAAAAAGGAAATTTTTAGGAATATTTAAATTTTATAAATCAATTACAACAGTAATATAAATTATTTTACTCATATTCAAATTGTAACAATTGTATCTCCTTCAATTAGTTTTGTTTCCATGAAATATTCCTACATTATATCTCTAACAAAAAATATCTTGTATGTTTATTATTAATCATGATATAGAAAGTGATTTAAATTAACTTCATGATCCTCTGACATGGATTGTTGGTTATTCAAAACACAGATGTAATTTTAATCAAACATTGATATTGTAATATCAATTTAAGGATGTTTACTACCATAAAAATGAATTTTTTTTGAAAATATTTTGTGGTTCTGTGCTCCTCTAGCATGTTTCATTCCATTTCCACCAAAATATTAACCTTTTGATCATTATCTACATTCATTGTGGGTATGTATGGAGAAATATAATAACTAAATATTATATTTTTCTCATGATATTCATAAATATATTATTTTTAATAAATATTTATTATTTCACTAAAATATTCTTATTTCACTTCCCACATGATTATCAGGACTCCTAAAATATTTTTTAATCCATTGAGATATTAATATATATTCAATGAAAAATAAATTTATGTTATGTATGTGAAAAAATCATAAAAATCCATGAAATTGTTATTTATTTTTCTTTATATAATTTTATGTTTTCAACCAAAATCTTGGTGATCATACTCATGATCTCTATTCATCTTAATATCCACCAACATACTGAACATGTTTAACCTATTTCCTTTATTTTATTATTGAAGGTTTTTTTATGTATCTACAATTTTGGAATTTTTGGTTCCATAAAGAAACATGATAAATGAGATTATCCACATTATTTTCCCTAAATATTCCATTGTATTAAAACCTATAAGTGATTATCATAATTCATAATAATTTGGAATTACTCATTTCTATTATGAATTTGAAATAAACATTCATTTATTAACTATGAATTTTTGCAAGTCTATATAATTATACAACACCATTAGAATATATATACATATTTTACAATGATATTAATGATTTCATTATCACAAAGCTGATAAGAAAATAAGATATAATGTTTCAACACATTATTATATAGTGTTTCTGTAGATATTTTTATTGATATTTTTGTGAATCCAAATCTATTGAAATTATTTATTACATTATTTATTTAAATAGAAAACCATCATAATTTTTGTTTTATTTAACGATATAGTTATTTTCATTCATGTTTGATAAAAACCCACTATCAATTATGTTTATTATTTCTTCATTTCTATCACTGTAAGAATCCTCAACCACTATATATTACAATTTATTAATTCTATATTTATGATATTAACAACTATATTGTTGATTTCGCTATTACAGTGTCGTTATGAAAGACATGTTGTTGGTGTTTCAAGGTTTATCAAGCATTACCAAAGATTTATTAGTATAATTATATGTATTATGATGTTTTTACTTCTACATTAATGTTTTTATAATTGGACACTTTAAAAATTATATATAATCTCCAATGAATCATATCCTATCATTTATTGATAGAGTAAAATATTATTTATATAGGCAATGTTTTTTTCATCAACTAGTATACACCCAAATCATCTTTTAATGAAACAATTTATCCAATATTTTATTACTTAATCACAATTTATTATTTTCATCATCTAATCATTGAAATTATTTGTTGAAGTCACCTAATTTATTTTGAAAAATTTACAACCATGTTTGATTCCATCAATCAGTGATTCGTTATTCTTAAGATATATGATAGTATTATTATTCAAATTATCCATACTGACAATTTTTTTCAATGCATGATAGGGTGCTGAAAAAATATTTATGAAAACTATGGAGTAACAAACATAAATCACATAATGAGTATTTCCCATGAATTTTTAAAAATAATCCAACTTTTCCACAAGATATTCTACTTAAGTATTCACTTCAATGTCATTTTCAATAGTAAAATAAATTATTTTATTTGTATATTAAAGGATATAATTTAAATATACAAAAATAATGACGAACATTACTTTTCTCAATAATATAATTGAATTTTTATTCATCAAGATATGTCCATAATTAATTATTACCATTTTGGGAAGGTTTATGTTTTTCATCATGATATTCATTTTGCTAAGACATACAAGATCTCTACTAATAATTGGAACTGTTTATCTTTTTAGACATAACTACATTGGTCATATTTTGAGATCCATTCATTCATATTAAATTAAGTATCTTTCTATTGATTTTATTTATACATTATACTCATTAGAACTTTTAATATGAGTCTAATTTAAGTCTTATATATTCATTTTATTAGAACATCATTATATTATGATCAATGAAGAAATCATTAATATGTTATCATTAGATTCTAAATGAGATCAAAATATAGTGTGAAAAAAATAAAAAATCATTCCCCATTTATTATTATATAATTGGAATAACCTCAAATTGAACCTATAAATAATGGATCCATGAATAGTATTCCTTATTTCTAGCTCGTGGATATCATTGAGATTTATCTATATTACATTCATTGTCTTTTTACCAAATCGCATGTAAATGAATTCCATTTAATGGATTATTGTAATTCAATGTAAGGATTCGAATTGACATCAAATTTCATTTTATCTAAAAGTGTGTCAGTTTAAAAAAATGGAATATTTTACCATTCAAGGTTACATCGAGAATATACATGTTTATTGATAAAATATATGTAAAAATCCTCTATCTCAAAAAATGGAATCCCATACTATTGAACAATGGAATCCTTTTTTGTGGATATTTCTCACTTATTCTATATTTTCAGCCAAATAAATATATATATTTTTTAAAAAATGCATACAAATTCATGTATTAATACAATTTAACTGACCATAACATAAAAATTTCTTATTAAAAATGGTTAGTATAATAGTATACCCTAATATATATTGAAAATTTATAGATAACAAATGAGAAAAATCAATGTAAATATGCAAATATTATAGCAACTTATACTCCCAATTGAATGTAGAAAATAATTAAATAGAGGTGGTGAATCAATGGATTTAAAAAAATAAAAAAAATATTTAATTTATTCCAATTAATTTTTTGTATATATTGGATTCTATATGATAATTTGGTGATAATATAGATTGTGATAATGAAAAACCATAGAAAGAGAGAATAATATATGGTTCATCTAAAATTATTAGGAATTGTCAAATCCACAGTGTGAAATGGTTGTCACTATTCTCATAAGGATCATATTTTATTAACTTTAAAAAAATGTTTGATACAGGTCTATATTTTGACATTAAAATAATGAATCATAAAAAACAAAAAAAATTACAGTATCTTCTTTCCTTACCTTATGTTCCACTGGAATTTTGGCCACATTCAAACATGATTTTTGAAATGTAAGAAACATCATATGGAGGACAATAATGGTAGATGGGTGAACCAAATTCCCATGGATTGGAAACTAATTTCTTTAAAACATATATATATCTATAAATTAATGAATTTACTATATAAAACATTAATAACATATAACATCCACTAATAAGTATAACAAGGACCCTTTAAAAGATTGATGATGATGATGGATATAGGAAATTGTAATTGAAAATGAGAAACCCAAAACAACGAGTAGACATATACAATTATTAATAATTAAAAAATAAAATTAATATGATATAACATAAAATAAAAATAAAAATAGGTCAATTTTTTTTATAATAAAAAAAATAAAAATTAGACTTGAAAAAATGAATAATCAAAATAATACATGAGTAAATCGAATAAAAATAAAATATTACAATCATCCATATTAATCAGCAAAGAAAAAAATATTACTACTCTTTAGCACAATGAAATAGAAAATAAAATCGCTTGAATAACTACAATATAATATTATATATTTAAAAAGAACTATAATTTAATTTCGGTAAATAACAATAGTTTGTCTCTTTACACGAAATACATATATATTTATGGTAATAAAAAATCATAATATTTTGAAAATATAACTGTAACAAATTGTTTTTTTTTCATTTTTAATTAAAAATTTGGTGTGAATCTGACGCCTTAATTAATTTTATCCTATATAATTATTTCACCCATTAATATAAAAACAATTCTTAAATTTTATGCAAAGAGTATAGTATAACAAATTAAAAAATCATTTAGAAATCATTCTTTTGAAAAAAAAAATTTATATGTAATAGAATATATCCTACCTTAAAAAAAAAAATTTCTATTCCACTAAGATACAACTTGGGTGATAAAATTATCCCTTTAAAATTTTCATTTCTTTTATAGTTGAAAAACTCTAACCTAAAATCCATGTGAATCTATCAAAAAGTAAATATATATTTTGGGTTATATATCTATATAAATAAATAATTAGAAAGTAAAATTTTCAATTTTATAGGGAAAATAAAATGAACAACAGTATAAAAATGGCCCTAGGGAAACTAATGTCATCAAATCAAACAATAATCACACCAAAATAGGTATCAAACCAATCATACACATTTATGTGTAAAAAACTAGGAAATAATAATTAATTTATATAAAAATGGGACATCATAATATATTACATCATATCCATATAATATTAATCATTATATCTTAATGATGAATAACCCAAATCCTAAGGAGACACCAATCATATTCCTAATTATAATTTTCATTTATACATACATATTTAAATATTGTTACCATGATTTAAAAGTTTGAGGTGACTAATATGAAACATGAAATTATGAAAAAAAATATAAAAGACTTATATTAAAAAATAGATTCAAAAAAATACTAACACACTATCACAAACCATTTTTCATACCCAGGTAACTCAATATTATAGTTGATACTATCAAATGAAAAAGGGTGTTTTAGATCCACACATGTTGTGGATTATCAACTGGAATTATAAAATATGAAAATGGGAATTATTTTTAACAAAATATGTTCTGAAGAAGATTTATAATTCAGTATGTATACAAGAAGAAATAATCATAGGGTAGTGTAACATACATTAAAAATTGTTTCCACAGAAAAATACTACCATAAAGTACTAGAGACCTAGATAATAACCAATGTCCTGACAAATGCAACACTCCAAACCCAAGTATCAATAAGTACTATGACCTCAAAGTGGGTCCCTCCTCTTTCTCTAACCAGGAAAATGATATTCTACCAACCATAGAAAGAAAAATCTAGGATGTGAGAAAAAAAGATCAGTAGGGTCTCACTAGGGATTCCATTATAAGATGAAAATTTTTAAAAAGGAAAAAAATTATTTCATCTTTAATGTATTAGGAATGGGAGTTTATAGAAAAATTATTACAATTATTTCTTTTATATTACATATGATGGGAATAAATTAAACATATGTCTTATTACATATTTTGTTTTAATACATTACATATAATTTTTGATCGAACATAAAATATTAATAAAACATTGGTCTATATTTATATCTAAAATATAAATAAGGGAGAAACATGCTCATCCTAGAAAATATATGATTTTTCTAGGCTACAAGATTTTTATACACTCAAAGGTGATAAGATACATACATTTAATCCCAACTACATCTAACACCTGAAAAGGGCTCATCACCATCCCATTGAGGATGTGACCTAATACACTCTAGCTTGTTTCATTTATAATGAAAATAAATATTTTTATCCCAATAAAAAATTAAATATTAAGGTATTAATGTTATTTAATAAAACCAATGATTTGAAATTTATTTTAAAAAAAAGGATTTACAAAATTTCAACCAATTCCCCATTATTCAAATGTTCCAATTTTCTATTCAAAAATAGAATAAATTTTTAGTCAAAACATTATTTTTTCCAAGAAAAATCCACTGGGTTTTAATCGAAACAATTTTTATCAATTTAGTCAAATAAAAAATTAAAATCAATTTAAAAAATTCAATTTTATAATTTATATTCAAAAATTTAAATTCCACAATTTTCTACCAATTTCACTAACACACCATCATTCAATGAAAATGGGGGTTTTTTCATTATCACATTAATTCAAATGGTAATTATACAATAAAAATCAATTGGGTTTATCACAAATCAGTCACAATTAGTTTCAATAAATTGATTTTTAATTAAACAATTGAATTTAAATAATGAAATTCATGGTCAATCAAATTTGGCCACTATAATTGAACCACATACATCTTTCAAATAAACAAAAAGACCACAATAGAACCTCCAAAACAGTGAAGGAACATGAGATCAATTAACTATACCTAGAAATAAGATTAAAAAATGTGGTTTGGATCCATCAATCCCAAGATTTTGTATCATACTCCAATGAGGGAAAGATAATGAGATAAAAAGATAGGGGGAACACTTACATGGAATGTCACGCCATAATTGCACCAATGTTATATTAGAGAATGGAATTTCTAGGAACTGTTTATGTTCTATATATATCATGGAGATTTATCATGGGTATAGATAAAGGATGTGTGAATATTAGGAAATATAAACTTCAGCAATGCTACCCATTTAAAAACAACACTACGGAATTTACAAGATGTGTAACCAAATTAAACATCATATAATTGAGAAATTCCAAAATTTCAAAAAACAAACCTATTTCCTTTTGTAAAAAAATTATTATTATTGCCTTTGAATTTAAAATGGGTGGGAAAAAATTAAATGGTGTGTAAGTCCCTAGTCTGTTGCAAAATCATCGTGGTTTATGATGAAATTCCAACAATTCTCTAACATCACCGTTATATGTATCCTCCTAATTCATTGACACCCCTAACCAAAACATGATAATTATAAACAATGGCATGGTTTAAAATGTACCAAAAAATCTAATGGTATGTAACAATCTCTACCTAATATAAAAATTTTAACAACAACAAACCAATCAAGAAGCTTCCATACATATAAGGTGATGCCACTACTCTCTCATCATTGCCCTGTGCTCACAGGTCAAATGAGATTATAAACCATGAATCAAAATCACACAAAACAAATTTATCTACCTCCCATGATTTATATTAATTTTAAAGTAATATATCATGAATTTCTATTGGGTCACATTTAAATTAGGATCAACCTCATGATCAGTCTATCTTAGAAAATGAGATGGATCTGACATATACTTTCATATCAGTGATTTGAAGAACATGAAATGTATCAATGTCATCTATGGGAAAATTATAAATGGTAATAAAATATCCCTACATACTCTACAACCTCAAAATGTACCACAAAACTAAGAGATTTCTTTTATTTACTCTGTATTTATCGATGGCCCAACCAATGTGAAATTTTGCAGAAAACCTTTATATCATATTAAACATTCAATGGTCTATGACGATGATCAAAATATGAAATATACAAGATAGTTTTTGTAAAAAATCTCTTAGTAATGAACTAAATATATTCCTTTATCTCATGAATCATGCTTAGTGAATCCTTGGAACTTTCACTAATATCTTACCAACATAATAGAGATCTATAATCATAGACATAAAAGGCATCATAAAGATTTATTCAAGTCATAGACAATTAAACATAGCTATAAAAAACCCCAACATATCTGATATGATCAACCAAGATCCACCACTATCAAGATCCTTGGAATGTTGAATTTTGTCAAGAATCATTATAGCTCTTTATGTAAGGCCTTCCCAATATGGAAGGTATTTCGTACTCGAATAGACCATAGATCCCAGTGCCCCCTAAAGACGATACAAAAAGTGAAAAGGGAGATTAGGACCCCTATAAGAGACTATAAATATATAAGTATGTGTAAACTCATAATCTCATTAATGTATAGATTTATAAACTCTTCAACATTGGTTGTATCATGAAAGGGTACAATGTGATATGATTTTGTCAGTAGATGGATCAAAACACATATAACATTATTATTTATCTGGGTATATAAAAACCTAGAAAAAAATAGATAGATATATCATCCAACATCCATGTGGTCACTAGAAGGGGGTGTAACAATCCCAAACATTTTTGTTGACCGACCGTGGCCTATTGGTTTATTCAAAAATGCGAGATAAATTCAACAATTCCATGTATCATATACAAGAAATAAAATATGAAATGTATTTCAGAAAACATATTTACATTTCATGGTTGAACATAATACATGGTGTTATATAAATTCCACATCATATCATTACATACCATTACTGGAACAAAAATTTATTTTTAAGAGCATTAAATTCTCTCATTATTGAATGACTAGTGAGGCATGGTGTCCCAATCATAATGTGTCTCTGAAGATGCAGAACTCGTCGTCAAGATGTTGTTCTAGATGAATCCCCTATAGAAGAGATATTTTACACTAAACACAATAAATGAAAAAAACATCCCATGTTTTACAAACTCCAATATGAAAAATTTCAAACAGATCACTTATCTTCCACTGCTCTGGTGATTCAATCACTATAGGGATTAGATGATTCATGCATAATGACTCTAGAAGATAATTCTATTTCTCTGGGGAACGCAATGTTCAAATCAATATAATTTCAAGTATTCTATCCAATTCCAATGGTACAGATTCTAATATTTCTGAAAAAATATATTACTCAAATTGTTTTGGCCTAAAATCATGGTAAAACATTCTCTGTAATGATAATGTCACCAAAATCTTAAGAAGGTGAATCAAATATTCATGTTCATGGTTATGGGTATGTAAATTAATCAAATGTTATATATGACCCAAATATCCATATGCTATGACATGATCCCCATGTGTAATAACACAACAAAAACCTTAACTAGATTCATCACATACTTCCACATTGACTTACCATTATTATTGAAGAGTCAACACCAATTATTATTAAAATACATTTCAATTAAAATTTATAATTTTTACATTTTATATCCTATGAAAACATTACATTGTTCTAAGTTAGTGAAATAAACATAGAATTAAATGTTGAGATATCATTAATGAACTGACGATGATACACAGCAAGAACCAATAAAGTATGAATCTCAAAAAATATGTTCTTGTTATTCCCATATCATAATATCCTTTAACTATTTATGATCAACTAAAATACCAAGGCAAAAAACCATGTTTCCCATGAATATCATGCCCAAAATCCAAAATTCATATTTTGAATTCTTGGAATAAATATGAGGATTCCTCAGTAATTTCAGACCATCTCTCTGATGACGTATATGAACCTCATTAGAAATCATATAAATTATGATCTAGTCCACAATGACTAACTAAAAGGAATCATGATAATAATGGAAAATATTATTAAAAATATACATCGGGACTATATGAGCATTGTACTAACAAAGAGGCATGTCAGGGAACTCATAATAGACATACCTCCTTGAAATGGCAGCTTTCTAAATATAAGATACTTTAATTCCCAATTGAGGGTAAATAGATTGAAAATCAGTAATCATGAACAACTTGTACCCTTTCAACTAAAAAAGTAAATAATCAATATTTTTAAATAGAAACATGTTCTTTAACATGAATCTATGTATTTTTCAGTAAAAAATGTTATTGAAAAAGGAATCATTATCACTGTTATCAAAGAGATCCATTTCTAGGAACAATGATCCACTCAATTATATAAATCCTTACTCTACAATATCATCCAACTAAATCACAAACTATATTATTTCATATATTGATATATAGTAAGAAAGAATATAAAATGTGTTGAGTAATATTCTATAATTCAATATATAACTCTACCTCCCTTGCTAGGGGAAAATGATAATTCATAAGGAAAATGCCAGGAAAGTCGATGAAAACTAGCGAAATGTATCCACTAAAACACTCTCACTCTAAAACAAATACAATCTCATACATAACTTTCCTAGTATTTAGATTAGATGGCCTGACTCAAATATACATTGGGTCCCATTATCCAATAATGATATGACATACACAATCTGGTTTTTTAAATGGGATCCTTTGAAAATAGTATTAAATCTGTTATTTCATGGAAATTATCCAATTCATTTTGAATATGATGTCATGTAGTTTCATGATGATAACTATAATATACCAATAGAGGTTGACTTCTGATATGGAGAAATAAAAATAGTAATTATGCAAGCCCAACTCCATCATTGTTCTAAGGGTAATAGAAATATCCATTATATATGACAAAAACTCCATTAGATTATTTATCACATTAACAATATGGTTTGAAATAAATAAATAAGACACCCTAGTTTCAATAAATCTGTAACTAATAATGATGTTATAGTGATTATACCTATGAAATTTGATGTAATGGTATCGGCTTCCTCTATAGACAGTTACACTACAAGAATAATATTATTTCGACATGTCTATAGATATAACCCATTTCTCCTTGATGAATTTATTTTCAACCCCATTTTAAACAGAGATAATGATCCAATTTTACTAAACAGAGTGGTATAAATATGTAATAACATATATAGGTTACTTAATCATCCCCAAGTGAAACAATTCATGATTACCCAAGGGAAAACCCTCTTCGAATCCCTGGGATTTACACATTGGAAACAAATTTAAAGGCCTCTTTTAAGCACTACAGTAGGTATACAAAACCCATACTATCAATAGCCATCACAATAATTATCATTTTTAATTATTAATTTATAGGGTGGGAGAAAAGGAACTATTGAAAATGCTATCTTTCCAACCAGGTCTATTTCGATAATCAATGTTATATCCATCACATCATCATAGGATGAAATATTTTTCATGAATAAATGATATTAGATATCATATAGATTTCCTAACTCATACCTTCAATTAATAATATTGACATTTGAAAATAACTAATAATACGACTACATAATCTCATTAAAATGATTCATTTGTTTTGAGAATGTTTTTTTAGTCAACTCAGGTTTTAAGAACATTATTGACTTGGATAACATCATTGAATTTGGATAGATGTGGTTAGTGAAAAGGGCCTTAATATATATCTAATTTAAGGTCTCATGATTCTTATCTATCACTATCATGTACTACCAACTTTGTCATAGTCCCTCTTTCACGAAGGGTGATCCTTCAAATTTTTTAATCGGGTGTTTAAAAGAACACAAAAATGTTAATTTCTGCTCAACCATTCCTCTACCTCCTGAGGATCCTCATAGACATTTAATTTGATGGATTCTAGAGAAGGAATATATCAAAATGATTTATGATAACATCTGGCTAAGGTTCCACTACTATAGCATAAATAGGAATGGGTACATGTGCTGGTCCTAGAGTGTGGATAGTACACACAGTTACCTTGAGCAGGTTTCTTCCCACTAGTGGATTTTATCATAGTTTTTTGGTAGAAGCGTCCTCATATATCTGATTCACATATCTTCTTGGAGACATGATGCAACATAACACCAATAAAAACAAGTAAGACATCATATTTAACACTCAAACTAAGAAATATAGGTAATTAATCCCAATAGATAGAAAAAAAGGATTATATTTCTATTAATCTAAATAAAATATATGGAAAAACCATAACTAATCCTTAATAAATCATTATTAATCCACCATTAGTGATATAAGGCTCTTTGTAGTGATATATAGTTAGAAACACAATCAAAACTATCTTTTATGTCCCTATAGGATCACACAACTGTATATAGACATCATGTCCAGATATCAAACCTGCTCCTTTGATAAGACATTTTCATGAACCATCCTAGGTACCCTATTAACCCAACAATCAAGATGATCCTATCCTATCTCAAAGGGAATTCCCAATCATCATGGGTTGGTGAATAAAAATTGATATCATACAACATGTACATGGGATCAATTTTTCAAAGAAATAATTAATGATGATAAAAATATATGTATTCATACAATAGGAACTATAAAAAGGGTATTTTTCTAGAATTTAAATAGGTAAATAAGACCAAATTACTATAGAAAATTTCTAGAAAATTCTTTAAAAACCAATGTCTCAAATGATTATACATTCTATTCCTAATGATCAATAGCTATTATGACCTCTTAGTGGACCCTTAGCCTTACTCAAAAAATTAATGAGGATAATTTAAAACCACTTGAAGACACTGGTAGGGTGTGAAATAAAATTCCAAATTATCTCACAAAAGATTACATGAGAAGATTCATGTTTTAAATTGACCAGATAAAGATTCTATGTTTCGAAAAATAACCATGGACATCCAAAGACTAATTAAAAAAATTCATACATTATATTCCAAATGATAGAAACACTTTTTATTGATGACTTAATAATTATTTCTATTTTAAAATAAAATGTATAAATTTTAATAGAATATACAACAATTTACAAAAACTAGCACACATTTATATATAAAATATAATCAAGTGAAAAAAATAATCATCTACCAAAGGGTATGATAGTTCTAGGATACTGGATCCTTACACACATGAAGGATATAATGTAAATAAGTGTATACGCACGAACATATCTAACTAAATAATGGTAACTCATCACAATTCCATAAGTTATTTGATCAACTTCAATAATTTTTATTTTATTTATAAAGACTCAAATGAGTGATATCCCTATAACAAAAATACTACCAAGCATTTAATGTTCTATAAAATAACAAATTATGGGAATTTTATTTTAAACTATTCAAAATAACATTCATCACATTATCCATTTTTTTAATGATCTAATATTACGTTTAATAACAAAATGTTGTTTTAATCCGTACTATATTATTACCAAGAGAAACAGTTATTGTTTATATAAAAACTATTTTAGTACATTTAACCTAGTACAAATTGAAATAGAATTCAATAAATCTATTTCACAATTTAAATTTAATAAATGAAATTCCATAATTTTCGATCATTTTAAAAAACACACCCTAATTAAATAGAATTAGAGGTATTCCCAATTTCATTCCAAAGATAATATTTCTCATCAAATTCAATGTAATTGTGTTTTATATAATATAATTTGAATTAGATCCATGAAATTTAATTTAAAACCAACATTTAAATATAAATATAGAGGATTAGGGTTAATCAAATTTGGTCAATATAACTGAACCATCTACCTTTCTCATGGAATTCAATATCTAACTACAGAACATAATAAACAGAAAAATGTAATGTGAGATCAAGGAAGTAAATAAAGAGAAATGATTATACAACATGGGGATTAGATCTAATAACAATATTATGGTTTATAAAACTCAAATTAGGGAAATTAAATGTGAATAAGAGACATGGAGAATGCTTAACTGGAAAGTCAATCCGCAATCAAAATAATGTTAAATTGTTAAAAAAACAACCTTATAGGTTTTGAGGGAACAATTATTTCCTAGAGATGGGTCTTGTGTCAATAAATAGTGAGTATTAAGATGAGGAAATAGAGTTATCATCCATGCATTATATTTAAAACAAACAATCATTAATATAATTGATGTGTATCAAAATAACATGGTGTATAATTGAGAAATCCAAATATTTATGAATCACTAATCTCCTTTTGTTAATGATGGATTTATTATTATTTTAGAATTTATGTTTCATAGAACCATATTAAACTACATGTACATCCCAAAATGACTCACAAACAATAAATTCTATAATGAAAATTAAAAATAATCCCAGACATAACCATTGCATTTAACCACTTATTTCTTTCTCATCCCTTCCTAGAAAACAAAGTTGCAAAACCAGGACATTATTTAATACACACATGATCAATAGGTAATGAGATTATAATAAAATAACTCAAATAAAAACCCCCTTAATAGAAACCTATCCATTTAATACAGATTAAAAATATAAGAAACACATTCTTTATAAATGAAAATTCCACAAACTCATATAATACAAACACATAAATTTATCCTTTACGTAAAAGAACATTGGGTCACACTTCATAGGTAATCATATTTCAAGAGATCGGTTTGTAAAAAATAGATAAATATTTTCCTTAATAATGGATATAAGTAAACTATATATTATTGGGGATTTTTTTAATAATTTCACTGTAATTTTTATAACCACATCATGATCATAATTATTTTATTATATTTTAATTCAAAAAACAAAAAATGATTTGGAGTAAAATCTAAATTAACTATGGTAGATAAACATATCAAAAAATTAACAAATTATAAAAGATAAAAATTCACAATATCAATAAAATCAAGTAATATAAATTTATGTCAAGTATAAATTTATGAAAATTTAGTTTTATGTTAATAAATCATGAAACACTATGTTACTCTTATTCGGTACACCATTGATCATGAATTATTTGTGATCTAATTTTCGGTGCAGTTGTATGATTTTCTGGGAAAGAGAGTATTTAATTGTGTATATGACCAAGGGCATTAGAATATATGTTTTTTTAATTAATACAGTCATTGAATTAATGTGTCAAAGTAAATACATGGTTGTACAATTTTTCATAGAATTCAATAGGTGGGTTTTGAGTTTTCTTATATAATTGGTTAGTTTGATTTTTGATGGGTGATTACACATTATGTAAATAAAATATATGACATGTAATGATCATGAAGTGTATGTTTTGAATCTGGATTCGGGTGTCTAGTTTACATGCTATGTACTTTCATTTCACATTGTATGATGGATAAAATCAGATATTTATAAAAATGAAAAGTGTAATTTGTCATGTTCCTCTTTCGTTGAAATTATACAGTTTAATGAGATTTCATGTCATGGAATTTTACTATGTTCTGGTTTTATGGTGTCGTGTGAGGTGTTTTCTTTTCATTTAACCATTAATACTCCATATATAAATCTATATATCACCATATGTTTTTTAAGAAATCACTTCTCTGTATTGATCATTCATTCGGTGATCGATTGAAATGGTTGTTGTGGTGTGCCTCTCTTGTGAATAATTTCATTTGTTTCGTCTTTCATTTAGTCATGTGTAAAATGTTTGCTTCATTTATTTTAAATATCAGTGATCAATATTTGTTTCATAACAATGCATTTTAGTTTCATTGCATTCTGTTTCTTTCATTGGATTATCTCTTTGTTTTCAAACATTAATGTCAATGTTGTTTTATTTTATACAATTTAGAGGTATGTTTTTGTAATCCTTGGGTTAATTTGATCATATTCATAACATTATTGATAAATTTTTATAGTTTTCTAAATTTAATTTGAGTGATTTTTAGTTAAAAAAAATTCATTAAATAGTAGAATTTAAAGGGTTTTTCGAAAAAAAAATTATATAATTTGATACCCATAGAAAACTAATTAGATATAAATGAGTTTGTTGACCAATTATCAGATAATACCATATACTTATAGAGTGGATGGTTTTTTTACCATTCACATCATCATTTATTCTTCTATTTTCAGAATTAGTGATCACATGTGATTTCCTTTTTTCACTCAATATAAGAGGATGATGATGCCAATCACCCGAATTATCCTTCAGATTTTGTCACCCCATAGCATCAATTTCATACTCCTCTTATTTGAAATGCTAGGGTGTAGAACATAGTGTTTTTTGATCTTTTTCTACATTATCCTCATTATCTAACATCTTCTATTCTCATCCACAATCTATTTCCCTATTAATATTCATTCAATAAATAAAACATTTAATAATCCCCCTAATTTGATTTCATCCATTTTTCCTTCCACATATTGAGCAGGATAGAAATCACATCTTATTTACTCTATGGGTATTATAGATTCTTCAAAATTAAATATTTCATTTATAATAAAGAAAATTTTATTGATGGTAAAATACAACCTCCATTTCTACAGTAATATCCCAAAAAAATTATTTCATATAGCTGCTGAATTCCATTATGGTAAAAAACCTTTGGAGACCATCTTATAATCTATTGGAAATTCAATCATAATTAATTTATGGTTTGATGATAATTATAGTAGCATTCCATAGATTCCATGGGCAATTTATTTCATATGTTGTAAAAAAATCATCCTCATTTTAAATTATAAAAAATTCTTCCTTCTCTATTTTTTGAAATGAATATAAGGAATATAATTATTGAAAAAAAAAATCATAAAATAATCCCATTTTATAGAGGAAATGTAAACTTGTAGACTTGTATTTTTGATAATATTACACCATTTATCAACATTTCCATCCAAAAAATAGACAAACATATTACAATTGAATGCTCAGATTCTTGGAAAATGGAAATAACAATTTCAATTTTACTTATCAACTTCCCACTAAAAATTATATAAGTAGAACCATGAAAATAATTAGGATGTTTCTTCGTGAATTACTCATCAAAATAGTGTTCTCTCATTTTATAATTTTAATGTTCATCATTATTCATATATAGAAATTTTTTTTGATCATTACATTAATAATTTCCATTCTATAACCTATAACAATTTGTATCTTAGGTTGAATTTTTTTTTTATTTGTTTATTTAATTATTATCAGTGATCTATCATGTTAAAAACATTTAATAAATATGAAATAAACAGATAAAAAATATTCATAGTGGATAAGTAAATAATCATGAAAAACATATATATTATGTATAAATCATGACACTATAATGATTTTTTTTCATCATTTTATGGGTGAATTTACTAGATTCTCAGTGATAGAGATCTTTTCAGCTGAATATGACCAAAAGTATAGGGGTATATTGTTTATGAATTAATGAAGTTTATTTATAAATATTCCAATGTATATATAGGGTTCTTTATATGTTCATTGAATTACATATGTGTTTTTTGAAAATTTTTATAGAACTGGTCTGATTGATATCTAATGTGTGATTACAGATCATGTAAATTATTTATAGGCACTATAATAGTCACAGATAATTTTCTTGAATCTGGTTCAGTAAGTGATGTTTACATGTTTTTATTTGGATTTCACATTATATAATGGATCAATTTGCGTATTTATAAAAACAAGATGTGTTTTGGTGTTTTTTTCTATCATGGAATTCATGTACTATAATGGGATTTTTTTTCTTGTATTTATTCTATGTATTGGTTACTGGTAAGTTTTAAGATTAATTTTTTTAATTTGATCATTAGTCCTCCCTATATAGATGAAAATCTATCTATAGGTTATGTAATATTTCTATTATCCTTTTGAATAATTTTTTAGAGATCAATCACTAGGCTTTTTGTGGTGCACCTCTTCGGGGGTTCATTCCTTATGGTTTTTTTCCATTGGTCAACGGTATTGTGTTGGCAACCTTTATTATCCTGATTTGTGTTCAGATTGGGTTTTCAATTAATATATTGCAGTATCATGGAGTTCCTTATCTTTCTATGGTTCATCTCTTAGATTACCATTATCATTATTGAAGGTGGATTAGATTCTACCATTTTCCGGTATGCGTTTTGAAAAAATATGTTAATTTGATGAATTTATTACCATTTTTCATAAATTAAATTATTATTTATTAATTTAATTAATTTGAATTAGGATTAAGATATTTCATGGAATGGAATATTATTTTTAATAGTTATTTTAAATTGTATTTTTTTTGTTTCACATAGAAAATTTGTTATATATAAATGAGTTGGATGATCCATAACAAAATAAGCCCCCGAAATTTCTATAGTGGATGATATGTGTACCTTTCATTATTTCCTAATCACTCCCCTAAACATAAATAATGATCTCTTGAGATTTCCCTTTTTCACACAGTATATGTGGATTATTATTTCATTCATCTTCATTAACTATTATAATGGGTAATTAGTTAGAATAATTCACATACTCAATTAATTTTTAAACACCGGATATTGGGTGGTGCATTTTGTCGATCTTTTTTTATAGTATCACAATTATCTGACATCTTACCATCAAATAAAAAATTAATTTCTTGATAGAAAACTTATCAAACAATATAATTTTTACCATTCCAATTATGATAATTTTATGGTTTTCTTCTATACATTGAGCATGATGGAAAGCCCAACCACTTTTACCTATGGTTTTTAGTGTTTCCTCGTAATTCCAAATTTATTTACTAATAAAAACCATGTGAATGATTGTCAAATTCAATCTCAATTTATTCCTTGATATAAATAAATTAATATTTCATAGGTACTAAAGTTCATTTAGGAAAACATCCATAGGATAATCTCTAATAATCTATTGTAAATTCAATCAACATGAATTTCATATTAAATGATGATATCAGATTCATACTATACATGTCGTATATCATTTACCTCATTTGTACCAAAAGATTCATTATCATTATATGTTATATAAAACAATGAATTATCCTTTTTTATAAATAATAATAGGAATTTACTTATGGATAAAAATGTTTTTCATCTCACTCCATTTCATGGATTCAATTTCAAATTGTTTACAATTATTTTTAATAAGATTCCAAAAGTTTTAAATATTTTTATCCAAAATATATATTTCTAAAATGATGTTTGAATGATCTAAATTTTTGGGATTTAGTGATAACATTTCAATTGCATAACAATTTGTTTTTTTATTTTGTGGATCATTAGAACCTCTAAAATATGTAGGATGTTTCTTTGTGAAGGAATCGATATAATGTTGTTGCATCATTTCTCATATAAATTTTCATCATGATTAATAGATTGAGAAAAATTTGTGATAAAAAAATTGTGATTTTATATTTCATCACAAGTAAAAATTGGGTTCTTAGGTGGAAGATCATTTCATATTAAGTAAAATTAATTTTTATCATGATTCCTTTGTATTAAAACCATTGAATAAAACTTATAGGAATAATGTAAGAAATAATAATCATAGTGGGTAACCATAGTATCCTGAAGAAAAATTATATGATGTCTAAATTATGAATCTTTATTTAAAATATATTACTTATTAGGGTAAACATAGTTCATTCATAGTCATAATGATTTTTTCGGATTTTTCATAATGAGTTTGTGACATTCTAAAACATATCACACATGAGTATCAATATAGGTGCACTATAAGGGAACAATCAACATGCACTATAATTATGGAAACGATATAATTTACTAAATCATTATAGGTTTTTATCTCCTAGATGAATTTATTAAAAATTCACATCCACTTTTTGTATCTGGATAAGGATAAATTTCAATGAAATAAAAAATATACCACTTACAAAGACATTACGATGTTTTCTTATATGTAGTTTCATTCTATGGGACATTCATTAAAAATTTCCCATTTAAATTTCAAAATTTCAACTAATAAATTATATGTTACAAAGTATAATTACCCACACATTTCATACATAGATGTTAAATCTTATAAAATTAATTTTTCTTACATTATATAATGATTTATTCTATAATTATATGGTATCAGAGCCTTTGTAATCTTAGAGACATAAACTAATAGTTCTTAAGTGAACTATTTCGTCTACCATAATGTTCTTTATTACTAGACCTCTTTTTAGAAATGATAATCATAATACCATTTTTCATAACATGGTTAAACGAAAAAACAATAAGGGGTGATCATATACATTTCTCAAGGTTAAATAAGGGAGATTTCAAAATTACATGAGCATAGTGTTATGATAACATGAGAATAAAATTTGAAAACAATACCCATGATATGATAGATAAATAACATGAGTGAGGGAATATGTCATGGAGGTTAGTAATACATTAATCACAATGAATAAATGAAAATATTCCCTTTAAAAAACTAATAATATATACATTTTTTGTAAAAACATATGCATTGGATGTCATTTTATAGAAGATATAACTTATTAAAAAGAATATTGCAGTGGATTGGGATCACTCCCAAAACCATTGTAGTAGTCAATGTTCACTTATACTACTATTATAGTGGATTGTGTTAAATCCATAAACAATATTATTAGTTATATTTTACATAATTTACTATCATAGTGGGCAAATTCTAATATATAACTTGGTCCTCACCACAATAACACCATTTTTATCTCATTCGATATAAATCATTACCAAATGCATTGTAAGAAGATACATTTCCCACAAACCACATAATACATAAACATATTTTCCATAAAATAATAAAAAATTATTTATATCATATCACATGAAAAAAATCTAAAACATTTCTTCATTTCATAACCAATGTCATAGAAATTACATTAATAAAAATATCATCATTTTATGATTGCATAAACTATATAGAAGTAACGAATTTTCTAATAAAAAATATCATAAAAAATATTAACCAACAATATAAATAATAAGTATGGTTTCATTGGATCTTCTCACTATAACATCTTATGTAAAATCAATGAATGTCATCGGTGATTAAAAATGATTTTGAAAGACCAATTAAATAATTTTATTGAAAATATTAGTTTCCCATGGACATAAAAATATATAAACATAAAAATTTACCAAATATTAAGTATATAATTTTCATTGAAAAAAATGAATAATTGTAATAGAATATTCAAATAATTTGGTGACACTATGGTTAAAAATTTGGTTCATTCCATACACATTCATATATTGATTCCTCCTACATTTTTTGTCAGAAAAGTAAAGAATTCCATAGTTTATAAATTTCTATGAATATTGATTGTAAATACGTTTTTTAAAAATAAAATTAATGATAAAAATATACTTACTCAATAATAATAAATCATTATTGATTTTTAGGGAAATATTTATTTGGAATAATAGGAATTTTGACTGAACTAACAAATAGATTCAATGTTTCTTAAAAAATAATTCAGTATCATGAGTACAAAGTCATATGAAAATGAAAGTGATTGATTTACTCACTAGATAAAAAAGTGGAAAGTCAAATAGATATGTTTCTTGATTGATAAAATATAATATTTCATCTCTAGATGTATTATCACACACAATCTTGATATATAATGAGATTGTTAAATTAAAGTTTTCCACATAGATATTATTTGAATCATATGAACATTGAAAAAAATATAAATATATGGACATTTATGTCATATAATTATTTCATAATAATAATTATAAAATAAATTTTTGGTTAGTATATAAACTAAAAATAATAAACAAGTGGTTAATATAGTATTTGAACATTGGTAATAAATGTGAATAAAAAATCTTTTTACATTAAGTCTTAACATTATTAAAAAACTTTCAAAACTCTTATATAATAAATATACATATATTTTAATTAAATTGGAGAAATATTCTTATATATATAATTCAATTTATGAATTTCTTATGAGATTATTTTCCCCATTTATTAACACTTTATTTTATAAATTATGTTTTTTGTCCTAACGTTTTCATTTTTCGTGTATGTTTAACATCCATGGTTTTTTGATTGGGTCAAATTTCTCAGATTATTTTACTTTTTTGTGTATAGTGGTTATGAAAAGTCATTTATCATTTATATAAACGAAATTCAGTGTTTTTTATTATCCCCAAAACATTTTTATGAATTGGTTAAGAGGGTTTTAAAATGCCTTAAGAGTTCATATGTGTTTCAAGTGTTTTAGATGCCTGAAGGACTAGTTTTGGTGATGATCAAGATGAGGCGCATGGTTATTTTTAACATTACAACCTATTAGTTCCAAATGTGAATCATAATTTTTCACAATTCATAATTTTTTAAACCGTGAAAGATGATGTTCAATATTTTGCATGAACCTATGTTGTCTTTAGAGGTAAATTGCACAAAATTCACATGGTCAAGGAAAACCGTATGCAAGATGAACAATTAATTCCATTTGGGTTTTTCATATGCATTGTAGAATACATGGTTGTGACCTTGTTAGGACTTACCATTTAGGCTAAACATGTAGGGATAATCTCACAATCACCATGCGCCACATGTCACCACACAGTTTGTAAATCAATTCATGCAAACCATGTGGCTCATTAATGTAGTGAAATAATAGTTTTTCACTCTATATATTTCTCGATTTATAATTTTCATTTATATTACTACAAGGGACACGTACAATAATAGATGGATATCTCATGGTTTCTCCGCATATGTGTCATGTAGGTTACATTGTATGTCCCAATTATTTATGCGTTTTATTGCATTGTATCATTCTAAGGAGTTTATCTAAAAAGTAAATATATCCCAAATCATTCAGAGTTAGAAGAATATATTATATATTCATATTTATATGACTACATGATAGGTATTGGATAAGTTTATCATTGATTTTATGTGTGATCAAAGGGATTTTATTAGATCATTGTGATGATAAAGTGAGACACTAGAAATTTAATGATTGCATTTAATTAATTAAATTAAAAATCATGTGATGATAATGGGAATACTTTCATGAGTATAAAAATGGGTTGATCCATGTGATATGATTTCGACATTCAGAGGTCAGGTAGGGGTGTGTTGGTTTATTCAATTTGGATATTTTATTGAAAATTGAGTTATTAATTAGAATTGAATTAGTTAAATCAACCATGATTAATGAAAATATAAATGTGAAATACTTTTAATGCAGTACTGATATCCAATGGAACATTAAGGGGTCAGCACAAGGATTGAGATAGCGATATCTTTTTCTTCGGTGATTTGATTCTCAAATGGTGTTGTGATCATTCCATTTGGATGGTTTTGACCATCTATTGGGTGAATTGGTAATTTGTTAAGGTGGTTGATCCACCAGGTTTTGTGATTGGCACAAGATGTTTGGGTGAACTGGCCATCAGATTGAGAAACATGGCCATAGGGGCCTGAGGTGATGATAATTGATGGGGATTAGGGTTTAATTTTGTAATTTAATCTTACCTATGTTTGTTAATGGGTCATTTGGAGTCATATTCAAAGAGGATGACTTTTTTATGATGTGTTTTTAACCACTCATGTGGGTAGAGACCCCCAATAGTTTCATTACAGAAAAACAGATGGGGGTTATTGCCATAGAAAGCCACAAGGTTGACAAGGAGACATCAAATGACACTACTAAGGATGTTAGATGGATTCTAATGATTTTAGTGCATGATGTAGGTGGTATAAGAACTATTTTTTAGGATGGGTATCATTGTTTCTGGAATATTTTTCATTGAGCCTATGAGGGTTATTAGCTAAGAGAAGATATCGCTACACCTCCGGACAACAGGTATTAATCCCACATGCGGATTCGAGTAGGGGTCTGAGGGTCCAGATAATTGGACTGAGTATGAAGTTAGGAAGTTGGTTACATGATGTTTACACATGATTTTTGTAGGCTCACCATTTCAGGTGACTTATTTCAAGGTGGAACCTTAGGGTTCAATAAGAAAATTCTATATCAATGGATTCCATGGGCTTTGGCTATGGATATTATCCTCTACAGATATTTCTACATTGGTTGAGGTAGGTGATAGCGTCCTCATGGATGTTGAGGACCAAGGAATCACATGTTTATTTTACATTGGATCTACATTATTTTTTATTTATTTTTAGTAGAATCATGCTAAATCACAAATTTAAGGTACAAACACATTGGTGGTTTCCAACTAAGAGAAGTTTTCAAACCCAAAATGTGCACTTTGTGATGTGTGTAGAATTCATGGATTTGAATTTTTGAAAGGTATTGGGATATAGAATAATATCCTAGTGGTTTTGTTGTCTTGCTATGGATGCAATGTAACCCTTAGTTATTATCTCAGATGGAATTTTCATTTGTATTTTCATGTCTACATCTGAATTCTTCTATATAAATGTATATTATGGCTAGCTATTTTCATTGAATTTTGTACAAATTATAATGTATTACCTGATTATTATACATTAACTACCATTATTATTCAAATGGTATGAATAGAATTGCTATATTTATTCTATAACTACATTTTAGATATTCTTCTTCTATGGTATATTATAGATTGTACATTTCAATTGGAGGTTTAGATGTTTGAGTATATTTTTATGGTATATAATTACAATAAATTATATACTTATAAAATAATAATTAAATCCCTATATTATATAATCTCAAAACTATATACACCACAGACCCTCATTGCTGGTCGAGATCATTTGTATTTGGTAGGCCATATATTAGGATGTTTTCAAAATTGGGTTAATTATTTTTATATGTAATCATGAAGCCCCCTGTAGTGGGACATAAAATATTTCTAGGGTTGTGAATTGTTGTTCTCTTTCTCTCATTTGACAGTTCAATTTATTTTAAAATTAAAATTAACACTAGTGTGTGCATTTTAAATTAATTTTATATCTGATACTTGGACTTGTATAACAAAGAAGAAGTTATTTCACTTGGGGCTACATATGGGATGAGATGTTTTCTTGTTTAAAATTATGATTAGGATTGTAGGATATACGGACTCGGCCTTAAACATTACATAATATTGAATTATATTAATAATTCACATTTAGGATCTTTTCAGGTTTATAGTTTTAGAGAATTAGGGAATAACTATTACATCTCAAAAGATTACAAAGTATAAACTACTACACAGTATCAATTTTTTTCCTAAAATAAGAACTCTTTAAATAAAGTGTCATGTCTAGTTCGATGTTTAAGACATCATGAAATTTCCTTGATATCATCCTTGACATTAATCCACATTATGTCCTCTGAAAAACATTTCAAAAACATGGGATGAACATAAAATAATATGTAATGGATACACAAAGAATCAAAATTGTTAGTTTTTTCAAAACAACAAGTAATACATGAAAAAATTAACGTAAGTAATACTTTTCACCATTATAAATTAGTAAATATTCTTCAATGAATAAAATATCATTGCATTCCCTTTTGTAACTACAAGATTAACATAAAACCCATATAAAGAACATGTAACATATAAAGGTAACTTGGGACATAAACATACATAAATGGAATAACTATACGGTCAACTACCACACATATCACTAAATGGAATAGCCATATGGCCGACTTACATACTCAATGAATTGGATATTATAATGTAACCACTCGTCCTGGTATTCACGGCACCACCCGTAATTTGGTTTATCATGTAGCCACCCTTCAAATGTCCAAGTAGCATTATAAAATCATAAGTCATAAAAAAAATATAAAGGAAAGAAACATTTTCACATTTCCATCACAATATATCACATAAATATATTGACATAAAAATCCATTATAAATACCATTTTCATTACTAAAATACTTAAAATAGTATATGGTATTTGTTTTCTTTTAAAAAACATTACGACTTGCTGAGGAAGCCAAAGGCCAAATAATACTCGCGGTGGAAGAAAAGGTCATTTTCATCACTTATGCTAAAAGAAATATACCTTTTTGTCATTTAGTAAAACTCTTCATAGAAAAATATTCCTTTTGAATATTCAAGGGTGTTTATACAACGTATAAAATAAAGTCTTGTATTAAAACAAAATACGCTACAATGAAAAAAGATTGAGACGAAGTCCCCTACCTCATGTTAGACTTGACTCGATCGTTCTTTAATATCCATAATAATAAACTAAAATTAAATTATAATTGATTAAGAAAAATTTTCAAGTTTAGTATCCCTTTTATATCACTTATTACCATGTTATAAAAATTATTTAGTCATGTAAGTTAATAATGATCATTTTGTCGATATTTGGTGCTTGAGTCAAAAATGAACACCTTATAATTACAAGTTTTCCATGTGGTCAAAGGTTCATTACATCCAAAATGATATTCATGATTTTGATATCATATATATTATATATATCCAGCATATACATGTATTTATAATACTACATAACATTTAGAGGTAAGAAATGAAATTCACCGTTCATGGAGATGGTAAGCCATACATACGCATTAACGCTACATCCATTTTTTCATATTTAATGGAATTAAAACATAATGATTCATATAATTATTATAATTCCATTATTTTATCATAAATAATATCATTAAATCTATCTTTTATACATTCCACATATGGTATGAACGAGTCATATCACTTTGAGGGGTTGGTACTCTCAACTTCCTCAAATGAAATTATCGTGTTTACGCAAAATGGAAACAATAAACGTTTTCTATATAAATACAATAAATAAGAATAAATAAAAAATAAACATAATATATATCATATATAAATATAGTGTCATCATAATGGCCACCATGTTAGGTGGTAGAATATAATCGAACAATCATCGTTTCATGAGGTGTTAGTTTCTAATCCACTAAAACATTATGTTCTTCACCCATTAGATGGAGGTGTGTGTATGTTTAGTTCGAATACATCTCAGAAAAACATCCTAGTATATTGAGGATACTTTTTTTATTAAAAAAGAATGGAATAAAAGGAGTTTAGAGGTTGGAGAAGTAAAATAAATGAAAACTATTTAAGAGAAATCGTTACCTTTATTTTTGGTAACTCCCTTTGGTTTGAACAAAAGGACTTCTTGAGGTTCCTTCTGCCTAAGCTAAGGATTCTATGGGAAGGAGAGGGATGTAGGGAGCTTAATTGGGTAGATATTGGATGAGCCAAATGGCTTGAGATGTGTGAGGAATTGGTCAGAAGTGGTCTCCTTTTATAAGGTGGAGGAGGGGTTCTTTAGGAAAGTGTGAAACTATTATTTTATTATATAATTATAATCGGTTTCTAAGGGTCCAAAAGTCCTTATAGTCTTTGATAAGATAAATAATGGTTTAACTAAAATAATCCTATAATAATTAGATAGGTTTTTGATAATATATTAATCATTATAATCTTATTTATTTAAATCATATATTAATAACATAAATTATGCATCATTATTGTGTCAAAAATAATTTAATTTATTCAATGTATAAAAATTATAAATAACTTATATAATGTAGGAAAGATTTTTATCTTTATAAATAATGTTTATAGTAGATAAAATTATTTATATATCACCATATAAAAATTAATTTACTAAGAGACATATGTTTATGTCATTTTTGGCTATACATTAAATTAATTAATCTATAGAGTCATTATCATTCATAAGTGGCTCCATGGGGTTCCAAAATCGACCCAAAGATGCCCAAGGTCGGATATATATCCACCAATAGGATTAGTATACGTTTTAGTGTAATTTTATATTATTATAATATTATTTTTTTCCCTTATTTACCTGATTTACCCTTTTACCACAGAAAATAATATATTTACAGAAGTAAATATTTAAAATATCTAAAATTAAAAGATACATATTTACACAATTTGGACCTCCGGATTCAAAATTTGGAATCCACTTATCCAAAATTCAAAACACATAACTGGCAGAAATTAATTCAAAATTAATTCCCTTTGTCAAAAAAAAGTGTGTTTTTAAGAAATAATAACTATCAAAATATTAACATTTGTTTAAGTTCAATTTCCATGTGAAATTAATTCGAATGAACAAAATTGAAGTAAATGGTAAAAATAAATTTTAATAACACTTTAAAACCAAATAAAAAGGCAATATAACCATATACATAAATTATATTAAAATGCAATTTTTAATTAAAATACAATTTTTTCACTATTAATTAAAAATGAACTTTATAAGAAAAATACCAAAAAAATTACCCAAAGTAAAATTTGATATCCCCATTATAACGAATTATTTTATTTAGTCAAATATAATGTATTAAAGTGGCCAAAAATATATTTAATTAGGCTTCACTATTAATAGGAGGTAAATCGGCCTTTTTAAAGTAAATTATGCTTTAAATTGGATTCATTCGCAATTCAAGCCTCTAAATTCTATTGGATAAATGTAAATACAATTAACAAACATGTATAATCATATTTCAGTATGTTTTTTCATTCCATCCAATAAAATGTCTAGGATTTAACTACCATTTACATAATAATATTATATTATTAATGTTCAATGGATGATTTCAAAGAAACTCATTGTTGCGTATCAGGAACACTATCAAACATAGAAACCCCATTAAAGTAAAATTAATGTTTAATTCACATATATTAATAAATATGAAAATATCTTATTCTTCATTTACCAGGGATGTTACATCCTTCCACCCTTTTTGAAATTATTTCCTTGCAATTTTTATTCACATATCAAAATAATTGGGGGTATTTATCCCTCACAGCATTTTCAGATTCCCACGTTGCCTTTTCAATCATATGGGTTTTCCAAAAAACCTTTACCAGGTGAATTACCTTATTCCGCAACACTTTCTCTCTATAATCAAGAATCTTAACAGGTTGTTCTTCATAACAATGATTATCTTCCAACTGAACTACCTCTCAGATCAAAACATGAGATGGATCTGGAATATTCTTTCTCAACATCGAATCATGGAAAACAATGTGAACCTGGGACAAATTTGGAGGTAACGCCACATTCTACGCAACTGATCCAACTTTTTCAGAATTTTATAAGGTCTAATTAACCTCATATTCAACATTCCCTTCTTACCAAAACAGATCACACTTTTCCATGGAGAAACATTGAAAAAGACATGATCATCAACCTTAAAAGAAAGATCCTTCCTCCAGTTATATGCATAAATTTTATGTCTCCTCTAAGCTATTATCATGTGCTTCTGAATAAACTAAACACTCTATACCATATCTTCTACCAATTCTGGTCCCATCATCTTCCTTTCAACTACATCATTACAAAAAGTTAGAGTATGAAAATTCTTTCCATATAATGCCTCAAATGAATCCATATGTATACTATAATGAAAACTGTTATTAAAAAAAATTCAACCATAGAAAGATTTTGGTCACAAATTCCCTAATAATCAATCGAGCAAGCACATAAAAAATCCACCAATAGATCAACTAAAACCCAGATTGCATTATGACCACGAGATGTCATTGGTAATCCCACAACAATGTCCATGGATATATTTTACCATTTCCACTCTGGCACCGGTAGTGGCTGAATCATCCCTTTCGGTAACTTCCTCTCAACATTAACATACTGAAAAGTCAATCACTTCACACTAAAATCAGAAATATCTTTTTTCATTCCATCCCAAATGTAATACTTTTGAAGATCTATATACATCATAGTACTTCTAGGATGTACTGAAATCGGGGAACTATGATCTTCACATAACAACTCATTCTTCAACTGTGAATCATAAGGCACACATAATCTCTTTCCAAACTTCAAAAAACAATCATTATCAATGTTAAAATCACGCAACATACCCTTCTGAACCAACTCTACCTTTTTCTATAACACACTGTCTTCTTTCTGTGCTTTCTGTATTCTGTCTGATAGAGATGATATCACTAACACCAGAAACAGATCAGAAGAATTTCCTGCACCAACTACATCAAAGTCAAAGATCATCAAATCAAAAACCAGAGTATATTGTTCCAAATGTAGTATGGATAATGAATAAATACATTTTGGAATCAAATAATTAGGCACTTTATTTTCTATTACCGTATGGTAATGGATCGTGCAATCATAATCATTGATTAATTCCATCCATCTCCTCAATCTCTTGTTCAATTTTTTATGACTAATTATATACTTTAAACCATAGTGGTCAGTATATATTAGACATTTTTTTCCATACAAATGATGCCTCTAAATATTTTAAGAAAAAAACAGCAGCTAATTCCAAATCATGTGTAGGGTAATTTAACTCATATGATATCAACTGACATGAAGCATAAGCAATTACCTGATCATTCTGCATTAGGACACAACCAAGTCTCTTCAACGAAGCATCAATGTAGAAAACAAACTCACTATCTCTAGATGGCAGTGCCCAAACTGGCACATTCACCAATCTCTTTTTCAATTCCTAAAAAAATCATAACATTCTTTTGTCCAAATAAACATAACACCTTTTCGAGTTAACATAGTCATTGGACTAGATAACTGTGCAAAATTTTCAAAAAACCTCTGGTAATAACATACCGAAACAATAAAAATATGAATATCGTTTATATTTGTGGGTCTTGGACATTCTTCAACAACATTGGTTTTAATAGGATCAACAGTTATGCCATTTTCTGGAACAATGTGACCAAGAAAATAAATTTGATGCAACCAAAATTTACACTTTCTGAATTTCCCAAACAATTTAATTTCTTTTAAGGTTTGCAAGATGACCTGTATATGACTTTGTTGTTCCTCTTTAATTTTTGAATAATCCAAAATATAATCAATGAGAAAAACCAAAAACATATCCAAGAACTGACGTAAAATTCTACTCAAAAGATTCTTGAATATAGAAGGTTCTTTGGTTAACCAAAAGGCATAACTGCAAATTCATAATGTCCATATCTAGTACAAAACGTGGTCTTTTGAATGTATGCTTCTTTTACATTCAACTTATGTCACCCTGACCTCATGTTAATCTTTGAAAATTACTGAGCTCCCAGGAGCTGATAAAAAATTCATCGATATTAGGCAAAGGATACTAGTTCATAATAGTAATGTTATTCAATGCTCTATAATCAATGCAAAGTCTCATTGAACTGTCTTTCTTTTTAACAAACAATATTGAAGCACCCCATGGTGATGTGCTAGGTCGAATGTAGTATTTATCTAATAACTAATGAAATTTCTTCTTTAACTCTAAAAGTTAAATTTGAGAAATTCGATAAGTGGGTTTTGAAATTGGATTAGAATTAGGAACTAAGTCAATAGTAAATTAAACTTCCTGGTCAGGTATTATACAAGGAAAATCATTACGAAAAACATCAAGGTAATCATTTACCACTAGCACATCATTAATCTGAACAGACCCTTTGATTTCAAAAACATGTGCAAGGTAACATTCATTTCCATCTTTTATCATTTTTTCAACTTCCTGATATGTTATCAAAAGGAATGGTTCTTTCATATACCCAAACTAAAAATCATTCTGAAATGAAACCTCATTAGCTCTTCAGTTAATCATAGCATGAAAAAAAATCCAATAAATGCCCAAAATAACATCAAACACTACAAGAGGAAAAACCTATAAGGTTTTCAAGTAGATTCATTCCACACACAAGGAAATGCATGTTCTTATGTATTATTTTTGTCTCAACATTTCCTCCAGGGGTTTTTACCATAAGTTCTATATTTTTTTCTTGAGATGTAGTTCAAAATTCACTAGAAAACTTATCCGAAATGAAATAGTGAGTAGATACTTAATCAAACAACACATTGGCATAATCTAAACTAACAAATTGTGTACCAGATACAACTTCATTTGATGTCCTAACATCTACTAAAGTAGTTTCAAAGGATTTCACCTCCCCTTTATTCTTGTATTCTAGCTTCTTTCCCTCAGTTGAGTTCTTCTCTAGACACTCATTTTTATAATGACACATTTCATTACACTTACAAACATCTTACCGATGGATTTTTATTGCCTTCTTGATCATGTTTCATATAGTTACGATCAATATTGCCAGACGTACCTCACCGGAAGCACTTTCCAGACTTTGATAAACATTCTTTGGGATTCTTTTTACCCCACTTCTCATAAGATGGAAATTTCATTTTCTTACCTCTAAACTTCTTTGATGAATTCTTCCCCTTTTCATTCCAACTAGAAGTCTTATTCTATTAGTTTTCAAAGAACACCTGATCATCTACAAACTCCATTTCCTCCTTTTCCGCACATTGAAAAGTTTATCATAACTTTTAAACTCACTAGAGGCTAACACACATTGATATCATGGCTTCAATCTTGAGTAAAATATTTTTATCTTACTATCATGATCTCAGGTGAAATTTGGTGCATACATTTCTAATCGTGTGAAATTTGCTTCATAAGTAGCCACTGAGTCATCCTTCTACCCCAATTCTAGGAAGTGTTTTTCCATACTAAGACGAACCACCTTAGGAAAATATTTCTCAATAAAAATACCTTTGAATTCATCTCAGTCAAGAAAATAAATCACCTCACTATCATTGATATTTCTTACCATTGACCACCACTGATCAGCTTCACCTTTAACATGGTAAATAGTGATACTATCATTTTGAAGTACTGAACAACCCATGACATCGAAAATCTTTTCCAGTGCTTTAATAAACCCTACTACTAGAACCATATCCGATTATCCTATGAATGATGGGGGATGTTTCCTCATGAAATGCTCTAATACTGTCATGTTCTGCTGTGGTTGATCATCCTAATCTCATGCATGGATACCACCACCATTTATAGCGTTAGTCAATTGTGCCATCACGACAACAAACTGTTCAGTTCCAATTCTGACCATCTCGTGTAGCTGATTTGGAAGGTTGTCTTCCTCCAGATGTTGTCCCAATATAGATGACATGTTTCCTCTACGGAAAACCATTCTGATCATAGAAATATCATAGGCAAAGCAATATGGTAATTTTTAAATGCTATATTATTTCAATATTAACATAAATTACATTATGGATATTAATTTAACAATACCCTAACTCATAAAGTTATCGAAACTGACCACTGATACCAACTATAAGGACCCTGCCTTAAATATTACATAATATTGAATTTAATGAATAATTAAAATATAGAATCTTTTTAGGTTTAGTGTTTTAGATAATTATGACATATCTATTACATCTCAAAAGATTACAAATTAGACACATCTACCATGTATGTATTTTTTTCATAAAATAAGAACACTTGAAACAAAGGGTCATGTCTAGTTCCTTGTGTAAGACAACATGAATTTTCCTTGATCTCATCCTTGACCCTAATCCACATTATGTCATGTGAAAATCATTTCAAAAACATGGGATGAGCATAAAAATCTCTATAAGAGATACACAAAAAAGGAAAATTGTTAGTTTATTCAAAACAACATGTAAACCATGAATTATTTAACATAAGTAATAAAATTAACCTTTATGAAGTAGTAAATACTCTTCACTAAATAAAATATCATTACTTACCCATTTGTAAACAAAAGATTACCATAAAACCCATTTAATGAACACGTAACATATAAAGGTAACTTGGGACATAAACATACATAAATGGAATAACCATACGGTCGACTTCCACACATATCACTAAATGGAATAACTATACAGCTGACTTTCATACCCAATGTATTAGATGTTATAAAGTAACCACCCATCCTAGTATTCATGGCACCACCCGTCATTTTGATTATCACATAATCAATCGTCAAATGTTCATGTACCATTATAAAATCATAAGAAATAAAACAAATCTAAATGAAAGAAACATTTTCACATTTCAATCACAATATATCACTTAAATATAATGACATAAAAAATCAATTATCACAACCACTTTCAATACCAAAATACATAAATGTGTATATGGTAATTATTTTCTTTTAAAATATTATAGCTTTTTGAGTAAGCCAATGATCAAATAATACTCGCGGTGGCGGAAAAGGTCATTGCCACCGCTTATGCTAAAAGAAACATTACTTTTTGTCATTTAGTAAAACACTTCATAGGCAAAGATTCCAATTGAAAATTCAATGGTGTTTATAAAACCTATAAAATATAGTCAGGTATTAAAACAAAATATGCCTCAATGAAAGGATATTGAGACGAAGTCCCTTACCTCATGTCCGACTTGACTCGATTATTCTTTAATCTTCTGAATAATAAATTAAAGTTAATTTATACTATATTAAGAACATTTTTCAAGTTTATTATTCCTTTTATATAACTTATTACCATGTTATAAACATTATGTATTCATTTAAGTTAATAGTGTTTGTTTTGTCGATATTTCGTACTTGAATCATAAATAAACACATTATATTTAAGAGTTTCACATGTTGTCAAAAGATAATTATATACAGAATGATATTAATGATTTTTATGTAATATATATATATATATCATATATAACCAAAATATACATGTAATTATAAAAGTACATAACATTTAGAGGTAAGAAATGAAATGCACCGTTCATAGAGACAGTAAGTCATACGTACGCATGAACGCAACATCCATTTTTATTAAATATTTAATGGAATTAAAACATAATGATTCATAGTAGTATTATAATTAAAGTATGTTATCATATATAATATCATTTAATCTATCCTTTATACATACCACATATCGTATGAATGATTCATATCACTTTGAGGGGACGGTAGTGCTCACTTCCTCAAATGAAATTATCGTGTTTACAAATAATAGAAACCATAATGTTTTTCTATATAAAAAAATATAGAAGAATAAAGAAAACATAAACATAATATATATCATATATAAATATAGTACCATCATAATGTCCACCATGAGAGGCGGTAGGAGATAATCAAACAATCATCGTTTTGTGAAGCGTTAGTTTTCCATCCACTAAAACATAATGTTTTTCACCCATTACATGGACTTGTGTGTAAGTGTAGTCCGAATAAATCTCTTAAAAAATCCTATAATATTGAGGATAATATTTTTATTACAAAAGAAAGGAGTAAAAAGAGTTTAGGGGTTGGAGAAGTAAAATAAAAAACAACAATTTCAGAGAAATAGTTACTTTAATTTGGGTAACTCTATTTGGTTTGAACCAAAGGACTTATTAGAGTTCCTTATGCCTAAGGTAAGGCTTATAGGGGGATAATAGTGATGTAAGGAGCTTAATTGGACATATATTGGAAGAGATAAATGGCTTGATATGTGTGAGGATCTGGTTAGAAGTGGTATCCTTTTATAAGGGGGGAGGGGCTCATTAGCAATGTGTGAAACTATTCTTTTATTATATAATTATATTCGGTGTCTAATAGTCCAAAAATAATAATAGTCAAAGATACGATTAGTCATGGTCGAAATAAAATAATCCATTAATAATTAGATAGGTTTTGGATAATATTATAATCATTATAATCTTATTTATTTAAATCATTTATTAATGTGGTAAATAATGCATCATTATTGTTTCATTAATAATTTAATTGATTAAATGTCTAAAAAATTATAAAAAAATACTATAATGTAGGAAATCATTTTATCATTTTAAAGATTATTTATAGTAGAAAAAAAGGACTTATATAACACCATATAAAAATTAATTTACAAAAATACTGTTGTTTATGTCATTTTTTCATTTAAATTAAATTAATTAATCTAAAGTGTCATTATCATTCATAAGAGGCTCCATGGGGTCCCAAAATTGAC
Source organism: Viscum album (assembly GCA_963277665.1). Lineage (NCBI taxonomy): Eukaryota > Viridiplantae > Streptophyta > Magnoliopsida > Santalales > Viscaceae > Viscum > Viscum album. Next base: position 836,929,841 of record OY728164.1, on the reverse strand, counting down.
CCAAAGATTCCCATGGTAGGATATGTATCATCCAATAGTATTAGTACACGTTTAAGGATAATTTTATATTATTATAATATTATTTTTTACCCTTATTTACCAGATTTACCTTTTAACCCTGATAAATAAAATATTTTCTGAAGTAAATATTTAAAATGTCTAAAAATATCAGTTACCTATTTACACAATTTTGACCTTCTGATTAAAAATATGGAATCCATTTTTACAAATTAAAAACACAGAAGTGGTATAAATTAATTCAAAATTAATTCCCGCTGTCAAAACAAAAAACGTGTTTTTACGAAATAATAACTATCAAAAGATTAACACTTGTTTCTGTCCAATTTCGAAGTGAAATTATTTCCAATGACCAACATTGGATTAAATGGTAAAAATATATTTTATGTAGACATTAAAACCAATTAATAATATAATCTAACCAAATACATAATTTAGATTGAAAGGAAATTTTGAATTAAAATACAGTATTTTTTACTATTCATTAAAAATGATCTTTCTCCGAAAAATACCTAAACAAATTACCCAAAGTAAAAAATGATGTCCCCGTTATAAATATAGATTTTATTTGGTCAAATATTATTTATTAATGTTACCTAAAATATATTTAAAAAGGGTTCACCAATAATGGGCGGTAAATCGACCTTTTAAAGTAAATTATGCTTAAAATTAGATTCATTCAAAATTTAAGCCTCTATCTTTTATTGGATAAATGTATAAACATTTAAAAAACATGTATAATCATATTGTAGTTAATTTTTTTCATTCCATCCAATACAATGTCTAGGAGTTAACTACCATTTAAAATAATATTATTATATTATTAGTGTGCAATGTAAGATTTCAAAGAAACCCATTGTTGCATATTAGGTACGCTATTGAACATAGCAACCCCTTACAAGTAAAATTAATATTTAATTGGAAAATATGAATAAATATAAAAATCTATTATTCTTCATTTACCAAGAATGTTACATCAGATGTCTAATATTATAAATTAATGTGAATTTTATACAAATTTCCTTTTGAAATTTTAAATTACAAGTCATTTTATAAGGTTCGTGCTCTTATAGGAGATGGAAGATTTGATTATATGAGGTAATGGCGATCAATAGGTTTGGCAACGTGGTAATCGAGTTGTGGTGACATAGTTCTTCAGGATGGGCATGGTCTACGGAATACATGATACATAGCTCTAATTTGGGTGGTTTAAGGTTTAATTAGCTTAGAATGTCATGAGACATGGTTGCAGAGGGGGAGAGTAAGCGTAGTGAGTTGATGCTTCAAGTTATTTCTTTCCCTATCCATGAGGTGTATATATGTGTTATTTTGGTTATATGACCATGTTTTCTTTTATTTTATGAGTTTCCTCGTATATGGGATCATATGGATCTTATAGAGGATGCCGAAGGGGTGTCAATGGAATTCACACATGCTAAGATAGTAGATGGTTATCCATATCATGATCTTTAGGTATAGGCTCAGGCACATGCTAAGGTGAAGGCATGTCATTAGCTAAATTTTTATAGCTTTTGGGTTATGGTTTGACTAGTAGCTAATAGTTAGAGAAATATGTTACATATGGGGGATTAATATGGTTTCTCAAAGATTAGATAATTTGACAAAATATTTGGGTTGAGAGATCCAGTTGCAACTGCCACCACTTTTTCAAGGTGTTGTTGGCCCATATGAGGCGGTGAATAGAATTGAATTGATGAAAATGATCATTGAGAATTTAAATATGCCTCTAGGGTTGAGGGTGAAATATTCTAAATACATGATCTGAGGAAGGAATAAGCATTAGTTCAATGTATAGGATTAGGATGGAAGACATGAAGGTTTGTACTAGATGAAATTTGTGGGTAGTATCATAGATCAATTAATATTAAATAATATATGGGATGAGTGTGGGCATGAGTTATGGATCCTCTGGTAGGGTGAAAGGTCCACCACGGACTATGGAGTGACATTCACTTAATTCATTTGATTTTATCCTTTTATGTTGAGTGATGAAACATAGAGGGTGAGGCGTTAAGGGGAATTTTTATGGAATGGAAGTAATTTTCATGTAAAAATCATTTGGATGGTATCATTATTCTCGTTTATAAATCAGAACTCTTATATAAGGAAAACATGATTGACTGATTTTACTCAAGTTGGGTAAAAATTCATGATATTTTTGTGGTCTCATATCAGATAGCACGATGTGAGGATTTTATTAGTTATAAAATAGAATCTGTTACATGTAAATAAGTAGACCAACTCATAGTGGACAATTGAAAAAGTTCTTACATTATGGGAATCCACGACATGCTTAAACACAGTGCGATAAGCTTCTAAAAGAGTTATTTTTATGTCGAATGGTCAATCATCACGATAGGTTCCATATTAATACTTCTATGAAGCTAGTAATGATAGATAGAGGAAGACTCGGGGCTCTAAAATTGGATCAGAGTGGTTCGATGTGACCAAATTCAAGATTCAACATTATGATGGGGTTTTGGAAAAACAGTGGGAAGAATCTGTGGGGTCACTAGCCAGTTTCTGGTGCATCACTAAAGGTGGTTAGGCTACAAGTAGTTGGGATTCATGCCATGTTCATTCAATGGATCTACCATTGTTAGATCATTCTATTTAGTTGAATATGGTGATAGGAAATCCATGGGTGTATCCATGACTATTTTAGTGTGTTTATAAATATATGTTTAATAGGCACGTCTTTTTTGGGTGAAAAATGTTCATAAGATATATCATTGTACAAAAATGACACCAGTTTTTAGGTCACATTATTTCTTGTGTTATATATATATATGTGGTTTATGGTTCCATTAAGTATATGTGAGCATCATTGGATGCATGATCATTGAGGTGCATTTGAATCGAGTCATCGATGGGATTCCTGTTAAACTATCCGTCTTCGAATTTGGGCATTAGTGTTGTGTGGTACATGACTAATGTGTTATAAACTATGAATTTAGAGAATTTATTGAGATATATGACCTCATAGGTGACATTTTTTCATAGGATTGAGCCGAGCATTAATTCAATGAAAGATTATTATGGGTTTCAGGTATAAAATAGGAGAAACAGAAGAGTTTAAGGAGTGATGATGTGTAATGAAAAGAATTTATGCCTAGGATGCTCTATATACCATTAGTTTGATTTTTTGTTTTGGTTTGGTATATGAATGGGGTAGATAGTCTTATGGTGGGTTCACCTTTAACAAGTTGGAATTTTCAATATTGACCATGGATGGCATGTTTAATTTTAATGAGATGTGTTTGTTAAATACCATCGTATATGTTTTTTAATATTTAGGTGAGTCAAATATTAAGGTGGGGAATTGTAACATCCTAGTTTTTTGGATTGGGTAAAATATATAACTCATTTTTATTTTTTTGTTGATTTTTTTTGGATATGCAGACACATTCTTCATTTTTTGAAACATAATTTTGAGTTTTACATTTTTCCCAAAATATTGTTTTTTCATAGTCATAGAGGGTTTTCTGATTATTTTGGAGTTTTTATGGGTTTTAGTTCTGTTAGAGGCCTGATGGACTAGTTTTGGAGATGTGCAAGCTGAGGATCATAGAATGAATTAATAGTGTAGAATCCAAGCGCAAATATAGTAAAAAAAAATTTCAATGATCACAAATTGGTAAACCATGTCAGATGATGAACATGGTCATTCATGAACCTATTAGGATTTTTGAGGGATTTCATGTGGGTTTTACACGGTTATGAAAAACTATGTAAAAACAGAACAGTAATTTCCATTGGGATTAAAAATATGCGTTGTAGCACGAACATGTTTGGGAACAGTTTGGACAAACTGTGTGGGATAACCATGCGAGGATGGTCTCGAATAAATCATGGATTTTATAGTTTTCTCAATATTAGGAAAAACATTAAAGATAACCGTGTGACTAATTAAATTGGTTAAAATTAGGTTTTCCCTCCCTCTATTTCTCTTTTTATCATTTATTTTCCTCATTATTTCTTCAAGGGTTGGACAAAATAGTGGAAGGATATCACTTTTTACCCCCTTTTGGGCGTTGTGGGACAATATAAGTCTAGCCTATATCATTAAATCTATTTGTGGTGTTGGATTAGTTTCATGAGTTCATCTAAAACTTCTATTTACCCCTAATATGTCAGCGTAAGTTTCTAATATTAGTGGTTACAACATCTAAGGCCTCAAGGTTTGTGGTATATACTTTTACTTGTGATTTCATGATTTGTTCGGTGTTATTATTTACTTTTAATTTTCTTTATTGGGAGAGGCCCTTAAAATTTAATGTTTTTTAATTAATTAAATTAATCCTTGTGAAATTGTGATAGTAATCCTTTCATAATTTTAATAATGGATTACTATGTCTAGTAGGATTTAGGCATTATATTATTAAGACCAGGTGTGATAGTTTATTTATGTTGAATTTTTTGTTAAATATGTGTTTATTTGGAGAGAATTATAAAATTAAATTCTGATTAATGATTATATATATAAGAATATCTTGTAATGAAATACTGAGTTCCAATGTAATGTAATGGGAATGGACTAAGGATTGAGATTGAAATTGATTTCTTGTTTTAGCGATTCTGATCTCTAGATGGGATTAGAATTAGGAATTTCGGTTTTTTTGGCCATCTACTGTAAAAAATGGTTGTTTGTTGAGGGAGTGAAGCCACTAGGAAGAGGGAATGGCCAGAGATATTTGGGATGGCATGACCATCTAATAAGGTGACATTGTTTAAGGGGCATGATGTAGATGTAATTGTTGTGGATTATGATCTATTTGTTTTGATTGACGCTGACCTCTATTATGTAAATATCAATTTGATGTCTTGTACAGACATGTTAACTTAGTGATGAGAAAATTTTCACGATTTGTGTTGGTAGAGGACCTCAGTAGTACCATATTAGGTTAATTAATTTTGTTTCATACCCTTGAAATCCATGGGGATTATTAGGATCTTTCAGATGATAGTGTTGAGGTTTTCGGTCAGGGGTTGAGGCACGTCATTCTTGAGGCTTGTGTAACATGAAATTATATGAGGGATGGGTATACGTTTTTTTGGGTGTGGTAAATTGATCCATTATTGGGTTTTATTTTGGACATATATCATTATACATCAATAAATTGGACAGCGAGAAAATGGGTTCTTCCATGATGTGGTTATGTGGACAATATCAATTGATTGGGCATTCCAACAGGACGTCGATTACATGATATGTACATGAGGTGTTCTGGGGAATTTTGTTCTTGTAGACTTATGAGGAGGTGGAACTTGAGGGTTCAACTGATCATTTCAATATCATGGGATTCCTTGGTCATGGTCTAAGGATGCTTTCATCTACAATTATTTCTATCATTGGCTGGGGTAGGTGATAAATTTCGGATTGCTGTTGAGAAACAGGCAATATTTTCCTTGGATTGTGCATTTAATACTATTATAATGTTTTTTACACACCAATATAATAATAAATGTATGATAGGGACACTTTGGTGAGTTCTCACTAAGACTCGTTATCACCCCATACATGAGCCATTCCGTATGGGTATAGACCTCATGCTTGTGCATTAATTCATGGATCAGGCTCTAGAGATGGATCCTAGTGGTTTTGTTTTCTTGGTATGGATGGAAAGTGAGTGTTGTTTCATTCCTTAGTTATTATTTTATTTTTTTCTTTTCTTTATCAATATTATATTGTATATGTATATACTATGGTAATCCAATGGAGACTGATTCTCTACTTATTTTAACATATGACATGATCAGTATGAATCATCTATATTAGTATCTAAAAATCATAGGTATAGATAAATTATCTATAATTTAATTTTTTTAATATAAATTCTTCCATTATTATCTATTATTGATTTTTCATTCACCATGGGAATGTTATTTGTTCATGTTTAACTACATGGTCATTCTTTATGCTGATATATATATTTATACAATTAATATCATATCATTAGAGGGTATAGTCTCCCAATTATCACCTTCTTACCCACACTATTATATATAGTAGCCTTTGGTGTTATAGTATGTTCTCATAGAACATTATGGAACAAGGAATGTTGCATTTTTTGTGTGGTTAATCATGTTAGAGCACAAAATATTTATTGGTATGATATTTTTGATCATTTTAAATTGATCATGGTTAAGTAATATTAATAATTAAATGCGTGAAATTAATTTTATATTTATTATGTATATATTTATTTGTTTTAATCTATTAATTATATATATTAAAAAAGATATAAATCATTAATGGTGACGGTAAACTGTATGTAGGAATGAATGATGATACCATCTTATAAAAAAATGGAAGGAAGGAAATGTAAATAATATCTATGACCATTAAAAATAAATTATGATTTCATATATATCATGTCTATTCATTAAACATATCATTACAACATTCCATTTTATGCGTATGTGAAAAAATAATCACCCAACATCATGAGGTTGTAGTGAACTATCTACGTGAGTGACATCATATTATTTACATAGAATGTAATTTATGAAGTTATAAGTTATATTATTTGTCATTAAATATAATAAAATATTATAGAATGTATATAAACATTTAATCTATCATTGTATCCATCCATGATAGTTGTTGATGGAAAGAAAGTTCCATCAGTTCTTATGCCAGTTGACCATCATACATTCAATCAATAGTTTCATTTCCCATTAGAACGTAGAAAATATTGATATTGGTTATTCTATAATCATAATAACATCTGACAATGGGATATGTATTTTTATAATAATATTGTATTTTTAGGATATCAATAAAGGTGGTATGATAATATATATAAATGAAGGAGATTGATGAAGGAAACTAAAATTTCTTATAACAACCTCATTTGGATCGCATATTAAGGGCCGTTAGATTGGTATTTTGGAATGAGCATCAGCTATATAGTAAATTGTTTCCTCTGGAATTGGGGATGATCTCATTGATTTATGATTCAAACATTCCAAGAGGTTTCTAACAAGTTTTTTCGTAGAACCAGAAACATCCAATGATTCCATATCCATTTGGACCTACTTTCCAAAGGTAGGTTCTCATCAGTTGTGAACTAATGAGACTTAATAATTTTCATTGGTCTAGATTATGTGAAGTCAGACTCATCACACCATTTTGAGGAGAATTATTGTCTACTATAGGACTCTATTTATAGATTTAAGTTATGTTCGTGAATCCTTATTACATTACCAAGTATGAAAATGATCTTTTCATTAGATCTGACAGTCAATGATTAATATTTATGAGATTTAGGGAATCTTTTATATGTATTTGAGGTTCTTCATCAATAGATAATCATCTGTATTTTTTTAGAGGTTCATAGTCAACAGTATCCTTTAATAAATTATATAAAAGTCTCAGGGTCATTATGATGACCATACTGGTTTTAAGGCCACTCAGCAGGGCACATGATGTTTATTTTCATTCATAAGTACATGAATTATTTCATAGTTGAGATCGTACCCATAGATGGGCTACCTATGTATCCTTTCTATTTAGAAAAGGAATTAGAACCCTCGTAGTTCGAGCAATGTAGTATAGGGTTTATTCATGATTGATGGCTCAATGAAGGATGTCATAATTACTTTTACACTCTAAGCTCGAGTGAGTCATGCTTGGTGTGAGAAACAAGAGGTATTGGTAAAACCAGACAATTATGCCAGCATAAAAAATGATGTAGTGATTATGTATGTATGACTGCCCAAAATAGATGAAGATTGGTTTTACTTCAGGGAAGAAACCCAGGAACAAGGTCCATAAAGGTAGGTATGCTTTATGGTGATTTGGATTCTCTAACATGGGGAACACTCTTGAATAAGGTTCCCAAATTAGGAAGGGACTTATGATTGGATTTTACTCCTGATAAGGAAGCCAAAATCAAAAGTAAATTAAGTCTGGTTAAGAGAAATTATTACTGGGGATCATTCCTGAGGAGGATGCCTGGGTTAAATGTTTTTGAAAACTGGGTGTTTACTCCTGAAAAGGAAGCCCAGGTTAAGAGAACCATGGTTGGGGCTTACTCCTGAGGAGGATGCCCATATTTGAGATTGTGGCTTACTACTGAAAAGGAAGCCCAGGTTAAGAGAACCATGGATGGGTCTTACTCTTGAGGAGGATGCCAATATTTGAGATTGGGGCATTCTCTTGGAATGGAAGCCTAGGTTAAGAGAACAATGGTTGGGTCTTACTCTTGAGGAGGATCCCCATATGTTGGGAACATTGAGACTGGGGATTACTCTGGAAAAGGATTCCCAATTTATGGGATTTGGGGCCAACTCCTGAGGAGGAAGCCCAAATTAAGAGAACATGGACTAGGGCTTACTCTTGAAGAGGAGGCTCAGGTTAAGGATTATCTCATCTTAATGGATGAGGTTGAATAAATGAAATCTTGGACCATAGTGACATAAATATATGTAAATCACTAGGTTATAAGAGATGTCCCACTGAATTAATTTTTAAATAAGGAAACCAAAAAGTAAATCATTCCATGAATGGATTTGGAAAGAGTTATGAAGGCTTAATCTTGATGAGGATAGGTGGATAGACATAAGAGAGGTGAAATAGGTAGGAAGGGGCACCCAAAAAGAAGGTGGTGTACAAGTCCTGCGTGGGCATGCAAGTCATGGTCACACAAGTATACTTGCGTGACACAGGGGTACATGCACGATATTCAGTTCCTAGGGTAATATATGGGCGAGACTTGGCTCAAGCTCTTTGTACTATACCTAGAGGCTTCCATAAGAGGGGCGTGCAAGTTCTATTGAAGGGCTAAGGTGGCGTGAAAGTTTATCCATTTCCCTTAAGGGCTGACCACTTAGGCACGCAAGTGTTAATGAGTTTCAACGCTTAGGCCATCCTCCCCCTATTTAGATCTTCTGTTCTAGGTATGAAATTACCTAATAAGTGTTCGGATGCATGGAGAATAGAATAGGGCGTCGGGAGCTCAAATCAGAGTTTTTGGAAATTTTCATCTCCGAAATTGGGGCCCCACATGGGATATTTATAGGTTAGAGAAGACCCTGGGTGAAATTCAAAGAGAGTGCGCAAGTCACCTGCATGACCATTGGGTGGCACGAATGTATACTTGTGAGACCTTGGTGGAACTTGTGTGACTCAAGTGCCTTTGAACATTTGTTTATTCCTTTGTCAATTTTTGATGTTTCTTCAAAGGGTGAATTGGTTTAGGTTCAAGGTATTTCTACTTTTCAATTCGTTATACTATGTGACGGAAATGAGCGTCAAAAAAAGTCCCCCCTCAGAGTTGGATCCAGAGAGAAAAGTGGATTTGACTCTGAGGATAAAAGATAAATAGGTGGTCTTTGTGGTTATTGGCAGTTTAAAGTCATGCATGTCAGACATAAAAAAGGCTACTGTTTCAGGTTGAAATATCTTTGACCAAATGGATTAAAATTGACTCAATTCCTTGACAACTAATCTGAAAAAATATTACCACACTGAAGTGTGATGGAAAATCTGTAAACTATGACTTATGAAATTTTGAATCTAAGGGATGAAATGCAAAAGGGCTAAAAGGTATTAGAAGAAGTAGATCCCATGAATGATGTTAATACTATTTAAAAAACACGTTAGGGTGTTAAATTAAGCAGGGACACCTAAGAGAATTGGATGCATAATCAAATAATAGTATCTTTTAGCTGAAAAGTCTGTTATATAGTCTATTTATGCAAAGCCGTCTAAGGGCTCGTGTTGCATAGTCAGGAAAATGATCTCTCGGAAATTTACTTTTCCACTGCTAAAAATCCAATGAAAGTTTATGGGGATTCAAATTTTCCAAAGCATAGAGTTTGCTGTATGGATAGAGGTACTTAAAGAGGGAAAAGACATTTCCAAACAAGATTGTCTAAGAACTGGATGAATGTCACTCCTAAGAAGGTCTGACCCAAACGTAGGGAGGAGAAATATAAACCATATACTTTAATACTATCAGATCAAGAAAAAGAAAATGGGACCAATATGTTATGGATAGATATTTTTTGCAGATCCTTGAATATTTTTTATAAGCCCAATAAGGGAAAAAGAGGTTTTCTTCTCAAGAAATAAGTTACCATTATTTGACAAACCCGTTAGGGGGTTGAATTATGCAGAGCCACCTAAGGGAATTGGTTGCATATTCAAATAATTGCATCTTTTGGCAGAAAATTCTGTTATGTATTCTGTTTATAAAAGACCACATAAGGGAACGTGCATCATAGTGAGGAAAAAGAACTCTCAAAAATTGGAAATTTGTTGACCAAAACTCAAGAAAATTGCTATGAAGATCTAAAAATATTTAAGGTTAGGATTATGACACATAAAAATTGGCATTTGGAAAATGAATGTAGAGATACACAGACCAATGCTAACCATTATCATGTTGTGGCTGGGTCCTGAATTGAAATGTTGGACTTCACTAAATATCCTATAAGGATAGAAATCAAGCCATACGTAGTTCTTGAAATACCATTTAACAGCATGTGGGATGAGAGTATAGGAAATCTTAGTTTAGGGTCATAGTGCTCAGACCATAATAATGAATACACTATGTGTGTTTTCACAGGGAATTTTCAGCCAGGGGAATGAAAGTGGAATTTGGGGTTAGGCCCAAAGACTTGGGGATGGATTTGAGGGAAGCTCTAATGTTCCAACGTATCCCATATGGATGGGAATTAAGCCCACATAGTTTTAGAAATAGCCTCTGTACAGATTTGGTTCGTACAAGTGAAGTGTGAAAGGAGACTTTAGTGCGAAAATGGTTTAATACAAGATAAAGGGTTCAAGCATTGACATGTATGCATGTATTCTTTGGAAAAAAACATGATTGGAGATCAATGTAAATAATAATTCCCTCTTGGGTAAGGGAATCAAATAATGTTGTAGTTTATTATCGTATAGGACAAAAGTGATGTACATTTTAACATAATGTAGCAAGGACAAAGGTGAACCAATGTGAAGAGACTGGTTTTGGTCTTGAACCTCAGGAGGTTGCCTATGTACCCAGCCTAGAAGGCTAGAATCAAAGTCCGCATAGTTCAATTAAAGAATGAATTAGTGATCATGTTGTTCTTGGGGACAACAACCAAAAAAAAGGTGTCGGGACTTACGCATGGTTAGAATCCCAGAGAGGGTTTTATGGTTGAAGTTTTCTCTAATATTTCATTTGTCATACTCGATGTGAGTAACAAGAGGTAGAAAAAACCTTAATGATACACCGTTTAATGTCATATAAGACATATGAAGTGACTATGCAGTTTAATGTCTTGTAATGAGGACAATTGGTGTTGTACAGTTTATTGTCATGAAGCAGGGAAAAAATACAGTTTAACGTCATGTAAGACAAATATAGGGACACCGATTAATGTCATGTTGGACAATAAGGGTGTTGTACAGTTTAGCATCATCTATCTAAGATGATGGGGACAATACAGTTTAACGTCATGTTGGACGAAAGCTGGACTGTGCAGTTTAATGTCATGTGGTAAGGACAAAAATAGAGACACAATTTAACGTAATGTTGGACGTCTTAGGGATTTTTTTCATAACTGAACGTCATGTTGGACGTAAGTTCCAATAGTTTAAGATTTTATGAATGGACCATTGGTTATGCAGTTTAACATCTTGCTGGACATAAGGTACTTCTATAAAGTTTAGCGTCATGTAGTTAGGACGTCACAGATTAATGTCATGTTGGACCTAAGTGCCAATAGTTTAAGGTCGTTTTCATTGACCGTTGGTGTATTTTGTGTTTATACAAAATACTTCTTCAGAAATCTGGAATTGGTTGGAGTAGTGATGAGTTCTTCATCTAATGAGATTAATGAATAAGATCCACGGGAGTAGACCTTATATATTGAATAAGGTCCTTCCCATTTTGGCTCCATCTTGGGAGGTTTCTTTCCAGGTATCATTGCAGTTCTTAGAACTAATACCAATTATTCCTGAATTAATGAATGAAGACAAAAAATTTTGTTGAAATCTCATGCTATTCGATTCTAGTAGACTTCCAATTGGTTCAGGGTGCACAATAAATTCTCATCTAACCGTTCCAATTCATCCAATCGCTTTTGATATTTTTCATTTGTAGTTGATTTACCAGGAATGGATACACTGAGATAGGGTAATTGAACCTCAATGGGAAAGACTTCATCCGTTCCATATACCAATGAATATGGAGTTGACCGCATTGGAGTGCGGGTGGTGGTCCGATAAGCCCATAAAGCATGAAAGAGTTTATCAGGCCATGACTTCATATCTTTATCCACCATCTTTGAGTATATTTAATAGAGTCTTATTGAAAGCTTCTATCTGGACATTAGCAGCTACATGATACCGAGATGAATGATTGGATATGATGTTGTATTCTTGATACAACTTCCTCACCTCAGAAGAACAGAAGGTGGTGCCATTGTCCATCAGTATGGTATGAGGGACACAAAATCTTGTAATGGTGTTAAACTTGATGAATATAAAAATACATTTAGAACTAACTTCTTTGAGGGGTATTGTTTCTTACCCCTTGTAAAAGATGTCAGTAGCAGTAAGAATGTCCTTAAACTTCTTGGATTTTGCATAAGGATAAGATCCCACTACGTCCATTCCCCATGTGGAAAATGGCCACGAGTATTTAGCTGTATGAAGCAACCTTGGGGGTTGATGAATGATGTGGGCATGTACTTGGCATGAATGACACTTCATTTTTATATCAACAAAATCTTGTATCATTAAAGGCCAAAAGTATCCAAGCCTTTTAATTTGAACAGATAGTCTTTGTCTAGACTGATGGGCACCATATACTCCTACATGCACTTCATTCATGACAGCCATTGTCTCTTCACCATCAATGTATCTGAAGAGAACTCCCATAAAACCCCTTATTTAGAGACCTTTAACTATGTTATTTGGGCTATCATAATGAGTGAAATTGACCCCATGTATCTAGACTTTTTCTTTCTCAGATCTATAAGGTGGAAGTGTTTTATTTTGAAGGTATTCCCAGATATGTGTCATCAATCCTGTTGTATGACCATATGGTTCAGAGATGGGACTAATTTCATTGATTTCCTCTATTATGGATTGAACATAAGGTGAAATTGTATGACAATGGGGAATACTGATGGCTGTCTCATCCCAATTTGGATTTTCCAGAGCAGTGTCTATATTAGCCAGTGAATCAGCTCAGGCATTTCCGGATCTCAGGACATAAGAAAATGTCAGTTCCATTGGAAATTCCCATTAACTCTCTGTTGTAATCATACAAAGGGTTTAGATCTTCATTTATAATTGCATAATCACCATTGTCTTTTTGATTACCTGGTCTGAATCACCTTTCCCCATTATGTGATTCACTTGTGCTTGATATGCCAACTCTAAGCCTACAATGAGAGCTTGGTATTCTTATTCGTTATTTATACCACCTCCCAACAGTTAGAAGGAATAATGTAGCACTTCCTTATCTGGGGAAATGAGTAAAATTCCTAACCCAACTTTGTTGAATTTAGGATTTTCCATTTTACTTCCTATTGGACTTCTGGAAGCACCGTCAAAGTACATTTCCCATTCTTGGAGACTATCTTGAATAACAAATACTTCCTCATCAAAAAGTTTAATATCTGGAGATGCATCTTCCACTGAAGGGTGTTCAGTAAGGAAATCAGCCAGAGCATGGCCCTTTATTGCCTTTTGAGACACATACTGAATATCAAATTGCTTTAAAATAGCTTCCCACCGTGACAGACGTCTTGTAAGAATTGGACTGCTAAGGATGAATTTGAGCTAGTTATTGCGAGATACCAATTGGGCCTCGTGATGTTTTAGGTAGTGTCTCAACTTCTGAAATACAAACATTAATGCTAGTTAGCGCTTCTCAATATATGAGTACCGAGTTTCTTCTTCAAGCATTGTCTGACTGAGATAGTATAGGTTGTTTTCATTCCAAGCATCATTCTTCGGAGCAAGAAAGCCACCCAATGATTTCTCAAAAACTATCACATATAAGATAAGTGGTCATTCTTCAATAGATGGCATTAACATGGGTGGACTCAATAGATACTTCTTGAGAATATCGAATTCTTCTTGACATTCTTCAATCCACTGGTAAGTGACTCCCTTCTTCATTAATTTGGTGAAGGGTATACTTTTTCCTGCCACATTGGCTATAAAACTAAGAATATAGGACAATTGTTCTTGAAGTCCTCTTAATTACATTAAATTCTGAGGACGTGACATTCCATGGATTGAATTTTTCTTCTCAGGATTGACCTCGATACCACGATGGCGTACAACGATGACGAGAATTTTTCTTGAGGTTACCCCAAAAGCACATTTTAAGGGGTTCATCTTCAAATTATGTTGCCTACGTTTGTGGAATATAACTTCTAAATCATCCAAGTGATTAGAAAATTTCTTTTATTTAACCACCAAATCATCCACATAAAATTCAACAAATGACCCAAGAAAGGGTTTGACAATACGATGCATGGAAAACTAATATGTTGCACCTACATTCTTCAGGACAAAAGGGAATTACTCGATAGAAAAACACACCTTGAGGGGCTCTGAAGGCTGTATATTTTTCATCTTTTGGAGATATTTGGATTTGATTATATCCAGAATATCTATCCATGATGTAAACTGCATCATATCCAGATGTTGAATCAATCAAGAGTTCTGTAATTAGAATTGGAAAATCATCCTTAGGACAATGCTGATTAAGATCCCTGAAATCAATAAAAACATCAATTTTCCCATTCATCTTTTTCACTGGGACAAAATTAGCCAACCATTTGGGATATGGAACTTCTATGATGATGTTATCTTTGATAACTATATCCACTTCAGCTTCAACTTTGGAATCCTAGGTTGGGTGTGTTCTTCTAGCGGCTTGTTTGAATCTCAATGTTATTCTAGAAGAGACAAACGATGAGTGGAAGCATCATGATCAATCCTTGGCATCTCTTTTATAGTTCCAAGAAAATATATCTCGATATTGATTTATAAAGGAAATATAAATCACTTTCTCTTCAAGAGTCATGTCCGCACTAATTAAAGTGAGGCATGTATCTTCTTTTGTACCCAGATTTATTTCACTGAGTTAATCCATAGTGGTGGATATACCCTCTTCAAATTCTGGAGGAGCATCCCTAAGATCTTCCTCTTCTTCTTCAACATGTGTTATTTCTTCTGTTTCTACGTGCATAGTGGATAAAGAAGAAAAATTTCCATAATAAGAATAAATATAAAAAATTGAACATATTGAAGAAGAAGCTTCCATTTCCGACCTGATTGATGTTGAAGGCTCTTCCTCGGGTAACATAGAGGAGATAATGGATTGAGAATCGACGTCATCATTCACCTCTGACATTTATATAACTTCTTATAGACTGATTGGTGAAGTATAGACATACTGGATTTCAACAGAAAAATTAAAGACATCTCCATTTGTGCCTTCATCTTTTCTTGGTGAATCACCAATTTCTCCCATACTGTCTGGATTGATTTTCGTAATTGAAATTATGGAGGTTTTCATAAGTGTATTTTGATTTGGGTCTATCTTCTCAATTTTACTGACATACAATACATAATCTGTACTCACATGCGTAAATGGGTTTACTGGAATCCTTTCAAAACCATATAGAGCATTAGATTTGGTAATCTCCCTAGTTGTGGATTTATTTTTTCCCTTCATGTGATAGAATTCCACCTCAATGTATTGAGATTCACATGTCTTTAATGGGGACTGATCGCAATACAATTTCCCAATTTTACTATCAAAACAATATTTGAGACATTGATGGTATGATGAAGGGATAACTACATGTTGATGTAGCTAGGGTCTACCAAGCATGAGGTTGAAGGCTGAGTCGTGATCAACAACCATGAAATCTGAATTGGATACAAGATCTAAAAACTATGTTCTGAGTGTAATATCACCTATTGGTTCTTATTCATTTTTATCATATCCATTTAACATCAATGTAGAAGGTGATAAATCAGATTTTGTGAGGCCCAATCAATGAAGTGTACAAATGGGGATGAGGTTTACTCCTGAACCATTATCAATGAAGAATCTTCGGATGTCTACACCATTGACATTACCAGAAATGTTCAAAGGTCTAATATGTCCATGATCAACTTCATATTCATCTTCCTATGTGAAAGAAATCACCACATGGAATTCTTCAAGATTATTCTCAACATGGTAGGATTCAGCCACAATAATTTTTGTTTCAAACTCATGAGGGCTTGAAAAAGACTTGATAAGTTCCTCCCAAAGATCCTTTGTTAAATTCAAGGCATCCAAAATTGATGACTTGGTCGGTACATGGGCCATGTGTTTCAATACATCATACATTTGATCCAATGTTCTGTATTTCCCAACAGGAACATCTGGTTTTGCAGGTTCTTTATAAGTTCATGTTTTTAATTAGATGCATCTTGTACCGAGATAGGAGTTGGTAATACTCCTGGCTTTGGAATTTTGGACTGATTAGGTCTATTTACATGATGATAGGAAGAAGATGGAACCTTAAACCGATCTTCTAGAATAATATTTCCAGGACTTAGTCTGCCTTGTGTGGAAGAACTTGCTTTTTCTTTTTGAGCTTGTTGAAGGGCTTTACCACGAGTTTCTGACGTATACACAGTTCTAGAATGGGTAGAATTGGAATAGTGGCCTCTGAAAGATCCACATCATCCCCTTTATCCTGAGCCTATGTAACTTCCTTTGATTCCTCTGTTTTCTACAAGGAACTAGAGCTCATCAAAATCTGAACTGCGACTGGAATATGGATCTGTTAATTGAATCATATTAACAGAACCGAAAATCAACTCTTCATCCGATGAAGAATCTACTTAATTAGCTTGTTTAGGCTGTGCCTTTTGGTGAGCTGGGCCCATGGCTTCAAAGTAGATGTCATAAAATCTGGCAGTTTCAAAGACAACTTAGGCATTGACAGAATTTCATCTTCTTCTGATTGTTCCTATTTCTTGAAATTATGCATCCCTTTTGAGGATTTTCCATCTGTTGAAGAGGGTTTTTCCATGGTATTAATAGATGAAGACACAATTGGTTCATTCAATTTCGTTCTCAAAATGGCATGAGTTTAGTTGATCATTTTTTGACTATCCAATCATCAAATTTTTGCACAATTTTGTTATTGACTTCTTTCCACTCGACTTCGTCATATGGATCTGTAGCAGTAACACATGCTACTTGAGCTGAAGAACCTTTTAGTTTGACTTGTCCCATGTTTGCCAATTTTTACAGGAATTCTTTGAAGACAAAACACTCCTGAATGGGATTCCCCAACAATTGATGAATTGGGAAATAATTGGGACGGTCTTCATCTCCTTCCTAGTTCGTCCTCTTAGCCCTTGGAAATTGATCCAAATTTTTTTCTAGAGCCAAAATGAAGTAACCAGGAACTTGTTCATTTAGGAAAGAGAATAAATTACTTTTCATATCCTCAAATTGTATTCTTATTTGATCTATTTGATCATCTTCATGAAACATCCTCTATTGAAGATGTTCAGTAGGTGGAGCCCTTAGAGAAGATAATGGTTTTGAAGTAGAAGAAGGTACATATGCTTGTTTAATAATAACTGTAGAAGTCTTTGCTTTACCCATTCTCCTTCTTGGAGCTAAGGGAATTACACGAGCTTTATCATTAGTCTTAAAAATAGAATCTCCAATCTGATGAGTGATTGAAGTAAGGTCTTGAAAACCTCCTGTGTATTTCATAGGGATCAATGGTGTGTGTATCTCATCACACAAATTTTCCACACAGATTGGTACCAATTCATCTTAAAGCAGTTCTAAGCTTAGGGAATATGTTAATCCCTTCCAGCGAGCAATGAAATCCGAAACCCTTTCATTCTCCCTTTGGTTACAATTTTCAAGATAAAAAATTTTGTCTTTGGCAACGTTGAACTGAATTAAAGAAGGAATCTTTGGCAGAGATCCTCCCATCCGGTAATTGACCGGGTTTGCAAGCTTGTGTACCAGACGAAGGCATGCCCTTGTAGTGACTATAAAGAACACCTGAGCATAAATGCTTCTTGTGTATTAGGGGTTCCCATCATAGGATCGCAACAATAAACAAAATGTGTTATGTGTTTCCCTGGGACTCCCAAACCATTAATGATTGGGAATGTGGTACTTGAAAAATTTGATGGGGGAGGAATTGCATCATCCCACTTAGGGTAAGCTCACTTTTCTGGTTGAAATTGAGCACACTTTCCCTCTATAGCATCAAACAGAGCTGTTAATGACTCAATAGTAGTTTATAACTTTTGAGAAACATCCAGTTTAGCTTGGACCTGAGCAGGTGCAATGATTGGAGCTGGTACAGATACATTGACTGGTGCTGCCACTGATAGTAGCACCTCTAATTGTTGTTTCACATGACCCATAGGATTAGACCAGTGAGGGTGCACTAGAAAAGGAGGATATTCCTAATCCATCTCAGTAGACGTAAAAAATTCTCTTGGCTGACTGACTCCTGCACTCTTAAGAGGAAGAATACCCTGAACTAGTTATGCATTCAACCTCCTCAACTCCTTCATTTCTTCCTCTTTTTGGGAAAATCATTGCTCTAATGAGAGTGATTGGCCTTCTCCAGAGGAAGGGTATGTAACCTGATTATTTCCTTTCCCCATATTAGATTCCCTTTAGAAAGGGGAAGTTGGTTACTTGAAGGATTACCTAAATTCTACGTAAGCCATTGATTTTGTGTACGCACACCTTCTTCATTTGTGTCTGTGCATACAAATTCTTGATCAAAAACCTCTTCATCTAATCCCTCTGAGTGAACCTCATCTAGTGGATCATCAGAAATGAAATTAATGACCTTAATTGATGCATAATTCATTTCATCTCTTCTTTCATAATTTCTAAGATAATTCCTTTTTCTATTTCCCTGATGAGACATTGCCATTTGTTGATTTGATCCCTCACGAATTTCTTGACGAACCGTAATTTGGAGGGAATTTCCTGATAGTTTGGCTCTTTGTTCCTCTTGAGGAATCTTTCCTAATCGAGAGAATAATGACATTCTCTAAGGGATAGATTGAGGATTTGAATAAGTCCCTAGTCCGTTGGGCGGGGGTTTTTCTTGTTCAACTCCTCGAATCCTATTTGTTGATTCTGAGGGTTGGGTTAAAAGAGTCCACAGTTTGGCATGATGGGGTGGTTCATGACATGCTATATCAGAGACCTACTTGAATGTTCTCCTGATCTTACATACTTTAGTTCGGAAATGAGTTGGATGCATCAACCGGCATCCACTTTTATCACACGGTTGAAAAGACCATTGGTTGATTTCTGACACTTCTGTCACTTGATGATGTGCTTACTCTAAACAAGAGGCATGTTCAATATTCTCTTTTTCTTGATGTAAGAGTAATTCAAAAACTTGTTCTTTGTATTCTTGATTTTGAGAAGAACTAGTTGAGGCCAGTTTATGGGAAAGATTTTTATTAAAAAAAACCCATTGACTGTGGTCATCCATGGGTAATAACATTGCATGAGACCATTTTTGGTGTGCTTTGCTGACTGGAAAGTACAATGAAATGTATCAATCGATGAACACCCCATCCACTGATATTAATACCAGATGGGAAATTGTCAATTAATTGGTGTAGTCTTCTTAGTGTGCCAAGGCATGAACATTGAAGGGCTCTCTACTGTTTTTCAGCCTTCGGATATCGAGAAACTGAGAGACATGCCATATCAATTTGGCATTGTAACCCATATATTATCTTTACATGATTTTCATATTCATCATAAGATAATATTTTTTTTTCAACCAACAAATATTTTTCAATATGTTGAACGAATATCATATATTGCATCTTCCGTCAACATTTCTGGAACTTCATACTGAGAATCAGCCAAAGGCCAAAACATAACTGGCAATTCACCTTTCTCCTGTTGTTTTCTCATATTCATTTCATCCTCTTTATCATTCAATGATGATTCCTCTACCTGATTAGACCAGAGGTGGTGCTCCTTTCTTGCTTCATCAAATTCAACAATATTGGTAGATAATTAACTGCTCAAACTAGAAGATGCATGACTTAGTGGTGGTTTGGAGAATGACATACACCCTAGGATATCTTCTAGTTGAGAAAGTATTTCACCTACTAATGGTAACACATCATACATGACTGGATTCACATTTTCAAGTGCCTCAAGATAATAGGCATTTTTCATCACTACATTTTACATTGTATAATTTTCTAGGAAATGTGCATTACTACTGCAGGGAGGACCTTCATGGATAAATACATCATCATGGGGATGACCACCGTGGTGGGTTACAGAAAAAGATGAAACATTTGGCACCTTGGTCTTCTAACGACACAGAGGGTTCTTGTGGCTTTCATCTAAAGATGAAACTTTGAGATCAACTGAATTGTCATGAAGCAAGACTTCCTATGTATGTGTCCGATGCAGACCTTTGGAATTAATGTTCCCACTATTGGGAACTGAGAGAGTAGAATCATGAGTTGAAACAGATAGTTGTCTGAGTGCATCAAGAACTCCAGAATCGAGTAAAGCATTATTACAGATTGTCCCTCGATTTCTTGACTGTATTGGGCAGGTCTTCTTAATATACACCTTCTTAATCACTTTAGGAAGCACTTGTTGACAAAAGTGGTCATTATGAGAAAGTGTATGTGCCTGCTCAGGAGAAATGATTAGGTTAGGATGATTATCTCCACTCAAATCTGGTGTATGTGCCAGACATGGTCGTCTATATGATATAGGGGAGTATGCCCCACAACCCTTTTGGACGGGAATAGCGGTTTGTTTCTGTTCCTGAGTGACATTGTGATGTGTCACTCCTTTATTAGGGATAGATTTATGTGTTTTTTCCCTAGATTTTGCTGAATCTGTTATAATATCCAGGTAGGAATCCAGAATATAAGCATAGATTTTCTTCTTCTCTTTCAACAATGATAGAATATCCTTGGTGAATTCAGCTATCGGAATGGGGATATACGTCCAGTCCATGGATAGAGTAGGTGTATATGCCTGATCTTTTCCTCCTTTTCCTCTCAGCGAATTTTGAAAGTACTCATGTGTGGGGGCATAGAGTTGAGTTTTCTTCCTCTTTGTCAGAAGAGCATTCCGACTGATTTCTCAGAATGCTACCACACAAGACTATTGGTAGACTTGATCAATACTAGTAGGTGTATGTGCATGCTGATTGCACTCCTCCAAATGTGGTTGACGAGCTTCCTCCAATACTGAAAGACGAGTCTGCTGGAAGGACTGATGAGTGTAAGAAGGTGTATGTGCATGTTTACCAGTTTTCAACACATTAAGTTGGCGGGCACCATCATATGTATTCAGACGATCTTACTGACTAGCTGATGATTTATAAACAGGTGTATGTTCCTGTCTATAGTACTCTACTGGAATTTCCTGGCAGGATTGGCATGCTGCTGCCAGACGAGTCTGCAGGATAGTGGAATTAAAACGGACTGGTGTGTGTGCCCGATCATTGCTTTCCACCAAGTTAGGTTGCTGGACTTCTCCAGAAATGGAAGAGATGAGATCATGATCACTGTTGACCAGATTTCTCCTCTGGTGGTTCATCTTGCCTACTAGGGTTCAAGGAACCTGAGCTGAATGCCTAGAGATGACACCCTCATCATGTTGAGGGTGCACTGTCGCACGAGTCTGGTTGTGACTGTTAATAGGAGCCCACAAGAAGGTCTCCTGTTTCCCTGAATTATGGCCTTGAGTGGCCTTCTAATTCACCTCTTCAGAATATGGGAGGGAATGGTTGTTGTGTTCTGAGGATAACGACCCAAAACGGTTTGAGACGGTGGTTAGCACCGCCTGCTTCTTGATCACTGGTCGTCGTTGTCCGGACGACCTGGGTATATTATTGACATGGAGGGCTTGTATAGCAGCCTCCTAAGTTGGAATAGTACTGTTTTGATGGTACTCCATAACTAGTGAATTTGATACCTAGTGATGAAGACATTGAGTTGGTGATGTCATCCTCAGAGTGGACGATGATCTAGTAGGAGTAGCAGCAGATGCATTTACAATAGTGGTTTTCATAGCAAAAGTATTCACATCAGTGAACATTAGAAAATCCATTCTTGTAAGGCAGAATATCATGTAAATGAGTTCCTTTTTGATATAACAAACATAATCAAGATAAATCCGGCCGCTAAATCTTTTGGATGAGAACATATGTTATTGATTGTCTTGTTGGCCCTCTCATTGAGTTTCAATAGGGGCCTAACAAATAAGTAAAACATCATTTTAACATGGTTAAGGATTCACGTCGGGTTCACCATTTTTTGTTTCCTATAGAATTGGGGATGTTCTCATTGATTTAGGATTCAAACATTCCATGTGGTTTATAATTGGTTTGTTCGTAGAACCGGAAACATCCAATGATTCCATATCCTTTTGGATCTACTTTCCAAAGGTAGGTGCTCATTAGTTGTGAACTGATGAGACATAAGAATATGCATTGGTTGATAGGATTGGAGGTTATAATCATCACAACTTTTTAGGGGAATTATTGCTCACTCTGGGACTCTCTTTATAGATTTAAGTTATGTTTGTGAAACCTTATAACATTACCAAGTATGAAAATGAGATTTTCTTTAGATCTGATAATCAATGATTGATATTTATGAGATTTAAAGAATATTTTATATGTATTCGAGGTTCTTCACTGATAGAGAATCATCTGTATTTGTTTAGATATTCTTAGTCAATGGAATCCTTTAATACATTTTATAAAAGTCTCTTGGTCATTATGATGACCATACTTGTTTTAAAGTGACTCAGCGGGGAACATGAATTTATTTTCATTCAGAAGGTCATGATTTATTTCATAGTTGGGATCGTACCCGCATATTGGCTACCTATGTATCAATTGTTTTTAGAAAAGGAATCAGAACCCACGTAGATTGTGTAAAGAAGTATGGGTTTTATTCATGATTGATGGCTCAAAGAAAGATGTCATAATCACTTTTACACTCTAAGCTCAAGTGAGTCATGCTCGGTGTGAGAAATAAGAGGTACTGGTTAGACAAGACAATTGTGCCATCATAAGAAATGATGTGGGGATTATGTATGTATGACATCCCAAAATAGATGAATATTGGGTTTTACTTCAGGGAAGAAACACACGAATAAGGTCCATAAAAGTATATGTGCTTTATGGATATTTCGATACTTTAACATGGGTTTACTCTTGAGGAAGGTGCCCAAATTAGGAAGGGACATATGATTGGGTTTTACTCATGAAAAGGATGCACAAATCAAATTTAAATTAATACTTGTTAAGAGAAATTATGACTTGGGCTCTATCCTGAGGAGGAGGCCCAGGTTAAAAGGTTTTGAGAACTGGGTGATTACTGTTGAAAAGGAAGCCCGGGTTAAGAGAAACATGGTTTCAGATTACTCTTGAGGAGAATGCCAATATTTGAGACTGGGGATTACTCCTAAAAAGGAATCCTAGGTTAAGATAACCATGGTTGGGGCTTACTCTTGAGGAGGATGCCCATATTTGAGACTAGGTCTTACTCCTGAAATGGAAGACCAGGTTAAGAGAACCATGGTTGGGGCTTACTCCTAGGGAGGATGCCCATATTTTGGGAACTTTGAGATTGGGGCTTAATCCTAAAAAGGAAACCCATATTTCGAAAATTTTGACTGGGGATTACTCCTAAAAAGGATGCCCAGTTTAGGGGACTTAGGGTTTACTCTTGAGGAGGATGCCCAAATTAAGAGAATTTTGACTGGGTAATAATCTTGAAAGGAGGCCCAGGTTAAGTATTCTACCTTCTTACAGGATGAGGTTGAATGAGTGAAATCTCTGACCTTAGTGACATAATGATATGTAAGTCACTAGGTTTTAAGAGATGTTCCCCAGAATTCCTTTTCAAATAAAGAAACCAAAAAGTAAATAATTCCAAGAATAGCTTTGGAAAGAGTTCTGAAGGCTTAATCATGAAGATGATAGGTGGATAGACATAAGAGTGGTGAAATAGGTAGGAAGGGGCACCCAAAAATAAGGTGGCATGCAAGTCCTATGTGGGTGTGCAAGTCATGGTCGCGCAAGTATACTTGCGCGACACATGGGTACATGCGCGACAGTCAACCCTTAGGGTAATACTTGGGCGATACATGGCACAATCCCTTAGTACTATCCCTTGAGGCTTCCAAAAGAGGGGCGTGCAAGTTCTGTTGAAGGCGTAAGGTGGCGTGCAATTGTAGCCATTTCCTATAAGGGCTGGCCACTTAGGAGTGCAAGTGTTGATGAGTTTCAACACTTAGTCCTTCCTCCCCATCTTTAGATCTTCCGTTTTAGGTAAGAAATTACCTTATAAGTGTTTAGAAGCTCGGAGAAGAGACTACGTCACCGGGAGCTCAAATCTGAGTTTCTAGAATTTTTCGCCTCTGAAATGGTGGGCCCACAGGGGGTATTTATAGGCTGGAGAAGACCCTGGGAAAAATTCAAAGAGGGCGTGCAAGTCACCTGCACGACCATTGGGTGGCGTGCATGTATACATGGGCGACCATTGTGGAACTCGCGCGTCACAAGTGCATTTGAACCTTTGTTCATGCCTTCGTCAATTTTTGATGTTTCTTCAATGGATGAATCACTTTGGGTTAAAGGTATTTCCCCTTTTCAATTTGTTAGACTATGTGATGGAAAGGAGCGCCAGGACAAACATATCTATATTATGGAGATATTAATGTCTGTTTTGGTTAACAAATAGGTATAATGATGTGTGAAAAGGTTAGGGGAGAATGATCCCTTATTTTAATATGGATCAGTGTTATAATGACCACATATTAATCATTACATAGTCAACTGTCTTTACATATGATTTCATTTTAATTAATTACTAATGATCTTTTCATAGAATATATTTATTTAGTTATTTCTTAAATCTTATATAATTAACCAATATATTACAAATTTCAATGTTTGACATAGAATCGATTTTTTAAAAATAAATTTATTGTAGAACATGATTGATTTCTATGAAAAAAATTCAAAACATTAATCTCAAATTATTCACTTCCCATATCAATATATAATACCAATCAAATATATTTTTAAACATTGTATAAGAGAAAAATATTTCTCCTATGATATATTAATAAAGAAGGGAACCATTATTTAATGAATATGAATAAAAATAATTTCCTCAAAATTAATAGTGGATAATCATTTTTTAAACATGAAATCAATATAATTTCACCATGATATTGACCAAATAAATCATAATAAATAATAAAGGAAAAAAATCCAAAACATTATGAATTCCTTGATAATCAGAAAAAACTCAGTTTGTTTTTTTAACTTTGGTTTACTATTAAACATTATGATGTATTGTATAACTTCCATTATGTTTTGAAATCATAACATTTTCAACAAAGAACATTAAAATAAAAGATTAATCATTTAGGATTTCAATGAAAAACTTTTAAAGTAATTTTAAATAACTCATGGAATAAAAATCATTATTACACATAGAATAACCCACATTGTTTCAAATAAAATATCCATATATATTATACATGGAATAACCATCAGATTATATTCTAATAATCTATTAAGCGAAACCTAATAAGTTAACTTAGTCCCTTATCAACATACATTAGTGTACTATATTGATCTAACATTAATTATATTATATGTAAACCTCATATCCTCATATTCAATTACCAAGAATCATGATATATCCAAAACATATAAAATATTTCATCATAATTTTTTTTAAGTCATTGGAAAACATATTTTGATATTGATATATCCCATTCCATTAAAATACATTTATCAAATATCTGTTTTTAATTAAATAATAATATTCTTTTAAAATGGAAAAAAATCAACAATGTAGAGAAAATTAATTTTTTTATGTATTAATTAAATAGTTTACATTTCTTTTTACATTTTTAAAATAATTTAAAAATACATAAAAAGGTTATTTTTCAAAAACATTAAAGGAATTTTAAAGATACATAAAAGTTATTTTATCACACACTTATTTACATGGAAATTATTAGATAAAATAAATTTATAATTTAATATAACAATATATATACAGGAAAAATTAATTTTTGAGGGAAACAATAAATTGTAAATTTTAAATGAAATATTGTTACCTTAAGTTTGATTCATTTATAAATTATTTATCATTCCTAATAATAAACATAATTTAGTTTTTTCTAAATAATAATTTTCAATTTATTTATAACTTCTATTTTTCTAATTACCATGATATACTAATTTATATATTTGATTAAATTCACAGTTTTATTATGATCTTTATTTCATATGCCCAGAATGGATTTGGTAATTCAATAATGGTCCAAGAAGAAATTACCCAATCGTCCCAAGACTAATAATCATGAAATAATTATTTTGTGGTAGATAAAATATATTTTATAACCAATCATGTAATATGGATATGAATGATGAAATATTTTACAACAATAGAGATGGTAGGCCATACAAGCAGATGTATAACAATACCATTTTTTATTGATCTTTATGGAATGAATGAAACAATTATTTTATATCTATTTTGTTATATATATATATATAATAATATTTTTTAAATTAAATATATATCACTTATGTGATGTAGTTATGAAGATTATATTTTTTTATATGTGTTAATCTATAAATATGCACTAATTATGTTATCATTTTTCAATGATCAAATGAGTAAGAGTTGAAATCCACATCTCCATTATGATATGGGTTTCTATTGATCAAATTTGTACCCTTATTTTTTATCCCTTTGATAATCATATTAAAAACTACTAAAATATTAAATTTTTATACACATTAGTGGTTAATAATGTTCTTATAATATAACGTCATGTAAACAAAAAAAAGTGAAATTTCACCTTCAGTCAAAATTATCTCTTCAACTGGGTATCATAAAGCACACGTATCCCCATAAAAATAAAAAAAACATTTAACAATGTCATACTAAGATAAATCACACTTCATAGAAAAGTAATACATTAAATATAATGCATGGTATTACTTATCGGTGTTAATAATTAATTATCATAGCTATGATAGTATTGACAGAAGAAAAAATAGTTGTTGTTCCATAAATATATATTCTCTTCCAAATTTCTTCAAATCATTATTTTTTTTTCTAAACATATTGTTGTTTAGAATTAATTATTTTTAAAAATAAAGAATCAATACATTATTTTATTTTATAGAGTTATAATGATTTTTAAAGTGATATTCACTTATAAATTTTATCCATGTCGGAAACAAGTTTTCAACTATTTTTGGGTGAATATATACTTCGAATATTTATGATCAGTATATATTTAACATGTTGATTTATATATATTATATATCCAAAAATTTATTAAAACCCAACATTTGTTAATTCTTGATCATGTGTAGGATAATTTAACATAATTGGTTTTAGTTTCCATAAAGAATAATAAATTACATGATAATTTTTCATCACGACAAAAAAATTAATTTTAATGAATATTCGATGAATATGAATAATTCACTATTTAAAGTGAAAGATGAAAAAATATGAATCATACACCATTATTCTTATTTCATACTTAAGAAAATCATTACATTCATTTATGCATGGGAATATAAATCATTTCATTTTTAGCATAATTATTTGGGTGGTTGATAATGAAATTTTTTAAGAAACCACTTGTAATATCACAATAACCAATGAAAACTATGAATTTGACTAACATTTTAGTGTCATGTTCAATAATCAACTATATTATATTTTAGTGGGATAAACTATTACACAATATTTATGTATAATGTGTCCATGTAATTAAATCTATTATAACCAAAAATCAAATTTGGTAAATATTTACTATAAAATAATTTCATTTAGTTATTGTTGATTAATTATTAAATGTTTTTCATAATCCTTATAACATTTTAATAAATCAATGTATCATGAATACAAAAAAGAAGATCCTTATCTAAATATACATAAAAGTATTTATTCATAAGATCTCTAAATACAGTAGGGGTAATTGTTAGCAGAGAGGCGATTAAAAAATACATATAATGCTCATATTTAGTTTAAAATACTATTTTTGGAATTTATTACTCCTTCACCATCAACTGATAGTATATGAAACATAGGTCAACCATCGTTAAATATTATGCTTCTTGGTGATAACCAAAAATCATATATATTAAAATAAAAATACTTATTTTCAAAATTAGTAATGGTTAAATCCATATAATCAGTTAAATGTCACATAGATCCATCACTGATTATAAAATATTAGGTAATATATCTTCATTGTGATGTTCTAATAGGAATTAAACATTATAAAAATATCAGGAAACATATTTTTAAACTTAAGATGTTATATATGAGACAATGGATAACAATTTTTCGATATTGGCTTGGAATTAGTGTATAAGGGAGTAGTGTATTAAAATTCATATGTAGTTTTATAACTAGGAAACAATACATGAAATTCATCCTAATATTACTTTAATACCATCACACTATTAATATTAATTGTTACATTATTCAATGAATAATTTTAAAGGTAACATTTATTTATATATTTTAACAATTTCAAAGACTCTTAATATAGTATCAATGTTTATGGTTCATTCATGTATAAAAAATGAAATTATTTTTCAGATATAACTTCATTATCTCTATAATAATTTTTATCTCAGTAAATGTATAAATATTACTAAAAAAAATAATTAAACATCATTATTGGAAAAAAATTGTTGAAGGTAATATATTTCCACATACAATGATATGAGGATTCATATAATTCTTTCTACATCATAGATCCCCAATTTGTATTTACTATAAGATAAAGATTCATTTATTAGTGTTGAATTTCATATTTTACCATATTAAAAAATTAAAATGAATGAATGTGTATAAAAAAATCAAAAATAGAATTATCAGAATACTAATAAAAACTAATATACCATTTACCACATCATTTAATGGAAAAAATTTCATGATGTAGTTTCTAAGGATTTCATCAGACCATTCTACTTATAGTCTTGCTTCTTCACATCATTAATGTTCTTCTTCAGATACGCAGTTTCATAATTAACCACCACATTTAGTATAAAATATTTCACAAAACTATATCATAATTATTATTACTAGAAACTATATCTTTTTCATTTTAATTATGTTTTATATTCACTATTAATTCACATGAGAATCACTTACCAAAAATTATAAGGAATTCCACAATGTCATTTTTTCCACAACTCTCACAAAATGATAATATAATTTTATATAAATATTAATTCATTTGAATTCATTCTTTTTTTTTTCAGAAGGACCTATTTTTATTCTTGATGTATAAGTATACGTGATAATTAGGAAACTTTACTTCCATATTTACAGCACATCACATGTGTTTCACATTACATTTTAATTCATTGGAATTAATTGACCTTTTATATGATGGATTAAATCCATTGTAATATTATTTATATTAATATCAGTTTGAATGATAAAAATTTTTTCTTACGTTTCCAATTGAGTAATATTTTTTATACATAAACATTAAATTATCTTCTCTGTTGTTAAATTTTGTAAAAAAAATTCATTCCTATATCGAAGAACTTTAGGAAAATATTTATCAATGATGAAATTCATAAAATCACATTTTACAATGATATAAACCTCTTAAAAATATTTAATATTGTTACACATTGTCCAATATTAATCTAATTCACCCTAAAATAATAAATATAAGTGAATAATATTTTATGACTGATACATCACATAATATCAAATAATTTCTTGTGGTATTTAATATATCCTTTAGCTACTTATGGGAAAAAAATTCTGCTTAAATTAGTAGGGGGTTTCATTCTAAAACGTTCCATTTTAGCATGTTTATTTGTGATGGATTTTAATGATCTCTAGTATAGATAGCAAATCCATTTATAGATTACATCAACTGGTCTATGACAACAAAACACTATTCTCTTCCAATTCCAACCATTCTGAATACTGATTCGGAATGATATCACCACCTAAGATCCAACATATTATACCATCTACATTAATTTTATTGAAACCATTATAAAAAAAATAGTTTAGGGAATTTAACATTGTAATAATCAAATTATATACAATTTCAATTGAATTTTTTTTAAAATTTTAATTGTATTCATTCAACTTTATCCTAAACAATGATGGTATCTAAAACATTCTCTTAATCAATGATATTGTTCCAATATTATTTATTAGTTAATAGAGGGACTTTATACTATATTTTTTTATATTTAAATCAAAATTATTATTTTGTAATTGTTTTATAGTGTTAATTTAAAAATATTACAAACTAATCACATATATTATATAGAGGTTAATTTTACTTAGTATAAATTTATTCATAATATAAAATATATAATTTTAAAGTGATTTATTTTCTAGAAATCACATAAATACTATTAGGACAATTTCTTCAATTTATATTACCTTCCTCATGCCCTATGGGAAAAAGTTAATTTTTGGGATAAGTAAAAAATATCAGTGAGGGAAATAAAAATAATGAAATAAATATCTAGCCAATTACTAATTATAAAAATATCACTTTTCATAATAAACATAGGAATAATCATTTTCTGACACTAAAAATAACAATCTTAGACAGAATAATATCATAAATCATTTTATAAAATAGCTTTAATGAAAAATAAAACTCATAAAATGTTCTTTATAAATAATAAAAACTCATAATAATTTTTCTTCAAAATTATACACTTTTACTACTTATGATCTATAATACACATATCATTATCTTATCATATCATCATTTTTTAAATAAAATCCAAAACATTAATAGATAAATTCTGTTAGTAACATTATGAATCATTATCATATCACTATTATATACACATATAATAATAATAACTGTTATACATGGATTCAACATCATAGTTACACATGATATTAACATCCTATTCACACTTCAAAAAACCATCACAATATATTCCAATTGTAAATTAAGAAAAATTTAATTGGTTAACAGTGTCCCTTCACACAATAATTTTGAGATAAATAATTGTCTCGTCTAAAATTTGATTATAATATAACTAAAAATCATAAAAAATGTTCCAAATAAATAACATAATCTTATATAATAAAATAATTGAACATAAGAATAATATTTTTACTAAAAGGAATACTTTTTTGGACATTTATATCTACACTTTCATAATAACCCAATTTTCAAACCAAAAGATCCCATTACAATGGGATAAATAGTTTAAAGTGGAAAATTTTACTTATTATAATTGACCAAAAACATAAAATAATTGATAAGGATACATGAAAAGTCATTATGACAGTATATATTAAAATAGAACATTAATTTAATGTTTTATAATTCATTTAAAAATATAAAAAATTGTCTTTTTTAGAACAACTGAAGGAAATTCCAAGAGGTATAAAATTCATTTATAATTCACATATGTAAATTTAAAACAATCCGTAAATTCTATTTAATAATTTGGACCATGAAAATATAGTTTTCTAAGGTAAACGTTAGAAAAAGATTTTTAAAAGAATGTCTCTTACCTTATGTCGAACTCGTTATATATGTTCATTATCTAACCAATTAATAAACAGTAGTTATTTAATTTATAAATAAATTTTTTCTTGTTTATTATTCCTTTTTTTCTTTTATAATTATATATATAATGATCTAATTAATTAAATTAATGTTATATGTTTTGATGATATTAATTTCATAAGTCCATAATGAATTTATTAATGCGACTATGGTAAAAATTATCCTTATTCTGTCATACCTAGAATAATAATCATTGAATTATTATAATTTTTATTCCTATATATTATATTTAAAACATTACATCGCTGTTGATAATGAAAAATTAACATGGTTATAATCAAGATGATGATTAGTAATACACACGCTTGAGTAATAGATCCATTTTTCAACGATCATTATGAAAAAATGTTAAATATCATTTTATCATACCAATATTATTATTATATTATAAAAATAATAATTTTCTAATTATACTAATATATATCATCCATGTGATGTAATGATAAAAATAAATCATATCACTTCTAAGTGGTGGTAGTCCTCAGGGAGCACGAAAGAAGATAACATTTTTTATGAGTAGAATGGTAAAAAATTATGTGAAATGACATCATTTATGAATTATCATGATTTTATAAATAATATATATATATATATATTAATTTATTAATTATAAATATTTTTGGGAGGTGATGATGAAAGATGAATTATATTGGGTTGTGAGGTGGTAGTCCTCCTTACATATAATGATGGTTTAATTTACCTATTCATAGAAGTGGTGTTAAATATAGGTTGTTTTACTAAAATAAAGAAACTATGTATGTGGAATATAATTTTTTTACTGTGTTATAATGGATATGGACGAATTGAAGGAGTCTTATGGGGAAATAAAATCAAAATTCTCGATTTGATATTATGCAACTTCATCATATAACATCTATTTATTGTGTCCTTAAAACCAGTATGGATAACATTTTGTGATAAATAATTCCCATTTATTGTGAGTTGGGTTGTTAAGATGATATTTGAATTAATCGTGGAATAAAAAAATCATATTTGGATTGTATAAAAAATGTAGTAATAGATTACATTTTATAATAGTGGAAAATAGAACTCTATGAAATTTCCAAAAATATTAAATTAACATAAATTAATAATCATTTCCAAAAGAAAAAAAAAATATTTTTGTAATATGATAAGGATTATTTTAAATATTTTAATATAATAAAATTTGGAAACTTTTGGGACACATTTCCATTCTTGTCTTTTTGTTTTAACCTTTTATTTATCCTTGGTATAATTAAAAAAATATTGATATTTTCTAAATTATAGGGGTTAATATGATACGATGAATTTATATAGACCCTTAAATTTACCATGGTTGATTTCAAATAACACATTCCCTTAATTTTGAAGAATATTCTTTTTTGGAATTTTATATCATTTAATAAAATATTAATTTCCTAATATATCTATAATGTCTATTT
The DNA here is from genome assembly GCA_963277665.1 of Viscum album. NCBI lineage: Eukaryota > Viridiplantae > Streptophyta > Magnoliopsida > Santalales > Viscaceae > Viscum > Viscum album. Next base: position 836,896,708 of record OY728164.1, on the reverse strand, counting down.
TGAAACTATTTGTTTACATTGAATTTTCATAACATAAAAATGGAAAATTAATTAATATATAATTAATTATCATTTCTTATTATATAATATTTTTATAATAAATTCTTCAAATAAATTAATAATTAAATATAATATTAATTCTTATTATTTTTAATACTAATTTCTAGGTTTTATAATATTTGACTGATTAATGAATAGAAATTGTATTAGAATTAATTGTAGTTATTTATTGTATACAAATAAAAAAAATAAAATTATTAAGAGAAATTATTTATCCTTCATATGAAAGTTTTTAATAGAAATAATCATTGTTCAAATATCCCTGATAATTAAACTATATCAAATAAAAATAATATTGTGATATTTGTTACTTTCCATTATATACAATAGTATATTTGCTATAAAAACATTTATATACAAATAGTCAAAATATCTAAATCTTTGATTATTATGAATTAAATGGACACATTTAAAAAATTATTTAAATTATATGGGTCATATTATAGTACGAAACATTTTATATTTTACATTAATTACTCAAGTTATACTTTTCCATGGTAAAAAACAATTTATGGTTATTATTCATGTTGACTTAAAAAGATAAATATTATGAAAATGTTGATTCAATGATTACTGATACAAAATAAAAATTTTAATACTCAATAAATTAAATTGGATGAATTTATTTATTAATATAAATGGAAAATTGAATGGAATTATGATTTTAAAAAAACATCTTTAAATATAAAAGGTTTAATATTAAATTCAAGTATGAAATTCATTTTCGTGACCATTCCACCAAGGCATGTGCCTTGAATACCCCATGCATGCCTTCCATAGGCCAAGGCCTGACTACTAGCACTGGAAATGTGTATATATTAAAGGGAAGACTTTGCCTTTAAACCATTACAATCAAACAAATCCTAGATCAGGACTTGAGGAATCTACGAAGTAAAATACTGTAATTAAAATTGTATTGAAAGTAAAGGGGCTAGAATACAAGACCAATTGGAAAGTAAAAGTACAACTAAAATGTAAAAAACTTCTCATGGATCATCCATTGAGGATCATACTAGAAAGGGTAGGTACAAATCCTTATGAGAAGTTCAGTGTCATGCCACATCTAATAGTCAACCTATGAGCACCATCTAGTCCTGGCTCCCTCAGCCTTGATCAATTATGTTTTTCTCCTTCATAAGACACAAAAAGGTTAGTGCGAAGCCCATGCAGGGGTGATTATAACAATACTCATTAGGGTCCCCAAGACCCTCGAATGTAATTCCAGAGTTCCAAAAAGGAAAACCCACAAAGAAAGACCTCAATCACACAGCATGAAGTAGCCATCAACTCTTGATATGTATATGCCCATACATATACGTATGTTATCATAGTATACACATCTCAAACATGAGGGTAGAATATCACAAAGTTTAATTCCATGAAGGTAACACCCTGAAGGTAAAATAACTACACAGGTAACATCACGATGATTACCCCATAATGGTAAAAGTACTACACATGTAACACCACGATGATATCACCACGAAGGAAAAATTACCACAAATATATCACTTGTATGATATTACCACTAAGGTAAAAGTACCACACAAGTATCACCATATGGGTAAAATACTGAGCTCACCCAGGTATTAGTGAAGTATATAAATATAGATGATAAGTCAGAAAGATTGTTCATCTTATTCTATCAAGAGGAACTACTGCTGACCATACAGAGACAAACACACAGGATCAATAAGAACTAACCCCCACAATTATCCACATATGATCCGACCCTCCTGGAGACGATTTTTACTAACCCTTGTAATGTCCTACATAGTATCTGATCCATTATGGTTATGTATTCACCTTCCCACAGAGGATCACTAAGCGCTGACCCTCATAGGATCTGACCCACATAAGATCTGTACACGTTGACCCACATAAGATCACATAGCACTTACTCACATAGGTTCTGACCAACACATGATCAGTACACACTGAACCACATAGGATCACAGAGCGCTGACCCACATAGGATATGACCCACACAGGATCGGATCTGACCCACACAGGATCGCTCAGTACAATCCTCCATATAATCTGTCTCCAACCTCCTCCTCATATGCAGCCACTGGATTCCCACTCATTGTGTGCCAGATTCCAGGAGAATTTATTTTCAATCCATCATTAGTACCTCATCCTCCATGAATCTCTACGAAGATGTATTACAAATGACAGCCATGTCGTAAGGGTTCCAACATAATAGAAAATGTGTTAATCAGAAACTCGGTCTGTGACATATAAGAATTTATCTTCCAAGGGCCTGGTTAGATTGGTATTCGATCCAACATGGATTAACTCCAGCATTATCTAGATCTCAAGTTTAGTAATACCTGTAAGACCATCTCACTCCAATTTTCCTAGCACCGCAAATTTTTTTTAGGATGGGGTCGAGGCCTCAATTTATTATTAAAGGAGAGGCCTATATTTAGTCTGGGTAGATGGAGACCCATTACATAGACCAATGATTGTTCAATACATAAGAATCTAGATTTCAAGTAATGGTTATTTAGGTGAAAAATGGCCTAGAAGGGCCTGGATCTAGTCCAACCCGGTTTGACCGACCGACCCTAACATTTTTTGGCCGAATCGAACCGGTTTCGGTCAACCTAAACTGGTCCTATCTTGACTCAGCGGGACTGAGCCATGGTTGGATTTCCCCCTTGGACGTGGTATGGCCTGCCCCATGGTGGGGTTTGCACTAGTTGGAGTGGGGGGTGCTCCCTCCATTTTTCCTAAACAGCCCGACGACACGCTACATTCTCCTGCATCCGGCCAGGGTTGGATACCATGCATGGACACCGTAGCATAAAATCCATGACCCCTCTCCCCCTACAGTTTGTTTTGTTGTGTTGTCGTACCCGCCTTCTACGACATGAAATGATGCACCACGTCCATCACATGTAGTCGGTGTCGCCCACCTCCATCATCATCTGGTTCCGGTCACTGGTGTCATACCAGCGGTCATAAGTGGCGAACACAAATGTAAAACAAGGTTGGTGAGGGTCCATGTAAGGTTTGTTTGGGCCTCACCCTCTGTGTTATCTTGAAAATAAAAGATATGAAATAGGGTTAAAAAATCAAATGAAATTATAACCCCCAAAAAAATTTCTACCTTGAGATTGTTGAATAACTCCTACAATTAAGGGAGAGTTAGTATTCATCGCTCCTGCAACAAGCCGCCAACAATGCCTCTCAATCTTCATTCTTTAGTTCGAAGATCAGTTTCAATCATCACAGTTTAATAGAACTACCTCTATTCTCAATGTGTTGTTCATCACGACACATTATCGGAGCTTCGTCACTTGGTGATGTCATTCCAATACTTCCCCACCAAGCTCGATATAAATATGATAGGGGGAGGGCATTTATCGATCGTGGATTGTATGGTGGATCATTTAATAGATACTTACTAAATTCATCCAATGGTATTACTTAGAATTTGATGGGTCAAACAATTTAATGGCATGACACATCACTGGTCCCACTCTACTTCTTGTCCATTAGAAGAATAGAATGAAATAAATTATATAACAATGTTATTTTATTACTCATTTAAAAAGTCCTCATATCTACCTTTTTGTCTATACATAATGTGTTCAAATTGAAGCCTCCATTAAGAGAATATTGGCAATGTGGATTCAATGGTTTCGTTATATTTATAAACCGATAATCAGTTCAAATGATAGAAAAACCCTCATGGGTGTTTACTGATGAAATATTAAAAAAAAGTTTACAAATTCATTCTGGGAACACTGGGCCTCGGAATCATGAAAAATCTATTTTCACAAAATCAAAAAAATTCTATATAATTAAAAAACATTACATGTAAAATATAGGTCTTTAAATTATCCCCACCATATAGATTTTCATCCCCAAAATCCACACCATATACTAAGGAAAAAAATGAGGGTATTGAGCATGAATCTAAGCCTCCTGCTCTCATGTTCTCCCATACAGGTTCCCATGTTTCTAGTGAACTTGCACCATAGGTATCAATAATCCACCAATTAAATTCTCCTATCGAAGCTTAATCTCCAATGGAATCTCTATAAAAGGTCTCTCCATCATCAATGTAAAGTTCTCCCCAGTCGATGATTTTTGATGGATCATGCATGTAACACCTCAGGTGGGACACATGGAAAACATCATGACCCTGATACATCTATGGGGGAAGAGCGATGCAATACACCACCTCTCCAACTCCGTTGATATCCTGAAATGGTCTGATGAACTTTGAAGATAGCTTCTCACCCCAGTAAAATCTCTGTAAACCTCTTCTAGGTGAGATCAGTAAAAAGATGTGGCCTCCCTCCTCAAATTACAATGGTCTCTATCTCATGTCAGCAAAAGACATATGCCCACTCCGAGCAGTCTTAATCCACTCTTGGATGATCTACACCATCTCAGTCGTGGCTCGTACGAACTCTGGACCCATAAGCGCTGACACCCATGGGCCTGTCCAGCAAAGATATGAGCTGCAAGGTTGACTATATAAGGCCTAGAATTTTTTTGTACCTATGGTGGAGTGATATCTGTTGTTGTACATGTATTCCACCAAGATAACGTGATCCCCCCAACTTCGGCCAAAATCTATGACACTTGCACAATGCATTTCATCCAGTTTCAAAATGCTCTACTCCAACTTTCCATCAGTCTGTTGATGAAAGGTCGTGCTCAAGTGTAGCTGAGTTTCAAACACCTCCTATAGTCCCTTCCACAATGGGTATATATAGCGTACATCACTGTTGGAGAAAATCCCTCTACAATTTCATCGATGGCACCACAGGAGGTCATAAAATTTCATCTTGGTAGAGGCATATAAATCCCTCTACTGATCACTTCTCTCGGATGGGTAGGAAGAGGGCCAACGTTGTGAGTCAGTCATCATTCACCCAGATAGAATCTTGTCTCCTGGACGTAAGTGGAATCCCTATCACAATGTCCATGGAGATACCATCCCACATCCACTCTTGATCCTCTTGTGTCTATGTTAAGCCTAATGGAACCTAAAGCTCAGCATTCAGTTGCTGAAAGGTGAGGGATCGTGAAAAAAAATTCACCCCTACCTTCTTCATCTTTGGCCAGTAGTGTGGACAACAGAGGACCTGGTTAATCGTAGCCACACCAAGATGTACCTCCAGTGGGGATGTGTGGAACTCCATAGAGACCGCCTCTTATAGCGCCACTGGTACCATGGTGTGTCCTTTAAATAGGATGACGTGATCCCCACATTCAAAAAATCCATCAATTTCATGTCCTAAGGATATCTGAGCACTTCATGCCTCGCAGTCAATATCAAAAACATGTTCCTCCCGAACTCGCTGATGAAGTGGGGGGGGGCGACATTTATAGACTATAGGTAAACTTCTACATCTCTATCCTAAAATTATATCTATAACATGGGTAGTTTCTTTGTCACCTCACTTAGTAATGATAGACCAGACCACCTACTGAGTGCATCTGACTCTACGTTCCTCTTACCAGTAGTGTAGACTATCTTAGAGTCATAGTCCTGGAAGAACTCTAGCCGTCATCGTTGTCTCATATTTAGATAATTCTATTATAATATATACCTTAGATTCTTATTATCATAGTAGATTGTAAAACATTCTCCCATCATGAAATGTTTCTGCATCATCAAGGCGAAGAACACTACTACAAACTTCAAGTCTTGGTTATCGTAGTTCTACTCACATTGTCTCAGAATCTGATATCCATACACGATCATTGCTCACTCCTACATCTAGAAACATACATGTGTGGCCCGTGATACATCTCAATAGACTATGTACCCAACTCCCTCTTCTGTTAGCCTCAAAATAGGGGGCAGTTTTGAGTCTCTAACTCAGCTCTTTAACACACTACTGGCATCACTCTGTCCACAAGAAAGTTTTTCCCCTCATCATCAACATTAAAAAGGTTCCCACGTCTTTGGAATAGTGGAGTATGAATCTATGGTAGTACCTAGCAACCCTTGGAGTCTCCGCACATAGGTCACACTTCTGGGTGGATTCCAAGCTACCACAACCAATATCTTTTTCGGATCTACTAAATCTCCATCCTACGAGATGACATGTCTTATAAAGTGAACCTCTTGTATCTTGATCTGGAACTTTGAGAGATTACAATAATGTTTTTCTCTCTTAGTGTATCCATAACTATCTATAGATGATTGGAATGATCCTCCTCCTTTGCTGAGTACCCCAATATTTCATCTATAAAGACCACCACAATGAAATTGTGGTATGGATGGAAGATCCTAGTCATAACCCCCTTGAACACTGCAAGGGGGTTGGTCACACCGAAAGGCATAACCAGGAAATCATAGTGGGAATACAGACATCTAAAGGCCATCTTTTACACATCATCATCTCATACCCTAAACTAATGATATCCTAATCTGAATTCAATCATTGAAATCCACCGATCTCCATTCAACTGATCAAAGAGATCATCAATCCTCAAATTTGGATACATGTTCTTCAGGGTAACATGGTTCAGGCGCTGATTGTCCATACAGATTTTAAAACTCTTGTATGTCTTCTTAGAAAACAAAATTGGGGCTGTGCATGAATATAAACTGGCACTTATGATCTCATTCCTCTTATAGTCCAACAACTATACTCGTAACACACAATGATACATGGGATCTATCTGATATGATGGTGTAGATATCAGTGTCATCCCATGGTACATGTTGATGAAAAATTTCACTTCTCTGCGAGTAGGTAGTCCTGGAAAACATTCTTGGAAGACATCGACATACTAGTCCACCACTATAGGATAAATTAGACTATCACATCAACTACTCCGAGGGAATGTGTAGCCAACTGATGTGTGATTGGCTGCACCCCCTCCAAGAATGTCAATCCTGTTTTGAAATGGTTCAATTATCAACGGTGATGGAAAACTCTGTCCCATCCATGCCGAAACACCAGAATTTCGACCTCATACAATTAATATGATCATGGACTGTGGATAACCAATACCTACCCAATATGAAATTGTAATCGATTGACTCTTCTACTAGAAGATATCAGCTGAAGCTCTTACCTCCTTGAGTATGCTCACACTACTGACACCGGTGTGTAATTGTTGAATATTCCCCCATAAAAGTCTCTTTCCATAAGGATCGAGCCAACAACTCCTTCAAAATTTCGGAGCTCCGAACCAGGGTCTTGGAAATATATGAGTGACTAAAACATGTATTTATATGTACAACAACTTGGGTTTAATAAAAACAGATCATACCTCTAATCATCTCTAGTGTTCCATGGTCATTGGCCTCAGCTTCCTGGAGTTGATCTTTCCCCTTTCCTTCTACTCCCTCTGGTTAGGGTGGAACACCTAGAGGTGGTGGGGATAGAACCACGAATCGCATCCAACTGTCTGCTTCATGGAAATCTCATCTTCCGCGTCTACCACTCTACTGACCTCCTCGCTCGAACCTTTGCTTCTACCTCAGTGGTCCCTCAACTATCTACTGGTCATCTGTATGAAGGCTTGGGCAGTTGGGAGCCATGTGATGATGCCCGCTGAAAGAGTAGCAATTCCTATTCCCCATCTATTATCCTCTGTCCCCTGAGACCCTAACAAATATCCCTGTATCATGAGGTCTCTTAGTAGAAGGACTAGCCTACATGGGGCACGGTGTCGTATGTCTACTTCCTGCTATGGATGACTCCACTACATGATGTCTGGCGCTGGCTCTCGTTGTCAGTACCTGCTCATCATGGATGCTCTCCACCAAAAGGGCCTATCTAGCACAACAGCTAGCATTGAAATGCTGAGCAATACCATCACAGCTATGATCTTCTATCGAAGACCCAGCTCAAATGTCCAGGCCTTGAAGAAAGGGTCTCGTACCATGTCGGTGGAGTAGTGGGAGAGATTAGTGACCCTCTCTCAGTACGAGCCCTCGGTCATGTTGTCCTGCTATACGTTCAGTAGCTCCTATATATGCACTGAGCGTAGAGTCGCTGGGAAAAACACTATCCTGAAAAGGCCCTCTAAATGCGCCCTAGTTAGGGTCACCTCATAATTATCTGGAGTGTTTTACTCCACCATCTCCCAGCAGCTCCCAAGAAGAGACTGGAAGCTATGATCACTATTAGATCATCGGGTGTCCAAACTTTGTGAAAAAATCAAGGCCACAGCCTCCAACCAGACCACTGCCGTATGTGGGTCTGTTTCACCTAGTATCCTCAAAGCTCTCTTCTAATGAAACTCATTTGACATGCTCAGTTGGTGTGAACCCTCTGCTGGTGGGTCTTGTGGAATCGGCTACCCAAGGGGTGGTGGTGCTAATATTGTATAACTCGATGGTACTATCGCCGTAAGAGGGCCCTGCACTGAAGCCTCATCGCTTAGTGGGCCGTTATTATATACTCTGTAAGAAATCCTAGCTAGATGTCTATGTTGTGGCATCCTAAGGGAATAAAAGTGTTCTATAGTCAATAAGTTATACATGGTGATCTGACTCAATGAAATCAAAAGTAACAGTTTTCAAAACACATGCAATTAGTGTTTTTGTGCACTGTTCCAGAAATTAGAATCCAGGTTCCTCAAACTAAATATCACACTCAAAAAACATAACACTATTTCCACGTAGAAAAGATCAAAGTACTAGATTTTTGGTAGAACCGACTCCTCTAAAACCAATTTCTCATTACCCGTCCATTGTAGCCCATGCCATGACTACCCCACGCTTTCCTTTCATTGTTCATGGACTATCGAATAGAACCGGAAATACAGATCTCTTAATGGGAAGACATTTTCATTTAAACATGTACAAACACACAAATCTAAGAGAAAAACTAGAGGCATCCAAGAATTGAGATTTTGTAGTAATAGTGTTTTGAAAGTAAAGCGTCTGGAATAGAGGCCCTACTGGAAAGTAAAAGTATATCAGATAAGAGAAAAACTGCACCTGGTTCGTCCCCTGAGGATCCTACTTGAATGGTAGGTACATCTCCCGATTAGTAGTTCTACGTCACGTCGCGTCAAATGGTCCCCCTCTGAGCCCTGTCCCATCATAGATGCCTCATCCTCGATCAAATATGTTCATCGTCTGCACAAGACACAAACATGTGTGGGAAAATACCTTATAGTGGTCAGTATAAAAATAAAAAGTGGTGGCCCTGAGACCCCTATAGGTCTCTCAGTGTCCCACAAAGGAAAAACCACAAAGAAAGACCACAATCACAAAGCAAGAAGCCTCCATCAACTCTACTTAGGTATATTACCAAACATATACCTATGATATCATGATATACACATATCATACATGAGGGAAGAATATCACAAAGGATAACACCATGAAGGTAACACCGCAAAGGTAAAATTATCACATAGGTAACAACACGAATATAAAACCACGAAGGTAAAAGTATCACACATGTGACACCAAAAAATATATCTACACAAAGGAAAAAGTATCAAACATGTATCACCACTAAGATATCACCACAAAGGTAAATGTACCACACAGGTATCACCAAGAAGTTAAAAGACTACCCTCACACATGTATTAGTGATGTATAAAAGTACAAATGATCAGTCGTGAAGCTAGATCATCTTATTCTGTCAAGTAGAATTGCTGCTAACCATTTAGAATATGAACCACACAGGGTCGATAGGTACTAACCCCCACAATGATCCACACAGGATCCAACGCGCCTTGAGTCGATAGGTAATGACCCCTACAATGACTCACTTATGATCTGACCCACACACGATCGATATGTGCTGACCCACACGGGATCAATGAGCGCTGACCCATAGAGGATCTGACCCACACAGAATCTTTATGTGCTAACCCACATAGGATATCTGAGTGCTAAACCACATAGGATCTTATCTACACAGGATCATTGTTGACCCAACCATAATCGCTCGGTACTGACCTCCATATGATCTATCCCCAACCTCTGCCTCACTGCCATCCACTGGATTCCCGCTGATAGTACACTTGATTCCAAGAGAACTGATCCTCAAGCCATAAATCATATCTCAACTGAACAAATTTCATGATGAAGTATTCCAATGGACCGTCATGATGTAAGGGTTCCAAAGAAACAGACGATGCATCAATCTGACGCCCGATCTGTGACATATAAGAATTTTAGTTCCCAGGGCCCGGTTGGACTCAGATTCGATCCAACCCAGTCATACTCTTGCATTATCCAAATCTAAAGTGGTGTAATACCAAAAGGATAGTCTCGCTCCATGGGTCCCAGTTCTGAAGATAGTTCATCAAACAGGCACCCAGATTTCATGTTATGGTCCATTAGGAGAAAACTAACATGGAAGGGCCCGGGTACAGCTCCGACCTGGTGAGACCTGGTCACTGTGGGCTATGTCAGTTGTTTCGCATTCCGGACCGGCCCATAGGTGCTATGGACGAAACAGTAAGGGCGCGACCTACTGGGCTCGTGTGGCCTTGCCCATGGTGGGGCGCGACCCGTAGTCCCCGACCATTGTGGTGTCCACCCTCTCTTGGACAGGGGTTAAAGCTTCCCCTCAGTTAGCTCGAATAGACGAACGGTTGTTTGGTTTGTGAATTGGCGGTGCCACATGGTGCCAATTGGTATCTTGGTGGGACCCAAAAGGGGTGACTACATGCAACCGCGGCGTCGGTGTCACGACTTCACCTACCGACGGTGCATAATGGGTAGCCACATCCTCCAGTGGTCATCCATTATTGTCAACCATGCTCGACCGCCACGGCTGAGAAGCCGAGACCCCTCTCCACCGGCAGTGGTTTCCAGTTCTGCACCAGCATGCATCCGCAGAGAACGCAAAGGTAAAACAAGGAATTAGAGGTTCCTGATAATGTTCGTTTGACCCACAACTGTTGTATTATCATGAAAATAAGAGGAAGGAAATATGATTCAACAATAACATGAAATTATAACAACAAAAAATAAATCCCTATCTTGAGATCATTAGAGAACTCCCCCGATTGAGAAAGAGTTGATATTCGTCGCCTCTGCAACAAGCTGCCTACGATGCCGCTCAATCGTCATTTATCGGTTCATGGTTCAGTATCGCACACCACTGCTCACTTGAACCGGTTCTGTCCTCCATGTGTTGGGTGTCATGACACATTACCAGAGATTCGTGGCTTGGTGAAGTCGTGCCAATACCTCCCCCCAATATCCATATAAATAGAATAGTGGGAGAGTAATTAAAAATCATGGAATTTATGGTTGTTAATTTAATATGAATGTTCATAAATTCCAATGACATTGTTTCTTAGGATATGCATTTTCCAAACATTTAATGGATTGACACATTTCTGGTCCCACGATAACGCTTTTCCGTTAGAGTAATAGAATGAATGAAATAATATATCAATGTTATTTTATTCTTCTTTTAAAAAGTCCCAAAATATAAATTTTTCTCCAGACTTACAGCGGTCGAAGTGATGCCTCCCAAAAGCGAATCCCAGGGCTGTGAAATCAACAGTGCCTCTAGTTATTTAATCTAAAAACTATTCCAAATATAGAAAATATCACCCACATTCATTCTAAATGTTTTTTAAAAAAGATCTGAAATTTATTCTAGGCACACCGGGCCAAAGAATCACATGCCGTCAATTTTCGCATACTCGTAATAATTCCATATAATTAAAAAAATTACATTGAAAATTTGAGTCCTTACATTCATTTCCAAAACTAAAGTTTAATAATTACAAATAAAAATAAAAAATTTTAATTTTAAAACTAATCCAAAATATATTTGGAATTTTATAAAAATTAAATAAAATTATCGTTTTTAATTATATATCAGTATTTTAATCTATTCAATAAATTACATAAATTTTCAAAAAAATCAAAAAAAATTAATCTTATTATTATTTTAATCATTAGAATTAAAAAATTAAAATTAGTTTTTTTCAAAATAAAATTATAGATTATAGAAATAAATAATTTAATTAAAACCACATAATAAAAGATTTTATCAAAAAAATTAATTTAAAAAAATTATAATGAATATAAATATATTCATCATGGATAATAATTAATATGAAATTTATTTATCCTATCATTACATGGGTTATTATAATTAAAATTTTTTAATATACCCAAAACAATTTATAAATTTAAGTCAAAGTCACACCAACTACTAGAAAAATTGATAAATAATTTATTAAACACATGATATGGTCAATCTAAACATCCACCATAATGAAAATTATTTTTTACATGTCATTCCATAGAATTTATGTTTAATTAATTTTACCTTTTTTCATTTTATGGTGATAACCTATATTTTTTTCCTTGCTAAACAAACCTTTTCCAAAAACATTAATCATTTCCTTATTATATAATGTGGAGCCACTGATTCTTATTATGATATAGACTGTATAGAATTAAAATCTATTTTGTGTGAAAAATAATTTTATCATTGGTGCACATTATGTCGAAAACGTGGTTTAAACCATATTCATAATAATTATTCCTTACTAACTTTATTTATACATATGATAAAATTTTAATATAAACTTATTATATAATATATATAATTAATATTACAAACATAGAAATCATTTCAGAAAAATCATATCATAGAAGAATATGAATTTATTTTAGGATTTTTTAAACAAATGAAACAATAATGTGGATTTACAAAGTGAAATTTTTTTTGAGTATATATTATTATAATATCAAAAATCAATATTAAATTTATTTCAATGAACATAATTCGATTAATAAATATATAATTGAAATAATTATAATTTGAGACACATTGTAAATGAAAATTGAGCCTCTATAAAAATTAAATGACACACTATTATTTTATAATAATAAGTATTTCATTAATATTTATTAAAGAAATAATCATTTGTGAAAATTCACAAATTATCCCACAAGGATAATTTTTAAATTTATACTTAAAAAATAATGATATTTATTAAAAAAACATTTTATGAGAGTATAAAAAATTTAATTTAGTATTTTACCCTAAAAAATTAGAATTTTTAGATAATAATATATTTGAAATGAATAAAGACATTGCAAATGATAATTTACATTTTTATTAATAAATTTTTATATATAAAAATATAAAACAATAATTTAAATTTGGTCATTCCAATTCATATTTCTATGTTTAATATATATGTTCTTGATATAATTTATTAAAAATAGTATTAATTATGTGTCGTGGTTTGTTAAACATGATGTTTCATATTACACATGCTATCATAAATATTTATTTTTTTTTGGGAAAAAAATTTCATAAAAAATAAGGGTGTTACCATTTGATAGGAAGTTAAATGTATATGTTTCTACAAATTTTGGTTAGATTCAAATATCTATAACTCATGAACATATTCAAATACAATAACCTATTCAATTTTGTATTATTTCACAACGACAACTTCGAATATAAGGAGCCAATTGATAAAGGATTTTGGAAAATAATATCATGGACTATAACTACACATTTCCAATAAGAATGATAATAGTTTTAAAATATTATTATTATATACCATATTTTACGAGGAACATTATTTCTAAAATCATACTTCTAAATATAGACATACATTAAAATGTGGAAACTCGTTCTTCCTCTTTTATAAAAATGGAATTCTCATAGAAATGAATATTCAAATAAATGTCGTTATATGTCACATTATGTATACCATATATTAGACATTGATAATTAAAATAAAAAACCTAACTCCTTCCATAGAAAATTATAAAATCACAAAATATTTCATGTAATCAAAAAATAATTTCCAAATTTACACATACATGTATATTTAGATTCATTTGAACTAAAACAACTTATTTTATGTCACACTTATTTATGAGTTAGAATTACCAAATCCATATTAAGTGGAAGAGTATAATAATCTAAATAGAATATTTATGTAGTTCATATTGATTTTATGGACATTTCTAGTTGAGGCACGCTGTTCGTACTAAAAAATTAAAAAATTATAAATGATTTCTATATATGTGTTTTATTTTCTTCATAATGTGGTATAAGATGGATTATATTGATATTTTTATTAAATAAAATATTAATTTTGAGATCAGTCTTGGAATTAATTTAATAAAATAATTATAAAACATGGTAATGAATAATATAATGAATATTTTATTGAGTATTTATGGGATTATTAGATTTTACCCCTACACTTCACCGTAATGAACTACAATAGAATAGTGAATGAGATAGGATGAAATATACACTGTTATATATGGATAGATCAATGATACATCATGTGAGTATATTATTTTGGAATACATTTGATAAGAAACATGACATGTAATACACTTGATTCCACCAATTGTGGAAGGTGATATTCAATACCGATTATGAAGTGAAATGAATTGCAGATTTTTATACATACATGTGTGGGGTTTTGAAGAATATTTTAAGGCTTATTCATGAAAAAAATGTCACCATAAGGCATATAGAGTACCATAATAGAATACCACAATCAAACACATAGATATTACATTTAAAATAGCTAGAAAAAATTATAATAGTTGAGATACACATTATTTTAATATATAGAGATAACAACTAATAATGTTTTTATGAGCATGAGATAGAATATGATTAATTCGATGATCATGGTAAAATTGACTTTAAATAGGGACAAATTTTATAGGTCCATATAGTAGACGAGGTTTTGGAGACCAACGTACTATTTAAGAGTAAAAGTGGGGTAGGAGAACCACAATTGTATGATTTTCTTTCCATTGATGATGGTGACTCATTCATAGATGATAATAAATAACATATAATGTTAAACGAATTAGTAAAAATAGTATGTGTTTCCATGGGAAAAAAATTAATTTTATAATGGATTCATTATTCCAAAAAAATCATAATTTACTCGATACTCAAGAGGATGTAAAGACCAATTCTTTTGAATTTTTATTCATGATGAAAATAGACATGTATGATCAGATTGTTAAATTTATGGATGGATTGGTGGAAAAAATTAGGTAAAGCCATGTCGAAAATAATGATGAATCCATTTTCCTAATTGTAATTATGAATTCCAGAATATGTATTCATTAAATTTAATCATAACACAGATATGATATATTTTAAATTAATTTCAAAACAACATCACATAATATGCAAATATTGAATATGGACATATGACACAAATGGTATAGTTTATGACTCCATGGGATGATAAAAAGATTCCTAAATTAAAAAAAATGATTTATAGATTAAAATAAGAATCCATGAGAGGGATAATTCCATTTGATTAAGACATATTGAAATTATGTTTAATAAGGAATGAATATTATCCTTGTGTATATATGGTGTTTAGTGGATGTGTGGTCATTTTCATAATATACGATCTTAATTAGATTCATCATTTTTGTAATGAAATACATTCTGTACATTTGGTAAGTTCCTGGTTGAATAAATGACACTCCATTAAGGATAAAAGAGAATCAATATATATTATTTGGATGAAGATAAATCATAATGGATCCATGATGCCACTCCATCTATGTAAGAGGATGAATATTTGAATGAAACTATAGAGATTTTATATAGAACAATCCATGAAGTTGTTATTTATATTTTTTCATGAAAATCATCAACATATAAAATTTTTACACATAAATAATAGGAATGATCTGTAATGAAAATGATTCATTGTGTATCAATGATTGGGTCAATCATCTGCTATATTATTTTTACTATTGTATATATATCATATTCCATATATTCAATATGAATATATCTTGTAGACCTGGGAAAACACCATTAGATTTCATTGATGAATATAAATCGGTATATATTAAATGATAATGGTATGTTCCCTACAAATAGAGGAGATTATGAATTACTCATTAAAGGATATGAAGATCATTGTTTCTAAAAGGAAATATTCAGTCTGATTTCATAGAAGAGATACTTATTCACTATCAATGATATCTATGGATCATTGAAAATCTAAAAGAATGTTTTGGTAATAGATTAATGAATTATTTCCCAATATATTTCAACTTCTGAGGTAGATAATGGTGATTTTTTCTATTGAATAATCTTATATAGAATTGTTTGATGCCTATTAGTAAAAAAAATATCACACTATATTTTGTTAGGAATATATTGGTGTCCTTGACAAATGATTAAATGTCACAATATTTTATATAAACAAACAAAATAATTAACACCAGTTGATAGATATTTATCAGTGTTTATATTTTTATGGGAGTTGAATATCTGTGAGAGACTACAAAGAAGACCACTTGACTAAATCACTAACTATATAAAAACATGATTATCATCTTTTATCCAATATTCTAAAGCATAAATGTGTTTGTTCAGAGTCTAAGAAAGAGTCATTGGAGTTGGTGTGGAAGAATGAACTATTTATTATTTTTGTTACATGTATCCTAAATGATGTAAATATTAATAAAACATACTATTACATCAAATTCATTTTTTTAATATGTTAATTTAACAAATTGGTATATTATTTTCTTCATTGATATGGTCAAAACAGTTTCCAGCTACAATAAGAACCTTGAAATTCGATTACTATATTTGAAAACTGAGATCAATAGTTAGATCTAATTCTATGATTTAGAAGATAACATGTTATCTGTTATTTGTGGTTACTCATATGTGGATGATATTTCATCTCATATAATTCACAATTCATAATATATATGATGATTTGTTAAGGGAACATGACAACTATTAGTAATATTTCATGTTTATGTGTCACTTGAGATACTTATCAAAAAAATGTGTAATTATTTTATATATTATTATTATTATTAATAAATTCAATGAAACATAAACATATATTTATAGACCAATACCATGAAGACATATATTCTTGGTATGTTAGGTATATTGGGTGTGTCACAAATTATATGTTATTACAATATTTATTGAGGATATTACACATCTATTTATCCGAAAGATGATATATTACAACATTGATTAAAATTGATCTATCCCATTATGTTCTATGTTCATGGTGAAAGATTCAATTTAATATTGATTTTCATAGAAAGGTGCATCAAGCATATAAGATGCTAACACATTTTTAAAACACAATTGATGAGAGATTATGAAAATGAGATTTTATTTCACAGTAAAATTTTATATTTGGTTTTTTATGTTACAACATTACATTCATTCTCCGGGGTGAATGAACTCATTTCTTGATAGTAATATTATAAATTAGGAAATCCCACCCAATAATAATGAGAAAACCTCTTAGTGGGTGACACACTACACGGTTCCCTTAATTAGGATTAAATTTTATTTGGTTTTCATTTTTGAACAAAATTATTCACATGTCTGAGGAATAGTTTTATTCATGAATTATTAATTTTATTTGATTTTAATTTTTGAACAAAAATATTCACATGTTTGAGGAATAGTTTTATTCATCAATTATTAATTTTATTTAAAATTAAATAAATATTTAATCATTTGACTATGAGTAAAAATTAACAAATTTTTTTCGTATTTAAATAATATTTATTCAGCATAATTTAAAAAAAATATTTATTTATTAGTAAAATTTTTTAATTAATATTCATTCTTGTATTCTATAAAAGATAAGGAAGATAAGAATAAAAAGATATTCTCTTGTGATAAATACTAATTTTCATGTAGATATAATAGTATGTATAATTATACTAGTTAGTACTTTATATTAAATAATAATATTAGTTAGCTATATGTCCTAGGGTTTTCTATGTAATATTTTATTATTTAATGAATTTTATTTATTAAATAGAATTTTAATAGAAAAAATAAAATCTTTTAATATATTTTTATGCAAATTGATTAGGTTTAATAGAGAATTTTGAATCATTTTTCAGAATTTATTTCATCTTTCGATAACTGTTTCAATTTTTCTCTTAAGAAAAACAACCAAAAGGGATAATATTGAATGTCCAAAAAACATGAAGTGATCCCGATGAAAATAGATGATGATAGATCCTGAAGGAAAACACCCATTGTTCTATCAGTGTTTCTTAGAGTTCGAATATGAATTTTTGGCTCACCGCTACAAGGATTATACACAAAGTTTACACTAGTGAAATGATTATAATCTCAGAAACTATCTTTTGGAATATGAAATTCATCTTTGATGTTAGATCATATGACCTTGTAAACATTATTTACATATTATATAAATTTATATAAATTTAACGTGTATAGATCCTATTTAGGTGCCTATATATATAATGTTATATTCTCATTGGAAAAAAAATTAATGGCCAAATCATATTTGTCCCATGTGAATTGTAGGACATGGTTGAGTATGGAGTTTCATTATCTAGTACAATCTTTGTCCCTTATTTCAAAAACACAAAATTTATCCAAATTATAAATTTTTTGTTTTCTGGAATGGTTTATAAAATCTTGTTTTTGAATGATGTAATTGATATATAATATTTATTTTAAAAATTAATATTTCATATAAATAAACAAAATGTCTTATTTATAAAAAAAATGAATGAAAATGCATAAATTGTTACTTTTTATATATATATAAATCAATTCCATATAGATTATATGAATAGTCATCCCTAGAATTGTAAGATGATTATATTTCTAAAAAAATGTTTTTATAGAGGCATAGATCATGCAATATACATTAATGGAGTTTTGTGGTTTTGTAAATCAAAATTTCCTTTTATGGCATATATCTATTTCTGTGACATTATTTAACTTTCAATTTAATTCATATAATTCTTAGACAAGTAAATTATATATATGAAAATACTTATATATTAATATATATATTTGGATTTTAGTATTTTTATCTCCCCATATTTCATATTTTTTATTTGTGAATATCTACTTCAACTATGGTAGTGGAAAATTGAAGGAAATATATCACCATAATTGATTTTATTTGACCATCAGTGAAATTTTAAATCTTTCAGTGATCAAGGTTTACTCATTAGTCCATGTTTCATACCATCATATTTGTTTATACGAAAATATTGTGGGGCATCACACACACCATAACATGCTAAAAATTAATGAAAAATGTATATCCATCTAGAATTGTCGAATATCCTAAATGATACATAATTATGCACTATCACATACATCCATCATCAATTATCAAATAATCCATTATCAGTGAATTATTTATCCATCCTTTTCCAAACATTCTAAAAATAACATTGACACAAATCAATTTGAATGGTTGGTGTGAGAATATCTTCGAATGATTTCCCAAAATTAATCCAATGCATTCCTCAGTATGATTAAAAAGAAAAAATTTAAAAAATTCACATTGAAAAAATATGAAATAAATTTTTCGAAATTATCTCAATAATATTTTTATATAAAACTGATGAATCATATGAAATAATTTAAAATCTATATAATTCACCCATAAATATATAAAAAATGTTAGTTATGATGCTTATTAGAATAATGATAAAAATAGTTAATTTTGGAAATGCGACCTCTATATGATCAGATCATCACCAAGCATGAATTTTCATTAAACCCAATATTCTAAAATTATTTTCATTCTCGATCTATAATACCAACATAAGATACCCATAAAAAATATTCACTTTTCAATGAATCCTTTTCATTTATTATATCTAAATTAAAATTACATCAATTAAAACCATTTTTATTCAATTATTTATTTCCATTTATATCCAAAAAATACTTGTTACTCTAGTATAATTAATGAAAACATATTCAATTTTATCAATTAAGCCAAATATTACTTTTCATGAAAAATTATTATTATTTCCATATATAAAGTTCTATGATTTAGAAAACCAAACTTTTTAAATGTAATAAATTCCATAACATTAATATTTCATTCAATAAATATTAATAATAATTTATTATATTAATTCTATTTAAATTATTTATTTGTAATTTTATAAATAAAATTATATAATTTATTATAAAATCAAAAAGTAGAATATAAATTATAACCAATAATGGAGTGATTATGTGTCACCTAACCCACATGTGCTCATTGAAGTTTCTATATGTTAACCAATTTATATTTATTTTAAGGTGATTCTAAAATTAATATTATAATAATAATTATATAAATTAATAATTTTTAATAAATTACTGAATCTACCACTTCAAATTTATTCAAATAGTATATGCATACTCAACATAGCCCCCAATAAAATTCAATATGATTTGGGAAAAAATGGATTTTCTTCATGTCACACATAGGTAAGAGTACACAACCTATACATATTAGAATTCCCGCTTTGACATTTAGAACTATCCTATGTAACTAAATATTTTATTGTAATTAATATAGAAGACTTGGTTGTTATGCATAAAGGAAATGTAGTAACCTGCATAATAGTTCATCTAACAATGTACAAAATTTCATGAAACAATATTTATAATATAAAAATATGAATAATTAAAAATAATAATTATATAGTCTATGAGTGTTAGAACTCTAAATAAATAATTCAAATACTTTTTTTGAAATAATCATAATATATTCCATTATAATATTACTTATTGATATCCTCTAGTATGTTTATGTTCAAACAAACTACAATTTTTGGACAAAAATATAATAATTAAAGAATATTATATAATTAATCACATATATTCTTATCAAAAAAATTACTCTTTCCCTATAACATAAATCCTCTAATTCCACATGATTAACAATTATAATATCCAATTAAATATTTTAAATTTATATAAATCAATTAATTCCCCAAGTCCTATAAACTCAAAAAAATAATTAATCTTCAAAAAATAAAATAATAAAACATAATTTAATTGTAGAAATTTAATAAAATGTTAATATTAAATTATCTATAATTAATTAAATCAAAAATATCACCATAATAAATTAAATCTCGCAAAAAATAATGAGTTAAAATTCTCCTTACTATATAAATTTTCAACCTTAAAATTTTAATAAACCAACCCCAACACATATTGATCAGAACATTTCCACTATTTTTGGAAATCCTATTCCTTTGTTCCCTTTTAATAATAAACATGTTCCCACAAAAAACTATATAAATTATTTTTATCTCAATTTAATATCATTTATTTGAATAATTTTAAAAAAAAATTAAACAATTGTAATGTATTTCTCTATGTAAATATATTTCAGATGATGGATATGTGATGGGTTTGATTGGTTCACACATAACTAAAAGAAATATAATACTTCATGCATGATATTATAAATTTTTCAAATATATAATATATATTTTATATATCTAATTAATAAAATAATTTAAATTTTCATGATATATAATGTTTTATTATCTTATTTCTTCATATGTTATTGATGTTGCAGTTGTATAGACACTTACAAAAAAACTTCACTCAATCTTCAACCATATTTTGTTATCATAGACTATTATCATAATACCTTCACTAAGTCTTATTTATCATTAATATCTTCTCAATTTGATTAATATTATCTACCATATATTTTATAAAGAGAGGTTCTAAAATGTATCTCTATACAACTTCATCTCAATATAATGGTCATCAATATGGCCTCTCATTCACTGCATAAAATGGACCTGTACATATTCTTATTAGATATTTATAGGTGTTGTAAAATTCCTCCAAAGGGATATGATACAAATAAAATAAAATACCAATTATTTTCTCCATAATGTCTTATATTTATATTCCACAAATTTAAACCAATATTGATATGGATAATAAGATATACATATCATCATTTTGTATAACATACATTCAAAAACACTTTCAAAAAATTAATTTTCATCCATTGATCCCTATTCAAAATCATTAATAGTTTTACATCATATTAAATAAATACATTATTTAAATAACCTTCCCAATAATTCTAAAAAATTTATTTAATTGGAATGGTTTGGATGAATTTGGTTTTTCATTCATTAGACCCCCTTATTTTGACATGTTTCAATGATGTCCATAGATTATTAATTCTGTAATAGTTCCTGAATTTCTCTCAATTTCAAATAATTTCATTATAGGATGAAAAATATTCATAGGTAATTGATTATTAACCTTATCTTATTAGAAAATAATATACTGAGATATAAAATAATGAAATGCTATCCGTACTCATACCCACAAAAATATTAAATTATTATCATGACACTTATTTCATGTGCCCTATTTATCGTCTAAAAAATTGAAGAAGTATTTCAATATAATATTTTAAAAACAATTTGAAAAATTATCATATCCTTCATTAGGATATGTTAATATCATTACAGGGACCTCTATAAATTGATTTCTCATTATTTTTGATATAACCAATATTAAAAAATTTATAATCCTTTGTTTTTAAAATACAAACATGATACAAATAAGAAAAGTGATACAAATATAATATAATTTCAAACACTCATCCTTTTCATGGTACATATATTTAAATTATTTTATTAAGATAATCACCTAATCATTCATTCTATGTTATTTCCAATTAATGATATTTTCGTCAATCCATCCATTATTTAATTATAAATACATACTGAATAAGAAAATTAAATCGAAAAGGTCCTTTAAGAATCAACCATTATTTTTGGACTCCATAATAGACAACACGGACGGAAATTGTTCTTCATATTTCTGTTATATGAATTTTTAATAATGTTATCAAAAAAATGTAATCAATCTATCTCTCTAAGTCATGAACAACTATTGAAATCTCTATTTCCATCATTTAGTAGTACATCTCGTGAGTTTTTTTTGAACGTTATACCTCCCCATTCGACCATTACATGAGAACCAAATTTGGATCATACCCAAATTCATTATATTATAATAAGTAACTTTTAATCATGTTTAATAGAGTCAATATTTGATAAAATTCAATCCATCTATTTCTCTCATCAAAATCCCTTTTTAAATTTATGGACCTGTCATATTTCAATTCAATTTATGTAATTTTTAACCCAATTGATCCCATATATGATAATTTATAAGAAGAATATATTATATTGATATAACCTATGAATTTATGTCTCAAACTAATTCATGGACGACCACAATGACATCACATCAAATGATTTTTTTAGCAAACAAAAACACCAATCATGATGATAAAATACAACATGAACTATACTTTTTAAATTAAATATTCATATTTTATGATCATAAAAAAAATATTTTTATCATAAATATTACGAAATAACCAGCAAATTCTTTTTTTTTCTCATTTTCACCACTATAAAGAGTTATATCATCCACGAAAAATTCTTCATATATGTTAATTTTTTTGTGGGGTATGTTATACATCGATAATAACGGTAAGATTATTAATAACTGAAATTCAATCACTGAAAATTGATAATTATAAAACATTTTCCTAAAATATATATTTATAATTTTCCAACCTTCAAAAAAATTATCATTAGCCCAAGTATAATTCTATTATAAAACTCAATTTATTATATTTTCATATATCAAATAAATTTTAAATTAATTAGAATTTGAAATTTTTTCCTCTATCCTATTTCATATTAATATATTCAATTAAATATCTTCATCTAACATCTCCATTCATCAAAATTATAATTGATATCTCAAAATGGTGATAGGGAATTTTGGATGAATCAATGTCCCACCAAATCATCAATATGAATCTTTAAATATTTTATATCTAAAAGTACCATTCGATACAATGAATCAAATATTTTAAATTTTTTAAATGTTTATCTATTCAAATATTTATGAATATATTTTTTGAAAATAACAAAAACTAATTTGGAATTATAAACATAATATATTACCCTATAAATATAAATGGATGTTTACATATTCATACTAATAATCCATAAATATATGAATGTTATCATCATGTTATAGCTCCATGCCCTCAAATAAAAGGAACTAATTAACCAATTGGAATATTACAATTTCATATTAAATAGTTACCACTAATTAATGTTGATGTAAACCATTTATTGAAATAGTAGTCAGTATGATCCTAAAAATAAATCTCTTATCCATTACACTTATGAGATCATATAAAATGAAATAGTATATAAAATATCAAAAATTTTAATTCATCATAATTAGGCCCACTATATTAAATTACCAGATGGTGGGGGGGAGGGTGGAGGGAGGGGAGGGGGTGTTAATAGAGGTATGATAGATTAATAATAATAACCCTTCGGATATTATTTACTTATTAACCAATACACTCTTATATCCTTCTTCTATAACAATGTTTGAACATAAATGGAATCATAGATGGTACATGATGAGTTTATATCATTCACCATCAGTTGGAAACATCCATGGAGTATACAACTACAATGTGATGATGTACCAAATCAACTAAAGATCAGTTCCAATTACATAGTTCATGCTATATCACTTCTATGCATAGGATCAACACCGTTAATAGATTTTGGGTCATATCACTATATTCACATGGGTCACTCCTTATATTATATTATCTAGAACAGTTCATGTGGATATTATCAGTGTATTACTCTTAACATGTTCACTTATCTTAGAATGAATCCACTCACAAATGATAGTGTTTTAGGTATATTCATTAAGAATAATGAATAAATTAATAGTTTCAGATGGATGTTGTGTTGTAGTAAA
Source organism: Viscum album (assembly GCA_963277665.1). Lineage (NCBI taxonomy): Eukaryota > Viridiplantae > Streptophyta > Magnoliopsida > Santalales > Viscaceae > Viscum > Viscum album. The sequence goes on along the minus strand of OY728164.1, from coordinate 836,872,078 downwards.
AATTTCATACAATGGATAAATACCATGTGACCATAGTAATAAAGAGAATCTTCAATTGTTTTAAAATTATTGGTGTAGTGTGTTCATCATTTATGAAATTTTGTTAAAAACCCCTCTTATGCACAACACCCTTCTAATGTGATACTCCCTTATCATGAAATTATTATACTATTCAGATCCTTTAATTACATTTATATTTGATCATATGAAATAAGGGTGTATCCTCTCATTTATAGTCACTATTTACCGTGTTCAGGTGATTTTAACGCAATGACCCTCGTCCGCTCAAAATTACACAGCGCCTGGAAAACAAGATTTGACATCACATTATGTGTGTAATCCTATTCAAACAAACAAATATTTTATGGAAAGTTCAATATTTTTCACACTTTATTCCCTTTCCATATTTAGATGTGGTGATTTAAAAACATTCCTTGTATAAACAATTTCAAACAACCTATAATATTCTTTATAACATAATTTTTTCAAAAACACCTTTTTCCATTCTACAAATTTCAAGTAAAAAAGTTGCAAAACACTAGGAAACACCATCACCAAGTATATGATATTTTATTACCCCCTCCAGAACATCAAATACATTTTCTTTGATAATTTCCAACATCGATTTTCAACATTTTCCCTAGATGTCCACAATAAAACATGGAAACCCCATTTGTCAACAAACACTAACAACCCAAAAATATAAAAATATTACCTTAATGGATTATTTCCAATAATAATTATGAATATTTAACAATAAAGGCACTTCAATAATTATTATACATTTACCATTACATATAATTCATTATTAAATAAATAAGTAATCAAATAGACAACAATATTCAACTGATATAACACATGTCTATATATGTATAAATAGTAAGATCATATATCAAATATAAAAAATATAATAACATATTTATTATATAATGTACCATTTATTATCATATTTTATTCTTCTATCATTTGATGAACATTCTCTATATTATAAAATTTCACCTAATTCTATGAAATTTATCCATATAAAGAGTTTCCACAAGTCCTCACCTAAGGGCTTACCCAAAAATTCATCAAATATATTGTTGAAATACAAAATTTATATGAATAAATATAAGAATAACAAAACAATTACAAAGAAATATAATTATAATACTATATTAACTATCGATTTCTTCAACATCGGTGACATGTTTAAAATTAATTTTGATAATATCACGTCAAATATGATTTTTTTTAAAACTGAAAATAGTCAATCTATCATTTCCCATTTCATGATTCTAAGGTTAGTCACCAATGTTGTATCCTTATGTGTCATATCATTGAGATACATCATTCACCACAAACATTATACTCAGTTCTACATTCATATAAATAATTACACAAAAAATAAAGGAAACCAAATGATTTATTAAAATATTTCTATTGAATCTTATATTAATTACACATCAAAATATTCTTGAATCATAGGTATTTTTACTCTTGAATAGTATATATTGATTCATTTCCAATGATCAAAATTGATTCAATCCACCAAATTAAAGAATCACATTGAATATTGAATTAATGTCTATAATAATATTTTTCATGTTACAAATACCAATTATCTCACAATTTCTCTTCCTAATTACATTTGTAAAATTTTCCAAGACAAAAAGAATCCAATAATATATAAAAAAATTCCAATCTACACATTTCTTATGATTTATAAAATCTATAATAAATTAATCTATTCAAAATTTATATGTCTATGTTAACCATTTAGAAACTTATAACTTCTAATTTCATGTAACGTATTCCAAATAAAAATAAATATATTATTTCTATACATTAAAATATTTTCAAAATCATTTTATACCACTAAAATTAAAACTAGTAGGTACATATACCATTACAAAAAATCCAATATTCTTAAATATAATTTATATACACTTCTAATAATATTAATTAATACACTAGAAAAATGAACCCATTATTTTGAGAGACACCTACATGATGCAACATCCTATAAGAGTACTTAATGTAATTTTCAATTCCAAAATTCCATGGAATTATATTTCGTATGTCAAAAATATTGATATGTATTATCATGTATAACTTATGAGTTATTTTCATTATAATATTCATTATTAATATGAATTCCATGAATAATAAATAATCTATAATAATATTTCATTTCATTATGACATTCCATAGGGACCTAAATCCCAAACCATGAACTTGAGTTACAATGAAAAATAATTTCTGCAAACACATAATGAAATAATCATGTAATGGTGAGTAACACATTACTATGTAGTTTTTCTATAAATAACTGCCAAGACTACTCCTATATTACTACCTCTGAAAATTTTTTCTATATAGATTTAGAATAAAAAAATTCATTATAAAATAATAAAATTATATTTCTTAAAACCCAATTCATTATATGAAAAAAATACACTTCCAAAACAACTCTTAGATAAGTTGTTTTTCCTACTTCAATTAATAGAATCATGTATTATCTTAAAAAATATTATAATATTGATATGATCAAAACATTTTTTCACATATATCAACATACATTTTTATAATTCATGATTAATGTACCTGCCAATTCTTATTTCAATCATACCATTATCAAACATACCATTATCCAATAGTATAATTTATTTCTATAAATTGATATATTCTAAATTTTTGTAGAATAAAATTATTTTATAAGGATATTTTAATTCTCAGATATTATTGAGACCCAACCCTAGAAACCATAGAGGCAATTTCATTCTAACATTACACTGGCTTGATCACTATGAATAAAATTCAAAAGGATCAAAGAGATTAGTAGTTTTGGTAAACTAGATATATATGACATGTAATACACATTAATACCCTAAATAAAGAATATTTTTAATTTATTTAGAGGATAATAACAATATTCCATAGAGAGTATCCTTTCATATCATTCATAATACACTTTATAGAATCCTGGGTAAACAAAAATAATAAGGTTGAGCTCAGAATATCTGTAAGGGTCATGAATAAAGAAAGAAATAATGAGTCATTTCAAATAGTCATTATGGGAAGGTAGTAAATGAACACACATGTAATGTAATCTATAAAATTATAAGGAATTGATGATATAACCTGCCTTGGTAAATAAATAAAAAAACATGCAACATAACATCACTGTATATTGAATAATCAATATGGAATGGAAAATAACGTAAAAAATGACAATAAATCAATAAAATTATAATAAAATTGATCCATATACATGTCAACACAAATTCACATGGATAAATAATAATATAATCTAAATGGGGGAAATTGTTAATTATTGGAGGGAATGTTTACTCAGTAAATGGAACCATTATAGTAAATGAATTTTATAAGAAGAATTAGAATATTTTTTAAAACAAAATCTAAAGATAGAAAAATGTTTTATCCCATATGAATATTGATGCTTAGAACAATTATCTAGAGTTGGGCGGCACCCATGTCATACCTAACTAAATCATTCATCATATATTGAATAATTGATTTAGAAATTTCCATTATCAAATATATGTATTGAGTAAAAGATATAAATTTATCAAATACATAACAGTTAATAAAACATTTTCACATTCATATTTTAAGTAAAAATTTAATATGTTTTCGGTAAAAAGAATATCCCCCATAAATTATATGGATATTTAGGGAAAACATTTTTTTCAATGGTCACTTGAGATTGAATATTTTACGGGAAAAAAGGTATATATGAATTGAATATCAATAATATACATGGCCAAAACAAACAGAAAACCCAAATAAAAATGATCAGTATGATATCAATACAAACATATTCCATGTAAGGTGAGTATAAAGTGTTATTGTGGTTGATGAATAAAAATACAACAGAAATATATTTAAAAAAAATATTGAGGAAAATATCATTTTCATTTTGAAAAAAATTTTGAAAATAATTTTCATCAAAAATATAATTCGAAAAACATTTCTTTAGAAAACAACCTTTTAAACCTGAAATGGAATATTCAAATAAATTGAATTAGGTAAATCTATACATGTCGTACATGGTAAACACTATATCCCTTTTCGATCGTTAAGGGTTAGGAATATTCCTTCCTAAAAAAGAAACAAGATAATTCATACGATAAGTTTTATATAAGAAAAAAATGGTAAAACTAAAATTATTAAAGCATTTTTTTGAAATGAAATTTATCTTTGATAATTTATTTAGAAAATTGTGTTTTTTGACGAATGAAGCATCACCGACTAAAGAATTATGTGAAGTATGGTTTCATAAAAAATGTTTCTAAAAAATTTTAAATACCAATGAAAATATAAATAGTTATATTACATGTATGTGTCCATAAATAATTATATTATATAATATTTAACGGATTTATCAAAAAATGATTCAATAATTTTTTTATGGAAATTTGTGATAAAATAATCCCGAAAAAATTATATTTTGATGTAATCCATTAAAAAGGATATTACATTGATGTAAGAATTAATTAATGAATAGAATATGTGTTTCAAATGTAAATACTCATAAAAAATGAAATTAATCTTTATATTATAAATAGTGATTATTTAAATATTCATAGAATACTAATTATAAGGACGATGTCAAATGTCCCATAGAAAAAGAATCGATTCATTCAATTCTTTACCACCTTGTTAATTTTAACATGAATCCCATCAGATGATATAATTAAAATTTAAACTCAATATTACATGAATATAATACAATTCTTCTAATAATATATCAAAATGGGTAGTAGATACCCCCACAAGAAATAATTAATTATTGAATATGACATTTATCTCTCAAATGTAAAAAGTGAGATGTAAATCCCTAAAGATGGGTTTCATTTTTTGGGTGAAAATCATTTAAAATTATTTTTAATGGGTTTAAACACCTCAATATCTTATACGAGTATAATATTTGTACTAATAATATCATATATTATATTTATATAATATCTTATTACCCATTTGATAAAAACCATTCATTATTTTAAATATTTCAGGTGTTATTAAACTAGTTTTTCATCTATGTGTTGACTTATTAAATATTATTACCATTAAATAGATCATTATATTTTTATATCCATAATTTAATCCATCATTTTATTATAATATACTTTAAATATAAATGTATACAAAATTATCGATAATACATTAAGATAGAAAATGATATACACCGTTCAAAGATACAGTAGGTCGTACGTACACAGTAATACTCTTTCAATTTATTTTTAGTATTAAAAAGAATGATAAGTAAATGATAAATATGTATATTGTATTTCATGTATCAAATCTATTCCATATATGTCACATATTTTTATGAAATCAATTCTTTATATATATGATGTATAGCATGATCAATTCACATTACTTTGAGGATGTGGTAGTCCACACATCCACAAATTATGTTATTGTATTACAAAAAATGAAAAGTATAAGTGAATGTGTTATATAAATCTTAAAAAGGAATAAATACAATATAACTATCAAATATAAAATAATTTCCATCATAATACCCATCCATGGAAGGTGGTACTGGGAAAAAAACGACTTCATTTTGTGAGGTTGTAAATCGCCATACACATAAACTATAGGATTTTTACACAATAGATGAAATTGTTTGTAAGAGTTGTTCATACCATTATAATTAAATAATTATTAGGTCCATGATGATTATGAAGAATATCATTTTCAGGTGTTGGCTTTGTTTTGTCAATAACGTTTCAGAAGAAAGGAAATCATTTAAATTGGTTTAAGTGGATGATGGATGATTGGGAAGTTACAATACTTCCCATGGTAACTAATAAGATGCTTTGTTGATTAGTATTTCATAGATATCATATGTGTGGAGAAGTTCTGATGAATGTATTATGATATATAGGGGGAGTAAAGAAGTATTTTTCACAAAAGAATGAATATGGAGCGTACAGTAGGGCAGAAGTAAATTTTAACGTCACCATTTTTTATGTCGGTTATATATATTCGACATGAAAATCTGTGATACTTGGTTCTTTAGGTCGGTTATTTTATAACAGACCAAAACAATATGGATAGTAAATTTTTTACGTCAGTTATTTTAATAATCGACATCAAAAATTCTGCCCGTTCATTTTATACATCGATTATTTTATAACTGATGGAAAAAACCAAAGCGCCGCATTTTTTAGGTTAGTTATGAGATAACAGACGTAAAAAAAGAGGTATATATGAATTTTATACGTCGATTATAAAATAACCGACGTAAAAAAGGCGGGATCGGAGGCCTTTTTAACGTTGGTTATCAAATAACGGACGTAAAAACCCTACCCTCTGAATTTTTCATGTCGGTTATATTATAACCGATGTAAAAAACCAACACCCCGGAAGTTTTTAAATCAGTTAGAAAATAAAAGATGTAAAATCTGGGGATTGTGATTTGTTTTTTACATCGGTTATATAATAACTGAAGTAAAAACCCAACAACCAACTTTTTTTTACATCAGTTATAAAATAACCATTGTAAAAACTTAATTATCTAATACATTTATAACATTGGGTATTATAATAACTGACATTATAAATGTAATAAAAATAGTTTATTACGCAATTATTAAATAACCGATGTTATAAAACATTTAAAAAATTTACACGCCCCGTGGATTTTCATTTATGATTTTTTGATCGACAGACCAAAGACTCATCTCTCTCATGTGGAAAACCCTAATTGACTCTTCGATCACATTTCGTTAAACTTTTTTTTCCATCATCCTTTATCAGATTTACTCCCCCCATATCTATCATCTCCACTCGCTACACTCAGTTAAGCCCCCCATGACATAATTTTGTTCGTTATTTTTCTCGGATAGTATATATTTAGATTTTGTGATTTTTTTGTATAAACTAGGTAAGATTTTTCGATTTCAAACTGTCTTACCTCGTTTTTACATCATCATCTTATTTATTATAACCATATCTATTAGATCGACTCCTAATATTCACGTAATCCTCATCTACTTCTATTTCATTTGTTTTTGTTTCACGGATGCCCGACATTGATGGTAATTTTTGTTGTCATAGACAACTACTAATCTCATTCACCTATATTACTGCAATTTATATATTAATAATTGTGATACTCCCATTTTGTGTACCAGTGTGATTTATTTTATAAGTATATATATTTTTTCATGGTGGAATGTTTTTTGTATCCTTGGTTGTTTCTATTTTGTGTATCACAATTGTAGTTCCATTATCAATTTACATTGCTTATTTTAGTGGACTAGTATAAGTCATTAGATGCTATTAAAACCCGATTCATTGCACAATAGATAATTTTAGACTAGTAGGAGATACATTTCATGGTTATCATTTTGAATAATGGCATGATACCAAAACTAGTAGCATGAGGTTGAAATCCTTAAATATTCCAAAACTAGTAACTTGAGGTTAAAATCCAATGGTTCTGGGGGTGTCAAGAGGGCCGGTGGTTGTCCAAGGGGTTGGGGATTTCCAGAGGGTTGGGGGCTATCCAGGGTTTCCATGGAGGTGGGGGGGCAGTCTAGGGGTGTGTGTGTGTGTGGGGCGGGGGGGGGGGGGGGGTTGTCCAAGGGGGTGGGGGATGTCCTAGGGGGGCTGTACAAGGGGTGGGTGCCTGTCCAGAGGGTTTGGGGGGGTTTTCGGGTGTGGGGGTTGTCCATAGGGTTGGGGGTCTCTAGGGGTGTCCAAGGGGGTATGGGGTTGGGGGTGGTGTGTTGGATGGGTGGGGGTGCTGTCTAGAGGGGTGGGGGTTGTCCACGGGGTGGGGGGCTGTCCAGAAGAGTGGGGGGATATCCAAGGAGAAGGTGGTGTCTGTTGGGTGTCCAAGGGGGTGGGGGTTGTGTTCAGAGGGTTTGGGGGGCTGTCCAGAGGGTTAGGGGTGTCCAGAGTGTCCATGAAGGTGTTGGGTGGGGGGGGGTCCAAGGGGGTGGGGTGTCAAAGGTGATGTGGGGGGGGGGGGATTTCTAAAGGGGTGGGTGGTGGGAGTACTATCCATTGAGGTGGGGGCCTATCCAGTGGGTTTGGGGGGTTTTCCGAGGGTTGGGGATATCTAGAGGGTTGGGGGTTGTCCAAGGGGTGTTCAAGGGGGTAGGGGTGGGGGTGTTGTCCAGGATGGGTGGGGTGCTTTATTGATGGGTGGGGCTATCCAGGTGGTGGGGGATGTTCAGAGGGTCGGGGGTTGTACATATGGTTGGGGGTTGTCCAGGGGGTGTCCAAGGGGGTGGGGGTGGGGGTGGTGTCCAGGAGTGGTGGGGGGTCCTGTCTAGAGTGGTGGAGGGTTCTGTCTAGATGGGTGGGGGGCTATCCAGGGGGTGGGGTCTGTACAGAGGGGTGGGGGCTGTCCCGAGGGGGGGGGTTTCCAATTGGATGGTGGTGTCTAGGGGGTGTCCAATGGGGTGGGGGTGGTGTTCATAGGGTTCGGGGGGCTGTACAGAGGTTTGGGGTGTTTATGGTGTCCATGGAGGTGGGGGGGGAATTCCAGGGGTGTGTGTTGGGGAGGGGGGTTCCAATGGGGTGGGGGTGTCTTAGGGGGTTGGGTGATTTCCAAGGGGGTGGGGGAATTTCTAGATGGTTTTGGGGTTGTTCGGGGGTGGTGGTTGTCCAGAGGATTGGGTGGTTTCCATGGGGTTGTCCAAGGGGGTGGGAGGTGGTTTGTGGTGTCCAAGAGGGGTGGGGGTATCCAGGAGGGGTGGGGGGCAGTCCAAGGGTATGGTGGAGTCCAGAGGGTGTCTAAGGGGGTGGGGGTGGTGTCCAGGGGTTGGGGGGGGCTGTCCAAGGGGGTGGTGGTGCCCAGGGGGTGTCCAAGGGGGTGGGGGATAAGTGTCAGTTGGGATTGACTACTGCATCGTGGATTGTGAGATTATGACATGATGATTTTATTGTTTCATGGATATTAGTGTTGCAATATTATTCTTTTTGGTTATATATATTTTGACCAGTCATTGACTATGAGAAAATTATCGGTTATGGGGGAGACCATGTTGTGGTTTTCAAATATGTGTAGTTATCCTGACCCCATTGTGCCGTGATGATTGGCTTTAAATTGTGATTTTCTCCATTTGAGTTTTTATTTTAAATTTGATTTGATTCTCTGGTTTACTCCATTTTCTCTAATTTTCTATCATCCATTGGAGGCCATATGGGTTTCTTTGATTTAATGGAATTTAAAACTGATATATCTAACTATATTTTCTTTTTAAAATCATATTCAAAAATATTTCTTTAAATATGCATAGATTTTTTTTATATTTCAAAATTTTTTTACATTAAAATTATAATTTTTTTCATGTAAACATATATTTAACTTATCTTAAAAATATGTACAATTTTGATGTTTGTTATAGGTAATAATGAGTCTAAATTAGATTACGGCACATCTAATAAGAAATGAATATGAGGAACGTGTTGATTCCTTTTTGGAATTTTTTAAATGAAATGTTCATAGTAGTGACATTTTTATTGTCCATGCCTGAAATGTTTGAATATGAAGAAGTTGAAAAGTATAGAGATAAAATATCATTCGATTTCTCATGGGTTTAATTCGAGTTACAGCCCTTGGATTTGGCATGGTGAAACTGGAAATAATATCACTGATGATGTTGATTCGCAAAATGGTAACTATGATGGAATTGAATAAATGATTCACGATATTGCAGCAGAACAAATTGATATAGAACCGACAGTTGCGTGTCTATATGGTGATGATGAAAAACCATTATATCCTGGTTTTACAGATATTACGGTTTTTTCGGCGGTGTTAATATTGATTAACCTAAAAGAAAAACATGGATAGAGTGATAGATGTTTTACAGTGGTGCTACAGTTGATGAAAGATATTCTTCCAAAAGATAACAATCTTCGAGATTCACAATATAAGGACAAGAAAATATTGTGCTCGATGGTATTGGGATATAAGAAAATACATGCCTGTCCCAATGACTGTATTTTATATAGGAAAAAATATGAATTTCTTCCAGAGTGTCCTAAATGAGGGACATCACGGTATAAGGTGAAAGAAAAATCACAGTCTGATGTAGAGATTACAAATATCCCTTCAAAGGTAGTTTGTTATCTACCTATAATTAATCATTTAAAACATTTATTTGCTAATTCACATGATTTAAAAAGGTTAAGATAGCATGCAGATGAGTGGTTATGTGATGGAAAAATACATAATCCAGATGATTTTCCACAATGGAAGAAAATTGATGAGTCGTATTCTATATATGGAAATGAAATTAGAAATCTCATACTAGTGTTGTGCACAGATGGAATGAATCCATACAAAAACACCAGTATCACACATAGTTCATGGCCTGTTTTATTGGTAATTTATAACTTCTCTCTGGAAGTTTGTATAAAGCGAAAATATTTCATGTTGAGTATAATTATATATGGTCTGCAGCAACCCGGCAATGATATTGACGTTTACTTGTCACCGTTGATTGATGATTTAAAACATTTATGGGCTGATGGTATTAGGGTGTATGATTCTTATAAAACAGAATATTTTCAACTACATGCAGTGCTTTTGTTCACTATAAATGACTTCCCAGCATATGGAAATTTTTCTCGATACAGTGTTAAAGGGCATAAAGCATGTCCAATTTGCGAACAACATATGTCATATTATCAATTGCATCATTGGAGGAAAACATTGTACATGGTACATCGAAATTTTTGGCCTATGTATCACCCTTATAGAAGACTAAAAAATAATTCAATGGCTCATAAGAATTTGATATTGCTCCAAAACCATTATCCCCTAATCTTTATTTTGAGAGTGTGAAAACCCTTTATGTGACATTAAGAAAGACACAGAAATATGGTAATGATGGACATATATGGAAGAAAAGGTCAATATATTTTGACCTAACATATTGGAGATATCATGATGTTAAACATAATATTGATGTCATGCATGTGGAGAAGATTATCTAGGATTGTTTGATTGGAACATTATTAGATATTAATGTAAAGACAAAATATGCATATAATGCAATATTAGACATAATATTAATGGGAATACGTTTGGAGTTAGCTCCCACTCTTAAAAAAAGATGATCATTTCTTCCCCAGGAATGACATACATTATCGAAGACAGAGAAAATTAGCATTGGTAAGTGTCTTCAGGATATCAAAGTCCCTCAAGGGTATTCTTCAAATGTAAGGAATTTTGTCTCCATGAGGGACTTGAAGTTGATAGGTATGAAATCACATGATTGTCACGTCATGATACAAATGATTCTACCAGTTGCATTGCTTGGAATATTACCCATCCATTTTAGAAAGACTATATTGAGGTTGTGTTATTTTTTCAATTCAATTTGTAATAAGGATATTGATGTGAATGCTTTGAGCATTTTGGAAAAGGATGAAATTATTTTACATTGTTAATTGGAAATTTATTTTCCACAAAAATTATTTTGACATAATGGTGAATTTAATGATTCATATGGTTCGAGAAAAAAAGCTTTGTGGACCTGTATATCATTGTTGGATATATCATTTTGAAAGGTATATGAAAATATTGAAGGGGTATGTTAAGAATCCATATCGACCAGAAGCCTCTATTAATGAGAAGTATATTTCTGAGGAGGTTACAGAGTTTTGTACGAGCTACTTGGCTACGACATAACACAGAGGTTTGCCTCCATCTCGTCATGAATGAGTTAAAAATGTGGTAAAGGAGATTCATTTCTTGAAAGTCAAATCATTTTTAGTTGAATAGATGAAGAAGTAAGAATCATACATCTTGAATAACATAGTTTATTCTCAACTGTATATCACATTGCATATTAATGAGTTGAAACAATGTCATCCAAAGAAGAACGAAATGTGTATTTTCAATGACCACAAATTTATTTTTGAAATGGTTTAAAAAGTCATTTCTTGGTAGATTAGACGTGTCAGAGTCATTAAAATGGACAGTGGGTGGTCCATGTTTAAATGTGATAACATGGTCCGGTTATGACATTAATGGCTATACATTTCATACAAAAGCTCAGGACAATAGAAGCTTAGTTGAAAATAGTGGTGTATTGGTGTTTGCAAAAGAAATGCATTTTTCGAGTGCTAAGGACAAAAACCCAATTTATGCATCAAGTGCATATTATGGAGTGATTTAAGACATATGGGAGGTTGATTACTTTAAAATTAATGATCATGTTTTTAATTTTAAATTTTTTATCGGTAACAATAGTTTTAGACATGATGAATTAGGAATCATACATGTTAATTTGAATAGATTGGAAGACTCATATGATTCATTTATAGTGGAAAAACATGAAAAACAAATTTTCTATGTAGTAGATCAATCAGATATGTAGTGGGTTGTTGTTTTACAAAGGAAAAAACAATATGTTGGTGATGATGAAGTTGATGATGATGTTGATTTATGTGAGATCCCTACTTCCATGGAAATATTAATAGAACATAATGATGATCATGTTGAAGACATGGTTTGCGCCATAAGGAACGATCATGATGAAGGAATTTGGGAAAACAATCCATTTGTACATTCCTAAAATTTCAGGTAACATATGTTTATTTCTTTATTACATTTATTTATTTCATAAAATGTTTGATATTGTATGTTTTTTATTTATTAAAACATGTATTAAAACAAAATAATTACAGGTTTTTGTTAGTTTAGTTTACTTTAACATGTTTACCATTACATGAATAGTATATCTATTATTTTTGTTAAGTGAAAATTACATTACCATGTTTTCCAGGTTTTCTAGTTTTACCATGTTTACCATGTTTACCATCATTACCATCTTTCCCATCTTTACCATTGTTTAACATTCATACAATATTAACAATGTTTACTATTACATAACTTAGTACAATTTTCTATTTTTTGATTACAGTAGTATTAAAATATATTAATTTGTATATTTGTGAACTAATTTTTGTTTTTTTGTTTTGAAGGATAACAAAAGATCATTTAGTTGATCACCCACATGATTCTGGAAATGAGAATATTAGTCATACCTCTGGGGTGGAACATTCACATGATCCTCTTGATGTTCCCAAATCTTCCTCATGTGCACCTATTATGACAAATAGTTCAACAGTTGGTAAACGTGGGTGAAAATGTTTACCAAAATTATCACCTGATTGTATTCATGATCAAAGGATACTCATTGTGTTTGATGATGATGATATTACTAGAGGTCCAAATACAAAATATTTAATGTGTTTTGTATCAACTCAGGATAAGAGCAAAATAAGCATTTTGTATGATGACTGGAGAAGTGTGGATAATGTGATAATCTCTCAATTGTGGGAGATGATTTTGGTAAGATCTTTTTCCATTGTTTTACTATTATTTAAATGTTTCTACTATATATAATATGTTTATCATATTATTCATCAGATGAAATTTGATATTCCTGACAATAGAGTGGCCAGGAAGAAATTCGTATCGATGGTTTCTTGGAGATGGAGGGATTTCAAATCAACCCTCTCATAGGATTTCATTTTTGGTCATAGGAGTCATGACAATCCATGTAGTATATATCCTTTTATATATGAAGAAACATAGAGACAGTTTGTTGAAATAACAAGAAAAGAGTCATTTTTTGTCAGGGCAATGTAAACATTTATACGTTTTCTTATATAATTGTTCTTATTAATGTTTTGTTAATGATTTCTTATTCTTAATTTACAAAAAAAGGAAATCTCATCAGAAGATCCAATCTAAAAATGTATACCCTCATAGTTTATCTCGGGGTGGGGGGTATTCATTTTTGGAACAACAAATGATGGCAAAAAAATTCAAACACTAAGAGCTGAGACTTCAAGCTTTGGAGTGGTGGCCCCTCCATCCCCTCTATCTAGACATGAAAAATGGAAGAGAGATCATATGGGAAAAAATGGAAATATCTTTTGGAAGAATCGAGAATTGTAGCTGATAGGATTGTAAGATATCTATTTTATTTATTTAAGTTAACTATTTTCTTCATATAATTTCAATCATTACAGAAATGTTCAATTAATTAATACTGGACTCTCATGATGAGTAGAGCTCACAGGGGTTTTTACATATATTGGGAGGCAAGATATTTTATCTATAGCATGGGGAATTCCCCAACATCCTGGTTGTGTTAGAGGATACCTGGCATGTGTATCAGTAAGAAAGATGTTGTCACGTTCTTTAACTTATATGGTTGAGGGTGTTTATAAAAAAATATAATCCATGGAGGCTGATGTTCATAATATTAATTCCATGATGAAGGAAATGATTAGAGCATCAGTACAGTCTATGTTTGCAGACATGAAATGAAAATTTTAGACTGCATCTCCCACTCCTCCACCTCCCCTTGCAGACCTCATTATTTATCCTCCACCTTCGCCAGTAGATCCCACTCCCCCACCTCAGCCTGCAGACCCCATTTTTTATTCTACTCCTCTACCGCAGCTTCCTACGTATTGCGAGTTGTATGTTGATGATCCTCAAAATCATATAGTTTCATATGGGATGGTATATTTTATAGGAGATAGAATTCATCATCAACAATTAGAGGTATAGAATCATAGGGTTACTATACATTATATTATAGACAGATCATCTCGAGTACCATTAACTACAGATGAGGTGACGACAGTTGGACATAGTATCGACCATTTTTTTATTTGGCCATCCATACTTCTTCAACTAATTGCCATAGAGGTATGAATTTTATATATATATATATATATATTAAAGTTGTTTTATAATTTTAAAACTAATATATTTTTCTATTTATTTTTTACAGTAATATTTCAAAGGTAAAGAAATACTTCTTATACAACAACAACGACTAATGGCTATGTCATCAGATATAGATTCTAGTAGTCCGGATAGATTGTCACGATATTAAAATTTGTTGGCGGGTCATTATGAGTTTCCAATTGAAGATCATATTTGTGGTTATACAATAACTTTGGGGATTATGGAAGCTGATATCATGGTGCATGTTACTGGAGATTAGTTTGGAATCAACATGGTGATAATTTTTTCCATGTAAGTCTTAACACATATTCCCTGCATTATATTTATTAAAAATGTACACTTATCTTTGTTTTGTATTAGGTATCTTTATAACATTTGTGAGAGGAATGAGCTGAAAAATGTATATGTATTCAAAGACCCACAATTGATTTCCCCTGAAGCATGTGCCTTGGATGAGGAACAAAGAATGTTGTATATTGCTGAAAGACATAAAAAAAGTATAGTCACACAATGATGGATGATGCCTTTTTGTGATAGTTATGAAACACATCTCTCTCAAAGAGTTCATTATTATTTAACATAAAACACTACTAACCTTAAATTTTCTTTTATCATTGATCATGGAATGTTAGGGGTTTTTTCCCAATTGAGAAAACACTTTGTTAAATATGATATGTCCAGGATGATGTGCGGGAAATTTTTATGAATATATTGGAAAAGTATGTTTCAATTTACCAATAGTTTTATATATAATAATTAATTTTAAATTTAACCCATTTGTATTATTTTCTAACAGGGAATGGTTCTATATTCGAAAAAACACAAAGAAAATGAGTTCAAAGATCAAATATGTAAATATGAAGGTAAATATCCCTTTATAATTTGTAATTTTTGATTTATTTCATAAAAATAATATATTGAATTTAAACTCATTCAAAAAGAATTTTCATGAAAAAAAAGGCTTCATCGAAGACGGATATTATATATTAAGACTTATATATGAAATAAAAACAACTGGGTCAGTTGTGAACTTTGACCTGGTAATATTTCCTTTTAAACATTTCCATAATATTTCAATTTGATTTATTCATTAAATATGTTAAATACTAACCTTTTAATTTTTAGCTATTTGATGACCCACAACCCTATACTGCTCAAGACATCAAACACTTACAAGTGGAGTTGTCAAATTATTTTACAGGTTTGATTGAATTTTAGTGTTTGTAGTATAACATGTAATTTAGAATATTGTCATTTTATTTGTGTATTTGGTTTACGTTTAGGTTATATTTTGTTTTCTTTTATGTTGACCGTGTATATTTTGAATTTTATATATGTGAATGTTAATTTTGATCTACTTCTTGATTTGGTCTACTTATGATGTTTTTTCATGTATGGATTTTGGTCTGGGGGGAGGGGTTCTACGTGTGTGGGGGGATGTTTAGTGGGGTGGGGTGTCCAAGGGTGTGGGAGGGATGTCCGGTGGGGTGGGGGTGTCCAGGAGGGTGGGGGTGTCTTGGGGTGTGGGGGGGGTGTCCAGGGGTGTGTGTTGGGTGGTGTCTAGGAGGGTGGGGGTCATCCAGAGGTGTGGGGGGCTGTTTAGGGGGTGGGAAAAAATTCCAGGGGTGGGGGTGTCCAGGAGGGTGGGGCGTTTGTCTAGGGGGTGGGGGTGTCCAGGGGTGTGGTGGGGGTATTCCAGTTGGGTGAGCGGGATATGGTCTATTTTTGGTAAATCTTTAGTCTATTTCAGGGGTGTGGGAGGGCTATCAAGGGGTGTAGAAGTGTTGTCCAGGGGGTTGGGGGTGTATAAAAGAGGGTGGGGGTTGTCCAGGAGTGTGGGGGGATTTCCAAGGAGTGTTGGGGATGTATAGGGGTGTGGGGGAATGTCCAGGGGTCGGGGGGAGGGGGGGCAGTCCAGGGCTGTAGGGGGGTGTCCAAGGGAGTGGTGGTGGTAGGGTAGTCTATGAGGGGTGGGTTGTTAAAGGTTGCTGGGGGATTTCCAGGTGGTGCGGGGGATATCCAGGGGTGTGGGGGGGTCCAGGGGGTGGGTGCTGTCCATGGGTGGTGGGGAATTCTAGGGGTGGGGGTGTCTAGGGGTGGGGGAATACATGAGGGTGGGGGTTATCCAGGGGTGTTTGGGGCTATCCTGGGGGTCGGGGGCAGTCCAAGGGTGTGGTGGGGGCTGTCTAGTGGGGTGAGGGGTGGGAGGGCTTTCCAGTTGTATGAGAGTGTTGTTCATGGTGTGTGTGTGGGGGGGGGTTATACATGAGGGTGGTGGGTTGTCCCGGGGTGTTTGGGACTGTCCAGGGGGTTGGGGGGCAGTCCAGAGGTGTGGTGGGGGTTGTTCAGTGGGGTGGGGGGGCTATTCAGGGGGTGGTGGGGGGCTGTCCAGTGGGGTAAATGGTTAATTTATCTTTTGTACTTGTTTTGGTCTATTTCTGTTTTTGTGGTTGGAATTCTTGATTTGGTTTTTGGTTGTTTCTGGGGAGAGCAGAGAACTACATTCCATTTAAAATTAATAATTGCTCTTCTATGTAAGTTATTTTATAACCGATGTGAAATAATGGGGAAGGGTTTATCACGTCGGTTATATGAATAATCGATATCATAAAAACATGTGGAATGGATTATCATGTTGGTTATTAAATAACAGATGTTATAAAAGGCCCCTAGACTAGTTAATAACGTCAGTTATATAATAACCGACCTGATAAACTATTTACCGGTAGATTATCACGTCAGTTATTAAAAAACCGAAATGATAAACATCCCCCGGACTATTTTATGACGTCAATTTTATAATAACTGACATGATAAAGGGTGTGGAAATAGTTTATCACGTCAGTTATTATATAACTAATGTGATAAACACCTCAGCACTTTTTTATCGTATTGGTTATATAATAACCGACGTGATAAACACTCCCCCTAGTTATTTCACATCCGTTAATTAATAACCGGCATGATAAACACTGCAACGTTATGTTTCATACGTCAGTTTGTAAATAAACTATGTAAAAAACAATATTTATAACATCTTCTGTATTAACTTCGGCTAAAAAACAATGTAAAAATGAAAAATAACCGACCTTAAAAACGTTTTCTGCACTAGTGGCAAGTCAAAATGTTGCGTGCAATTAAAAAAGTTGGGAGAAAGTATCAGCGGCGCGCAAGTGTATATTGTGAACATTTAATATTTCAGCATCAAAACATCTAAATATGACAAAGGAAATGAAGTGTAGTGTATGTAATGGAGTTTCACACAAGTGATGGAGTAGCATGCACGTGATTGAGCTGCGCACAAGTAAGAATGGCGCGCAACTGTATATGGCATGCATGGCACCAACCATTGAAAGTAACTTTTTTGGAAACTTATATGGTTATTTATAATAAGAACCTTCACAAATATCTGAGATATATTGTTGGAATCTGATATTCATTTCATTAGTTTTTTTAAAAAATTTCTGTTTGAATTGTTTCAACTCTTCTTCTTTTTTTCTTTCAGAATTACTTTAAGATGATCATTATGATTCATTTCATTCTGAAGAGAGTTTTTTAGATCATCAATATATTTTTTCATCTTAATATATTAATAAGGAAATCCTTCTTGATTATTTAATGTGTAATTTTTATTTTTCAATTTCTTTTTTCCTTCTTAAGCCTTTTGATATTCCTCAAATATTCTTTCAACTCTTCTTCAAGATGATATTTGAGTTAAGCTTCTTTTTCTTCATAACTGTTGCTCCCATATTCCTCATTACTCAATACTACAATAAAGTTATTCACTCTAGATTTCTGAGAAAATTATTTCTTGGGTTCCTCTTCACTATATTATTCTTCTTCATCTTTAGATAAAAATATTATTTTTTTTATATGAAGATATTTTTTCCTTCCCCTTTGAAAAATATTTATCTTTTTCAGCACATTTCTTCCTTTACCTTCATAGACTTCATTCATCTTCAACATTGCTTCTTCATTATTATTTTGATGATAGTCAGCTGCAATGTGGCCAATGGCTCTACAATCAGATCATTTCAAGGGATGTTACCCCTTTTATTTACTTGTACCTCTATTCATTTTAATATAATAAAGGATAAAACTTCCCCAAAATTTTTACACACATCATCTTCAGAATCCAATTCACCAGCATCATCTTCAATCACATTGTTCTTTGAAATCCATGTCTTTCCAGCCTTGAATGACATCTCTCTATAGGATTTGGTTTAGCTCATCATAGTTTTCTCCCTTATAATTTCATAAGTATTGAGAGTGCTATGAAAATCATCCATAGATAATGTTTCATGTCCTCTATCATATAATGAAGACACATTAGCATCAAACTATTTGGGTATAATCGTCATGTTATTTTCAACGACTATAGAATTTTCCAAATTGTCAACAATACATCTAATTGCACTCGAAATAACATTTACCATTGTAAAGAAGTCCCCAAAAGATTAAAATTCTCCCATTTCAAGTCTATATATTTCCACCATTAGATATGTAGTTTTTCCTTCTTCAAATTGGTATTTTTATTTTTATATGTTCTGAAACATATCCCAGATGCCATTGTCTATATTGAAACATTTCACTCTTAAAAGCTCACTATTTGATTGAGATGACAGTAATGCATTTTAAGATCTTCCATCATTCTCCAGATTCTTCTTATTGGCAGTTGTAAGAGGAACCTAGTAATCAATAGAAATAAATCCATAAGTTTTAGTTTCAGGAACCTCATACCGAAGATACATATGATAAAGCATCATTCAATCATTCCATATATGATAGATCATTCAATAAAATATCATAATTTTTTACTATTCATGGAATTAAGATTATCTATTATAAATTTTATTCAAAAACGTCAGCAGAGACCAAATGAAGGCATCATAGCCACAGATACCAATTGATGTTCTTAGTTAGGATCTGGTTATCACTGATAGAGGGGTGTGAATTAGTCATATCCTTTTTCATTTTTATGTTTCATTTCTCTTGAATAATCCTTATCCTTATATTAAATTGTTTCTTCCCTGCTGAACACACACAGCCACAAGAACAGATGATTTAAAAGTTTCACTGCTCAACATGTATAATTACGTCTTTGGTATGGAAAAAAAATTATTACCACACAATAAAATAGAAAAATATCTACTAAAGTGGAATACAAGGAGGTGATATTCCCTAACAGTTGTTTAGTGCATTGAAAATATTACAATAGTGTGTGTGCTCCCTCCAAGCACAAATAGTGTAATGTAAGGTTTCTATTACTCCTAATGAACATTCAAAAATCGTATATTTGAAAATAATTCTTCCCTTTTCTACACGTATGATTGTAAGAACATCCTAATGGAATCATCTTGCGCACCTCTCCTTGCTTTCATTCTTCCCTTATTGTGTTCCACTATGCTTGCGTGCCTCACTACATGTATGCTTCCATTCTTGTGCAACTTCCTACATGCATTCCATAAACTACTTGTGCACTACTATGTCGAGCAACTCACAATTTTTTCACCACTTTAAGATTATTCAATATAAAACTTCTTCCATAGAACTCCCTACATGCGCGCCACTGAAAACTTGTGAACCACTTCTACTTGAGTTCCACTTTTGTGTATAACACATAACTTGGTCGACACATAAGATAGTGTTCCACTTTCTAGCGGATTGTTTTATATTGGATAGTGTGGTAATGGATTTTTTCTCTTCTATACCAAATACCTATATAATCTTGTTGAGTAGTGATCCTTTTAAATCATGTGTTCCTGTTGTTGTGAATGTTCAGCAGGGAAGAAACTATTTAACACGAGGATAAGTATTTTTCAAGAAAAAAAGAAACATAAATTGAAAAAGGATATCTCTGATTCACTCTATCCCCCTTTTAGTGATACAATGATCCTAATTGGGAACTTACATTGGTATCAATGTCGATGATGCCTTCATTGGGTCTCTACTAATGATTTTGAAGAAACGTTCAGATATATAATCTGAATTGTATGAATAGTAAATGAATTAAAATATTTTAATTAAATAATTATCAAATATTGAATGATTGAAAAATGCATTATCTTATTTATCTTGGGTATTAAATTCTTGAAAGTAAAATATAATTATTTCTTCCTTTTGATGATTATGTTCCACATATAAGTGCGGATAAGAAGAATTGTGACAATGATGGAAGAGTAAAAAATGCATTACTCTGATATCGTTCTGGTAGTGAGATTTTAAGAGAGAAAGGTATCACTATAAATAAGGGAATAATGGAAATGTTGAAGAACATCTGTGAAGGAAATAGCAATTAATAGAAGGGATAACTACATATATGGAGTTTGGAATATGAAGACATGAAAATTAGGGAATTTGAATATTTTGGGGGCTTCTTTACCATGGTAAATCAAATTTTTAGTGCAATCAGATGTATTGTAGAAAATTTGGAAGATTATATAGTTGTTGAACAGAACATACAAATAATGCCTGATAATTTTGTTACTAAAGTGTCTTTATTAGTAGAGAGTGACCATGAAACATTGTCTAATGATGATTTTCATAGCACTATGAATACTTATGAAATCCGAAGGGAGAGGACTATGAAGAGATAAACCAAATCTAATAGAGAGATATCATTCAAGGATGCAAAGAGAGAAAATTAAAATAAGAATCTTATTGAAGATGATGTTGGTTAATCCAAATATGAAGATGAGGTATGTAAATTTTTTGAGAATGTTTAATCCTTGTATTCTATGAATGTAAAAATACGTACAAGAAAATACAATGGGCAATTTCCCATGAAATTTTTTGAGTGTGGATTCGTTGGAAACTTTACAGCTAACTATCCTCAAAAGAATAATGAAGAAGAAATGATGATGATGAAAGAAGGCCATGATGGTCGGGGAAGAAACAAGCTGAAAACAATAAATATTTTCCAAAAAAGAAGGATATAAAGTTCCTCAAATAAAAAAAAGAATATTTTTATCTAAATATGAAGAAGAAGAAGATAGTGATGATGAATCCATGTAATAATTATCAGAGAAAGCTAGAGAGAATAACTTTATTGAAGTAGTTAATAATAATGATTATGTGATAAATAGTTAAAAATTAAAAGAAACTCAACATGAATATATTCTTAAAGAAGAGTTGAAAGAATGATTGTGGAAGATTAGAAGGCTTGAGGAGGAAAACATGAAATTGATAAATTAAAATTACACATTAAAGAATGAAGTAGGTTTTCCTTATTAGAACATTATGTTGGAAAAAGAGATTGATGATCTAAAAAACTCTCAAGAGAATGAAAAGAATATTAATGATCATCATGAAGTAAAGATGATGAAAAAAAGATGAGTTGGAACATTTCAAACAAAAAGGTTATAAAAATTAATGAAATGAATATATGTTTCGAACTATATATATATGATGATTGTTAATATAATAGTAAGAACGAAACAATGAAGTACCAAAAAAGTTACCTTCAATGTATGAGAGGAATGACTGAACTAGTTTGATAATAAAAAATCTAGAAAGTATATGTGTGTGTCGAAAGTCAACAATTAAGAAAAATCAAAAGAACATAAAAATCCTAAGTCCATAAGGATTTCTACTACTTATATAACTATTAAGACTAAATATAAATATGAGATGAAAAAGAATGCTATGATTGAAAATATTAAGGTTAATGGTAATCAATGTTACCTTAAAAATATTTTTGAGAAGATTTTTCACAACTCTAGTCTGTATAGATGTTTTAGAGGAAAATATTCATTCTATGGTTTCTAGTGGTATTGTGGTGGATTCAGACATACTGCGAACATTTTTTGGTTCAATCAAAAACATTACTACTATTAAATTTTTTTTGGAAGACATGGTTTATTGGGGAGTCAATGTTTTCAAAAAAGGGAAGCATGAAAAGAATGTTCAGAAGAAATATGAGAAGGCTTGTGTGAATGATGAAAATAGGCTCCAACCATTGGAAACTATTAGTGAAATATGTGAACATTGTAACATCCCATGTAAATAAAGAATATGAATTTTTCATAATTATTAATTTTTTAATTAAATATTAATTTTACTTTAAAAGGGTTTCTATGTTTGATAGTGTTCCTGATATGCAACAATGGGTTTCTTTGAAATCTTACATTGCACACTAAAAATATATTATTATTTTAAATTGTAGTTAACTCCAAGTCGTTGTATTGGTGGGAATGAATGAATGAAACTAAAATAATATTATACATGTTTCTTAAATGTATATACATTTATCCAAAAAAATAGAGGCTTAAAATTTGAATGAATCTAATTTTATGCATAATTTGCATTAAAAGGCCGATTTATCACCTTTTAATGAAGAACCCTTTTTAAATATAGTTTTACCTCGTTTAATACATTATATTTTACAAAATAATATACTTATTTTGAATGGGGACATCAAAATGTATTTTGTGTAATTTTTTGGAATTATTCCGATAAAGTTCATTTTTTAATGAATAGTGAAAAATATTGTATTTTACATCAAAATTTCCTTTTAATCTAATTTATTTATATAGTTATATTATATTATTAATTGGTTTAAAGGTGAAATTAAAATATATTTTTACCATTTAATCCATTGTTGGTCATTGTAATTAATTTCACTTTAAAATTAGACATAAACAAGTATAAATCTTTTGATAGTCATTGTTTCTTAAAAACACGCAATTTGTTTTGATAACGAGAATTATTTTTAAATTTAATTAGTGACACATCTATTTTTTGAATTTGGAAAAATAGACATATTTTTCTAATTCGGAGTAGAAAATATAGCTTAGGCTGATTTTTTTGTATTTTTCAGAAAGACATCAATTTTTTTTGAATAGTGAAACCACTTGGAGGTAGTTAAAGAACTGACTTTTTCATTTAAATGAAATTTTACCACTTCAGTAAATTGAATTTCAAAAATTTTACATACATGGCTTTTATCAAGAAGTAAAATTTGGTTCAATAAGATGAAAATAATTTTGGTGCATAGTAACTTTTGACTTTTATTTACCATGGTTAAAGGTAAATACGGTAATTCAAGGTAAAAAGAATATTATAATAATTCAAAAGTACCTTAACACACATAAAAACCTTATTTTTTGAGTTATTTATGACCATGGTAATCATTCTGTCGATATTAGGACCCCATTGAGCAACATGGGAGTAATAATGACAATTTGGATTAATTAACTTAATGTAAAGGAAAAATGACAAAAGAAAATATATTTTAGTAAATTAATTTTAATATGGTGTTATATAAGTCATATTTTCGACTATAAATATTATTTAGAAATATAAAATGATTTCTTACATGATAGTAATTTTTTATAATTTTTAGACAACAAATAATTTAAATAATTTATGACACAATAATGATGTATTGTTAACTCATTAACAAATCATTCAAATAAATAAGAATATGATGATTAAAATATTATCCAAAACCTGTCCAATTCCTATAGGATGATTTTATTTCGACCTTCAGTCACCTTATCTTCGACTATAATGATTTTTGGATCATTAGAAACCGAATATAAATATATAATAAAATAATGTTTTCACACTATCCTAAAGAGCCTCTCCTCTCCCTTAGAAGGAAACAACTTCTAGCCAATTACACACACCTCTCATGCCTTTTATCTCATCCAAACTATTCTCAATTAAGCTCCCTACATACCTCTCCTCCTCCTAGGAGCCTTACCTTAGGCAGAATGTGCATCAATAAGTTCTTTGGTTCAAACCAAAGGGAGTTACCCAAATTAAAGGCAACAGTTTCTCTTAATTTTTTTTCTTTTATTTTACTTCTCCAACCCCTAAACTTTTTTATTCCATTATTTTGTAACAAAAACCGTATCCTCAATATACAGGTATGTTTTTTAGAGAATTATTAAAACTACTCTTACACGCACCTCCATCTAATGGATGGAGAACATAATGATTCTATGGTTGGGAAACTAGCGCCTTACGAAATGATGATTGTTCAAATATATCCAAACGCCTCTCATGGTGACCATTATTATGGAACTATATTTATATATGATATATATTATGTTTATGTATTCTTTATGCTTTTGTTTTTTTCATTTATATCAAGTCTTTATTGTTTCCATAATGGGTAAATACGACAATTTCATTTGAGGAAGCGTGGACTACCACCCCCTAAAAGTGATGTGACTCGTTAATGCTTTATGTGGGATGTATAAAGAATAGAGTTAATGATATTATATATGATATTATACTAGAATTATAATATTCCTATTTATCATTATATTTTAATTCCATTAAAATAAGAAATATAAATGAATGTACCGTTCATGCGTACGTACGACTTACCATCTCCATGAATGGTGAATTTCATTTATTACGTATAAATGTTATGTATTATTACAAATACATTTATATAATTAATATATATGATATATATGATATCTAAATCATGAATATCATTCTGGATATAATTAACCCTTGACCACATGAACAACTTGTAACTATAAGAAGTCCATTTTTGACTCAAGTACCAAATATCGACAAAACGACCATTAATAAGTTAAAGGACTAGATATTGTTTATAACATTATAATAAGTGATATGAAATTCATAATAAACCAGAAAAAGATTCTTAGTCAAGTATAAATTATCTTCAGTTTATTATTTATGACATTAAGGAACGATCGTGTCTAGTCGAACACGAGGTAAGGGATTTCTTATCTCACTTTTAATTCTGTGAGATTTCCATTGTTCGCCACTTATTGATTGCATGTGGCGTAATGTGTACTTTCATTGATATATATTATGATTATTACTTTTATATTCATTATATTATTTTGTTCATGTTTTTGTCATTAACTTTTTTCATACAACTCGATTTGATTACAATGAAGTAAGATTTTTTCATCTCACTTTTTATTCCCGTGAGATTAATGCTATATTTTCCACTATTTCATTTTTTGTGGTGTATTTACTGCCCATGATTGTACTATTTGTGTGATATAAATTCATTTATGAGTATTTACATCTTCATTTTATGATCCTTCTTCATGTGGCGTATGTTTTGTACATTACCAAATCGGTAAGGGATCCTTTCACCCTCCTCTACTTAAAAGACTTATTTTTATTATGTCTTTTAATTTTCATCTTATTATGTGTGGATATGTTATTTTATATACCCATTTACATAAAATTTATGTCCAAGTGATCATATCCCCTTTTTATCTTATCAACTCATGTTTTGAATTTTAATGTGACGCTGTTAGGCTGTCAAAATTTTACAACGGAACTTCTTAAACCAATATCGATTCTTTGGGTTCAACTTGTACTTATTGAATATTTCATCCAATGAATATATGTGAATGGACTATGATTGTTTTAAACATAATATTCACTTATATTGGGTGTATTTATACTTTTCACACATAATTATGTGATTGATTTATCCTTATTTTAAGGATACTATCTTTATAATGGATTTCATCTCAATTTACATTCCCCTTGAGACATCATTGTTGTTATGCACCAATTCACACTTATATGATGTATATACTATGCTTTGAAAAATTATATCCTGAATCCCTATATTATATTAATATTTTAACGTTCTGAATAAATTTTATTTCCCAATTATTTGTATTCATGTGTCTCTCTTTTTGTTAATAAACACTTTAACTAAAATATCATTTTAAATGTTTTAAAGATTTTTTCTTCTAAATATTTCTCATTAATGTCAATGTTTTAAAAATGGGTTTTAGGATTTATTTATGTGAAAATTAATGTTTTCAAATGATAATTCCTTTAAAATATTAAAAGTGGTATGGGACACTTTGTTTCAAAAATATATTTTTAAAAGGATTTGAAAATGATTTGATAAAACATTTTTTATTTCAATATCTTGATTTAATATATTGGAATGTGGAAATGTTATCTTTCCTTTATAAAATTGTTATATATTCTGATTATGTAATGGTTATTTGGCATTGTTTATGTATATGGGTGGTTCCGTGATAAACCAAGGGTGGGTGAGCCCGAGATTGCTCTCCAATGCATTGGGTAACATGACGGAGGTAAACGTGATGTCCCTCCTAAGAAATTTAGAATATATATTGTGATAGGTATTCTAAGTGTAACTCCCTACATTTCTATGATAAATACAATGTAAGCTTGATATGGATGCCATAAGTATCCTTTATGATTTATGATTTGTGTGAGTTATTCATAAATCTTATAATTCCATAAGGTATGTTATGATTGAGAAATATAGTTTCATTGATTTGTATTTATTGGTGGGATAATTTTTTCCTTCCTTATTTAATAACCCTTACTGAGATTTTTATGCTCATCCCATGTTTTTGAAATGTTTTACAGAGGAATTAAATATGAATATGTTAAAGGATGGGGTCAATGAAAAGTAATGATGTCTAAAATATGGAACTAGACATGTTTCTTCTTAAGAGTTTTTATGTTATGAAAAAATGGATACTGAGTAGTAGTGTCTACTTGTAATATTCAAGTTGTTATGTAATAGTTATGGCCTAATTATCTAAAAATCTAAACCTGATAATATTTTTAATGAGAATTATTCATTTAATTCAACATTATGTAATTTTATAATGTTAGGTCCTTATAGTTGGTATTATAGGTCAGTTTAGATAACTTTAGCGGTTTGGGAATTCTTTAAGCATAAGTGACATTACCATAATTTTTAGGATTTCATAAAGAGTCTTATTTTTTTAGATAAAGTTAATGAGTTTAAGATAACATGAATAAGTATATCATAGTGTTTATCCACCACATATGATATTATATGATGATTTTACTAATATACTCACACTAACATTTTTTGTTTTAGTAAATGGATGGATCTAGACGGCAACAAAGTAACAGTGGTTGTGAAGAAAACATTGATGGTTTTCTGAACGAGCAACTGAATGATATGGGATCTGCAATGCGAACACTTGTGGTTATTCTCAACCAACTATCTGGAGTAATGATTGACCACTTGAACCTTATTGATCTTTATAAGGAATCATATATGCGAGAAAAAAATCCCTATGTATGTTCAGGTAATAATCAAAAAGGTAAGTGTGTTCAAAAACCTATGTGTCAAAGATGAGGAAAGAAACACCTAGGAAAATGTTTCAAATGGATAGATAGATGCTATAGATGTGGAAATGAAGGTCAAAAAGTAGGAACCATCCATGGAAAAAGAAGAATCTAGATGACTATATGAAAGGGAGATAAGTCCTTTCTGAGGGATATATTGAATTTTTTAAATGTGGTGTGCATGGTCATTTTGAAAACACATGTCCTACGAAGAAGTTCTAGGAATGGGATCACCAGAGTCATATAAATATTTGTTTACCAATACCTAATTCCATTCCAATTGAGGATGATGAAACATACAATGACCAATGAATGGTATGGATTATTTATGAACATATGATTTCTTATTATTGAAATATTTGGATATGATTCATGATTATGTTTGTAGGAAAAAATTATTTCATAATATGTTGGAAAGGAATGGTTAATAGATCATGAAGAATGTTGACTAATTAATAAGTCATCATATAAGGGATTCAAGAGTTTTGGTAGAATTTAGAATGGTGAAATGCTTAAAATTATTAAGGCTCTTCTAATGATGGGATTAAATTAGATGACATTTTATAGTATGTGTAACCCTGATGCTTGATATATGAAAATTTTATTCAAGGAATAATTATCTCCTCTTTTGTGGATATAGTTATAAAGAACCATTTGTGTTTATATGATCCTTGAATATGAGGCAATTATAGGTTAATACATTTTGGGATGCAAACCGAAAGTGATTAGATAACCTTTGTGGTTAAAATATTTTATGGTTATTTTTTATTAATTTATCTCTTTTTGGGAATGATATAAAATTATGTGGTTTTTGAAAAGGGACAACATGAAAAACGTGTGACAACTCGTCGCATCAAACGAAGCTGTGGGAAACGAACCCACAACCAAAGTGCGACTGGTATTTATCACCTACCACTGGACTACATTAAGTCCCTGGGTAGTATGACTAATTCATTTTTGTTATATGATCTTATGAATCAGTAATAAGTTGATTTTGGGTTATCTATGGAGATGATTAACCTATCATTGAGGATATGTGATTAGGTTAATTACTTTTTAGTATGAGACTTTAAGAGTAACTGAAGTTATTTGGAGATAAATGTTAAGATTTACCTTGGAAGACTATGTGATTAAATCCATAAGGGATTTGGGTTTCAATCTTTTTATGGATTACTGTGAAGAATTTTATGGATAACGTTTAATTTAATGGTCTGTCTTGATCCTTGGGTTCATTTTATTGAATTTTAGAGATTAAGAGTAGTATTTATTTTTATAAAGGATTATCCTTTTCGTGATTATCTGATCTTGTTCTAACAATTTTGGTATTAGTTTATGTATAAATACAAGGGAAATAGATAGTTCTCCTTTTGTGGATTATGTGATTCTCTAGAAGATAATTCTTGTGCTTTTGATATCACTAAGTCTTTTTGAGTACTCATCATTTATAGAAATGATTAGTTTTAGTAGAAACTTATTAAAAGATGAAACTCTACTTGAAGTTAAGTATATTTCCTTATGTTTTTATTCTATGTAGAAGATGAATTCCTAAAAAGTATGAAATGGAACGTAAAACAAAAATGTTGTTGGTTTACGTTTCCTACTCGGTAATCAAAGATTTTTTACAAACATCATAAGTTTGTGATTTTCTTGTGGTTAACTTTCTCCTAACCATGTTTCCTATCACTCTCCATTTGAACATGAACCTTTGTTTTATCCTCCATATCCATGTTTTCATGGAATATTAGTATTGGTTAACTCGGGTGACCATTTTACTTCTCTTCCCTTCTTTTAAAGTGATAGTTTTACTGACTCTTCTTTCAGATATGGGACATTCAATAATGTTTCCAACCCTAAATTTTAAAATTACGAGGACGTAATTCCCAAAAGGGGGGAAGGATGTAACATCTTAGGTAAACAAATAATATGACTTTTTCATATTTATTAATTTTTTATTTAAATATTAATTTTATTTTACTAGGGTTTCTATGTTCGACCGCGTACCCGATACGCAACAACGATTTTCTTTGAAATCATACATTGCACACTAATAATATATTATTAGTTTAAATGGTAGTTAACTCTTAGATGATGTATTTGCAGAAATGAATGAAAATAACATTAATTTGATTATACATTTTTGTTAAATGTATATACATTTATCCAATAAAATTAGAGGATTAAAATTTGAATGAATCTAATTTTAAGCATAATTTATATTAAAAGGATTATTTATCGCCTTTCAATGGATAACCCTTTTTAAATATAGTTTTGGTCACTTTAATACATTATATTTGATCAAATAAAATCCTTCTTTAGAATGGGGACATCAAAATGTATTTTGTGTAAATTTTTTGGAATTTTTCTGATAAAGTGCATGTTTTAATGAATACTGAAAAATATTTTATTTTAATTCAAAAGTTCCTTTTAATATAATTAATTTATATCGTTAGAATATCTTTTTATTTTGTTTTATAGTTAAATTAAAATATATTTTTACCATTTAATCCAATGTTGGTCATTGGAATTAATTTCACTTTGAAATTGGACATACACAAGTATTAATCATTTGATAGTAATTATTTCTTTAAAACACACTATTTGTTTTGATAACGAGAAATAATTTAAAAATTAATTAATTCCACATATATGTTTTGAATTTTTAAAAATATACATCATTTTTGAATTCGGAATATCAAATATATCTTAGGCTGAAGTTTTGGTATTTTTCTGAAAAACTACAATTTTTTATGAATAGTGACACCACTTAGTGGTAGTTGAAAAACTGAATTTTTCATTTAAATTAAAATTTACCACTTCTGTGAATTGAATTTAAGAAATATTACATACATGGTTGTTATCAGGAAGTAAAATTTGGTTCAATAAGATGAAAATAATTTTGGTGAATAGTTACTTTTGACTTTTATTTACCACGGTTAAAGGTAAATAAGGTAATTCTATGTAAAAGGAATATTATAATAATTCAAAATTACTTTAACAAATGCCCAAACCTTATTGGTGGAGTCATTTACTACCATTGAAATTTTTGTGTCGATTTTTGGACCCCATTGATTCAATTGGGAGTGATAATGACAATTTAGATTAATTGAGTTAAAGTAAAGGCAAAAATGACAATAGAAAATATCTTTTAGTAAATTAATTTTTATATATTGTTATATAAGTAATATTTTCAACTATAATAATTCTATATAAATATAAAATTATTTCCTACATGATAGTAATTTTTTTATAATTTTTAGACATCAAATAATTTAAATTATTTATGACACTATAATGATGCAGTGTTTACCTCATTAATAAATCATTTAAATAAATAAGATTATAGTGATTAAAATATTAATCAAAACCTGTGAAATTCTTATATTATGATTTTATTTCGATGTTGAGTCACCTTATCTTCGACTATAATGATTTTTTGACCATTAGAAACTGAATTTCAATATATAATAAAATAATGTTTTCACACTTTCCTAAAGAGCCCCTCCTCTCCTTTATCGAAGGAGACCACATCTAACCAATTCCACACACCTCTAAAGCCTTTTTTCACATCCAAACTCTGTCCAATTAAGCTCCCTACATCCCAATACTCCTTATAGAAGCCTTAACTTTGGCAGAAGGATCTTCATGAAGTCATTTCATTCAAACCAAATGGAGTTACCTAAATTAAAGGCAACAGTTCCTCTTAATTTGTTTTCATTTATTTTACTTATCCAACCCCTAAACTCATTTATTCCATTATTTTATAACAACAACGTTATACTCAATATACTAGGATTTTGTTATGATAATTATTCTAACTACACTTACACACACCTCCATCTAATGGATGAAGAATATAATGTTTTTATTGATGGAAAACTAGCGCTTCACGAAATGATGATTGTTCAAATATCTCCAACTGCCTCTCATGGTGGACATTATGTTGGACCTACATTTATATATGATTTATATTATGTTTATGTTTTCTTTATACTTATGTATTTTCCTTTTATACCATGCCTTTATGGTTTCTATAGTGGTTAAATACGATAATCTCATTTGAGGGAGCGGAGACTACCGCCCCCTCAAAGTGATGTGACTCATTAATGCCTTATGTGGGATGTATAAATGATAAAGTTAATGATATTGTATATGATATGATACCAGAATTATAATATACCCATTTATCATTATGTTTAAATTTAATTAAAATAAGAAATATAAATTAAAGTAGCGTTCGTGCGTACGTACAACTTACCATCTCCATGAACTGTGCATTTCATTTCTTACATCTAAATGTTATATACTATTATAAATACATGTATATACTATATATATGATATATATGATATCCAAATCATGAATATCATTATGTTTATAATGAACCATTGACCACATGATCAATATGTAATTATAAGTAGTCCATTTTTGACTAAAGTACAAAATATCGACAAAACGAATATTATTAACTTAAATGATTACATAATGTTTATAACATGATAATAAGTGATATAAAGGAAATAATAAACCTGAAAATGTTCTTAATCAATTAGAAGTTATCTTTAGATTATTATTCAGGATATTAATGAATGATCGAGTCAAGTCGGACACGAGGTAAGTGATTTCTTATCTCACCATTAATTCCGTGAGATTTCCATTGTTCGCCACTTATTTATTTAATGTGGCATAATGTGTACTACCATTTATATATATTATGAGTATTATCTTTATATTCATGGTATTATGTGTTTTATTTTGTGTTCATTAACTTTTGGTCATACCACTCGATTTGATTTCAATGAAGTAAGAGTTTTTCATCTCACTTTTTATTCCAGTGAGATTCAGGCTATATTTACCACTATTTCCTTTTGTGTGGTGTATGTACTTCCCATGATTATACTCTTTGTGTAATATACATTCGTTTATGAGAATTTACATCTTTATTTTATGAACCTTCTTCATGTGACGTATGTTTTGTACGTTACCAAATCGGTAAGGGACCCTTTCACCCTCCTCTATTTAAAAGAATTCGTTTTATTAGGTCTTTTAATTTACATCTTATTATGTTGGAATATCTTCTTTTATATACCAATTTATGTAAAAAAATCCAACTGAAAAGATACCATTTTTATCTTATTAACTCATTTTATGAACTTTAAAGTGACACTATTAGGCTATCAAATTTTTAAAAGGAAACTTCTTAACCCAATTCCAATTCTTTGGGTTCAACTTGAACTTATTGAATATGTAATCCCATGAATATGTGTGAATGACCTCATATTGTTTTACAATTAATATACACTTATATTTAGTGTATTTATATTTTTCACAAATAATTATTTGATTGATTTATCCTTAATTTAAGGATACTATCTTTATAATGGATTTCATCTCAATTTATATTTACATTGAGACTTCATTGTTGTTATGCACCAATTCACTCTTATATGGTGTATATACTGTAAATTGTAATATTATATCATGAATACCTTTTTTTGATATTATAATGTTCTGATTAAACATTATTCTTAAATTATTTGTATTCAAATGTCTCTCTTTTTGTTAAAAAAACACTTTAACTAAAATTTCATTTTCAATGTTGAAATGATTTATTCTTATAAATATTTATCATTAATGACCATGTTTTCATAATGGGTTTTAGGATTTTTCTATATGTAAATTAATGTTTTCATATGATAATTCACTTAAAATATTCAAAGTTGTATGGGACAATGTGATTCAAAAATCTCTTTTTAAAAGTTTTTGAAAATAATTTGATTAAACACTATTTTTTTCACTATCATTATTTGATATATTGGAATGTCATAATGTTATATTTCCTTTATACAAGTTTTATATGTTATGATAATGTTTTTTTTATTGGGAATTGTTTATGTATACGGGTGGTTCCGTGATAAACCTATTTCGAGTTAGCCTGTGATATCACTCTAATGTATTGGGTAATGTGATGGAGGTAAACATGATGTTTCTCTGAAGAGATTTAGGGAATATACTGTGATGGGTATTCTAAGTGTAACTACCTATGTACCTATGATAACTACAATGTAAGTTTGATATGGATTCCATTATTAAACTTTATGATTTATTATTTGTGTGTGTTATTCATAAATCTTATGATTTCGTAAGGTATGTTATGATTGAGAAATATAGTATCATTTATTTGTACTTATTGATGGGATAATGTTTTCCTTCATTTTTTTATAACCCTTACTGTGCTTTTTATGCTCATCCAATGTTTTTGAAATGTTTTCCACAGGAATTAAAGATGAATAAGGTCAATGATGGGTCAAGGAAAAGTCATGATGTTGATAATATGAAACTAGACATGTTTCTTTTTACGAGTTTTTATTTTATGAAAAAAATGGATACTGATTAGTAGTGTCTACTTGTAATATTCAAGTTTTTATGTAATAGTTATGGCCTAATTATCTAAATCTCTAAACCTAAAAAGATCCCCAATGTTATTTATTCATTTAATTCAACAATATGTATTGTTATAAGGTCAGGTCCTTATAAAAATCCAAGAAAAAGTACTAAGGGAAGTCTTGTTTTGTTTCAACGATAACAATAATTTCTTAACAAAACTCAAAAAATTGAGGTAAATAATGAAAAAGGATGAATAGAAATATATTGTTGACGAAACAAACTTTAATGCTACAAAAAGAGAATTTCCATGGATTCTTGATAGTGGTTGTTATTCTCTTATAATAGGATAATTAATGTTTCTAATGAATGTGAAGGACTTCAAAGGAAGAAAATTTATATTGGGAAATGTTGAATCTCAGAGGATCAATTGTGTTGGATCATCCATCATTGAGAATAAAAAAATGAAATCTATGAAAAAGTATATGTTGATGGGATGAAACAACATATTTTGAGTGTTTCAAAACTATTTGATGAGGGAAATGAAGTTATCTTACGAAAATTTGATTTTTTTGTTGAAAATGAAAATGATGAAAAGATTGTTACAAGAGTCCAACATACAAAAGGGAACTCGTTCCATGTTGGTGATGTATAGAACACTTGTTATGGGTATAGTGGATGAAAATCAGTTATTGCATAAAATCCCGAAATATATGTGTTAGTAAAATATGAGGAAGTTATCAACGTGACAAAATTACTTAGATATTCATGATTTATCATGATTAATAGATTGGTGTTGTACTATTTGTGGGAATGTGAAGCTTAAAAATAATATTCATAAGAGAGTTGAAATTCGTTCAAAAGAACCCATAAAACATATACATTATGATATATGTTTACCAATGAGCAAGAAATAGAAAAATGGATAAAATTAAATCATTACTTTTATTTATGTCTTTACTCAAATTACTTGTGTTATGTATAGGAGAAATTAGTTAGATAGTCTAAAAATAATTAAGAGTTTTAAAAGTAAAGCAGATAAGAATGTGAGTTTTCAGAGAAGATGTTGAGAAATGATAATTTGGAGAATATAAGAATAAATAGTTTTAGTGTAGCTTCTAGAAAAATGGAATTTGTTATGATTTTAGTTCAACACACACATCTGAACAAAATGGGGTTGCTAAAAAGAAAATAAAAGTCTATTTGAAATGGGGTGAGCTATGTTACTTGTACATAGTCTCTATCATTATTATTTGGGGTAATTCATCAGTACTGCAGTTTATATTCAAAAGTAATGTTTCTATATGCCACATTCAGATATGACTCTTATGAAATTATTAGGAAATAACACTATTTTTAAAACAGTAAAATGATCTTGGGAGTCCATTCATGATAAATAAAAAGGGTGGAAAACATGAAATGATTACATAAAGTGGATATGGTGGAATTTTTATTAGCTATTCTCTAGAACGAAGAGGATACATATTTTTAATCAAAGAAATGGGAAGAATTTTAGATTTTTCGGATGTGAATATTGTTTAAAATGTTGAGAATTAAATGAAAAATTTTGCTGATATAGAATATGAGCTGGGTAAGGAAAATCTTGTTAACTATTAAGATAATTCTACCAACAATGGTCATCCAACTCAAGAAGAATAATTAGACTCAGTAACTTCTTGTAATGAGGATTAAATTCAAACATCTTGGCCTAGGCTGAAGAAGCAAGATGAGGCATAGAAAATTATTGTTGATAATCATCATATGGTTCAAACTAGATGAATAATAAATTTTGTTACACATATATCTATGTATTCAAATTTGGAACCGAAATATTTGAATGAACTTTTTGAGAATCTAGAATGGATTAAATATATGAATGAAGAGGTTCATTAGATAGAAAAGAATGATATTTGGGAACTCGTACCCATGCTGTATGACAAAAATGTAATTTGAAAAAAAAAAGTATTTTTCCAGAACAAGCTGAATGAAGAAGGTGAAGTGATAAGGAACAAGGAAAGATTTGTGTGAAAATTTTAGTCACAAATTAAATGTATTTAAATTGATGAGACTTTTTCTCCAGTGGCTATATTAGAATCAATCATAATTTTTATTTCTAATGATGCACAATGAGGGTAAATTTTTTTTTAATTGGAAGTGAATTATACATTTCTTAATGTAAATCTAGATGAAGTATTTTACATTGAGAATCATTATTGATTTTTCATCGGTAAAGATGAATGATATGTGTCTAAGATGATGAAAGCCTTGTATAGGATAAAACAAACTACAAGGGAATGGTATTCCAAAATAGATACTTTCTTATGGGTGATGATTTTCATGAACATAATAGTTGACATCAATCATTACATTAACAGATGTTAGAAATCACCTCTCATTGTAATTTTTTATTTTGAATACATTATCATTATTGTAAATAAGGACATATCTTGGGAAATATTTTAAGATAAGATGAAGAAGTTGTTTGAGATGTCTATGTTGGGAGAAATGAAATACACTTTGGGTTACGAATCATTAAAATGAGTAAAAACATTTTTATTTCTCAAAATAAGTATACTATGGAATATCTGAAGAAGTTTTTCATGGAAAATTCAAAACCAATTTCCACACCAATTTCAGTGGGAACTAAGAAATATAATGATAGAGAAAGAATCTATGTTGATAATAAAGTTTATTAATAGTTGATTATATGTTTGTTGTATTTTAATTCCTCAAGACCTCGCATTATCTATGTTGTCACCTTATGTGAAATGCTTCAAAGTGCTCCTAAATAATCAAATTTAATTGCTATAATGTGGATTCTCAGATATATCAAAGGAACAATAAATTATGGAATCAGGTATGATGTCGCTGAATATATTTATTTTTTCATGTATTCAGATGCTAATTGGGTAGGAAAAGTTGATGATAGATGATCCATATCTAGTGGAGTTTTCATTCTGAATAAAAGATGAGATAGTTGGCATAAAAAGAAATATAATTTAGTAACTCTTAACACAATTGATGCTGAGTACATTTTGGCCACTCAATATTCTACCCAACTTATGTGGATTAAGGCTTAGTTTGAAGATCTACTTGTTGATGTGATGCTGCCCTTACTCATATGATGTGATAATCAGATTGCAACCAATCTTAAAATGATTCTGGTAAAACATTATTGTTCATAAAATAGTGACATAATGTACTGATTCATCAATGAGTAGGTGGAGAAGAATGAATTGAATCTGGATTATGTGTCTATAATGTAACATGTTGCCGACATATTCACAAAACCTTTACAGAAGGAACCATTTTTTAAATTGAGGTTGAACATGGCTGTCAAACCCCCTTTTCATCAAGGTTAAGGT
This sequence comes from Viscum album, assembly GCA_963277665.1. Taxonomy (NCBI): domain Eukaryota; kingdom Viridiplantae; phylum Streptophyta; class Magnoliopsida; order Santalales; family Viscaceae; genus Viscum; species Viscum album. Next base: position 836,834,479 of record OY728164.1, on the reverse strand, counting down.
ACGTGTGTCTGTACCTTCTACCATATTACCAAAGGATAGGGTTTCCAAGGGGGTAATTTTTTCATAAATCTATCCTTATGGTTTCATGCACAAAATGAGTGTTTTAGTATGTTTTGAATTCAGAATTTATGTATGTGAAAAATTCTTATAGTTCGTTAGAGTAGTTACAGGAAACAATTTTTTCTACACTAAGAGTTCAAGATACTGATGAAGGTTTGGAAGAAAAATAAGATGAGTATGTTTTGGAGAAGGCTCGAGAAGAATTTTTTAGATGACCCATAGTCATTACTTTTGAACACCATGTATTTTCTGTCAATAATTCTCTTTTTTGACAATGAGTTGGCTCATGTAGTCCTAGAATTGTTGATGAGTAATCTATTGATTGAGATTATAATGTTCAGTAATTTATGAATATTGGTTGACCACCAAATCCTATGGTTATATTATTAGGACCATGATAATTATGAATAATATCATTTTTAGGTATTTACATTTTTTGTCAATGATGATTGAGAAGAATGGAAAATACTTCAATTTGTATAAGTGGTTGATGGGAGATTGGGATGTTACAATACATCCCATGGTAACTATGAAGATACATTACTGCTTTTTTATTTCATAAAATTAATATGATTAGAGAACATGTGATTAAATCCATATAATTGATAGAGGGAGTAAATAAGTGTATTTGAAAAGGGAAATATTGTGAAGTGTACGTCAATAAGTGGCGTACATGTCAAAAAGTGTTATGCAAGTATTAGTGTCACACAAGTGTATGTTGCTCAAAATTCATATTTCAACATCAACGCATCAAAAATATGAAAAATGAGAGAAAGTGAAATACATTTGATGGAACGATGCAGAAGTGTGAGAAAATCATTAAAGTGATGGAGTAGCACACAATTAGGAATGGAGCGCAAGGGTATGTGTCGCGCAAGTCACCCAAATTTCTATAAATATATGGTTACCCTCTTCATTTTTGTATCTCAACACTTAAGATATAATTTGATCTCTGATCACAAAAGTGTTTAATGTAGCATGTATGTTTATGTGTCACCCATGTTTTGTTTTATGAACAAAAGTGGCATGCAGGTATAAGTGGCATGCATGTTATAATTTGTGTGCAAGTAGGGAGTCGTGTGCAAGAAGTGTTTTTATTATAATCATAAAATGGGGAAAAGTGTCAGTTGTAAAAAATTGTGGTGAACATGTTGTTTTTGGAGCACAATTAGGAAGGAACACAGGAAGGGCGGGGCACAAGCACCAAGGAATGAAAGAAGAGAGGCACCCAAGCAAGGAGGTGATCAAGCAGAGCGACAAGCATGCATGGAGGCACAAAAGCAGGGTGTGGCACACAAAGCTATTTGTAGTAAGAAGTTCTTAAAAGAATCTGGATAGGATTTTGAATAATTGTTTTAAAGGATTTGATTTGTGAATGTTCATTAAGAAACACAAAAAAATTACACTGCCCTATTTTTTCTATGTGGGAGAACAGACACCATTGGATTTTTTTTCAAAGCATTACATGAGTGTAAGGGAATATCCTACTCAATATATTCCATATCAAAATATTGTTTTCTAGTGGTATGTGTAGGACTAGATTATTTATGTACCTTACCATGGACGTAGAAACTCCGGATGTGTAGTGAACTATGTAAATCATCTGTTCTAGTGGTTGTGTGTGTTCAAAAATAATGAAAATCTTTAACAGTAGGTGAAGGTTGTTTCAAAAAAATGAAACAAATATAGAGAAAGGATATCACTGATTCACCGCCTCCCCTTCTCAGTGATACTTGGATAATCACTGGGATCATCAATAATATCATTATATATTGAATATTATTTTATTATGTAATCATTTTAGGATGATTTTATAGGTGGATATTAATAATAAATAAGAATAGCACAAGGAAAAATCTTACCCCTCTTTGGATAAATCCATCTTGATTGATGAAAATGGATTCCATTCATTAATTCCTACACAAATGGAGGATCATAGAATGATGGGAAATTTTTTTTGAGATATTTCAATATATCATGGTATAGAAAACCTTTCTTATATTTTTGAATAAGTGTGATGGTTTAGTGCCTTTTTATAGTTGATGATGAGTGGAATTCTCGAAAAAAATTAATATGGGAATTCCACCAATGTTTTTTCTAATGAAACATAGCAATAATAATGAATCCAATTTGATCCAATGTAATATAGGACCAATAAATTTCCATACCACATATTTTCTCATGTTTCTAGGTATTTTGGCTGTTATGATATTTGTTTTGTCCCATTTTTATAAAAAATTTCACATAATCACCATAATTATTTTTAAACACTTTCAGAAATATGATCTGTCAAAAAAATATTGAAATCATTTGAAATTAAAAATTATGATGAAGTTAAAATTGTATTTTTTTTTCTAATTTATTGTCACAAAATTATCAAAAATGAATTTAACTTTTACCCCATGGATATAATGACAAAGATAGGTTTTAAAGTGAATTTTTCAAGAGTTAGTATCATCTTTATATTAAATTCTAAATTAAAATTGATTATAACGCCCTAATGTGTAATAATTTTTAAAAAATTTATCTAATTAAAATTTTAAATAATGTGAAAAATATAATTTGACCTTATAAATAATAGAAATGAAATTAATGTTTTAGATTATAATTCATTTTTTTCATAATTAATCCCAAAATTAAACAGTTTAGAATAATAAAAAATTACCATTCCATAATGTTGATGTTTCAATAAAAATTATTTTAATTTCAACACATTAATTTAATAAATCTTAAAAAATTCAAATTGAAAATCTGTGGTCCATTAAATTGTTATAATGTTGCCTTTAAAAAAATAAATGGGTATCTATGTAAAACCACGTTTGTTCCTATATTAGGAAAATAAAAAAAATATTATATTAATATCTAGGAGATTTTATTGAATAATGTATATCTTACATTAATTTCACTCAATTATTGAAATAATTTTAATTTATTAGGATACAAAATCATTGAGGGAATATAAATATTTTTTAATAAAATCATTCTCTTTATTTTCAATTAATTCATATATTCATTTATAATAAATTATTAGCTACTGATTTAATTCAATGTTTTTGAAAATTTTATTTTTTGATATGTTATTTAGTACTCTTTATAACCATTAATTTAATCATTAGGTTATAGCTTCTTATAAAAATTTTATTTTTAGAAATATATAATTTCTCAGTAAACCATGGTATTTCATATAACCCAAGATATCATAGAAAGTATTTGATGTGTGAAAGAAAATATAACTCAACATTGGCTGCATTAAAATCTATATATTTAATTAATTTTAAATAGTGATCATATTATAAAGTCTTATGATATTATGTCCCCTTCCATGCTTAGTGTTTCTTGTCATACCAATTATTCAAAATAATGTTATTATCATATATTAATGGGGAATTATCTTATCCCCACCATAATTAAATTTTCACTTCTCAATTTGATCTTAAAATAGGTAAAATAGTTTTTTATATTACTTATGTTTAAAGCTCACATCATTAGGTTGGTTTATAAAATATCTTCTAGAAAAGGCAGAATGGGTTGTACAAAGGTCACATGGAATAACATATAACAATTTCATTATGTAGTAGAACATTATGGGAAATAGATATATGTACTTTGGGGATAAGTTTAAATATTTATATGTAGGGATATATGTCATCAATCACAAAAAAGTAATTTATCATTGGTATTTTAGGATTTCAAACACATAAATTTTTAATGATTAAAATGACCATTGGGTAAACAATAATTATGGAATTTAGAAATCATATTTTTAATCATTTTTTAAATGTTCATTAATTATATTACTACATCTGAATATAAAGAAAATACATAGTCAATATAATTCAATAAACATAAGTCCATCCTTTTGTTTTGCTTTGATCAATTTCTAGTTCATCCATTACATTATCAAATGGGTATTCAAAAAATAAATTTGAGACCCAAATAAATAAAATATGTTTTTAATGGATATTAAGAATCATAAAAAGTTATTATTATTCATATTATCATATAAATATTATCCAATGATAATATTATTAATACATAACACTCTGAACATACAATGTAACACTATTTGATTATATTTAATAATTGTTCATCAAATTTTTATACAAATAACATTGAAATATTAACTAGGATATTATATTGGCCACTAGTAAGAATAAAACCCTTATCATCGTTTGGGCAGGGATTTAGGTCCTCTAGATATTAAATTTTTTGCGCTTTTACCAAGCATAATAGTTTTAATTTTCTAAAAAGTGATACAATTTTAAAAATAAATAGAATAGAAATTTCTTAAATAATGTTAATCTCTAAATAGAATATTTTTCTATGCTTTTATACTCATCCTCAATTTATAGATACTTAATCATTTTTATTTTAACCTAGGCGATTGATTATTTTACAGATCAACATGGTTCTTTCATTTTTATTATCTATACAAATATTTCCTCATAGATTCTATGAAAAATAGAATTTTCCTATGAGAATGCCCTGGTAATGTAAAACCAGGTGGATTGTAAGGATTATTGGAAAGTACTAGGTTATTCACAAGTTAAGAATAATGAACCATGTCAGAGTTTTTACCCCTTAGTAAATCTATTCTATAACCAAGTTTAATTTTAGTAACTATTTGGGGATGTATTTCTATGATTTCCCATAAAATATATACACTACAAAAATTCTATGATTTTTTATATAGGTATCCCCCTATTCTACCTTATCATTAGGTTTTATAATCTATTTTTTTCCTAAATCTAGTTCCTAAGGATTCTACCAAACTTTCTCTCATACCAAATATATTAACCTGACTCTAGAAATCTCGAAATATTTTTATTGCAACGATTACATTATATTGATTACAATGAATCAATTCTTGAAGGATCAATGATTTTAGAAGTAATTTTCTATAACACCCCAGGTAAATAAAGAGCATGACATTTTCATATTTATACATATTTTTGAATAAAATATTAATATAACATTAAAGGAGACGTTATGCTCTATGGCGTACCCAACACGCAACAACGAGTTTCTTGGGAATCTTACATTGCACTCTAATAATAAAATAATATTATTTTAAATGGTAGTTAATGCCTAGTTGTTGTGATGGCGGGAATGAATATAACTAACTACAAAATTATTATATATGTTTGTCAAATATTTTTACTTTTCACAATAAATGTTAGAGTATTAAAAATGTGAATGAATCCAATTTTAAGCGTAAACATTCTAATATTGTTTAAAAGGTCGATTAACCGCCTTTTGATGGAAAACCTCTTTTAAATCCACTTTTTGAAAATTGTATGTTCTATATTTGACAAAATAAAATTCTTCTTTAGAATCAGGACATCAAAATTTACTTTGTATAAATTTTTGGTATTTTTCCGAAAAAGTTCAATTTTTAATGAATAGTGAAAAATGATGTATTTTAATTCAAAACCGCTTTTTAATCTAATTTATTTATATGATTATATTATATTTTGAATTGTTTTTAAAGTGAAATTAGAATATATTTTTACCATTTAATCAAATATTAGTCATTGTAATAAATTTCACATTGAAATCGGATTTAAACTCGTGTCAATCTTTTGATACATTTTGTTTCATAAAAACACGCTATTTGTTTTGAAAACGGGAATTAAGTATTAAATTAATTAATGAAACTTATATGTTTTGAATTTTCTAAAATAGACATCATTTTTTAATTCGTAATATCAAATATAGCTTAGGGTGAATTTTTGGTAATTTTCTGAAAAACATCAATTTTTTATGAATAGTGAAACAACTAAGTGGTACTTATAAATACTGATTTTCCGTTTAAATGAAATTTTGACATATTTTTGTTTTGAATTTCAAAAATACAATATACATGGTTGTCATTAAGAAGTAAAATGGGATTTAATCGGATTAAAATAATTTTTTGGTAAATAGTAACTTATTATGTTTTTAATCGCGATTAGAGGTAATTAGTGTAGTTTAAGGTAAGAATAATGTTTTAATAAAATGAAATGACCTAGACACATTCTCTAACCTCATTGGATGAGTCATATCCGACCAATAAAATCCATGGGTCATCTTGGGGACCCCATGGAGCCACTTTTTTTGGAAAATGACATAAATACCTTTTTATTTAAAGTTAAAGTAAAAATGACACAAACATAAGATGTTTTACTAAAATAATTTTTACATGGGGTTATACAACTCAGATTTTTGACTATAAATATTAAATGGAAAGATAAAATTATTTCCTGCATCATAATATTTGTTTTATAATTTTTAGACATTATATAAATGAAATTATTTATGACATCATGATGATGCTGCGATGACCTCATTATTTAACTATTTAAATAAAATGGAAAGATAATGTAAAATATAAGACCTGCACATGTCCAAACCTATTGTATGGGTGTATTTCGAACCCTTATCACCTTATCCTCGAAAAAAATCATTTTGGACCATTAATATCCGAAACTCATTCTAAAATAAATTAACATTTCTTTACTTTCCAAGAGTGCCCCTCCTCTCCTCTTATAAAAGGCCCCCACCTCTACCTCCTTACCCACACATACAAAGCCTTTGGCTCACCCAAAACCTGCCCATTTTGTCTTTCCACATCCCTCTATAACTACTTGAAGCCTCACATTGGGCAGAAACCTTCCCAAGGAAGCCTTTGAGCTCAAACCAAAGGGAGTTACCCGATTTTAAGGTAATGTCTTCACTTGAGTCCTTTTGATTTATTTTGCTTCTCCAACCCCCTAAACTCATTTTATTCATTTCTATTGTAATAAATACAGTATCGTAAATATAATATGATGTTTTTATAAGAATTATTCGAGATACACTTACACACAACTCCGTCTAATGGTTAAAGAACATACTATTTCTGTGGTTGGTGATTTTCTGCCTCACGAAACGATGATTGTTCAATATTTTTTTAACACCATTAAAGGTAGAGATTATGATGTCATTGTATTTTATATATCATGTATATGTTATTTATGTTTACTATATTCTTCTGTATTTTATATTTAAAACATACCTTTATTCTTTTCATGTTGTGTAAATGTGATAATTTTATATGAGGAAGTGTGGACTACCGCCCCCTCAAGTGATGTGACTCGTACATGCAATACATGGAATGTATAAAGAATGAAATTAATGAACATATGTGACTTATATAACATATATATGGTACTGGAATTATAATATATACATATATATCATTTATTTTTAATTCCATTAATATGACAAAGAAAAAAATGAAAGTAGCGTTCATGCATACGTACGGCCTACCCTCTCCATGAACGGTGCTTTTCGTTTTTTATCTCCAAATGATATGGAATAGTATAAAATTAATATGTACTGGATATATATGATATTTTAATCATTAATACTATTCTAGAAATTATTTACTTATAACTACATTGGCAATCTTTTTTCAAACAAGTTCATTTTTGACTCATGTACCAAACATCGGCAAAAACGTCTGATAAGAACTAACATTATTAAACTATTATTATAACATTATAATATTTGATATGAACTGAATAATAATCTCTAAAGGAGGTCCTTAGGCAAATATAAATTTACCAAAGTATGTTATTCATGAATATAAAGAAACGAACTTGACCAGTCGGACTTGAGGTAAGGGATCCTACTCCTCCCTTTCTTTTTAAGTACACTCTTTATTGTCATTCCTTTTAAACTCATATTTATTGTAATTGGGATGTTATTTTATATTAATCTTACAGTAATTTTTATGTTCATATGATGAGAGACCCTATTCTCTCTCTTCAAACCATTTTGAAAGTTTTAAGTGGCGCCGTTAGGCTGCGGAATTTTCATAAGAGATCTAACCTCTCTCTTTCTTTTTAAGTACTCTCCTTTATGTCACTTCTTTTAAGATACTCTTTGTTATGTTGGGGGATGGTATTTTATATTCCTCTTGATTTAAACTATATGTTAATATGATGAAAAACCCTATTTGATCTCATCAATCCATTTTTGGATGTTTTATGTGGCGCTGATAGGCTGCCGAGTTTACGTAAGGGATTTTTCATCTCACTTTTATTCCCATGAGATTTATGCTACATTTTCCACCATTTCTATTTAGTGGTATATATACTTCCCATTATTCTACTATTTTTGTAATATACTTCCATTTATGACTATTTACATCAATGTTGTATTGTCCTTCTTTCATGGGGTGTATGTTTCGAAAGATACCCAAGTCAGTAAGGGAACCTTTCACCCTCCTCTTTTTAAAAGACTTATTTTGTTGGGTATTTTAATTTACATATTGTTATGTTGGGATATGTTCTCATATATCCTTATTGATGTAAATTATATGTCCAAGTGATGAGATAACCTTTTATCTCTCATTAACTCATTTTGATGTGACGTCGTTAGGCTGTCAAGGGAACTTCTTAACCCAATTTATATTTCTCTGGGTTCAACATGTAGTTATTGAATATGTCATCCTTTGAATATGTTTGAATGTCCTTTGATTATTTTACACTTAATATCCACTTATATTTGGTGTATTCGTTTGTCACACATAATTATGTAATTGATTTATCCTTAAACCAAGGATACCGTCTTTGTAAGGGACTTCGTCTCAATCTCCATTCATTGAGGCATATTTCGTTTTATACACAACCTTCTTTTATATGGTGTATAAACCACTTTGACTTTTACGTTTATCCAAAAAGGAACCTTTTTTATATGAAGTGTTTTACTAAATGAAAAAAGGGAATGTTTTTATTGTATGTATGCAGGGTCAACGACATCTCCGCCTCTGTGACCATTATTTGATTTTCGGCTTCCTCTACAAGTCATACCATCTTTTTAAAAGAAAAAGAAATACCATGTTTTACTTTTCTTTTTTTTGGTATTGAAATTGGTTTTCATAAGGTTTTTTATATCAATGTGTTTTATTGATATCTTTTGATTGAAATGTGGAAATGTTATGTTTCCTTTATGTATGTATTATGTGGTATGATTATGTTATGGTTCTTGGGCATTATTATGAAGACGGGTTGTTCCGTGATAAACTAAGGGGGGGTGAGCCCGATATAGCTCTCTAATGCATTGGGTAACGCGAAGGAGTGAAACGTTAAGGTTTCTCCGAAGAGATTTAGGGAATATACTGTGGTGGGTATTCCAAATGTAACCAAGAGGGTTACTCCCTATGTAAGAATGTTATAAATTCATCAAGTTACCTTTATGTGTTATGATTTCTATGCTTTATTCATGATTTTATATGCCTATGTTTTATGGGTAAAGTATGATTTCATTCTTATGTATATATGAACTCTTGTTTCCTTTCCATATTTTTTTATAACCCTTACTGAGCGTTTTATGATCATCCCGTGTTTTTTTTTGAAATGTTTTTCACAGGTCAAGGGAAAGGTACATGATATTATGATAGTGTCAAGGAAGTGTCAAGAAAGAATCCATGCTTTATTTTTGAATATGTTTCTATTGATGAAAAAAATGAATACTATCTTTTATGTAACCACTTTGTTTAAATGTGGAATGTAATGCATGTTTTATGATCTAATTCTCTAAAACTATAAACCTGAAAATATCCTCAATGTGTAATATTGTAATAACTCAGGATTAAGTTAGGTTTTAGGATGGGTCCTTATAGTCGGTATCAGAGGTCGGTTTAGACAACTTTAGGGATTAGGAGTTTTTGTTAGACACATGATTAGTCCCTATATCTATTATTTCAGTTAAATCCTTGTTTTATAACTTTTTTCAGGTCTGGTAAAGTCGGTTACGAATGGAAGGATAAGGATCTCAAATGACATTCCTATCTCTTCCTGATGACATGCTTGCAATAATTATTGCAAATTAATGTTCGGATGATTGTGAAACTTTGTCTAGCATACAACTCACTTGAAAACAGTTGTTTGAGATATCAAACACCTCCACTATACCTCATTATCATCGTGGATCATGGGTTGTTTTTAGACAAATACTATTTTCACAATATTCTCATATTTTCAGGAAAGGTAAATATTATCAAGGTATTTTCGAATATTTTACCTTATCACAAGAATTTGAAGCATATTATGATTTTAAAAATGATGTTGAGGAAGGAGACCCTTGTGAAACCTATTTATATTTTCTTTTAAAATATAGTCTCTCAGAACATACTTATTGTATTTTAAAAGGACCAATAATAGAATGTTTCAACTCAAATTCTGTCCGACTATTTTATAGAAATCATTTTTTATTAGATGTTTTGGAATTATATGTCATACATGATTTTTTTCCAAAACTGTTTTTCAATGAACACCCATATGACCCATGTTGTACAAGGTGTATTTGGATGGAGGAAGAAAATGATTTTGAAAGATCTCTAAACCATTATTGTAATGCCTGGGACATCTACCTACATGGCCAAGATGACGATGAAACTTAGTGGATTCCATGATCAAGGTATGATGTTATTCATTTTGGGAATCGTTTTATTTTATCTTATGGTAGTGAAATAAGACTTCAAGAATTAATATGTTGAGATCGTAACGAATTTGGATGAAAATGATAGGTATATGGAAACTATTGAGGTTAAAACATGTTAGTGTTATTTTTAGAGTTTTATAAAAAAGACAACACGCAGACCGTGTGACAACCCGTCGCGTCGGACAAAGCTGCGGGAATCGAACCCATAACCAAAATGTGACTGGTATTTATCACCTACCACGAGACTACGTGAAGGCCCTGGTTAGTTTAACTAATTATTTTTAGTTAGATGATCTTATGATTCTATAATGAGTTGATTTTGGGTTATCTATGGTAATTATTATCCTATCATGGAGGATATGTGATTAGGTTAATTACTTTTCAATAGGAGACATTTAGAGCAACTGATGTTATTTGAAGATAAGTGTTAATTTGAACCTTGGAGGACTATGTGACTAAATCCTTCAAATATTTGGGTTTCAATATTAGTTTGGTTTAAATTGAATAATTTTATGGAAAAATTGTGTATCGAATGGTCCTCGATGAACATTGGGTTTTTTTGGACAAATTTTGGAGATTAAGAATAGATTTTCTTTTTATAAAGGGTTATCATTTTCTAGATTATCGGATCTTTTAATAACATTTTTGGTTTTGGTTTTGGTTATGGTATGAAGATATGGGAAGTATATAGTTCTCTTTTGTGGATTAGGTGATTCTCTAGAAGTTCATTATAGTACTCTTAATGCGAACAAGTCTTCCTAAATACTTGTCTTTTGGAGAAAATATGAGTTTGTGTAAGCAATCTAATAAAAGTTGAAAGTCAACATGATAAGTGATTATGATTCCTTATGAATAAATTCCTCAATAAAAAGTAACTTAAAACAAAAATCGTGTCTATTATCTTTTCCTACTGGGGAATCAAATACCGTTTAACCCATCACATGTTTGTGATTTATCTTGTGGTTAACATTCTCCTAAACATGTTTTCTATCACTCTCCATCAGAACATGACCCTATTTTTTCTCCTCCATGTCCATGTTTTCCTACATGGAATCCTAGTATGGGTTAACTCAGGTGGCCTCTGTACTTATCATTCTTAATTTTAAAGTGATTATTTTACTGACTCGTGTTCTGATGTGGGATTTTCAATGAAGTTTCCAAGCCTAATTTTAAAATTGCAAGGACACAATTCCCAAAAGGAAGGAAGGATGTATCATGCCAGGTAAATAAATAGTATGAAATTTTCACATTTATCCCTATTTGTGAATAAAATATTAATATAACTTTAAAGGGGACGCTATGCTCTATGGCATACCCAACACGCAACAACGAGTTTCTTGGCAATCTTACGTTGCACTCTAATAATAAAATAATATTATTTTAAATGGTAGTTAAAGCCTAGCTATTGTGATGGAAGGAATGAATAGAACAAACTAAAAAATGATTATATATGTTTGTCAAATATTTTTACTTTTTACAATAAATGTTAGATGATTAAAAATTCGAATAAATCCAATTTTAATCGTAAACATTCTAATATTCTTTAAAAGGTTGATTAAACGCCTTTTGATGGCGAACCTCTTTTAAATCCAATTTTTGACAATTTTCTGTGTTATATTTGGAAAAATAAAATTCTTCCTTAGAATCGGGGCATCAAAATTTACTTTGTGTCAATTTTTGGTATTTTTTCGAAAAAGTTCAATTTTTAATAAATAGTGAAAACTGTTGTATTTTAATTCAAAACCTCTTTTTAATATAATTTATTTATATAATTAGATTATATTTTGAATTTATTTTAAAGTGAAATTAGAATATATTTTTACCATTTAATCAAATAGTGATCATTGGAATTAATTTCACATTGAAATCGGACTTAAACTAGTGTCAATCTTTTGATACATTTTGTTTCATAAAAACACGCTATTTGTTTTGACAGCTGGAATTAAGTATTAAATTAATTAATGAAACATATAAGTTTTTAATTTGTAAAATAGACATCATTTTTTAATTCAGAATATCAAATACAGCTTACGGAAAATTTTTGGTAATTTTTTGAAAAACATCAATTTTTGATGAATAGTGAAACCACTAAGTCGTACTTATAAAAATTGATTTTCCATTTAAATGAAGTTTTGGCATATTTGTGTTTTTAATTTCAAAAATTAGACATACATGGTTGTCATTAAGAACTAAAATGTGGTTCAATGGGATTAAAATAATTTTTTGGTGAATAGTAAATTATTACGTTTTTAATCGCGATTAGAGATAATTAGTGTAGTTTAAGGTAAAAATAATGTTTTAATAAAATGAAATTACCTAGACACATGTCCTAACCTCATTGGATGATTCATGGCCGACCATGACAATACATGGGTCAACTTGGGGACCCCATGGAGCCACTTTGGTTGGAAAATGACATAAATACCTTTTTATTTAATGTTAAAGTAAAAATGACAAAAACATAAGATGTTTTAATAAAACAATTTTTACATGGGATTATTCAAGTCAGATTTTTGACTATAAATACTAATTGGAAAGATAAAAATATTTCCTACATCATAGTATTTTTTTATAATTTTTAGACATTATATAAATTAAATTATTTATGAGATCATGATGATGCAGCGATGACCTCATTATTTAACGATTTAAATAAAATGGAAATATAATTAAAAATATAAGACCTAAAAATGTCAAAAACCAATGATATGGGTGTATTTAGAACCCTTATCACCTTATCCTAGAAACACATAAATGTGGGACCATTAAAATCCGAAACTCATTCTAAAATAAAGTAACATTTCATTACTTTCCAAGAGTGCCCCTCCTCTCCTCTTATAAAAGGCCCCAACCTCTACCTCCTTACCCACACGTCCAAAGCCTTTGGAATGGCCAACCTCTTCCCATTTTGTCTCTCCACATCCATCTATAACTACTTGAAGCCTCACATTGGGCAGAATCCTTTCGAAGGATTCCTTTGAGCTCAAACCAAAGGGAGTTACCCGATTTTAAGGTAATTCCTTCACTTGAGTCCTTTTGATTTATTTTGCTTCTCCAACCCCCTAAACTCATTTTATTAATTTATTTTGTAAAAAATACAGTATCTTAAATATACTAGGATGTTGTTATAATAATGATTTGAGATACACTTAAACACCTTCATCTAATGGTTAAAGATCATATTGTTTCTGTGGTTGGCGATTTTCTGCCTCATGAAACGATGATTGTTCAATATTCTTTTAACACCTTTAAAGGTGGCCATTATGATGTAACTGTATTTTATATATGATACATATGGTATTTATGTTTACTATATTCTTCTGTATTTTATATTTAAAACATACCTTTATTCTTTTCATGTTGTGTAAATGCGATAATTTCATATGAGGAAGTGTGGACTATCGCCCCCTAAAGTGATGTGACTCGTACATGCAATACATGGAATGTATAAAGAATGAAATTAATTAACATATGTGACCTATATAACATATATATTGTAATTTAATTATAATATATATATATATCATGAATTTTCAATTCCATTAATATGAAAATGAAAAAAATGAAAGTAGTGTTCATGTGCACATACGACCTACCGTCTCCATGAATGGTGCTTTTTGTTTTTTATCTCCAAATGATATGGAATAGTATAAAATTAATATTTACTGGATATATATGATATTTTAATCATTAATAATATTATGGAAATTATTTACTTATAACTAAATGGGAAATCTTTTTTCAAACAAGGTCATTTTTGACTCATGTACCAAACATCGGCAAAATCGTCTGATATGAACTAACATTATTAAACAATTATTATAACATTATAATATGTGATATAAAATGAATAATAATCTCTAAAGTAGGTCCTTAGGAAATTATAAATTGAACAAAGTTTATTATTCAAGAATATAATGAAACGAACAAGACAATTCAGACTTGAGGTAAGGGATCCTACTCCTCCCTTTATTTTTAAGTACACTCTTTTATGTCATTCCTTTTAAGCTCATATTTCTTGTGATTGGGATGTTCTTTTATATTAAACTTTCTGTAATTTTTATGTTCATATTATGATAGACCCTATTCTCTTTCATCAATCCATTTTGGAAGTTTTGAGTGGCGCCGTTAGACTGCCGAATTTTCATAAGAGATCTAACCTCTCTCTTTCTTTTTAAGTACTCTCCTTTATGTCACTTCTTTTAAGATCATCTTTGTTATGTTGGGGGATGGTATTTTATATTCCTAATTATGTAAACTTGATGTTAATATGATGAGATACCCTATTTGATCTCATCAATCCATTTTTGGATGTTTTAAGTGGCTCCGATAGGCTGCCGAGTTTTCGTAAGGGATTTTTCATCTCACTTTTATTCCCGTGGGATTTATGCTACATCTGCCACCATTTCTATTGAGTGGTATATATACTTTCAATTATTATAATATTTTTCTAATATACTTCCTTTTATTATTATTTACATAAATGATGTATTTTCCTTCTTTCATGGGGTTTATGTTTCGAAAGATACCCAAGTCGGTAAGGGAACCTTTCACCCTCCTCTTTTTAAAAAACTTCTTTTGTTCGGCCTTTTAATTCACATATTGTTATGTTGGGATATGTTCTCATATATCCTTATTGATGTAAATTTTATGTCCATGTGATGAGATACCCTTTTTATCTATCATCAACTCATTTTGATGTGACGTCATTAGACTGTCAAGGGAACCTCTTAACCCAATTTTGATTTCTTTGGGTTCAACATGTAGTTATTAATTATGTCATCCTTTGAATATGTGTGAATGATCTTTGATTATTTTACATTTAATATACACTTATATTTTGTGTATTCGTTTGTCACACATAATTATGTAATTTATTTATCCTTAAACCAAGGATATCGTCTTTGTAAGGAACTTCGTCTCAATCTCCATTCATTGAGGCATATTTATTTTTATACACCACCTTCTTTTATACGGTGTATAACCCCTTTAACTTTTACGTTTATCCAAAAATGAATCCTTTTTATACGAAGCGTTTTACTAAACGGCAAATGGGAATGTTTTTGTTATACATATGCGGCGTCAACGACTTCTCCGCCTCCATGACCATTATTTGATTTTCGGCTTCCTCTACAAGTCATACCTTCTTTTTAAAAGAAAAATAAATACCATGTCTTAATTTTCTTTTATTTTGGTATTGAAAATGGTTTTCATATGGTTTTTTATATCAATGTTTTTATTGATATCTTGTGATTGAATTGTAGAAATGTTATGTTTCCTTTATGCATGTATTATATGGTATGATTATGTTATGGTTCTTGGGAATTGTTACGAAGACGGGTGGTTCCGTGATAAAATAAGGGCGGGTGAGCCCGATATAGCTCTCCAATGCATTGGGTAACGCGAAGGAGTGAAACACTAAGGTTTCTCCAAAGAGATTTAGGGAATATACTGTGGTGGGTATTCCAAACTTAACCAAGAGAGTTACTCCCTACATAAGAATGTTTTGAATGCCTCAAGTTACCTTTATGTCTTATGATTTCTATGATTTATTCATGATTTGATATGCCTATGTTTTATGGGTAAAGTATGATTTCATTATTATGTATATATGAATTTATGTTTCCTTTCTATATTTTTTTTATAACCCTTTCTGAGATCTTTATGCTCATCCCAAGTTTTTTTTGAAATGTTTTTCACAGGTCGAGGGAAAGGTACATGATATTATGATAGTGTCAAGGAAGTATCAAGAAATAATCCATGATTTATTTTTAAATATGTTTATATTGATGGAAGAAATGAATACAATTTTTATGTAACCACATTTTTTAAATGTGGAATATAATGCATGTTTTATGATCTAATTCTCAAAAACGCTAAACCTAAAAATATCCTCAATGTGTAATCTTGTAATAACTCAAGATTAAGTATGGTTTAAGGCTGGGGCCTTATAGTTGGTATCAGAGATCAGTTTAGACAACTTTAGGGATTAGGAGTTTTTGTTAGACACATGATAAGTCCCTATATCTATTATATCAGTTAAATCATTGTTTTATAACTTTTTTTTAGGTCAAGTAAAGTCGATTACGAATGGAAGGAGAAGGATCTCAAACGACATTCCTATCTCTTCCTGATGACACGCTTGCAATAATTATTGCAAAGTCATGTTTGGATGATTGTGAAACTTTTTCTAGAATACAACTCACTTGAAACATTTGTTTGAGATATCAAACACCTCCACTATACCTCATTATCACCATGGATCATGGGTTGTTTCTAGACCAATACTATTTTCACAATATTCTCATATTTTCAATAAAGGTAAATATTATCAAGGTATTTTCAAATATTTTACCTTATCACAAGAATTTGAAGCATATTATGATTTTAAAAATGGTGCTGAGGAAGGAGACCCTGGCGCAACCTATTTATATTTTCTTTTAAAATATAGTCTCTCAGTACATATTTATGGTATTTTAAAAGGACCAATAATAGAACGTTTCAACACAAATTCTGTCCGACTATTGTATAGAAATCATGTTTTATCAGATGTTTTGGAATTATATGTCATACATGATTATTTTCCAAAACTGTTTTTCTATGAACACCCATATGACCCATGTTCTACAAGGTGTATTTGGATGGATGAAGCAAATGCTTTTGAAAGATAACTAAATAATTGTTTTAATGCATGGGACTTCTACCTACGTGAGCAAGATGACGATGAAACTGAGTGGATTCCATGATCAAGGTATTATGTTATTCATTTTGGGAATCGTTTTATTTTATCTTATGGTGGTGAAATAAGACTTCATGAATTAAGATGTTGAGATCATAATGAATTTGGATGAAAATGAGAGTTATAAGAAAACAATTGAGGTTAAAACATGTTAGGGTTATTTTTGGAGTTTTATAAAAAGGACAACACGCAGACCGTGTGACAACCCGTCGCGTCGGACAAAGCTGCAGGAATCGAACCCACAACAAAAGTGTGACCGGTATTTATTGCCTACCACTAGACTACGTGAAGTCCCTGGTCATTTTGACTAATTATTTTTAGTTAGATGATCTTATGAATCTAGAATGAGCTGATTTTGGGTTATCTATGGAAATTATTTACCTATCATGGAGGATATGTGATTAGGTTACTTACTTTCCAATATTAGACATTTAGAGAAACTGATGTTATTTGAAATAAGTCTTAATTTGTACCTTGGAAGACTATGTGACTAAATACTTCAAACATTTGGGTTTCAATCTTAGTTTGGTTTACTTTGAAGAATTTAATGGAAAAATTGTGTATCGAATGGTCCTCATTGAACTTTGGGTTTTTTTGGACAAATTTTGGAGATTAAGAATAGATTTTCTTTTTATGAAGGGTTATCCTTTTCTAGATTATCTGATCTTGTACTAACCTTTTTGGTTTTGGTTTTGGTTAAGGTCTAAAGATATGGGAAGTATATAGTTCTCTTTTGTGGATTAGGTGATTCTCTAGAAGGTGATTATAGTACTCTTAATGCGAAAAAGTCTTCGTAAATACTCATCTTTTGGAGAAAATATGAGTTTGTGTAAGGAATCTAATAAAAGTTGAAAGTCAACATGATAAGTGATTATTTTTACTTATGAATTAATTCCTCAATAAAAAGTAACTTAAAACAAAAATGTCTTCTATTAACTTTTCCTTCTGGGGAATCGAATACCGTTTATCCCATCAAATGTTTGTGATTTTCTTGTGGTTAACTTTCTCCAAAATATGTTTTCTATCACTCTCCATCAGAACATGACCCTTTGTTTTCTCCTCCATGTCTATTTTTTCCTACATGGAATCCTATTATGGGTTAACTCGGGGACCTCTGTACTTATCTTTCTTTATTTTAAAGTGATTGTTTTACTGACTCTTGTTCCGATGTGGGATTTTCAATGAAGTTTCCAAGCCCAATTTTAAAATTGTAGGGATGCAATTCACAAAAGGGGGGAAGGATGTAACACCCTAGGTAAATAAAGAGTATGAAATTTTTACATTTATCAATATTTGTGAATAAAATATTAATATATCTTTAAAGGGGACGCTATTCTCGATGGCGTACCCAACATGCAACACCGAGTTTCATGGGAATCATACATTGCAGTCTAATAATAAAATTATATTATCATAAATGGTAGTTAATGCCTAGATATTGTGATGGTGGGAATGAATAGAACTAACTGCAAAATGATTATATATTTTTGTCAAATATTTTTACTTTTTACTATAAATGTTAGAGGATTAAAAATGCGAATGAATCCAATTTTAAGCGTAAACATTCTAATATTCTTTAAAAGGTTGATTAACTGCCTTTTAATGGAAAACCTCTTTTAAATCCCCTTTTTGACAATTTTATGTGTTATATTTGACAAAATAAAATTCTTCTTTAGAATCGGGACATCAAAATTTACTTTGTATAAATTTTTGGTATTTTTCCGATAAAGTTCAATTTTTTATGAATAGTGAAAAATGGTGTATTTATTTCAAAACCACTTTTTAATCTAATTTATTTATATGATTAGATTATCTTTTGAATTGGTTTTAATGTGAAATTAGAATATATTTTACCATTTAATCAAATAGTGGTCATTGAAATTAATTTCACTTTGAAATCGGACTTAAATTAGTGTCAATCTTTTGATACATTTTGTTTCATAAAAACACGATATTTGTTTTGACAGTGGGAATTAAGTATTAAATTAATTAATGCAACTTATATTTTTTGAATTTTTTAAAATAGACATCATTTTTGAATTCATAATATCAAATATATCTTAGGGTGAATTTTTGGTAGTTTTCTGAAAAACTTCTATTTTTGATGAATAGTGAAACCACTAAGTGGTACTTATAAAAACTGATTTTCCGTTTAAATGAAATATTTCCATATTTGTGTTTTTAATTTCAAAAATATGACATACATGGTTGTCATTAATAAGTAAAATGTGGTTCAATGGGATTAAAATAATATTTTGGTGAATAGTAACTTATTAAGTTTTTAATCGCGATTAGAGGTAATTAGTGTAGTTTAAGGTAAGAATAATATTTTAATAAAATGAAATGACCTAGAAACATGTCCTACTTTCATTGGATGAGTCATGGCCGACCAAAAAAATCCATGGGTCAACTTGGGGACCCCATGGAGCCACTTTGGTTGGAAAATGACATAAATACCTTTTTATTTAATGTTAAATTAAAATGACACAAACATAAGATGTTTTACTAAAACAATTTTTACATTGGGTTATACAAGTCAGATTTTTGACTTTAAATATTCATTGGTAAGATAAAAAGATTTCCTACATCATAGTATTTTTTCTATAATTTTTAGACATTATATAAATTAAATTATTTATGACATCATGATGATGCAGCGATGACCTCATTATTTAACGATTTAAATAAAATGGAAAGATAATGTAACATCTAAGACATACACATGTCCAAAACCTATTGGACGGGTGGATTTAAAACCCTTATCACTTTATCCTCGAAACACATCAATTTGGGACCATTAATATCCGAAACACATTCTAAAATAAAGTAACATTTCTTTACATTCCAAGAGTGCCCCTCCTCTCCTCTTATAAAAGGCCCCCACCTCTACCTCCATACCCACACTTCCAAAGCCTTTGGCTCGGCCAACCCCTGAACATTTTGACTCTACACATCCCTCTATAACTACTTGAAGCCTCACTTTGGGCAAAAACCTTCTCAAGGAATCCTTTGAGCTCAAACCAAAGGGAGTTACTGGATTTTAAGGTAATGTATTCACTTGAGTCCTTTTGTTTTATTTTGCTTCTCCGACCCCCTAAAATATTTTAATTACTTTATTTTGTAACAACTAAAGTAAATTAAATATACTAGGATGTTTTTATAAGAATTATTTGAGCTACACTTACACACACCTTCGTCTAAGTTTTAAAGAACATACTGTTTCTGTGGTTGGCGATTTTCTGCCTCACGAAATGATGATTGTTCAATATTCTTTTAACACCATTAAAGGTGGCCATTATGATGTCACTGTATTTTACATATGATATTTATGGTATTTATTTTTACAATATGATTCTGTATTTTATATTTAAAACATACCTTTATTCTTTTCATGTTGTGTAAATGCGATAATTTAATATGAGGAAGTGTGGATTACCACCCCCTCAAGTGATTTGACTCGTACATGCAATACATGGAATGTATAAAGAATTAAATTAATGAACATATGTGACCTATATAACATATATATTGTACTGGAATTATTATATATATATATATATATCATTTTTTTTAATTCCATTAATTTGAGAAAAAATGAAAGTAGCGTTCACGCGTACGTACGGCCTACCGTCTCCATGAACGGTGCTTTTCATTTTTTATCTCCAAATGATATGTAATAGTATAAAATTAATATGTACTGGATATATATGATATTTTAATCATTAATACTATTCTGGAAATTATTTACTTATAACTACATGGGAAATCTTTTTTCAAACAAGGTCATTTTTGACTCATGTACCAAACATCGGCAAAAATGCATGATATGAACTAACATTATGAAACAATTATTATAACATTATAATATGTCATATGAACTGAATAATAATCTCTAAAGGTGGTCCTTAGGCAATTATAAATTGACCAAAGTTTATTATTCAGGAATATAATGAAACGAATAAGTCATGTCGGACTTGAGGTAAGGGATCATACTCCTCCCTTTCTTTTTAAGTACACACTTTTATGTCATTCCTTTTAAGCTCATATTTCTTGTGATTGGGATGTTATTTTATATTACTACTACTGTAAGTTTTATGTTCATATGATGAGAGACCCTATTCTCTCTCATCAATCCATTTTGGATGTTTTGATTGGCGCCGTTAGGCTGCCGAATTTTCATTAGAGATCTAACCTCTCTCTTACTTTTTAAGTACTCTCATTTATGTAACTTCTTTTAAGATCCTATTTGTTATGTTGGGGGATGTTATTTTATATTCTTCCTGCTGTAAACATTATGTTAATATGATGAGAGACCCTATTTGATCTCATCAATCCATTTTTGGATGTTTTAAGTGGTGCCGATAGGCTGCCGAGTTTTCGTAAGGGATTTTTCATCTCACTTTTATTCCCGTGAGATTTATGCTACATTTTCCACCATTTATATTGAGTGGTATATATAATTCCCATTATTCCTCTCTTTCTGTAATATACTTCTGTTTATGATTATTTACATTAATTATGTATTGTCTTTCTTTCATGGGGTGTATGTTTCGAAAGATACCCAAGTCGGTAAGGGAACCTTTCACCCTCCTCTTTTTAAAAGACTTCTTTCGTTGGGTCTTTTAATTTACATATTGTTATGTTGGGATATGTTCTCATATATCCTTATTGATGTAAAGTTTATTTCCAAGTTATGAGATACCCTTTTTATCTCTCATCAACTCATTATGATGTGACGCTGTTAAGCTGTCAAGGGAACTTCTTAACCCAATTTCGATCTCGTTGGGTTCAACATGTAGTTATAGAATATGTCATCCTTTGAATATGTGTGAATGACGTTTGATTATTTTACACTTAATATCCATATATATTTGGTTTATTCATTTGTCACACATAATTATGTAATAGATTTATCCTTAAACCAATGAGAAAGTCTTTGTAAGGGACATCATCTCAATCTCCATTCATTGAGGCATATTTTTTTATACACAACCATATTTTATATGGTGTATAAACCCCTTTGACTTTTACATTTATCCAAAAAGGAATCTTTTTTATATGAATCATTTTACTAAATGACAAAATGGAATGTTTTCGTTTTACGTATGCGGCGTGTGCCTGATATAGATCTCCAATGCATTGGGTAACGCGAAGGACTGAAATGTTAAGGTTTCTCCAAAGAGATTTAGGGAATATACTGTGGTGGGTATTCCAAACGTAACCCAGAGGGTTACTCCCTATGTAAGAATGTTATGAATGCCTCAAATTACCTTTATGTATTATGATTTCTATGATTTATTCATGATTTGATATGCGTATGTTTTATGGGTAAAGTATAATTTCATTCTTTTGTATATATGAACTCATATTCCCTTTCCATATTTTTTATAACCCTTACTGAGCTTTTTATTCTCATCCCATGTTTTTTTGAAATGTTTTTCACAGGTCATGGAAACGTTACATGATATTATGATAGTGTCAAGGAATTGTCAAGAAGGAATCCATGCTTTATTTTTAAATATGTTTCTGTTGATGGAAAAAATGAATACTATCTTTTATGTAACCACTTTGTTTAAATGTGGTATGTAATGAATGTTTTATGATCTAATTCTCTAAAACTCTAAACCTGAAAAGATCCTCAATGCGTAATCCTGTAATAACTCAAGATTAAGTATGGTTTAAGGCTAGGGCCTTATATTTTCAATGAGATAAATAAGTCATTCATCATAAATTAATACCCTAATTATGAAATATATATTTTTGGATAATATCTTTTTTCTATCTAGAATATCTTGGTATAGAATTCCTAGCACACTTTATGAAATATTAGGGAACTAAAAAAATAATGTTGATCTCAAATGATCAATAAGGATCAGCTATAGTACATGTAATACTGAAATAATGAGAAAAATCAATATGGAAATGTAATTAATGAAGACACATTACATTAAATCAATACACTGACAAGGTAGTGAATTCAAAATATGACAATGTATATAACAAAAAACACATTCAATTTTTAGTAAATGTATGAGGCATAATCAATGTGACATTTAATATAACTAAAATACATGCCATTAGATCAATGATCTGAGAATGAAATGGATGCATATATATTTCAAAGAAAATATCATGAATAAATAATAAATGAAACTAAGAGTTGGAAATGTGTAATTGTTGGGTACTATGTTTCCTATGTAAGTGGTGCCTTTAAAAACATGAATTTTTATAATATAGTTTTAGCATATCGGGTAATAACCCATCTATAGATAGCCAACTAACTGGTCCCATGATAAAAATGTTGCAGTAAAGGGGAATCTATAATCAGGCCCCCATGGGTCATTTTATTCAAAATCATTCCTCATATATCGAATTATATATTTCATAATGGGACTTATCAAATATTTGTGTGAAGTGAAAGATATTTATATATCAATACATTAATAGTTAATCAATATTCATTAAAGTAAATAAAATTTTAATAATTGTATATTCTTGAGGAAATTATCATATCCATGATTAAAGATATAGATATATAGGAAAAACATATTGTTTAATGATCAACAGAGATTGAATATTTCTGGACCAAAAAATTGAATCAATTAAGTGAATTTCAATATTATCATTGGAAAAATCAATCAAAACCATCATACAGAAGATTAAAGATCGTATCAAAGAAACATATTTCATGTTTTTTAAAAATAAAGGGTTGTTATTATTGATAAATAAAAATACTACAAAAATATAATTTGAAAATATTTTTTGGAAAATATTTTTTTTGTTTAGAAAAAAATTAAAATATTTTTCATAGAAAATTACATTTGAAAACAATTTCAATAAAATTTACCCTTTTAAACCTTTAGAAAAAATCATTTAAGAAATAATGGATGGTATGTCCATATATACCGTTAATGTTAAAAAGAAAAATAATTTTTCAAATAAAAAGAATATAAATCTTACTTATTTGGAAACAGATTAAATTATTTTATTGAAAAATTTTATAAAAGATGAAAAAAAAATTATTAAAAAATAAATTTTTATTGTTTAAATATATTTTTAAAAACCATATTAGAAAAATAAGTTTTATATTTAAAATTGTTATTGGCATAATGTATTAAATGAATTTTGGGTTTTAAAAAAACGCTAAATGATATTTCATAAAAAAGAAAAAACATTATATTAATACATTAAAGAGTTTATGAATAAATACATTAGAATGATATTTGTATATGTATTAAATTTTTATTTAATAATTTCCTCTATTATAAATTCAAGTGTTATCAATCCGATCAAAAATTAGATTGTGATATAAACCATTTGAAAAACAATAAATGTTTTCTGAGAATAAATAATTTAATCTATTTAATCTATCAAAATTAAATCCACAAAAATCATGTGTAATTAAATATATATATACTACAAATTTATCATACACATAATCTTATAATTTTTACAACATGACAGAAGTAAAATAACCTCATATAAAGGAATCAGGTTATTAAATTTTTTACCACTTGCTATCTTGTAACACAAATCCCCATAGAAGAAATAATTAAATTTTATACCCACAATAACGTGATGATAATAAAATTCAATTTATAATATATAAAAATTGGAATTACACACAACTTTCAAAATATCTATGTGGTGAATAAGAAATTTATTTTAGTGGTGTAAAAAGTGAGATGAAGTTCCCTTAAATAGTGTTTCTTTTTTGTTCAACATAATTTATCATCATGCATAATGGTTTTAAGCATGTAACCATCTAATACTATAAACATACTAATATTTACTATATATTATATTATCTCCTTATAATATATTATTGCATTTTTGTTAATAATATTTCATTAGTTTTACAAATTTAGTTTTTAATTACCTTGTTTTTCGAGTTTGTTTTGACATTTTTATTATTGTTACAATAATAAATATCATTATATAATAATCTAAATATCATATAAAACATTTTAATTTTAATACATATTTAGTATACATTTATTTTGAATAATCCATAATGTTTGGATATGGAAAATGAAATGCATTGTTCATGGGGAAGGTAGGTTGTACATTTTCTTGAATGCTACTACCATTTATTTACTATATTTTCAAGAATAAAATATAAATGATGTATATGTATATTATAATTCTATTATATTATATATTCCACATATTTGACATATATTATTAAAACCAACTAATTTTAACCGAATGAGGTTAATATTCAATGATTATATTTTAATATTCATGTGTTTCAATGTTCATAATCACTAATTTTAGTTGATTATATAAATTGAACATAATTTATCATCACATGTTCATTTGATGAATAATGTAAATATTTGGTCTTAATCAATCATCTATTTTTTAAAACCAATATATTCATTATTTGAATGTACATAGTGTGTGGGAGCTCATTGTTTGTGATCTCTTCCAATAGTTCAATGACTGGTGATTATAAACGATCAATTTCCCACCATCTCAAGGATTTTTGATGAGATAAATCATATGGAATTCCATGATATAATAAATATAATCCAACCACATAACCAATAATTATATTAGAAATTGAGTTACCAAAAAGATATAATGAATTTTGATGTTTCATCAAAGTGGATAGAATAAAAAAATAAAACATGTCATGAACCCATAACTACACTTACAGTCCCTTCTATATCCTTTTTTGGAATTTATAGTTCCCCAAATACAATTAAATAATTTAATTAAGAAACAACAATAGAGTTTGGGATAGAAAAAATGGATTATGTAATTCTTGAAGGGAATTTAGAGCAGTATGAAAAAAATAGATTAAAGAGGGTAAACATTTCCTTCATGGATTGATATTCTTGAATATAAATCAATTTATATTTTAAAAAAAACACCAATAACTAATCTATTGGGAGAAATCACAAATTTTGAGTATATTACCATTATTGGAAACAATCTATCCAATTTATTGGATGAATAATCTATTCAAAAGGATTTAATATTGTTGATTAATTTTGAAAATCCAACTAACTTTGATTCACATTCTTGATCCATGTATATTATTCCTAGCTAAACTGATCTCTAATTTATGGTCCATATTTAACATCTCATGTCTTTTGTCAAAGTGGATAATCATATGCATTCTGTCAACATTTAATCATGTGTTCATTCAAATAAAGATAAAATTCTACTTGATATCTTAAGAAACATTAGGAATGATGTTTGGTGGAAACTTTTTGATATTCATGTTATTAGATAACTAATTGGGACCTATATAATTTTACATTAATTAATTTAAATACCATTTCCCCATTCCCATTCCATACATAATAATAAAATTTTAAGGGTTAACAATTATGCTGTTAAAATGATGGATTTTGGTATTGGATATGTTGGGGTTCATAGTCATGCTAAAGACATAAAACTAAGTTCTTCCTGGGAGGCATCATGTATTCTATATTATTTGTTGTTTATTTTAATTTTTGTCTTATTGATCATTTTGGCCAGGGGAACCCCATTGAGTTTCCAATGTGTTCTAGTGTTTCTTATCTGTGTGATTTAATAATATTTTTATTATTTACAAATAAATCATATGCCTTCCAGTGTTCAAACCCATCCCTCAATCACTCCCATGGTGTCTACAAATGACATGAAGCCAAAGTGAACAATTTTATGTTGAGGGGTCATCAACATCAAACTATGTGATTTTATTCCACGATTTATTTTAAAATCACATGTATTCTCTTTGATATCAAATATAATATATTTATTGTATATTATTTCAACACTAATGGTAGTTTCAATCCATGTTAGTAGAGTGGAAATACCAGAAAATAAAAAAAATCAGCTTCTATTAGAAAATCATCGAAAACAATTATTTCATTAACCACTAATTAATTACCATAAAATGTGAAACCTAAATACAAAATATAAATGAAATTAAATTTATTTTATAATATATTAATAAAATTTCTTTTTGAAGGTCATTTTTTGATGGTGTGGTCTTATAATGTTATCTTTAAATATTTATATTTTCATCTTCTTAATCAAAACACAACAATGTACATATGTTGGTTTTTAGTGTATTATAGTGTTATTCGATCCCTATCATTATTTCATGTGGTGTGGGGTCACATTTAGATTAATTTGAGAATCCCAAAAAATAAAAGTACATAATATACAGTATTTTGTAAACTATGTGGTGTTCAGCACATGGGGATTGTAACTCCATAGTTATCTCTCCCATATTAAAGCTTTACATTAATATTTTAGTGCAATGAATTAACAAAATGTATGGATTTATGATATTGGTGATCATGAATCCGTAGTTTTATTTTAAAAATATGTTAATTTAATCTATATTTGGTGAAAATCAAAAACAAAATCATAAAAAAAAAGAATAAAAAAATATAAAATTGGATACACAATTAACAGTTAAATGCGATTCCCACCTCGAACATCCATTTTATTCCCTCTAAATAAGAAAATGGTAACCATGTATTTTATTTTTCCAAACACATCATCATGTTAAATGAAAATTATATGAAATATGGAAATTAATTTAAAAAATGGAATAGTCATTTTCATGGGATATAAAAATAATTTTACCCATTATTTCTATTATATTTATCTTATTATAATTTAGAATAATTTTTTATGTATAAATAGTTTTGTATAAAAACATTTCAATTATATTCAATTGAATATTATATTCATTTATAATTAATATATAAACATTGAATTCATATTATATATGTGTAAACCATATAATTTAATTAGATATATAACCATATTTATAAAAAAAATATAATATCTCTGTTATATATGATTATAAATAATAATATTTTGAATATTATATTATTTCTTGATAAGAATATATCTTTCGTGTAATAGAAGATACCAAAGAATTTCTTTATTGAATATACTGAAATATAAATCACCATTTCATCATTTTAAATATATATATTTATTTTAAATAAAATCCTAATTATAATTTAATGTGTCGGTATATTATTTTCTCTTATCTGTGTGGTGTTCTTTGTCGATCATGATATCAATTAAAATGTTCTAATATTAAAATTATATGGTGCTACATTATCCCCACCATAATAAATTTTTTTTCTCAAAATTTATAATCATACATGGTAATATATTATCTAATATTTCCCATATTTAAATCATCCATTAGGATAAGGGTCTATAAAACATACACTAGAAAAGATAGAATGGAAAGTAAAAATGTCACATGGAAAAACATATATCTATTTATTTAATTAGGGGAGGATTACTGAAAATTAGAGATATGCACAAGCATGATAAGAAAACAAACTCTATGTAGTGATTGATGTACTCAATTAAATAATTCAATGATCAATATAATATTGATTTCCCAAATTCCATAAATATCTCATTAATCAAAACACCATTGGATCAAAAAAAATTATTAGGATAAAATTTACTTGATTTAATTAATGTTGAGTAATTATTGTACTTCCAAAGAATATATGGAAATATACATACGTGATGTATTTATATAATCATAATTTCATCATTTTTTCTACATCTATAAATTTAAAATTATTACACTACATCAATAAATGGTTAACCAAAAATTAACTTTGATGGTTGAAGCACTTAAATATGCATTTAATTGGACTTAATGATCAAATAAAAAGACATGTTTAACTATTTATCTATAAAAATTCTCCAATGAAATTAGGGTTAATAAATTAATCTATAGACCTAAAAAGTAACAGGACTGGTTCATTGTAAATATTTATTTATCAAATTTTTCAACTAATAAAATTACATATTAATCACAACATTTCGTAGGACAGTTGTAGGCCTGAAACTCCTATAGTCCTTCTTTATTGGGATCAAGTATCACAAACTTTATAAATTTAATGTACTGTCAGCCAACATAAATCCCTTTTCTAAAACCATATAAATTTCATTTCAAAAATAAATAAGATTGAAATCCTTCAAATAAGGTTAATCTCTAAATTACATTTTAACTATGGTTTTCAACTGAACATTAATAATGAAATATTTCAACCATTTTATTTTATCATAGTTTATTTGTTAGACTCAATTTTAACCAAGTTAATTAATTATTATTATATATTAAAATCGTTCAAGAATATTTCTAATGAAAATGTGAATTATCTTATGAATATCCCACGAGAGTGACTAACGAGTTGAAAACTATTACCCATTGTCGTGTACGAGGATATGTCCGCATGTGGCCCAATGTACATTTTCAGAGTTGTTACCCAGTGGTACATTTATTGATGAACCATTTCTAATTACATTTATATGGTGGGGATATATTTATAATAATACCCACATAATATCCTC
Source organism: Viscum album (assembly GCA_963277665.1). Taxonomy (NCBI): domain Eukaryota; kingdom Viridiplantae; phylum Streptophyta; class Magnoliopsida; order Santalales; family Viscaceae; genus Viscum; species Viscum album. The sequence continues at coordinate 836,804,868 of OY728164.1, read as the reverse complement.
CTTACAAATGTTCTAAAATGTTATTATATAGTTATCCTAAAATTATATATCATAGTTACATTCCCTATCCCATGATTTATAAAATCTAGTTTTCAATTTTTTACTAAACTTTCAATCCTACCAATTATAGTGACACATTCCTAGAAATCCAGGAGTCGTTATCATGATGTCATTTCTTTGGCATGATTGCGAGGAATAAAATAATGAATGATAAAAGAGTTTATTAGTCTTGAAAAACCACCTACAAATTTTTTTTTCAAATTAATACAATAATTTCCAAGTAATTTATTTCGTTCAAGGAAAATAAATTTTTTAAATATAGAATATCGTTTCATATATTCCTTGTCAAACATCATAGAATCCTAAATAATTAAAATAATATGGGTGAAATCAAATCATCATCATGGATTATATATAGTGGATGATATAATTAATCAATGAGAAAACTCAATATTGAATGGTAATAAGTAAAAAACTCATTCCATATTATCATTATATTATGATGGATGTGCATAATCATTACGGAATGTTACATAACTGAAAAAACATGATATTTAAAATAACTCATAAAGGTATAATAAATATTTCCAGAAAAATATCTGAAACACATGCCACTAAATCATGGAAATTATAATGAAATGCATCCATAGACAAGACATCTCAAAATTCCTTGGATAAATAATAACTGAATCTAAATTATGGAAATTATTAATTATTGGAAGAATTTTTTTAGGTGTATAGTTCTTTTACCATCATGTTCTCTCAAATAAACGTTTATCATATTAGGTAAAACAAAAACTAAGGCTATAATATTGACTTTTCCCTTGAATATAATGATGCATTGATGAGATTTATTTTTATAGGCCCCACCCACATCATACAAATCCAAATAATTCAACAAATATGGAATAAATAATGATATGATGATCCTAATAAAATATCTATATGGGGTAGAAGATACTTATTTATTAGTGTTTATTTTTTAATCAATGATCTTTCAATTATATATCATTTTATAAATGGTATAATGATTATAAAATAATAATATCCATGGAAAATGATATAGATATTTAGTAAAAACATAATTTTCAATGATCAATTGAGATTAAATATTGCAAGGTGTCTAAAAAAGTAATAATAGAATTGATTTTCAATAATATCCTTGTCTAAACAAATCAATAACCATCTAGAGGAAGAATAAGGTTGTTATCAATTCAACGTATTCAACTTGGTGTAAAAAAATGGTTGATGATGTTGAAGACTAACAATACTGCAAAAAGTTCTTTTATAAGTATTCTTGATTAAATATTAATTTTTATTTGATGATAATTTTGAAAATCATATTCATCTAAAATTATCTTTGAAAATTTTTTCTGGTAACATTATCCTTTTAAACATGAAAAATTAATTATTGTTCAAATGTTTATAGGTATAGTTATATATATTGTAAAAGGTAAAAATAACATGTCTTTCAAATATAACAAAATGTAGAAGTTAATTACAAAGAATGAAATAAGAGGATTCATTTAAAAAAATTGGTAAACTGAGATAGGGGAAAAACCATATTTTATAAATCATTTTTTAAAGGATAAAAAAATATATGAAATATTTTTTAGAAAAAAACATTTAAATGAAAATGTGTTATCATATAAATAAAAGAAATGAAATCATGTTTTCATAAAATCACGTTCCAAAAATATATTGAGTAAGAAATAATGTGAAAAAGGTACTATTACTTCTATAATATCATTAATAACTATATTTTACAAAAATATATGGATTTGTTAAAAAACATTCATCAATTTCCACTTATGTAAATTCAAGTGTTAAATATCACGAACAAAATGGATTTTGATATAATCCTTTGGAAAAACCTTAAAGTTGTTGTTAGATTGAAAAAATTAAAAGAATATAAGAATAAAATAAAAATTCACAAAAACCATGTTTAAATAAAATTCAATTGTAAATATTTATTACAAACATAATCTATTATCATTAATGAAATTAAGGAAGAAGAATAACCAAATTAAAATGAGATGGGATAATTAATTATTTAGGACATTCATACATTTAACTCAATTCCAAAAAGAATACATTATTATAGTTTAAACTCAAAATAACATTAATTTAAATAAATTTATAATATAATAAATCAAAATGGATACTAAATTAACAACATAATAGGAGTAAGTGGTGAATATAACATTTATCTCACCAATATAAAAATGAGTTGAATTTCACTTTCCTTACGATTCCTTTTTTGGTGGAGGCACTTTAAACTCATGTATATGTGTTTTAAAAATTTCAAAAACATATATTAGAACCATAATAATATTAATAAAATCATATATTATATTCTACTATTATCTTTTTATACATTTTTATCAATATTTAATTATTTTTAATATTTTAGTTCATTATTGCGTAGTTTTGTTACCATTCATTGACTTGTTATTTATCATTACTAATACTAATACAGGGATTTAAACATCTCCAAAATATAAACAATGATATAATTATATTGTATATTTAGTATATATGTGTTCATAATTGTCTATAACATTTTTATCTTTGGAAATGAAATTAACCTTTCATGGAGATGAGAGGTCTTAGGTATGCATTAACGCTACGTTCCATTCGTCGTGTTATTTTAATAAAAATAAATGTAATAGATATGTTGGTATATTTTAATTATATTTTAATATATATTTCATACATTTCACATGTTTTTACTAAATATATAGTTTATACATTCTATGTATTGTAACACCCTGAGATTTTATGAAAAAATATTCTTTTTAATTTCATTAATGTCTTGTGTTGTACGCTACACCAAAAAAACTTGTAAAACACACATCCTTGACATGCCTTGTATTAAACGCAATCACAACCTTCCTCGATAGCGTGTGTAGTATGCAATACCGAGTTTCACTAAATAACGATATGCTATTAAAATATTATTGAAACTAGCCGTTATGAATAGTAATAACCAGTTTTTGAAATTTTTTAAATTTTATTTTTCAAAATGCACTTCATTTTTGGATTCGGAATATCGAAATTATCTTAGGGTGAAATTTTGGTACTTTTCAGATAACTTTCATTTTCTGATGAATAGTGAAAATTACTATATTTTAATTAAAAACAACTTTTTTAATCAAAATAATTAATAGTGATAAATTATTAATTTCTATGGTTTCAAAGTATATTTATAATATATTTTTACAATTTAATACAATGTTGGTCATTGGATGTAATTTCACATTTAATCCAGACATAAACAAGTGTCAATCTTTTGATAGTTATTATCTCTTAAGAACACGCTATCTGTTTTGACGATGGGAATTAATTTTTAAATTAATTAATGCAACTGTTATGTTTTGAATTTGGTAAAATAGACATCATTTTTGAGTTCATAATATCAAATATAGATTATGCCTAATTTTTGGTATTTTTCTGGAAATATTCATTTTTTTATGAATAATGAAACCACTAAGTTGTCGTTAAAAAAAATGAATTTTTCATAAAACATAATTTTACAGCTTCTGTGAGTGGAATTTCAAAAATCCTAGAGACACGGTTGATCTATGTAAGTAAAATTTGGTTCAATGAGATGAAAATAATTTTTGCTGAGTAATAACTTTTTACTTTTTTTTACCACGGTTAAAAGTAAATTGGGTAATTAAGGGTAAAAATGATATTATTATTACCCTAAAACATGTACTAATTCTATTGGATAAGTGTAATTAGACCAAAAACAACCTCAATAATAATATAAGACCATTTAGGACCACTTGGATTAGATTAGGATATTTATTATTAATTTATTTAAAGAAGGGTTAAAATAGTTAAAATCAAAGTTAAATAGGTAGATAATTTTTAATATAGGTTTATACATAAGATAAATTCGTCAATAAATATTCATTAGAAAGCTAAAACGATTTTTTACATAATGGTATTTTATATGTAATTTTTAGATATTAAATAATTTAATTTATTTATGACACAACGATGATGAAGTAATTATCTTATTAATGAAATATTGACATAATAGATGATATAAATACTCAAATGAATGTAATTTGAGACTTTTTATGAATTAAAATAATTTTATAGGATAATATGACATGTTATTATTGATTTAATTAACTTTTTTCGAACTAATAATCCTGTTATGATTTTCACAAAAATCAATTACTAAATAGTGTCAAAATTGACATAAAATAGTTTTTATAAAAAATATTACATTATTAATTGTTATTTTATTCCTAAAAATATAAGGTTCATCCAAATGACTTAGATAAGGTTATATATATTAATAATAAACAACTTGGGGTTCGTTTGTCTTGTTATAGTATGTTTATTAACCTTATAGTGTAAGAACACAAAAAGACACGGTAAAAGTAAAATTTTCTAACTTAAAGTTAAATATAAATGATAAGGTTAAAATAGGAAACTAAACTTGTCTAAATTCTAATGGATGAGAGTATTTCGACACATACCCACCTTAGATTAGAAATAAATCAATTTGGATCTATTTATAACCGAATTTGGCTTTATAATAAAGTAATATTTTTAGTTATTCCAAAAGTGCCCCTCTCCTCCCTTATAAAAGGGCACCTCCACCCTCTCTTTTTCGCGCCAATTTGACCCTTAAAGCTCGTCAAACCCATGGAATATTCTCTTATCCACTTCCATAGAAAAATCCTAGGTGTTCTGGTCTTCTTCAAAGACCCATTTTAGTGCCCTAAGTGGAGGTCACAAAGAGGCGCTTCAAAGAAGAGGCAATGTCCGTTACCGATTCTTTCAACTTTATTTCTTCTTCCACTTCTTCTTCTTAGGTTGTTTCATTATTAAGTAATAACATCAATATCACTAATATACTAATATGATATTATAAGTATGAAAAGCCCTATTTCATCATCTATCCATCCTACGGATAACGAAATCACCGCGCGTGCGTACGTACGAAATACCGTCTCCACGCCGTGGTGTAATCTGTTTTTCCAACACCACCTTACTTGGATGTGTATAATGGTGTAAAGAATAACCATACATAGTTATTATAACATCATACTGATTATAATATATTGTATCATCCTATCCAATTCAATTCAATAATTATGGGAATGATATCATCGCTCGTGCGTACGTACGGACTACCGTCTCCACGACGTGATGAGATTCATTCTCCACGTTAACCAGTCATGAATGATTATAAAGTATATATAATAAGTAATAATGAAATATATGACATAATAATGATACTGGATTTATGTGTATATATATGTATGTCATCTACTTAATTCCATTCAACTCAATAAAGAAAACGAAAACAACGTTCATGCGTACATACGGCCTACTGTCTCCATGAACGGTGTATTTCTTTCCATTTACTGATCTATTATATATATGTATATTCTGAATATATATTATATATAAATCATGTTTTATATTCTGTAATTAAGTAATCATGATCTACGTAATCATATGAATAATTACAAGTAAAAACACGGATGACAAATGAAATGTTTTTACACAAAACGCTCTTTAACATGGAATTTACAAAAGAACGGGTAATATAAAGTCATAAGTGAACCATATATTATATCATAAAAATGAGTATGATTCTGGAATAAGTCAATGACATTATTTAAATCATTATACATGAGGTTTGGAAAATTAGGAAGAAAATCAGACCTAAGGTAAAGGATAATATTGCAAATCTCATTTTTATCCGAGATTGCTTATTCATAAGTGTTACTAAGGTTATTTATATTATCCATGTACATGTTTTATAAAAGTGTTTTTATGTATGTTTAATGTCCTCTTTACCCATTTTGACTTTTACTACATGATATGTAAGGAATCATTCTTTTGTTTACGTTACGAGGTACTTTTTTGACTTTTCCGACAAAACTACGAGGAGAATATTATTTTTAACTTATACGGCGTGAATGGATTTTTATGGTTTCATAACGCCTCATTTTCATGAAGCATAATCTACATGATTTTATGACTATTTTCAACAAAATATTTTTATTTTAAAAGTGCATGGCATTTTTTGAAATGAAAATTACTTTGACGAAGAAATGATATTTTCTTCAAGAATTTATTTCAAATGTTTTATCAAAACCATTTTCTATCTAAGATAACATTATTTGACATGTTTATGTTTCAAGTTTACTGTCTATATGTTTTATATGGTTCACTTTGCTTGTGATGAAATTTCCATTTGTTTTATATGGATTATGAAATGATGGGATGATGTTTACGAAACCCATTTTATTCTATGGGTTATGATTAATGTTTTAAGTTTATTTTGTGGCACAAGTAAGAATGATTTCATTATGAGATTGGTGGGACCTATATCTCCCTCCAATTAATTGGGTAAAGATTTTATATCTCATGAGATATACATGGCTGGAACGGTAGGTTAAACCAGTTCAGTGAAAAATGACTGAAACGAGGAGTGAACTCGGTTCAGAAATGGACTTTGTCAACTAAGATAGTCTTGGCAATGAGTCTTGACTAATAAGAAATGATTCTCTATGATTATGTGTGTATGACACAAAGTTTCGTGTTATAAGTTATGATTATTGGGATTACATTTCACTACTATGATTTATTCCATGTTATGATATTATGATCTCTTTTTCTGGTTAAGATTTCCAAAATGTTATGTTCTTATGAATATGATGTGATTGATATTTCTTTTTTTTACCCATACTGAGAATTTGAGCTCACCCTTTTATATTTTCTTTTCCCCAGGATATAAAGAAATGTTTTAGGTATAAAAAAAGTTGATCTTTATGGGAGATGTTGAAGATCATTCACCACGATTAGAAGATTATATTCCGAGTTTTCAAAGACACTAAACTATTACGGTCCTTCTGTGTTTGTTTTTTATGTACTAAGTATTCCTCAAAACTAATGTAATGTCCATGTACGTCAAGCTTCGGGTCTCTACATGTATAATGTAAATGGATCACATCATTTTGATGAGAATGTGGTCCATATTTCTAGAACCCAACTTATGATATTAAGAAAAAATGGAAAAGTATAAGGGTATGTGAAATATAAATATTAATGAATAATAAATATATATTAATATAATATTTATCATTTATATAAAGCATTTCTGCCTTATATACCAATCGTTGGAAGTGGGGAATGTAACAACCCATGATCCCATCGTACGTTTACCTATGAATAATGTAATAGCTAGCATTGTATGCAACATCGAGATTCTAACACACTATTTCCAATCAAACTAGCCATTATGTATATTAATACCCACTTTTTGAAATTCAAAAAAAAATTCTCAAAATTGATGTCATTTTTGAATTTAGAATATCAAAATTAACTTAATTTGAATTTTTGGTATTTTTTCTAAAAACATACAATTTTTGACTTAATGTTAAAAACACTACGTTATTTTTTAAAAATAACTTTTTATTTAAATAGATATTTATTTTAGGTCAAAATAGACACATAATACCTATATATTTTTAATTTAATTAATTGGATTCACTTTATAATACGTTTAGATATATAAAAATTTTACTAAACTTTTAACCGTCTTCTTCCCACCTCATGTGAGCATTTGAAAATTTTCATTAAACATAATTTTACCACTTCTGTACATTGAATTTCAAAAATACAAGAGAAACAGTTAATATTGGTTATAAAATGTGGTTCAAAAAGATGAACTTTTTTGTGAATAGTAACTTTTGACTTTTATTTACCATGGTTAAAAGTAAATAGGGTAATTAAGGCTAAAAATGAAATCATAATTACCATAACAGATGTCCTAAATCTATTGGATAATTATAATTAGACCATAAAAAACATTAGGAATAATATATGACTCCCTTTGTTCTACATGGTTTAGATTATGATATTTATTTTTATTTTATTTAAATAAAAGTTAAAAAAGTTAAATTCAATGTTTAATAAAAAAACAATTTTTAATATAGGGTTACACAGAATATAAATTCAATAGTATTAATTAATTAGAATGATAAAAAGGTTTTTTATATAATATTATATTATTTATAATTATTAGATATATATAATTTAATTTATTTATCACACAATGATGATGCAGTAATTACCTTATTAATGGAATATTAAAATAATTGATATTATAAATATCCCAATAAATGTAAATTGAGGCTTCTAAATAATTACACTAATTTTATAGACTAATATGACATGTTAGGGATGGTTTAATAATTTCTTATTTGATGGGATAATGTTTTCAAGGCTTTCAAAAACAATCAAATACTAAATAGTGTCAAAATTGACATCGTTGACTTTTTAAAACAAATACTATATTATTAATATATATAATAATTGTAAAAATATAAGGATCAGAAAAATGACATATATTGGGATATATATATTAATAATGAACCACTTGGGTTTTCTTGGTAGTTTATAGTAAATTAATTAACCATATAATAGAAAAATAGAAATAGTAATGGTAAATGTCAAACTATTTAACTAATAGTTATATCTAAAAGATAAGGTTAATATATTGATCTAAAGCTATATAAAACCTATTGGTTGAAATTTTTTCGACCCATACCTACGTTTTAATCTAAATAAACCATTTTTGAGCCATTAAAAACCGAAAATTATTTTATTATAAAATAATATTTCACGCTTTTCCTAAAGTGACCCTCACGTCTCTTATAAAGAGGTACATCCCCTTATCTTAATTTTAGACCTCCAAATCCTTTTTCCATGACCGAAACCTACCAAAATATCCTCCCAAATTCCCTCAGTTTAACCTAGAGGACATAAATTGATAAAAAAGCCAACATATGGAGCCATTTTGATCCATTCAATAAGAAGAACCTGAATAAATGTCAAATATTTCATCACCTCTTTCAAGTTTTTTTTCTTATTCCACTTCTTCGTTATTTGTTGTTTCCATTTGAAAATAATAAATCCATTATATTATACATACTGTGATTTTATTATAAAAATGGTAAAACCATATTCATTATTCTATCCATCATATGAATAACCAAGTCACCAGACGTGTGTACATACCGCTTACCGTCTCCACGTTGTGGTGTAGTTGTTGTTCAATACATTATTTTTTGGATGGGTTTAATAATGTTGTTTGATTTTTTTAGATAATAATAATAACTTGTTAATTATTCTTTATATATTATATAAAATTCAATTATATACTATTTCACCATCAATTCAATGATATTATCGCTCGTGCATATGTATGGATTATAATCTCCACAAACGCGATGCGATTCCTTCACCATTATAATCATTCAAGAATAATTTTCATTTGATGATTAAAAATAATTTTTATGAAATTAATATCATTATGTATATGAATCAAATACATTTTATCCATTATAAACATGGCTTATGTAACATAACATATAATGTAAAATGAAGGAGATAACACCCAAAAGATGATAATACTAAAATGTTATTAACAAAGTAATATTAGAATGTCATTAATGATATAATATTTATGTATATGGTTCGTGTATAATTTATTAACAATTATTCAACTATTATACATAAGGATAATGTACCCTCGACCAAAGAGAAGTACTAGGTATGGGTTAATTCTATAACCTCTTTACTTATTATATGTTGTTAATACGTTAGTATCTACTAAGACCTCTTCATCATCATCATCTGTGGTTTCTAAAAAAAGTAATTAAAAACATATTTACAATTTTCTATACTATGTTTTAATGTCATTTTTACCCTTATTAGAACATGTATATTTTGAAAGGAATATTTCGGTTATTTTTCAAACAAAGAACATTATGACCTTTCCGAAAAAAAATTACGGAAGAATGTATTTTTTTAACTTATAAGGCCGGTGTAGGTATTTTACAACATTATAATATTGTTGAAACTTATCATAAAAGCTTATAAGACTATTTTCAAAATATATGTATTATTTTTTAAATGTGTGACTTTTAGATTTTTTTAAAATAGATATATGTATTCCTTTGATCAATATTTCATTTCATCAATGTCAACATCCATTGACTGATTTTAAACTTTTTTGAGGTTGATTTATTACAATAAAAATATTCCATATTCTATTGATGTTTTTGTGATAAGTTTGACTATGGATGTGTTCATTTCGTAAGATTCATGGTTTGTGGATAATGTGCTAACATTATGTATGCTATTTTTAAAACGAATGTTTATGTTATGTTTAAACCTTTTCATTTGAAGAATGCAGTAGAATTAGTAAGTGAGGGTTGGAGCCCGATATAGCTCCTCGATGCATCAGTAAGTATCATGAGACAAACTAGTGTCTTTCCACAAGGCCTTGAAAAAATCTTATTTTTAGTCTTGGGAAAAGGCCATGACTATGTGGTTATGAAGTCTTGAATTTTTCATTCCATCATTTTGAAATTGGATATTGAAATTGAATGTGATTATTTGACCTAAAGAATATCCATTGAATAAGTAAATGGGCTAATTTTATTTAATATTCCCATATTAAGCAGATGTTTAATTTTAAAATTCTTTTGTTTTAGTCTTATACATTGTCTTAAATGTTTTTATTATTTCTGAATGTTTTTGCAATATTGTAATCCTTACTGAACATCTGAGCTCACCCCTTTCTGTGTATTATGTTTTCCATGTTGTGATGATGTATATAATGTTTGACCAATATGGATATTCCTAGGAAATAAGTGTGTTAAATGTAGAAAAAATGTTGTTGATGTTTTATTTCATGATGTAATGTAAAACATATGAATGTAAATAGTAGTTCTAAGGTTACTAAACTGATTATTATTTCAGGATATGATTCCTTGTATCATGATAATGATGTGTAATAATAAACTGAATCTGGGTAACTTGGGTTGGGTCATTAGTTTTGGTATCAGATATGTTTTGTAAAAACCTTGGAAACTAGATTTATAAAAACACTGATTTGAGAATTGTAACCAAGATTGAATTTGAGGATTAGTATAGAAGAACATCCAAGAATTTTGGTAATATATAGATTTTGTTAGGTTTCCAGGAAATACATCCCATTTTGGATATGATAATGATGAGGCGGCTCTGGAACAGATGTACAAAGGTGTAAAACCCAAAAACACCTCTTTGAGCTAGACACAAACAGGAAATGTTGCATGACAATGGGCCTTCCTGCACTATTTTTAACGACACTCCCATGGGATATGCTTGGTATAATTAAAATTTTCTTTACAGACCATTATGAGGGATTTTTGAGGATATACTTCTTCATTGAAAAACTTTTTATGATTTTTGATTATATCCATAAACTATTCAATTTATGTTTAGTGTTTTACATGTTTGGAATTATGTATTGTCATTCATAAACTAATCTACTGTTTTCCATTGTTTTGAAATGACAACTATTTGAAGGAATGGAAATGGTATCAATGAATTTAATCCATGTTTGGATTACCTCCTGCTCAAGATAATTATTGTGGAGCTAGAGATGTAACTAGTGCAGATCAGTTAATCATCATACGGGGAAAACTCACTCATGTTATGAATAATAGTTTTGCCCATATGTAACACCCTGATCCTCAACGTGGAGGATCAATGTTAGACCGATTCATGAGGCAACAACTTCCAACATTCAATGGGACTACAAATCCATGTGTAGCAGAGTAATGGATATGATCCTTATAGAAAATATTTCACGCTTTGGGGAGTAGAGGAAGGGAAAAAGTTTCCATGGCAGTTTATCACCTCACATGATATGCATATCAATGGTGGTCATTGGTTCAATACACAATGTAAGATGATTAAGTAAAAAATAGGTAATGGAGGGAGTTTAACGATTTTTTTTAAAAAATACTTTCCTCATGACCATCTCGTGGATATGAAAATTCAATTTTTGAGTCTGAGACAAAATGATGATGAGAATGTCACAAAATATGTGGCTAAAGTTACAAGGATAGCATGGCATGCTGCAGATTATATACCTAACCCAAGGATTAAGAATTATTTATTCTTTTAGTGGTTAAAACCATTTCCCTGGAAATTATAAGTCTCAAAATCCATCTTATCAAACAAAGAAATTATCTCATGTGCAAACAATATAGGAAAATAATTCTCTAATTAATATAACTTTAATGAAAATCAGGAGAATAAGAGATCTGTTGAACTATCTGGAAATGGAAAAAAAGAGAAAAAGCAAAAATTTTAACATCCATTATATAGTAAATGTGGGAAGAAACATGATGGTACGTTTTTGTAGGGAATGTGAGTCTGTTACAAGTGTGATAAAAATTCCACCTGGTTCGTGATTTCATGGGGAAGAAAGAGGATGTCAATGTTGAATGCTACAATTATAGAGAAAAGGGGAATTATGAAAATGAATTTCCTATGTGCAAAGGTTACTTATCTCATTGAATTCCATGGGAGAAAGTCCAAGCTTATGTTATCACTACTACTATGGTTAATGATTTGAAAGATGTGGTGGCAGGTAATTTAATGGTATCCTCAATTTCATCCAAGGCTTTATTTGATTCTGGATCATCACATTGTTTCATATCTTCCAAGTTTTCTACGAAAATTAAATATTTTAAATTTGATTTAAAAAAAGAAGTTGTCAGTCAAAACTCATAAGGGAAGTATCATTGCAACAATGTTTTTTTGAATCAGTTCCTATTTGGGCATTTAAATGTTCTTTATCAGCTAATCTCATCATCATACCCATGATTTAATTTGATACAATACTTGGTATGGATTGGTTTTCAGACCTTAATGTGAAAATTTATTGTAATAAGAAGTAGGATGCAATTCTCGATGTTGATAAAGAGTACCTTATATTTAGAGTAGAAACATCACCACCTGATTCTTATCTAGATCCACCCATATTAGCTCAACTAAATTCAATTATTGGGGAGGAAGAGAATGAAATAACTATGGATGAGGAAAGGAATGATCAAATAGAGTATGTAATTATTGTACAACAATATGATTATGTGTTTCTACAGGAGTTACCAGGACATCCTCCAGAAATAGAAATTGATTTTTCCATTGATTTAATTCATGGTTCATGGCCCATATCGAAGAACCATTAGATAATGGGTAGTGTGAATTTTTTTTAACTAAATAATCAAATAGAAGAATTGAGGAATAATGGATTTATTCTCCCTAGTGTTTCTCCATGGGGATCCCATGTTTTTTTCATCAAGAAGAATGATTGATCTATTAGGTTGTGCATTGAATATAGAAAGATAAATGCTATAACAATAATGAATAAGTATCCCCTACCTTTCATTGATGATTTATATAATCAACTTCATGGATCTAAATATATTTAAATTATTGTCCGTTGATCTCGATATCATCAGTTCTGTGTGAACAAGGAATACATTCTGAAAATCGCATTTCGAACTAGGTACGAGCATTATGAGTTTAATGTAATGCCTTTTGGGAAGACTAATGCACTCTCTGTTTTCTTGGATCTAAGGAAAAATGATTTCAAGGAATATCTTTTTGACTTATAGTCGTATTTATTGATGATATCTTGGTGTAATACATAATCTATAAAGATCATGAAAATCACTTGCACATTATCATAAGGGATCTTAGTTGAAATGAATTATATGGGATGTTAAGCAAGTGTGAATTTTTGATTTGTGAGATTTATTTTCTTGTACATATTGTCTCTAAGGATGGAATATTTGTTGATCCTTTAAATACAAAGGCTATCCACGAATGTCCATCTCCGAAGAGTATAAATGAGGTATGTATATTTATTTGTTTAAAAGTTTATTATCGACGTTTCACCCATAATTCTTCCTCGTTGGCTATCCTATTATCAAATACCAAATGTAAACGAGTTGAATTTGTTTGGAAAGAATTTTATGAAGAATGTTTTTATGAATTGGAGAGAAGATTAGTTAACCCTTTTATCTTGAATCAATCATCAGGGAGCGATGGGTTTGTTATTTATATTGATGCTTCAAAGAAAGGACTTGGTTCTGTCCTAATGTAGAATGATAGATTTATTTCTTATGCATCACTACAACAAAACATTCATGAACAAAACTATCCAACTCGTGATCTTGATTTATCATCTGTAATCTTTTCCCTAAAAATATGGAGACTCTATCTCTATGGTAAAAAAAATATGAGATTTATACTAATCATAAGAGTTAGAAGTATATTTTCTCACAAAATTAACTAAACATGAGACAATGGAGATGGATTGAAATACTCAAGGATTATGATTGAAAAATACACTACCACAAGGGGAAGGAAAATAAGGTGGTGGATTCTTTGAGTAGAAAGGATCATGGTGTTTTGAAAAAGATGAGAGTTTAAAGGGACCCAATTTTAATGGATCTAGTAAAGATGGATATGGGAATAACAATGGAAGGTGAGACATCAATACTTTTACAATGGTTTCCAAACTATCTTTAATAGAAAGGATAAAAATATCTCTGACTTATGAGGGGGAGTTTTCAAAGAAGATTAAAGCTGTAAATGATGTAAGATTTTATGACATTGTATATGAAGATGGGATTTTGAAATTTGGGAAGTGATTCTGTGTTCTCAATATAGCTAATCTAAAAAGGGAATTCTTGGATGATTCTCATAGATTTAATTTCTCTATACACCTTTATATCACTATGATGTATATAGATTTGATGGAACAATTTTGGTGGGATGAAAATAAAAAGGGATATTGAATATGTTTTATGAAGATGTATGGTTTTCCAACAAGTGAAAGATGGAAGCCAACATCCTAGAGGAGACATGAAACCTTTTTCCATTCCTGATTGGAAATGGGATGATATTACGATGGAATTATTCATGGGGATACCAATGACTCCTAGAATGAATGATGCAATATTGGTCATTGTTGATCATATTAACAGGTCAACACATTTTCTTATTGTAAGAGAATATTTAACACTTGAATGGTTATAAAGACTATATATTAGTGAAGTTGTAAGACATCATGAAGTAACCCTATAAATAGTTTCTTATCATGATCCCCATTTTACGTCAATATTCTAGAAAAATATTCACAATGCCTTGGATATTGAACTTAGTTTGAGAACTGCTTACCACACTCAAACTGATGGACAATCATAATAGACTATTCAAAACTTAGAATACATGTTCAGATCTTGCTCACTTGACTTTCAAGTAATGCAGGATCAATATTTAACTCTGGTAGAATATTACAATAATAATATCTTCCATTGAAGTATTTAGATAGAACCAAGAGAAACATTATATGGAAAAATATGATGCACAACAACATTATGGGATGATGTAGGTGAAGGGAAACATGTAGGCCCACAATATGGAGAGGAAACAATGGAAAATGTGAAGGTTATCCAAACCAACAACAATGCATCTCAAAGTATCCAGAAGAGATATTCTGATTAATAAAGAAATTATTTGAAATTTTAGGTGAGAGATCATGTTTTCATGAAGTTATCCCCATTGAAGGGGTTATTGGTTTTGGTAAGAAGGGTAAATTAATTCCCAGGTACATCAGTCATTTTGAAATTCTAGAACGAAATGGGGTTGTATCATATCACTTGGCAATGAAACCAAGTCTCTCCAAAGATCACGATGTGTTCCACATATCACAGTGGAGAAAATAGATGCCTGAACCAACACATGTACTCACCTATGAGGAAATTGAATTAGAAACCAATTTGTATTATTGTGAAGATCCTATCATGATTTTTGACACCAGATAACAAGTGTTATGAAACCGAACGAATCTTCTGGTAATAGTTATGTGGAGAAATCATAATATGGAAGAGGCAACATGGGAACCAGAGGAACTTATGATGAAGAACCATCCAAATCATTTTGCATGGTCGTATTCTAGAAATTTTGAGGATGAAATTATCTGAAGGAGGGATGAAGGTAACACCCCAAGCTTCCAAGATATGTTTCCCTTTGAATAATGCAATAGATTTCATTGTACGCAACTTCGAGATTTTAACACACTACGACCAATCAAACTAGGCGTTATGAATATTAATACCTACTTTTTGAATTTATAAAAATTTTATTTTTCAAAATGGACTTCATTTTTGTATTCGTAATATTGAAATTATCTTATCGTGATTTTTTGGTATTTTTTTGAAAAATTATAAATTTTGATGAATAGTGAAAACACTACGTTATTTGTTAAAATCAACATTTTATTTAAAAAATTATTTATTTTATTTAATCTTAATTTATGTCTAAATATAAAGATAATACTTATATATGTTCAATGTAATTAATTGGTGTCATTTTATATAATGTTTAGATATATAAAAAATTTATTGAACTTTTTACCGTCTTTTACCCATCTCCTAGGAGCATTTTCAAATTTGTATGAAACCCAATTTTACCGCTTCTATGAGATGAATTTCAGAAACATGAGAGACACGGTCAATATCAATAAGTTAAATGTGGTTCAATAACATGAAAATAATTTTTTATGAATCATAACATATGACTTTTATTTACCATAGTTAAAAGTAAATATGGTAATTAAGGGTAAACATGATATCATAATTTCCATAACATTAGCAATAATCTGATTGGATATGAATAATTAGACAAAAAAGACAATATGAATAAAATATGACCCAATTTGGTTTAGTTGGATCAGAATAGGACATTTATTATTATTTTATTTAAATAAGAGTTAAAAGTGGTAAATTCAGTGTTTTATAACTAAACCATTTTTAATATATGGTTACACACAATATAAATTAGACAATAAATATTCATTAAAAATATAAATAGATTAACAACATAGTTGTACTTTATTTATAATTTTTAGACCTTTTATAATTTAATTTATTTATGACAAAATGATGAAGCAAAAATTACCTTATTAAAGAAATTTAAAATAACTGATATTATAAATATACATATAAATGTAAATTGAGACATTTGATGAATTATAATAATTTTATAGGTTAATATGACATGTTACGGTTGTTTAAATAAATTTTATTTGAAGATATAATGTTATAATGGCTTTATATAAATCAAATAGTAAACAGTGTCAAAATTGATATAATTTTGTTTTTAGAAAAAAAACTATATTATTAATTGAAATAATATTCCTAAAAATCTAAAGTTCATCCAAAGGACATATATAAGGTTATATATATTAATAATTTATCACTTGGATTCACTTTACAATTTATAGTATGTTTATTAATAATATAATAAAAAAATACAAAGAGACATGGTAAATGTCAGACTATTTAACTAAGAGTTAAATCTTAATGATAAGGTTAATATGGAATCCTAAACCTATCTAAAACTAATTGGTTGGGAGGTATTCAAAACATACAAGAATTATAGTTGAAATAAATAATTTTTGTGCCAATATAAACAATAAGTTATTTTATTATAAAATAATATTTTAAGCTCCTCCTAAAGTGACCCTCACCTCCGTTTTAAAAGGGTACTTCGATTCACTTAATTTTACAACTCCAAATCCTTTTGGCTCTGCCAAAACCTGCCCAAATATTCTCCCAACATCCTTAACTTCATCTTATATTCCTTAAATTGATAAAAAATCCATCTCATGTAGTTTTTTTGATCAAATAAAAAGGAAGAACCCGAAGAAGAGGTAAATATTTAATCACCTCTTTCAAGTTCTTTTCATCATCCACATCCCTTTTCTTTGTTGTTTCTCTTATAAAATAATAACTCCAGTATATTTTTCATACTATGATGTTATTATAAAAATGTTACAAACATTTTCATTATTTGATTCGTGATATGAATGACAACGTCTTTATATGTGCATATGTACGGCTTACCATCTCCACGTTGTGGTGTGGTTGTTATTCAATACATTATTTTTTAATATGGGTATAATAATTATATATAATTTATTAAAATAATAAATAGAAAATTTTAATGATTTTTTAAATATGATATAACATTCAATTATATATTATTTCACCTTAAATTTAATAATATTGTCGATAGTGCGTACGTACAGATTACCGTATCCACAAACGTGATGAGATTCATTCCCCATCTTAATCATTTCAGAATAATATTTATTTGATGATTAAAAGTAATGTTTAATAACACAATATCATTCTGGATACAAATAATATATATCATATCTGTAACAAACATTTCTAACATAACAAAACATATAAAGGAAAACATATCAGTTAACACCTGAAACGATGATAATTATAAAATATTATTAACAATGTAATATTAGAAGAACATATATGATATCATATTTTTGTATAAGGATATTTTATAATTTAATAGAATTTATTTAACTATCATACAAGATGTTAATTTACCCTTGAACAAATATAAGTATAACGTAATGATTAATTCTACAATCACCTTACTTATCTGAGGTTGTTAGTATATAAGTATCTACTAAGACATATTTATCATCCAAAATTGTGTTTTCTTAAAAATTTAATTCAAAACATTATTACTATTTACTAGACAATAAGATAAAGTCATTTATACCCTTATTAGACAATATATGTTTTCAATGGAATCTTTCAGTCATTTTCCAAACATGGAACTGTATGAAATTTTCTACTAAATTAAGGTTTGAATGTCTTTTTTCAGATTATACGATGGCTGCAGCTATTTTCCGATACTATAACATCTTCGGAACATCCCATACATTATTTTAATAATATTTTAAAAAATAATTTTTCTCATTTATAATTATTTCACTTTTAAATGGTTTCAAAATAGAAAAAGGTATTTCCTTAAAAAAAATTCCATTTCATCTATGGCAACATCCTTTGATGGATTTTAAACTTATTGGATGTTTATTTATTATGATAGAAATCTTCCATATTTTCTTAAATATTTTCTTATATGTTTGACTATAGATGTGTTATTTATGTGACATTCATGTTTTCTGGAAAAAGTATTGAAATTTATTATGCTAGTTTTAATGCGAATGTTTGTGTTATGTTTAAAAGATTCTATATGAGGAATGCATTGGACTTAGTAAGTGAAGGGTGGAGCTCCCTATAGCTCGTTGACACATCAGAAGGTCTCATTAGACAAACTATTGTCTTGGAACTAGGACTTGAAAATATATTATTTGTAGACTTGGCATAAGGCCTTGACTATGTGGTTATGAAGTATGGCATTATTCATTCCATCATTATGAAATTAGATGTTGAAATCTCATGTGATTATTTTACTAGTAGAATATCCATTTGTATAAGTAAATAGAAATGTATGATTTTATAGTTTCAATATTATAATATATATTATGTTTAAAAGGATTTGGTTTTAGTATTGTACATTGCCATTAATTTTTGTGCTTATTTATGAAATTTTACTCTATATTGTTATCCTTAATGAGCATCTGAGCTCACCCATTTCTGTGTTCTATTTTTCCATTGATGTAAATAAGTATTTAATGGTTGACCTGGTAGGATAGGATAAGGATATAAGTGTGTTGATAGGGGACAAAATGTTGTTGATGTTTTTACTTAATGATGTAGTGTCAAACATATGGATATACCCCGTACATCCATGGATACTAAACTGATTGGTCTTTCAAGACATGATTCCTAGCATCATGAAAATGTAATGAAGTATTGCACCGACTCTAGGTAACTAGGGTCAGGGCGTTACAATAAATGAAAAATGAATGACATCATTTTGCGAGGATGTAATTATATGTACACAAAAACATTATGTTCGTTTACCATTAGTTGGATGTGTGTGTAAGTGTAGATATTCCATAAAATAAAATTTGATAAGTATATTTAGAATAATTTTTTTATTGTTTTATCAGGAAATATTAATATTTTGGGTCTTTCATAATGAAATTAAATAAAAATAGATTGAGTAAGGATGTTTCCTCTTCTTTGTGCAGCTCCTTGTGTTTTTCCCCAAAAGTATTCCCGGGATGTATTTCATCCTAGAAGTAAGAATCTATAATTATTGGAGGGATATTTATGAGATATTTAGGAATTATATGGTATAGTAAATGTTTCTTGAGATGTTTGAATAAGAAGGGGTGTGGGTTCCTTTTTATAGTGGAGAAGGATTGACATTCATGTAGATTTGTAAAAAGGGCATAACACCTACGTTTTTACTATGACAGGTTATCGAATAATGAACTATATTAATAAAACGTTTTTTATGGTCTAAATATTTCTATTAGATATATTTTGGACACCATTATAGATCATTTTGGTTCATATGTTTAAGGTTTTGACCCATGTGAAGCAAATTTTTAACAAAATTGCAAAATTAATTTTAATCACATTACTGAATTTTTTTCATAAAATAATGTTACCAAATTATAAATTAAAAAATATAATTATTCCCAATATATAATTTATGATTCCAAATTTGAACCATATATGTGGCAGAAATTAATTTACATTTAATCCCCCAGTCAGGACAACATTGTAAGTTTTCAATTTAAAATGTCAAAAAGTTGTATGTTATTTAATATTCAATTTCAATGTGAAATATATTAAAATTTACTAAATTTTATTAATTAATATAAAATGTGACTTAATAATCTTCAAAATCAATTAAGAAGTTAATTTATACTTATAACTAAATTATAAGAAAAATCATATTGAATTATAATTCTGTATTTTTTATTATTCATAAAAATATTAATCTTCCAAGAATAATAACAAAAATCTAACCTAAACTCGTTATTATGATTATCTTTAACAAATTGATGTTTATGTTGAAATATAATTTTTATTAAACTGTAAAATTCATATTAAAAACAAGTGTTTATTTAAAAGGTGTTAAATTTTTCATTAAAAAACATTGGTTTGTATTTATAAAATGGAGTTTGTTATTATGTTATACTTATCAAAAATATTAGATTAAAATAAAATATATTAAATTTAATAGATAATATATATAGATATAATAAATATAACTCATTTATTGTAATTAATTTAATTTATTAGGATATAAAACCTCTGGGAGACTAAAAATTATTTCATATAAAAACATTCCATTTATATTCAATTGGGTATTTTATTCATTTCTAATTAATTTTCTACCAATGAAATAATTTTTTATTTTTTTAAACCAAAAATATTAATATTTAATTTAATTTTAATTATAAAAAATAATTTTATAGCATGGTTATATCTTATTATAAATAATAATACATTTTATAATATGTTATTGCTTAGTAAAACATAGTCTTCTATGAAATTGAAGCTATTGAAGAAATTCATTGTTGCATGTAATGAAAATTTACCCATCATTTCAGGATTACCATCCTATATATTGAATTTATTTAAAATATTAACTATATTTTAATGTCTTGTGATATTTTATTCTCGTACATGATTGCTTTTGTGCGTCAAACACAATATAAAAATAATTTTCTTATTGTAGAATTTCAGGGTATTACATTCTGACATCCATAAATAAAATTCATCCCCATAATTTAAATATGATCATGTTAAAATATTTTTGGATATTTCTTATGTTTAAATGACACATCATTAGAAGGGTTCATATAACAACCTCTAGAAAAATAAGTGAATGGTAAGTACAATGTTCACATGGACTAATATATTAACAAGTCATTATGTAAGAGAATATTAGTGTCATGTAGAGTTACATATATGGAAAATAAGTGTAAATATTTATAGGTACTGATTGAGGCCATAAATCACAAATAAGTGAATTATCAGTGGAATTTTGAGTAACTAAATTCCATAAATCTGTGATAATTCAAAATACAACTAGTTCAACAAAATTTATTGTATTTGGAAAATAATTATTTGATCATTTTAATAATGTTGAGTAATTATTTTAATTTCTATGAATATAATAAAATATAATTACTGTATATATCTATATAAAAAAAATTCACTCTTTTTTAATTATTTGATAAATTTCCAATTCATAAATTACATAATGAAATGGATATCCAAAAATTATTTTTAATTCATAATGCAATAAAATAATAATTTAATATATATTAAGGCACATAAAAAATTTAAAAATATTACAATTTATCTCTAACTATTTAACAAAGTCAATATGGCTAATACATAAACATCTAATCATGAATGTTACCCGACTAGTTCATACCTAAAATTTATTCATCTTATTGTTTTTCTAAAATCGAAGACATATTAACTTGTAAATTGATTAGGACGGTGGTAGGAGTGAAGCCCATATATTCCATTGGTAGTTTGTTCAAGACCTATAGCCCTACTAGATTTTAGGGTTTTTCACTCAGAATATATATTATCATTTAATAAAACCATATTAATATAAGATAAAATTTAAATATAATTGATGTAGTTGAAATAACATTGTTCACTAAATAGTCTTTCAACTATGGTTTTCAATTCAACCTCAATACATAAATACTATATCTATTTTATTTCAAAACAAGTCCTTCATTGGTTTATAGTTTATCTAAGTTAATTCATTGGTATAATATATTCAAATACATAAAGATGATTTGTAAATAAAATGTGAACTATCTTAATAGTATCGCTCAATAGTCTCAAACAATGTATACAGTTTGACCGTATTCATGTACTAGGTCAATCTTGAATGAGGATTGATGCCCCTTGATAGTGAAGTTACCCTTATGTACATTTGTGCCATAACTATGTAAAAATTTAGTATATTGATAGATATGTATTGCTAGAAGTCCCAAAATATATATATCTTACCAAAATAATGGAATTTTATTCTATATATAAGAGTAAAGTTTTCATTTTGGTTCTTTACTATAATCCATGACTTCATACATTTAGTTCCAATGGTTGATTCTAAAGATTCATTGATACAATATATAGTGACCCTACCCCAATAATCATGGAATTGGTTCCATTCTACCATCTCATTTGAATGATATAAGGAATTTAAAATTGAAGGATTGAAGTGTCTAGTAGTATTAGTAGACTTCATAAATAAATATTTTATTACAATTGATTATACAAATGAAAATATTGTTTTTTTATTTTTAAAATATTAAATTTATTCCATAGAGTGTATCCTTTCATGTCATTCTTAGTATACTTCTTGGAATCCTAGGGAATGAATAAAAATATTTGTGAGCTCAAAAGCCTAGTTAGTTTAATTTATATAGTAGGAAATAATAAATCAAGGATAATAGTTAATTTATAATGGAAATAAAGGATGAAACATTCCATATAATCAATAAATTGATAAGTAAGGTTATAAACAATATGTATTGGTAAATAACTAAAAACACATTCCATTTAATATAACTAGATGAGGAATAATCAGAATAGAAAAGAAAATAACTGAAAACATTATCATAAATAAAGGAAATGATAATGAAATTAATATATAAATATGTTGATGTGAATTCTCATTGTCAAATAATAAATGATTATATTTGACAGAAATTCATAATTATTGGATGGCATGGTCCATATGTACATTGTACTGTTATCATTTAGACATTTGAAGAGATGGTTTAACATATCATGGAATACCCATCAAAGGCTAGCCAACTGACTCATCCCATGAGATGACTGACCCATCCTAGGGGAATATATAACTGGGCCCACTCATGAAATACATATCCAAATATTCCTTATATATCAAATAATCGATTTGAAAATGTGCATTATCAAATATTTATATATAGTAGAATATATAGATTTATCAATTTTCCACATTTTAATAAATTAACTAACAATTATATTCCATATGTAAAAATTTATATAGTCTAGGAAATAATCAAATCCACGATAAATGATATGTATATTTATAGGTAATATAATGTTAAATGATCAATGGAGACAAGATATTTCAATGGTACTAACAATTAAATTAATGAAGTATGTTTAAATATTATCCCTGTCCAAATACATAAAATCCAATTTAGAGGAATAATAATGATGATATCATTATGACATATTTCATTTTGGGAAAAAATAAAGGGTTTTATGAGGAAAAAAATTATAAAAAGAGCATTAAAAAATCCAGAAAATATCGATTTTATTTCAAAAAAAAATTAAAAATCATTTTCATTGAATTTAAGTATTGAAAAAAGTTTTTTAAAAAATTACCCTATTAAACATGCAATGGATGTTTCCAGTATACAACGGATGTAAAATCTATACATGTAGTACAAGGTAAAATGAGAAATCCAATTATATATTAAAATGTTTGAGAAATTGGTTGTTCAGAAAATGACAATGTGATTCCTTTGAAAACCATTATCAATGAAAAATGGGTAATATTATTATTAATAAATCACTTTATAATGGTTGGAAAACATTTTTAGACCCTTTTTATAAAATAAGGCTTTTAGAAGAAAATGAGTTCTCTATGAAAAGAGAAAAATGGAGTTGGATTTTATTTAAAAAACTTTCTAAAACTTTTTGAGTATCAATGTAAGCATAATTTGTACTATTATATAGAGACATTCATGAATAACCAGTTTATAATAAATTGAAATGATTCATTAAAAATTATTCAATAATTTCTTCTTTGGAAATTCAAGTGTAACAAATCCTTAAAAAATGAGATCATGATGTAAACCCTTGAAATTTCTATATCATTGTTGTGAGAATTAATCAATGAATTGATTATGTATGTAGAAATATGATCTAAATAAAAATATTAAATACAAAAATGGATAGTAAAATGTTATTACAAAGATAATTTTATAATATTAACAACAATGAGAAGTAAAATAACCCAATGAAATGGAATCCTGTTATTATATTATTTAACACTTAATAAATTTTTTTCCAAATCCCCATAGAAGAAATTCAAAAAATTTAAAAAAATCAGAAGGGTATGAAATATTTAATGAATTTTTTATCAAAAAGGGTAGTAGATAAACAACAAAAAGGATGTAAGTGTTGAATATGAAATTTATCTAATAGATTTCAAAAAGTTAGATGTAAATCCCTTACCTGGAATTTCCTTTCTTGGTGAATGCCCTTTTACCTCATGGATAAGGGTTTTAAACATTTTAGTAACTTATAACGAAAACATAATAATTTTTATTGTATCATGTATTTATTCTAATGATAATTTAGTACAAATTTAATATCAAAATTTAAGCAATTTTTTTTTAAATCCGAGTTGTTTGAGAATGTTATGACTTGATTACTATTTTTCCTATTACAAAGAATATAGTTTATCATATCAATTATGTTAAAAGTGATTTAATTATAATATTTATTAATTATATATTTATTTACATCCGTCCATAATATTTTGAGATAGGAAAAATAATGAAATTTTATTGAAGACAGTAGTACGTACATTAACACCCCCAAATGAAAAAGGGTTAAATGACTAAATGATATGACTCATGTCAACAAGGTGAAGCTTTCTTTTTCAGAGCATGTCTGATTAGAACTACACAGTTAGGCGTGCTTGGTCTAGAGTAGTGATCAGGATGGGTGACCTCCTGGGATGTTTCTCAGGGTGTGTGTGAGTGAGGACAAAACACACTATAAAGGATATGTGTTGGTCTATGGGGACAATCATTATTCAGATGACCCGTTTAGGCATGTGGGTGGACCCTAGGGTGGGCCCCATGTCTCTGCAGGGGCAACTGGTAGTACCTGGTGGGTCAGGACCCGACAACCATGTTATGGTGCGGTGGTTGTGCTATTACCGAGACCCGGATGTCACATTTGGTATCAGAGGAGGAACTCAGCCTTATGTGCGGTACACAGCCTGGGTTGAGATGTAGGGCCCATAACGAGGACGTTGTGCTCTAAGGGGGGGGTGATTGTAACACCTCCAAATGATAAAGGGTTAAATGAATAAATGATATGACTCATGTCAACAATTTGAACCATACTTTTCGGGAGCCTATCTCATTAGAACTCCATAGTTAAACATGCTTGGCCTAGAGTAGTGATCAGGATGGGTGACCTCCTGGGAAGTTTCTCAGGGTTTGTGTGAATGAGGACAAAACACACTGTAAAGGACATGTGTTGTCCTGAGAGGACAACCATTAGTCAGATGACCCGTTCAGGCATGTGGGTGCACAAAAGGGTGGGCCCCATGTGTCTGCGAGGGCAACTGGTGGAACCTGGTGGGCCAGGACCCGATGACCATGTTAAGGTTGGGTGCTTGTGTTGTCCTCGAGACCTGGTTGTCATAGTACGTGGGAAACTGGTGGTACCTGATGGGCTAGGTCCCGACAGCCATGCTATGGCAGGGTGGCTGTGTTGTCACCTGAATCGTTCAGGTATGTGGGTGAACCCTGGGGTGGGCCCCATGTATCTGCAAGGGCAACTGGTGGTACCTGGTGGGCCAGGACCCGATGACCATGTTAAGGAGGGGTGGTTGTGCTGTCCTCGAGACCCGGTTGTCATAGTACATGGGAAACTAGTGGTACCTGATGGGCTAGGACCCGACGGCCATGCTAAGGCGGGGTGGTTGTGCTGTCACGGGAACTGGTTGTCACAGTATACACACATGAACACTATTTAGATTTCCATATTGTTTTTAAAAGATTGAAAATTAAGTGATATATTTGTATATTTTAATTCAAGTGTCATATAAATTTCACAATTTTCAAATTTATTTATTAAATTAATATTCTTACATTCCGGTATAGCACGATGTAATCAAATCGATTTGAGTAGGCGGTAGTCCACACTTCATAAACAATGTTATCCTATTTTTACAAAAAAAATAAATCCTAAGGTTATTTTTTATGTATGTCTAAAAAAATAATAAATAAATTATAAATATCAGATATATCAAATAAAAACACCTTCGTCATCACAATTTATAATAATGAGAGGTTTTAATTGTAAAGAGAATGACTTCATTTTTCATGGTTTTATTTCTCCATACGCATTAATGTTATATTTGCTACACATTGTTTGGATGTGTGTGAATGTCTTGTTATAACACATATAATATAAATTATACATATAATTATTATAAATTGGTATTATATATTCCTTAAATAATATGATTTTAGTGTATGTAGAATAAAATGAAAGCAGATGTACTTGAAAAATGATATTTAATCTCCTTTGGGTAACTCCATTTCATTTATGCCAAAGGGATTTAGTCAGAGTATTCCTACCAAAAGATAGGATAATAGGATGAGGTTTAGGACGATTATAAGTTATTTGAAAATATCATAGTCAATAAAATGTTGAATGATATGTTTGAATAAGTGGTAGGGCTGAGTTCCTTTTTATAGTGGAGGAGGAGTGGCATTCATGTAATTTTTTAAAAAGTGAATTTCACCAAAGTTTCCCCTATGAAAGGTGGCACCAATAATTAAAAAAAATCATGAAAAGGGAGGATATGGTCGAAATATTTCCAAATAAATGATTTTATTTTTGCTATTATGTTTATGGTTTCGTCCTTGTTATGATAAAATTTCCTCTTATATTGTTATTAATTATAATAACATGCACTAATCTTTTTTTAATTTTTTTTACCTTATTAGTAATTATAGAATATTAAAATTAAATATGGAATCCATTTTTTAAATCTTAGTCAAATGAGTTGCACAAATAAAAAAAATATAATCTTCTAGATAATGTGACAAATGGGTGTTTTAGTGTAAATTTTTTAAATGATTGTTGTGTTTTAATATTCAATTTCAATGTGATATTTAATTTAATGTACTAAATATATTTAAATAATATAAAAATTTTCAAACTGAAAATTAAAACCCATTAAAATATAATTTATCCTTATAAATATATTAAATGAAAATGTTGTTCTATAATAAAATTTAGTATTTATCAATTTTCATCAAAAATTAAAACATTACAGAAGAATTCCAAATATTCACTGTAATCTAATTTTAATGATTATATTTAAGAATTGATGTTTAATTTAACATATACAATTTATTAATGTTTCATGATTCATCTTTAAAATTGTTTTGGAATGAAAAATATGTCAAATTGCCTTTATAAAAATAATGTTTTTTCTTTTTAAAATTGGGGTTTTTCTTATCTTGTGCATATAAAATACATTGAATGAATACCCAATTTTTTTCAATTTGATATATATATATAATACCAAAAAATATTTTTAATCAATTTCAATTATTAGGATAAATCATATCTATGAGAATAATATATTTTTCTATAAAAACCAATCATTTTATATTAAATTGTTTCTTATATTCATTTTTAATTAATATGATCCAATGAATTTGATTTAAATTTCAATAAACCATATATTTTCATAATTTTTTAATCCTTTTTATGACCACTAATTTAATGGATATGGAATATCCTATAATAGATTATAATATTTTTCGCAATATATTGTATCTTGGTTGAACTCAATCGTTCTTGTAATGCAATCTATATAAAAAATTTTCCATTGCTAGTATTTTAAAATAACCTAGCTTTACATTCATTTCATGATATTAAATAAATTTATATAAAATTTTATTTATTTTTTTAATGTATCAGGATGTTATATTCTCTTATGTGTTTGGTGTTTCATGTCATACACTTTATATAATACCATGTTCTTATTTTAAAATATTGGGATGTTACATAATTATTTTCAACTAAAAATAAAAAAATTCTAGAATATATAAAATTAAATTAAAATTATTCACAAAAAATATATATTTATCATTTAAAATAATTCTCAAAGTTTTTGTAATTTAAAATAGTAAATTTAAATAAATTTCATGAATTCAGATTCCTAAAATATATTTTTCTCAAATAAAAGGAAAATTTAACTATTTCTAAACAAAATCTAGAATATTCGGTATTTTATAAAATAAATTCCAAAATATTATTAAATAAAATTCATTTAAGGAATCAATATTTTAAAATCATCAAAAAATATATGACATGTAATAATATTTGACTACAAAATGAGTAATCACGATCTACTTT
This sequence comes from Viscum album, assembly GCA_963277665.1. Taxonomy (NCBI): domain Eukaryota; kingdom Viridiplantae; phylum Streptophyta; class Magnoliopsida; order Santalales; family Viscaceae; genus Viscum; species Viscum album. Next base: position 836,776,027 of record OY728164.1, on the reverse strand, counting down.
AATGTATTCATAAAAATTATCACATGATACCAAAATAATGACCCTTTTATGATTAATCATAGAGAAATATATTCAAGATTACAAATATAATCATTTTTCCTAAATTAATTGAATAAATCCATGATCTTTTAAACCATAGTGATTTCATATTTCACATGGACCCCAAGATGAATTAGCATGGATCATGAAAAAAATGGAATGAATATTAAGTCAATCTCAAGTAGGAGTACATGTAATCTAGGGACTGGAATGAAACTAGTATAGCTCTCTATTTATTAGGTATATAAAGAGAGTGGATAATGGGTAGGAATATTTAATTTAAAATATCCCCAAGATAAATGCAATGAAAAAAAAAATATTGAGTTAGAGGAATTGAAATAAAAAATTAGAATTCTAAGGGTATGTAACATCACTAGTAAATCAGAATAAATCAAATTTTATAATCGTTAAACAATACATTGTAATCACTATGAATAGAATCCATCAAAAAACATCTTCCTAGAAATCTATAACAAATGTATTGTAATGAGAGAACATAAAAAATGTAATAGAATATGAATATAATTAATAAAATACTAATATATTTATATTCCACAATAAATATTCCCCATTTTTAAAGTGTATAAATTAAATTTATGCCCATACTATTCTTTTCATTCCCTCAACATAATGAATCATTTTCCATTATCATGTTATAATTTAATAGAAAATAAAAAAAAATATTTAACTAAAATATAACAATATACAACTCTGATTTTCTATAATTGTAAATCATATATTATAATTTATAAATAAAAATATATATACAAAATATATTATAGATATTCAATATGATATTAAATAGTTGTAAACAATATAAAAGCTCACAGTTACTAAATAACAATAAAATACATTATCTATTCCAAAATTTCCATAGAAAGAATCTTAATAAAATCTATATATAAATTAAATGAAATATAAAATGATATGTATACACGTATGATACTATATGGTCAATTAGAAGAAGTCACATCCTATATAGATAGACATTTCACCTAAATGATAATGATAAATTGATATCTGTATAAGATTGATCATATTACATGTAAATAAGTTATTAATATATTTTACTGTTTGAAATATGTGGTGTACATAGAATCATTGATTAATTTCATATAAAACTGGGTGATTTAGTTATATGGGTGATACTAATGAAGGGATTGAAGAAATTTTATTCAGTTGTGTATTCATGAGGAAACATATCATCAACAATAGAGTGTCCATGATAAAGTATTTTTTTGGTAAAAAAAGTATACAAAGATTTAATTTATTGACTATGATAATATCATTTAATGGGTTATGATTGATACATTCCTTAATTATTTATACTATCATTTAAACATTAATAAATATGGATATCTTTCATATAGGAACCCTCCTTTTCATCCATTACTATTACATTATATAAAAGATAAAGAATTTTATAGTGGTACCAAAAAGGATCCAAAGGTTTATTATCTTGTTAAAATTATTACCAAACATTCTATTTAAATAATAAAATAGAAACCATATTTTATTACTTATTATATAGCTTTTAGTGGCCCTACATTTCTCTTTAGTACTAATAATAACATGAATATATACATATATTAATGGGGTGACCTAAAAACCCATCAAGAGGATAGAAAAGATAATGAATCAATATAAAATCGGTGGGAATAATCATTATCATAGTATTATAATCATGGTATTGTTATAATATTAAGGAAATGAAGCATTAAATAATAGAATGGAATGTGGAAATGCATAAAAATGAAACATAATGTCATATTAGTCAACCTGAACTCATAGTTGTGAACAACACTTGAATCTTGTTCATGAATAAAATAGGTGGATAACAATAACATCATGATTGATAACAAATATACAACAATTTTCACACATATATGACATTATATCATTAAATAAATCATATTACCCAATTCATTGGAGTGCTATAAATATTCCGTCACACCCTTCACATCATAACATTTGCATCATCATACATTCCATATAGAATGTATAACAACATTTTTCCAATAATAACTACTGGAATTGAAGTGGGATTCATGATAAATTTATAGAGTATAACTTCATGAATAACAATTTGGTATACCAAAATAAAATGATAATGAAATACATGGTATATGTATCACCAATATTTAGTTAAGAAATAATATTCATAAGGGATGTCAGGGATGAGTTTTTTTGAAATAATTGTTCTTTTGAAAAAATATTTCAAATTTTTTAAAAACATATTACAAAAATTTATATCCCATAATAGAAATGGAATGAACAAATGAATTATAGTTGAGGAATATTAAATGAAAATCTACAATGATATTTTGAATGATTCATGAATAACCCAATAAAAAGAAATTGGGTTTGAGAATCTGCTTTCCTTTTGTCTAAATATAATCTTCCCATTAAAATCTAGGATAATAAATTTAGATTCACAAATTATTAAATATAGAGACTATTATCAATGTATTTTATTCATTATAAATTTATTAAATTTTTATGTAAATTTTTATAAGTTATAGTTTTCAATTTCATTCTTCAAGAATTTTATTTTTATACTTTTCATTACTAGTTCACTTGTATATGTGTACCTAAGATCATGTAAAATAGTGATATTTATGAAAAAAATGAATTTATAAGATTTTATTTAATATTTAAATTTATAATTTGTTTTATATGTTAATTATTTTCTGAATATTAGTATGATTCAATAGAAAATTTTTTTATTGATAATCACTTTTATCAATTTGGTTGTTTTCGTACACAACTTACTCGTTTTCTTGTACTATTTATTATTCTGTACATTTTTTTGTCAAAAAACATAAAAAAATGTTATAAAATAAATTTTGCAATATTATTCCACCATTTTAATAGATTTAATAATAAAAATGAATGTATTAATGTATAATGAAATCGTTTCATCATTTAAGGCCATAAAACAACACATCAAGGATGATATTTCCTTTATTAGAATAAATGAGAGGGGATTATAGGTTTGATGACATATTTTTCCTTTATAATGAAAACATTCTAGTTTACTAATGATACTATAGTTATAATGACATTTGGATAGGGGTATATGATGAGATAATATGTTAAGAAAATAAGACCAAAAAGAAATTAGAATAAAAGAAAGATGATTTTTTCTCTTGAGTTTTTATCCTTAGGAACCTCTTTAGGGGAATTTGTGTTGTTAAATTTTTTGAGACCAAATTATCTTATATGGGATGGAGGAGATGGAGAAATTTATTGAGTATAAATGAGACAATATTTAAGGATTTGTAAGTGTGATGGGACGTGGTGGTGAGGGGTGGTATTTATAATGGAGGATAAGGGTGTTAATTGGTAATTTTATTTGTTAGATTATTAATATGGATGTATAATATTAATAGATTGAACCATATAAATAAATATATTACAATAATTTTAGATTGTCAAATAGAAGGTCATAAATCATTCATACATATTACATGACTCAATAATTCATGTATTTGTTAAATTTAAAATATTTCCATATTTTATTATTCGCCAAAAATGAAATATTTTAGAAAAATAAAAAAAAATTAACCCTAATCAATTTCCAAAATTTAAAATTCAGAAATGGTCATCCTTTTCTGAAAATAATTTTCTAAATATGAAAATTTTATTTTTTATGAAAATCACTAAATAATCAAAATATTATGATTTTTTATAACTATTTTTATGAATCTTTTTAAAAATTACATAAGAACACTTAAAATTTTTTATAATCATAATTCAGAAATAAAAATTTATTAAAATATTTGATGAAAATAAATTTTAATTTAAACTAATTTTTCATTATAAAATTATAATTAAACATTTATAACTTACACAAATACCAACACTTAATTTATGTGGTCTAATAAGTCTATTTACATATACAATGAAATAAATATATCATTTTTTAATTAATTAGATACCCATATTATTTTAATACATTCTTGTGGTAGTTTAGTGTTCAACTTTTTGGATTATTATTCCTAATAGTCACATTACTATTCAAATGGATTATTTACTACTCCATTAGTATTGGTTCCTTAAAATCTAGAATTACATATTATTTTATTCATTATTCATTTATAATTCGTTTATTATGTTTCCCTTTTAGATTTTATGTGATTTATAATCTATTGAATAATTATTACAAGGGAGTTTACATTGATCGTATTCTTTTATTGTTACACATCCAATTGATATCAAAATATTGTTTCATAATTCAAATTAATATAAATATGTATATATATTATAACATCATGGATTTCAGTATCCAAATATTGATTTTATGCTTTTATAATTTAAATTGTATATTTATATAATGTGGACCATCATTTAGAGTTGAAATATTTCTTTTTTATTCATAACAATTTTCAATTGTTTTATTGAGAAAAAATATGAGTATACTATATTAAATCATGTTTCTTCGACCATAATCATCTTTCATACTTTTATTTGGTTAATATTATTCTATGTAAAAATGAACACCCAACATTATAATTTGTAATACCTTTTTTTGAGAAAATATTTCCTAATTAAAACATTAAGGAATGGATCATTTTAATAATAATCAAAATATATGGATGTATATAATATATGTTTTTATATATAATTGAAAAGATTTATTTCTTAAAATTTTAATGAAATTAAATATAGAGAATTACATGAAATTATAACTACTTATATAAAATTGATGGAGCAAGATTATGTCTCGATTCTCTATACATAATATAGAAATTAAATAAATGAATATGATATTTTGATTTTACAATAAGATAAAACATTTAAAATATGATGTATTATTATCATCATATTTCATATAATTTTATCATGATTAGTATATATTAGACAATTCAATGATAATTTTACTATGATATAGTTGATAAAATCCTTAAATATTTTATATGATTAGTTGATATATTATTACTCATATGGGGTTTAAAATAAATTATTTAACTTGTAAAAGAATTGTTGAATTAAAAGATGAAATGTAGAATTGAATGTCTGAGTTATGGTTTTTATAAACGATATATTTCTAATATAAAAGAGTTAAAATCAATCATATAAGGTTTACTTCATAAACTATGTTTCCCATATAATAATATCTTACTCAATGAACAATGATTTTATAAAAAATATGTTAACATATGAATTAGGAGTGAGTCATAGCCTAACAAACAATATATTGATATATTATGATATAATTGATTACCTAAATTAATCCATAAAATCATGGACTCATAATTTTCTAAACACATCATTTTTTGACAGCATGTCAATTGATAGTTGATTAAGATATTTGATATAATTAATTCTTGAGTGACAATAAATGGTTATGTAATCAGTAATATTATAAAAATATTTTTAAAATATAATTGTAAGAGTAAAATAAAATAAATGGGAATTATATTCGTAAACAATTAGATCTAGTAGATATAGATATTTCATCATATATGGGTTAATGTTTTTGTTATGATTAAGACCTATGAACAAGTATTATATCTCAATTTTAATATTAATTTAAATTTATAATTTTCCATTTATATATGAATTATATAATTATCAAAGTATAAATAAAATTAATTTAGTATATCATAATGCAACACCTAAATAATTATTCAGTATCAACTCATAGTTTTTTATTATATAGCACTAAAAAAATTATTAGTAAATTATATAAATGGGTCAATCATATAATCACATATCCAGATAAATTTTTTTACGTAATTTAAATACATTTATTTGAATACTATGAATTGAAAATATAAATATTTTTCCTCTAAATTTGATGTATACATAATATTGATCTACTTATTAATGTTTAAATATTTCTCCCTATGATATAGTTTATATTTAGAAACACATATTATATTATATAAATGAATATTATAAGTATATTTTAATATCCAATACATGATTTTTTATTCCATTGGACATGTTGGGAATGTGTTCTTTTTATTTAGTTATATTGATGAAATATGTAGTAAAAAATAAATTGGTGTCATGTGATTTAATCATCTACATAGTTTGATGGAACTAAATGTACTCATATACTATTTTCATTAATCATCAATAATATAAGATAACTGTGTTATAAAATACATGATAGAAATATTCCATATACATAGTCATGAAAAATATCATATAAAAAGTGACAGAATTGGTATAAATATGTTTATTGGATATCATAGAAAACCCCATTAATAATAATTTGTTAATTATTTTTGACTGCATATAATTCCTTATATATGGTTAGGAATTAAATAGATAAAATTATTATACATAGTATTAATATCCTTGAGTTCTCATATATGGTTATGTTAATAATTATTGGTTTTATCAAAATATCTTATTACAAAATGTAACATTAGTAAAATGGTAATTTTATAACCAATAAATTTCAGTCATTTTAAAAAAATTAACACAAGTGTTTTATATAATTTTATACCATGACAATTTTTATGATTTTTTTATTCAATGTTTGATATTCATTGAGATATTATGTATTTACACTATAGTAAAAAGATCATAAAAATGGTTTATTTTACAGTTCGTAAATAATAAATCGGTATGATAGTATGTGGTTGGTAATTAATTAAATAAATTTTTTTAATGTTATTATCTGATTTAAGTTATCATTTATCAAACAAAAAATAATTCAAAGAATTAACAATATTCAAAAGTTATAGTAAATCACCACCATAATAGTGGTGAATCCACTTTAAACCTAAAAAACGAAAATGAATTAATGTTTCATTTCATTTTTTATTTTCTATGGATCACAAGACAAAATGTGATAATTAAATATAGTGAGTGGGTGAGTGAGAATAATAAAATATATCATAATTTAAAATAAGAGGTTTTCTTGATCATTTAATTTGGAAAAAAATTCAATTCAAGAGATGGTTTATATATCATCTAAACAAGTTATTATTTTATTATAAACAAATTGTTGATAAGAGTGAGGGAATTGACCTAAATTACACTGTTAAAATAAATTAATACAATAATTAATATATTGATCAATTTTTCCATCCCATCAGACATATGTCAATAGATTTGGAATCAATAGTGCACCATTATTTACCTCATAAAATATAATTTAGACACTATATTGAAATCCCATTGGATAAATATCATTCCAATATAGAGTTTTTTAACAAGAGCTTACATATTTGATATGGTTGACACTCTTTTCTTATTATAAAATAGAAAAGAATTATGATACAACCTCTATTTTCATTTTTTTGGCCAGATCAAATAGAAATGGATGTTGAATAATTTTGACCCTTGAATTATATCACAGTATGTCATTAGATCCATACTCATATTCACATATATACTCAAATATACAAGGAAGGATCATCCAGAGTCAAAGTCTATGACATTTAATTAAAATAAATGAAAAGTTCAAAGAGCACATATCACAAGCCAAAACAGTCAATTACATATCATAAAATTCATACACATCATCATATCTATGATCAAATGATTCATCTATAGTAGTTGATTCCCACTATGATCTTTCATAATGCTTTAGAGACTTCACATACTTGAGATATCCTTTTATAGTGGGAATATTGTTTTGGCGGTGTAGGAAACAAAAATCACAATTTATATAAGGCAAGGAATATTCTTGTAATGGATGTTATATCATTTTTAAACCCAATAAAATATTATTATTTACAAAATAATTTGAGTAATAATGAGACCAATCTAAAATTAAAAACTATTTTTAATAGTTTATAAACACATCATAATCATCTATCCTCAATTCATTTATATTGATTTTACATTGAAAAACAACAATTCCTATCATAAGACACATCATAAGTTTACCTTACATAGAATTAATTTTAATATATTTTAGTTCCATTTTCATGAATTCTATTGAGACAAAACATATCCAACTATCTATATTAATATATTTAGAAATAAATTTAAAATTTTGATGAAACCCAGTACTCGAAGAACTATTGAATCTAACCACCATTCATTTATGAACGTCAAAACAAACAATTACCAGTCATATTTATATAACTCCAAATATCTTAAAACACAACTATGAAAAAATTGTTAATATATTCATTAGTAAAACACATAAGAAAATTTCATTATCTCATGATTATATTACGGACAACCCACTAATATGAAGCATGTAGATGACAAAACAAGAAAGATGGTTATTATAAAAATATTAATAATAAAATCATTATAGCCTCTTATAAATAATTTTTCCAATCACTGATTGAGAAACAAAAATCCCAATTATTGGTCACTCATAAATTTTATTTTACATATTTTAATTATACAATATTTTTTTACCATTGTCCATTAGTTTATTGATTCAACGTAGAACCATCCATTTGGAACTCCTTGTTTAATAATAAATAGAATTTGTTGTTTGAAAAACTGACTCATGGGACCATGAAATAAACAAATCATTCAATGATGAACTTAAACAATTCAAAACAGAATTATCATTCATCATTACTCAACTAAAAATAGTCTCCAACTAGCCTATGAACCTGTTGTTAAAAAATTCATTATGAATAAACATTAATAAATCATAAAAGAATTAACAATTTCATTTATTAATAGAGCTCCTACAATATGTGGGTAATTTATACACCACAATATTAGAGAGAATAATTTGAAAAATAGTACTCCAAATATCTATTTAATATCAATGATAAAATATAAATTTATATTTTTTCATCATCTCATGATTCCCTTTTCAAATTAACTTCATGTGGGATTTATCTAATCTAATACATTTGTAAACACTCCCCTAATAAAAAAACTAATATTTAATATTCTATGTTATGATTAATATCCGACAATTTATTGTTGAAACAATGTGAATCAATTACACCAATGATATCCATATGCTTCATTAGAAAAAAACACCTCTGGTGTCTTATCTAGATCATCACCAATAAAAAACCAAAGATCATATCCCACTTTTAAATAAGTTTTAATTTACAATTATAATATTATTTTAATAAATGTAATTTAAATAAATATTAAAAAATGGAATAAATCATACATGGTTTAGGAGAGAATTAAATCCCAATAATATTATCATTTTTTGTAGGAATCCTTATAAAGGGACATATTCAATGTATTGAAAAATCTTGTACTCATTAAAATATAATATAATAAAATGTAGTAATAATAAACAAGCATCATGATGATATGTTATATAATATAAATATATATGATCATTTATTATTACACTTTATTTTTTAGAATATTTATTTAAATTTAGATATCAATTTAAATTATCAATCAGTATGAATAATCTACAACAAGGTCTTCATGATGTGAAATCATCAACATTAATAGTGTTGGGTCATATAATTATATTACTTATTCCTAGTCCTCAATATTTTATGTTATAAAATATTCCTTCTTATGGTGGGATTAAATGCATCTTCTACTAATATAAAAATATTACCCTGGTGGTAGATTTTGATATCCCAAACTTATGGCCAAATTGGTATCACAGTACCTATAATTATTAATTGATGATTGAAACACTTTGATATTCATGAAAAAATTGTCATTAATTTTTTTGAATCATTTAATACATGAAATCTAAAGTCTTAATGAGATAGAATATATAATTTCATTTTAACATGTCTTTTATATTAGATGTTATGTATAGAAGCCAAAAAATTATGATGACCTTATGGTTTAAATATGACAAAAATGAACTATTCAGTTATAAATTAATTCTAAATGAAAAAAATCATTAGATAGAATAAAATATATCTACAGAAGGTTTTCTCAGTGATCAATTTTGATAAATAATTTGTACTTCTCCTGTTATCTAATCTATGAATTTTTCTTGTTGTAAAATTTGTTATGTGTGGACCCTAATACTTATTTATTCAAATAAAACATTAATAAATTGTGATTTTAACAATGAATTTTAGCAATTAATTTTTATTAAAAGGATGATAAGTGATTATAAGTAAAACATTAATTGTTATATATAAGTTTATTTTATAAAATATAATTTTAAGGAGTCTATAATTATTATATAGGTTTTTTCAGAAACATATGTTGGTTTTCAATCATATGATAAGGGTTTAATTCATTATATCATCATTATCTAGGATTTGTTATGTTTATGTCTAAATTGGGGGTGTTATTTGAACTTTATACAATGAAATATATATATATTCACCTGTTATAGTTGTTACTAAAAATAATAATTTATTAATTCAATATTTTCACTATTTAATTACTCATTAGACTAAAAATAATTTTTAGGGAAAAATGACTTAATTTCTCTTATCGGTTGAAACCCTATTTTTCAATATAATATTGCTTAAATGTTTTTAACAAATTATTTATGTATTCCCCTAATATTTAATTTTTTTTATTTCTTAGACCAGGTTTAATAGAATATTCATTTCATTTTTAAATTGTGGTACCTTTTCCCATTTTAAAAATGTGGGAACTGAATGAAAATTTTATCATATATGGAATGAATGTGTCACATCCATGTTTAAATTTTGAGTTATTTTTGTAAATTTAGAATTTAATTTTCCCTTTTGTTTTAACATGTGTTTTTTTGAAAAATGTTGAATTTGATCATAGTAGTTGGTGGAACACGTTTGGAACACGGTTTTCAAAAGAGAGGGACCTAGCCTATAAAACAGTACAATTATGTGTCATTTATGGAAAGTAGAAAGCCACATGGTTGTATCATATTATGAAGACCATATTTGATAACTAGACAACAGGTTCCCCTTGGAAATTAATGAGAATTATCTTACAACCTCTCTACAAATAATTTTTTTCATTTTAGAATAGTCGGCTTATGGGTTTCCGGTTCCCAACATACAATGCACAAAATAAAAAGAAAGATTGATCAATGCATAGTTATAAATCATAATAACTATAGTCATCAACACACCCCAAACTGGATCCCTCTTCTCTAGTAGCTGATTCCCACTCCGGGTTTCTCCAAAAGCCCGCACTATGAATGTGATTCCTAAGATGGTCTAGAGTAGCCATATCTTGCGGAGACATCTTAATCCTGCTTCCCTTATTGACTGCAATAACCACCTGTTTATTCTTATTCGATGCAGACCTGGTCTGCATTGGTCGCGGGAGATATGAATTGTCCTTCAATGGTCTTCTTGTAGATGTTATAACCGATGGTCCTTCACCCGCATCCTCTTTCTGTGTCCCATTTTGAACAAAATCACTGAAAGAACAGCCAACCAGGGTACACACTAACTCCTTTCCTCCCCTTGAATTCTTCATTTTCTCCCCGGTCTGATCATCATTTCTTCCTCACCATTGGTCTTGTGAGCAATTCGCCCTAAAAGGAAGATGCTCAGCCTCCATATAAATACTATCCACAACCGTGGAATGTGCCTCCATCCCTAAAACTCCTTTCTGGATAACTGGAACCTGCGCTAAGACTTCATAATTTAGGCCTTCAATATTCAGAGAAACTGCATCCGAACCATACACCAAATCATCACTCCTGACCATATTGGGGCAGCCTTCCATATTCAAAACAACTTGATCCTTCCTCATGCCTTCAGCTGGTTGAACCACCACAAGCTCCCTTCCATTCTTAGGCTATTCAACCCCTTTGTCTTCAGTCTATTGATTTTTCAAGACCACCACCTCACCCCCCTCCATGAATTCTCCACCTCCATTACTTCATCCAACATTTCCACCGACAATTCGTTAATCCTTTTACTCAAAGCAATAAAAGGTACTACCAACGAATCCAGGCCTTTATAATTTCTATCGCCATTATTGGACACCACCTCTTCTCTGTTCAAAACCCTTCCAGTCCCAGCCTGTTTAGAACTCACCCCAACCATTGAACTAGATGAACCTCCAACACCATTCAAGGAATCCTTACTAGTCCCTATTGTTTTACTTTCCATATCCAAACCAAACAAACAAAAGACCCTCCCTCTATCAACAGGTCCTGCCAAATTTGGTTCCTTGCCCAACTCCACACTTACCCCCAAGTCCAATCTCCTAACCTCATCACCAATGATCACAGGAATACCTTTCCCCTTCCTATGATCCTCCCTCAACCGTTCAAGCTGACCACTTCTGGACATCTCAGCCGAGTGATCCAGTCTCTTGCACGACCCACCAAACTCGGTCTAGTTCTCATAGATAACCATCTGGTTACACCAGTATTCATCTCCAATCGTGATCCAAACGTAATCAAATGGGATGCGAGATGCATCGACTTTAACAATACCCGAGGATTCACCCGGTGGAAAACTGTCGTAGTGAGGCGATCAAAACACAAAAATCGACCCACCAAATTCCACAACATTTGGATAATCGAGGGATTTTGAAAAGGCAATGGAATCTTAGGAAAACATACCCAAACCTCCATGGATGGTGAGTCGCGATTCATATGCAGGTCAACGGACCACCGAAGAAGCATGAAACGAGATCCATTGAAGACGCAAGGAGCCCTCGACCAGGATTGAATGAGTTCAGCTTCCATTTCAAAGAGGATCATGATTTTTTTGTAGTCGAACAATCAGAACACCACTGGATCTTGCAGATCCCAATACCTGAAGACAAAACGATCGAAGGCCTCAACGGAGGGCCTATTTTTCTTGAATCAGGCCACAAATGTATGATTCAACAAGCGTGAAGCTTCAGAAAACTCAGAAGTGGAGAGATGAATATTTGGAACCTCGTACACTATATCAGGAACCTTAGGGTTTAACACAACTTACGAAAAAGGAGGAATAAATTCCACGTTGGAGAAATGCCGTAATAACCTTGTTCTCTCATGAAACAATGATTCCCCCTCCCCCACCAAGGGGGAGGAGCCGGCATGGAGGTTGTCGTCGTCACTGGAGAGAATGCAGCATCAAAGGATTCATCATCCCTTATTTTGGTGTTTTCTCAGAAATCTTATCTTACAACACAGTTTTGAAAATGATTCATGAAAACTATGAGACTTGTCCGTGTCATACAATATGGATAAGCCTCTATTAGTCCTCTTGAAATTTAACCCCAAATACCATCTTGTTATCCCCATTTGAGATACCCAACCATATTAACCTCCACATATCCCTCATGTCTCCCTTGGGCACCCTTTATTTAGTGGTTTTTTGTGAGATCACAATGAATCATTAAATATGAGGGTTTCTTCCTTTATTTTCCCACTTTTATAGGATTTCTCTTCCTCCTTCATCGGAGTTTTTTTTTCCAGTTGATTATATGACATATTATGGATTGAATCATGATTATTTTGTTTTTATATGTATTATTATGGTTCAATATATCTTTTATAGGGTCCCTTGGTGGTGAAGTTTTGGTTAAACACCAACTTTCAGATGGTTCAACAAATGAGGTAGGTAGTTCCAGGCCTAAACTTTAATAGGTGACTTTGTTATTATTTATTTATTCTTAGTTATGTTCTATTTATTGTGTATGAGTATTGATATGTGTTTTAAAGGGGAATGATGGTTATCTTGTATTGAAATATGGACTTTCAATATAAATTAGTTTCAATTCATGTGTGTTTCAGGTGTGAATGGTGGTTTTTTTCTTTAACGGTGTTTGAAAAAATATGTAAGTGTTGACAAATATATTTTGAAATGGGTTGGGTGTAATTTTGGATTTGAATGTGTTTTTTTCATTGTAAATTATAATTTATCAAGTGTGTTTATATTTATTATCATGTATGCATAACAATTTATAGATCTATATAATATGTGAAATGAAAATTTAGAAAAAAAATGGAATGTTAGGTATCTATATTGGTGGACTAGGACTCGTGATCTATTTGAATCAGAATGAGATTGGCTTGGATTATTGTTTTTTGATTGAAGATTACGGAAATAACCAAATCATGATGATTATTGGAGGAAAATTGACCTTGGGATGTGTTCCCACCTTGTTTTTCGTCCCTACAGACTCTTTGGGGTATGTTATCTATAACATGTTTGATAAATATATGATGTTCCTAGTGTCCCATTTTAAAAATATTATATATATTATCTCATGAATTAATGCTCATTTGTTAAATCATATGTACCATTGAATTAAATGAACTTTGATGTTTATATCAAAATAAATGAATGATTTCCATTAAATTGATTTCTAAAAAACAGTTTATAGATTTATATTTATAAAACATTCATGTTAATTTATGTAATTATTTTTTCATGGAATATCTGTTATTTGGTGGAATCAAATTAGAAATTGGATAAAAACATGAATTCAACATGTTTTTTTATGTATTATTGGTTATTTTGACTCAGGTAAAGGAAATATGTATCATAATGGTGGTTTGGGTTTGTTGTGGTCTTCCCTGGAATGCGTTCCTGGTTGTGGTTGAGGATGATGCTCTACATATTGAATGGAGGTTTTGGGTTATAGATTCTTTCTTCCATTTCTGTTTCTGTCCTTTTGGGTATCATTAAGAATTGTAATCCTTAAATATGATGATCGGTGTACCATGTATGGTTTTCATTAGTTTTTAGTTGTTAATAAATATATAAATGGGTTAAATATTTCCCAAATAATATTGGGATACCCAGGAACAAGATTCCATTCTATTGGGATATGGAACACTCTTTAGACTATGCATTTGTGCTGGTTGGGTATCGGGATTGATGAAACTATGGCTTGGTTTTTGAAAAATGGTAATAGACAATATCACTCCCTTTTGGTTCAATCTGTTTTGGGATGAGTATAGATAGATATCTAAAAAGAATTTTTATGATTGATAATATTATTGTAAGTACAGTGCCCTACCGTCACACCTATTGAAAGGACTTGAGTTTCCATAGGATTTCGGTATTTTTTTGATTTCTCATCCATGTGAGACAAATAGGTTGCATAATTTATATGGAAACTGAGTGGGGTGGAGTGGTTTGTAAGATTTGGTTTCTTATTTTGTTGGAAATGGTTATATTATGAGTTCTTTAAGGGTTTGAGACTTGATATTGTTTCTGAAATGTTTTTTGAACGGTCATATTGTTGGGCATCTTTGTGGTTATTACATAATGTAGAAAATGCATCCCTGGAGAATTCTTATGATACTACTAGAAGGGGCCTAAGAGAGGTCCCACTTTTGAATTGATCTGATATTAGTGGAATCTATGAATTGCAATAGCCATGCCTTATGAAAATGTTAATGCACGGGTAATACGTAGGTTATGGAAGCCGAACTAGGTCCTGTAAATGAAAAATATTACGTTTTTTTAGGGAAATGCTCATTAATTATGAAGAAGCATAGAACCCCACGTAATAGAGGAGCGGTTTGTAAGATATAGAATATGTTAAAGTTCCTCAATACTCCCAAATATGTTATAATTAAATTTCCATCATTCTTATTATAACGTCCTAGTCCAATGTGGTGGAACCTGGTGGTTCAAGCTCGGATGCAAGAGAAGATGGGTTGGAATGACATTAAGGTAACTTTAAATTAGATGTACTGTAACAGCCCAAGATTTTATGAAAAATATTCTTTTTAATTTCACTAATGTCTTGTGTTGTACGCAACACAAAAAGGAGCTTGCACAACACGCATCCTTGACTTGCCTTGCATTACACGCAATCGCAACCTTCCTCGATAGCGTGTGTAGTACGTAATACCGAGTTTCACTAAACAACGATATGCTATTAAAATATTATTATAACTAGCTGTTATGAATAGTAATAACCACCTTTTAAAATTTTAGAAATTTTAGCTCTCAAAATGGACTTCATTTTTGGATTCGGAGTATCGAATTTAGCCTAAGGTGAAATTTTGGTACTTTTCGGATAACTTTCATATTCTAATGAATAGTGAAAATTACTAAATTATAATTAAAAACAACTTTTTTAATCAAAATAATTAATAGTGATAAATTATTAATTTGAGTTGTTTTAAAGTATATTTAGAATATATTTTTACAATTTAATACAATGTTGGTCATTGGATGTAATTTCACAATTAAACCAGACATAAACAAGTGTCAATCTTTTGATAGATATTGTTTCTTAAAAACACGCTATTTGTTTTAACAACGGGATTTAATTATAAAATTAATTAATGCAATTTCTATGTTATGAATTTGGTAAAATAGACTTCATTTTTGAATTCAGAATATGAAATATATCTTAGGATGAAATTTTGGCATTTTTCTGAAAACATTCAATTTTTGATGAATAGTGAAACCACTAAGTGGTAGGTTAAAAACTGAATTTTGCATAAAACTTAATTTTACCACTTCTGTGAATGGAATTTCGAAAATCCGACAGACACGGTTAATATCAAGGACTAAAATGTGGTTCAATGAGATGAAAATAATTTTTGGTGAATAGTAACTTTTTACTTTTTTTACCACGGTTAATAGTAAATAGGGTAACTAAGGGTAAATATGATATTACTATTACCCTAACACATGTCCTAATTCTATTTTATAAGTGTAATTCGACCAAAAACAATCTTATGAATATAATATGACCATTTAGGTCCACTTGGATTAGATTATGACATTTAATATTATTTTATTTAATGAATAGTTAAAATAGTTAAAATCAATGTTTAATAACTAAAACATTTTTAATATGGGGTTATACATAAGATAAATTCGACTATAAATATTCATTATAAATATAAAAATATTTCCTACATAATGATATTTTATTTATAATTTTTAGACTTTAAATAAATTAATTTATTTATGACACAACGATGATGCAGTAATTACCCTTTTAAGGAAATATTAACATAATTGATGTTATAAATGCTCAAATGAATGTAATTTGAGACTTTCTATGAATTCCACTAATTTTCTAGGTTACTATGATATATTATTGTTGATTTAATCAACTTGGTTCGAACATATAATTCTGTTATGACTTTCACAAAAATCATATATCAAATAGTGTCAAAATTGACACAAAATAGTTGTTAAATCAAATATTATATTATTAATTGTTATTTTATTCCTAAAAATCTAAGGTTCGGCCAAATGACTTAGATAAGGATATATATATTAAAAATAAACAATTTGGGGTTCGTTTGGCATGTTATAGTAAGTGTATTAACCATATAGTGAAAGAAAACAAAAAGACACGGTAAAAGTTAAATTATTTAACTTAGAGTTAAATCTAATTGATAAAGTTAAAATAATACCCTAAACTTGTCTAAATCCTATTGGTTGATAGGATTTAGACCCATCCCCACTTTATCTTCGAAATAAGACCCTTTGGAACCATTATAAACCGATTTTGACATTAATATAAAATAATATTTTGAGGTATTCCTAAGGTGCCCCTCTCCTCCCTTATAAAAGGACACCTCCTCCCCCTCCTCCTCACACCAATTTGAGCACTCAAGCTCGGCCAAACCCTGCCAAAATCTCTTCTCAACTTCCCTAGAAACATCCTAGAGGTTCTGGTCTTCTTCAAAGACCAATTTTAGTGCCCTAGGAGGAGGTCTCAAAGAGGCGCTTCAAAGAAGAGGTAATTACCGTTACCAATTCTTTCATCTTTATTTCTTCTTCCTCTTCTTCTTATTAGGTTTTTTCATTATGAAGTAATAACATAAGTATCACTCATATACTGATGTGTTATTATAAGTATGAAACAACCCTATTTCACCATCTATCCATCCTACGGAAAAAGAAATCACCGCGCGTGCGTACGTACGGAATACCGTCTCCACGCCGTGGTGTAATCTATTTTCCACCACCACCTTACATGGATGGGTATAATGGTGTAAAGAATAACTATACATAGTTATTACAACATCATATTGATTCTGATATATTGTATAATCCACTCCAATTTAATTCAATATTTATGGAAATGATATCATCGCTCGTGCGTACGTACGGACTACCGTCTCCACGACGCGATTAGATTCATTCTCCATGTTAACCATTTAAGAATGATTATAAAGTATATATAAGAAATAATAATGAAATATATGACATTATAAAGCTACTGGATTTATGTATATATATATATATATATATATGTATGTCATCTACTTACTTCCATTCAAGACAATAAGGAAAGGAAAACAGCGTTCATGCGTACGTACGGACTACCGTCTCCATGAACAGTGTTTTTCATTTCATTTATCTATCTATTATATATATATATACTGAATATATATGATATATAAATCATATTTTATATTCTGGAAGTAAGTAAATCATGATATAAGTAATAATAATATCAAGAACAACAAGTCAAAACACCTATGATAAATGAAACGATTTTACCCAAAACGCTTCTTTAACATGGAATTTACAAAAGAACGGGTAATATAATGTCATAAGTGAACCATATATGATATCATAACAATGAATACGATTCTTTAATAAGTCAATGACATTATTTAAATTATTATACAGGAGGTTCGGACACATACGAAGTAAATCGGACCTAAGGTAAGGGAAAATATCACAATCTCATTTTTATCCGAGATTGTTTATTCGTAAGTATTTACTGGGGTGTATTTTATCATCCACATCCATGTTTCATCAATATGTAATATTATTTCCATCCACCTACAATTGTTTAAATCCATTTTTACCCTTCGGTGAGTTTTTTGTAAAGAATAAGAAAGGAATCTTTTGTCGTTTTTCGTACGAGGTACTTTTTGACTTTTCCGACAAAAGTACGAAGAATGTTTTTTTAACTTATACGGCATGAATGGATTTCTAAAACATTATTTCAATGAAGCTTCCTTTACAAGTATTCAAGTTTATTTTTAATCAACTTATTTTAGTTTAAAATTGTATGACATGTTAAGAAAGGAAAAGTGTTTTTGAAGTAGAAAGGATATTTTTCTTAAGAATGAAGTTCAAGTATTTTATCAAAATTATTTTCCATCTAAGATAATAAAAGGGTTCTGTTTTTATCCCTATTATTACATGGATTTGATTATGTTGTGATGGAAACATTTTTATGAATTCCTTTATCTTATATGAATTGTTTTATGATGTCATGTTGTTTAAGAATCCCATTTTTATTACATGGGTTATGCGATGATGTATGATTTATGATTATGTGGAACACATAAGAAAGGATTCATTATAAGATGGGTGGGACCTATATCTCCCTCCAATGCATTGGGTAAAGATTTTATATCTCATGAGATAGACAGGGCTGGAACGGTAGGTTATACCGGTTCAGTGAAACAGGACTGAAATGAGGGTTACTCGATTCAGAAGGGGACTTTGTCCACTAAGATAGTCATTGCAATGATTCGTGACTAACAAGAAATGATTCTCTATGATTATGTGTGAATGCCACAAAGTTTCATATTTTATGTTATGATTATTGTGATTACATTTCACTGCCATGATTTATCCCATGTTATGAAATTATGATCTCTTTTGCAGGTTAAGATTTCCAAAAGTTATGTGCTTGTGTATATGATGTGATTGATATTTCTTTTGTTTACCCTTACTGAGCATTTGCGCTCACCCTTTTATGTTTTCTTTTCCCTAGGATATAAAGAAAGGTTTTAGGTAAAAAAAGGGAAGATCTTTATGGGAGATATAGAAGATCTTTCACCACGATTAGAGGATTACGTTCCGAGTTTCCAAAGACACTAAACTATTACGATCCTTGTGTGTGTGTTTTTGTTATGTACCACGTATTCCGCAAAAGTAATGTAATATCCATGTACGTCAAGCTTCGGGTCTCTACAGTTGGTATCAGAGGAAAGGTTTAGTCAACCTTTGGAAACTAGGATGCGAAAACGTTAGTGATATCCCTAGAGATATTTATACGGTATGTCTAGGGATGTCCCTAAGGTTAAGTATACGTATAGGTTATAGTAGTAGAACTACGCTAACGATCATAGAATTAAACCTAAGATGTTAAATATTGAAGGTACTCCCCCTTTATTATGTTGTTTTCCCTGGCATGATTTATGCCTCTCACACTATTCTTTTTGGGTTTTAGACGATGGCTGGAACCCGAAGGAACCGTGTTGATCAATGCAATGGACAATGCAATGATTTCCCTCCTGAACAAACAAATGTTATGGGAGATGGAGTGCAAAATCTTATTGTTATACTTACACAAGCTATGGATCATTCTGGACTTCCAAATGAGCAGAGAAGGGAACAATATTCTATTGAGTCCTTCATGAGGCAACGTCCACCTTCTTTCAGTGGGACTTCCGATCCACTTGTTGCTGAATAATGGATTAGTACCACTGAAAAGATATTTTCAGTTCTTCAATTTCTGAACATGATAAAGTCATCTTAGCAGTATATCGTTTGGAAGGTGAAGCTGATCAATGGTGGAATCTTATCAAGAATACGAGGCAAAGAAATAAAATTGAGTCCATGGAATGGGACGAGTTCAAGAACTTGTTTTTCAGTAAGTACTTCCCTCGTATTCTTCGAACAAAGATGGAAAAGGAGTTTCTTGAGCTGAAGCAGAAGGATGATGAATCTGTTGGTATATACGAAGCAAATTTTACATGACTTGCAAGGTATGCATCTGGAATTATCATCCAACCTGAAAGTAAAGTTGATCGATTTTTCAGTGGCTTAAAACCAAGTCATCGAAGGGCATTAGCTATAAGAGACTTCAGTAGCTATGAAGAAATTGTGCGTTGTGCTATCAAGGTTGAAATGGAAGTTGGTGTTACATATCCATCTCATGGTTTTGATAAGAAACGAAAGATGGAGTTCAAGGAGAAATCTCAGAATAATGGTGAAAAGAAGATGAATGTTTCCTTATGCACAAAGTGTGGAAAGAAGCATGGTGGAGATTGTCTTAAAGGGACTAGAAAATGTTTTAAGTGTGGAAAAGAAGGTCATAGGGCATTTGAATGCCGCGATAATGGGAAGAAGATGTCTAATGATGCCAACAAAGGAAGGGATACACAGAATGAACCTAATACACTTCAATGCTTCAAGTGCAAGGAAATGGGGCATTATGCTAATAAATTCCCTAATCCAAGGGTTAGTGATAATCAACATGAGCAACCACTGAAGGCAAAGGATAAAGGGAAGTCACATGCGATCACTATTAGTAATGTTGAATATGACAACAATGTGGTGGAATGATTAAGTGTTTATGTAATGGGATTCCAAAATAATGTTGTATCATTGAGTATTGCAATATTTATTGATGTGGTATTCAAAGTGATTGAGATATTTTTTGGAAATAAGATGATATGCGCATAATGAAGGGAAAACGAGAAAATGAAATGTTTAATAGTATTCATGAGCTCATGATTGATATAAGGACTAAGTGATATCATGGTTTGAGTATATAGAATTTTGAGGATTTTGGTATGTGGAAAGTGTTAACTTTAAACTGCATTCATGTTTTCACTAAGGTATTCAAGAGAATACATAATTAAGGACTTTGAATGTTTGGAATGTGACAAACAAAACATATCTTATGATATATGGGGATCAACGATGGTATTAAATCTCTGGTAATCGTTTTCACTATGTTATGAGAGTGGACTGCAGTATTATGGATAAGCCTAAAGATTGAAATGGATTATGTTGGACATAAGTGAGTATTGTTTAAGGATAGAATTTTTTTTCTCGATATTATTGATGGGATGTTATAGTAATGTAGTTTTAGAAAAAGGACAACCTGCAGGACGGGCGACTGCCCATCGCTTCGGACAAGGCTGTGGGAATCGAACCCACAACCGAAGTGCGACTGGCCTTTATCGCCTACCACTGGCCTACAGGAAGTCCTCGTTTAGTAGAAACTAGTTTTATTATATTAAGCAGTATGATATATGAAGTATAAGTCCATTTTAGGAACCATATGTGATTAATCTCACTATAGATCGACTTATATAATTTTTGCAAACCTTTTGTTTGAGACAGATGGAATGACCCGTCATTCTATCACATGATCTGCTAACACTTCACGAATAACAAATTCAACATCATTTATTTAAGAGATGAAGTGGAAATTGTTCAAGGCATGAACAACAGTGAGATTGTACCAAAATAAAGAAAGTATTTATTCTAATTCAAATTTTCAACTTTAGGGAAATGATCTTGACAACCAAAAATGTTGTCCTAGTGATCTTATACCTGATGAATCAGATGGTACCTTATATCGTCACAAATTTATGGATTTGTGATTAATGGATTTTCTATAGCCATGTTCTCTACCACTCTCCATCAGAACATGATGGTTAGATTTCTCTTCCATATCCATATTTTCACCTATGTGGAAACCCAGTGATTAGTTTATTTGGGTAATCGTTACATTTCATACTTTAGTTTTTAAAGCCAAGTTTTGGTATTCCTTTTTATGATGTGGGTTTCTATTAAAGAAACTTTCTAATAGTAAACCATTTATAACCCCGACGAATTTCGAGGGCGAAATTCATTTTAAGGGGGGTAGAATGTAACAGCCCAAGATTTTATGAAAAATATTCTTTTTAATTTCACTAATGTCTTGTGTTGTACGCAACACAAAAAGGATCTTGCACAACACACATCCTTGACTTGCCTTGCATTACACTCAATCGCAACCTTCCTCGATAGCGTGTGTAGTACGTAATACCGAGTTTCACTAAACAACGATATGCTATTAAAATATTATTATAACTAGCCGTTATGAATAGTAATAACCACCTTTTAAAATTTTAGAAATTTTATCTCTCAAAATGGACTTCATTTTTGTATTCGGAGTATCGAATTTAGCCTAAGGTGAAATTTTGGTACTTTTCGGATAACTTTCATATTCTGATGAATAGTGAAAATTACTAAATTATAATTAAAAAAAACTTTTTTAATCAAAATAATTAATAGTGATAAATTATTAATTTGAGTTGTTTTAAATTATATTTAGAATATATTTTTACAATTTAATACAATGTTGGTCATTGGATGTAATTTCACATTTAAACCAGACATAAACAAGTGTCAATCTTTTGATAGATATTGTTTCTTAAAAACATGCTATTTGTTTTAACAACGGGATTTAATTATAAAATTAATTAATGCAATTTCTATGTTATGAATTTGGTAAAATAGACTTCATTTTTGAATTCGGAATATGAAATATAGATTAGGATGAAATTTTGGCATTTTTCTGAAAACATTCAATTTTTGATGAATAGTGAAACCACTAAGTGGTAGGTTAAAAACTGAATTTTGCATAAAACTTAATTTTACCGCTTCTGTGAATGGAATTTCGAAAATCTGACAGACACGGTTAATATCATGGACTAAAATGTGGTTCAATGAGATGAAAATAATTTTTGGTGAATAGTAACTTTTTACTTTTTTTTACCACGGTTAATAGTAAATAAGGTAACTAAGGGTAAATATGATATTACTATTACCCTAACACATGTCCTAATTCTATTGGATAAGTGTAATTCGACCAAAAACAACCTTATGAATATAATATGACCATTTAGGTCCACTTGGATTAGATTTTGACATTTAATATTATTTTATTTAATGAATAGTTAAAATAGTTAAAATCAAAGTTTAATAAATAAAACATTTTTAATATGGGGTTATACATAAGATAAATTCTACTATAAATATTCATTATAAAGATAAAAAGATTTCCTACATAATGATATTTTATTTATAATTTTTAGACTTTAAATAAATTAATTTATTTATGACACAACGATGATGCAGTAATTACCCTTTTAAGGAAATATTAACATAATTGATGTTATAAATGCTCAAATGAATGTAATTTGAGACTTTTTATGAATTCCACTAATTTTATAGGTTACTATGATATATTAGTGTTGATTTAATCAACTTGGTTCGAACATATAATTCTGTTATGACTTTCACAAAAATCATATATCAAATAGTGTCAAAATTGACACAAAATAGTTGTTAAATCAAATATTATATTATTAATTGTTATTTTATTCCTAAAAATCTAAGGTTCGGAAAAATGACTTATATAAGGATATATATATTAAAAATAAACAATTTGGGGTTCTTTTGGCATGTTATAGTAAGTGTATTAACCATATAGTGAAAGAAAACAAAAAGACACGGTAAAAGTTAAATTATTTAACTTAGAGTTAAATCTAATTGATAAGGTTAAAATAATACCCTAAACTTGTCTAAATCCTATTGGTTGATATGATTTCGACCCATCCCCACTTTAGCTTCAAAATAAGACCCTTTGGAACCATTATAAACCGATTTTGACATTAATATAAAATAATATTTTGAGGTATTCCTAAGGTGCCCCTCTCCTCCCTTATAAAAGGACACCTCCTCCCCCTCCTCCTCACACCAATTTGAGCACTCAAGCTCGGCCAAACCCTGAAAAAATCTCTTCTCCACTTCCCTAGAAACATCCTAGAGGTTCTCGTCTTCCTCAAAGACCAATTTTATTGCCCTAGGAGGAGGTCTCAAAGAGGCGCTTCAAAGAAGAGGTAATTACCGTTACCAATTCTTTCATCTTTATTTCTTCTTCCTCTTCTTCATATTAGGTTGTTTCATTATGAAGTAATAACATCAGTATCACTCATATACTGATGTGTTATTATAAGTATGAAACAACCCTATTTCACCATCTATCCATCCTACGGAAAAAGAAATCACTGCGCGTGCGTACGTACGGAATACCGTCTCCACGCCGTGGTGTAATCTATTTTCCACCACCACCTTACATGGATGGGTATAATGGTGTAAACAATAACTATACATAGTTATTACAACATCATATTGATTCTGATATATTGTATAATCCACTCCAATTCAATTCAATATTTATGGAAATGATATCATCGCTCGTGCGTACGTACGGACTACCGTCTCCACGACGCGATGAGATTCATTCTCCATGTTAACCATTTAAGAATGATTATAAAGTATATATAAGAAATAATAATGAAATATATGAAATTATAAAGCTACTGGATTTATGTATATATATATATATGTATGTCATCTACTTACTTCCATTCATGACAATAAGGAAAGGAAAACAGCGTTCATGCGTACGTACGGACTACCGTCTCCATGAACGGTGTTTTTCATTTCATTTATCTATCTATTATATATATATATATATATACTGAATATATATGATATATAAATCATATTTTATATTCTGGAAGTAAGTAAATCATGATATAAGTAATAATAATATCAAGAACAAAAAGTCAAAACACCTACGATAAATGAAACAATTTTACCCAAAACGCTTCTTTAACATGGAATTTACAAAACAACGGGTAATATAATGTCATAAGTGAACCATATATGATATCATAACAATGAATATGATTCTGTAATAAGTCAATGACATTATTTAAATCATTATACAGGAGGTTCGGACACATACGAAGTAAATCGGACCTAAGGTAAGGGAAAATATCACAATCTCATTTTTATCCGAGATTGTTTATTCGTAAGTATTTGCTGGGGTGTATTTTATCATCCACATCCATGTTTCATAAATATGTAATATTATTTCCATCCACCTACAATTGTTTAAATCCATTTTTACCCTTCGGTGAGTTTTTAGTAAAGAATAAGAAAGGAATCTTTTGTCGTTTTTCATACGAGGTACTTTTTGACTTTTCTAACAAAAGTACGAAGAATGTTTTTTTTAAGTTATACGGCATGGATGGATTTCTAAAACATTATTTCATAGAAGCTTCCTTTACAAGTATTCATGTTTATTTTTAATCAACTTCTTTTAGTTTAAAATTGTATGACATGTTAAGAAAGGAAAAGTGTTTTTGAAGTAGAAAGGATATTTTTCTCAAGAATGAAGTTCATGTATTTTATCAAAATTATTTTCCATCTAAGATAATAAAAGGGTTCTATTTTTATCCCTATTATTACATGGATTTGATTATGTTGTGATGGAAACATTTTTATGAATTCCTTTATCTTATATGAATTGTTTTATGATGTCATGTTGTTTAAGAATCCCATTTTTATTACATGGGTTATGCGATGATGTATGATTTATGATTATGTGGCAGACATAGGAAAGGATTCATTATAAGATGGGTGGGACCTATATCTCCCTCTAATGTATTGGGTAAAGATTTTATATCTCATGAGATAGACAGGGCTGGAACGATAGGTTATATCGGTTCAGTGAAACAGGACTGAAACGAGGGTTAATCGATTCAGAAAGGGACTTTGTCCACTAAGATAGTCATGGCAATGAGTCTTGACTAACAAGAAATGATTCTCTATGATTATGTGTGAATGCCACAAAGTTTCATGTTTTATGTTATGATTATTGTGATTACATTTCACTGCCATGATTTATCCCATGTTATGAAATTATGATCTCTTTTGCAGGTTAAGATTTCCAAAAGTTATGTGCTTGTGTATATGATGTGATTGATATTTCTTTTGTTTACCCTTACTGAGCATTTGAGCTCACCCTTTTATGTTTTCTATTCCCCATGATATAAAGAAAGGTTTTAGGTAAAAAAAAGGAAGATCTTTATGGGAGATATAGAAGATCTTTCACCACGATTAGAAGATTACGTTCCGAGTTTCCAAAGACACTAAACTATTATGATCCTTGTGTGTGTGTTTTTGTTATGTACCAAGTATTCCGCAAAATTAATGTAATATCCATGTACGTCAAGCTTCGGGTCTCTACATGTATTGTCCCGAGGACTTGGTATTTTATAGATACATGGATTTGATGGATATTATATACTGAGACAAATCTATGATTCAATCTATTCATCTTATCTATGAGTTAGTGTGACACACACCCATCTGGTTGTCTAACAAAAAACTGAAGGCTCATTGGATAAATGGGGTCGGTGCTGTAAATTATATTCCACGTTTTCTTATTAATATGGAGACCTATTTGGAGGTTTTTTATTATTTTATAATGTTATAGATCAAATATAGTGACTATTCTGGCCTCCATAGATCAATGCAAACTATGGGATGTGACAATTCATCTGTGTTAAGTGGAATCCTGAAGAGTAAGGTAAAAGGGAGGTGGTAGTATATGCCATCTCTTGTGGATTTATTCATATATGGATTATATTATTGCTAATGTCTTGTACCATTAGTGTGGTAAGGTAGGGAACAAACACCCAGTGAGTACATATCACGCAAGAGCTAGCCACTAATGATGAGATATGGTATACATGAAACATTTTTTCAAAGTGATGCATCTATATTAGAGTGGTTCCTACCTAATGGAATTAGTTGTATCTTATCACAGTCAGAACTGTCAAGATTGTGGGCTCTCAGTTTGGCAGTCATGAAGGCAGTGCTAAATCATCTTATGGGTAGATTCATCCATAATTATTGTTTAGTTTGACACCAATTAATAAGATGAATTTATCTATTCCCAAAAAAATGTGTTAAAATAATAAAATATTATGCCTTATATACTAGGGTTAGTTAAGATGATTGGTAAGAAGATATAGGAGGGTATTGGCTGGCCTTCTTGTACAATCACCATGCTAGGGGCCGATTTGGAATCTGATTTACCATTTTAGAGATATAACTTTTTAATGTAATCCTTAGTATGGTGTGGATGTTACTATTTCATGAACACATCAATTATTAAGGTGGGGGTGGGAATTGTGAAACGTGATGGATAAACCCAAGTTTTTCATGGTGAATGGGGACTTAGTCAGGTCATTCTTGACCTAGAAATTTGGAATTCGTAATCTTGTTTTTTCCGAAATCAATTATCATACTGGATGATGATGGGTGAGATCTTGTGGGTGTATTACATCCTGTAGTTGATGACATGGATGTGTTTTTTCTGGGGTTATTCAGGTTTCACTCTGGATTAGGGTGTGGAGTTCTTGATTAATTTGACCACAAGAACACAACTAATATCTAATCTCATATAAATTATGTCCCCCTTCGAGTTGATGGTATTAATGCCATACCCGGATGATTTTGGTGCCAGTGGATTCACTCTACTAAGTGTATAACCTTAGTGAACCACAGTTCTATTTTTTAATTGGCTGATGGATCACTCTGATAATGAATTGATTATCATAATTGGATTAAGGTTTCAATCAAAAATATATATCCCTTTCCAATTATTTATGTAATTTTTTAGAAAAATTTAGGGGAATGATAGTTTTCTAAAAATGGAATACGTTATTGTTATCATGAAATCTAAAATAGAGATGTGGATATTCTAAAAATAGATATAAAATGGGGTTACTTCCATTTTGAGTTTTATTTTCATTCCTTTTGTGTTGAAAAATTATCTAGAATAATTTATGGCACTCATGAATGGAGTTTTCCACACATATCTCAACACAATTTTATTGTTATTCATGATTAATATCTTGGTCTATTCCGACACCAAAATGGGGCATGATTTACAGATGAGTATTATGTTAGGTACTCTTTAAGAAACTATTCTCTATACAATGTTTTCCATGTGCGCCTTATGGATTAGGGAGGTAATATTTCTAGACCATGTGATCTTAGAACAATGTGTTTTAGTGGACCCTTTAAAGGTGATTGTGGTAATCATATTGGATAAGATGATGAATTTGATTGATATTATAATATTTCTTGCTCTAGAATCTTATTACAGGTGTTTTTTCCCAGAATTATCTCATATTTCTTATTTAATTATGAAGATCACATGAAAATGTGTGATGTTTCAATGGGGCCTAGAGTGTTAGGATTCCATCAAGGAGATTAACCATCAGATGACCAAAACCCCTATTTTGATCATCTAAGAATTTGGAAAGGGGTATGTGGTTAATTGTGAATACATCGTTATGGGTCATGAGTGTGTGTCAATGAACAATAACCATGTGGTGGATAATGTTTCACACCATCTCGAACCACATGAAAATAATTACCCAGTCCATCACCTAGATTAAGTAGTGGTGATTCATGAATTGAGTATTTGTCAATATTTCCTATTTTGGGAGTTATTTTTAATTTATTCTAAATATAATATTTTTTCTCAAATTTTCTATCAAGATGACATGAATCTATGGAAGGAGGATTGATTTTAGAACCATCAATGGTTATACATTTATATGACGTATACTGCTGGAAAAGGGAATGTAGTTGAAGATGATTTTATTATAAATGTTTTTGTGAATTCATTAAAAATGTCCAGTAATGAAAGGGGTTTTATTGGGATTTTCCCTAGTTGAACAGATATAAAAATGATAATACTTCTAATGTGTTATTTTCTAGTGTTTAGCTAGTCCCTTTTTTATAGAACTGATTTAGTAGGATTATCTTGATGATGAGTTTTTTTACTAGTCCAATAATTTTCATTTTGTTTAGTAGAATCCATGTGGTTCTTCATTGCATAGTGAAAGTGATTTATGAATCAAGGGTCATATTGTGGTAGATTTATCTATTTGAAAGGTGGTTATGAAAAATATTCACCTTTATCAATGGGATTATTTCCCTAGTGTTAACAAGAATCACTATGATATGTATCAAGTTTTCTCTTAGAAAAGAATGAGGTGGAAGGTGGAAATCATTGTGTAATGGTGTTATACATGCCTTCTAGTTACAGAAGAGTACTAAAGGCCCTCCATTTTACTATTGAAACTAAATTTTCCTACCTAAAAGCAATAAAATATCACCATGGACTTTATCATAGGCATTCCTCTTAAACCCTTCCAGAGGAATTATATTTGGGTAGTGATCAAACATCTAAAGAATTAAACCCATTACATCCAGATCAAATATTTATGCAATGTGGATGATTTGAGACACTTATATGTCAAAGATATAGTGAGCATTCATTTTGTTCTATTAGAAATTATTTATAAAAGGGAACCCCATTTAATAATGTGGTTTTTGGAAGGACATTAGAAGGCAATGAGTTCATAGGTCTAATTAAGAACAACATACTATTCTGAAACTGATGGTCAGCCAGAGCAGAAAAATAATAATATTGAAGCCTTACTATGAGAATGTCTTTTTGATTACAATGGATTTCCCGGTATCCATTTTGGGTTTCAGAGTTTTTATAAAACAATAGTTAGCTGTTGAGTCAATAAGGTTTTCCTTATGACTTTTCCATTCCTTCTTGTTTTGAAAATCACAAACACCTTATCTTAAGGAAATTTTCTTTTATAAGAAAAATTTCTTTCTTAAGGAAAATCACTTTTATAAGGAAAATCGTTTTCTTAAGGAAAATTTCTTTCATAAGAAAAATTTTTTCTTAAGAAATTGCTTTTATAAGCAAATTCTCTTTTATAAGAAAAATTGTCCTTATCTTATTTTCATCCATATTTTTCTTAAGTATGATATTTGGATTCATTTCATTTTCACGGAATCGTTGAAACATTGATATGAAGCATTCTGTTTTAGGATCTGATTTCTGGTTAAGAACTATAAGGAAGTTTTCATTCCGAATTCCGGATATGAACTCTGACTATGTTCTATTCCAGATTCAGGATACGAATTCTTATGAAGTTTGATAACGAATTCTCAATACTAATTCTAATGATTAATTCCCATTATGAATTCTGATGAGGAATTCTCATTATGAATTCTAAACAAGAATTCTCATTACGAATTCTGATGAAGAATTCTCATTACGAATTCTGATGACGAATTCTCATTCCGAATTCCCATTTCGAATTCACCTATTAAATAGAATCTGATCATCTTTGTTTTATACACTCTGAATTAATTTAGACTCCGAAAAATATTTTGGTTAGACTCCGAACTTCTATATTTCTTACATTTCTATAATTTGTCTACTCTTTATTATTGTTCCTTACACTCCGAAACTTCACTCTGAAGTTTTCATTATGAACTTTTATGTTAGAGTTTAAAACGAAGTCGTACATTCTATTACACTTGTTTTGTTATAAAATGATGTCGTTTATTCTGTTTCTTATTAACCGTTGTCTAAGTGACACGTGTACAGGTCCCTCCGATCTTTAAGGAAAATATGACCGTTGGAGAAGGATCCAACCTTACCTATAAATAGGAGCTCATTTGAAAGAGCACGATACTGATGACAGATGAACAACTTGGTTTTGTGCATACATGTTGTTGAAGTGAATTCTAGAGAGATAGGATCTTATTAACTCTCAAATCTTCGTGCGACTCCGAATGTTGGTGATTACATTCGAGGGCTTCCGGGGATAGGAAGACAGAGGTTGCTGACTACCTTGAAGTTCGAGGGCTTCCTTGCTGAGGAATACAGAGGTTTCCAACTACGTTGAAGTTGAGGGCTTGCAGGGATAGCAAGACAGAGACTCTGATCTTCGTATCGAGGGCTTACCCTGGTGTGGGTAAGACAGACTTTCTTGAAACTATAAATCAAGGGACCTTTATCCAAGGTTGTTGGATATCCTTCTCATTAGGTTAAAAGACTTATATCTTGTTACTTGTAGATTAACTACTAGTTTATATTCCGCTTCATCCTGTATTATAAGGAAAGTAAAACTTTCTTATACTTCCTTATTTTTACTCTGTTTCATTTAGATTCTATACGCTTTAAGGTAGAATCTCAATTTGTAATCATTCGTTATGTTTCAATTGCCGGAACCATATTTTCGGAACCTACGTTCGGAATCTCTTTCCAAGTTTTCTTTTGGAATTAGAGGTGTGGTGAATCTACTTAGTTTAACTTTGTTAAACAGAGCCCTTTCCTTCTCTTAAGGAAAACATAGTTATTCTTAACTAACTTTAAAGGTTCCAAA
Organism: Viscum album; assembly: GCA_963277665.1. Taxonomy (NCBI): domain Eukaryota; kingdom Viridiplantae; phylum Streptophyta; class Magnoliopsida; order Santalales; family Viscaceae; genus Viscum; species Viscum album. The sequence goes on along the minus strand of OY728164.1, from coordinate 836,744,352 downwards.
GAAATTTTTAAAGTATACAATTCACCCCCCTCTTGTATATTGAGCATCTACATTATTATTTCGATCCTACAATTGGTATCAGAGGTTGGAAACCTCTTACTCTATACCAATATTACATTTGGTATCAGAGAAGGTCTCTAAAATACTTATACACACGAATAAGTTTTTCTTTCTCACTTTCTCATTCCGAACTTTGTGATTACGAACATTTGCTACTAACAAGGTTGTGTGCAAAGTAATTTTAAGTATGGCAGGAATTAATGTTGGTTCAATTGACAATTTAAATCTGACAGGACCACCTATCTTTGATGGTAATGATTATGGATACTGGAGAGATCATATGAAGACTTTTGTTATCAATACTGGAGTAGACAACTTTGTTATGCTTACTGGTGATTATAAAATTCCTGACAAGGAAGTTAGAACCTTTACTGACCAGGAAAAGAAAGAATATCAACTCAACTATAAGGTACGCAATACTTTACTTTGTTCAATGACTAGAAATATATATAGCCAAATTTCTTCTTGTGAAGTAGCTAATTGTATATGGAAGAAGTTAGAGGTTACACACTTTGGAACTTCTAAGTTGATTGAAACTAGAAGAGATATGCTTAGAGGTGAATATCATGGCTTCAATTTTCCTTATGGAGAACCTATCTATAAAGTTCAACAGAGATTTATGACTATCGTCACCAGTCTAAAATCTATGGGAGAGAAAGGTCTAGATGATGAAGCTCTTGTGGATAAGATAATTGATATTATGACCAATGAGTGGGAATCCAAGAGAACTGCTATAGATGAGAACAGGAAGGTAACTCAAATTACTCTTGATGAGCTTTTCGAAACTCTTCTACAACATGAAACCATAATGAAGAGAGATGCTGACAATATCAAGAAAAAGAATGGAAATGGTACCGTTGCTTTTACAACAACTTCAAATCAGATGAAATCCAAGACTCCTGAGAGAGTAACCAGATCCAAGTCTAAGAAAGTTATTTTCCAATCCGAATCAAGTGAGAGTGAATTCTCTGAAAATGAACTAGAAAATCGTGCTCGAAAGATGAACAAGATAGCTGGACAGAGATATTTTCAATCCAAGTATAAGAAAAAGGAAAGAAAAGATAAGAATGATGGAGAAGTTACTTGTTATGAATGTAAAAGAGCTGGACATATTAGACCAGATTTCCCTATGCTCAAACAGAAAGAAAGGAAGGAAAGACATTCACACAGGAACAGAAAGAAATATTATAAAGAAAAAACTAAGAAATTTGTGAAACCTAATGACACCTGGAGTGCCAGTGGTGGTGACTCTTCAGATGAATATTCTGATTATGAATCTTCAGGCAGAAGAATATTGGTCTTATAGCCAGATTACCTATTGATAATCATTGTCTTATGGCTAAGGTACGAAATGCTGAATCATTGAACAATGTTTCTTTAAATTCTAATGATAGTATGTATTATAACTATTCTGGTGAAGAATCATCTTCTGATGAAGAAAATACTTTACCTACTTATGAAGAAGTCTCATGGTTTGCTGAACTTCTTGAAATTGAGAATTCCAAACTCAATAAGAAACTTGATAGGGCAAACTCTAGGAATTCTATTCTTACTAAAGAGATATTATATCTTTCTAAAGATCATGATAAGAAAAATGCTGATTTTGAAAATATTTCAAAAAATCTTGAGGAAGTAAGGTCTGAGAAGAACAAACTTTCTAAAGAATTAGAAAAAGTAATTTATAAGAAAAATGTTTATGATCCAAACTCTAGTTCTAAAACTAATGATTTTGAGGATAAAAACTTGGTTGTAAAACTCAAGTCCGAAATTTTTTCCTTAAAGAAATGTTTATCAAACTTTACCCATGGTAAGGAAAATTTTGATAAGATGTATTCTCAAATACAACCTTTAAGAAATAAATCCGGATTTTGTTATACCCATGCAAAACCTATTTTCAGTAACATTAATTTTGTTCCTCAAAGTGCCCCATTTTTTACCAAGTGTTAATATGGTGGTCACTGGGCAAAGAATTGTTCCTTAAACAAAATCCAATCTCTAGGATTTCACAAAGCTTACATTTCTAAGAAGATGTGGATACCTAAAATTTTATTGTCTGGAAATCTCGGATACAAACAAGTTTGGATTCCGAAAATCTAATTTTCTTATTAATTTCAGGAAAACAAAGAGAGTACCAGCAACTATACATGGTACATGGATAGTGGATGTTCCCGGCACATGACTGGTAACAAAAGTTTTTTTGAAAATATTATCAAAACGAAAGGAGGAAAGATAACTTTTGGAGATAATGCTAAGGGAGATATTGTTGGTATTGGTAATATTGTTTTTCTTGGTAAAACCTTGATTTCAAATGTTCTTTTTGTTAAGGGTCTTAAGCACAACCTCATTAGCATAAGTTAGTTATGTGATGAATTTTACCTTGTGAATTTTAGGAATGATAAGTGTTTAGTTCACAATTCCAAGGAAGAATTTATTCTCTCAGCCAACAGGCAAGAGAATGTTTACACTCTGAACTTAGAAGATCTTAGAAGCCAAGATTTACCTTGCCTAAGTGAAATGAAAGATCATTCCTGGTTATGGCATAGAAGATTAGGACACTGTAATATTAGAAACCTATGTCAACTCTCTAAGAATAAACTAGTTAAGGATCTACCGGAGCTTAGATTTGATTCTTCTAAAGTTTGTGATCCTTGTCAATATGGTAAACAACATAAATCTAGTTTTAAGTCAATCGGTGAAGTCTCAACAACTGATGCATTACAGTTAGTACACATGGATCTTTTTGGTCCAACACAAAGTGGAAGTATTGGAGGCAAATACTATGTGTTTCTTCTAGTTGATGATTACACTAGATTTACTTGGGTCTATTTTCTAGCAATGAAATCTGAAGTTTTTTCCTATTTCAAAAGTTTTAGAGCTCAAGTTAAAAATGAGAAAAACCTTCCATTGAAAACTATTCATAGTGATCATGGAGGATAATTTCAAAATTAAAATTTTGAAACTTTTTGTAGTAAGAAAGGTATTACTCACAATTTTTCAGCACCTAGAACTCCTCAACAGAACGGTGTTGTTGAAAGAAGAAATAGAATTCTTCAAGAAATAACTAGAACCATATTGAGTGAATATTCTATTGCTAGACATTTTTGGGCTGAAGCTGTAAGTACTGCTTTCTATACTATAAATCAAGTTTTGATTAGACCTTTTCTTAAAAAAACTCTTTATGAGTTATGGAATGGTAGAAAACCTAGACTATCCTACTTCATGGTTTTTGGTTGCAAAGTATTCATTTTGAATACTAAAGATAATTTACATAAATTCGCACCAAAATCAGATGAAAGAATTTTCATAGGATATTCCACAACCTCTATGGCTTATAGAGTTTTTAATAAAAATACTTGTACTGTTGAAGAAACATTACATGTAAAATTTGATGAATCAGATCCTTTTGTTTTTAAACCATCCCAGCCTTCTTCCTCGGATGTGTTTTCAAAAACTGATTGTCAACCTTTGATAGAAGAACCTTCTGATAAGGAAATTGTTCTAGAAGATACTTCTGAAACATTTACCCCAGAAGACTTTCTACCCTATGTTGATGGACAGGCCTTACAAAACCCAAATCAGGTGTTTCTTAAGAATCATCTCAGTGATATTATCATTGGTGATGTAAACCGACCTGTAAGGACTAGATGTTCCTTAAGAAATGAAGTAGAACATCTAGAATTTCTTTCCCAATTAGAACCTAAATCATTGATGAAGCTTTAGGTGATGATGATTGGATCAAAGCAATGTAAGATGAACTAAATGAATTCTAAAGGAATAAAGTCTTGACCTTGGTTGAAAGACCTAAAGAAACTTCTGTTATTGGAGTAAAATGGGTTTTCAGAAATAAATGTGATGAAAATGGAGTCATAATAAGAAATAAAGCTAGACTTATTGCTAAAGGCTATAATCAGCAAGAAGGAATAGACTATGAAGAAACCTATGCTCCAGTAGCTAGACTTGAATCTATCCGTATTCTACTTGCCTTTGCAGAATTCTTTAATTTCAAACTCTTCCAAATGGATGTGAAATGTGCTTTTCTTAACGGTTATGTTCAAGAGGAAGTTTTTTTTGAACAACCTCCTGGATTTGAAGATACAAAACATCCTGATCATGTTTTTAGACTTACCAAAGCTTTGTATGGCCTTAAACAAACCCCACGAGCATGGTATGATAGACTCACTAGAGTTTTTCTTCAAAATAACTATGTTAAGGGAAATGCAGATCCAACCCTTTTTATAATGAAAGATAAGAAAAATGTTTTGATTGTTCAAATTTATGTTGATGACATTATATTTGGTTCAACTCAACAATCTTTGACTGATTCTTTTGAAAATCTAATGAAATCTGAGTTTGAAATGAGTATGATGGGTGAGTTAAATTTTTCCTTGGTTTTCAAATTTCTCAAAAACCAGAAGGATCCTACATATCTCAACATAAGTATATTAAAGATCTTCTTAAAAAGTATGGTTATGACAACACTAAGAGTATAAGTACTCCCATTGGTACCTCAAACTCTTTAGATCTTGATGAAGCTGGGAAACAAGTAGATCAAACATCTTTTAGAGGTATGACAGGAAGTCTACTTTACTTAACAGCTAGTCGACCAGACTTAATGTTTTCAGTATGCTTATGTGCAAGATATCAATCCAATCCTAAGGAATCTCACTTAAAGGCAGTAAAAAGAATTTTTCGCTACCTTAAGGTAACCATGGATCTAGGATTATTTTATAATTCGGGAAATGATTTTGTTCTAAAAAGATTTTATGATGCTGACTTTGGTGGATGTAGAATGGATAGAAAAAGTATATCCAGAACTTGTCATTTCTTAGGTGATTCTTTAGTTTCTTGGTCCTACAAGAAGCAGCATTCTATTGCACTCTCCACTGGTGAAGCAGAATATGTAGCAGCTGGAAGTTGTTGTGCACATGTGTTGTGGATGCAACACACACTCACAGACTATGGCCTGAGTTTTTCTAAAACTCAAATTTTTTGTGATAACATAAGTTCCATTGCCCTCAGTAAGAACCCTGCACATCACTATCGTTCAAAACACATAGATATTAGGCATCACTTTCTTAGGGATCACACACTTAAAGGAGATATTATTCTTCAGTTTATCGGAACGCAAGATCAACTTGCTGATATTTTCACAAAATCTTTTCCTTCTGATAGATTTGAATATATTAAACAGAAGTTAGGAATGATAACCTTATGGTAATCTTTCTTAATTAACTTTCTGTTGAAAAAGTCTCCTTATAGTAATAAACTCCTTTTCATAGGGGGGTACATTTGATTTCTTGTTTAACAATGTTTTTCAAAATTTGTTTTCAAACTTTTCGGAATGAAGATTTCCGTAATGGAACTTTCGGAACTAAAATTTCCCAAAATGAACATTCTCGTACAGAATACTTATGGAATGGAAGTGTTTGTATTAAAAATTTACAAATGGAACATTACGTACTGTAAGTTTCATAACCAGATTTTTGTACCGATTTTTTTTCGTATTGACTATTTTGTACTGAGATTGTTTTCCGTAGTAAATTTTTGAGAACTTTGTGTTTTCATAATAATGTTTTTTTTCCGTAATCATCTTTTTATATTATCCATTACGAATAATCCTCCTCAGCCAATCTGAAAGGTATGATTTCCCTACTCAAGTTTTCGTAGTCATGTTTTACTTGCTGGAATTTTCTTATACTATGTTTTCAGATTTTAGTTTTCTTAATTCTTTGCCTTAATAAAAACCTCAAAAAGATCGGATTAAATTTTTCAACCGTCAGATCTGATCTCAGCTCATTCTAACTGTTAAATCAACCGTTGAAGTTGAACCGTCATTTCATTGCCTATATAAAGGGGACCCAAATACTCGTCCCACATCGATTTCAAGCTCTCGCGTCCCGAAGCTCTGCCCCTCTGTTTTAAGGTCGTTCCGAACTACAGTTGTCTTCGTTCCGAACTTCTCAGAGGATTACAGATCTGAATGTCTACGGAGTTAGCGTCTCAAGAAATGTCATCCACTAAGCCTATTTCACAATTGTTAGTTTACAGAGAAAGGTTATTCCATCCGGATTTCTTCAACAACTATGATTCTCTTATTTAAAAGAACATTAAGTTGAATGGCTGGGAAGATGTTGTTGTATCCAAACCGGGGACTCAAGACGATGTTTTTACAGAGTTACTTGTTGAGTTCTATGAAACAGTTTCCTTTTTTCAGGAATATAATAGGGAGAAGTTTTCTTTTAAGTCTTATGGAAAGACCAATAAGCTTTCTTATACCAAGGCTGCAAGCTTGGTAGGGCTGTCCTATGAAGGAGAAGCCGAATTTATTTCTCATGTTTTTCCAGACTCTAAGGGTAGCTTCGACAAGGAAAAAGCCTTAGAAACTCTTGGACTAGCTGATGACAAGGCTCCGAAAATTGCTAGTTTGCCTACAAATTTCCAGATTCTAGAGTTGTCGGTGCAAGGACTTATCGTAACGAGGAAAGGTGATAAAGACAGCTTGAAGAAGAGTGAGATCTATATCTTAGATTTTCTGATAAATCTAAGGAAGTTTAACTTCATGAGGCACATTCTTATAACCATTGAGAATCTTAAGAAAGGAAATCTCAGAGCTCAGATCGTAATGTACCCAGCAATATTATCAAAGTTGATAGTTCAGTGCCTTGAATCTTTCAAGGAAGCTTGCATATCTAAGCCAAGAGTTTGTAAAATTTTGTTGGTTAGTGATGACACCCTTAAGAGGATGGATGTCGCTTTCAACAAGGATATTGGTGAGTTCGTTGATTTCCCTAATTAAGAAGAAACGGTTCCGAAGGCTGCTGAACCGGAATCATCCAAACCAGTAAAGAAAAGAAAGTTGAAGGAAGTTGCAGCTGAAGTAGAAGATCCTAAGTCTAAGGAAGTTCAAACCACACCTCTCAAACCAAAGAAGAAGAAGGCCTATCCTTATGAGGTTGTTGCAAAGTGGAGAGAAGATAAAGAGAAAAGGAAATAAGGGGATCCGCAGTTCGGATTGGACCCTGCGGAAGCTAAGGCCCTGAAGGAGAAAACTGCTGATGAGCTTCAAAAACAAGTAAAGGAGATGAAGCTTAAGAAAAAGATGTCAGAAGCCGAGGCAGTCCAAGCTTTTTTGAAATTTAATGAAATAGTATCTGGAAGCATTCCAGTTCCGAGATCTTTCTCCTTGGAATCTCTACCTGAGACTCCAGGAAGAAACCTTGATTTTCCGGAAGAGACTACAACTGAGCATGTTGAGCAAATCGATCATATTCAGCAAGTGGGTGAGGAAAAAGAAGTTGCTGAAGGAAGAGGTGAAACAGGAGATCTTTTGAAACAAGTGGATGATTATAAAGGATCACCTTCGGAACATCTATCACTCCGAACTTCAGAGGCTGAATCCTCTAAGTTAGTAACTCCAGAGAAGGATAAGAATGAGGAAGATGTTGTTCAAAAAGTTGATGATGAGATTGTTCAAGTGTCTACTGGAGATTAGAAAACTCCTGATCAAGAATCAATTCCGAAAAAATACAAGGGAAAGAAACTCCTTGTTGAAACTCCGAAATCAGTGGCTAGCAAGAAAAGAGAATATGGTGATTCGTCTAAAAGGAAATTGGAGCTTATTGAGGAAGAAAACTCTCCAAGAAAAATTTTAGATTCAGAGTCATCCTCGTTGGGGCATGACTTTGTTGTTCAGTCCTTAAAGAAGTTGGTGGGAACCATTTTGACCTTCTCTAGTATTGACTCAAGATTCCAGATGCTCCAACATGCGTTGAATCAGAAAACTGACTCCGTATCTATGGTTATAGACAAATGCGTTGAGGTTGAGGCTCAGTTCAAAACCTTCTTTGTTGGCTACGAAGCTCATAGAAGATCTTTCAAGAGGATGACAAACTGGTCGAAGAAGACCGTGGAAGAGATGAGGTTGTTCGATGAGTTTCAAGACAATGTTAAAGATTCTTTTGAAACCGAGGACAAGAAGATAAATGAGATGACTTCATCCTTTGAAGAGAAGCTGACAGAAGAAAAGAACTTCCGAATTCAAGAAGTGAGAGATCTGAATGGGAAGCTGAATTCCGTTTCTCAAAACTGGAAGTTTGAAAGGGATCATCGGATTGATTTTGAAGAAAGGATGAAGGCTCAGGAAGAAAAGATCAAAGCTCACGAAGAAAAGATCAAAGCCCAGGAATAAAATATTGAAGCTCAATCCACAAGAATAGTTGTCTTAGAGAAGCAATCTGAAGAAGATCATAAAGACCTGAAGAAGATCAAGACTATTCTAAAGGGGCTCATGTCGAAGGAAAAAGATCCGAAATAACCAAATCCGATCTTTTTGTTGTATTCTTTTTGTTGCTGAGATTTCAAATTTAATGAAAGTTGTGCTTGTCGTTTCTATTGTTGTCATTACTAATTTTTCAGGTACTTTGTTATTTTTTTCCATTCCCTCCAATTCTTTTTGAAAATCACAAAGGGAGAGAAGGAAAAGATCCTTAAAAAAATGAAGAACTCTAATAAGAGTTTATCAAAGGGGGGAAGAAAAAGATCCTTAAGAAAAAGAAAAACTCTAGTAAGAGTTTTTTTAAGGTGGGTCTTTTTCATTAATGAAGACCTTCTTATTTATCACTCCGGAAATCTGAATATGATCCTTAGAGTTTCAAAGCCTAAGGGGGAGTTAGTCGTATTCATCAATATCCTTAAATCAAAGGGAGATAAGCCTTAATGTTTTTCTTTCTTCTTAGAATTTCTTTTTCGTAAGGATGTTTGTGCTTTCCAAAAAGGGGGAGATTATTGAGTCAATAAGGTTTTCCTTATGACTTTTCCATTCCTTCTTGTTTTGAAAATCACAAACACCTTATCCTAAGGAAAGTTTCTTTTATAAGAAAAATTGCTTTCTTAAGGAAAATCACTTTTATAAGGAAAATCGTTTTCTTAAGGAAAATTGCTTTCATAAGTAAAATACTTTCATAAGAAATTTCTTTTATAACCAAATTCTATTTTATAAGAAAAATTATCCTTATCTTATTTTCATCCATATTTTTCTTAAGTATGAGATTCAGATTCATTTCATTTTCACGGAATCGTTGAATCTTTGATATGAAGCATTCTGTTTTAGGATCCTATTTCTGGTTAAGAACTATAAGGAAGTTTTCATTCCGAATTCCGGATATGAACTCTGACTAAGTTCTATTCCAGATTCAGGACACGAATTCTTATGAAGTTCGATAATGAATTCTCAATACGAATTCTAATGATTAATTCTCATTACGAATTTTGATGAGGAATTCTCATTACGAATTCTAAAGAAGAATTCTCATTACGAATTCTGATGAAGAATTCTCATTACGAATTCTGATGACGAATTCTCATTCCGAATTCCCATTCCAAATTCACTTATTAAATAGAATCTGATCATCTTTTTTTATACACTCTGAATTAATTCAGACTCAGAAAAATATTTTGGTTAGACTCCGAACTTCTATATTGCTTACATTTCTATAATTTGTCTACTCTTTATTATTGTTCCTTACACTCCGAACCTTCACTCCGAAGTTTTCATTCCGAACTTTTATGTTAGAGTTTAAAACGATGTCAAACATTCTGTTACACTTGTTTTGTTATAAAACGATGTCGTCTATTCTGTTTCTTATTAACCGTTGTCTAAGTGACACGTGTACAGGTCCCTCCGATCTTTAAGGAAAATATGTCCGTTGGAGAAGGAGCTGACCTTACCTATAAATAGGAGCTCATTTGAAAGAGCTCGATACTGATGATAGATGAACAAATTGGTTTTGTGCATACATGCTGTTGAAGTGAATTCTAGAGAGAGAGGCTCTTATTAACTCTCAAAGCTTCGTGCGACTCCAAATGTTTGTGATTATATTCGAGGGCTTCCGGGGATAGGAAGACAGAGGTTGTCGACTACCTTGAAGTTCGAGGGCTTCCTTGCTGAGGAAGACAGAGGTTTCCAACTACCTTAATGTTGAGGGCTTGCAGGGATAGAATGACAGAGACTCTGATCTTCGTATCGAGGGCTTACCCTGGTGTGGGTAAAACAGACTTGCTTGAAAGTATAAATCAAGGGACCTTTATCCAAGGTTGTTGGATATCCTTCTCTTTGGGTTAAAAGACTTATATCTTGTTACTTGTAGTTTAACTACTAGTTTATATTCCACTGCATCCTGTATTGTAAGGAAAGTATAACTTTCTTATACTTCCTTATTTGTACTCTGTTACATTTAGATTCAATACGCTTTAAGGTAGAATCTCACTTTGTAATCTTTCGTTAAGTTTCAATTGTCGAAACCATATTTCCGGAACCTACGTTCGGAATCTCTTTCCAAGTTTACTTTTGGAATTAGAGGTGTTGTGAATCTACTTAGTTTAACTTTGTTAAACATAGCCCTTTCCTTCTCTTAAGGAAAACATAGTTATTCTTAACTAACATTAAAGGTTCCAAAGGAATTTTTAAAGTATACAATTCACCCCCCCCCCCTCTTGTATATTGAGCATCTACATTATTATTTCGATCCTACAATTGGTATCAAAGGTTGGAAACCTCTTACTCTATACCAATCATATATTAGCAATATTATATTGGGATGGATCATTCTGAATCACTTTATGGTAATCTGTGTCGGTCACATTTTTAATGGGATATGGTTTGTGATACTTCTTTTTTGGGATCAATCCTTGTGTAGGGGACTTTTAAAAAATACATGATGACCATTAATCTTTTTTTGATAGGTTAGAGTAACTATAAGTCTTATTACATTAATGGGTGATGAGATTTGTTGTTTTCAACTGGTGTCTAGGTCTTCTGGAAAGCAGCAGCTCGCATGGGTCTTCAATGTTTGGGTATCAAAAGGGAATCAAATGTTGAGGTATGTTGGATGTTCTGAGATTAACAAACAGATTATTAAATAGTAATATAGGTATTATTTCCCTTTCATATGAAATCAATGTGTTATGTGTTCCATGTTTCTCAATTGAAGATATATAATTGATACCCATATCATGGTTTTAATTTGGAAGAGTTGGAGTTGGAGCCTGATTTACTAGTTATTGAGGGAATAGTATAGATTATATATTATCAAGAATTTTTTTTCATGGGATGTAAATTCCTTTATGAAATTTTTTTTCATGTGTGAAATTTATATGCATGAGTATTTAGAGGGCATATATTGGGGTAAAGAGGCATATTCATTTTTAATCTCTTACCAAAAGTCAAATTAACTTTTTGGTGGTGGAATGTTGTCATGGTTGGGATAATTTTCATATCTGTGATTTAAGTTAGAGGAATAATTTTATTTACTTTTAGTATTTTTTTCTCCCATGAGTTTTGCAAGTGTTTTTTATGAAACTTTTTAAATATTATCTTTCAAGTAGGTGGGACAGTGATGGCCTACATTTTACCAAAGCTGGTGCCCCAACCCATGAAATTGTGTGGCCATGTTTCATTTTATGGTACTAAAAAACACAAGGATAACTGACGGTTTATATATTTAATTGGTTAACTATGTGTAATTACTCACTTCAATAGTTTGGGGCGCATGTGTTTTTTAGGGATTAAGAAATTGTAAGGAAAAAATGTGGGACTTTCCTAGGTGATATTTTTTTTGTTAATTATATAGGTTTACTATCATAATTTATCCCAAATTTCATCATGCTCAACCAATTATGGATCTATATCCCTAGTAATCTCTATCAATCCTACTTGGATACCTTATGTCCCCTTCATTTTTAGTTTTTCATTTGGGTTATCCAATGATATTTAAACAAGTTGGTTTCATCCTTTATTTATAATCTTTTCTTGGTATTCTCTTCCTATTTATTTTGGTTCCTTTTCTATAATAGAATGGGTGATTTAATTATTATTTTATCATGATTATTAGGGTAAAATATTGATGTTTATTTTTTGAGATTTCAATTATATGGTCCCTCAGTGTTGGGGTTGTAGTTTATCACAAATTTCTATAATTTTCTACACTTGGGGAAGGTGGTTCCATGATTAAACAATAATTGGTGAATTTTATGTTCATTATTTTCTTTCTCAATTATATTATATGTATTGTTTATGTGGTTCTAAATGTTTTATAAAATGGATTAAATGTTATTTTGTGTTAAAATGTGTCCTTTATAATGGAATGGGATATGATTCATGTGTGTTTTCTGTGTTCTTGATTTTTTCTCTTTATAGGTGTTTGATATAATGTGTATGTGGTGAGAAATATATTGTGAAATATTTTTTATGTGAATATGGATTTCGAAATGGTTTTGGTTGTGGAAATGGGATATGATTCCTATGTGTTTTATGTGGGATTGATTGTTTTCTCTTTATAGGTGTTTGATATAATGTGTATGTGTTGTGAAAAATATTGTTATTTATTTATTTTGATATGGATTTGGAAACGGTTTTTCTCATGGAAATGGGGATTTATCATTGTGTTTATATTGATAGGAATTTGTGAAATATAATGCAAGGATATATGTGAAATGCGAAAGTAAAATTGAGTATGAAGGGAAAACTAGGTATCTAAGTGGGAGGACTAGGTCTAGTATGATATTTGACTCTCAAGTGGCTAAGAATAGATTCAACTAGTAGTATATGTGAATATGAAACTAAATAGATTATGATGATGAATTGATACTTGTAGACCTTTGGATGTTTTCCCCTTTAGTGGCTCGTGCAAAGGGATGTTTTTAGTTATTGATTCAATATAATTATTTAGTGAGATATGAGGATCCTTGTATCCCATTTTCAATAGTTCCTATAGGGTTTCCTTTTCACTTAATATAATTTTTTTATATCATACCTACTGTCAGAATATGGAGCACTATGTTATTTCAACAAAAATATCCTATTTTCCTTAAAATTGTTTTCATAAAAAATATCGATGGATTATATTTTATAAAACATTCATATTAATTCATATTATATTGTTCTGTAGTATAATAAATTTTATTTTCTGGCATCTAACTAGGATTTGGCGCATACCCTACAAACACCGTTGTGTGTTTATAGAGTTGGTTATGTATGATTCATGTAAGGCTATATGTATCGTGACGGTGGTTAAAGTTTCAAGTGTTCTTCTTATGGAAGTGTTGGAGGTTGTGGCTTGGGGATGATGTTCCATTTATTTCATAGATTATTATTGAGGTAATTTCATTGATCCCCTTATATTGTATTCTTTTTATTGTTTATAGAGCTGTAAAACAGAAATCCGAAGATTTTTGTGACATTTTTTGTGAGGATTATCTAGTAATGATTTGTCTATTATTTTATTGGTTGTTTATTATTCTGTTAATGGTTGAAATAATTCCAACAATATAATTTTATAACAAGACACTAGATTACAGCCCTTGGGGAATGGGAACTCCCTTCAGGACATGCCATAGGTTAGGTTAGATGTCGGGTTATATGGATCTCTAACATGGTTCGTGACAGAATGTAAAACCCTACCCTCGTGAATTCAAATTTTTCAAAAATATCATTTTCATATTTAAAATGACTATTTTAAAAAATAATTATTTTTTATAATAATATTTCTTTTTTTAATGTGATATAATATATTCTCCTCCAGAAATTTTCTAGTTAGATGTTAAAATTATTTACACCTTCAAAATCATCAATTATGGAATATTAAGTTTTACATAGATTATATCTTTATGTTAAACTCTTTCAAGTGATTATGGAAGGTTTATTATTTGGTTGAATGTGGGATTTAATGATATTATATATGATATTCATCTAATATAATCAGTTATTTTTAAAAAAATTATTTATTATGATGTATTGATTTTTCGTATAATGAATACATTAGATTAATTTTGAAACATGTGGGGTCAATGTTAAACAAACCCATGAGGAATTAGTAGGTCTCATCAGAAAACCAATCATAGATATATTTTTCAGGCCTTACACATCTATGTGTTATGATTTGGCACAAAACTTTGACTATATATCTTAGATATCAATGTATGAGGCATAAATAATACGTTTTACATTACTCTAATTCTTCATTACTATATTATCAAATTAGTTATTTATGTCAATGTGAGTTTTTAATTTTTATGATATCTATTTATTTTTTTACATCTCATGTGACTATTTGTGAATAATTAGTTAATTATCATTTATTTCAGGGAATATTATTCATGCATTATTTAGATTCCATATTACGCATACCCTTATAGGGAATATAGGATCGACACATTCTTATGTTTCCATTCCCCAAGATAGAAGTAAGAGTTTCACAATTGTTATGTAGATATATTATAAATTGGATTAAAGTGTTCCTTTTGAAATAATGTATTTTATTTTACTTTTTCTAATGAAATTTAAAACTCATGTATGTATTCTATTTTCCAATACTACTTAACTATTCCATTATTTATGATCATTTGTATCTTATTCCAATGTAATAATGTAACCACTTGGTCATTTATAATAAATATGGCGACTTTACACGTTTTATTTTCAAATGTTAAATATAAATATTGGTAACTAGTGTAAGTGAAAAAAATAATTTTGAATGTATGCTTGTTATTGAAGTTGATAAATTTCCAAAATAAAAAAATGTTTTCCTTCTGATTTTATATATGCATAAATTCGTTAATATATTTTATGCTTTTCACTACATTTTAAATAATTAATTATGAATCATAATTTTACAAGATAATTTTTTTATTACAGTTTTTAGAAATGGTTCTTAGATATATAAGTGAAAACATAAAAATTTGTGTAATCAATATAACGGTTTCCCTCGTATTAAATATATTGAATCCATAAGAGGAACTATGATGTACTTGAACAAATTAAATCTATATTGGGGAAACAGACTCATTTTATGATTACTAAACATTATTATATATATAATACATCTCATCCAATGTGTTGTTTCACAATGATAGACCATACCATCCATTGAAATAAAAAATGATTATATAAGACTACAAATCCATTTGTTGCTGACCAATCTATAAATTCAATTGATATCATATTTCTGTCATTGGTGATTAAAGAATGGGAGAATGTTTCCTTATAATTTTATCATGATAGTAGGGATACTGTTCAATAGTGGTAATTGATTCAAAAATTTATTGATGAAGAGGAAATATAAATCAAGGAATGGAAGGATTTGAACAAATTTTTTCTTTTTGAAATTTTCGTTACATTCAATCAAAAAAATTATATATAGTGAAAATTCTACTGTCGAGTCCAAATGATGAGGAAAATTAGACAATGAATAACGATAACTATAAAAACATAGCATGGTCATATTTAAATAACATCCATAATCAAAAGATAATATATTTATTTATTCTATGATGGGTTAAAATAAATACTTCTATGGAACTAAACTCCTAAATAGTCTCATCCAATGTGGATATAGTATCTTATTCCATTAGGATAGAGAATGAATTCACCATGAAATATGGAATCGAAATAATGCAACAGAAGAAGAGGAGGAAATGGAAAAAATGATAAGGTGAGTAATAGTATGAAGAATTTATCAACATGTGATAATTATTGAATGAATAATATTGTAATATTCTAAATGTATAAAGGATTTAAAATAATGTTTATAGAAAAAGTCTATCATGCTCAAGGATTCATGGGTAATGTATAATCCTTAAATGTACAGTGAAAAAACTATAAATATATGGGAATCCATTCAAACCAGTTCCCCTAATTTCAATAGAATATTCCACAAAATATGATACATGTAAAATTCCAACCATCTGAATATACTATAGTTGAAATCGATGTTAATTGAAAAATAGTGAAAACTACAATTTTCATCAACTCGATGATTTTAAATATTTATTATTAATATATTTATATGGATAATTTTCTATCTAAATAATTATTTATGCATGTCATATCACTACCTCAATGATTATATATTGATTTAGTTCTGAAAATGAAAAATGGTAGGATGAACACATACAATTACTATAAACCCCATCTAATAGATGTTTTTGGATTGTTCCTTCCAATTTTTTTTATTGATTCACTATTTGAATTATATATAATTCTGGGTATTGATAGGATAACCTAATATATATATAACATAATTATTATCAAAGAACGTTTATTATATTTGATATTCTTAATCATCCTTCAATAATATTTTAGTTTGTGGATATACATTATCATCCAAAAGAAATTACATATATCATATGTGTTAAAACAACTATTAGTTATCTCTATCAATCTCAAATGGTTGAGGAGAAAGTCAATATTGAAAATATTCCAATTTTTCAAGAATTTAATGATGTATTTCCCTTGGTCATTCATAGTATTCCCTTTTATAATGAAGATATGTTTTTAAAACAACCTATACCTAATGTTGTAAAAATTCCAATGAAATCATATTTAATGTCCTAATTAAGTTGTAGGAACAGATAAATAAACTCATTGAAAATCTATAAAAGGGATTCATCTATCCTAGTGCTTCGCCAATGGGTTTCACCTATTTAATTTATTAAAAATAAATATGTTTCAATGCATATTTTAGTCGATTATCTGGAACATTATAGAATCTATATAATTAATATTGATCATCTACCCATGATTAGGATTTATATTATTAATTATAATGAGAACTGTATTTTTACAATATTTATCATTGAACAAGATATTATAAAACAAGTATCATGAAGGAGGATATACTAATAATAGCATTTTGATTGAGGTATTCTCAGTAGTATTGTTTTGTAATTCCAGTTGGACTAACAAATTTTTATTATATAATTATTTATTTAATGCATGTTTCCTTTTGAAATTACGATTAATGGTTTTAGAGTGTTTTTATATAATTTATTAATATATATTAAATGATAAATAAAATTTACGAAAAATATTTAATAATTGTTTTGAAGTCCATGATGAAGGATAATTTATATGATAAAACTACGATGTATTAATATTTCCCAAAAATTCATTCTCAGTCATATAATCTATCTTGAAGGTATATTGGTGGTTTTTTAATGATTCATGGTGAAATATCCCAACCATGAGGATCTGAAATAACCTTCATTCCTTCTACTTATAGGGTTGGGTATCATAGTACATTTGTATATAGATAGGTTCGCGAGAAAGAGGTATTAGAGGTTCATATTATGAATCTTTCCATTATTCCAATATAAAGTTTGAGACATTGATGAGAATTAACAGGTAGTTATGAGTGATTTGCTTGATATATATCATTATAATAAGACATAAGTCGACATGGGTTGTTTGGGATCACCATCATCAGTATAAGTTATATTCTTCCCTAAACATTAAATTTTTATTGGTAGATATCCAAATAATTTTTATCTATATAATGGGATTAAATTCTATATTTATCTTATTGTGTTGATGATATAGGTAATCTTTTGATGTATTTAATATTTATTGATGATGTTGTATAGAATAATTCCACACAGAATATATGCTAATAAGATCCTTGGGAAATATTCTGATGAAAAAAATTGAGAACATCCTCACATGAATGAGAATATAGTTGTGGTTGTTGTTTTTATTGTCAATGGTATAGGAAAATCACATGGACTCATTTTCATCAATGTTACAATTGTTAAACCATGGTGGTATTATCTATAGAATCATGATCAAGAGTTACTTTTCCATAATCCACTAGTGTATAAGGATCTATAAATCATCATGCGGTTGAGGATTGGATGTGAAGGGTTGGGGTTTTTTTTTGAGTTCATGGTAATGACTGATGAGATCAAGGTGAAATGTTCTACCTTCATTATTTAAAGACTCAAGAGGATATGGTGGGACACAATTGTGATGGAAAAGTGACTTGAGAGATTATAGTGGATTTAAATCAACATTCTATTCACCAGCCCTTTCAATACAGAGTCTACGAAGATGCCTTATTCAATTGAACAATTCAAAAAAGGTAAGGATGACAAGACCACGACAATGTATGAAAACTTCATTCCCATTATGAATTAGTTTTCAATGAATAGTATATAGAATAAAATCATGAAGAATTAAATATGGAATTTGGATCTTCAATATGATATCAATTATTAGGGATTATTTGTGAATATATCTTCTTACATTTCCATGATAGATATTGAATTGATGGTCAGGCATTTTCTAGATGGTATTTCTGGGTTGATGAGAGTGTTATTGACTTCTAGGGGTAGATCTGTGAGTTCCTGTAATGGTGAAAAATTCTTAAATATTTTTGTGTTGTTATCATTAACAAGAATCTTATAGACCTGCTATAGTTTCATGTAAAGGCATGTTTACATGGTTTATGTGTGGAATTCTATGGATATGGAATGTCTAGAATAGGGATAAAAAATATTTGATGATCGTATTTACTTTCAAGAAACATGTAGAAATTTTTAATATAATCTATGTTCTATATAGTGTCACAAGATCATTAAATCCAAAAACAACTATGTTGAAACTAGTTGATTCAATATCTATGGGGTTCCAGCCACAACCATCTAGAGAGAATCTTCATCATACAATGGATTTGTCTCTAAATGGTGTAGATAGATTTCTAGTTATCCTTTTCCAAACCATCACTATATCTTTGTAATTATTTACTTCTTTATTTAATACTATTTCATCTCATTAATTTCTATTGAACCATATCATGAACCAATTAAATCGGTCTACCAATATATTATCTTATGATATGGATTTTACATCACCCATATGAATGAATAGATAACCATACTTTTTTTGTCCAATGTCTGTTATCAATTTACCAGATATTAATGTTTTATGGGATATTCTAATTCTCAATAAAAATCTTCTTGATGTAATTATTATGATATGGATTTGTTCATTTATAATATATCATTAATTGAATGTTATATTAGATGGGTTTTCATTAATGAAACATATATAGTGTGTTGTATCATTCCGGGAGAATGGGAAATGAGGTATAGAAAAGCCCAACATTTTTATCTAGATTTGGTAAAACAAAAAATAGGGTTTATTTTTTTTACATAGAGTAAGAATATTTATAAAGTTATATCCCTCTCGATTCCATTGATTTTCTCAATGTGTTTCCTTCTGAATTATCTATGTTCCCACTGGTAAGAGAGGTAATGTTCTCTACTGATTATGTTCCATGTAATCAACTAGTTTCTATTTTTTATCACATATAGAAGATATACAAAATATTTTTTGAATCATTTTGATGATCATTTATGGAAAACATTTTATATTCCTGAGCATTTACCATAGTGTGGTATAGATTAATGGATACGGAAGAGATTCATGGTATAAGTACATATTTCTAGTGATTGATTATTTTTTTAATATTTAAAAGGTGATAAAAGGTTCTTAATGATTTATATTCTATATAGTCATCACTATATGTTATTAAAATTATTTCACATTTTAAAAACTGCCATCCAGTTCAAGTATAGCTACTAAAAGTACCTTGTCATGTTGTTTGGTCTGAAAAATATATATAATTATTCATGTACTTGATGAAAATTATATTCCATTATAATATTGAAACATTCATGGTGTTCATTATAGATGAAACACTCATTTAATTAATGTTTGTAAGGGATCATGTCCATCATCAGAGAGTAGTTCTAGAATTTGTTAGAGATCACTGGATTTATTCTAAAAAATAAAAGATGTATATTTGGAATTAGGATGTTGTGTTATTGGGAAATGAAGATTCAGAACATAGCATCTCAAATAATATTTAGATGGTGAAAGATTTTATGAATTCAGACCATGCTCATAAGTTTTTTGATAATTGATGTTTTATGAAATTTGTGGTATATCGTCGGTGGTTTTTAAAGGGTTTAGGAAATCATGATTCCTCAACAACCCCTATCACTAAAAAGGTTGTGATATTTTACATAGGATGGTATTGTTTTGTGTTATTATTTTTCCTTTGGGTATCTTAACTAATGACCAGGTGTTGACTCGTCCAGAGGTCAGGATTTTATATGTGGTCTTTTATAATGCATCGGTTTTTTATTATGATCAATGTTTTTATGTAAGGTGGTCACATTGTTTTAGAAGCAATTATATAGATTAGGAAACATTATAATATAAATATAACACATTATATTGAATAATAATTTTTAATAATTTCACTTAATAGTTGGTGGCATTAACATATCATAGAGTTTGTTTCCATGTATTCAAACCACATGAAATTATGTTTTTTATTATATAAAAAATATTGGAATCTACACAATATGTGAAGGGTGAATTACCTGTAATATTTTATTTTTGACATCACATATACCCTGGGGAATGATAATGTCATCCATGATGCATTGAGAAAGAAACTACAAACTCAATCCATGAAAGAATCATCAGAAGCGTAGATCATGCTGGATATATTTACATAGATGCATATTAGACTTTGGGAAACTTAGGACATTTTTTTATTTGTTAATGTTAATTTGAAATCCAATATTAATTAAATGGTTTTTCAGAAATTATAACATGAGGATTAATTATTTATCATTATATACTCTCTCTATGGAATTAAAACCATTATAGAGTGGTGGTTTTTCATATAGGATATTGAAATTTTTCCAAACCCCATTTTGGTTTAGGTACCCATGAGTTATGATATGATGTGAGATTGTTATAATTCTTATTTGTATGTTCTCTCAGTAACAACAAGATGTTATATGATTTGAAAGGTTGATTCATGTCGCCAACTATGTTGTGATACATCGATAACTTATTTTCTAATTATTAAACATACCATCATTTCAAGATTGATCAAAATATTCCTTCTATTTTTATACATCAAAATATTGTACCAACATGTGTGTTGGTTGGGCTATCTATGAAAATGGTGGGTTATTTACAAATACAAAAATAATTAAAAATATGTTATGTGATATTATCGATAGGATGATTAAATTAGCTCACATTATACCCATTTATTTTACAATAGAAGTTGATGACATAGTAATTACAAATGTGAAAGTGGATTTTTTTACGGAGTTACATCTTCTTTAGTTTCTAATAGATATCCACATTTTACATTCCAAATTCAGGGATACCTTCATGAGTCAATGGGAACTCGGTTTCATTTGAGTAAAAAATATCATCCATAGACGGATGGACATGCGGATAGGGAAATATAGATTCTTGAGGATATTCTTCATGCTTATGTCCAAGAATTTAGGGGAGAATGGGATGAAAAATTTTTATTGGTAGAGTTATCTTATAACAATAGATACAACTCCATGATCACAATGGACCTGTTTAAGGCATTTTATGGTTGAACTTTTAAATAACTGTTGTATTGGTTTAAGATCTGTGGAAGTTACTTTGTAAGATATATATTGGTCAAAAAATGAAAAAAAAGATTTAGTTGATTCCTTATATAATGATCATGGTAAATAGTCAATAGAAATATTATATTATTCATCGTCATATACTATTAGAGTTTTAATTTGTTGGTCATGTGTTCTTGAAATTTTAACCTCATTTGGTTCATCCAAAGAATGGGATGAAATGAAATATTTCACCTCATTTTGGTAGTCCATTTGTAGTTGTTGAGCATATGGATAAACTAGCATATAATTTATCACCTTCAACACATTTGAAATCGATACATAACATGATTCATGTATCGAATATATGAATATATTTTCCTGATATATACCATGTTTTTATCCATAGTGATCATGATATTGGGAATGCTTTATCTATGACTGAGCATCGAGTCTATATAGTTGGTTTTGTAGAAAATGTAATTTATGGGATGGAGACACCAATGCTCTCTGTTTTATGGAAGAATTATTTAGATACACATGATGAATGGGAAATATAGCTACCAATGAGAGTGAAATGGCATAATTATTTTAATATGGAATCTTCTTGATTGTATTTGTGGGGAATATATGTCTCTATGATGGTGAGATTGTAAAATCATGTTACCAGTTTCAGGTACTCCTTGACCCTTATTTTGAACATTAATTCATTGGGATATGTTTAAGACTATTTTTTATAAATTTCCATATATATTTAAATATTATGGGATATACATGGACAGAACATGGTTTCCTAAAAAGTGTGAAAACTATATGCATATCATGAAACCGTATACTATGAGTGTTTTCATGGTTGACCCATGGATTGATAAACAATATATAAACCTAGTCAAAACAATTCTCTTAGATAGTGATTCCACGGGGGAAACAAGGTCTTCTGATCCATGTGGACCTTCCTATCAAATAATTAATATAGAATTTTTTTTTTAAAAAAATTTACTTAAACATTTCATGAACCATTTGTTTACATCGTGATTGACCAAAACTCATCCTAACTCAAACACACAGTATTGGAGGCCCCTAATAACCACTATTATCTCAACCAAAATCCTTAAAAGGTTGTTTGAATTATTTTGGACCAAGTTTAATCCCACTTCAATAAGTAAATCTTCAACCATTCCCTCTCTACCACTCTTTGTTTCATTTATCCATATGTTTTTGACTCCTTTGATGTTCAATTGATCTAATGTCCTTTTATTAGGATCTGGAAATCCTAGATGTATTTATACATCTTCTTTTCCTTCATTCATCAATTTAAAATACTATTATAGTTTTTTTGTTTTTATATTATGATTAATGGTTGGTTCTTCTATTGATATAATCCATTTAATTAAACAATTTTTTTTTTGATTTTATTTTAATTAATTTTAATTTGTTAATAAAAACCTATTTCGATTATTCGTGTGTTTGAAATTCATTGGTATGGATTTTTAGACCACCACCCCATTCTAATTGAATTTTAAATTAATACATAGCTTAAAACTGATGGAAATTGTGGAATTTGTTTTATAAAATTTTACTAAATTGATTGAAAAAACCACATGATTCTGTTTGAATTAAAAAATAATTAAATGATGAAGAAAAACTTATATTTTGGTTTTAGAAAAAAAAATGGGTATATTAGAACTATAAAGGATGAAATTTTTTTTCAAAAAAGATTTGAAATGATTTCCCAATTTTTATTGATTAATTAAGAGGATTTGAGTATGGGTTGTTAGTGGCTTATTGGGGAAATGAATGCTAGAATGGTGATTACCTAGAATCATATTTATGGTGAAAACACAAAAATAATAATCTTATGATGGAAATATTACATATAAAACATGGATGAGTCATATTCACCATGAGATTCATGTATGTTTGTACACATATGCGATGATTACTAATATTAGAGATTGAAGATCCAATTACATGAAACTATTGTACCACAAGGTAGATGACCATGGTGGTTTTTGTGATTACATTGATATATATTACATTGATTTTGAAAATGTGTTCTTCATAACTGTTTTATTATATATACGATTATATATATAATTTGTACCTAATTCATTTTTTGAAAACATTCCATCATTTTAAATGAAAAGACTATTTAATTTTAAATATTCTATTTTAATAACAGCCAAGTTTTATTTCAAAATGGATACATTTTTTGGTTTATTATTATGTAATATTATTATGGAACACATGGAGAAAACATAAATATATTATCTCTCACACCATACATTTGATAAGAAGTGCTTTTAGATTTTATTCTCCCAGGTTCCAGTAATGGTAAATATCCTCTAGGAGTTGGTTGTTGTTTTAGACAATTAGGGGTTTGAGTGTTATCACCTTCGCAATGTTTGTGTTTACCATGTCTATTTATGCAACTTTTATGATGTGATGTTTATGATTTTATTATTATTATTTGGTTTTTTCTACTATCTCTTAGAGATGTATAAAAATAATAATATATATACTTTTTTCCACTATTTATTGTCAATTTTGTCCCCTCTTTTATCTTGAATATTTCCAGGTTCTAGTCATCATCCCATGGGGATTCAAAACACCCTTCAGACTATGTTTGGATCAGCTCTTGTATTATGGAACTTGGGTATCTTGTCGTATATGTTAAAACATCTATATAGACATTACCATGAAGTGTAGAGTGTTATGTAATCTATATTAATACATTAAATAAGGAATTGTGATGATATCACATGGAAAATTATATGGATATTTTGTAAAGATCATTTAAACTGACAGTTCATGATAATAATTACCTAATTAAATATTTGGATATAGTAGTTCATTTTTTCATTAAAGATATGGAATAATTATATTTATTGGTTATTGTGAGATATAAATACAGGTCAAAATAATTCATGTTATATTTTAAATTTTAATGAGATTAATCTGAACCATACTATATGGATTGATATGAACAATTATTATAAATTCTCAATATAATAATACGCTGTGAAAGTAAAAAAGGTGGATGATTCCCTTAGTAAAAAGGGTGATGTCAATATATCTATCACAAGTATAAAAAAAGATCCATTTTTTATATACATACAAGTAATTATAATTAAAATATTAATGGACAGTGAGAAGTATTATCTTCCTCAAATTAGTGTTCAAACTTATATCCAAATGAAGAGTAAATAGGTGTAAATAAAAGTTGTAAATCATCAAAAGAAGTTAAGAAATATACAATACATAAAATATTCATGAGATAGAATTATAATGTTTAGGAAAAATATATTTTTTCTATTTATACAAGAGTTTTAGAGTTATATATTAGATTAGGATCATATTTCCACATTCAATATTCCTCTTTCCTGTAAAAATATTTATAAGAATATAAATTAATATTTTTAGTGGGAATAAATAAATAGAATTGTTTCTAATTATGTATCCGGATACCTATGATGAATAATGATACAGTTTATTTACACATAACTAATGGGTTGTTTCAACCATTACCCATATATGAATGGAAATGGGAAAAAATAAATATATAATTAAATCATGTTCTAAAAAACATATAATATTAATAATTTTATTATTACAGTATTTTTCTAAATTAAAAATTGAAATTACTTTTTTCAATAAAATAGTATGTATCAAATAATGAGATTTTATGAATATAATTTAAGGAGGTGGTATTTTTTCGTAGAGAACCACTATATATTATATTTTTTACAAACACATTGGTTATATTGATTTTTGAGTGATGTCATCTGTAGGATATAGACAGGAAGTTGAGTTTGAGTATAAATTAT
This sequence comes from Viscum album, assembly GCA_963277665.1. NCBI lineage: Eukaryota > Viridiplantae > Streptophyta > Magnoliopsida > Santalales > Viscaceae > Viscum > Viscum album. The sequence goes on along the minus strand of OY728164.1, from coordinate 836,719,222 downwards.
CATCCCCAGATTGATGTTAAATTCCAGAAAACAATTGAGACCCATTAGTATATTTCTAAATCTTCTTCTATCACTTCCCAAATTGGTTTGGATCAACACCTTCATTAGGTTGATTTTTCTTATAAAAATTACTTTTAATTAATCATTCAGAGGGCTCCATATGAATCCCTTTATGGAATTAATTGTATAAATAAAACATATTATGATTAATGTAGAGAATTAAATCAATTACAACCTGGGATAGCTAAGGAAATGGAAAATAATATCATATCTATTCAGCAACTCATCATTATGGTTCAGTATGGACATAAAAATTATTTTGGAAATGAGTACTGTTACTTGAAATTTGAATGTTTTTAGGACGTTTTTAATTGAATTTCACCCTAAAATATAGTTATGAAATGTATAATGAAATGGATGATTATCCATAGTTGTATTTTTTCTATCAATATACATAATTGAGTAGGTATGGTAGCTTATCGCGTGCTACTTCCACCCAACCAATGTAATGTTAATGATGTGTTCCATGTGACTCTCATAAGGAAGTAAAAACATTAATCCATAATAAGTTCTAAAATCAGTTGTCATACCACTAAAGAATAATATTTAATATGAGGAAAATATTTTAGGAATATTTTATCATAAAAAATTTTAATACAGAAAAAGATGAATCACATAGTTAATGTTCACTGGATATATAAAAAATCCAAAAATGTTTATTAAGAATCAGAGGATGTAATGAAATAGTGATATCGTTGATTTTTTGAGTGAGTAATTTCTAGTGATAAATTCAATTTAACAGGGTCCTTTTATATCAGCCTAATATTTTATGAAAATAATATCTTCAATTTTTGTGATAGCATTCAATACTATATGTTGCATGTCTAAAAGGTCTATAATATCGTATAATATTAATGTGTAGTCATAAAATTTGAATATATTAACAGTAATGACTAAATAATAAAAATTATATGGTTTATATATCACAAAAATTAACTCTTTGGTAAAATAATAATTAGAATTGAAAATAAAAATCATTTTAAAGCCAATGTGACATTTTTCTAAAAACATACTTTTATGCCAAGAATTTATTTTTATTAAATTATTTAATATTAGTGAATTTTTTTTAATGAAATATATATATATATATATATTATAATTTATAATTATTCTACTATTTATTTAATATATTTTTTGGGAATGTATAAGAAAATATCATGTTTAATACTTTAAAATGTAGTTATAAAAAAATAGTTTTCCTTCCCATGTAGTACGCTCATTAAATAATTTATTAAATCATATTATAAGTATTGAACTTAATAAAATGGGTTATATATTAAAAAACAAGATGTTCATATTTGAAAAATAGGCCCATTTTATATTTGGTGTATTTGAATAGTAACCGGGGTAGAATTTATCACTATAGTAAAGGATAAATTGGATTGATCTATTTTTAATCTAAGTGATAAAACAAAAATATTTCTTATTAATGATTATTTGGTGGAGTATACTCAAATGGTATCCGTATAAGTAATAATTCTATTGGTTTTATAACCAGATGACTAAGAAAATTTCTTATAAAATATTTAAATAAATTAAAATTAGAAAATTTAACTCTCTTATGTTAAATATCGCTAATATGATGTCATAGTGAAAAAATGGTTTAAAAAGTTAAATGGTTATTTTTTTCTTCATAAAAATAATTTTATGTTTTTATTGTGTTCATATTTATATTTATCAAACAATTAAAATCAAATCTTACACACCACTAATAAAATATATTTTATTTGATGAAAAAAGAAAAATAATGATATCAAAAATTATAATAATATATTTACTTTTAGTGATATATGGTGTTGCATAAATTTTATCGAAAGAAGAAGATATATTATTGTCATATTTAAAAATTATATTTGAATTAAAACAAATTCTATATTTCATTAATGTAAAATTAATTAAATCATCTCAATATTGACAATAGTGATAATTTATCAAAATAATATTGTATTACATTTTTCAAACAATAAAAATATTGATAGTGGAAAACAGTATGATATTTCAAAAAAAGGTCACCCATTTATGTTTTTTTGTGAATTTATACCATATAATTATAATTATAATTATAATTTATGTAGTTAAAAATAATACATTTCCATGGTTAATGTTAAAATATGTTATCTACAAAGTAAATAAAATGATATGGCTTAAAGTACAACATAAAACTAAACTTTTTTTTGTTTTATATATTTTAACCATATACTATCTTGGTTATTAATCTCTTCCTTTTTTGGTATTTTATCTAGAGAATGTATTCACTATAATTTATTATAAATGAAATTCTACAAGATTTACCACCTCAATTATAATAGGGATCCTCCAAATTTCACTTTTTCACACCACATAATGACTTGTAGATCGACCATACTACAGAAAAATACTATAGTAGATTCAATGGGCACAATATAGAGGGTTTTTTCTTCCCATATGAACAACCCTAGGATCCTCAATAGGATACATTAAAAGGATATGTAATCCCTTTAACAAATATATGGAATTTTATGTCTCATTTAATGTCCTCTCAATCTGTTATATTGATCATGAAAAAATATAGTTACAATATTAAATATACTGATTTTTGTATTTTATTAAACCACCTTTAATCACCCATTTCCAATAAAATGGGTAGTGATAGTATTTCTTGTTCATTAAATTGACGTACCATCTCTACATAGCTATATATATTATTTCTGATCACCATATTTTATGGATGTGTATTTTTATGGTTTTAATGTTTATAAATGATTACTATGATATATATTTTTTTCTATAATGGTAATATTATATCCACCATATTATCATCCGCACTATTAGAAAATGATAATGTCACTCACGTGTACAAATAGACTAGAACATCATTGAAATGAAGTGATTCTATTTTCATTTCCATTTTATGTTGTTATTAGTATGGATGTATTTTAGGAATATATATGATATAATATTGAATCTATAATTATGAGTTGTTATTAAAATTTCTATTTTTAATCCTATAAAAAAATTTGACAAAATATTAATGCATGTGTAAAACCTCTCCTCTCCATGAATAGTGTAATTATTTCATTCATCACTAAAATTATTGAAAAATTATGCATGAATATAATGGAAATATATTTTTTTACCCTAAATAAAATTATCTGGATTACGGAACTGTGATCAACTATAGAAAATAAAACTACCTAACAAAAAATAGATGCAATATGAAGTAGTAATTTCCATTAATTGTGATTATAATAATGAATTTATAATAAAAGGGTGATAAATAAATAAAACTTAACTATATATTGAATTAAATATATGATAACTATTATGGAATATATTTATATTAAATATATAATTATTATGTTGTCTATTTGGACACATGTGATGGATGTTAGATAAGATGTAAGGATTTATTTCACAATCTCAGCATTATTTAGGGTTGTTTATATTTTACTCTTATTTAGGGAAATTATTCATTATTTGTATCAAGAAATTAATATTTTCATCTTATATAGTTATTTTTTTAAAGAAAATGTTATTATATTATATAACATATATTATGTAATCGTGTTAACAAAAATGTAGCATTAGAAAAAAATATTCTTTATTTATCTCTTTAGTCAGAAAAAAACTTTTCTTCCATAACCATGTTATCTAAAACAAATTTAAAGATAAATTTCACTCCTATACTTAGAGTTTTTAAATTCATTTTTAACCATGGATTATTTTTTTAAATATATTAGATGGAATCATCATTCCATTTTCTGAAAGAGTTATATTAGTACCCTTTTACAAAAGTGTGAATGTAATGTATTGAATATATATATCATCAAAATAATTACCTAACATCATGAATAATATATATAATGAATATTCATATAATTTTTTACATTGTTCTCTTTAAGGAAATTTTTTTCATTTAAATATTCGTAACATTTAAATTTTTATTTTCAATTTGAAAAATTTTGTTTCCTTCATTACAATTTCTGGTGGTATTTAGAATATATTTTCATCGATGTCAAGGTCTATGGATGAATCACAAGTTACACAAAGGAATAACATTATTTATACATTTTGATATATTTATGTGGTTGTCTAATGATCATCATGAATAATTAATGTTTATATATTATTAATTATACTTCTCTCAATAGGGACAATTATTCGTTTTTATGTCATGAATATAAAAATATATTGTTTATTAATATGAATTATTCATTATATATATAATTTATTGGGTGGGACCAAGAATTTTGTAGACCCTCAATGCATCAATATATCTAATGAGGAAAAAATAATTTTTTCATTTAGTTGAGTCCTTACCCATGTATGTAGGATGTCATGGAATAAGGCCTTGATGGTTTTTTTTGATGTCATGGTATGTGGCGTTGAATGTATGTATTAGATATTCAGAATTATGCATTCAAATATTATGAAATAAATTATTCATGTACATGGGATTATTTAATTTTTTATGATATTCAATGTAAAATATCATCTCTATGAATATTTATATGATATTGTTGGACTACCATTTATTTTAATCCACATAATTAATTGCATATGTAGCTTTAACTATATTCTAACCCTTATTAATTTTCTAATCTCACTGCATTGTACATTTTCCCTTACCCAATATATGAGGATGTGCATCACGGTTGATACTAAGGTATATTCAAAATGGTATTATTCAGTTCTCAACTATTGAATTTTATGTTTTCAAATGTAATATAAAAAACATGTTATTGTCTTGTATTCTATGACTAAAAAATTATTCTTTATTCATAATATGATTGTTTGTATCTCATGAAAATGAAAAAATGGTAACATAAACTCTTTTTAATGATAATTGGGGTTATTATAATATTTTATTCTCATTCCACATAACAAAATTAATACACTATTCCATGAAACATTAGTTAAATTCATCACATGACTGATGTTTTTCCATTGTATTTTTTTGGAGTCATTCAAAATATGTTAAAATATATTAAAATATGGGTCATGATGATAAATAAATAAATTGGGATACTAATAATCTTTAGAAATACCATTTTTTCACACTAAATATACATTTATCAATTGATATCATGTTCATGTGTGTCATGGGAATAGAAACCTATCTATATTCATCTATTGAAAAAAAAATTAGTAAATTAAGAGCATATTAATCATATGATAAAAATATATAACTTGTAGAATTGATTAGAAAAAAGTTCAGAAATTTCATAGAACCAATCATTGGAATCTCAATGTTTCTTATCTACAAGGTTGTAATATTTCTACAAGATTTTTATTTTATTAATATAAAAAAAATCATTAGTATATAAGATAAATATATTTAATATTTTTCATTTCTATTGAAATATAGAATAATTTTCACTATTCTTTTCTTGTATTGTGTACTCTTTAAGATAAAACCAATTTATGAAATCTATTATTGAGTAAATAATTTGATCAAATATAAATCCCATCTCTATCTTGAAAACATTATAATAATTAATATCAAGGCTTAACCTTTCTAGTTGTTCAATTTATAACATTTAGTAATTATAATATCCAATTAATTTTTTATTATTTTGGTTAATTTTGATGGCATTAAAAATTTACATTCAAATGTCATAAGATTTTTTTATTTTTTAATTTCTTTTCACTAGATAAAATGTCTGATAAAATAAATCTCTTCGAGAATACATTTATAAAAAAAACATTTATTTATATATAATGATAATAATTTCGCATTTTTTAATCATAAAAACCGTTAATGATGATGAAAAATTATATTAATCGATAAGGAATATTAACTCTAATGTTTCATTATTATAAAATTAATTGAACACTTTTACATTAATCCTCTACAATCCTCATGTTGTAAATATTTTGAATATTATTTATTTTAAACAGTATGGGAAATATAATATGATATTATTTCCATATAATTATATATGATTGCCCCATTATTACTATATAAATTATCTTTTTTATATTTCATATGCAATCAATTTTTCGTGAACCTATTTCCTCGATATCCAAGGGATTATAGATCATTGGATATTTCATATTTACCACATGTTTCATGAAGACATACTATTTCATTAAAAAAAATACCACATTTTCTCATGTTTTATCTAAAATAATATTCAATTTCACTGTTAATAGGTATATATTTTTTATGATTATTTTTAATTTATTATATAAATTCATAATAAATTTGATTTATTTTGTTTAATTTCATACTGTAACAAAAGTAACTATGTCTACTAGGTGTGTTTCCAAGAAATATTCAATAATTATATCTATTATCATGATTTCAGAAATTTTAATTTTTATTCATTATTTAGGAAGGGATTTCAAATAACATCATTCTTCTCAATTATTGATAATCAACAAGTCAATACATAGAAGTTAGGTTGATCAAATTATTTTTATTAATCTCTATTTATGGAAGTTGAATAACATAGATATATTACAACTATTGGAGATATATTAACATCATTATGACTTATAATGTTGTCAAACTTGTTCTTTAATGTTTTTTATGGTTAGTCATATTTTTAGAGTGGTACAGTGACTTTTCATAGGGCTCACATTTTGAGAATGGTTTGGTGAAATTGTGCAGCACCCCATAGGAAATCGTGAAACATGAGATAGTGGTATTCACTTGGTTTGTGCATGGTTTGTCTAACCATGTGAGGATATCATATAGATAACCCTTTGTAAAGTATATGGAGCATGGTTAGTGAACTTTTATCTAACTATGTGAGATAACTATGAGAACATATAAATGGTTTTTAAACGAGATCATTCGAGGATTTCCCAAAACACAACATTTATTACCCAACTAAAACCCCACTTAGTATTATTTTTTCTAAAGGGTTTGAGTGGCTCTCAAAATCATTTTTGAGGTGATTGAAATGGGTTTCAATGTGAGGTGAAGGATATTTTTTCCAGTAAGTTCTTTCTAATGGATCTTTCATGGTTTTCCTCAGATCTAGTTATCCTCTATCCTAGATTTATTTTTCTCAAACCATTTAATGTAGATATAAGGTTTTTTTAATCTAAAATTGTTTAGTATTTGGATTTTATAGGTTATGAAAAGATATCAATGGAGGTTATTATGGATAGGTCAGCCGTATTTTAGGTGCTGTTGTGAGATTGTTGATTCCACAAAAACCCTACGGTATGTGGTTTAACTATCAACTCCATTTTTTAGGAACATAAAGACTTGTTTTAATTTATTTTGTATTTCATGGATTTTTTTTAGATTATGATCCTTAAATAATGTAAGAAATTATTTTTTGATGATATTTGGATTTTGGGAAAAATGGGATTTTGTGGTGAAATGTTCTTTATTGTCAGGTTTTAAAATCGGTAACATGGGTTGTTTTAAGAAAATGGTTCTTAAAATGGTATTTAATAAAATTGGTAGCATTATTAAAATTTAATGTTTCATGGACGATTTCTAATACTATATTTTTTAGTGAAGTTATTATTTTCACTACAAAAAAATGACTTCTACCAACAGAAATTTATTGACAGAAAATATATTTTTTGTTAAAAATGAGAAATTCCAACAGATATTAAATTTTATCTGTATTAATTTAAAGTACCAACACTTGTTTATACCAATAAATATATCTACTAGTTTTGATCATTTAACACAACAAATATTTTTCCAATAGTAAAATCTATTGTTTTATCATTGTAATACCACCATTTTTTCCAACACTTGTACATATTATTAATTATAATAATTAACAAAAAATATTTTATCATCAATAAAATCTGTTACAATAAACCATTCATTGATAATAACCAAGAGAAAACAATTTTATTATATATTTCTGTTTTTATGACCAATGTCAATATTCACTATTAAAGGTTTTATAAAAGACATCTCATATATATGAATATATACACTAGTTATATTTTCCAATGTTTTTAATTATAATATACATTTGAATGCTTTTCATAACAAAATTAATTCATTATAACACTATAAAAAAGTAGCACTTACCAACATATTTTTTATGTCAAATACAATTACATTTGGTAAAGATTGGCAATCCCAACATATATTATATTTTGTTGATATTCTTTTTAAGTACCAACAATTCTTTTTACCAACGTATATATCTATCAATATTAATTGTTCAATAAAAAAAATGTTTTAACAACAATTAAATATGTCACTTTATTATACTAGTACCAATAATTATTTTATCAATATATGAATCTATTTTTATTAATTATTATTAATGAAAAGTACTTTACCATTAGTAATATATGATTCTATAAATTATTCAACATTAGTAGATGTCTTACTAATAATTTAATAAAAATATATTAATTATTTAGTACAACACATAATACTAGTTAATAAAAAAATGCTTATATATTAAATTACAACATTGATAATTTAATAATGTTTCATAGAATTAAAATACATAATTTAAAATCACTGATAAACTAGCAAAAAAATTTTTGAAAATTTATAAATTTTAAAAAATATGGAAGTTAATGAATTGATTATTTATATATATATATATATATATATATTGAAATATATTTTTTATCCTAATAATTATCTATTATATTTATTAATTTGGTCCTAACAAAAATAATGTGTCCCTGTGTAAACCGCAGGAACGCATCCCCCAATCTGGAATCCCTAGATCATGATTCTGTTCGCCGCAATGATGTTCACCTCACAATAGTTCGTTGCCACACCATTCAACCCCCAAATCTGGTGACCATTCACCCCACACCGCCACAACACCACCCCTGCATCAACACCCCCCCCCCATTAGGTAACCACCAGTCACCCCAAGCAACCAAATCACCACATCCGCATCAACCCCCCCCCCCCCCACCCCCCAAACTTGGTAACTAGTCACCCACTTCAGCCTTTCACCAGTTCATTTACAGCTACATTTCCATCTACATTTCATTTCTACAACCACCCCTTTGGTTTACCGATATCTCTCCCATAATCTATTCATACTGGAATCTCGCCTCCTAGTCTACCATCTCATCAATGATTGTCAGAAGTGGGAGGTAATTATTTATTTGTGTGATTAGTTCCTTCAATTACACTCAATATATTGATAAAGCATGTGAGAAATTAAAGTTTGGGTGTGAAATAAACGAATCAAGTTGTAAATAACATTTTAGAAATAAGAAAATTTAAATTTTTTTACGGATTTCCCAATTTAGGGATGTGAATTTTGAGAGAATACCTCAGTTTTACATTTCATCACTCAGAAATAAAAATAAAAATCATCTAGTAATCAGAAAAATGATGAACCCCTTTTAAGCGGTATTAAAGATTGAATTTAATTCATTTAATTCTAATATAATGGTCACATTGAAAGGGACATAAATTTTCTATTCTTGAAAACTAATTGCTTCACACCATCTTTGATTTTAAATAGGAGTAAGGGCCCCATGATGAGGAATGGGTGCTTCATTGAGATCCAGATTGACTGTTTTTTTGTAAGTCTCATTTCAGGTATGAATATCATTTTAATTAAACTAAAATTCTTTCATTCTATAAATTGTATAAAACATACAATCCCCATAGAAATTTTTCACCTTTAAATGGCAAAGGTTGAATATTTTACATTTGAATGCACCCTCAATCATCTTATTAAAGTGTAACTCATTCTTACTTTTGCAACCAATTTTTTTTCTTTTTGTATCTGGTTACAATTCCTTTTTTTGAGAAAATGCTTCTACCATGCATTTAAATTCTGCCCTCCCTCATATTCAGTGTTTTTACAAAAATAGAACAAACATCATAAATTTTTTAAATCTTATTATCATAAGTGATGAGTGATATGAACTATTTTCAATAAGTGGTGCCAAATGGGCCTTGTGTTATTTAATTGCAAACTTTCAACATGAATAATTGAAAATATGTGTGATTTCATTTTTTTAGGGTGTTCAAACTATCAATTCAAGTCATTTTCACTATGCTGAAAATGTTGACAGGCTGAATAGAGAAAAAGAAGCCAACATAGTACAAGTGATCTTCTCATGCTTCCTAAAAGACCAATGTTTTTTATCCAGTTCACACCATTTTAGGAATTTAAGGGTAACTGTTATGTTGGTTGTTTTGAGTAAGTGTTTTTAAGTGGAGGATTTCACTAAAATACAATAATAATAAAAAATTAAATATGTGGCTTAAAAACACATTTCCAACAGAAACTATTCAAACACTGAAAACTACATGGATACATATGAATTAAAAATTACTTTTCTCTTTCTTTATATTATTATTCTTTTTTCAAATATATAGTTAGTTATTTTGTGTTGGTAGCTACTACGTATTAATTTTTTAAAAAAATTTCCCCCATAAGATCCATAATATACATTGAATTCAGGTCTGTGCAATGGTAAAAATGATCCCCTGTAAGATTCTTTTAATCTTACATTTCAACCCATAGAGCCCAAATAAATAATCTTATGTGATAAAAGTAATATGTATCATAACTAATATTATTTACCATTATATTAGCTTCAGAACTAATATTCATTAATAAGATATATGTATTATGATCAATACATTTTAGAAAAGATGAAATTTAAGTATTTTGATGAATACATCTCAGTTTCAAACTATTACTGTGATCCAACATATATGGGAGCTAATGTCTGTACAGAAAAAATATATATATATATTGTGATCAATATATATTCCATAACTAATATTTCATTTTCTGCATACCAAATACAATTTCATAGTAGTTCTAAATTAATATTTCCACTATTTTGATCAATACATTTTAGAATGAAGGTAAACTATTTATTTTTATCAATATGTATATCAGTTCAGATTTAATATTGTGATCTAAAATATGTTAGAGAATGAAGATTGACATGAAAAAGAAAATACATATATATCTATTATTTCAATACTAATATTGTAATTTCGAATTTAGTTAACCGTTTTTTATTTTAATGGATTTTTAACCCTACTATTGTAATTTTTTGGCTTACATCTGATAAGTGATTTAGTGTATAAAAATTTGCAGTAAGATTTTCGTAACATAGATTCCCACTCAAACCGGGTAGCCCGAGTGCTCTAATGGTGGATGAAAATTCTCTGATCATATATTTCTATTTCATGTAGGAAAAACTCTCACACAAATGTTGAGCATCATAATGAAATATTTATAAGATTATAATTATTAGTGTTTCATATTAAGGAATCATAGTTTATTTCAGTATTTAAAATTAATTATCACATGTGTTATTTGAATGATACATTGTTAATATGTAGTAAAGGTTCCATATGAAATGTCCATGAATGTTAATCCATAGCGACTCCTATTGCTAAATCAAAGTTGGCTTCTATTTTAGTAGTTTCATGTAACTAGAGCCAGGTTAAAGTTTTCTTGTTGCATCAGGAAATGGTTCAAAAGAAAGAGTGTGGGATACTGTTGGGCCTATTGTTGGTTATCCTTGGAAGATTCCTAACAATGGTTACCACAAACCACATTGATTCTCTGCAAAGAAGGTTTATTCTCTATCATGAACCTCACTGTGTATATGCCAAGCAAAAATTTCCCAAGGGATTTGTGTGAAGTTCGAAATGTGTATTTTTTTAAGCAACTCTCAAGGAAGGAAATTCTAGAAACAATGACCAAGCCCACCTCGGGCATGCCTCTTGAAATTTTACCGATATCTTTAGTGCTTCAATGAAGTCAATGGACATTTGTGACAACATTTTTAAAGTTAAAGATTCTCTAAAAGAAATGTTAAGCTATATTATGTTACATTTCAATCCCATATTAATTGAGTACTTGTTTGAAGTTTTGTATTGATGTTGGAATAAATTTTGAACTTCTCATTGGGGTGTTCATAAACTATTTATATGTGATTTAATAATCTATATGATTTCTTATGTCCAAAGGGGTAAAGGATATGTTCTGCATTGAAGTTGGAATAAATGTCAAAGTTCTCATTAGGCCAGGTACATGTGATTATCTCATCTGTATGGTTTTTTCTGTTCAATGTGGTGTGATTAAAGTTGTCTATTTTATTTTTGAAAGAAAGTAGAAAGGTTTTATTATTCTCTATATGTGAGTAATCTGTAATATGTATCTATGTAAACTGTATGTCTAATTTGGGTGCATGTATGTGTAATCTGTGTATGTGTAATATGTGTATGTGTCTAATCTGTATGTGTGTAAATAAGTATCTATGAATGTGTGAAAAATATTTCTTTAATATGTATCTGTGAAATCTATATGTGTAATCTGTGTGTGTATCTGTGTGATCTATTTTTCTGTAATCTGTGTAATCTCTATTTGTGTAATATGTATCTATGAAATCTGCATGTGTGTAACAATTTATTTGTGTATGTGTAACAAATATTTATATTATTTATGTTAATTGAGGTGCTTTTTTGTTGTTCTTGGACTTCTGTACATGTTAAAGGTGATCTGAGAGGGAGAAGCATTACACATTTCCATATTTTGTACCTTCATCACTATTGTTTCATTATTCCTTTTGTGTTCTTTTGGTCTGTCATCTCGGCACTAACCAGTTGAGCAGCTCTCAAATCAGGGGTCATCTATGGGATAACCCACTTCTAAAGCTTCATCCTCTAAATACTAACAATTTATGTATATTTTGTTTCTTTAAATTCATTTAGAATGTTTAAATAATATGATTTCCTTTAGCAATATAATGTTTTATACAAATTATCATCAACTTTTTTATGAAATAAATGTTTTTTCCATTAATATTAATTAATGTGGGAAACAACAACCCAACATGCCTATTAGTCCACCTAAAACACATTTTAATGTTAGATTAACATTTAACAAACAAAACACTCTAATATTTTAACCAAAAGACCCCTTCTTAGTTGTTCTCAGAAATTACAGCACTATTGCATACAATTATTTGTCTAAAATAGTTTAAAATTCAATATGATTATCAAGAAAACATTACCAAGGCTTTGATAAACTATAACATAGTATTTAAGCACACTTCAAAGTTTAAATACATGGTAGTTTTCATGTTTTCTATAACGAGAATCATGTTACATTCAATAACAAATAACTACCTACGTGGAGACATACCTCTAACTTTATCAAGTTAATGTGGTTTTTATGGATTAATTTATTATCCTATGTAAAACTAATTGACACCACTTTCATAGGCCAAACTAAAGTTAAGAGTTCATAGTCGATGAAAATTCATGAATCACTATGAAAGGGAGCATGTTAAAAACTAAAATTTTACATGAATACATTTTAAGACAAGATTTCACCCAACACATTGTTCCAATAGAAGTGTAGTTTGGAGGGGTGGTTATTTTTTATTAAAAGTAGCATGATTCCCATTATGGGAAATGTGAAAACTACTATGTATTTAATCATTGACATGTGTTACTTTAATTAATGAATAAAACTACTTAAATAAGTGTTAACTTCAATAATAATTCTAAGAACACTTGAATTGAATCAACTTTTTTATGTGATAGTTTCTATAAACAATTTTGTGACTTTGGTCTTACTAATAATTTCCTATCATTTAGGAACACTTACTCTAAATATCCTTGAACAAATTGAGCTTTAAATTTCAAAACCAAGAGGAGGATTTTGATCGAAAAGAATTACTTGAAAAGTTCAAGAAATGGATGGCTTCCTGTGAAGAAGAATCATGGTTTGAGGAGTGTTACAAGGTGGTTCGACTTTTGTGTTCTCCTTTTCTTGATTTTTCATGTCTTTTCACCTGTACTGTTGTCACTTTTTTTATTTTATATTTGGTTGAATATTGATATAATGCTAGAAGAGGCACTTAACTTTCACAATAGAATTTCTTTATAAGTGACATGTGTTGAAAAGATTTCAGATGTTGTCAAATGAATCATTTTTCAACTATAAGTGCTGCATTTCTGTGATATTTTGATCATTTGCTTTTATTCCTTCTCTCTGATTTTATGCATTATTTATTTGAATATTCCTCTTTATAACATATTTTATAACACATTTTCCTTGCATACTAAATAAACTATTGAAAATACATTTTTTTTCTTTTTCTATGTTTGTTGACTTTAGAACAACCATGATTGATACTTTAGATTCAAAAGTCAGATCCTGGGAGAAGGGGATCATAGTTCACATATTTTGGGGTAATAACTACTTCACATATTATGGCTGCTTGCTGGGTTTATTAGTTCTTTTCTTACTGGATTCGTTAGTTCTTTGATAGAATTTTTTTTCCTTAATCATATTCGATGTATTGTAGTTTAACCATGCATTCCAAGCATAAATATCACACTTTTTTAAGGCAAGAGAAAGAACAAGAATCACTAAGGTGGTGGGTATAAATGATTTCATTATTATTGGGAATCATTATTTTCTTGTTACACATCTTCCTTGCATCAGTATGGATGATTCCATTATTTTTGGGATCATTCATGTGTTTTGACTTATTTTTTGTCCCTATTTTTACATATTACAAATGATATTTTGATGAAAAATGTTCATTCCATACAGATCATTTTTTCACACATTTCATTTTTTTTAATTTTCATTCAATTCATGGATATATTTTGCACATATTTGTGGTTATGTTCTTTGGTTGTGTATGGTGTAGATCGTATAGATCTTGGAGCTGAAGGATGTGACATAACAACTACTTGTGGTTTCTCATTGGCATTGAAGTTGATTTGGTTTGTTTCTATTAGTGGCCCTTTTGGGGTGAAGAACGATTTTTGACGGGAGTAACTATTATTATATCATGGTGGATGGTGGATGATTTCACTAAAGAGAGAACGTACCATAAAGGCCAGGGGGCTAGATGTATCATTGGCTTTTGTTCTTTTTATGATCTTTTTATGTATCAAGCAAATATATTGATTTATTGTGTATTAAATTCAAATATTAATATAATTAATCTTTTTATATGTTTGAAAATGCATGAAAATTGTCGGGTTTGATAATTAAAATAGGTTTATTTTATATGATAAATTAATAACTACAATATGAAATTTTATTAGCAATACACATTTATAATGTTTATTTAAATGTAATTTATAAATATATATTATAAGTTGGTAATAATATTACTAATAGATAAATTTATTATATGAATATGTTGCTAAATACTTTGACCAACATATATATTATCTATTGGTATTATTATAATTATAACAGAACTATTTTATCTGTCACAATAACATTTAGCGACAGAGTTTTTACCAACAATTTAGTGACAGGACAATTTTTGTGGGTAAAACGCTTTACCAACAAAAAATGCATTTTTACAAACAGATACACCCCTTTTGGAAAAAGCTAATTATTTTGTAGTGTTTCAAACATTTTGATCCTTTAGTGGGTGTGTTTGCTTGTTTATTGTCTTGATAATTTTTAGTTTCGCATAGAATGGTGAATATTTGATGAGGAGTACGGTTATAAAAATGGGATGGGTAGTTTTCAAATGTCCCACCATCATGTATAAGTGGGAATGAAGTACGTCTAGATAAGGAAAGTAGTAAACTTGTTTGGATGATATGTTACACTTTTTTTGGTACACTAATTTGAGTGTGTGAATATATAGTATGGATTTTTTCTATATCCAATATATTGTGTGGATATGGGTGAAAAATGACTTGGTGCTGTGTCTTTGG
This sequence comes from Viscum album, assembly GCA_963277665.1. Taxonomy (NCBI): domain Eukaryota; kingdom Viridiplantae; phylum Streptophyta; class Magnoliopsida; order Santalales; family Viscaceae; genus Viscum; species Viscum album. Next base: position 836,703,537 of record OY728164.1, on the reverse strand, counting down.
TTTCCATGAAAATGTTACAGAATTGGATGTTTTATATAAACTACTTTATATAAATGTTCTAATGGTTATATCCTAGTATCATATGTAGTGAATTCATTTGGGGAAGAACTACATACTATAATTACACACCTTTTAGGTAACATGGGTTCTCTTTTAGATATGGTATTCCGAGATATAGGAAAAGGTAATGCATCTCATTTTTCTAGAAGTTTTTCACGACTATTGGGTAATATTTTGGTTCTTGGAGCATGGATCTTGGTCAGGAGATGTATAGTGTGTCATGGTTTCCTAAGTGTCCTAAGGAATTTTTTCCATTAGGTATTCTGATTTTGGGATTTTTGTGACTTATCAATATTGGATTTTTGGGAATTATTACGAATGAGTTTAGTTTTTTTCTTGTATCATTGTAATGCCTTCTCATTATAATATTTTTTGATAGGCATCAAGTCGATGTGGATGGTTATGCATTGTGTGGTTGGTGGATATTATTATAAGGAAAAATGTTTCCCCAATTATATCATTTTAATTCCTTATCATTGTAATCTTTTTTATAGGTATCAAGTCATTGTGGATGGTTATGCATTGTGTGGTTGGTGGATATTATTATATGGGAAAATGTTTCCCCAATTGTTCTTGAAGCACTCAGAATTTATTTCAATCTTTTGGATCCTTGGTAATTTCTCCTAAGACCATGTTTCATCTAAAATCCCTCTCAAAAATATGACGATGGGGTTGGACATTACAAGTGGTATCATTTTTTGGTCAATTATCTTTAGGTTATTTCGATTCATTGAAATTTATTCTTTGTCTTGGAGTTCACATTCATTATTTTTCTATTTTTAGAGTGGGAATTTTATAAAGGCATAGGACTATTAGAACATGATATGTATAGCATAAATGAATGTAGTTAACCCTTTTTCCTAAACTTTATGTTACTAAAACGTTTGGAACATATGTGTTTTGGGTACAATTAGAGGAATTTTCAATCTCTTTGTCATGGGTGTATCCAATGACATGGGAATTTATTGCAAGGTATTAATGAATTCCCACTAGGATTTCATAGTTCATTGGATTGATGATTTATTTTTTGGTATAAATATAAAAATTGGTGAAAAATATGGATATTATTTTCAAATGTGCAGTTTTGAAATGTAGATGGTTCAGGTATTTTGAAAATGGATTGATTTTCAAAACATAGTGGATTTGTTTTTAAAATTGGTGTAACAAGGGAAATGTAAACTTGTGTAATACATTTTTTTATATTTTCAATGTAATTGAATTTGAAATTTTAAGCCTTTTCCTACTAAGCATGTTAGGCTTATGGTTTCTTTTATATTGATAGAAATGGAACTATGTAGGTGTCGAAGAGACCAACTAGGGGGGTTGCTGAAAATGTTGTTGAACATAGTCCCCAGGAGAACCCATTTCTTTTGTATATTATAGTGTATTATTTCTATGATGTGGAAAGAAGGAATAAAGCTCATGATCCAAATCATGTTGATCATTCTGATCTGTTTTGAAAGTAGAATCAGCTAATATTAATGTTTGATCCAGAACTGGAAATGTCGGAAGCATGGTTCAAAAAAATTAATATTATATTTTAATTCCTTGGAACACCAACAAAGGTGAAATTTATGTTACTAATTTACATGTATGATGATATTTCTCATCAACGATGGGAGTTAGTGTTGCATGCTTGTATAGACCATTGTATGACATGGGAGGTTTTCAGAATGTTTTTGCAAAATGCTATACCCTCCCATGTTGAAAATTATGCACACAATATATTAATTTGGTTTAACTAATGATAAAATCTCGGTAACAAAATATGCGGCTATGTTTATGATCATACTATAGTTTTCACCCATGGCGGTAGGTAGTACATCGTTGAACAAACTTATTTTTCAAGAAGGGTTGTGGAAGAGAATTAGTTCTAGAATAGTGGTTCTATGTATAAGAGATTATGTGGGAATGGTGAATAGTGTTACAATAGTTGAAAAGGATATTTGGGGGATATAGTTAGGGGAATCATGTTGGTACCCATAAGAAATAGAGGGAAATCTATCATTGGTATCACGTGGAAGAGTGAAACTTATTTCTAAGAAGGGAGTATGGATCAGAATCCGACGAGAGGATCATTCAATCTAACTCTAATGTGTCAAAGTAATCATGGATGTCTATAATGTGGCTCTATAGACCACATCATACTATATTTTATGTCACAACCTGGATAATGTCATCACAATAGGATGATTGGTAATCAGGAGTGTTATTGTCGTAATGATCTGATGTCGGGTGTTCATGACACTCATCAGTGGTCATAGGCACACTATGCCTCAACATGGGTGGGGAATTAGTATAACCCTCTTCAGTAGAGAGATTTTAGAAATGGCTATTCCAGTAATATCCCAACTCCATAGTTGGGAATTAATGTGATGAGCATGGAATGATAGTGGTTGTTTGGCGCTGATCATGTTTTGATGGATGATAATTCACGACCATCCATGGTGTGAGGTCTGTTTTTTTAATTCCAAATTGATTCATGGGTTGTTTGATTAGATTTCATAACATACTTTTATTGATTCTTTTGGTTTTAGTTTGATGGGTTTAACTGTGTTAATGACACATTTGGAGATAAAACATCAAACTCCTTTGGGTCAAATAGAGTATCGATCCATCATGTGAAAAATATGTCGTATAGTTATGGATGGGGTTGAGATGATGTGGCATTTCATTGTTCATGAGATGAATGCTTATGATATAATCATAGGAATGGAGTTTTTGGAAGTTTTTATGGACCACATCGACTGATTTGTGGGAATGGTTAGTTTCATGATAGATTAACCTGTCGAATATATCATTATTGTATAGAAGAATAAAATGATGGGTGCAACCAGATTGATGGAATGAGTTGTTGGGATGATCTCATACCAGTTAGTAGAATTTTCATTTACATAAATGCAAGGATTTCCCCATTGTGTTTTCTAGTGGTTGTTGGTAAATTTCTAAATGACTTTCTAGAAAAATTCATAGTGTTTTTACCTAAGAGAGAAGTGGAGTTTACGATTGTTCTTTTAAGGGGAACAGTATTATTTCACATCTGCCTTACTAGATTACACCAACATAATTGATGGAATTGAAACAATAGTTGGATGAGCTAAAAAATAGGATCATATGGTCTAGCACATCTTCCTGGAAATCACCATTTTTGGTTTTTAAAAAGGTGGAAGGAACGTTAAGAATGTGTGTTGATTATCATAAGATTTATCATGTTATGATATAATACTGATATCCACTTACATTCATTGTTTATTTGTTTGATAAGGTGAGGGGAGCTCAATGGTTCTCTTAGATTGAATTGTTATCTTGATATCATCAATTGTGGTTGTAGAAAGAGGACATTCGGAAAAATACTTCAGATATACGTATGGACATTATGAGTGTCTGGTTATGGCCCTTGGTTTGACAAATTCATTAGTAGTTTTTAGGTCATTTAGATTATTAGATATTTTATAAATATCTAGATTCTTTTGTAGATGTGTTTTTTATGATATATTTTTGTATTCTCAGACAAGGGTGGATCATTGTAAATATATGGAGATAGTGTTAGGGACCCTAAGATAACATTGGTTATATTCCAAATTGTCCAAGTGTGATTTGAGGATATTGCAAGTTAACTTTTATGGACATGTTATTTATTAAAAAGTTGTTTCAGTTTGTCCAGAAAAAATAGAGGCTTTTATTTTGGGGATACCACTAAAAATTGTTTTTCAGTTTTGGATCTTACTTGGTCTTGCTATATATTATCAGTAGTTTTTCTTGATATATCACAATTAGTCTCACTGATAATGGTTTTTAAAACATATAATGTACCATTTCTATTGACTGGGTTGTTTCATAAATCATTTTAAGAGCTTATGGGTTTCCTTACATAAACACCAATATTGGTTTTACTAAAAATACGGAAAGGGTATGTGGTTTTTCGTGATGTATCTGGATAAGGGTTCAACATTTTTCTAATGAAAGGAGATCATGTGTTTGTTTATGGATCATGGTATATAAGGGTGACTAAGAAGAACAACCAAACACATGATTCAGAGTTGGATTTTGTGGTTCATACATTTAAAATTTGGAGTCATTATCTCTTCATTGAGAAATTCAAATGGTTTACCGATGATATGGGTTGAAGGAAAATTTTCTCAGAATGATATTTGAACTTGAGGAAATAGATATGGATAAAGAATATCCTAATGTTTGATTTTTACTTGATTTACTAACTAGGTAAGGGTAATTTAGTGGGTGATGCATTATGTATGAATTCATATACCCATGTAATGAAATATAAATAATATTTATGGATATTTATGTCAGTTATAGCTGACATGCAGTTAGAATGTGTGGACTGGGTGATAGAGCTACTTTCTTTTAGATCGAATCTGATACTGACTGGGATGGCTTGGTTAAATTAAATGGTGGGGATAACATTAAGTTCTAGGAACTGAATGGGAATTCAATCATGTGTTTTAAGGATTGAATGGTTTTACCAACAGCTTTTATAGACGAAATTCATATGGATTATCATAATTATATATGGGTTGTTCATAATGGAAATCAGAAAATATATAATCCATTAAAATAAAAAAAATTCATGTCGGTCGGAAAAATAATGTGGTGGAGGTTATTTTTGGATGCTTGACTTTTCAGAATGTGAGGGCATAAAATCAACAAACAGTCGGTATGTTGAAATATTTACTTATCTCTGTATGAAAGTGGGAACTATTAGTGAAGGATTTTGTTATAGGTATCCCATAAACGTTCAGAAAGACTAATGTCATATCGTTGATAGTGAATCAGCTCATAAATTCATCCCATATCATCAATATTCTTGAATATCATGTGGTGGATGATGTTTTGATAAATTATATCCTTGAAGTGGTATGGATTCATGGTCTTAAAATATTTATCATATCTGATATAGATCCGAGCATCTAATATCGTTTTTTGAAATCTTTATAGCAAGCCATTGGGACACAGTTGACCATGAGTGTGTCATACCATTCTCAAATGGATGGGAAATCTGAGAGGTTGATACAAATTGTGGATGATTAGTTACATGTTTGTGTGACTTATTTTGGTGGATCATTGGAGGAGCATATCCCATTAGTGGAATCATCATATAAAAAACGTTATCATTACATGATACATATGTCACTGGTTGAAGTGGTGTTTGGTCATCCTTGTCAGTCTCCACAATATTAATTGGAAACAAGATATGATTTATTGGTTGGGAGAAGTCTTGCCCAAGAGATCAAAGAGAAGATTAATTTAATTAAGAATATTATTGAGATATTTTAGAGTCATTATAAATCATATATGGACCATCTTTTATGAATGTTATGAATTAAGGATGGTAATCATGCGTTCTTTAGAATATCTCATAGGCATGGACATCAATGGTTTGGAAATAATGAAATGTTATCATCAAAGTATATTTGTATTTTTTAGGTAATTGATAAGGTTGGAAAGGATGATTATATTTTGGATTTCCCACCATGTTTCATTGTGGTGAACAATTTAATCAATTTTTAATAACTAAATAATTATTAGCCAGATCCTGAATATGTGATTCAATGAGATAATTTTGAGCTAGATTAGGATACATAGTTGTTATAAATTCCAGTGCATATTGAAGATTATAAATATAATGTATATAATTTTAAAATAATCAGTCATATTCAGGTTTTGTGGAAGCATGATAATATTCCAAAGGAGACTTGGGAGTGGGATGAAGAGATGGATGATAAATGGCCCAATCTCATTCAGCAATGCGGTGGTTATCCACTTTTTGAGTATGGAATGTAAAATTTTGAGAATAATGTAGTAATCCATATTTGATTTATGTGGAACTTTTTTATGCCTTTTTATGTGTTCAATGTGGTGAGGTAATGTTTAAGAGGATTTAGGAAGGTTAATGATTTATTTTGGGACTTTTCAAAGGACGCAAAGTTTTAGCCCAATTAGGTGAAACCATGCATCAACCCCCATATATCCAAGAAACATGAGAACATTTAATTCACATGATTTGGACATTTTTTATCTAAACATTTGGGAAAATGATGTAGGTAACCCTTTTGACATTATACGGAGCATGATTAGAATGTTTTCTGTCAAACTGTGTGATCTAAACATGCACAAATTTAATTTTTTTTAAACATGATCAAAATAATTTTTTTTAAAACATGTCATTTTTTCACAAACATGAACCACTCTAGATGTTTATGGTTTATAATGGTTATAGGTCCTCTCCAACTTATTTTTTATGTGATTCTAAGGATATTAAAGGTGCGGTAATGGTGATTCATCTCTGGTATGTCTCCACTCTTAGTTCATATTTTGTTCTTCAAAGATAACATTCTTCCACAATCATGGTTTTCTAGATCTAAAATTGTCGCATGTAATATGAGGTATTTCATTCGTAAAAAATGGCAGTTAGGTTGTTGATTTTAGGAAAAGGGATAAACGTTGGATTTTATGGAGAGTTCACCTATATTTTTCGTGTTCATCTGAGTTTGTCGATTTCACTGAATCCCTAAGGCATGTGGCTTCTCTCTCGACACAATTTTGATAAGGTATAATAATTTTTCAGTTAATTGGTTTTGAATTGATTTGGTTTTGAATAAGATTTGTGAATCTTGATATAAATAGAGTTTTTATGATTTTTTCATCTATGGTAAATGAGTTATGCAGTGAAATGTACATTGTTTTCAGATTTTCAAATATTGATTTTAGAATTTGTAAATTGGGATAATTTATAACAATAGCTTCTAAAAAATATTTTTAAATAATATAGTTAAATTAATTGAAATATAAAGTCACATGAATGGATTATTAATTTATAGTTTGGTGGTGAAGTAGTTGTTTGCGTATTTTTGTGGCTATAGTGTTTGTATGTTCTTATTTATTGGCTTGAGAATTTTTTTATTCTATTATAATGATGAAAACTCTAAAGAGATTTCCACTATAAAAATGGGGTTGGTATTTTATGAAAGGAACTCCACCATGGATATGTTTATGTGAGATACCATGATATTGATAAATGAGTAAACATTATTGGATGTGAATTTCCACCATGATTGTAACAATGTGTGGATTGTAGGAAACGTTATGGATGTGTTTTGATTATGCATGTGGATATGAATGATAAAGTAGTGTTTCTAATATGTGATGGTAAAATTTATTATTTCATGGTTGACTTATTTTAACTTATATTGTGTGGATTTTGGAAAATAATTTCTTTATAAGGGTTTTTTTGGTTTTCTAGAAATTGTATGACTATTTGTTGTTTCATATTCACTATTTTAGATAAATTTCCTAAAGGTTCTATCCTAGTGGAATCCGTATGTAGGTAATTTTTGGAAAACCTACTGAGTATCATTACTCACACCATTATTTTCAACTTGGGAGCTATTTTAGTTGTCTTATTCTGAGATACTGGTAAAAGTAAATCATCTCATTTTTCTAGTGTTTTATAATGACACATGGGAGGTATTGTAGGGCATGGATCATAGAGGATAGTGTAGATATGTGGAGTTTATCATGGTGTCCAGAGGTTCTTTTTTATGATACTTCTACTTAGTACTCTTATTTCATGGTTTTATTTGGATTTTGTTATATTTTATTTGTGGATTATTATAAAAGAGTTGGTTTCTTCATTGTCTCATGGTAATGGGTTATCATGGTTGACTTTGTTGTCATGTGTCATATAGTTGGGGATGGTTATTACTTCTTTTGTTGGATTTTTTTTCCACGAAAAAGTCATTTCCCAATTTTTATTGAAACCATTAACATTTATTTCCATGTTTCAGAACATTTTGAAGGGCATATAAGGCCATGTAGCATCTCACGACCATCTCATGACAATGAGGAAGGGACATGACATTACAATAGATATGTCATTCTAGGAAAATGTTGTGCGGTTTTGTGCTCATATAGAAGGTTTATTTAACAATCCACAAACTTTTTATCTTTCTTCTCATATACTATATGGAGTAAAGGGTATCTATGGGAAACTATATTAATTAAATAAATAATTATTCTATATATATTCCATAAAATCACTCTTTTTTATTCGTATACATTATTTAACAATAATATGTTGATTTATCTTCTCACATGATTCTAATCACTCCCCAAAATGTGATTGAATTCATCATGATATTGAAACATAGTAGATATATAATAAATATTTGTAATGAAAGTGAAATCATCATCACAATCCATGAAATTATTATCTATTTTCATAAATTCATGTTATTTTTTTCAAAAATATATTTTTGAGAAAACTCATTAACTATGTTTTTCATAATATCTATTAGCATATGGTACTTGTTTATCATATTTACTTTCTATAATGTTTTATAGTTTTTGATAAATCCACTATGTCACCATATTATGTTCCTTATTGAATAACATTAGTTGAGATTATAGATAGTATTTTACTGCATATGGCATTTTCTTCACACAATAAGTTATTTTACTCATTTGTAATAATCTGTAATGTGTCATTTTCATTATAATTTTGAAATATTACTTCATTTTTTCAAGAGTAATTTAAAAAATTATATAATTACTCAAAATTATTATAATACATCCATATTGGATAATGACATGAATTATTTGATTTTTACAAAGCTGAGAAAGACTTAGGAGATCATGTTTCACCAAAATGTAAAATCATGATTCACTATATATTATTATATAAATTTTATTAAATCTAAATGCATTTAAATTATTTCGTCCATCATTTCTAAAATTAAAAACTATATCTTCAAATTGTGTATCATTTATGAAGATATTATTTTCAGTAATGTTTGATGATCAATCACTATCGATATATTTATTTTTTATTCATGTCAATCTCAAAAAGTAACCTCATCCAATATTTTATATTCATTAATAATACTATATTATAGAGATAATGAATTTCATTTTCCATTTAGCTACTCTATTGGCATTGTGACACACTTCTTGGTGGTGTGATAATGTTTTTAATGCCATTCACTAGTTTCACCAGTAGAATTATATGTATTATGAAATTATTTCAGCACTATTGATTATTATCTGTATTGGAATGAATGAAATATATTTTAATCTATATAAAATAATGGTCTCACATTGCTATATATAGTGGAAAATTATTCCAGTTCACATATGGTTTTCTTATTAACCAAGAAACACAAAAATCAACATTAAAATCAAAAACTTTCTCAAATATTATATATTTTTTCAAATTAATCCTATTTACCATTCCCCTTATTTAATGGATTATTATTTTTTTCATACATATTATTCATCAAAAAAGTATTCTTCATTTTTAATTTTCTATACAATTAATCATTGAATTTTTTTTCTCACACATAAAATTTATTTTAAAATATTTACATTCATATTTGAATCTGCAAATCATTGTTTTTTTCATAGGTTACATTAATATATTCATATTATTATTATTACTACTTCCATTTTTTAATGCATGCTATGGTGTCAATTATTATAAAAAAATACTCATGGAATAATATATATAAAAAATAATGCATACTTCTCAATGAATTTTCATAATCATCAAACATTACCGTATTAACATCAATTTATTTCATCATTAAAATGATTCTTTCAACATTAATATCAATTATTTTATCCATATATTCATTGATATCATTTATATTTCCAATCAGTTGTGAATACATGAATTCATCATAACAATATTAGTAGAGTTTGAATCATCAATGTATTTATTAAATGAATCATTGTCATATTTTAATGATTTTTTTGTCTCTTAATATTTTTTCCATACACCTTCAAGAACTCAACCTAAAATTGGTATTATTTTTGTGTTTCCACTTAATTAATTTAATATGATTTTTACAACCACTCTACATCATCACTTGAAAAATATTCGGGGTGATTTTATATTCCCCTGATAGAAAATGAACCTTTGTATAACGAATTTAATTTCAATGTCCATATTCCTCATCACATGATTTTTTATCAACATATATTAGAAAATTCTCTATATTTTTTTAATTTTTAATTCCTTTACAATTTATAATATTTCTATGACAATATTTGCATGCCACTTAACTCTTATTTTTATTCATCTTGATATATATTGACATCCATAAACAATTTTTTTGTTAGGATAATTGTCAAAATATTTTTCAATACTTCAATAATTGAAATATTTAAATCGTATCATAGTCATATATTTAAGTTCACAATAATTTATTCCTATTGAGTATGAAGATGTGATTTCACTAAAATCAATGAAATAATCTTTAGATTGGTATCACCTTAAAGATACTTTTTAGTTTAAATTGATTCATAACTTATTAGAAAATAAAATATATTAATTTATTTGATTTATCATTTCTACCTAATGTTAACCCTCCTCTTATCTTGTAGGTATTCAAAATGTTTTTTTTAATTGTTCATTCATGCATGGGATGATATTCTATATTGGATGTATTTCAATCAATTTTATGTGGTTGGATTATCCTTCTTTTAATATACATGATTTTTTTTATATTTTAGCTATAGATTAAAAATGACATCCAAATACTCTTTAAATGAAATAAAAATTATTCCAACATTTCTTCTTATGAAAATATAATATCATAAAATTTATCCTAAAACAATTATATCGATGAATATGATACCTTATTTCTAAAATGGATATAATCATGTTTCCATCATACCATATTCACTATTTTTATCCCCATGACTAACATAAATTACATCTCTTAAAATGATTAATGTTATTTATATGGATCTCTCCCATAGATATAAAATATCTTTTTGTCCATCATAGTAATTGTTTCCCCACATAAAGAATATTTACAAAAATCTATATGACATCCAAAATGGACATATTGACTGATTGAATATTTGTAAATATTTTTTCAGTCTATAAATGGAATTCCACAATATTTACAAAGGAATACCTTTGATCATGATATTGTTCATTTATTCGATATTTATTGTAAATAAAAATTAAATCTCAGGAATAAAAAATTATACAATATTACATATTCATAAAATATAAATAATTTTAAAAAACATTATAACATTTCTTATTTATATAATATTAATCTCCCTTAATTTTTTAATATGTATTAGATAGGGAATTACAATATCCACAAAATTTATCAAAATATTATACCAAATTATCAGCCCATGTAATGGTAATCCAATTATAATTAGAGAAAAACACAATGTTTTTTCTAAATTGGAAAGTCTAAATCAATGGCATCCCACAACATGTTAGTATATATTACCTTAATGAAGATATTGTGGGGATAATAGTGGCAGTGATAATGAAAATTCATAATACGTATTAATAATTTAAGGATCACCTATTCTTATTATGAACTATCAAATCGTCAATGTGAAATGGTTATGATTCCTCCACCAATGAGCCTATTTTATTATCTATAAAAAATAGAAATATTTATATATTCATATGATACATGAATGAATATTAATAGAAAACAATTTGGTTTGACATTTCATCCCTTACATAACATTCATCATAAATTTATATCGCATACCATCCTAAATTACACCATGTTGGCCATTTGATCTGGCAGGCAAATAGGATATTGGACGAAACAAATTCCATGAGTCTAGAAACTAGTAATAGAATCATATATATATATATATATTAAGGAATTATTTTAGTTAAATAACATATAAAATAGTAGACCACAACCAAGATGTCCAACATGAGCCCTCCAAATATCGTATAAGGATATAAGTGGATAAAATATCATCAAAATGAGAGAAACCAAAAAATTAATAAGAATATAACAAAATTAATCTTCCATAAAGAATAAGTATGTAATTGATCGAAAAATAATAATAGGGACATGAAATGTTTTTATAAAAAACATAAAAATGGAAATGATACTAGAAAAAATACTTATTTGAAATAACACATAAGATAAATTTAACAAAATAGGATGGTTACAATCCCCCATCATCATGTGTGAAGAATATGTTTCTCTTATTATCCCTACCATCAAACATGAACTAAAATACCACATCAAAACACTGAATAAAATTATAAATTTAATCAACCCATAAATATAATGTCATGATAATAAATCTGAATAATTAATAACTCTTCACACCATATATATAATTTATAAAAAAACAATTTTCATAGTTTTAGAATATAACTATGACTAATTTTTTTATCATTTTATTTTTTAAAAAAATTCATTTCAATATATCACATGACATAATTTTATCTATATTAATAATATCACCAGTTTAAATAAAATAAAATAGAAAATTGTTTAAATATTAGCAATTATAAATTAATATCAATCACATTCAAATTCATACTTTGAAAAAAACATTCACGTTATATTTAAAAGAAAATATCCAATATTGAAATTAATTTTGAAGTTCCAGCATGAAAAAAATAGGGAGAATGAAATTTTCCATTGAAATCATAGAAATATCTATGGTAGATAATGATAACATCAAATCCATAGAAATATTTTTAAAAAAATTATATTTTAGAGAAAATATCTATAGGGATGAAAATGCAGACTACAATATCATCATTGGTATAAGAGAAAATAGAGTGAACCACATTATTGGATTGGTCATGGGGAAACTATGGTATAGGAAACCAATGGTCCCCATATAATCATAGTAATAAAACCAATAATATCTAAATATTAACTAGAAAATTGGAATAGAATTGGAAATTCCTAGAAAAAAACAAGTCATCTAAAAATGTTCTACCCTATCCATAAAATAGAAATCATTATTTAGTAATGTATCATAATCCAAACCTTGGGAGACTACAACCAATGTGTAACTATAATTTTCTTCAGTCCATAACGTTATACAAAGTGTTCCCATGATTGACTAGGTGGAGGTTACTAATATCAATAATGAAATCAACCACCCCAAATATCAATGATTCATATAAAAAAAACACAAAAATAATAACGTAGCCTTAACTCATGAAAATATTAATATAAGATTTATATTTATACCCAGAAGAAAATACAATATGAAAATTAAATATCCAAGATTATCCCCCAAATTTATATAATACAAACACTTTACATTAGATTTTATCCAATTAAATATTTGGTCTTACATCGTAGGAATTCTTAAATAAATAGATTATTTTTTAATTAGGTGCCAAATATATTGTAAGATAAATGATGTATGTAAACAATAAGATAATGATTATTATTTTTTATAATGTCACAATAATTTTTATAACCAAACAATCATAATAAATAGTGGATGATGTTTTCTTCCAAATGATATAAAGAGGATTGGAGTAAATTGTATATGCATTATGGAAATAAAACTTATGAAAACATTTCAACAGCCAACAAATTTCAAAGAAAAATAGAAATAACAATAATTAATTTAAAAATATATTTTTAAGAAATTAAGATAATATTGTTTACTAGTTTATAAACCATGATACATCCAAATATTATTTTTATGTACTCCCATGTTCATGATTTTTTTCATCCTTTTTTAGGTGTTCTTTCATGATTTTTTGGGATATAGATCATTTTATTGTGAAAAAATCCACATGTTCACATATTTTTGTTTTTTTTTTGAAATTATTTGTTCAATTGATAAATTTATCAAATGGCCTTAAAAGGTCCTCCCCGTGTTCAAGTATTTCCCATTGTGGTATTTGAGATTTTTTGTAGAAATTCCCTATTTGATATCATCTAGGGGATTTCATGTTATGTATAGTGATTATATGATGTTTAATGTCTCACCAAGACTTTTGTACAAAATATTATTTTTTAATATTATCTGAAATTGAAATATTTTGTTGAGGTGGAGACCGAGACTAATTGATTTATTCCATTTATTATAAATGAGTTTTTTGGGTATGACAATGTCTAGCACCCAGGCAATGGATAGTCAACACTATGATACTTCCTCATTACATTTTGTAGAATAAACTATGTTCAGGAGATTACTAATAATTAATAATTTTTTTGATGAGTTATAAGTGAGAAAAGAATAGAATAATAGAATAATAATGTCTAATTTAATATTATTTTAATAAAATTAATTATCTTTTTTATGAGTGATACTATAATAATTTTTAATATTATTATATTAATTAAGTTATTATTTTTAATATCATTAATTATTATCATTATTATTATTATTTCTATTGTAGATTTATAAATATTTTGAATATAAAATTATTAATATCAATATTGTTAATAGTATTATTATTCAGTTATTGTTATTATTATTAACATATTACTTTAATTGTTGTATTTAATAATAATATTATTATTATTATTATTATTATTGTATATATTTTTTTTATAGGATCTTATTATTTATTATATTTCTATATTTCTATTTTTTACTTTTTCCGTTTTATTCAATTTTTTTAATCCTTTCTTCTCTTCCTTCCCCCTCTTGATGTGCTATGAACAACCCTACACCATAACCTTATCTATATGCATAACTTCCACTCCCACATGGTCAGAGACCCCTTAGTTGTTAACCTATGGACTGATGCACTTCCTCTTGGTGAACCACACTGCACCGCCCCACCCTCCTATGCACATCCCAGTGCGCCTCCCTCCCTTGATTCTCTCCAAGCCAAAACACCTTGGACACCCCCCCCCCTCTAAAAAGACTCCAGTCAATGCCTCGTCCATATAGTGACCTCTCTTAATTGTGTTTCATGCACTCTGGTGACTCATGATTCCCCCACACATCTCTTGTGATGCCTCCCCCATCTTGACTATACCCTCCGACAACAGCAAACTCACACGACCAACTTCCCAAACACCATGCCACATGTGCAATTTACACTATTAAGAATTTATTCTACTTTTCAGGTTTTTTCGATTCCTTAGGGTTTAATTCTTACGATTTTATGATGAGTTTTAGGATGTATTACTTTATTAAGGTTTACATTTAGTTTCTTGTGGTTCATATTTGGTGGGACAGAATATTTGATCCAAATTATTGGTGTTTCGACACAGATGGTTTGTGGATTCATGCATAATCATTTTTTGATTAATTATCATTGTTTAGTAAATAATTTTCATGTGTTTTGTGATTAATTCTTTTGGTGGAATATTTTTTTTAATTGATTTTATTAAACATTAAATATATTGTAGCATGTTTATAGGTAGTAGGGTGCATTTTGATGAAAAACCAAAGTGTTGTATTGAAAATGGTTATTGAATTGATAAATTAGTTTGTTCAAATATGTAAGTGGTTTTAATTGTGTTTCGATGTGGTGTCGGTGCGTGTTATGTTAGAAAAAGGGATTTTGAGAGTGTTTTGCGAGTCAACCCTATAGTTAGTTCTTTAAATTATTTTCTAATAATTTTTTTTTGGTTTATTAAATTACATGGAAGTTGTGAATCATAAATTAAAAACATTTTTGGAGTATCTTATGGTGTGTGTTGTTTTAAAAGAGGGTTTTTGTACGAATGTGATGGTAGTTGGTGTCTATAGTCATTTTTTGGTTTTATTATTTAAGTATGGAATGTACTGTAAACATGGAACTTGAATGAGCGTTATTGGAAGCCTGAGTAACTAGGTGGGTAGAATGGGACTAGTTTTATATTGATTCGATATGGATTTATCCTAGTATCACTTTGAGGAACTAAATATTGCAACACTAAATAAATATATGGATGATGACAGAAGACCACAAGTGTTGTGTGGATGTCCCATACTTGTGGATCATGCACAACAATGTAGGTTCTCATTGATAATATACAACGTTTCATTGAGATTTGAGGTTCTAGGATCCCTCTAAATTCATATACATATATGGACCATTACATGTTTATTTACCTTTATCTATTCAGTTCTCACCATCGTCCTATGGTGTGGCTTATGGAATACATTAAAAATAAATAACTTTTTAATTAATGTTGTATTCCTTGAAGTTGTTTTCAATTAAATTAATTTCCTTAAAATTATTCAATAATTCTTCCTTTCTTTTATTCATACTGAATTTTTATTCATCATTTAATGTTTATTCATTGAATATATTCTTTTGTATTATATTGTTGGCCATTTTTGGACACCCTGCATCCACCTTTGGGTGTATATAGATATAATAAAGTCTGATATATGTAAGGGTAAAGCATATGGAGATAGAAGATCATGTTACAAGCTATATTTTTGGTGTGGTGTGGTGGAGGTGGATAAAGGGTGGCATCCACTTACCTGGTGGCCCTTTCTATGTTTGTTTCTTTCACCTTATGTTGTGGTAGATTTTGGGTTTTTATTTAAAAATTTTAACTCAATTTTTATGGTTGCAAATTCTAACATTATTTTATTTTCTATCATTGATTTTCTATGATTGTATGTTCATTAAATCATTTATTTTTATTAATATTTATACTAGGTCACTTATGCTAGCCCATGGGGATCATTAACATCCTTTTTTCCTTTCCACAAACCTATTCGGGCACTGGTTTAGATGACGACATAGCTTGGTTCCTGGAAAAATTATATCTGTGGAATTTAAGAACATATGTCATATTATTTGGGATGAGTCTTGTTAGACACGAGTTAAGGATTATGTGGATTTCAGATCTGGTTTTGAGTAGGGTTCTTAGCTTGAACACCTCGGGATAAACATCAATTTTCCATTAGATTGTGGGATGCATGTTTGACTTCTCCTCCAGGGGAGAGGTGCAATCTGACGACTGCACATGGACAATTTCTAGAAGTTTATTGGTTTGGTCATTTCATGTCATGAAATGATTGATTTATTTATATTTAATGATGGATGAAATTTTAGTTCCATGTTGTTGTAATTATTATACTATGATTTTGGATTTTCTTTAGGATCATTCCTCCCAAGAGAGCTCCCATGCACCCATCGGAGTAAGAAATAGAGATTTATCCATCATTGCGTGATCAGAGGTTAGTGGAAGTTGGTATCTAGGTATTTAGGTTCTAGTATATATAGTGGCATTGGATCCTACTATTGTAATCGTTAGAGGGGATGGATCTAGTCTTATAAAGTAAAAAAGTCTAGGAGTTTGTTAAGAACAAACCCCCTTGATTATGAGGTATTCTGAAGCCTTAGGAAGTAGAGGAGTTGTTTTACAAGATCGATCACATGTTTGAATTTCATTAATCTTTTGATTAAATCAGAGTGAAATTATCATCATTCCTAATAGAGTGTCCATGTCGAAGGTGGGGGTACTGATTTCTTCAGGATGGGAAGCTTGAGAAAATGAGCTGGAAGGACATAAAGCGGATATTAAATCACCATAACTATACTAATGTCATGGAAAATTATATATCATAGGAGTTCATGTATCTAATTAAGGGGGGCCAGTTAGCGATGGAGTATGCCAACAGTATTGCTGAGAAAGTGTAAAATGTTGTTGAAATAGTCTTGAACAAACAGATGAAGGATCAGAGTTTTGGAAAAGGGTTTGAGACCAGATATATACCCTCAGTTATTCTTGATCATGATGAAGACTTATGCAGAAGGGGATGACAGAGCTTGTATGGTGGAGATTGACTGCAAGGGATGTTTTTGTCACATTGGGTCTATTTCGTCAATTGGAATCAGCAGTTTATCCGATAATAAGAGGAAGTGTGACGAGAAATGGAATAAGGGTGGTGGTAACTTAGGCCATTCATCTAGGATTACTTCCTCGGCGGGTTTTTTAGATGGTTCAATTGTGTTATCTCAGTGTGGGGAGGCAAGATACATCAAACTGGTATTCCCATACCCACCAGGACATCTCATTTGTGTGGAACATTGGGGAACGTACAATGGTTTTTCTAGATGAAACACCCTTATTAGATTGGGTAAGGATTCATGGATCCATGGTGAGTGTTATTTTAGTTATATATGACAAGGATGGTGAGATATCAAATTAGTAGTCATGGCGCCAAGACTAGATTATATTCTATGTAGTGCTAGATCAGGGAAGAGCCATGGGTTATCTGTCTTTCGTGGGAAGGGACGAGGAATCTTTATGTTGCGGATCATGCTCAAATTTGATCAAATGTAGTACATTTAATAGTTTGATGTATCATCCAAATTTATACTTCTATAGCATCTATTTTTTTGATACTGGTACATATATTTCTCTTAACGATGTCTGTCTCCAATATATACTGATCATACCAGCTGAACTGATGTCTTTTATAATGGAGATGGTAACACCACTGGTTAAGAATAAGGAGAATGGTCCCAAGTGCTTGTCTTCTGTGCTCTCCATGTCAAGAATTAGGATGGAGATGGTCTTTCCGATCTTATATATAGACCATTTCGATGTAATCCTTGGCATGTATTTCCTAGTGTTCATTCAAGTGGATATCGACTTATATAGGTGACATGTGAGTTTTATGGAACCAGATGGGATTCCTCAGGTATTTATTGATGTATGAGATCCTCATTTAGGTTATACGAGACCTCCGCACATAGATTCTAGATGTCTTTTCTTTCCGTTAACATTTTTTGTGCTGGAGGATGATAGTGGTTCTCCAAAGGGTGGATTTCATCTGGTAGTGGATGAGTTACCCGAAGTATTTTCAGATGATATCTCAGTCTTTCCCTAGAGATAAATGTGTAGTTATCAACTAAATTGGGAATAGGAACAATTCTTATATCTCTTCCATTATATTACATGGCCCCAAAAAAATTGTGGGAATTAAAGGGAATGTTGGATGATTTTGAATACAAAGGGTTCATTCGGATTTGTGTCTTTCCATGGGATTCTCCTATTCAATTCAGGAAAAAGGATGATAGATATCTCTTATTATGCATTAAATACAAGATTTTGAATAAGGTAGCAATCAAAAATATATATCCATCCCCCTGGATCGATGAAATTTCCGACTAACTAAAGGGGGCATTATGTTCTCCAAAATCAGTTTTTTTCGGGTTAGTACCAATACAGGGTGAGAGAGGAGGACAACCCAAAAACATCTTTTTGATGCAGGTATGTCCTCTTCGAGTATTTAGCTAATAATTTTGGATTAAAAAAAATTCTCAAGAAATTTTAATGGTTCTCATTAATAGGGTTTGCCTTTGCTACCACAACACTTTTTTGTGGTACTTGTGTACGATATCTCTATTTCTTAAGGATATAAGGAATAACATGAGCATATTTTTTGGATAGTTCCAGGAACTCTTTAGGATCATCATTTTTATGGAATGATTTGAATTTTTCCCTTCTATATTAGGTATGTTATGTTTCAATGCCACATCACTTCTTTGAAAGTGGGTAAAGGGGATCCTAAAAATAATAATGTAGTCATCTCCTGGGAACAACTATAGAATGCGTTCGAGATAAGGATTTTTCTAGTTTTGGCAAGAAATTATAAGTGATTTATTTGGGATTTCGTAAGGCTTTATTCTTCTATGACCACACTCACCTAGAATTGGGTGATTTTTTAATGGAGTTGAGAGTTCCAAGAATTCATTGAGGTGTTAAAGAGATGGTTCACTATTGCACCGTTGTTGGACTTTCCATAGAATAGGAAAGGATACATTGTTTATTTTGATGACTTATGTATGAGACTCGACCATGTACACATGCAGGATAATCATGTAGTACATTATGGTTTTTCTGAACACCAAATGTATGAGAAGAACTACCTACAACACAACATGGAATTAGTTGTCGTGATTCATGCCCTGAAGAGAGGCAAAATTAACTTTTTAGGGGGAAATTTGCTGTATATTCTGATCATAGAAATATATCATATATCTTCTCTCAAAAAGATATTTATATGAGGATGTTCTTCAAGATAATGTTTCTTCATGGGGTTTCCATTGATATCATCAATACTATAGGAAAGGGTTATGTGTGGCTTATTCATTAAGGAGAAATGTGTTAGTGTAGGCTTTTAGGAAGTCTTGTGATGAGTGGAATCTAATGTGGCACATTTCCAAGATACACATGGAGACCATAAAGATAAATTGAGGTGTGTCTTAGAAAGGGTTTAGTTGACTCCTTCTGTTCTAGAGTTGATTTAGTGTTATCATCTTGACAAAGATCTATTTCCATGGTCTGTACAATTTCTTCATGGTGGGGATATTTTTATCTGATTTTTAATCTTCTATTTACTAGAACATGTGCTTTATGGAATGTGTAATGGTTCAATTGTGTTTGTGGAAGGAGGTGATTCAGGATATTTACTAGTCTTAGTGGTACATCCATCCTAGTTCTCCCCTAATGTAATATTATTTACAATGATAGTTTTGGACGATATGATTGACGTAGGATATATCTGATGTTGTATCGAGGGGTTATACATGTGATCATGTAAAAGAACATAAAAGGCCCTATAGTTTACATCATCCATTACACATTACTACCTAGAAGTTGGAAGAGGTCTCCCTATACCTCATTACCATGTTTCCTCATACATCCCATGGATGGAACACCATTTGGGTGGGGATTGACCATTTGAAAATATTAACCCACTTCATTTCAATAAGAGATACAACAAAAGTAGATCATCTATGTTGATTGAAAATTCTATATGAGGTCAACCATCATGGTGTGTCTTTAGAGATTATTTTTTATGGAGACCACCACCTTACCAATCGATTTTGGGAAGTACATCAGAGGTCATTTGAATCAAATATGAAAATTAGAACTACATACCAACCTCAAATGGGTGATTATATGGTGAAAAAAATAATATTTTAGAAGACTTGCTTCATGCATGTGTTTTACATTTTTATTTATATTGGGATAGAAATTTTATAAGGTCAAGTTCACTTATAAAAATTTTTACCAAAAATAAAATCAAATGGATCATTTTGAGGATCTTTATGTTCTACCATGACGGTCTCTTTTATGTTGGGAAATAGTAGGCAAGACCACACTTTTGGGACTGAATCATGTCAAAGAGACGTCTGATTATGTCATGTTGATCGGGAATCAGTTATCGACCGCTCAGATATTCCATGAATATTATGATGATTAGATATGATCAAACCTTGAGTTTTCTAAAAAAGTTCATTTTTTCAAATGGTGTCTCCTATCTTGGTTCACCATCATATAGAAATGTATCAAATACTATCACAGAAGAATATAAATCATTTTGAGTTCAATGAGAAGAATAAAAAGGTGGAATAGAAGTTCCCATTAACTTTTCAATTAATTTAAATTAATGATGTATTTAATGTCTCCTAATCAAATAATTATAACTTGGACATGTCCTATGTGTTAAATTGGGAATATTTGGATATAGAGCATAATTTATCTTCATTTGAAAGACCAGTGAAGATAATGGATTCCCAATAGAAGGTCCTTTGCGGAAAGTCTATTTTATTTTCCATATCATTTGGTAGCATGAGAATGATGGGAATGAGGCTTTAGAGAGGAATTCAGTGATTGAATAAAAGTATATGTTTTCATTATTCGATCATGATTCGAGTTGTCTTTCCAAGAGTGAAATTTTTTCATAGTAGGGAGAATTTTTACACCCTGACTTCTTTGATAATTTTATCTAATAATTTTATTTTTAATTGAAATATTTAGTTGAGGTGTAGAATGATCTCGATTTAATTTTTGGATTTTTGTGGATACATGAGTATTCTATTTCCGATAGCATTCTATGCCTGGGTAGGGCATTGTCCAACCCATGCTACTTTATCGAGTAAACATAAAATTTACCCAATGATTAAAAAATTACTATTAATTTCCTTATTAATTAAATGAATTGTAATTGAGAACAAAATTAATTAAAAAAATAATGTTCATTAAAAAATAGTTTTAATAATAATAATAACATTAATTTTAAAATATGTTACTATTATTATTATTATTAATTTTTTTATTAAGTATTTATATTTAACATTATCAATTATTATTATTATTATTTCTATTATTAAGTTGTTATTATTATTAAGAAATTATTAATATCAATGTTTTTAATATCATTATTCATAATTTATTATTAATATTATTATGAAATTAATAATTTCATATTTATAAGAATATTAATTATATGTATGATTATTAGTATTATTATTGTCTAATTTTTTTGGTTTTTAGTATTTTTTTTATATTTTTTATCTTTTTCATTTCTGGTTATTTTCTTTTTTCCCTTAATTTAGTCTCTTCCTCCCCCTCCAGATACTCATGCACTACCGTACATAATAATCCATCCTATATGCACTTCTTCCAGTATTCCTTGGCTATATACCCCTTACCTGGTGACCTCTTGGTTGGGTCACTCCCTTCTGGCGAATAGCATCCCACCACCCCAAACTCCTTCACAATTATTAATGTGCCTCCCTCACATGGCATCTCTCCTAGACGACACCCCTTGGTCGCACCACCCTCTGGAAGGACTTCAAACAACACCCCATCCTACTGGCGACCTCACTTCAGTGCACCATAGTCCCTTGAGTGACTCGTACCACCCTCGCACAACCTTTACGTCGCCTCCCCCTTCTTGTTCGGACCCTCCGAAAATCCCCTCCTCATGAGACCAACTTCTCATACCCCTTTCCGCATGTGTATTTTACGTCGGTAATCTATTCATCATCCTTTTGGGTTTTCTTTCTACATGGAATTTAATTATTATGATTTAATATTGATTTTTGTGTATTATTTATTGATTTTGGGTTCAATTTAGTTTGTTTTGTTGTGTAATGGATGTGATTGATGTTTGACACATAAATTTTGATGTTTAGACACCAGAGGTAGGTTCTTCCTTACATAACATTTTGTGTTGAATTATCATACATTATTAAATAATTTTTTCTGTTCTATAATTAAATAATTTGGTAAAATTATTTTTTAAAAGAATTTATTATATATTTAATATTTTGTACTGTGTTTATATGTAACAGGATGCATTTTGATGAATCCCATATTTTTCTATGTGATAGTCATTTTTGAATTGAAAAAATATTTTATTCAACAATACATATTGTTTCAATTGTGTTTTGATGTGGAGTTGGGGTGAATTTGGTCATAAAAGATGATTTTGAGTGGGTTTTGTGGGTAAAACGTTTTATTCTTCTTGATATTTTTTATAAACATTTTTTTATGGTTTATTAAATTACAAGGATGGAGTGAAACATGATAAAAACCAGGATTATAGTATGTTTTTGTGTGTGTTGATTCAAAATTGGGTCTGGGTATCAAGTTGTACTATTTTGTTTATATAGTATTTTTTTGGTCTATTTATTTTTCGAATATTATATGATGTGGACTGGGAACATGAATGAACACAAATATAATCCTGGGTAACTGGGTTGGTGGATGAGTACTCATGTTATATTGATTTTAGGTGTCATGAACCAGGTATCACTTAGTGGGACGGATGACAAGAACACTATCTAAATATATCGATGATGATTAGAGACCGCTAGGGTTATGGGTATGTCCCATACTAGTGGTCCTGCCATGAGGACATAGTTAGTCTTGCTTCCAATGCCACTACTCCCTAAGACATGATGTTGTAGGGTGACACTAATTACAGTTATTTATATGTCCTATTCAATGTTTAGTGTTGTTTAGCTATTCAGTGCTCACTGTCAGCATACATTGAGGTATTTGGGTTCCTTTAAATGTAAATGTGTGTTTTTAATTAAAGTTATATTTCATGGTTTTTTATTTAAACTGATTTATTTAAAATTTTACTCTAATTATTCATTTATTTTTTTAGCCTACATCTGTATTCTTAATTTAATCTTTATGCATGTAATCTTTTTCCTGGCTAGCATCCTACTGGAAATTAGAACACACCCGACTGACACCTTTGGTTGTATATATATTTTGGAATGTTTGATAATGGTAAGGGTAAATCATATGTAGATGGTGGTTCTATTTTCTAGATATCTTTCATGGTTTTTCATTATATAGATGGATTAAGGGTTTTCTCCTCCTACTAGGAGGTGTTTTTTGTTTTTTTTCACCATACCTTGTGGTATATTTTGGGTTTTGGATTAAACTATGTAACTCAAATATTGTTTTTAGATAAAGGATTGATTGTTTGTGGCTTACAAATTTGGTTTAGTTTTTTTATTTGTTGATTGTTTTATGTGTTAATGTTCTGTTAAATCATTCTCATTTGATAATTTTTATACTCGAGCACATTCTCAAGCCTTTCGGGATTGAGAATCTCAAATGGTTCTTACCACTAACCTGATCGGGTGCGTGTTCCTGGATGACCTGGCTTTGTTTGTGTCATGTAATGGGATAATATTCCATGTAATTATATTATTTTGTTATTATTTGGGAACCATACATGTGATGATATCTTCAATAAACCATGAATCATGCCTATTTCATCCTCGAGATCACCCCTGGATATTTTGGAAATGACTCCCCCTTCGATATCATTCATTCATTAACTGATCATTAGCGTTGCTTTAGTGATCCTCTACAGATGTGAATTTTTTCATGATAATTGTTCATTTGGTCATGTCTAATGATGGATACTATGTTGGATGTGTTTATTGTTTTGATTCATGATTGTATAGTGTTTTTATTGGTCCCTTACAGTATAATGGTATTCCATTTCCTTATAAGGGTGATCTCTTAGTTTCCAATCATCATTGTTTAGGACATATCAATTTATATCGTATTAAGTATGTCATTTCGATACAGTGGAATTATTTTATGAATTTGTTATCATCATAGAAAAATTAACATATTTTTTATCGTTAAAATTAATTAAGTTTTAATTCAAGATATTTCATGATAAGGTAAATGTTTTTAATGGTGGGGTTTTAAAAATTAATTTTATTTGATTATGAAATGTGATTTTAACATTACGATGATGATTTATGGGGAATTAAAAAATTATTTATAAATTGTATACAATAATTTTAAATATATGAGGAAATATTTTAATGTTGGGAACATTGATTATGTTAGGAAACAGACCTAGTAAACCTCAATGTATGTTAATCTAATAATTGTTTTATAACAACATACTATGGAATGACTCGATATTTGATAGATCAATCATTTGGGTTGTTTTGTATCTTATATGTCTAGTATGTATAATCTCCTCAAATTGATCCCAAATGCTAGTGTGCTTTATCAATTATAGATTTTTATCAAATGGAGGTTTTAATGATGAATTTTTTTACATTTTTTTATATATGGTTTTATCAAATGCATTCACATGATGGTATTTTAGATATATTTGTTTACTATATAATCATTTGATTCCTAAATATTCAAATCTATTTTATATGTTCTAATTTTTATATTTATATAATTTTAAATATGAATATATTTTATGAATAACCACATGGGAATATGATTTTCAAATGGAATTGTTTTTTTTAAATACATATAGAATTTTTTTAATGGTAGAATTGTTGCATTATTTTTATTATATATTTTATGGACCATGTGTTGGTATCCTTTGATGATTTCTTCTCACATCCTGTTATTTAAATTAGGTTGTTTTAGATATTTTATTTCCGGGTACATGTTAAGGGAATATACTCTTATTAAATTTTGTAATATCCTTTTATCATTTTGTTTATATAATGGTGGTTTGGAGGTAACAGTTTGTCACATGGGGACTTGTAGGTCTTTTTTGAATTAGGGTTTTTGGTTCATCCTATATTTCTTTCTTTATATAGATTTGGTTTGAAATTTTATGTACCTCTTGTACCCTTGTTTTATTTATTTTTCTATTATTTTCAAGTCTTTATCCATTATCCTTGTTTCACATCAATATACAATGGATGAATCCGGTATATGGTTTAGATTACCCTATTTAGTATATTAAATTTTAGAATCATATGGGAAGGTCACAATGAGTTATGTTAACACTAATTGATTTTGATTATGTTATTGTGGTAGATAATATATTCAGTCAACAATATTTGAATAGTTAGATTATAAATGGAGAAGGGCTAAGAAAATTCCTTGATTGAAAATGAGTTACTATATGTAGTCAGGGAATTTTAAATAGTTTTTTTCCATTATGTATGAGGTTATTTGAATAAACTATATGTGATATTAATTTAAATTTTCTCATTAATATTTATATTATGTATTTCATTGTGAGAAATAATAATTGATTAAAATTATTATTGTCTTTTTTAATTGGTAATAATTATGAAAGTGGCCAATTTATTTATGAATCTCCTCATGATATAATATCTTATTATCCTATTTTTATTATACAATGTTTTCTAGAAGAGATCTACCTATTTTGAAAGAGGATGTTGAGAAACATGATACACATGAGAATCCTAAAATATATCGATTATTGGTATATGTAAAAATATAAACCAATAATAATCATGGTTAGGTGGGTTTTACGAAGTAATGTCTTATAATGGATCATAGATCTTAATTTAGATAGTGAAATCAACCCATCTTCCATGGTGAAAATGGACCACAGGAAACTGAGGTGCGTCTTGGGAATATGGTGTAGATCCTAATCATCCTAAAGAATAATAAAGTCTTGCATGATTTTTCCTTGTACAAACTTGATTGGAAATGAATAAGATAGTGTAAATCAATTATGTAATCTATGTTGCATGGGGATAATACCCGTGATTTCTTAAATAAAACAATTAATCAATTTATTTTACAATAATATTTTTCATAAAGTAATTATCATTCTTTTATAAACATCATAGTAGGGAGCGTACTGTTCTAGAGTATCAAACCAATTTTATAGATCTTGAAAATCTGTAATGGATCTTGTTACTAATTAGTACCTAAAGAATATGGGGTTTAATTTTGTTCTATATGAAAGTATTTGGACCATTTTTATTGTGATGTTACTTTCTCCCATTTTGGATTGGGTTGGAAACCCAGATTTGGAAGATGGATAAATTTCTATGAAGACGATATTGGGAGGTGCTATAGTGGATGTAGTTTTTATCTAAGATGTATTTTATTGAATCAAATGAAAGTGAATATATATCCATTTTTATTCAATAATTGTTTTAGGACCCAGTTAAAGATAATAGAAGAAAATTTCTTATTAGTTTGTGTCAAATGGCCTTTCAAATCAAAATATTATGGAGGATCCTAAGAGTTGATAACACTGTGGATGATTTTGGTATTTAAAATTATTTTTTGACTAGAAATTCCAAGTATGTGAGTCAAGATTCACATTCACCAAGGTATACCTTATTTTTAATGATTCATCTATGTCTTTGGGTTCATATTGTAAGGCTAAGTGGGATTCCTATGAAGATATTAATTCAATGATAGGAGTTGATACTAGATGTATTTATATAGATGAGTATTCAACAAATGAATCTAATGTATGGATGGATACAATTATGGGTATGCTATTTATTTCATCTTCTATATAACAATCATTGTTTTCTACATGTTTGAATCATTATATTTTATATTCACTATATATTTACAAGTTGGTATTTCATCAGGAAAATATATTATTATTGTTTTATATTTCCACACCATTGGGAATTTGGTCTCAACAATATCATAAGCACAACATGTATCAATTGACAATAAATTACATCAAAGTGGTATGTGACTTCTTTGTTTTTTCTCTATTGGATTATTCAAATTTATTATTACTATTTATTTGATGATAAATGTTCTTTCCAAGATAGACTGTTATTTCCATCGATATCATTTATTATCTTTTGATAGAGTTACTCAAGCCTTTCAGGGTGATAAGGACTCTAGATCATGAAGGGTAGTGTCAATTGTTCATTATTTTAGGTAAATATCATTTTATTTGTTAGATATGATTCTGGATCTGGTTGAAAATTTTATCAGAATCAATATTCTTGCCCAGGTGTGTGCAAACCATGAGGTCTTCCTAGATGATTTTTCAAATTTATCGCCATATAGAGAGTTTGAGTTTACTATTTACCATCTTCATGGTATCTTGTTGATTTATATGCCATCTTATCGAATTTAATGTGGTTAGTTAGTGGATTCTATGGTCTTATGTGCAGAAAAAATTGGTAACATATTCATTCCTCTTAGAGTTTAGATTTGTTTTTCACATGTCTTTTTTTCCAAGAAGTAATCCATGAGTCTGAGACACTTTTTGGCTATGATATGTTGAATCATGTGACCAAAAAATATCATTTTTATAGGATTGCATATTTTTTTGACCATATTAGAGGGGAATCTTGGTTATAATATATTAATATTTGTCCATGTTACAAACAGTTGAGGGTCTGAGAAGAGAACATTAATATGAATGTATTTAGGATCCAGTATTGGAATTTTGTGTTTCTATTCATTCCATTTGGATTAACATACACTCGAACATTGTTTATGGATTTTAATAGCCAGATCATCCATCGGTTCTTCGAATCTTTTAGTGTTATGATCATCAATTTTATTTTTTTTACTTTGTTTCATATGAACAGAATAGTCACCATTTCAATATGATTCATCAAAAAAATGAAAGGATGGTGTCTATATATTAGGAATTACAAATGTGTGTTTCGTATCTAGTAAAAAAATATATGGAACATGTGATATCTAAGAGGGGATTCTAAAAGGATCCTGAAATGATATATCCTATTATGTCATGGGATTCGCCCAAAAATTTGTTTGATATATGAAAACTCATAGGTTTAGCTAGTTTATTTAAAAGATTAATTCATGATTTCTCTAAGATAAAATTTTTTAAGACTGTTTAATCCCATAACGGTGTAATTGTTTTCGTGGAATATTACATTTCATATATATATATATATATATTCGGCTGATGAATGTGAGTTTGACTTGAGAACATGATTTTATTTATCTTGAACCAAGTGCTTGTTATAATTTATTCAATGATCATTCTGGAACAGAATGAGATGCATATACATGTGAGGGAAGGATGTGGTCTCCGATGGATCAAACTAATTACTCCCTCATGGGATTAAAAATCTTAAAATTTTTATTGAAATGGAATTGGTTTGCAATAAACTCAAAATGTGGTAAAACTAATTATTTAATAAGAAGTTTACATTAAATTATGATCATAAAAGCCTAAAATATATTTTTTACACTGATTTATTAGAACTTGTGATAGATACATAGGGTGTAGAACCATTAGAATTATAATTTTGACATTGTGTACACCCCTAGGAAGAGAAAAGTATTTATTGATGCAGTCTGAAAAAAAAAATTACAATATGTGAAGGAATCATTAGATATATTTTATTTGACAAGTATGTTTGAGGATATGAGACTGGGAGAAGAGTAATTTGGTATATATGTGTTCATGGATATGATGAATGATGATTTTTAACATCATAATAGAGTTTAACTCGAGCATGTAATCAAACATGTGTTCTAATGCATGGTTATAATCCTTTATAGTGGGGTGACCTTGGATGGGTGGTCGAAATGTTCATGTTGAGATTTATTAATTTTTTGTATATTTTGAGTTACATTTTACCAAGGGATGTAGTTCATATACAAAATCCACCGATAATTTTGGTATGTTCGCATTGGGGATAAAAAGAGAAATATGGTATTGAGACATCAATATTTGTGGTTTGGAATAAGATAGTCATTTGAGGATTTCTTTTCATAATTTCACACTTATTAATTAATAATTTTCGATCAATAGAGTCTTGTGAGATTTTTTATTCCTTACAAATTCTGTTGTTGATGTATGATAATATTTCCTAGGATTTTATCATTGGTTTCCAATGTCACATAGTAGGAAGGATCCGATTAGGGTGGTCATCGGTAAACACATTAAATAATTTTATTTAATCTCTAATAAAGATGGAATGGAGGTGGAAAAAACATGGACGTCTAAGATTGAGGTATTCTGATAGTTTATGGTATTCGTTATGTTTTTATTGAAGATAGGGACATGAGGATCACAAGTTTGTTTTGGAATTTTTTTAGGTGGTGATGGGATCCCAAAGTATATTGATCATGGATTATTATCTATAGACATATGGATGGATGGATAATGAAATCGATGATCTTGAGGATATTCTATTGGATTCTATTCATGATTTGGAAGGATCATGAAAAATGAATTTTCATTTAGTCTATTTTATATTTAACATTAATTATCACGACTAGATTTAGATTCATACATTAACAGGTTCCAATGGGAGGTCATATTGATATGTCATATTCTGTTAAGAGTTTGGAGAGTTGTCCTTCGTTCGGAAAAGACATGTTCAATAGAATGAAATGGAGTTGTTGTTAATCCAGAAGAGATTGATCAAGGAAAATTTCCACTAGAAATATTATGTGGACCACATTCATCATCCATTATAGTTCGTAGTTAGTGATCATTATTTTCTCATTTTTTCACAATTATTGGGTAATTATCAATTGGTTTGGTCGTGTATGTTGGTACTGAGGATAAGGGGAAAATTTTTGATCTATGGAAAACTCATAATGGTGGCCTATTTGTAACACCCCGAGCTTCCACGATACGCTTCTCATTCAATAATGCAATAGCTTGCATTGTACGCAACTTCGAGTTCTAAAACACCGCGACTAATCAAAGTAGCCGTTATGAAAAGTAATAACCACTTTTTAAAATTATAGAAATTTTATATTTCAAAATGGACTTCATTTTTGAATTCGTAATATCGAAATTAGCCTATGTTGAATTTTTGGTATTTTTCTGAGAACTTCTAATTTTTTATGAATAGTGAAAAATACTTAAAAAAAACTTTTTTAATCAAAATAATTTATAGTGATAAATTATACTACATAGTGGTTTTAAAGTATAATTAGAATATATTTTTAACATTTTATCCAATGGTGGTCATTAGAATTAATTTAACATTGAAATTGGACATAAACAATTGCCAATCTTTTGATATAAATTGTTTCTTAAAACACGCTATTTGTTGTGACAGCGGAAATTAATTATAAAATTAATTAATGCGACTTATATGTTTGGAATTTTGTAAAATAGAAATCATTTTTGAATTCGGAATATCAATTATAGCTTAGGGTGAAATTTTGGCATTGTTCGGAAAAACTTCAATTTTTGATGAATAGTGAAACCACCAAGTGGTAGTTAAATAATTGATTTTTCGTTTAAATGAAATATTACCACTTCTGTTATTTGATTTTAAAAAGTCTGAAATACATGGTTGTCATTAAGAAGTAAAATGTGGTTCAATGAGATTAAAATAATTTTTTGGTGAATAGTAACTTTTAAGTTCTTAATCGCAATTAGAGGTAATTAGTGTAGTTAAAGGTAAAAACAATGTTTTAATAATATGATATGAGCTTGACACTTGTCCTACTCCTATTGTATGAGTCATGGCCGACCAAGACAACCCATGGGTTAACTTGGGGACCCCATGGAGCCACTTTGGTTGGAAAATGACATTAATATATATTTATTTAATGTTAAAATTAAATTGACACAAACATAAGTTAATTTACTAAAATAGTTTTTAAGTGGGGTTACACAAGTCCAAATTTTGACTATAAATATTCATTAGAAAGATAAAACGATTTCCTACATCATTGTATTTTTTTTATAATTTTTAGACATTAAATATAATAAATTATTTATGACATCATTATGATGCAGTGATGACCTCATTATTTAACGATTTTAATAAAATGAAAAGATAATGTAAAATCCAAGGCATACACTTGTCCAAAGACTATTGGATGGGTAGATTTCGAACCCTTATAACCTTATACACGAATTATATAAGTGTGGGACCTTTATAATCCGAAAAGCATTGTGTAATAATGTAACATTTCAATCTTTCCAAAAGAGCCCCTCCTCTCCACTTATAAAAGGCCCCCACCTCTCCCACCTTATTCACACCTTAAAGCCATTTGTCTCGGCCAACCTCTACCCAAATACTCTCCCAACTTCCCCCTATTACTCCTAGAAGCCTCAATTTGGTCAGAACTCTTCCCAAGGAATCCTTTGGCTCAAATCAAAAAGAGTTACCCGATTTTTGAGGTAATGTCTTCTCTAATGTTGTTTTGTTTTATTTTTCTTCTCCAACCCCCTAAACTCTTTTTATTCATTTATTTTGTAACAACACCAGTATCCTCAATATACTAGGATGTTCTTATAAGAATTATTAGAGCTACACTTACACACACCTACATCTAATGGTTAAAGAACATATGGTTTCTGTGGATGGCGAATTTCTGCCTCACGAAACGATGATTGTTCAACACTCATATAACACCTTCAAAGGTGGCCATTAAGATGTCACTATTTTTATATATGATATATAATATGTTTATGTTTTACTTATTCTTCTGTATTTCTCATTTATGGCATACTTTATGATTTCCATTATGGGTAAAACACGATAATTTCATTTTAGGAAGTGCGGACTTCCGCCCCCTCAAAGTAATTTGAATCGTTAATGCCATATGTGGGATGTATAAAGGATGGAGTAAATGGTATTATACACTATATTATACTGGAATTATATTATACATTTATTTCATTATGATTTCGTTCCATTAAATATGAAATTTAAATGAAAGTAGTGTTCATGCGTACGTACGGCTTACCATCTCCATGAACGGTGCATTTCATTTCTTACCTATAAATGTTACGTAATATTATAAATGAATGTATATACTGGATATATAAGATATATATGACATCTAAATCATGAGTATAATTCTGGATATAATGTATATTCTACCACATAAACAACTTGTAATTATGAGAAGTTTATTGTTGACTCAAGTACCGAAGATCGACAAAACGACTATTATTAACTTAAATAATTACATAATGTTCATATCATTGTAAAAAGTGATATAATAAGGATAATGAAATTGAAAATGGTTCTTAATAAGGTATATATTAACTCTTGTTTATTATTCAGGAGGTTAAAGAACGGTTGAGTCAAGTCAGACACGAGTTAAGGGAATTGCTTAACCCAATTTTCACTCTTTGGGTTAATCTCCTACTTTCAAATTATGTCATGATATTATTATGTCCTATATTGTATTTTTACATTATTTATGTGTAATTATAGTGAATACACATTATAGATGTACTTTATTTAAAAAAAGGATCTTTTTAAGGACTTCGTCTCAATCCCCTTTCATTGAGGCATGTTTGGTTTTATACAAAACTTTCTTTTATACGGTGTATAAACCCCTTTGACTTTTACGTTTATTCAAAAGGAATCTTTTTTATATGAAGCGTTTTACTAAACGAAAAAAAGGGAATGTTTTTCTTTCCGTAATTATGCAGCGACAACGACTTCTCCGCCGCCGTGACCATTATTTGAGTTTCGGATTCCTCTACAAGCCATCATTTTTTTAAATGAAAAATAAATACAAAGTTTTAACTTTATTTTATTTTATTTAAAATGGTTTTGAAAGCGTTTTTATTATATCAATGTGTTGTATTTATATCTTGTGATTGAAATGTGGAAATGTTATGTTTCTTTTATGCATGTTTTATGTGATACGATTATGTTATGGTTTATGATATGTTTAAACCTATTCATATGAGGAATACATTGGACTTAATAAGTGATGGGTGGAGCCCGCTATAGCTCCTCGATGCATCGGCAGGTCTCATGAGACAAACTAGTGTCTTGGCACGAGGCCTTGACAAAATATTATTTGTGGTCTTGGCACGAGGCCTTGACTACGTGGTTATGATAGTCTGGCATTATGCATTCCATCATTATGAAAGTGGTTAATGATATTTCATGTGATTATTCGACCAGTAGAATATCTATCTGAAGAAGTAAATGGCATTATCTCATTTTACTTTTGCCATATTATGTTGATGTTCATGTTTAAAAGGCTTTTGTTTTAAGTTATGCATTTCCTTAAATGTTTATGTTTATTTATGAAGGCTTCCGCAATATTGTTATCCTTACTGAGCATCTGAGCTCACCCCTTTCAATGTTTTAATATTTTCCAGGATGTGAAGAAGTATTTTATGAATGACCTGCAGGGATAGTCAGAAGGGGATATGAGTGTGGACTATGAAGACTTTATTATTAGTTTTTCACTTTATGATGTAATGTAACATTTATGAATGTATCTAGTGTTTCCAAGGCTACTAAACTAATCGGTCTTTCGAGACTTGATCTTTTGTGATCATGCCAATGTTACGAAGTAATGCACTGACTCTGGGTAGCTGGGGTCGGGGCGTTACAGTTGGTATCAGAGGCAGTTTAGTAATAACCTTGGAAGCTAGATTTAGAAAAACTCTGATTAGAGCACGTAGACCTAATATGAACTTTGAGGATTAGTATAGAAGAACTTCCTAGAATGTTGTTATTGTAGAGATTTTGTGAGTTTTCCGAGCAATACATCCATGTCTGGATACGAGCAAGTAGAGGCGGCTCTGGCACAGATGTACCTAGGGGTAAAACCCGAAAACACCGCTTTGAGCTAGACTCGAACGGGAACTGGTGCACGACAACAGGCCTTACTGCACTCTTGGTTACGACACTCCCGGGGGATATGCTTAGGATAATTCTCATTTTCTTTACAAACCACTATGAAGGGTTATGAGTGTATACTTTCTCAAAGGAAACATTTATTTTTATGATTATATCCATAAATAGTTCAATTTATGTTAAGTACTTTATAAGTATGGAATTATGTATTTTGATTCATAAACTAATCTAGTTTATGCCATTGTATATAAATGGCGCCTAGTGGAAGGAATGGAAACCGTATCAATGCACGCACTCCGTGTAGGGATTTCCCTCCTACTCAAGATAATTATTGTGGATCTGGAGATACAACTGGTGCTGATCAACTTATTACCATACTGGGACAACTCACTCAGGTTATGAATAATAACCTTACTCGTATGGAGCACCCTGATCCGCAACGTGGAGGATCAATGTTAGATCGATTCATGAGGCAACAACCACCAACGTTTAATGGGAGTACAAATCCATTAGTAGCCGAGCAACGGATAAATTCCCTAGAGATAATATTTCAGTCTTTGGGGAGCAGTGAAAGGGAAAAAGTTACCATGGAAGTTTACCGCCTCACTGGAGATGCTGATCAATGGTGGTCATTGATTCAAAACATGAAGGAAGATGATGAAGTATCAAATATGGAATGGAGGGAGTTAAAAGAGCTGTTCTTAGAAAAATACTTTCCTCGAGACCATAGAGCAGATATGGAAAGACAATTTTTGAGTCTGAGACAAAAGGAGGATGAGAATGTCACAAATTATGAGGCCAACTTTACAAGTTTAGCGAGGTATGCTGCGGATTATATACGTAACCCAAGAGGTAATATTGATCGTTTCTTTGATGGGTTAAAACCATTTCTCCGTCGAGCTTTAGCATCACAATCCTTCTCATCATACGAAGATATTTTCTCATGTGCTATCAAGACAGAAAAGGAATTCTCTAAGTCTTATGACAACAAAGTAAAGAAAGAGAAGAAGAGAACGGTGGAACAAGAGACAGATAAAGTGAAAAAGGGAAAGAAGGATTTTCCATTATGTGATAATTGTGGGAAGAATCACCCTGGTACATGCCTAAAAGGAATCGGAGTTTGTTATAAATGTGGAGAAAAGGGTCACCAGGCTCGTGATTGCAAGGGAAAGAAAGAGTCTATCAATGTTGAATGCTACAATTATAGGGAAATGGGGAATTATGCAAATGAATGTCCTAAGCATCAAGGAAACTTACCTGAGAAAAGGCCAAGGGGTCAAGGCCAATCTTATGCTGTGACTACAGTTGAAGCGGAATAATTAATGTATTGGTGCTTTTGGACTCAAGGATTATATTCTGATTATAAGAATAATGTGATATATATAAAGATTGTACTGCAGTACTTTTTGATTTCAGTATGGTTTTAATATGATGAAGGTAATTATATTTTTAGTATATGACAATAAGAGAAACTTTACTTAGTTTGGGGAATCTGATAAATTGATTTTGGAATTAAGAGACCTTTTAGAGAAAGTCTGGACATAGGTATTTTGGATAACTATAAAGGTTGGAATGGATTAAGTTGATCTTTGGATGGTATTATTTAAGGTTAAAAAATTTATGAAGATTATTTTTGGAATATTATGATACTATAGTTTTAGGAAAAGGACAACCTGCAGGGTGGGGAATAACCCGTCGCGTCAGACAAAGCTGCAGGAATCGAACCCACAACCATAGTGCGACAAGCCTTTATTTCCTACCACTAGCCTAAAGGAAGTCCCTGGTTATTACAAAATAGTTTTACTAATCTAAATGGTATGTGTTAACATTTGGAACCTTATACAATTAGGATAAATAGAATATTTTTGAGTTCCGTTACCATTTGGAGTAAAAGTTGGGTTTGTGGTAAAAATTTATTAACGAATGAAAGTATACATAAAAAGTATTTATATTCCCTTACGTTCTTAGTAAATCTCTTAAATAAATTCCTCAACATTATAAAAGGTAACTTAAAACAAAAATGTTGTCGGTTAACTTTTCCAACTGGGGATTCAATGACCGTTTAACCAATCACAAGTTTGTGATTTTCTTGTGGTTAAACTTTCTCCTAATCCTGTTTTCTATAACTCTCCATCAGACCTTGATGGTTTGTTTCTCCTCCATATCCATATTTTAATAGAATCCTAGAATGGCCTATATCGGGTGACCTTTGTACTTATCTTTCTTTATTTTAATGTTATATATTTATTAACCTTATTTCGGATATGGGTTTTCCTCAAAGGTATTTTCTCTTTTCAACCTTTTATTTTCAAAGAAAATTTTCAAATTGCGAGGACGCAATTTATTGAAGGAGGGGAGAATGTAACACCCCGAGCTTCCACGATACACTTCTCATTCAATAATGCAATAGCTTGCATTGTACGCAACTTCGAGTTCTAAAACACCGCGACTAATCAAAGTAGCCGTTATGAAAAGTAATAACCACTTTTTAAAATTATAGAAATTTTATATTTCAAAATGGACTTCATTTTTGAATTCGTAATATCGAAATTAGCCTATGTTGAATTTTTGGTATTTTTCTGAGAACTTCTAATTTTTTATGAATAGTGAAAAATACTTAAAACACATTTTTTAATCAAAATAATTTATAGTGACAAATAATACTACATAGTGGTTTTAAAGTATAATTAGAATATATTTTTACCATTTTATCCAATGGTGGTCATTATAATTAATTTAACATTGAAATTGGACATAAACAATTGCCAATCTTTTGATATAAATTGTTTCTTAAAACACGCTATTTGTTGTGACAGCAGGAATTAATTATAAAATTAATTAATGCGACTTATATGTTTGGAATTTTGTAAAATAGACATCATTTTTGAATTCGTAATATCAATTATAGCTTAGGGTGAAATTTTGGCATTGTTCGGAAAAACTTCAATTTTTGATGAATAGTGAAACCACCAAGTGGTAGTTAAATAATTGATTTTTCGTTTAAATGAAATATTACCACTTCTGTGATTTTATTTTCAAAAATCTGACATACATGGTTGTCATTAAGAAGTAAAATTTGGTTCAATGAGATTAAAATAATTTTTTGATGAATAGTAACTTTTAAGTTCTTAATCGCGATTAGAGGTAATTAGTGTAGTTTAAGGTAAAAACAATGTTTTAATAATATGATATGAGCTTGACACTTGTCCTACTCCTATTGGATGAGTCATGGACGACCAAGAAAACCCATGGGTCAACTTGGGGACCCCATGGAGCCACTTTGGTTGGAAAATGACATTAATATATATTTATTTAATGTTAAAATTAAATTGACACAAACATGAGTTAATTTACTAAAACAGTTTTTATGTGGGGTTACACAAGTCCAAATTTTGACTATAAATATTCATTAGAAAGCTAAAAAGATTTCTTACATCATAGTATTTTTTTTATAATTTTTAGACATTAAATATATTAAATTATGTATGACATCATTATGATGCAGCGATGACCTCATTATTTAACGATTTTAATAAAATGAAAAGATAATGTAAAATCCAAGGCTTAAACTTGTCCGAAGACTATTGGATGGGTTGATTTCGAACCCTTATAACCTTAGCCACGAATTATATAAGTGTGGGACCTTTAGAATCCGAAAAGAATTGTGTAATAATGTAACATTTCAATCTTTCCAAAAGAGCCCCTCCTCTCCACTTATAAAAGGCCCCCACCTCTCCCACCTTATTCACACCTTCAAGCCATTTGTCTCGGCCAAACTCTGCCCAAATACTCTCCCAACTTCCCCCTATTACTCCTAGAAGCCTCAATTTGGGCATAACTCTTCCCAAGGAAGCCTTTGGCTCAAATCAAAAAGAGTTACCCGATTTTTGAGGTAATGTCTTCTCTAATGTTGTTTTGTTTTATTTTTCTTCTCCAACCCCCTAAACTCTTTTTATTCATTTATTTTGTAACAACACCAGTATCCTCAATACACTAGGATGTTGTTATAAGAATTATTCGAGCTACACTTACACACACCTACATCTAATGGTTAAAGAACATACGGTTTCTGTGGATGGCGAATTTCTGCCTCACGAAACGATGATTGTTCAACACTCATATAACACCTTCAAAGGTGGCCATTAAGATGTCACTATTTTTATATATGATATATAATATGTTTATGTTTTACTTATGCTTCTGTATTTCTCATTTATGGCATACTTTATTATTTCCATTATGGGTAAAACACGATAATTTCATTTTAGGAAGTGCGGACTACCGCCCCCTCAAAGTGATTTGAATCATTAATGCCATATGTGGGATGTATAAAGGATGGAGTAAATGGTATTATACACTATATTATACTGGAAGTATATTATAAATTTATTTCATTATGATTTCGTTCCATTAAATATGAAATTTAAATGAAAGTAGTGTTCATGCGTACGTACGGCTTACCGTCTCCATGAACGGTGCATTTCATTTCTTACCTCTAAATGTTATGTAATATTATAAATGAATGTATATACTGGATATATAAGATATATATGACATCTAAATCATGAATATAATTCTGGAGATAATGTATATTCTACCACATAAACAACTTGTAATTATAAGAAGTTTATTGTTGACTCAAGTACCAAAGATCGACAAAACGACTGTTATTAACTTAAATAATTACATAATGTTCATATCATTGTAAAAAGTGATATAATAAGGATAATGAAATTGAAAATGGTTCTTAATAAGGTATATATTAACTCTAGTTTATTATTCAGGAGGTTAAAGAACGGTTGAGTCAAGTAAGACACGAGTTAAGGTAATTGCTTAACCCAATTTTCACTCTTTGGGTTAATCTCCTACTTTCAAATTATGTCATGATATTATTATGTCCTATATTGTATTTTTACATTATTTATGTGTAATTATAGTGAATACACATTATTGATGTACTTTATTTAAAAAAAGGATCTTTTTAAGGACTTCGTCTCAATCCCCTTTCATTGAGTAATATTTGGTTTTATACAAAACTTTCTTTTATACGGTGTATAAACCCCTTTGACTTTTAGGTTTATTCAAAAGGAATCTTTTTTATACGAAGCATTTTACTAAACGACAAAAAGGGAATGTTTTTCTTTCCATACTTATGCAGCGACAACGACTTCTCCGCCGCCGTTACCATTATTTGAGTTTCGGCTTCCTCTACAAGCCATCATTTTTTTTAAATGAAAAATAAATACAAAGTTTTAACATTATTTTATTTTATTGAAAATGGTTTTGAAAGCGTTTTTATTATATCAATGTGTTGTATTTATATCTTGTGATTGAAATGTGGAAATGTTATGTTTCCTTTATGCATGTTTTATGTGATACGATTATGTTATGGTTTATGATATGTTTAAACCTATTCATATGAGGAATGCATTGGACTTAATAAGTGATGGGTGGAGCCCGCTATAGCTCCTCGATGCATCGGCAGGTCTCATGAGACAAACTAGTGTCTTGGCACGAGGCCTTGACAAAATCTTATTTGTGGTCTTGGCACGAGGCCTTGACTACGTGGTTATGATAGTCTGGCATTATGCATTCCATCATTATGAAAGTGGTTAATGATATTTCATGTGATTATTCGACCAGTAGAATATCTATGTGAAGAAGTAAATGGCATTATCTCATTTTACTTTTTCCATATTATGTTGATGTTCAAGTTTAAAAGGCTTTTGTTTTAAGTTATACATTGCCTTAAATGTTTATCTTTATTTATGAAGGCTTCCGAAATATTGTTATCCTTACTGAGCATCTGAGCTCACCCCTTTCAATGTTTTAATATTTTCCAGGATGTGAAGAAGTATTTTATGAATGACCTGCAGGGATAGTCGGAATGGGATATGAGTGTGGACTATGAAGACTTTGTTATTAGTTTTTCACTTTATGATGTAATGTAACATTTATGAATGTATCTAGTGTTTCCAAGGCTACTAAACTAATCGGTCTTTCGAGACTTGATCTTTTGTGATCATGCCAATGTTACGAAGTAATGCACCGACTCTGGGTAGCTGGGGTCGGGGCGTTACACTATTGGTTGGGATCTAAATCTATTATTTGTTATATACACGAGGGGTTTCATGTTTCCTAGAAGAGGATGTCTATACCATATCAATACCAAGTGAATTATTGTGACGATGTTCATATTTAAAATGACACCACGACAATAGACAATACATCTATAATTGTGGATCACCTAGAGAAGGTATTTCATAGGAAAATGATTACAATTCTTCTAGTATTATGATAGTATAAATAGCATGTATAGAAGACATGAGGGAGGGAATTATTTTTGAGGCATTTATGGCCTTCAATTTTTTTGATTCCAAGAATCTGAAAACAATCTCAAGGAATATATTTTTTAGGCCACATAGATTTAAAAATATATATTTTTCTTTTCAGGTACTCCACTGATATTGTTTTTTTTATTATCCTTGTTTGGGAGGGTTTACGGACATCAAAATGATAGATAATATTTTTTATAGAAAATTAAATAATATTAATTGATATATGTATTTTTTAATTAATCGTATCACTATAATAATATTAAAAGGCCTAACAAGGTTCTCCCAATGTCTATGGAATACAATGGTGGGTTTTTAGTTTTCATGTAGAACCTATATTTTTTGATCTGTATGGAATTTGTTTGATGTGTGAAGGTATTATAAACCATTTAATTATTATTAGGTAGCTTCCATGAATCTGTATTAGGGAATTATGTTTAAAAGTATTGTATTTATTATTCACATGATAAAATTTCTAAAATCATGTTTTCATAAAATGTAGATGAATTTTCTAGAATTTTTGGACTTTAGTGAATTTTTTTTGTTTAATGGGATTAAATTTAATGTTTTTATCATGATTTTATAATTTCTGTGATTTTATGAGTGATTTTATTTTAAATCAATTTTTCAACTTCCATATATTGACCTACTCCTCATAATATGTGAGTTTGGAGAAATCCCCTCATTATAATTTTTTGTTCCATGATTGATCATCAGGGATGTTGGTGTGTTCCTTTTTTGGTTAATGTTAATTCTGTTCTTTATTTATTTGGTATTGGAAATATCATTGATTTTTTACGGTTTAGATTTATGATTGGAATGTCGTTAATATTGTTTATCACCATTGACAAAGGCATGTCGGTTTATACCCGTTTTTGGTAAATGTTTCTATATAATGAGATAGTTTGATAAATTTTGTATAATTTTTTATATATTTCTTTGGGTTGTTGTTTTAAATGTTGGGATTTGTTATTTCAGGTTATTTAGTATAAAATTAATTTTTATTTATGTGATTTCATATTAAAATAGATTGGTTTTGATTCAAAAAATAGATTTTTCAAATTTTAATGTGGGTTTTCTAGGATTAAAAAAATGGTTTATAAATTTTTAACATGGTTATGAAATTTATTAGAAAATCATTTCATTTTGGAATCATTTGGTGCATTGTTAAATTGACATAAGAAACCTTATTGCATATCGAATCATTAGTGGGTTTTTCTTGATATCAATAGACTGGGTCAACAGTGAATATTGAATGGATATATATAACATTTCTGATTTTGTGATCTATATTTTTTAGTGAATGTTTTCCCATATTCTGGATAATAAATGTTATTATTCTTCATTATTTAATTTTTTTAACACATTATGGTTTCTATCATGATTTTTTTCTCACATATTTTTATAAGAGGTTCTATCACAAGAAATTTTAAGTCACATGTTTTAGACTGGGCTAAAATATGAATGTTTTTTATCTTTTTATATTACTAAATAGTTCATTTTTTTAACAATGCTTGGGCAAAAGTTTCACAGGTAAGGTTATTTTAATGTGTTGATAGTTGGATAGAGTTAATTTTTGAGGTGTTTCTTGGATGGAAGGATTAGTTATGGGAGAACTAGAATAGGAAGTGATATTCTAATGGTTAGTTAAAACAATGCAGGTCAGTCGATCATAATTAAGCATTTGTCTATTAGTGGATGCACAGTCTGTGCACAGTCTGTTAGACCATGCGATTAAAACCATACGATCTACCCAGTTTTTAGTTTCTGGTTAAATTAATTAATTTAAATAAATTTTTGAATGTAAGGTAATCAAATAAGAAATAGGTGGTTTCTTTTAATTAAATTTAATTTTAAATAATTTAATTAAATTCCATTTAGATGGAGAAGTTATTTAATTAAATTTAAATGAAGTGAATAAATTTATTTTTAATGGTGATAAGATGGTATCATTATGTAATTAAATTCAAATGAAATGAATTTAAAAAAATACAGGTATATTAGAAGGTGTATGTTATCAAATAAAGTAATTATTAAATGTTAAAATTGGAATAATGTGTAATTGAATAGTTTGTGTATATTTTTTTAGATTCAATGTAAGGAGGGATTTAATTAGTTAAATAAAAATGGAGGTTTTAATTAATTAAATTCAAGGTTTAGA
This sequence comes from Viscum album, assembly GCA_963277665.1. Classification (NCBI taxonomy): domain Eukaryota; kingdom Viridiplantae; phylum Streptophyta; class Magnoliopsida; order Santalales; family Viscaceae; genus Viscum; species Viscum album. The sequence goes on along the minus strand of OY728164.1, from coordinate 836,660,681 downwards.
AGAATTAAATTATTCATTGTAAAATGGGGGATTATTAATTAATTAAATTGAGGTAGAGAGGAGTTATCTAAATAATCTTGATGAGTTGGAGTTTTTAATTTAATTTAATTATATTCAATTAATTAAATTATATATCATTAATTGGATAAATTTTTTAACAAAATTTAGCAGGAAAAAATTTAATTAAATACTGATTAATGAGGTGTTTGGGTTATTTTTTAAATTAAATATTATTGAGATAATTTAATTAAATAACGACGTGTTGGGGAATTGTTTTAATTAAATTCAAGGGAGTAGATATTAATTTAATGATGTTTTATATGTGTTGTTGGAATTTTATCAAATAAAATTGATGGTTAATATTAATTTAATTCCTTGAGGAAAAATGGGGGTTTTATTTGATTAAATTTAGGGTTAAGTTATAATTAATTAATTGATACAAAATGTGGGTTTTAATTTAATAAAATTTAATATTTATAAGAATTATTTATATATCATGAGTTAGAGAGTTATTTTATTTAAATTTGACAGAGATTGATTTGATAAAATAATGTGTAATGGTAGTTTGGAGTTTATAAAATGGGTATAATATTAAATGGTAAAAATAATATTATAATGGTTATTTTTATTATAAATATTTTAATTCTTATATTTTAAATTAGAATTTTTTTAAGGGAGAAAAAAAGATAGAGGAACACCTCTCCCTCCTCCTATAGGGGGCGCAACACACCCATGGTGTCGCCCCAGTCAGTGGTGCAACACCCTCCTCTCCTAGCTCTCTCTCCTCCCAATTAGATCATGGTAGTTCCTTCACAAAATTTTTATGGCTCGGTGATGTAAGTTCTTTTCCATGCATTTTTTTATTAACATCGTCTATTTCGACTCTCCATCACCTAGTCTTCATAAGGAAAAAATACATGCTCCAGTTTTAATTTGATTTAATCATTTTTTTTATTCTAGGTGGTGATGAAGATGTCTCGAAACCTTTTGGTCCATATTCCGATGACCACCACACAAAGGCGAGATAGTTCACCTCGATTTTGGTTCACCACAATAAATTTTAGGTAGGTCTAAATATCATTTATTAGTTTACTACACTGTGAATTATGTGCTTGTGGTTTATTTGATTTGTGGTAATATAATTTGGTGTGTGTTGGTCCTCCCCACACTAATATTTGGAACAAATTGTTTTAATATTGTGTGGTGATAAATTACAGGTGCGCATGTGTGCTCTTGTTTATGTGTGTGTACATGAGTGCGTTGTGGGATGAGTGAGAATACATTGGCTCGTTAAATGCATTGTGGTAAGGTCACCAATTTGGATTAATTAATAAAAAGCAGTAGTTTTTTAATTATGTTTGATAGTAAATTTGAATACTAATGCTGAAAGAAATTTTTATTTGTATAAAATGATTTTTTAGATTACAGAATCAAGTTTTTTTAAACATGCATCTCTAACGGACGTGCGCTGCCTTTATGATCTAAAAATGATTAGAATGATATGTTCATTTAGCTTGTGGATACATGTTTTACTATAGTCACCCATACAGGTTGATGCACGTGTTTTTAGTGGTTATTATGAGTTTTGGGTGGGATAAATTTAGGTAATTAATTTTGAATTTATTATTGGAATATATTGAGATAATTAAATATGAATTGATCATGATCATTAAAATTTTAATTTAAATAATTATTCAGTTAATAAAATATGTGACTTTTAAATATTTTTCTTGAGATAAATAATCAGTGACTTTTCTATGTAATTTTGAAACTATTTCATTAGATAAAATTAATTTGTAAATTAATTATCTGATATTACAACATTTTATTTGGAGATAATAAATTTTTGAATTAATTATGTGATATTGAAATAGTTTCCTTAAGATAATTAACTAGGAATTAATTATTATCTTTGAGATGTTAACTAATATAGAGATTATTTATGCGATAATATTTTGCATAATTTGTTATAATTTATTTTGAATTAATTGTGTGTCTTGAGTTTGTTGATTGAGATTATTAATCATGGGATAAATTTTGAGATTTAAAATTTGTTATGTTCAGATAACAAATTTTGGATTAATTATGTACATTGATAATGTTAATTGGGGTAATTAATCAAGGGATTAATCATGAGATATTAAATTGTCTATGTTGAGATAATTAGTTGTGAATTAATTATATGTATTGAGAAATATTACTAATATAATAAATTATGATTTAATTTTTTTGAGATCTTCAATTGAGATATGTAAGGAGGGAATGAATTATAAGATATAAAACATGATATGTTGTGATAATTAATTGTGAATTAATGGTGTGCTTTTAAAATATAAATTGAGATAATTAATCGTGGGATTCATTAAGATATATTAAATTGTATAATATGAAATAATTGATTGTGAATTAATTGTGTTTTTTATGAATTATAATTTAGCTAATGTATTAGGTTTTTAATCATGATATTTAAAAAATTTATAAGTTAAGATAATTAATTGATAATTATTTTTGTTCCTTTGATATTAAGATCTATATTTTTAATTACATAATTGAATATGGAGTGTTGATATTTATAATGAGATATGTAGTTGTGGAAAATTAATTATGAAATATGAATTTTTTTGTTGATTAATTTATTGATGAATTAATTAATGGGATTTGTGTAACTAGTTAATTTTTGAGTTAACTAATATATTTTAGTATGGCCAATGAGATTAAGGATATGCTCTTGCATCGTGTTTTTGAGTTGAAGTTGATGATCATTTGAATCTGTTTATTGAAATACCAAAGATGGTTTTTCTTATGTATAAATTTGAATATGATTTCTTATTTGTAATTGAAACAGGCTAATGAAATGCAAGAGATTTAAATGCTGCATGAATTATATGTTGTGAATGGTTATGCCTTGTAATGGAAGGGGAACCAAGGGATTATGAAATCTCTTGGGGAGAGGGAATATTTTGGTTCTTGTGCTGATCAACCAGAGATAGTGAGATCTCATGGAATTTAGCTAGGGGATAGACAATGTTCACTACTCTTGGTGGTGAACATCTGTGTGTTACATCATGATCCATCCAACATCATTTTCCAAAGGACCATGTGATCCTGGGGTAGGAAGACCATGTGGTTGTCCATGTTATTTTCTATTAGACCATGAAAACTTTTTGAGTTTGGGCAATGGGAAGACCATGAGTACATCCTCTAGTAATGAATTTCTTTGCAGTATGACTTTGTCCTTCCAGAAACAGTATCTAGTGTATATATCCATTTGTCATTGGTACGCTCTTGGTTCATATACAAGGATTTTAATCATATCAATCTATTTCTACACACACACACACACAAACGTTTGTTACATAAATATATATACATAATTGATTTGATCATACATACTTTTCATGGGATGAAGCAAGTATCATCGCTAGGTGTCCCTTAGGAACCTGGATGGATAGTCAGTTATTTATTCAATTTTTTATTGTTTCAATATACATTCGCCCTATTTATTTTTATTGAACTGTCAAGATTGAGATAGAAACTAGTGGTCTAGGACTAATGATATTTATATCCCACATCCGATTCAAGCCTCCATTTCACTAGGATACTCATATACACTTTACTTAATTATAAGACCTTGGAAATTTCACGTTATTTGTATTCTTTTACAGTGGAGTTTAGAGAAAAGGATCGAGTAGGATCTCAGGATGCTCCAGGAGATCACCTTTAGGGCATGGATCATTTCTTATTTATTGTACTAATATGTAATGAATTTTTTTACTACTATCAAATATATATCAACAGAAATGCATGAATTTTATAAACTTGTGTGGGCTATTTTGTTTTTTCAATTTATTTTTATAATATATATGGTTCAAATGTTGTCTATGTTGCTATCTATTTCAACTATGCATTCTGAAGATTGGGTTATAGTCTCCCCACTAACTATCCACAAACCCTTTCTTCTAGTTGTAAGCCTCTGGCGTATGGATAGACAAACATATGTCATGAGGGGACCAATCTGGCTACAAGATTGAGGGTTATTTGTGTCAGAAAATTTCAAAATGGTATCAAATGGAGGTTCTAGTTATCTTCATTTATTCATTTTTCATTCTGTAATAGAATGTTAGAAAATATACTAGTAATGTTTTGGAACATTTTTTATAGTCTTACATGGGACTGATCAACCCACGTATGGGAAATGACCTAGTTTCCAGGGTTGGGAATTTATGTTGATACTATATGATGTTATTGTTGACATGATTTCACCTTGTGTGACTGGTGTACATTCTTCTTCTTATTGATTTTTTAAATATTGGAAATTAATATTTTCATAATAAAATAAGTAAATTGTATTATAGGCATCATCTTAGGTACTTAATGATTCACATGCCATGCATATGATATGACATGTAGTTGCACTAGTATGATAAATGCTAATTTTTATTGTGTTCATTGGATAAAATGTCATGTTTTTATTTTCTATATCATTCCACTTTAGATAACATGTTTTGGTGATATATATAACATTATTTTGTGTTTAATTGCCTTGATGCCTATTTGTGAGAATTTTTTTCCTAGATGTTGTGTTATAACACACTATTGTTTTACTTCTTATGAAAACATGGTAGAAATGTTCTGATATATAAAAGGTTACAAGAGTAGAATATTGATTTGTTTCATTTATAATGGGGCACTATCTTAGTTGAAATGTCTCTAGGTTCCATATAACTAAAAAAATTGTAACTCGGTTTTTAATTATATTTAAAAAGTGTTTCAAAAGTTAAAAGGTTAAATAAATATTTGTGTGATAAAAGGGATCCAAATGAAAAAGGTAAGGTGTATGGGTGACTTAAAAGTTCATTGGAGTTTTGTAAAACAACAAAATCATTCAAAAAGGATTTTTTACCATGTTAGGTTGGATATTGTTTTAGTAGCTCCCAATGTATTATCGGGGATGATATGTTTTTATGTTTGGTAATTTGTAAACTCACGGGGTCATGGAATAGGCTAGAATGTGAATGTTTTTGAGTTTTTTCATGAAATGCACCTCTTAGTTTTAAAACCAATCATCAAGATACTTTTTCACGTATTTGGTTCAATTATTGTTTTGATATTTTAGTGTGTAATGGATTGAAGAGATTACCAGATGGCAATATGGGTTTCGGGAAAACAAAACCCGGAATTGTTGATCGCACGGGCTATGCCCGATTAGTCATAACTATGTGGGTAAGTTGTGAATAATATTGATGTTTTCCACTATTGGATGAACTATCCTCTCACAGTCTATCATAACATGAATGTAAAACTATATATTTGACCCAGATTTGATATTCGAGTTAAATTCATTTAATTAAATTAATGGTTGAAAGAAATTTAATTAAATGAATTATTGGGGGTTTATTTAAATTAAATTAAAATTGAGTGAATTTAATTAAATGAAGATGAGAATGAGAAGTTATTTAGTTAAATTTAAATTTAAATAATTTTATTTTTTTGAAATGATGATGAGCTGAAGTAATTTTTTAATAAAATTGAGATGAGGGGAATTTAATTAAATGACTAATAAATGATAAGTTGGGGGTTATCAAAGAATGGAAATATTATATTTTAATATTTTAATGATGTGAAAATGAAGATTTGTGGTTTTATTTAATAAAATTCAAGGCAAAGATAAATTTAAATAATTAATGAGAAATGGAGGTTTAATTTAATAAAATTTTCGATCAAGAAAATTTTAATTTTTCATTATAAAGTGGGTGATTGTTATAGAATTAAATTTTCATTGAGAGAATTCTACTAAATAAATTAGATTGGTTGGAAATTAAATTAAATTTAATTGAGTTTAGAGAATTTAATTAAATAACATGATTTAAAGAAATTATTGAATTTAATTTAGTCGAAATGAATTTAATTAAATTATGGTTAATGAGGTATAAGGGTTTTTTTAAATGAAATTATATTGATAAAATTTAATTAAATAATTTTTTTTCATAGAATATATTAAATTATTTTCATGGGGAAGTATTTAATTAAATGATGGGTTAATTATGTAGCTAGATTTTTATATATTTAAATTCAAGGATAAGATGAATTTAATTATTTTATGATAATGGGGGTATTATTTATTAAAATTCAAGGTTTAGAAAAAATTAATAAATTGATTTTAAATGAAAATTTTAATTTAATTAACTATCATGATTTAGAGAATTTATTTAATTTAAACTGATTGTGGGGAATTTAATTAAATAATATGTAAATTGGAGTTTGTAGTTTCTCAAATGGGTAAAATATTAAAGGAAAATAATAATATAATAATAATAATTATTATTGTTATATTGATTATTATATTTTAATTCATAATTTTAATTTATTTTAGGGAGAAAAAAAGGGGGAGGTGCCCCTCTCCCTTCTCCTACTGGTGGCATGATTCCCCCATGACACAGCACCCATGGGTAGTGCACCACCCTCCTCTCCCTCCTCCCTCTCTACGCATTGGATCATGGTGGTTCATTCATGAAATTTGTCTATCTGAGTGTAGTAAGTCATTATAAATGAATTATGTTATTCAAATAGATTGTTTCAGATCTTCATCACCTTTTCTAGTTTAGGTAAAAACTCATGATTTATGTTTATTTGTGTATCATTATTTCTTCAGATTCTAGGTAGTGCGGATGATTTCTAGGAACCCGTTGGTCCATATTTTGAGGACCATCGCTGAAGGAGTGTAATTTCAGCTCAATTTTTGTTCATTTTCATCAATAATGGGTATGTCAAAATACATTTAATATATTCAGCACCCCTTAAATATGGTTCTTGGGTTTATTTGAGTTTTAATTATTAATTTTTTGTCTGTTGGACATCACCGCACTATTTTTGGTTTTCAATTGTTTTTATATATTTAGTCGATAAATTCTAAGTATGTGTGCATTTTTTTGAGGTGCGTGTATGTGAGTGGTCTATGGTATGAGTTTAAAAGCATTGGATCAACCAATTATTTGTGATAGTGTAATCCAAATTTCTTAATTCATAAAACAATTTAGTTTTTTAATTACTATTGTTTATAAATTTGACTGAAAATCTTGAATGTATTGATTATTAGTATGAAATGATTTATAAGATTAAAAATTCATGATTTCCCTATAAAACCGCTCCAACGGAGTTATGATATCGTCAAGCTCAAAAATAATGTTTATACTGATATATTATTTTATCTTACTAATAGGTTTTTTTCTATTATTGTCCTGACATGATGATGCACTTGGGATGAGTGGTAATTATGAGTTTTGGGAGGGATACATTGAGATAATTAATTATTTATTAATAAATGTAACATAACGAGGAAATTAATTTTGAATTAATTGCGAGCATGGAAATTGTAATTTATTTAATTAATCGGTGAATTATTTATTTGATATTGAAACAGTTTTCTTGAGATAAATAATTTTTGAATTATTTATGTGATATTGAAATTGTTGAATTAGAGAAAAATATTTTGGGAATTAATTACGTGATATTAAAATAGATGTGTTAGAGATAAATAATTTTTTAATTAATTATGTGATATTGAAATAATTTCCTTGACATAATTAATTATGAATGAGTTATATTCTTTGAGATGATAATTAATTTAGATATTAATTATAAGATAATATATTGGTCATTTTGGGATAATTAATTTTGAAATAATTTTGTTTCTTGAAATTTTAATTGGGATAATTTATCAAGGGAGTAATTAAGGGATATAAAATTGGCTGTGATAAAATAATTAATTTTGAATTATTTATGTTCATTTAGAATTGTTATATTGATAATTAATAGGGGTATTAATTATGAGATATTAAATTGGCTAAGTTGAGATAATTAATTGTCAATTATTTAGGTTTATTGAGATTAGTAAATGTGATAATTAATTGAGGGATTAATTATGAGATATTAAAATAGATATATTTAAATAATTACTTGTTATTTAACTTGTGTTTTGGGATTTTTGATTAAAATAAACAATTGGGGGATTAATTATGAGATATAAAATTGGTTATGTTGATATAATTAAGTGTGAAGTAATTATCTGAATCGAAAATTGTAATTGAGATAATTAATTTGGGGATTAATTATTACATATTAAATTGTATATATTGGGATAATTAATTATAAATTTGTTATGTTGAAATTAAATTTTACTATAGATAATTAATTGCGGGAATAATTATGAGGTATAAAATATGTCAATGATGATATAATTAATTATGAAATAATTATATGCCTTTGATGTTTTGATATATATATATATATATATATATATTTAATTGTGGAATTTGACATGGAGAGTTGAGATTTATAGTGAGAAGATTAGTTCAAGAAAAATAATTATTAAAAATGAAGTCATTTTTTTATTAATTAATTAATGTGACTTGTGTACCTAGTTAATTATATAGTTAAATATTGGATATAATTATGTCCAATGAGATGAATGACATGCCCTTCCCTCTTATTTTTGAGTTGAATTTGAACCCCATGTTATTTTTTTAATTGAAATATTTATGATTTTTTTCCTTATGTATAAATGATAATTTGTTTCATTATAAGTAATTGAAACATGATAATGAAATTCCTGATATGTTTAATGCTTCATGTATTATATGATGTGAATGGTAACACCTTTTATAGGTAGTATAGAAATAGGACAATATGATCCCTTTGGAAGAAATGATTTTTTTTCTTTTTGTCCTAATCCTCCAGAGATAGTGATAGCTCGTGGAGTTGAGTGTAGGGTTAGAACATATGATATAATCTTTTTGATGGATATCAATGTGTTATGTACCGATCCATCCAACACCATTTTTTAAAAGATTGTTAGAGTCTGGGGTAGGAAGACTATGTGATCTTCCATGTTGATTTCCCTATTACCGAGAGAGCACATGGATTTTGGAAGAGGGAATGGTTATAAGCTCTTCCCCTTGTAATAATTGTTTGTTCTATACATGTTTCTCCTTCCAAAAATAGTATTCAAGGTATATTTCCATTTGGCATTGCTATGTTCTTGGTTCATATAAGAGGTTGATAAGAATATCTATCTATTTGTATATAAATATACATTTTAAGAATATATATATATATATATATACATAATTGAAATGATCAAGCAAACCATCAATGGGATAATACAAGTATCGTTGTCTAGAGTCCCTTAAGAGCATTGATGGGTTGTCGTTCATTTTTTCAAATATTCTATATCATCAATATTATTTAATGAATTTTAATTTTATTGCATTTCCATGATTAGATTAGACAATAGTGGTCCCACCCAACTGAGATTAATATCTCACACCATTTTCAGGCCACCATTACACCCAGTTTCCTCAGATGACTCGAATTGTTTAATAGGGCTTGTACATTGTTTGTTGTATTTTTCTTGTACCTTGGATTTTGGAACGAAGGACTGATCCAGACCTCAGAATTATCAAGGATATTTCCATTTGTGATTTAATTCATTTCCATATAAATGTACTAAGATATAAATCATGTTGTTTTGGTTAAATATTTCAGATATGTATAAAAATGAAACACATGCATTTTAAAATCCAGCATCGATCATTTTGTTTATTCAGTTGATTATAATATTATATATACATCTATTGTTATCTGAGTTACTATTTGTTTCCGCTGTTCAATTTTAATATGAACTTATAGTCTCCCCATTAACTATCTATAGTGCCTCACATCTGATATCCTGCCTCTATCATATGGGGAGATGTGATTGAGTTCATGGGGTAACCAGTCCGGCTATCAGTTCAAGGGTGATCCGGTTCCAGAAATTACATGGAATGACATTATTCTATTTATTTAATATGTGTATAATTTCGTACATTTGATTTTTGGATATTATTTTCAGTTTTATCACTTTAACCTTTTATATTTCATTCATTAATATAATGAAAGGATTATATGAAAATATAATGGTGAAAATGATATAATAATTTATTTTTTTGTGAATATACTTATGAAAACTATTTTTGTGTTTTAAAAGTATCAATTGATTCATTCATAATATTATAACCTTCATAGACTCTATGTAAGTAAACTACCGAGATTTTGTTTCTTAAACTAAAATTTATACTTTGAGAGGTATTAGATGTTTTATTGCATAATACCAGGGAAGAGGGACTTGTCACATGTTAACTTCAACATTCATCTTTTCTTTAATATAATGGTGGTTTACTGGTAAATTTTTCTCATATAGAGAGGTGGTAGTCAATTATATTTCATAATTATTTGTTATAATATATGTTGCATTATGTATATATTTTTTGTTACCATTTTTCATCAACTTATAATCCATATTATGTCCTCTTCATCTATATTCAATATTTTTTCCTATTACATTTGTCTCATCATACCATGTGATGGATGGATCAGGTCTATGGTTTGACAGACTAGGGTTGGTCTATTACAAACAAAATACCATTGATAAGTATTAGAAAATTATAATTATATCTATTTTCATGTAATAAATATTAATATATACTCAAGTTTTTCATGGTCTTAAATCAATCAAATATTTTATCTTCACAACCCATACCATTTATCAAATGTATAATTCTCACAAGATATTAGTGTATCTACGATGAATATTCACACATTATCCATAAAAAACCTTTGATCAAGATAATAATGAACATATCACATACACTAGTTTATGTAACAAGGTACGAATTAACATATACATCTATTTCATTTCTACCAAAATTTCTAATCCTGATGAATTAAAAACACAATGATTAGAATAACAAATTATATTATCTTTAAGAAGAAATCTTATAAATTAAAAACATAGTAAAACAATAATAAATGAATAATACAATAGGCATCATATGTTAAAAAAATTTCATATCAAAATATTTACATTCATTAATGTTTTCATCATCTCTCCTACTTTAATTATTTAGTGATATAGTTCCCTTTATAGGTAGACCATTCAGGGTCAAATTATTTATTTCTCCAGATAAATTGGTCTTGTATTATAAAATTATTCATAATATTTAAATGAAATATTTAAATGTTTACAATATTATAAGAACATAATATTGTATATATATAATTATCATCTATCTAATTATTGTAACCTATAATGAAAAAATTGTTGTCTGCATAATCATTAATGGGAAATAAGGTATCGAATTCCGATCTCCACATTAAAAACTCTCGGACCAAAAAATAAAGCAAAATAAAATTTCATTTCATTTTATTATGATTATAAAAATAAAATAAATTGTAATAGTAATAAACACAACAATTTGGTCAGTTTTTGAAAGTAAAATATACAAAACATCACCAAGAATATAATTGAAAAACAATTTTCCCTATTTTAAAAGATAAAACTCACATCAATGTAAATAAAATATTTTACAATTTTATACTATAGAATCTATCCATAATTATAATTTATTTCTCAAAACTATGCTCATATATATGTTTAAGTTATGTCCAACAAATTTAATTATAAAACATTAATGAAAATTTAAATAAATACTTACTCGTTTTTTATTTTCAAAATTATTGAAAAATAAAAAAACTATAAATATTTTCCATTTTTTAGGGAAAAACTCTTATTGGATAATAAATTCAATTTTATGTAATGAACCCCTGCCCCCCATTTTAGAAAAATTAATCCTATATTGAATTTTTATAATTTAAAATTCTGAAGTGAAATAGAAACAATTAAAAATAAATTATTGTTTTTAATTTTTTTAATTTAAATGATAACACAGAAATAATAAATTATCCAAATAGTAAAATATCCATATAGTAATTCATGAATGATAAACTTTACTGATGACCATGAAATATAAAATCAACATTCTTCTAATGGAAAAATATATAATTAAAATTAAAAATATTGGAAAAAAATATTGATACAAAAATTGAGAAAAAAATGGAATGAAAATTAATATCTGAATTATAAATACATTTTATATATGAAAATATCTAGAAATATTTAAAAGAAATTAAACCATTAAAATCAAATATAAATTCAAAAACTTTATATATTTTAGATATTATAGTCACATTACATCATTAACATATATATATATATATAATGGCCACAATTTTTTCTTTGATTATTATATCTCAATTACACAACTTCTTTTAATAATGAAATCTCTCTTTACTATCCTTTTATCTTCTACTAAACATAAAATAACTATTTCTCATGTTCATTAGTATTAATATTATTATTATCTATAGAAATATACATTTCATCAAACTATTTCCACTTATATTTATTGTTATCCAATAAATGATTGCATTCATTTTCATAAATTTTACCACTTTTTATTATTTTTATATCATAGAATTGGATTTAATAATATTCATCCATAATATTTTTATTTTATTTAAATTAAGCCTATCAATCAAGAACATTTTATAAATTTCAAAAATTATGAATGTATAAATTTTTTCCTAGTAGATGATTCATTTTAATAAAACTGTTGATGTATAGTGATTGTATTCCATATTTTTTCTTTCTTATTAATGATCACTTCATAGAACTTATCATTTAATTCACTTCTAGTTCTACGTTATTAATAAAATTTAATTTAAAATTATTCATCTAGGAATTTATAAACAATTTAATTATATTGAAATTAATTTCATGGTAATAATTTATTAAAATAATCAATTATATTTGTGGATATTCCATACTCGAACATTTTTTCATAAAAAATAGACTAGTTAAATGCCTCTACTGAATTTTACATATTTTAATCCACACATATATCTTATAAATCATTTAATACACTATTTAAACAACTTGTCCTAACATATGATGAACCACATGAATATTAAATAATTTAAAAAAATTATAGAACTTTTGAAAATATTAGGGATATAATATGATTTATGATGAGATATTTTTAGAGATTTCATTTCTATAGGTTATGGTGATTTTCAACTAGTATAATTATATATTTTATTACTAGACTATGGAGAATATCTTATTCATTTATATTCATTTTTTAAAATATGTTTTTTAAAAATATAAATATTTACATATAATAAATTTAATAAGGGGATGTATATTAGATTACATTTTCATTATATAATTTTTTTGTATAGATAAAAAATTTTCTTAATGAAAATATTTATTTTTTAGATCATGGTAGATCCATAATCATATCTTCTAGTTCATTTTTTATATTATATAGATATTTATTAATTATAGAATCTAAATAATTCAAAGTTGAGACATATGAATTTATATGAACATTTTTCCTTTGGGATTTAACCAAAACAAGGTTGATTCTAGAAATATAATCATAGTTTAGAGTATTTTTTTTACCCTGTCAATAATTAAAATGATAGAAAATACATCCATTTATAATAAGATATCAAAAAATTTATTCAATATTATCATATAGGGGGAATCCTTAGTACGGATGTACAAGAACATAAAATATAAATATATTGCCAAACGAACATAACCAATTAAAATAAACTCACCATAAAATGAAAATATAATATATATTTACATATCATGAATTTTTACTATTTATTAGTTTTCTATTTTGGTTTATAAAATACTGATGCAATTGAAAATCCATTCTGAATTCTTTGTACAAATGAATCTTTTTTTTTAAATTATTTTCATCAAAATATTATATTACCATTTTCTATAATAATGTAAATTAAGGTGTCTTATATTATTTAATTAATTATTTAATATACATACATTCCATAAGTAATTCGATATCGCCTTTATGTTCTATCATGTAAAAAATAAACACAAATCCAAAAAAAATTACCACTCTATTAGGATCTATAAGATCTATTCCATACAAATATCTGATAATTAATTTAAATTTTTATCATGATATACACATTTTAATACAATGTTTTTCGATAATATAAAATGGTAAAAATCTAAATTATTATTTTGGTCATGCCAAATATAAATGTATAATATTTCTCTAATGATTATCCTCTTTATGGTTTGTATAAAAGAAAATATTATTTATATGGGACAAATAAACAATGATTAAAAATATATAAACAATAATCTTTTAACAATTAAAAATTAATACATTTAATTAACTATAGAAACACTGGGTTATTTTTGGGATTTTTTACTACCATATATCTCAAAAAAAATATAACATCTCTCTAAGGTCATTATCAAAACATTATAATGAAGATAATAAAAAATATGAAAGTTATTTTGAAAAGTGGCCCAATTAATTCATACGTAGTTATAAATATTAATAGGTTAATAATCATTGAAGAACATAGTGTTCTATGTAATAATAATAGAGTTTGAGTTCCTCAGGAATAATGAAAACATAAACAACTGGTTCATAAATGTTTTATATTATCACCCACTATGTTCTTTCTATCTTGAACCCATGTGATCATTTCACTTATAAAACCATTGTTGATAACATTAAAGAAGGAAATATAAGAAATGGTGTTGTTAAATGCTCATTAAGGGTAAAAAAGATAGATACTAATGATCACATAAGCATAACACGATAATAAAGGTTTGATAAGAGTTGAGTTTCATATAAAATCCACATCATTTGTATATCAATATAAATAGGGAAATATGATCTAAATATTTAACACCTCAAAAATATTTTATATTAATATATAATATTCATCTGTAACATTACAAGTTTCAAATCATATCACATATATTATTATTAATATCATTTATTTAATTAATATATTATTTAAATAAATATTATATTATAATTGTTGAAGCATTTAAGGCAATTCTATACTTTATAATAATTTAAAGTAAATTTAAATAAAGAATGTATTTTAATTATTATCATATTATTATTTAGTTATTATTCATATATTTATATTGAACCTATTTAGACACCTAGTTTATATTTAAAACCAAGAGAGTGAGATTTTATAAATTATAATCAATTAAATATTACAAGAGTCATCTTCATGGAATTTTTTCCTTAAAAAGTATATTTAATAAAATATTATAATGGTTGAATTAATATCATTGAAAAAATATTTTGATTATAATTTATTGGAGAATGAATTTGATTTATACAAGATTAAAAATATGAACCATTTACTAATGTTACAATTTTTTCAATGATTACGAATTTCAATTCATAAATTAAATGGACCTATTTACTAAATTTGACAATTCTCAATTCCAAATATGCGATAAATTTTTTAAAATAAAATCTATATAGATGGGAGAAATTATCTTTTTGAAAACATAACTAAATCTGAGGAAAATTCTTTTTAAGTAAAATACTACTCTTCTTAAAAATACTTTTTTTTTGCATTGAAAACATTATTAAATGAAATTAAATTTAAAATTTAACTCCAATGAACCTAATTGGAATATTCATATTTTAAAATATCAAATATTTCTTTGAATTACTTATAAAATAAAATGGTTCATTATAAATGGTTAAAAAACACATTAAATAAAAATTCTTATTTTATAATAATCAGAGGAAAATTGAATCATTAATAAATATCTAAGAATTCCACCCTATGATATTTTTGATATTATTATTTATAATATTATATATTTTTTTAAAAATACTTTTCAATATTTTACAAAAAAATTAGTAAAATAATTTCTCAAAAAATATAATTAATTTATTTTAAGAAAGGAATATTTTTCACTACTAAAAATACTTTACTAAAAATTGAGTGAATATATTCTCACAATTCATCATTAAATTTATATTGAGTAAATAATTTATATAAATTTTATAATATTTTTAATAATAATCAAAATGACTAAGTTAACTACTACATTATTATTCTATCATTAAAAAATAATATTTTAAAAATGTTTCAAGGTTCAATTAAACTCGACACTATGTGTATAATAATATTTTGAAAAAATTAACTTATTTAAATATAAATATTTAATAAAAGATATGGTTATTTCATTCTTTTACCCTTTAATAAATTTCAACCATTAAATTTGATATTTTTATTTATATATAATGGTTTGAAATTTGAAATAGCTATGTGGGAAATGTAAATCATTAAAATGGAAAATGAAACATCCACATAAAAAAATATAAAATAAAATATAAAGGTCATAATAAAATAAGGAATCAAAATAGTAGATCTTAGATGGAAATCAAAACCAATAAAATAAATGATTAATAAAAACCCCATAGTAAAATAAAGTGGTGTATAGGACATGGTTATTAGAATGTTAGTAATTAAAAAAGTATAAATATATGATGGGACAAAAAACCATTTATTTATCAGTATTGAACGTTAACAGATAACATTTCTATTTTAATGCCCTTTTCTAAAATCATAGTTATTATTTCAATATATATATAAATCAATGTACTAAATAAACATACTTGATTTCTTTACATGATCGTTTCACAATTTCATCCATTAGTTTTAATATAATCAAATTAAACTTCATTTCTTATGTTAGGCTATAGATATTTTGAATGTATTTTTTTCAATTCCTAAATAACTTTTGGCAATTCTTGAGATCCATAATTCTTCATATCAGCCAATAAATACTGAAAAAAATAAATATAGTTAATAATGGTTATGATAAATAATACTTTATCATAAATAAACAAATTCTAAATAACAACATTATCCAATCGACAAGTAATTAATCATAATATTCCTACAAAATAATACCTACCATATTCAAAACTAAAATCATTATTGATATCATATCATTCCATGTTCCAAATAATAATAACGTTAATCCATCATAATCTCTCATACCAAACTGTGCATTCATTCGTAATATATTATCCAATGCATAATGATTTCTCCCAAAATGTCACAAAAATGTCATATATGGATATAAATGTTAAATAACACTTTTCATTAAATAATTTCTTAAATAATCTTAAAATATATCCATTAATGATTTGGGTTTATCCATACACTAATTGATGGTAATATGTTGATTTAGAATATAAAATATCATTTATTTACTCTAGAAATGTGTATGGAATCTATAAAAGGATAGTTATTCAGTTCATAGAATCACATCCAATTTCACAGAAGGATAAGATGTTCATAGTATTTATTATAACAGATGTAAACAAGGAATCCAATATTCTAGAGTTAAGGATATCTGATCCCAAAATATCCTGATTAGCATCAACTGATGTGATTTATTTAGTGTTCCCTTTAACCAATGACATCAATGGTTGTGGATTATTATCATCATTAGAAATTGGACATGGGAATTGAATTTTCACAATTCCAAAAAATTATTGAACTAATGTGTGAGTGTTAAATTCAGCTATGCTCTCTTCCAATCTGTTTCATTGAGTTTCCACTTTATAAAGCGTTGATGGACTTTTTCATTATGGATGACCTTCCAAAAAATGATACATTTTCTTATTACATATATAAATTAACCCAAGATATCCTTCTAACATCTTTCCAAGTTGTATATTGAATCTTTTTCTTCCCTCTTGTGGAAAACTATTCTATCTTCAATGAATCTATATATTCCTATTGATATTAAATAAACATTGAGTGTTTCTATATTCCATATCTATATTTAGTGAAAATATAAAAATTTATTTATAGTTTTCAATGTCCCTTATGGATACTGCCTTTCAATGTCTGGGTTTCATTCCACTAATGAATTAATCAATTATTTTTATTGGGCTGAATATTATTCCTGAATCATAACGTACAAGTCTTGTAAAAATATCAACATAGTTACACATGATGTTATCAAATTTGATATAAAATCATGTAATTTCTTATCTATTTTTACAAATAATATTACGGAAGTACATACTATAAAATATTACATTAAACACATCCCATTACATATTTCCAATTTCCTCATTCATTCTTATATATTTAATAAGTTTCTACTATTAATCTTTTTCTCCATAAAAATGATAATCATCTCAGACAACTTTTTCAAACTCATATCTATAATGAATAAATAATAAATTTATATTGTAAAGAAAAATTCCACTATAAATAGGGAATCATAAAACCCATTATATTATAGTGTTTACTGTCACAATAAATATTCTATAAAATATTTATTTCTCTTTAGTGTATTTTTATGTTCATCATGACACATGTTACCACTAATATCTATAGTATGATGTGTTAGAATAATGATATGATATTTCATCCCAACTCTTAATCCATTAATTTATTCATTGGAAATATTATTTAATTGGATTCCATATTAATTATTGAAATTATTCCTTTGCGATCCATCCACTGAGTAAAACCATAAAGCATAATCTGAGCAATGATAATTGTATTTTAAAGAAACATATATCTGAAAAAACATATAAAGGATGAAAAAATTGTTACACATTGTTCAATGAAAACATAGGATTTACCTAGGTCAATCTATATCACTATTAAGGCTTTAGTATTTTACAATATATATACATATCTATAGGGTTCATAAATAAGTATTGACATACATGTTTCCAAATGATAACTAAATCTTGCTATGATATCAACAATATTAACAAATAATATTCATATATATATATATATCACATCTTAATACATGAAGAGTCATTTCATTATATAACGATCTAAGGAAGAGTTGAATAGTTTTTAATCCTCTAGTAACAAGAATACATAAACCACTAACTCGTAAATGATCTATGTCATTCCCCACTAATATCTTCATACTTTTACCATACTTACACATATATCTTCTAAATAAGTTATTAATAAAATGGGTAATGTAATCATAAGAAAGGTTGATCTCAAATGCTTATTATGGTTATTTAAGGTAGATAAAAGTGACCACCTAAGAATAACATGGGCTTAAGGGTGTAAGAACATGTGTCTAACAACTAAATCCACATCCTTCATATCATATATCATAATCATGATTCATGTATTCAATAATGGATGTTCATAAATAATTATTCATAATATGAACCAAAAACATGATCCATAAAAACATAAAAATTTTATTAGAAAATGAAATGTAAAATACGTATAATCAGATGAAATAATGAACATATATAATTAAAAAAAGGTTCACCCCTTATGTTCAGGACAATAAAACAATACCATTAAAAAAATAGGGAAATGAATCGAAATTCATATATTAAAATATGGACAAGATATTATAAATATTGTCGAAATAGACCAAACCTAATCAAGAACTTATTTATTACCATATAAGGTATATATTTATTTTAACATGAATTATACATACAATAATTTAATTTTTATTTATTTTTTGACTATTTAAGATGGAATTTATACAAATTAGTTATCTTAGTAAATGGAACTAGTAGTTCTCAGAGTATAATGTGGAACTAGATATACAATGATAGCAATTTAAACATCATACCATATAGATTAGATTCATCATTTCAACCCAAAACTATTGATGTGTAACTAATAGTTGTTGGGGTCTCATACATATTGATGATTCTTCTCTGGGTGTCCACACATGTTGAAACCATATAAGAGAGATCATAATGATAAACCATGTAATAATAATACCACATTATTTGAGTGTATGTAGTTTTTTTATCTATTGGCATGTGAATTCATATCCAGAAATGAGATCGTTATCAATGTCATCCATTTGAACATGTACTATGATGAAATGAGAAACCATGAATATATAGCCTTTTGTGTTATCATGTGTTGGGTTTGTCATTAGTGGTATGAAATTGGTATAACGGTCATTATTTAATTCTTATCTTTTGATTTGGGGAAGTGATATCTATGGACTAGTTGATCAACGAAGTGGTACATTCAGTAAATAAATATCCCTGGTACATTATGGTAGATATGTCTATTTAGATAAAAAATAATAAATCAAGGAAAGGATAGTGACACTATTCTATGTCCCTCTACATGAGATATCGTATTGTATAGATATTATATTTCAAAAATGTTTTCATATGAATGGTTGTTGTTGTTGTGACTATATATTATCTATTTTGGTTACTTTAAGGGTTGTTAGATTCTTCTCTTGGTATTTGGATGCTATTAATTCCCATAATGATAAAGACAGAGATGTTTATACACAATAACACATTTAATTTTATCCACCCATATTCTGGCTAATATGATATAGGACTTGGTGGACCCCACCATGGTTTACGAGAGTTTCCCATTTCTTATCGATCACCAAAAGATAAATAAATTATTTATTATTCAAGTACAAAACAATTATGTTGAATATAAATATTAATGGTATTTATATGTTCTTATGTGAATACATGGAACAATATTATATTAATTAATATTATTTTAATATTAATGGTTAATTTAATTTTAGTGGGATGTACTAGTCGGATTAAGGACATTAGTTATATCATGTCATATATATAATATTTATTACATGAATTTGAGATAATATAAATTATATTTTTGATGGATTATGTTCATAATAAAAATTTATTTATTATAATTTAATTGGATGTTAAATATATTGGGGTTGGTGAACCATAACCGAGAATATTATAAATCCACTATATAAGAAGATGAATATCACTTTCCTGTGTGAAACATAATCCCAATAGATTAAGAACTTATATATCCTCCCATTTCATTGAGAGATAAAGGAATTTTCTCATCGAATGATCCAATAACACCTTCTTGGATCGATGTCATGTGACTAAGATGATCATTGCGACGGTGAAGAGATCCTTGGAGAAATGTGATAGTACACATAATTTTGAGAATGGTCTTCTTGAGGATTCTCTAAGATCGTATAAATGATAAAGAGGGGTTTAACATTGGGTCCTTCATGAAACAATCAACGGTGATCAGCTGCTGTCGAATATTACACATAATGTAGTGAGATACATGGTTATCTATATTTTTTCTTAATAAATTCTCAATACATCTTCATACATCTACAAGGTTTTGGATATCAAGGCTTGATTATGATTCGTCATTCTAATGATAAAAAATTTATAATCCAAGGCTCAACATTTTCAATTGCACACTCTATTACCTTCAATTGGTAACAAAGGGATCTTGTTAATTTTATGAGAAAATGGAAAATTACTTTTCATTATATTATATTGGGGTTTTTAAATTATTCATAATGAAATTTACCAATCATCGATACAAATCATGACGGATATTTTATGGACAAAGAATATTTTGTGTATGGATAAGAAATGAATGATATTACTAGTTAAAAATTTCATATTGTATAATTATATATATAGTTTTCAAATTTTTTTAATCTTGATGCATTTTATGGTGATCCCATTTTTCTTAATGTTAAATTTCTAGAGTGATTTTGGCTAAAACAATTTTCTGAGTGATAAAATCATTACATTTTAGCGAAGCATTTTCACAAATACCTAATTCAAAAATGGTTATATGGTATCCTTTTTGACAAAATAAATACTAATAATGTGGGTGTCCAACATGGCAATGAAACAAATAAATGATATCTATATGTATGAGTCCTATAAAAGATTCATTTTATAATAATTTAATGGAGATGAAAAATGGTGGAATTAAACCATATTGATGAAATCCCATGACCAGTCCTACGATGACCCTACCGACATAATCATATCTCAAGGTCCCCACATCCTCTCCCATGGGAAACCCTAATCCTATCTCTTAACAATAACTATTCATTGGATCCTCAATCAATCCAACTTTTTGGACCCATCCTACTTCTGGATATCCTTAGTGTTCCATCATTGGTGTCACCTCACCGTAGAAACAAAATAATAACTAGAAACCACCACATGAACATCATACATCCAACGCCACACTCTAGCCTATTGATCAATTCCCATTGAAAAAATGAGGTCTCTCTCCATTATTCCATCCATTAACTCGAAGACCACCTAAACCAATAGGACTATCACTCCGCTAAACCCGGACCCCCCCCCACTGCACAAGCCCCACCTCCTTCAAGGTACATAGTCCGAACTCATATAACGACCTCACCATCACCTCCATATAGGTCATTAAATAAAAAAATGCACTATTTTCAACAAAAATATTCCTCCTTACCATCACTAGATATTGGTTGTCCCCTTTAAGGCCTCTTCAATCACCATGTTCACAACGAGAAACTATAGATTCCAAACTCAAATTACACTACCTCAATCTCATTTTATAGACAAAAGATACATGTGAAACACATATAAGTCATTATAGAAGTGTATATTCGTTACCATAGACCTCCTATAAACTACCATGTGGAATCCCTCGATGTGTAACACCCTACCCAAAACCTGCATCCCATGTGCAATCCCCACTTACAAAACCACAACCCAACTACCATCCATCCCCGATTTTCCTCTATTGATCCAATTCCACTAATGATTGGGCCTGGTTTTTTCATCCAAATATGAAATGGGTCTCCTAGGGTGTGCCTTATTTGAGAATTCATTGCATGAGGTCTTCTTGACCCATATAGTTCCTGGATGGGTACTTCCCTACCCAATATGGGAATATGTACGTTCATACCACCATGAAATGGGTATGTGGTAGAAGATTGGACATGATGAATTTTTAAGTCATCCAACATTAATTTAATAATTTATTTTAAATAATAATTTTTATTATTAATTTAATTGATTAATTAAATTGTTATAGATCATTAAATTTAATAGAAAATTTATTTTTTGTATTAAAAAATAAGTAATATTTTTTATGTAAAGAAGATAAATTATTTCACATATTTTTTTTAAAATATGTATATTCAATCACTAAACAATAAATTTTTTGAAAATTTGTTTTATCATTAACTTACTATTCATAGACACTATTCTTGTGCAATTGACTGAACCTATGTATGATTGGATAATTTTATTTATTATTTAGTTCATGTTATATTTGTAATAAATAGTTAATTATATAATGGAATAAAATTATATCTATTTATTTAAATATTTATAGGGGTATGAATGACCAATTTATAGATTTTATATTGCACATCCCAAGATTTCCTCCCCATCATGTGAGTATTGTTTTACTATTTGATGATTATGAAGCCAAACATTGTGCAATCAAAGATCAAAAAATATATAAAAAAACAATGGAAACACTAGATCTGGGATGATCTCCATCACAAATTAATATATGACTCATGTATAAAATGTATTGTTCAAAGATGATCAATTGATATTAAATGGATAAATAATTACAAGACTATCATGGTTGGTCAAGTAATTTTTTCCATTATGAATTCATTTTTTTATACATTCCCATTATTTAAACAATATATAAAAAATTAAATATATAAAATTCATAAACACATAACAAATTTATTATATCAAATTCATGTTTTTTATGATCATGAAAACATTATATTGTCATATTTAATATATATTTATTCCATTCATTGAAAACCATAAAAACATTACATAAATGTCATTTCGTTTATACATTCTGTCATTTAATTTTGAACAACACCCTATGTAGGAGGTCCTCCGTCATCTATATTTGAGGGTTCCTCCTACAACCTAGGATTATTAAAAGAGTGTTGGGTTGAAGTAAATATATTTTTCATAAAATATTTATTAATAATACCATGATTCATTGTTAGATGTACTATTTTAGTGAAGTATTTTTTTATTTTAGAATTTTGGACCTCACAAAGAAGATCATGGATCCGTGAGTTAATGTAGTTTTCCAGTCAAATCCCGACATTTATCATTCTGAGTAGTGGAGTATCCAACTATTATAGACTATTTGGAGAGATTTCTAAGATATTTAAAACAAGAATACTCATGTGACATACTATTCTGATTCATGTATAGAGGGTTGCAAGAGTTCAATAAAATAGTGTGATACATTTACTGTTTTAATTAATAAATAATGACTCTTTATTAATCAAGATAAAATTACTAATCTGATATATAGTTTTTTCTATAATAACTAAATGGTAAAAATATAATAACACTGCAATAATTATTGGAAAAATAAAATTTTCAAACTATCATGAGATTTTTATTGTATAAAATTTATATACAAAAAGTACTACGATATCAAAAATTCATTGTGTTAGTGTCCCAACTACATGATGAGTTATTTAAATAAGAGAGTATCTAAAAATGGTTAGAAGAGACTATTTTATTATGAATATGATGTTTATTTAATAATTAAATTTTTAACACCTGATGAGTGTTCTAGATATTTCATATGTATTAGAATAAATACAAATGTTGTATCCTCTATAATAATATTTTTAGGTGAATGTGAAGAAATATACGAATGGGGTGATATTTACACATAATACATATAATTCGAATGATGATAAATTTCCATTCAATAGATATCATTCTTATATATTCTTATCCTATATTATACATCTTTATTTATGATTAAAAAACAAATGTTCGGAGAAAATAAATCATTTCAATAATGTAAAATTTCAATTTGTAAATAAGAAATTATGTAAAGTATTATTTTTAATTATTATAGAGAAAAATAAGAATGAAAATATTATATGGAAAATGGAATTTATTATTTCCAAAAAAAATATTTATAATGTCTTTCAATAGAATGGGTGTGCCATCATATAGAAGGTAGTTTATGCTGAATTTCTTGATATACGACCTTGAATGTCAAATCCATCACATTGAATAGAAGAATAATTTAGTGGTTTTTGCCTTAGAGATACTCATCAATTTAAATAATTATTATATTATTATTTTTGGGTATTAAATACAATATCCAAATTTAATATGTGTAATAAAAGAATATAACCATTTATATTTCGATAAGTGATAGGATGTGAAGTGAACTCTCCAAGTGGATATGAAAGAGTGGTTCCCTAGTTAGTGCTATGACTCACAGAACATATAATTTCAATATAAATAGTTTCTTGGGAACATTTGTTATGCATTACCAAAACACGGGTCTCGCATATTCTTGTGAAATACCGAAACTATATTCCAGTTTATGAATCATTGTTTTTGCTATAATATTTAACCAAATATTCTATAAATCATGAAAAATTTTCAATATATGATCAATATAAAATTGAATAATTATAAAACTTTTTTTTATGATAATACACATTCAACAAAAACTATATAGTATTAAATTATACACATAGGGTGGTTTCACACACATCTATATTAAATACTGTAGTTATTATCATCACAATTGTGTAGAAAATTTTATCCAAGAATACCTGTAGAACTAAAGGCATGCCATAATTTATTAAGAACCAGATTAGAAATAGATAATAAATTATTACAAGGTCATTATTGTAGAAAATATATATAATTACAATAACTAAAGTTTCATTATGGAATAAAATTGTGATCTATGATATATGCATGATCAGTATAAATGTGTTTCATCAGGACTGAATTTCAATGAATATATTCACAATGAATACATTAATTAATATAATCTAGTGAGTACTAGTTCTTCATCTCTCTTTACCTCATCTACATCAATTCGATAATGTTGATATGAATTATTGATGAAGAACATTAATTTTATAAAAAAATGTAGCATGGAGTAATTTATAAATGGACATTACCTTATACATATCAATGAGATGATGGTAATAAGAGGAATCAATGTTGAGTATCACTTGTTAACCTTGATTAATATAATATAGTGTGAAGTCAATCCTAAACTCACATTTAGTTATACTAATAAAAATCATGTTTCATGTAAAATTATTATCAACATTTCATCATATATCTATTACAGAAAATACTATATTTTTCAAGTCATGCTTTTAAAATAATGTAATTCTCCCTTAACAATAATCCAAATATAAGAAAAATGGATACAAAATTTTTTATAGTATGATTTAAATTAATTATTTCATAAGAACATTTTATTTGGATTTAAAGATTATTTTATGAATATATATTAACATCCATCTATAGTAACATAATTTTCATCTCAATTAATATCATAATGTTTATATTGAGAATTTTTAAATACATATATTTGAATAGTTAGAGTCATGTACTATACTGTATTTCAATAAAATAGTGAACACCATTATTTGATAGAGTGTGAGAAATATTGATGAGGTTTTTAAATTCTATAGATTCATGAATATTTGTCATATTAATAAATTCAATGACAGTAAGTGGAGAGGTATTATTGTAGATAAATACACACTTTAGGTATGATAATACCATAATGTTGGTTTTATATAAACCATATCCAATAAAAATTATAAATAATAAATAATTATAACTATATAAAATTAGTATTTTGAAATTTTCTATGATTAATTTGATAAATTAATATTCTATAATCATTTACAAATTTCAATTTACATGGGATTATTAAAATGAATTCCATGGATGGTATTCATGAAAAACAATATAATGATGGTAAAAATGTCTAAAAAATAAGGCCTAATTGGTTATAAAATGTTTTTATGGGAAAATGAAATTGATTTTTACTTGGTGTAACAACATTATGTGATAATTTTAAATGGATTTAAAAACAACCAATATTTGAAGGATACTATATGACGTAACAATAAAAGGATGGAAAATCTATTGATTTTAAATATGTTGTACAAGATTATAAAATAAAATATAGGAATGATGTATTAAATGAGTTAACTAAATAATCATTTGGATTTAATATTTACTTTTTTCTATAATATTTTAGTTGGAGACAACTTATTTTCCACGTAAAATATTTTCAATAACATATGGGAATAAATATTGGTATTGAAGTTCGTTTAGAAATGAAAGAAGGTAACTCTAATGGGATTGAAAAAAATGTAGATAGATATGTTTTAAGGTAAAAGAACTATTGAATTATATCTAATGGATACATAGTCCTAGTAAATAGTTTATATTGTAATTAGGTATATAATAATAAATTTTGGAGAAATTCAAGAGAGAATTTTTACCAAAGTCTCATGACATAAATCTATTCCTTAAGAAAACTGTGTGACATAGGATTCGATTAATGAAGGATGATGAGTTCAATATCATTTTATGATGAATCAATCACATATTACAATCTATTTACATGAATTTATATTTAAAAACTTATTTTTTATAATAAGAAAAAATGATTTATATTTATGATAACTGAATGGGAATATAGTCATGAACTATCCCATTATAATTGAGGGTGAATAATATTATATACATAGAATGGTGAAATAATGGGATAAAAGATAAATGTGTTGACAAATATAATTCCTTATATAAAAAATATATAATATCATAGTCAACAAAGGTATTGAGATATTAAATCTCATTCCGATTAGTGGTAGCCACATCGATGAATATCAGGTGTGTTGTGACATCTATGGAAGCAAACAAAAGTAGTGCAAAATATTACTAATGACTTCATCCAATTATTTTAATCGTATCTAAATTTTTGTTATTTTCAAAATATATATTTTGATACAAAAACTTCTTGTAATATCTTATATTTCATGTTTTGAAATTGATGAAAATGGAAATGATTTGGGATATTATCTCTTGTGATCTACTACCAAATGAGGTAGTTTTGAAGAAATCAAATGTGACATGCAGTGAACACATGATTGGGACATTAATAATTCAATAAAATATTTTCAAAAGACTATTATCATGTTAGATGTAATAATGTTATTTATCATGTTGGGTCTTCTGAAACTGGGAGAGTAGTAAATCTGATTTACCAAGACACAACATTATTAGTAATATTCAATTACCATATCATGGATACAACGAGTAATACATGTTTTATACATACCATAATTGTGCTCATATTTCTACATAATATATATAAATTTTAATGTACATTTATTAATATTGTAATAAAATTTTTATATTGGTTCCTTTTTTATAATTTTACCCCGAATATACTATGAAAGTAATATTAATTTTTTTATATGATCTGAATATATCATTATGATAAGAAACTATCGATTAGTGAATATTGGGTGATGGGGGTTAGAAATCAGTGCTATTTATTACTATAATGATGACACATGATGATATCTAGTTGGCGATATCATGTTCAAAACCATCCCAATAGGATTCCACATTTTTTAGGTGACATTATTTATTCATATATAGAGACATGTTTATTAGTCTTCAAACATGAGATTATTTTCAATGTGTATCATATGATAACATTCTTTAATGTAATGAAAACCCCATAAAAAGGAAGTAATTATGATGTAGATTGTATTAGGTGTGTGATAGGAGGAATGGAAATGGTTTAATAGTCATGATATAATTTTACTATTTCGAGTTGAGGATGTTATATCATAGGTTTATTCTATCAGGATAATAGTACCATAACAAAATCCATGTACCTATTATTCAGTGTTACCACTATCTAGTATGAATAAAAAATCAAAGAGAAATTGTAGAATTTTGAAAAATCTGTTCATCCTACTCTATGAGATTTCATTTTGCAAGGATATTATATTACATAGTAATTCTAAATAATATAGTTTTTTATTTCTATGACTATTCATAATCTATTTAGGGTCCTTGATAGGATGATTGAATAATCCCTAGCTCTATTAGTTCTATTTATCGTTATCAATATACCAACCTAAAGGGTTACATGAAATTTCACATTCATGATTATTCTAGATTTGGTTCAATATGTGTATAATAGAATTGCTCACCACCCAAGGGGAACGACAGTGGCCTAAAATTTATCGATAACAAAAAAATCATTTTTATTCAAATATAGAATAATTTTTATGAATTTATTTATTAAATTTATTAAAAATGTATAATTAAATACATCGAATAATACTATATGAAAGAATATTATTTTAATATTCATTGTTGGTTTATTATTAGCGAGATATATGAGTCGAGATAATGAATCAAATTTTAACATGTAATATATTTAATTTAAATCACATGCCTGTGATAAAATATAAATAATATTTATCTTTCACATACATTGTTATAATTATTTATATACTACATATTTGGCTAATGTAAAATATATGAGGGATTAAGAACCTGGGCGACTTGTTTTAGACACCCATTATATAAGATGATTAGGAGATCATTTATATATGAAATTTTATACCAATAGATTATAATCTCATCTCTACCGTAATAACCTTGATATGGAATGTCTCTATAAATGTGAGGAATCTGCAGATTCCTTTATAGATTGAATCCACAAGATCAAGGTGATCGTCGGGACATTAATGTGATCATCAAAGCTCCATTTTATCACTTAGAATTCAAAAAATATTGTAAACACATATTATTGAAGTGTTTGTGGATGATCCTGTGGGGTCTATCTTTGGATCATTCATAAAAAATTATCAGTTAATATTTATAGTCTAAAAAACTAAAAAATCAAATGAGGTAGTTGGATTGTATTATTTAGTGAAAATTAAATTCACAAATGATCCTCAGACCTACACTAGGTCTTGGATCACCAATGATAATGAAATAATGTCACAATGGTGATGAATATTTTAAAATCAACCAACCCACTATCATAATATGCGTACCCTGATACCTTCCTGAGAAATTTAGATCCACACATAATCTTATTAGCAGGAAATCAAGCCCCACATATAAACATATATAAATTTAAATTGATTCATCAAATAAAACTGATTAAATGAAATCAATATCATGAAAAAAAATATTCCTCGTGAGTAATACATACATACATACATATATATATATATAATTCATTGTATGGAGATATAGGTTTCACCCATCACATAATTATAATAATACATATGTGTTCCATATGGTTATAAACCATTCAACCAATCCAAACCCATGAAAACAAATTGGATTCTTATATTTTTTTAAATATAAACTTAAATAATTTATGAAATGAATAAGGATGGTATCCCGGTATCATAATCCTTATAAATCCTTAACATCAAAAATGGATGGAATCATTGATGGAATGATAATTTAAAAGATTATTTGAAATAATTCTTCAGAAAAATAACATTTCCAATTTAAGATCACATCATTTGAAAAAGATAAAACATTATAGAGGAATTTTTTTAAATGAATGATGTAAAAATTAAAATCAATAATGAATGAAAAAATTAGTAACAATTTTATTGAAATAATTTCCTTCTACATAAGTTAGGAAAAACGTTACAACCATATTTTTCTATGAAAATTCAAAACCAACCTCATTTGGAAAATGAAATATAGAATCGTTTAAAACCATTACGTAAAATATAAAACTTGGATCAAAATGGATTTAAATTGTCATTGAAAAATAGTAATAATAGTTTTGAAAATATTTTTATAAAAAATGCATATATAGGAAAAATATTCACTAGTGGAGATATGAACTTAAATATTATCATTTATTGAAGATATTTTGAAATATAACCCTTACGACATTGGTAACATTTGTAATTTTATGCCCCATGAAAGAAATAAAATTATATGAATATTTTAATCTAATTATTTTATTAGTAATAATAGTAGATTTATATTAGGGGGATTACATACACAACATAAAATAAACTTCTTTTATATAATTAATGTGTCCTTTAGATATAGAATTGAGGAAAAATTCAATTTTACCATGTTTATGTTGCTTACAATGTATTATAAAACCATTTTTTCTGATGTTTAATTTATTATTATTATAAAAATGATAAATTTCAATTATTATAATATTATATATGATCTAATTGGGAGATTTCATCTCCGTTTTTATCTAAGAATTATTATTTATGGGTGTTACCAATATCGTTTATTCATGAGTACTTCAGTTTAGTAGATTCATTTATTTTAAATTTATCTCAGTTTGATCACATAAAATGTATTCTTTATGATATAAATAGTAAATATATACATTATATATATAGATTCACCAATGATTTTATATATAGAAAAATGGATTACATTTTTCATGGAGATGGTATCCTGTACATACGAGCGATTGTTCTTTTAATTTTTGTCAATGATGGAATGAAAGAATAGAAAATAATAAATCAACATTACATAACTATTATCATGTAATGTATATTTTAAATATAATCATTATATATATCCATTTTACAATACAAGTAAAATGGAAATGAAAAATTATTATCATCACATGGTTGAGGTGGTATTCCACATGTATGCAATAATGTCGTTAAAATTTTCCTACTTCTTGTAAGTTTCGAAGGTTCATGTTATACTATAGAGAAAAATTACTAATTATTTCCAATGTATCATATAAAATCATTAATCAGATCATAATAACCATTCATAATTTTTTTAAAACTAAATTCTATCGCTTCATCAAGACATTATTCTGTGTGTACACGTGAGTGATAGTTTCTACACTCATTTATTGTGAATGAGGGTGTATTTATTTCATAGTGATAATAAAATTTCCACATATTTTGGAAATTTATATTTAAATTTTGATATAATGAAAAATTATTTTGTAAAGGTAATGAATATTATAAATAGAAGAGATTATTTTATGTGATTAACTGTTTTAAGAAGAAACTATTTTATGTGAACACATAAGGGATGTAGGGGTGATTTTTTTTGAATAAAATGACCTAAAATGTGCATATAAAATTTTAGAAGGAACAATTTTTAGGTTATATTGATCAAGAAGGAAAATGGTATTGTAAATATATGAGGGAGGAATTTTCATTTTATATTTTTGTTACGTGCAGTTTTGGAATACAAATTAAAATATAATAAAAGTATTCTATGGTAAAAATCATCAAATTATTCATTAAAATAATGAAATATTATCGAGGATTTAAATAAAATCATTAAATTAAAGGTATATTATTTTTTATTTAATGTAAATCCTTATCCATTTTATTAACCAATTGGTTAATCATTTTTTTACTTAACCACTTTAAACAATATTTTAAAGACTCGTGGTTAATAATTTTAATATATATTGATAATTAATTCGTTAATGGGCCATGTATGGTTCTTTAAAAAATATTAAATTCACATTTTAAAAAGTGATTTTTTTATTAATTTTAAAGAATGAAATTAAATTTTATTTTAAAAAAAATATTAATTTCAATTTAGAACATATTCATTTAATTTTAGATTATTTTATTGATTAAAATTTTACATTAGTGTATAATTCTTTATAATTTATTTATTATGTCATAAATTTCTATAAAAATAAAAAGAAGACAATAAATCAATCAAATTATTTCTAATATCATACTTTTAAAATCATTTCTTTTTGTTTTCTACAAATTAAATAAATTATCAATTACCATTGAACATGAATTTATGTGAATTATATAATTTATTGATATAATAAATAAATTTAAAATATAAAAATAATTTCATCTGTCTCAAAATTGATTTTTTTTCATTAATGAATTTTCATATCCTATTGTGGACACGTAGTAGATATTTGAAATCTAGAGAGTGATTTTTTGGATCATTTTTTCCGTCGAATAGTAATAGTACAATTTTTTTTGAAAATCGTCCATAAGATTGTATTATTAAGTCCAAATATTATCATATTCTAATTAACTTC
Source organism: Viscum album (assembly GCA_963277665.1). Taxonomy (NCBI): domain Eukaryota; kingdom Viridiplantae; phylum Streptophyta; class Magnoliopsida; order Santalales; family Viscaceae; genus Viscum; species Viscum album. Next base: position 836,628,278 of record OY728164.1, on the reverse strand, counting down.
ATAAAATTGGAATTATGTTAATACATCCTCCCCTCAATACTCTATTTTAACCTATAGTAACCCTATTATACCTTTTTGTATATGAAATTTGACATTAAAATATCTATTAATAATTACAATATATTAGTGAACATATTTAATAATTTTTAAAATCTATTTGATGTAATTAAATATCAATTAATGGTAAAAACTAATTTTAAAATGTATTGGAAAACTGTGATCAATCCTTGTTTTAAACAAAAATAGTTTTTTTAATGTTTCTTTATTTATAGAATTTTTTCAACCAGGTAAACAATAAATTTAATACCAATACACATAATTGGATTATTCATAGTGTAAATGAACTAATTTAACATTGAAAATTTTTTATACCCGAATGTATCTTCTCTAATGGTTGAAACAAAAATATAGATTTCAATAAAATCTTATTTCTGAATATTCACTGGAAAATAAAAACATTTCGAAGAAAATAAATATCATCTATAATTTAAAAATGGATATTTTAATTATATATAAACATTAATTATTTTTCATGATATATTTATAATATTTTCTCACAAAACGAAAAAACCTTTTTTGATAATGACTTTTTTTCAATTGAGAAAAAACATCAATTTTTGTTGTTATATACTATAAATTAAAAAATATATTTTTTAGAATATATATATATATATATGATTACATATTTAATAAAAAATATATTTTCTAGTTCAAATTATATGTTATAATTTTCACATTAAATACTAATATTTTAAATGTGCATTGTATTTATTTTAAAAGTGATGTTTCATATAACACATGATATCAGGGAAATAAATTTTATTAAGGGAAATATTTTCTATAATATCAGGGTAGTAAATTGTACTTCAAAAAAATAATGTTCAATATTCAAATTATAAACTAATCATCTTATGAAATATAAACATGTAGATCAATTATATGAAAAGGTAAAACTATTGAAACAGAAAACAAATACACCTAGAATAAAAAAATTTATAAAAAACATAAAAATTATAATTTAATTAAAAAATAATTTTTTTGGGAATATCTACCATATTAATTGAATTTAAATTAATTATAAAATGGTTCTTGTAAAATAATTTTATAAAATATCATATCATCCATTAAAATTAATAAAAAATAAGATAACTACAATTTAGTGAAAAGGTACCCAAACTGATTAAAAATCACCCCAAACAAGTGTTTATAATAAATATTGGTATAAATAAAAACCATTAATCAATATTATAAAATTTCAGTTAAAAATTGGTGTATGTTCAGATTAATTTTTTTTAATAAATATTATTATAAATTTACACAAAAAATTTGCCTTTTGGTTTGCAAAAACATATAGTCATTTGAAATTTTCGAATCAAAAGGTTGTACTACATATGTATAGAAAAAAATTCCTAAAAAACATGGTAATTGATATTTCTTTGTACATTGGTTCCCATAAGTATCTAGTTCTATTGAATTAAATACACATGTTCCACATAATATTTGATAGCATCTTAGAGAAAATATTTTATCCTAGTGACCTCTTCTCTAAAACATGGTGTCAAATGCTACATGAATGGGACATAATATGTTAGTCCATATGTAGATCATGAGTAGACCCATTACAAATTCCTAATGTAGATATTTTTCACTCTTTAGATTATTTATATTAATAAAATAATTACATTTTCTATTAACATTGGTTAATAACTTTTTCAAAAAACCAATTTTTCACATTAGATTAATTGTCTTATTCCTATATTCATCAAAAGTTTCTAAAATTTTGGGACATATTAACATAGTATCATCAAATATAAGATAATAGTCCAATAATTTTTTATTAATTTATTGAAAACATATTTCATTTTTTAAAAAAATTCTATGGGAATGTACAACAACAATGAATATGTTTCATTCTCATTATTTAATTATTCTAAATCAACATTCATTGAATTAAGATAATAATCCCTATCTTTTAACTCAATTATAATATTATAATATTAGCATTTATATTTTAATAACTTCTCATTATATTAACATAAATAAGATGAAAACATTAAATTTTCATTAATAGACTAACACATGTTAGTTGTTTCTCAAATACCTCTTACGTGAGTTCAAAATAGTTTTTATATAGATTTTTATATGATTCCATAACATTTATAATAATATATAAAAATTCATATCATGATTTTTCTTCCTTATCAATATTAAAATAAAATGTACTATAATAACCACTTTTTAATCATATAACTCAATAAAAAATATTATTGAACAAAGAATATTGTGAGATATCTTCAAAATTACGTATTATACCATTATATATTTCACATTTTTATGTTTTCATATATTTTCATAAAAATAAATTTTCTTCCACATTTCACCACATTACTATTTTGGAATATAAGAATTATCTCTCCCACATTCCATCAAATATTAAGTAAATTCAATCTTCTTTTCTGTCTTATATTTTTTAATATATCCAATAACAATTTTTATCTATTCACTATGTATTTGGGAATTACGGTATAAAATTCCCATATTTCATACATTCATTAATATTTTTCTCTAAAGAGTCATTCCAATAATTTCATTCATCATCTATAATAACTATTATATATATAAAAGTTTCCTCTTCTCATAATATTTCATCTCATATGATCAAATTTATTAGTATATTTTTAGGAAAACTAAAACCATTAGATCTATTAAAATTATTTATAATCATATTTCCTCTTGAGTGTGAAGTGATTGTAATATCCCATTGTATTATAATGGAAGTGTGTTTTTATAAATGAATTTTTTTCCCATTTTATGGGAAGAATGATATTTAACCCAAGATTTGGATGTTAAAACATATTACTAGAATAATAAAATTTGATGTTTTTAAATATTGTTTATTCCTCGAGTGGTGTCTTGAGTATTAGGTATTGTTTATGGATTTTATGGATTCTCAAATCAATTTTCTGGAAAGTGAATGGGGGGAACTGTATTTTGACATTATTATAGAAAACTGATTTTCTTTATAGGGGTGTCACATGGTTTTTCTAACTATTTATCTAATGTTTTACGACCATTAAAAATTGTATTTGGAATTTCAAAACCCACCCACACTTGATTTATATTTTTAAAAAATACATGTTACAAGATTTGTGTGTTGTACCACCATAGAAAGTGACTACAAATGGTTTTCACGTGGTTTGGACTACCGTTATTCCAAACTGTATCCCACATTAATGTAGTGAAATATTCTTACTACCTAAAATTTCATTTAATAGTAATCCTCATTTTTTATCCCCACACAAGTATAATAGCTTCCTCCAAAAATAAAAAATTTCATTTACATCTAGGAATTGTTGTTTCCCCTCTATCCAATCGCTAATTGAAGAATAATTAATCAACTTTTTTCAAAAACCCCTCCCCACAACGTGTACCCCTTCTGGGTCTGAAATGTGATAAGGAACTTAATGACCCCTGAGTCCTGCCTGCAGAAGACCCCAGGTTGGCGAGTAGCACCGAGGGTATAGTGAACACAAAAATAGAAGGCATTTCCCTCTATGAGAGCACATGTTGCACATAGAGATATGATAGTCACCAAGCAAATCCATCTCAGAATTTAAATACAAAAGAACACCCAAGTAAACATTTGTAATGCCATGCAAAACATCTACAACTAGAAGAGGAAAACTAAAAGTACCCAAAAAAGTAAAATAAATGGCAACCACAAGCCCGATCAACTCCTACAACCCCAAGATAGTAGAAACCATCATGATCTCCTACCTACTCCAAGTGTTATGAAAAATAGATTCTATATATATAGGGTGGGTATAACAGTATACATAGTAGGATCTTCCCTGAATCCTCTCATGTCAATGTTAAGAAACCATGCTAAATCACAGTGAACAACAAGTGAAACTGACTCATCTCCTAATTAGGTATACTATTCTCCCAGCCTCTCCATGGATACTCTCACCAGGTAACACATACAAGAATAAATCATATAATAAAGAATATCAACAGTTCCCCACTATTACATCCCTACTAGTTTGTAGCTTTTCCCCAGCGTCGCACATCCTAAGCAGCTCTCTCCAAAAGGCTTTCTCGTAGACACCTGGGTGAAACACCACAAAATTCACCTCATGTAACTAAACCAACATGTCCACATAATGAAATTAAACAGGTATTTTTTGGGATCCACAATATCTTGCTTAATGTGTATCATACGTCGGGTATTATACCTCAATCCATTACAGCCCATACACTGATTAAGGATCCTCAAGACATCATGGGATATACATGTTACACCTATAGTAATCCATAGGAAACTATTTCAAGAATATATGTGTATGAATAACCACAATCCATTACAATAATCTACACATATATATGGGGAAAACTAATCATTTCACCTACCATCACATGTAACTACCAAGAGAAGAGAGTGGGGTCAAAGGGGTAGTCAGCCATTAATCCTCCCACCGAAATGTTAGGGAGAACAACCCCCCCCCCAGACACACACACAGATCATAAAATCCTAGGGGTGTCAGTTTCCCTTAATGACATAGTGGAGTAGAAAATAGAAACACAAAAAGTACAGAATATACTATAGCTCACAACCACAATATAGGCATAACCTAGTCTTAGACTCAACTACAGCTAACCTCTCTCAGAAATTGGGCCCCCACTTCTAAGGCGGGGTATCCTATAAGAACACAACCATTTAAAGAGATTTAATACATTATTTCATTCCCTTTTTATCAGTTTCTCTTTACGTTAATTAATTATTTAAACATTATTTAACCAATTACAATTACACATTAAATTTCATTAGCATCACACCAAAAGTACTTTTTTCTCTAAAATAAAAACCATAGAATTGTATCCCATCAAGCTCTAAACCCCATTAGTTAACACCATTTATTCAATTATTTATTAATAGAATTAGTTTCCCATATTCCCAGGGATTCTATAAAAAAATTCTATGCTATTAAACACAAGGGGATCAACACGGTGAGTAGAATGAACAACACATTGATTCTTTGCTGCTTATAGCAAGAGCGTAGACGTATTCACCCTTGAGAATCTAAACACAAAAATCATGGGGCATACCCAGCACATATTCACCCATTTCAGAAGAAGGTAATATTAGACCAGCTTCCTTGAGAAGTGGGGAGAACTAAAGCACATAAACAACCAATAAAAATCAGCAAGCACCAAAACATTCACATCCAACTTGTTACATCATCCATTGTGTCCTCCAAGACACCCACATTCATAATCCTGATATATCTCACCACGACAGGCATCAACTACTGCTACAATCAGTTTCCCCCATGCCCCAATATATCACAACAACCATCTAGGCTCAAACCACACCACAAGTAGTAGGAAAAACCAACATCATATTAAAATGGCTCTTGGCCGTCAAACAACCAAGAGGGTAACTCAAAACCCTACAAGGGATTATCTTTTATCAAACCACCGGTTATTTAATCCATATTGGATTAACCAATTTAGTAATCATAGGTTCCATCATCAGGAATCCTAAATAGTAAGCTATGACAAATAATTAAACATGTTTTCTGCACCATTTTGAGTAGCATAGAATTACAACAAGGACAACTAGATTAATTTACATGTCTCTTTATCTTTATCCCAACATTTATCAATTAATTCTAGTTTATTTTATTTACCAATTTCCATCATGAATGAACAGATATATAAATTGAGAATAGATATCACAATATCTATAAAAACTAAAGGCAATAACATACGAATGATATAAATTTATTTATCCGGTTCAAATTATTATTATGTCAATTCAATTGTCATCCTGGGGGATAAAACATGCTAATGATATAGTTTTATGTAAAAAAGTGAGAATCAAGGAATCCCTTATCTCAAATGGATCATGATGTTTTTTATACGAGAACAGTCTACAGAACGGATCACGATCGCCTCCTCTCGCTACAACTGCATCCACCCGATGATGCCACGGTACCACCATACTAACAAAAACCCAAGAAAACTCTATTATAATAATAAAGAAAACCTGTTATAATGGGGAAAGGAGAGACCGAAGGAGGAGAACCCAAAATAATGGTGATAGATAATACCATATACCAATGATTGATCGATACTACATGGTTTCATCAAAACAGAGTGGAACCAATCCTAGGATGAAAGTTTCGTTGTACCACCCCTATAGAATATAATTAATGGTTATAACATCTCATAGACGAGAACAAGAAATAAGAACTAGGGAGGAAGATATCCTGTCCATTATGAATATTTAACGGAGTGGTGGTTTAAGATATAGTAGGTTTTCCATTAAAACTGGATTTCATTAAACCATGTGGTTTCATCCAGTAAAAACATCCAGATCTTTAGGATAAATTAATGTAAGAGTTATGGCCATTGAGTCTAACTTAGAGTACATAAAATAAGGTTTTAAATGTATTTTATGTTATAGGCAACATTAATAGGACGAAACTATTGGAAGCTGGAAACATTGTTCACGAACTCAAAATTTGTCAAAGGATACTAAGGTTTCTGATAGAGGATACCTATAGAACTCACCGTTCTAGAAACACTTTTAAAGAACTCAAAATATGGAAAAGGAAAATAGAGGTTACCGATAGAGGTTACTGATACTCATCACAGTTATGGAAACACGGTTCATGAACTCAAAATTTGGAAATGGAAATAGAGGATACCGATAGAGGTTACCAATAGACCTCACTATTCTAGAAACACTGTTCACGAACACAAAATTTGGAAAAGGAAATAGTGGTTACCTATAGAGGTTATCGATAGAACTGTTCCCCGATATAACTGTTCATAGAATTTGAAATATGGAAAAGGAATCAGAGGATATCGTTAGAGGTTACATATAGAACTGTTTAGTGATGGAAATATTCATAGAATTTGAAATTTGCAAAAGGAAATAGAGGATTCCATTAGAGGTGGCTGATAGAAATGTTCACCAATTGAACTGTTAATAGAATTGGAAATTTGGTAAAGGAAAAAAGAGGTTACCGGTAGAGGTTACCGATAGGACTATTCAACGATGGAACTATTAATAGAATTGGAAATTTGGAAAAAAGAAAGAGTGGTTGCAGTTATAGGTTAATGATAGAATTGTTCACTGATGGAACTATTCATAGAATTGGAAATTTGGAAAAGGAAAAAGCGGATACTATTAGACCTCACTGATAGAACAGTTAGCTGATGGAATTGTTCATAGAAGTTTACCGATGACACAGTTCACCAAGGGTCACTGTTGACACTATTCACAAACGGATACTGATGACACTATTCCCCAAATGTCACCCATGAACTGTTCACAAAAGGTTACCATTGCACTGTTCACAATTGTCTACCATTGAAACTCTTCACTGAACTGGAAAATTGGAAAATTGTTGGTGATAAGTCACCTTGACCTCCTAAATGAAATCATACACCTGATTTTTACAAAGGAATATTCCATATAGGTTTTTGAAATTACATCAGTTACCTCTCAAAACATTATCGTCCTTGAGAATTCAAAACCCATCGAAAGGGAAAAAGAAACTGGGTCTGAACAACCACCCATCAAGATACCTCTCAAAGCCAAAATAAGCAATAAAAGAAATCCATATTATAAATATGAAATGTCGAACCCCAAGGGAACATCGTTACATAGAAAGAGTTAGACATGAAACAACTCTGAGCACTAAACATGTATATGTGACTCATGTTCCTAGGTACACTCCTCCATGCCACAGTGTCACCACAAGACAAGATCCAAGGGTATAGATTTCCCATGCAACACCTTCCCCATTCATTCGTGGATCTCCAGAAGTCACTCCTCAAAGGTTTCATCATTGTCAACATCAATCTCTCCCCAATCGATGACGTGAGAGTCATCATGAAGATAACGACGGAGCTTTGATACATGGAAAACATCATGTATCTGACTCATTTGTGGGGAAAGTTCTACTCAAAACGCTACATCTCCAACATGAGCTAACACCTCGAAAGGCCCAACAACATGGGGAGAAATCTTACCCCCATAACCAATCCATCCATGCCCATGATGATGAGTCACCATCAGAAACACATGATCCCCAACATTAAACTATAAGGGTCTCCTTATTAGATCAAAATATGATTTTTTTTATGATCTTTCTCTATCATCATCCTCTCTTGAAACACCTAAACCATCTCTATTTTATTCTTCCCTAGTTCTAGTCAGAGAATTGCTGACTCTCTGACCCCCGTCCAACACAACGGTGAACGGAAAAGACATCCATACAAGGATTCAAATGGCGCCATACTGATGGTGGAGTGAAAACTATTATTTTAAGCGAACTCCACCAAGGGTAAGTTCTTTATTCATGAACCTAAAAAATCAATAACACAAGAGTGTAACATGTATTCAAGAGTCTAGACGGTTCTCTCTATCTGAAAATCCATTTGAGAGCGAACAACAGTTCTATGGCATAGCTATGAATCAAAAGCATGTTAGAGTCCTCTCCAGACCTTAGATGTAAAGCGAGGATCTCGATCAGAAATGATCATCCATCGGACTCCATGATGTCTCACCACCTTCTCTAGATACTTCCATGAAAAAACATCTAGTAATCTCAACTCCTTGATTTCTATAAAGAGGTCTGAGTTTTTCATGAAATCAATTACCACCCAAATAGGATCATGTCATACCTGAACTCGAGATAAACCAGTAACAATGACCATTGAGATGTCCTCCAACTTCCACTAAAGAAACCCTAATTGCAGGAGCATGCCACTAGGAACATGGTGTTCGACCTTCACCTTATGGTAGAGAAAACATCAATACACAAACATAAAAAATACACACTTCAGCCGAGGCCACCAAAATTGGCTCGTCAAGGCTCGGTACATATTTTTCACACAAGGATGTACAGCTATAGGAGAACTATGAAACTCTTGGAGAACCATATTATGCATCATAAAGGGAAATAACAGCCTTCCGCGATAAAACAATCGGTGTTGTTCATCCTCCGACCAACCATTAGAGGTCCCATCACAAATAACTCGTTCTCTCTACAACTCCACTTGTAGATCACCCAACTAGGACTCTTCAACCTTCTGCACAAGAGATGACTATACTATCATCAGAAAAAGACAAGATGTTCCCCCAACATTTCCCAGATCAAGATGTAATGCTTACAGTTATTCCATTACTCACCAGGAATCCCCAGATTCATGCACAGAATCACTACGTGACTTTCGACTCTTCACATCAGCTACAACATTCCCCTTTCTAGGTGTATAAGATTGCTCAATGTCATATTCTTGTAACAACTCCATCCAATGACGATGTAGTAAGTACATGTCATACTGGGAGAAAACATACCTCAAACTCTTATGATTATTGAAATGAAAAAAAGAACCCACCAATGATGTAATTCCTCCATAACATCATAGAAAACACATCAGATACCATCTCAAGATCATGAGTTGAATACTTACATTCTTAGTGACGTAACTTCTGAGACCCATAAGAAATTACTGATCTTTTCTACATCAGAACACAACCCCACCTCAGATGCGAAGAATCATAGAAAACATCAAACTGATCCCCATCGACTGGAAGACAAAGAACTCAAGAACTTACTAACTTTTCCATTTGATACTTGAAAGCATATTGACACCGATCACTCCATATGAATGCATGATCTTACCCATCCAATGTTGTCAAAGGAGTCTCAACTCATGAAAAATCCGCTATGAACCTCGTGTAGTAGCCTGTGAGACCAAGGAAACATCGCACCTCTGACATGGTCTTGGGGGATTCCCAAGACACAACTGCTTATTTCTTTGATGGATCCACAGCTACTCCCTACTGGGATAGAACATCCCCATGAAACGGACTTCTCGTGCCAAAAAATCACACTTTGAAAACTTCCCAATCATCTGATGTTGATGAAGAACACCCAAAGCGGTGTGTAGATGCTCTGCATTCTCCTCCTAAGACGTGAAATACACAAGGATGTCGTCGATGATAACCTAGACTATGTTTTCTAGGAACTCACTGAACACTGCATTAATCAGTCCCATGAACATATCTATTGCATTCGTCACACCGAATGAAATTACAATGAACTCATAATGCCCATGGGGACAACAGAATGAGTTCTTCTAGATATCCAGATCCTTCACACACATCTCATGATATCCTGACCGCAAGTCGATTTTGTAGAACCAACATAAACCCTTGATTTGATCGAATAAATCATCAATCCACATAAAAGGTTAGTGATTCTTTATGGTCACTTTGTTTATGTGAAGATAATTGACACATAGTCGCAAAAGACTGTCAGCCTTCTTCAGGAAAAAAACTAGTGCACCCTACGGTGAAACACTTGGTGGAACAAAACCGCACTGCAATAGACCATAAATCTTTATAGGTATCTCTCATAACTCAGAAGGGTTTATCCTATATAAATACATATAGATAAGAGATACACCGGGTTGTTTTTCAATCCCAAACTTGATCCCTCGTCGAGGGGGTAATGCTATAACCTTTTCTAGAAAGACATCAGGGTACTCTTCTACGACCTTAGGAAATGCCAGCTGCAGATCCTGTGAAGAACTCAAAATCATCTCAGCCATCAGGGATGATAATGATGGAACACACATATGACCCATCCGAGTATATTGGTTGAAAACAAAAACCACCAAATCTCTATCCGGTCCAATAAAAACAATATTATTCCTCAAGGAATCCACAGTATCCTACACTGAATACAACCAATCCATGCCCATGATGACATCACATGGTTGTATTTGTAATCATAGGAATCATCCCCTAGAGTAGTGCTTCCCCAACAATAGCTCACAATTTATACATACTTCAAAAAAGTTATCTCGACCTCATACTGGAATAGTCAACTCCAAAGGCACTCGAAGCATCTCTACCTCAAGTATGAAAGAATGGAAAAGGTTAAGTGATATGAAAGAGTGTGTCACTCCTGAATCAAACAAGAAATACAACAAGGTAGAAAAAAACAATAGGGTACCTCGAACAACATCTAGATCGCCCGGTGCTGACAATACTAAAGCGTAAAGCCGTCCACGACAACTTCCATGACATCTCTGACCATGATGATGACCACCGCCATAGTCGTTCTCTGCTCTATAAGGATAGGGACCATCATAGAGGTGCCATCTACCTGACCCATCTACACTCTGCAAATCTATAGTTGGTGGAACTTGTTGTTTCTGCCTCTTCCTAACCCATATACAACAATGAATGGTCGGGCACTCTCACTGCTAATAACCATGAACACCGCATGAAAACAAGAACCTGATACCTAGGAATATTCCTGAGAGCTGCTACCCCATGAGAAATTAGTTTCTGAGGGGAGGGAACAACCCCGGGCCAAATGAAAACTCGTGTGCCCTAAAAACTGGGAACCCCTGACCAATGCTCTGTTTCGTGAGGTATCATGACAACTCCCCTCTCATGTGGATCTGGTTCTGGCCAATGTTCTCTTGATGATACCTTCCCTTACCATCTCTTCAAGATATGTATTCAGTATAAATTGGGTGACCTGGTGCTGGATCTCTATACACAAAGCCTCTCTGAAATGCCTCACCCTGGACTATTTATCTGGAAACATGTCTGAAGCATATCGTAAAAGGTTCCTGAAACAGATTCCAATTTATCTCACACTAGGGCTCCCCTATCGAAGGGTAAGAAGATCCTAGCGACTCGACGCCTTCGTGATCGAAGAAAGAAACGCGACCCTAAACATATCTCATAAATCCTCCCATTATATCGCTGACTCGTCGTGATCACCGGGGAAATTGGACCACCTGTACCTCGATACTCCACGCATCATTGTCACATCTAAGGAAACCTGATGTTTTTTTTAGCACGGATTGAACTGAAGACTATCATGAAATCCTCTAACCTATCTTTTGTGAATGCATCTAAAATTTATCCCACATACGTCTACAAACATTGGCATTGAAACTCTCAGAGTGTCTTCTACCAAGTGTCATCATCGTCAACATCTACATAGTGGTGATCGACTTACACAGCCAGCTAGACATCTTCTCTGTGATCCCGACGAGGACATCGACCTAGATCCATTTCTGAAAAATAAAAAAATAGTTAAAGCTCTCAAACCTTTCATATGAAAGTCTCTACATTAATTAAATAATTTTTTTCTTTCATTGATTTTAGGATATCTTATCCCATTGTCTACCCATTCAATCACAGGCACAAAGATGAATGATACATGATCCTTTCCTATGTCTCTACCCTATAACCAGTATCACATTGATTATTAGACATTGTAAACGTAAATGTCCATACATCAGATCATAGGAGTCCCTAAATGCATATGTCTCAGCCGGTCTCAATTGTTTAAATAACATTCGAAACATGAATGAATGCCTTTACCAACAAACCTATTCATCCTCACATGTGTTAAACTCCAAACTCCATAATATCTCTCAACCTACCACTAAGACCACTCGGTCATTACCCCCTCCCCACAATCTGTACCCCAACTGGGCTAGAGATGTGAGAAGGGAGATAATGACGCATGAGCCCCGCCTACAGTAGGCCCCAGGATGGAGACTAGCACTGAGGGTATAGTAAACACCCAAATGAGAGGTATTACCCTCTAAAAGAACACATACAGAAGAGAGAGAGAAGATAGAAACCAACCAAATCATACTCAGAACTGAAATATAAAATAAATCAAAAGTACACATGTGTAATTTCATGAAAAACTACTACAATTAGAATGGTAAAACTGAAATTACCCTAATGAATGTAAAAACTGCAGCAACCACAAGCCCAAACAGCTCCTGCAATCCCATGCTCTAGAAACCAGCTTGATCTCCAAACATCTCCAAGTGACCAGAAAAATAGTTTATATATACAAAGGGTGAGTATAACAGTATTCTCTATAGGATCAATCCCAAAGCCTCTCGTGGAAAAGTATTGAAATCATTCTAAAGAACAATGAACAACCAGTGAAAATGACTCATCACTTAAGAAGGTATACTATGTTCTCCGCCTCACCATGGCTACTATCACCAAGTAATGCATACAATATTTAATCATATAATAAATAATATCAAGGTTACCCTGCTAATACATCCCCACTGGTTTTCCGCTTTTCCCCAATGTTGCACGACATGAGCATCTCTCTACAAAAAGGTTTTCCCACAGACACCTAGGAGAATCACCACAACATGCAACTCATGCTTCAAAACCACCATGTCCCCATAAGAAAAGTAACCAGGTAGTTCCTGGGAGACACCATAGACCGCATAATCTATGTCATTCATTGGGTATTTTACCTCAAGCCATTATAGTACATACACCAAGTAAGGATCCTCAACAAATCATAACCATTACATGTTATATATAAACTATTCCATAGGAAACTATATCGAGAATACTTTTGTGTGAATAACCAAAATCCATTACAACCCTCTACACTCATATATTGGGAAAACTAACTGTTGTGACTACCAGCACAATTATCTACAATGAGAAGAGAGAAGGTCCAAAGGGGGTAGTCATCTATTCATCCTTCCACCAGAATGTTGGCGAAAACACCCACTAGGGATCAGAATCCCTGTTGTACCAGTTTACCTTACTGACAAGGTGGAGTAGCGTATAGAAACAATAAAATTGAAAAATATAATATACCTCACAACCAAACTTTTGGGAATAACTTAGTCATAGGCTCCACTACAGCTAACGTCTCTCGGACTCCAGGCTGCCACATCTATGACTAAGTATCCTATCACCACACAACCATTTAATGAGATTTAATACATTATTTCATTCCCTTTTTTTCAGTTTCACATTACTTTAATTAATTCATTAAACATTAATTAACCCATAACAATTCTAGATTAAATTTCATTAGCATCACACCCATAGTACATTGTTCCCTCAAATCACAACCTCAGCTTTGCATCCTAGCAAGCTCCAAATCCATGGGTTAACATCAGTAATTTAATAATTTATTTAACGTATTACATTCCCATATTCCAAGGAATTATAGAAAAATATTCTATGCTACTAAATACAATGGGGCTTAACGCGGTGAATAGAATGAACAACTCATCGAGTCTTTGCCTCATATAGAAAGAGAGTAGACCCATTCTAACTTGATAAGCTAAACACAGAAAGCATGTGGCATACCCCATGCGTCTTCACCCCTTTCGAAAGAAGGGTAAGTAGGACAAGATTCCTTGAGAACTGTGGAGAATTAAATCACATAAAAAACCAATATGAATCAGAAATAATTTGAAACACTCACATCCAACCCATTCCATCATCCCTTTTGTCATCCCAGACACCCACCTGCATAAACCGATGTATCTCTCGATGATAGGCATCAACTGCTACCACAATCACTAGGCCTCCTTGCCCCCAAATATCACAACATCCATCCAGGCTCACACCACAACACAAGTAGCAGGAAAAACAAACATTATATGAAATGGGCTCTTGGCCCTTAAACAACCAAGAGGGTAACTCATAACCCTACAAGGGATAATGTTTTATCAATCCACTAGTTCTTTAATACATATGTGATTCACTAATTTATTAATCATAGGTTCCAACCTTAGTAAACCTATACAGTAAACTATATCAAATAATTATACATGCTAACAGCACCATTTTGATTAACATAAAATTACAACAAGAAGAACTGGATTGTTTTACAAGACTCATTATCTTTATCCAAACTATTATCAATTAATTTCGATATATGTTCATTACCAATTCCCATCATGATTGAATAGACATACGAAGCAATCATAGATATAAAACAATCTAGAAAAACAAGAGGAAAAACCATACGATCGATATCAATTAATTTATCCGGTTCAAATATTTATTATGTCAATTCCATATTCATATAAGGGATAAAACATGCTAATGATATAGTTTGACGTAAAAGAAGAGAGAAGTAATGAATCCCCTACCTCAAACGGTTCTCGACGTTCTTTATACAAGAAAAATCCACCCAACGGATCTCGATAACCTCTTCTCGTGACAACTGCATACACTCAAGGATTCCACAGTACAGTCGCACCAACCAAAACCCATGAAAAATCCATTATAAGAATGTAGAACACATGCTATAATGGGGAAAGGGGAAACAGAAGGAGACAAACCCAATGAAATGGCGATGTATCATACCTTATACTGAAGATTGATCGATACTGCTCAGTTGCATCAAAATAGAATGGAAACAATCCTAGGGGGGATTTTTTTATTGCACAACCCCTATGTAATAGAATGATTGCTTCTATTGTCTCATAGATGAAAACAAGGAAGATGAACTAGGGAGGAAGATATTATGTCCCTTTAGAATATTAATTAGAGTAGTGGTTTTAGATAAGATAGGTTTTCCATTAATAGTGAATCACATTAAACTATGTGGTTTGACCATGTAAAAACATCGCAAGTGTTAGGATAAATTAATATAGGAGTTATGTCCATTGAATTTGCCTTAAATTCTTTAAAATAAGGTTTTAAATGCATTTTACGTCAAAGGAAATGATAAAGGGGTGAAACTGTAGGAAGCTAGAAACACTGTTCACGAACTCAAAATTTGAAAAAGGATATTGAGGGTACTAATAGAGGTTACCGATAGACCCCACCATTCTGGAAACACTATTTATGAACTCAAAATTTGGAAAATGAAATAGAGGATACTGATAGAGGTTACCGATAAAGGTTACCAATAGACCTCACCATTCTGAAAACACTATTCAAAAACTCAGAATTTGGTAATAGAAATAGAGTTTATAATAGACCTCACCGTTCATGAAACATGGTTCACGAACTCAAAATATGGTAATGGAAATAGAGGTTACTGATAGAACATTTCAACAATGGAACTGTTCATAGAATTGGAAATTTGGAAAAGGAAAGAGGGGTTACCATTAGAGGTTAATTATTGAACTATTCACCAATGGAAATGTTCATAGAATTGAAAATTTTGAAAAGGAATGAGATGTTATCGTTATAGGATACAGACAGAAATACTCAATGATGGAACTATTATATTAATTAAAAATATGGAAATGGAATTAAAGGTTACCGTTAGATGTTACTGATAGAACTATTCACCGATGGAACAGTTCATAGAATTTGATATTTTTCAAAGGAAAGAGTGGTTATCGTTAGAGGATACCAACATAACTATTCACCGATGGAACTGTTCATAGAATTGGAAATTTGAAAAATGAAAGAGAGGATATTGTTAGACCTCACCAATAGAATTGTTCGCTGATGGAACTATTCATAGAAGGATACTGATGACAATATTAACCATGGGTCATCGAATACACTATTCACAGATGGTTACTGATAACACTATTCACCTAAGGTCACCGATTTATTGTTCACAAAAGGTTACCATTGAACTGTTCACAATCGTCAACTGTTGGAACTATTCACTGAACATTAAAATTGGCAATGGGTTGGGGATAAGTCACCTTGACCTTATGAATCACCTCATAAACCTGATTTTCGCAAAAGAATGGACAAGAGAGGTCTGGGACATTACACATATGATCACCCTTGGTATGATTTGTAGACCTCTAAATCTTTTAGTTGTGTATCTTTCCACATTGAAATTATTTTAATGAAATTTAATATATCCTCTTTTCAGTGAATTATGATAATAATAATTTTTCTACCATTCTAACATAAATTAATTCACTATAATGGAGGAGTGAAGAGTACTAAGAATGAGGTACAGAGTATATGGATTTTATCCATTTTTTAATTTTTATAACTTATTTAATTTGGTTTTGAGACGTCTTCTCTATGCATCT
Source organism: Viscum album (assembly GCA_963277665.1). NCBI lineage: Eukaryota > Viridiplantae > Streptophyta > Magnoliopsida > Santalales > Viscaceae > Viscum > Viscum album. Next base: position 836,611,424 of record OY728164.1, on the reverse strand, counting down.
CATATTAACTGTAATATTATTTATGTTAATGCTAACCGAAATAGAAATAGTATTTATCAATTTAATTACACACTTACTAATTAATTATTTCAGATCAAAACACCCATTACTGTGTGAGTCTTATAATTCCATAACCTATGTGTCATCTAGGAAATTAAATATCACTTTTAGTGCTTTTCATTAATTTATTTGATTATAATTCAATTCTTATGGTTTTAGGACCATCGAGGTGTGTAGGTTCATCCTATATATAATGGATTGTTAAATTCAATTAATTGATTTTTTATACAATCAAGTAAGATTATATAATAAAACACACTATGGAGTATGATTTATATATAAATTAAAAAGGGAAAATGAATGGTAAAATTTAAAATATTTAGTGAAATTATTAGGTACATGGATTAATTATTACATATAACTATATTTAATGGAATTATCTCGATGTTTTGAATCTGGAGATGGATTTTTTTCTCATTGATTATCATATAAGTTTTTACATCGATCATAAATACATTATATGAAATTTCACCTATCCCAAAATTAAACCTTACTTACCCATCGATTATAATTTAGAATAATCATTTTTATAGGCCTCGTATAAATTTCAAATTTTTACAATGTAAACAATAAATTATTAAACCTTGAGAAATCCTTCTGTTCCCATGTAGGAATTCATATGAAGAGTGCATGGGTCGAATGAAATTACATAATTCCATGATTGATATATGATTTCTTATTTTAGATTTAATTTTTTATGTGATAATAGGGGAAGTTGGATTATCTTATACATGGATGTTTTACATTAAGTTCCACATCATTTATGATTGTTGTTCATGACATTTCATACCCTATGACTTGGATGTTGAACATAGAATTTTACACAATTTTTAGTTTATTTTATGTTTCATGTCAAACATATTATTAGTAGTTTTTAAATGAGATTGTAAATTTGTGATTTGGATGATCTATAAAAATGCTCTATATCACTTATTCAATTGATTTATTGATTTCCAATATTTAAACTATGACTCATATTAAATTTTTATTACTAATATATTTATTGAAAGTTAGTTCCATTATTCTAAAAAATGGTTTATCTCCAATGAATGTAAAGATATTCATATATATATATATTTACATATATGAATATGTATATGTTATGTAATGTTAATGGATATCACATATTATCCCGAAGCATGTATGGTTTGTCAGGTGTCCATTCAAGAATCCAATACTAACTCATTTATAGTTATTAATTCACAACATTATATACTATGCCATTATTTTTATTCTATTCAAATGCTGTATTGGATTAGACACCATTAGTGGTGGCCTACTATATTTATCTCTACCACTATTGAAGACGATGTTTTGTAGCTCAGAAGAGATCATGGGGACATGTTCATGATTCTTGTTGGTCATTCTTGTTATTGTATCCATAAGGATAACACTTGGCATGATAGTAGAAGTCAAGGTTATACAATTTATATCTTCTAGAAACATAGTTTTAATTTTATTTGTTATATTATTTTCTCATCCATTTTTAGGTACTAGTTGATGTGTTTATACATCATTTTGTATTGTTTCATTAAATGTGAATGCATTCTTATATATATAACACATTCCTTTTTATTAGTTATTATTATATTCCACCTATTTCTATTTATTATTAAAACACTGTGTTTTATAAAGATCATGGGTAAGTACTATCCCTTATACCATCATTACATCATTCCTGCTTATTGGTGGAATCTGACATATAGGTTAATGTGCATGAGGCCATGTAACAAACCACCTCGAAGATCTATTTATGTGGCTCCCATTTTGGGATGTTTGAAGTGGTATTGAAGCAATATATTCCATTTTCATTATATTTTGTCACATATATAAGAGACTATTAATGCCTCAAAACATGGTTAATATCCCAATATATGGGGTGATCGGCCCACACATTGGGAGAAATACTAAATTACTAGTGAATAGACTATTGTTCATGTGGTATTTTATTAGTGTAAATTATTATTTCACCTCTAGTTAGTGATGTACTTTTTTATAAATAATAATTTGAGGGGGTTCCAATATATTACCCTTTGCCAATAATTTCATGGATGTTTTATTACATTCACCATTATTGAAACATTATGATTCACATGCCATGTATATGTCATTCCATGTAGATTTCATTTCTTAACAGTCTAATACATGTTTGATTTACCTTGTGTTTTTTGAAGTTGGCTTATATTTATACCATGTTTAGGTGGTAATATTAAAATATTACCTAAACACCATTATGTGTGATGAATTTCCATGTTCACCCATTTTTACTGTTATGTTATAAAATTTCTTGATATTGATATGGTATGTTGTCAGTTGAAAAATATGTTTACATCAATGTAAATGGTGTCATCATGCATAAAATGATGGTGGAATTTTGTTTGATAAATTTATAGTGACAAGTTTGATCAGTAAACCATTAGTTTCATAGAATAAAACATGCGAATTTGTGTTTAAATGGGATAAAATATGAAATGTATACAATTCATGGGCCATAATAAATTGAGAAATGGTGACCCATTTATTCAATACAATATATGTAGACTTATTATATTTTGAGACTATAGGTTAAATCCTTTTTGAAGTAACATGAATGTCAATTGTTCCTACTTATTTCAATATCAATTATTACATTAGATTGGTAATTCATCTTGCTAAACCCTGATATATACACACGTGATAGATAATGAATTATAATTTCATATAAATAGGTTTGAATTGATAAATTCAAAACATTTCTCATTGTGGTCACATAAATGGGTATTAATTGAATCGTAAAATACATATTCCATTATAATTTTTGAATAATGTTCTATATTACTAAATTTGTATATTTTTATGTATTCATTATATGTGTGATAAATAATCTTATTTGATATTAAAAACCGCTATTCATTGTATTAATATTGATTTATTAAAATTCTATTTGGTTATATTTATATGGAACCTTGTTGAAAGAAAGGGACCCACATAGACATCCTTTATATTGATATTCCATCATACATTACCACATAAGGGTATATTATTTCTATATAGGAATAATTGTTTTATGATTTTTTGGACAAATATATATATATTTATGTATATATTTTTAAGGGAATATTACAGAAAAAAAATCCTAAAAAATTTATAGAACATGTGGTCCACTTTTGTAAGTTATATTTATATACGTACATAACTAGATAAAATTAAATCACAACCTAATGGTTGCATTACTCAATATCATGGAATTATTATTTTTGTTAAATGATCACAATTTTGAGATATATATGTATTAGTAAAATGATATATAGAAATTATATAATAATGTTCCTATCATTCTAAATAGATTAAATTAAATAATGTCTTATGAAAATTTACTTTTTTAACTGATACATGACATTATACATTGTTATCCTATTAATGATTTAAATAAAGTGAAATAAATGAAAATATATTAAATAAAACATTCACATGGTGTAGATATTTAGGACCCTCATGTAAGGGAATTCCTAATGTGTTCATTAGAGTTTTCATGAATGTTAATGTGAATGTTACCTAAGGATCTGTTCTTTACATAATTAGGAGTGTATCAATTGGGGAGAGGGAATTAATATTTTGGTAATTTATAATTAATAAAAACACAATTTCTCTTGATTAATATGAACATGAAGTCTTATATATCTGTTTTTTGGATTGATATAGGAATTATTGTTTAAGAACGATACTCATGTTTGGTATATGGTTTTGTGATGAATGTAACCTTCTTAGGGATGTTATCAAGACATAATAATAATATTCAACTACATAGATATTTATATGGAATGGATAGCCTCTTTTTAGATCAAGTGGTCCTTTTTCATTTTAGATAGAAGACACATGAAGTCGTTAGTCATATTTAATAGCCATAGGGGATAATAAAACTCCAATATAAATATTCTTTTAATCCATGTTATACAAGGATGCATAATTCTAACATGATTATTAACTATATTAATGGATGTGACTCTACAGTCGTCATCTATCTGAGTAGAATGACTTATATCACATAGTACAAAACATTTAATAATTTTTTGTACAAAATTTATGATTTTGGGGAAAATTTTGAAAACGTTTTCTATTATTCTACATTCATGTATTTTTTTATAGTATAATTTCCTAAAGGTATTGAGGTGTTTGAGTTATCCTGCTTCTAAGGGTTGGCATTTAAATATCATCATGCTTTCTAAAACTACTCATATGTTCACTTTTATTATCGACACTTATGATGTTCATGAGCATGGATCATTAGATAAGCACACATAAATTGAAGTGTAAATTTTATGTAACATGCTTTTAAGAAGATTATTTCCTCTCTTTTCAAATTTCAGCACTGTAAAAGAATTGTGGAAACATCCATATTCTATGATTGTCAGAGGATGGTTCATATTCTGTGGGATGAGTTACATTTCTTAGTGAATGTAGAAAATAAAATTCCTATAGTGGTTAGTATCATGTAAAAAGTGTTTTTTCATATCAATCAATTTAGAGATAAAAACAAATAGGGAATATTGGAAAAGTTCATATATGATTTTGGTAAACCATGTGGCTAGTATGTTTGAGTTTATAGTCCTTGAAATGATACTCGATATAAAACCTAATTATGATCATGGATACTATTCTGAGGAAACATTTAGATAGAGGTGTTTTACTGACCTCAGAATTATTGATTCTGTTGCATATCTAAACTAATAAGTAAGTATGATGATAATAATATTGTCTCATTGTTTGACTATTGAAGAAATTATGAATCATTTTTGAATTATGGTAGGGGTTATGAAAAAATCATTTTATTTCTAATAATTGAAGGCATTGTGGATGGTTAATCATGAACTAACCCTAAGTGTTGATGAACACAAAAAAATATGTTGTATAGAGGTCGATTGACTTTTCTTTTCAATGAGAAATCAGATAAGGTTTTTTGAAAACCTCCTCAGGTACTTTATCAAGTATATGATTTTAGTGGCATGGTTCTTATACGTGATCAATGTTATCATATAAGTATAAATATAGTTTAGTGATTTACACACACTTATTTGGAGAGCACCCAGTGTACACCATGTGGGATTTTTATGTATACCCATTTTAATAAATAAATTTTTGAAAAAAATTCTTGATAAATGGACACATTCAAAGATGTGATCTACAAGGGTGGATAATTATATATTCAAGGATTTAATTGATTTTATTTGGATAAATATGTAGAGAATCATTGGACAGAGTAATAACAATAGTCTTTTCATTTACTCAATATTAAGTTGAGTCAATTTTTGATAATTAGTTAGTGTTCATGATGTGTGTAATTCCAGACTATGTAATGTCATAAAATTTAAAATCCTAAAATTGAACTACTAGTTATGATATCTATGAACCCAATTAGTTGATTTTAATTTTACCCTAGACATAAATTCATTTTCAATTAATTTAATTAATGTTTGAAAATACAAGAATTATGGAAAATGAAAACACTTATCATTATGCATTGGTTCAACAACATAAGTGAACATTGGGAATTTAAAATTTAAATCATCTATTTTAGTGAAAATTGCAGAACCCTTGTAGGATGGGTGATGTTTCATTATTCCCCAACACTTCATAGGGATGAAATGTTCATTTATGGGGTTATTAAATGATACCTTTTTTATATTTATGTTTATTTCAATGAAATTTGAATTTATTTTTTAGTGGTTTTGTTTAGATTAAAACCAAGAATTAAAATATAAATTTTTTTGATAGAAAACATAAAATATATATCCCGATAGGAAAAAACCATAAAGGTATCTTTGTATTTAGGTGGTGTTTTTGGTGAAGTGTGATTTTTAATCATAGATGATTTTAATTTCAAATAAGGAACATGATTTACTCATTATGAGTGAAAATAATGCTCCCAAATTGTGAAACCCTATGGGGTGCCACAATTTTTTATAAACCCTAAACTAGTGGTCCCATGGACATTCTAGATCATTAAATCGATTATATTAACACACTCCAAATGATGTCATGGTCTTAAAAATGGATTACTTAATATTGAAATGTTATGGAACTGAAGGATGATTCGATGCATGGTTGGGACATTATTTGGATAAATATACAGGCAAAACCATGTTCATCATCAAAGAGGGGAAATTTATATTCAGACCCTATTATATTTTAACTTCTCTCCACACCTCATCATCTCACCCAAGCATAGAATCTAACTCATGCACAATGAAATTTTAATAATCACGACAATAATCGTTCTCCTTAGTCTATTAAGTGATTCATGTGTCCTTGGTCACATCTTATCACTATCAATAAGGAGACAATTCATCTAACTTATTTTCATTTATTATCATAATGTATTGAATTCTATTTCAATTAACGTTCATATTTTTATTAAATTTAAAAAATATAATATTTTCATATATTTTTATCACCTTTTTGATGTGTTTTATCACCCGCCATGAAATTAATGATTACATTCGATTAATTTAATTATGACAAAAAAATTCAACATTATTTATTTAAATCATCAATGCGCTGTGAATTTTATATAAAAAAATGTGATATTTGTTGGGAATGCATGAAAAGATAAATTTTATAGTTGTGGATATTTACCGTTTTATTATATATACCAAAACTCAACCGAATAATCATGATTGTTTTTATCCTTGCATATAACACATTCTCATGACCTGTCATATATCTTTTTATATGAATGGTGAAAAAATAATGTGGACCCACCACCTAGCCCCCCAAATACTCTTTAATTATTCTTATATTGATAATAGGCATGGAAATTTTAATGTCCCACATCTAAATATCATATAATATTTATACCCAAAATATTATTACACAATAGGTGATCCTCAGGTTCCTAATATGGAATCCGTAAAATGGGATCATGGGTCAAATGAAATAACATAGTGCATTTAACTATACTTCTATTCACATAATATAACTAATTGGTTAATAGATCATTTGGAATGTGAGATAATATTATAAATGGATGTTGGAAAATGTGTTCCACATTATTTTGGGTTGTTTTAAAAGAGGTTCCTTGTCCCACAACTAGGTTATTGGACATGGTGTTTTATATATTTTTTTGTTAATATACATTATATTTCATTCCCTTTGACAGTTATTTGGGAAATGGAGTTTCACAACATGGATTTTCATTTTCATTCATGGCACTCAATAAACACAATTCATATTCTTGGGTTGATGAACATATTTAAAATAGGACATGAATATTATAATTGTTATGATTATTATAATAATAAGTGGTTGACATTGTTACACACCTTAGTTCCCAACTAAGGAATGTAAATGAATTTATATATATGGTAATAAATATTTCATATATGTATATATACATGATTATATATTCCAAGATATTTTAGATAAGTTTGAATCATTTATTATCGATTTGGTGTCCTTTGAGTGACATGAAGTCGACATGTTTACAGTTTTTTATTCATTGCATTATTTATTATAAATGTACTACATTGTTTTATATTCATAGACTAGAAGAAGTTGAAAACTTTTGTTGTGATCCTACAAATATTATCTCTCACTATATTCATGCCTCTTCATGTTACTCAAATGGATAACATGGTTCATCATTAGCATTCTAGTCGGGCTTTCATGGTGATAAATTTCTTGTGATTCCAATTTGAATGGAGTTTGCATTTGAGAATTTACTCTACATACCTTATTGAGATGCATTTTTTACTTCTATTCATTTATTTTTATGTATATCCATCCTTATATATTACCTTCTATATATCTATAAGGTTGTATATTATTTCGTCATATGAAATTTCAATGTTTTATAAATGTAAGTACACATTTAATTAGTTACTATTTTCTTATAATTATAATAATTTATGTATCTTATACTATATGTGGTACTGATCTTGAGGTTAGAGTCTACCTACCATATTATCATTATTCCTTAACAGGTAGTCAGTTTTCTTTAGCACACCAGTTGGTGTACTTATGGATATGTGAAAAAAATCTATAGGAACTATTTTAGGGTCTCCCATGTTGGTATGTCACACCATTGTATATTGATGAAAAAGAAGAACTATTATGATTTCATTACATATTATAATCAATTTATTCATGAATATTGTTTCATTAGAAATCAGATCAGATAATCCATGCTCAACATAGTGATATACACCATATCGTAAATATTAGTTCTATAAGGCTAAATATCCATTAGAAGTATATATATGAATTTATCAAATAGATATTACTCTAATAAATAATTTAATAATATTTAATAGAGACTAATGAATCTAGTTATCATTATTTGATTCCTTTGAGAAACACTCTCACATGGTATGAAATCAAATGATTTGTAATGAAATTTTTGAATGGACTATTTAGTATCAGTTATAGTCAATGTTATAATGTGATTAACATCTTTATTATATCGTATTCAACATATAGTAATATTTCATTAAATGTGGATATATATATATATGTATGTGTGAAGATAAATAATACTTATAAATTTTTATTAATAAAGATAATAAACTGAAATTTATTCTTTTTATTTATAGAAGAACAACAAATTGCATTCTTCATAGTCATATAACATCAACAAAGAATGCTAATGTTATAAAAACATTAAATTATAATTAAAGTTTTCATTTTATTGGAGTATTTATCATGATCATGTCCATCTAATAAAGGAATTATTTTATGTTTGTAATAATCCAATCTACCAATTATAAAATAATTATCCTCACAAAGAACTATATTGGTTTCTCTACGACAATATTACTGTAAGGAACATAGGGAAAAAAATTAAAAATATTACTGAGATTCAATAAGAAATTTTCATAATGTGACTCTAGTGAGAAGGATTACTCTGAAACCAAAATCATTCTAAGGTAAATAGACATAAAAAAAATAAAATTGTTTTTAATATTAGTTTAAAAATATACATGAAATTTTTTTTCCACCTAATGATCCAAACTAGCAAGTAATATGATCATAAAATAAACTAATAAGAAATTAATGTATTATTTATAAACATAGTTTCAATTTATATACCCAGAAAATTACTAACATCTAAAATATGAAAATCCAATATTGTAAAAAAATCACTAAAAGCATTCATGAATAGTTAAAAATTAAAAACATTTAGTTATAGTCAATGTTCCAAGCCCCACAAGAAAAACATCATGTTCCATAATATTATAGTTTTTAAAATTGGTTTAAAAATAAAATAAAATCATTTTGAATTACAACAATTGTACATAAATAATATTTAATGTGTACTTGAAATTAACAGTATGAAAAGGTAAAAAAATTTATCTATTAGAATCCCTTTAGATTATACTTGTCATATGGTAAGATAATTTTAACCCCAAATCATATTTTTTCAACTCTAAATACCATTTTCAACATTATCAAATATATATTACAACCATATCTTTGATATTTATGATCATAGGGATTGTATAATGATATATCTTTGTAAATGGATCAATTAATCTCAAGGAATTAGAAAAAAATGATTACAGTAAGAACTAATATGTGAATTATAATATAATCCTCACAATAAAGATTGTCAATAAACACTAAAAAATGAATACTATTATTAGTATTACAATGAAATAATATGTTATAAAACTCAATCAAATCATTATCAATATTTCAAATATTTATTCCCTATTATTCTTAGATTTTATAAATATATTGTATAATTTATAGGTAAATTTTCAACTATAGTATTAAAAAATTGTTAGTAAGAGTGATAAGAACATCTTTAGATTCATCCTCATCATCCAATGTAATCTTTAAATCACCACATATTTTAATGATGTTAAACCTCCCCCACTACAGTTCACATACTTCTAATTATAGTCACTTTAAATGAGAACAATGTTATCCCTATTTCCATCCTATAGAATTATGGTTACAAAAATTTCATACATTACAAAATATAAACATATTACTAAAACATCATGTGTAATAACATTTACATTAATTAAATAGTGACTTTATAAATAATCGAATTAAGGTAGTTACTGACTAAAAACCAACTAGAAACATAAAATAACTTTATGCTAACAAAACTATGACTAGACTTATTAATGAATAGATAAGAAAATAATGATTATAATTCATTAAATACCTTTTTCGTTTATAAATTTCTCCCATCCACACTCAAATCATATATCATTGAAATATAAAAAGTATCTTATTTGTTTTAAAAACACTTTTTTCTATATAAACCCTATATCACATCATAATTTTTTAAATATATTTTCTAGAAAATGTGGTTCAAACCAATTATAATTCATTAATATCTTAACACCGGATTTTTATACTAAAACCCCATAAAAATAAACAAATTATTATTTTAATAATGACATGGATATTGACATTTTTATATGAAAATAATATTTTATCATCTATAATATGGAAACCATCGACATATCAATCCAATAACTATGACTGTTACATTACAATTCGGGATGTTTTTATATTGTGTATGATTTTCCATCTTGAATGAATATTATATAAAAATTATAATTATTAATGAATTTAAATATAATTAGTTAATCATACAAAAAGAAACATTGATCATGTTGAACAAGAAATTAGAGTGTTATTACAGTAAAAATTTGAACTCTAAATCAAAATTTCAATAATTCTATAATCCATCTCTAGATATTAATAAATATAAATTTGAAATAATTTTTTTTCTAAAATACATCATCTCATAGAAAATATATATAGAGAATTCATTCATCCCTTTGAGGAAAATCAACTCCCTATAATGATGCATCATTTTGATTAGTTTCAAATCATATTTTGAATAATGATGACTAAATAATTTAATAGGGAATAGATATAGACTGAAAGGGAGAGAGAGAGAGAGAGAGGTGATAGGGAACTACTACGTGCCTACCACCAGGAAGATACCTCAATCCCTTCCCCCATTTCTTTATTTTTTTCATTAGTGTGTTTATCATTTATTATTAACTATAATTTTTCTCCCAATCATAGTGTCAATGCCCTCCCAATTATTAATTTTTCAACTTTTTACTCTACTTCTAATCACAACTTCTACCCATCTCCCCCTTGATATTTATTTAATTTATTTTTATTGATTCTACTATAAAAAATATTTATTATAATAATAAATAAATAAAAATATTAAATTGTAATTATTTTTACTAAAATACCAATACTTCATCAATATTATTATATATATATATAAACATATTTATACATTACTATTTTCTTATTAATTTAGGAAAATTTTAATCATGTAAAATATCGTTATTAATATACAAGCAATTATTACTCAAATAGAACATGAAATCAAATATCTGAAAGAAAAATTCATAAATTATAATATAAATATTAAATAAATCATATTTTCTAAGGAATTCACCCAAATTAAAAAATAGGGATCATTACAACCCCCAAAAAATAAAAAATAATAATATCAAATGATAGTCATGTCAAATTCCATAGTGAGAAAACAACCCACATATTAAGTGACAATTCAACACAATCTAATAGTATAAATAAAACATTTTAAATCTGTTTTTAAACAATGACATGTATGTTGTGTTTTTAGTAACATAAACAAACATCCCCTTTCTCCAAAACCATATATCATTAAAATGATATGTGAACAAATTAAATCTGAAAGTATAAACACAATTGAATCAATTAAAATAACCAAAGTCACTTTATCCACAAACATCATAATAGTATACTTCCCAACCAAATATAAACCATTCCAACCATATTCAAATTGCATTAAAAATGAAATCATGATAAACATGTGGTTTAAATCATATGGCATTTTAATATATTATTTTATTAATTTTTATAAAAAATTATGGCATAATATAAAAAAAATAAATTAAACAATAAAACATTGTATTTACATTAATGAAACATAATCAATAACTATAATAATTGAAGAGGAGAAAATTGAATGCTTAAAATCCATATAATTTTAAATAGGTAAAAACTAAAACATCATTTCGCATATGATGTATTAATAATATTATTTTAAAAAAAAATATTTGAAAATAACATCCTAGAAATGGTTTCTTTTTTGAATTAAACTCATTTATGTTCTTATCATGTTAATGAAAAATATATGAATAGAAAAAATATTATACTAACCACATCAAAACAAATATAGGTATATAATGAATTGATTATTCCATATGTAATACTATCCCATAATATTAGCTATAAATAAATCCTTAATTTTTTTACATAAAATTATGTTATTTTTCTTCGGATTAGAAAAAAAAATTTGATGATTTACTTGAATTATGTCTCACTCCATTTTATGGTCTCTAGCTATAAAAAATTATAATTTTAAAATTGAACATTAAGTTATATTTTTTTTATGTAACATGGGTTTCATGTAAAAAACATTATGTAAATAAAATAAAAATTTCTTATTTATAATAAAAATAACCACTTTTAAAAATATTCAATTAATGAAACACTACCATCACAAAAATTAAAATTCAAATTATTTTCATCGTTTAATCTTCCCAGTTAAATACCCATTGTTCCCATTATAAATTTCAAAATAAATTTGATTAAAATAAATCCTTAAAATCTAATATTCGTAGAAAATTTTAATTTTAACTATCCCACTAGTCAAAATAACATAAAAATAAAAAATTTCTTTTCAATGTTTTTTTATTTAGAAAAACCATTAAGGGAAAGAAAAAAGAATATTTTTGACGAAATCCGAAATTAAAAACAATATTTTCATTGGTAAACAATCATAACTTTTCTCTATTATATGGTACTATAAAAATGTAAACTAGGATCATGTTATATTCATTAAAAATAATCACAATCAATCAAAAATTTCAATACACAACTTTGGAAAAGGAATAACGATATATAGCCATAACCCTACCAAGATACAAGGACCATGTGCAGAGTATAAAACCCATTCATAGTGCCTAATCTACACATTGGTTCCTCCTCAAACATATATAAATTTAATAATTCTGCAAATGATGATGGATATAATAAAATTTAAATTGAAATTACTCATTTTTTATATCCATTGGGAACATAAGGTTTTGTTTCTATTATGGGGATTTAGAACCCAATAAAAAGCAACATCTTGTGTTTCAATAATCATATAATATGCCTATTTGACTAAATATATTATATTCATAATATAATATAGTGACTTAATCCCTTTGAACATATTGTTTCATGGTTTTTAATAAAAATATTCTATAATTATAAACAATAGAATTAATGGACGTTATATTTTGGAGATAATGTACATAAATCCATATAACATTAAATTATAAATTCGTTTTTTAATATAAAAAATGATTCCCTAAACCAATTTCATCTCATAAAAATGCATAAAATAACATTATATATATATATAAACAGTTAATCTAAAAATCCCATAATGGGATGAAACAAGATAATAACACATTTTATGTGATTCTGAATCTATAACAAGGTATCATAAAATAAAATGATCATGAATAATCATATTGTATAAAAATATAATTAACAGAAATACTAATGTAATGGAATTATTAGAAATTTTTTGTAATCATATAAAATAGAATAAACATATTTCAATGTTATCTATAATGATAACATTACATGGTTGACAGAGTCCCATCATGTATTTGGATTACACAATACCCCCATACATAATGTGTCATGAGACAAAAAACATTACCAAATAAATTGGAGTTTTATCTGGGTGAACCCAAAATTACCTATTAATTTTATTTCTTCCTCAAAATATACTCAATCATACACCAATAACATAATAAATACCCATGGAAAGAAACAAACTACTTAATCTTCCCTAATAAAATAATAAAATGTAATTAAAAAATGAATTCCATGATATATGGAAATTGATAATTCAAAATAATTAATTAATAAATAAAAAATTATAGGATTTTAAATGATTCAGTGAGGAGTGAAGACATAATATGATATAGTGAAATAATTTTTTATATAATGATTTTTATGTTCATGTTAAGACATGGAGTAAAAAATAATTAATGTGAAAAAAGGAATAATAATTTACATAAACAATGAAATTACGTTGAAATTATTATAAAAAAATGGGAAATTGTAGAAATAGTGGATGGTTTAAAACAAATTATGATGAAGTATTTGAATAAGTGTATGAAATATATATGTTACCATTATTTATAATTGGTTAACAAATGAAATTGATAAGGGACCCATAAAAAAATTATCTCCATCCAGAAAAGTAGAATTAATATAGTTATACGTCTGATTAATTTATATGTAATATTGATGTTTCTCGTATAGATATTAGAGTGTTATTTTGAGGAATTAGAGTGATATAATATCACCATATAATTGAATGTGGTTCAAATGGATCCCTTTACTTATAGACTAGAATCATTTTTCACATTCACATAATGTCCTGAAATATTAAATATAATTAATTATGTACATAATTAATAACCTTTTCCATAGATAATTTAATTTATATAATTATTTCATGCTCTTTTAAAGCCATTTAATGATATATAAATAATAATTTCACTTTTATAGGGTTTTTCCATCCTTGGTTACATTATTGGATCCCTTTTAAATAATTAATGATGTTAAAAAAACAATTGAATGTATATAAAGAAGTGAAAATATATAATATTCAGTCATATCCTGAAATTTCCATTATCCCAAATAATCATTTGTGGTAAAACATAGAGATAATTAATTTAGTAAAAGGACTAATGTTATTCGATTAGTTCATTGAGTTTGTTTCAAAAAATAATGTAATATTTTTTTATAAATGTCTTTTAAATCATTAAAAAATAATAAATATTCTATATTATATTCATTCTCATCATATTTTTAAATAAAAATATTTTGTTAACCATCCAAGAGTGTATTTAAAGAAATTAATTTTTTCATGGAGGTTGTGAACCATACATATTTTGAATAATTTTATTATTTATGAATCAACTAATGGGAGGTTAGAATAAAGATATTTCATTAAAAAAATCATTATACTTATAATATTAGTTTATGGTCTTATATATATTTAGCTTGGACCATTGGGTATTATTGAGCCTCTTAATTCTTAGAGGAGTCCTAGAGTGTTTTCATAGGGGATTGACTATTAAAATATTGAATATTGTAACATAGACAAATTGTATGGGGTTTTCACAACATGTATGCATAGTTCATTGATTAAAAAATTATTTTACAATGCGTGATATATGTGGTGAAAATATTATTGATTAATTTATTCGTGGTGAAGTGTTTTCCAGGAGATCTGATATTGACATTTACAAGACATGTAAATGGTTTAAATGTCAGGTAAATACCTTGTACAATGCATCTTTAAAGGGTGTATTATCTTGGGTGTTTTTGAAACACTACATTCCTCTCTCTGCTTCCAGTATCCAATGGTTCCTCTATTTAGAGAATTTATATTCCTTCAGTAGGGATACATTATTAGTATTTCATTATCGGTCTATGGTGATCTATGTTGAGTTATACCGTCATTTCTTATTATTTATTCTCATTCAGTCTTGTTTTCTCTATTTAATCATATAAAGTGTTAGTGTATCATATTCCATTTTTCTAATTGGTAATATTTGGTTTGTTGTCTGGGTTTTTATGTCGTAACATACTTGGATGGATTTTGTTTCTCATAAGAGATATAATCTAGTTTACAAACATTGATTCATTATATTATGAAGAACATTCAATCCTTTGAGGATATGGATTTTTCCACCTCAACATATTTATTTGAATACATTAATATTGAAATTTTTGTACCAATGGATGAAAATGAAATTAACCAAATAACTATGTGATCAATATTATGAAATTTGTTTTTCAGTAACTTTTTTATAATGTTTTATCTATTTTACTATAATAGTGGTTTGCCTATTTTTTTTTCTAGATGTCATGATGTCTATGTTATGATTGGTTAGAATGTTATAATGATATGATTAACGTGTTTAAATAGATTATAAATGATAACACCAAAACTAAATTATAATTAATGGGTTTAAAAATAATTAAGGAATGGGAATTTTATTTAATATAGTGGTTTTTATAATTTGAAGATAATGAAAATTATGTGAGTATGGATGTTTAATTAAATGTGATAATCCTGGTGATTAATGGAATTGATAAATAATGTGAAGCATGTTAATTGTTATTCATTATAATAAAAAGGAATGTAAATTTTTAATGGGTCCTCTCACTATTTTTTGAAACTGAAATTAATGTTATGAAAAAAAATTTCCTTAATCACATGATAAATATTGATTTCATACATTTCCCATTGTTTGATTTATTGAATAATGAATTGGTTAATACAAAAGTGATACATTAACTGGTTTTGTGATAAGGATAACACTTAAAGCCTAATTTTCCTATTTTCGTATAAAGGTCGAGTGCATCTTTTTGATGTTGTGATATCTCAGTTCATTGTGAAGGACACATTTTTTATTTTACTATATATATTTATATGTTGGATGTAATTGTTTAATTATTGTTGTTTTTATAATGTGATCTGGAAATGAGACAGTAGATTTTGGGAGGGGGTGAAAATGTGGTATGATTATTTGATGATTGATCAAAAGAAGGATGATGTTTTTTGTGGAAGGGATGATTAGATGATGTGGAAGTATATGATTCTTGTCATGGAATGATGCATCGGTACATTCATGTTGTTGTCGGGTATGCCACTATAGATGATGAAATCACATGATGGTGGGATTACTAAATCTTGTGATGGTGAGAGTTGGGATTGCATTTTCTAAATATATTACATGGGATATAGATCTGTTTCTTATTATAAATGCATCCCTTTCACTACTATATAAGGTGTACGGATGGTCTCAGTTTCATGTTTCATCTAGGTGGAAGAATAGAATGGGTTTTCCAATAAGATATTGTGTTTTAATGATACAAATAATGATTAAATATTTCTCAAACAATGGAGTTTTTTATTTATGAAAAAAAATTATTAAAGATGATAATCATGATACACTATTCCCTCAGTTTGTATTATAAATATAGTGAATGGAATTTTATATGATTTATATAAATACCTAGACCCCATTAGACTAGATTTGATTCCTCACCATATGGCATTGGTGATGAAAAATATTGAGATCCCAAATGAACGATTAGCTTAGATGTTTTCATAATCAGAATAGAGAGAAAAACCATACATTAAAAATTTAAAAAAAAAACAAACAAATAATCCCTTTAGAACACCATAATTCTCCTAGATTAACCCAGAATATTAATAATAATATAAAAACTCTGATTATGGGAAAAAACATACGTAATGGGTGAGAAAATATTCTTAGTTTGTGTAAGTGTACAAATGATGCTATAATGAATAAATATTCATAAACATTATGAAAAGGTATATAATTAAAACACAAGCCATTATAAATATGAGATTGAGAATAATATTGGAATAATTAATGTAAATTAAATATTTCCATAAAAATAAACACATGGGTATTGTAATAATCAAATAATTACATGGAATATCAATAAATAAATCTCATAATGATGGAATTCATAATTTCAGGCATCATTATCATACCATCATGGCTTCAGATAAGAAACCATAAATAAACTGGTATGAGCTCATCCTATTCCCATATGTGTTTTTCTAATTTGTTCTATAGATTTATTAATTCAATATAATGTCCCCCTTTCATCTCATTCATTGTATAAAGAGTTCCACATATTAATATTGTGAATCATAAACAACATAAAAATTCGTATTGTAAAAATACCATAGGAATTGTGAATACAGTAACCATAATTCATAAATTATATCAACTTATCTCATCCACATTATAACTAATCATAAAACCTTTAATAAATGTTGATACATGTTATCATATGAGATCACTCTAAATAATTATAAAATCCAACAAAGGTTGTTTACATATATTATAATAATATAGTAAAATCAGAAAAAATTTCATAGAAGAAATACCCATTTCCACAAGGAAAT
This sequence comes from Viscum album, assembly GCA_963277665.1. Classification (NCBI taxonomy): domain Eukaryota; kingdom Viridiplantae; phylum Streptophyta; class Magnoliopsida; order Santalales; family Viscaceae; genus Viscum; species Viscum album. The sequence goes on along the minus strand of OY728164.1, from coordinate 836,593,327 downwards.
CATTTCATTAAAAATTTGAATAATTATAAAATAATATTTTTCATTAAAGGGAAACATGTAAAGCTATATTGTAATATAAAAAAGATTAATGAGTACGGGTGGTGGTGGAACCATATCCATTCAAATATGTTATAAAAGCATTCCATTTATATTTTTGATTATGATGTCATAATGTACCTCATTTGAAAAACGAAACAAATATTCCATTCAAATAGTTTTATAAGAAATAAAATATGTGTAAAAATAATATAAAAATTTATTGTATAATAAAAAATTATTTTCCAATACACTTCTAGATAAAATGGATATTAAAGAAAATATTTCATAGTCAAGACATAAAAATAAGCAATCCCAAATAAAATGAGGTTGTGAAATAACCCTTACAATGTACATAAATTTATTATTATGCAATTTAGCCTAATATAAAATAGTTTGAACTGTGTTTTTAATTTTTACCCTAACCATATCCATATTTTTAAAATCTCATATGGTTGTATTGTAGAGTATTTCTAATAATATTTTTCTATTAACCTTATTTCTGTTGTAAACTATTATATTTTTCTATGAATGTTATGAAATGTATATCCAATTTATTTTTAATAGGCCATTTTCATTTCATCTCCATTTTTATATAGAGTTCATATATATTATATCTAATCATTATATTAATTTTTTATAATTATTCTTGAATTGTTAACTATGAAAATGAATCACACTGTATCGTGGAGATGGTATGTTGTTTGTATGCACGAGCGATGTTGTCATTCACATAATGGTAAAACTGTAGGAATTGTTTTGTATATTAATAATACATAATCTATATCAATTCCAATTTTTAATTATTATTCGTTATATCCCTTATTATATGCATCCAAATAAAGTGGTGATGAAAAAAATTATTCCACGCCATAGAGAGTTTAAGTTGTACGTACGCAAGATGGTATATTAATTTTTAGAGGATGTATAACAGGTGGAATATGGTTTATATATAATCATATTAACATATCATAATATATAATATAAAATAAATTATTACTTTATTATGGAAACAAAACATGAATACGGTGTATTAGATTAAATGTATTTGAATGAATTGGTAGATAAATAACATATCCATTGATGGAATTTATTTAAATATATTCTCAGGGGACTTAGAGATGGTAATTTTGTAAGACCATGTCCTCCCAAAAATTTATAATTATATTGGGGGAGAAATAAGTAGGGTTTGGTTGATCTAGATGACTCAACGTAGTTTGAGAATATTGGGGAAGAGGATCCATTTTATAATTGTGGTGAGGGTCACTTTTAAAAACTATCAAAATATTTCAGTAATATAAATTAATTTATTATTCAAAACTGACCTGTAATGATTTATTTCAATGATAAATGAGTAAGGATATTCATAAACTTGCACATTAATTTTTTTCTGGTTTAATTCCAATTTTTTTCATTATCTTTTGTCATTAACCCATAATAAATCATTTTAAATCTTACCACTATAACATGTATTTTTGTTCTATGAAGGTTAATATAGTGAGTATAAAATGAAAAATACATCATTGAGTCATGAATGAAATTTAATCTTCCTCCTAGTATGGTTTTACTAATTTTATATTTTTATTAATTATATATCATTTAATAATTTTTTTACTTCAATATAACATTAATGACAATTTTAGAACATTTAATTACATTGAAATTTATTAAAATCTATAAAACCTGATATCATTGTAAAAAACATCTAATATATCATTGATATGTAGAATTTTTCTATAAAATACTTATATTCAAGTAATTTGTAATGTCCCAGTTTTAGTCAGGTACGGATCGATTGAATTAGTGTGGTATAACTATTTAAAATGACCTAGGGCAGACAAATGCGCACCCCGTTGAGGGTCCAATGAGCTGTTTTTATTAATTAAATGGTTGAAGAAGTTTTATGAAAAATATTAAATAACACTTTAGTGTGGTGTTCAAAATTAAAATAATTAATTATGTATTAAAAATAAATAAAAATTGATTTAATTAAATTTTTAAAGAAAGAAATAACATATAAGAAGATATTTAGAAATAATATAGAAATTGGGTTATGGAAAAAGTAAAAATAATTAAATAGGTGATTTACTTTTTTATTATTTTTATCCTTTTTATTTTCCATCAATTTTATTTTATTCTATTTTTAATTTTATTTCCCCTTTTCTTTTCTTTTATTTTTCCCTTATGAAATCGTTTTATTTTCTTTCTATTCGTTATTTTTTATCATCTCTTTCTCTCCTCCTCTTTCTCATGCCATGACTCTTGATTAGTCACTGAAAGTGGATAATATTCATTTTTAATATCTTAATATTAATGTTTTTAAAAGTACATAAACATCAATTTTAGTCCAATTCAGAAATTGAACTTCATTTCCCATCATTGTGCAATTCATGCTTAAAATGTCAATTTGGGCCCACTCAATAATTTGCTTGTGTAAATTATAATATTCATCATTTTAATTTGACATTTTGGGATATGATTGATCACATTTTTTGGAACATTTTATCTTTTAGGTTCGATGGATGAATCCCAAAGGAAGATGGAGAATTTTGCGCCTGAAGGCAGAAACTTGCTGGAAAAAGCATAATGGGCCTAAGGCCCATCAAATAAATGTGGGGCCCAGAAACCAAACCCAATGAACCTCAAATTTATACAGTAGAAAGATAAAAATATGAGGATCATTTTATTCAACTGTGGCCGGAGCTAATTCTGAAGTTTTCATGATGATAAAGGGTTATGAAGTTAAGATTTAAATGGTGGACTCGTCATTAATGCACAGAAATCCGTCCCACCATTTCGACCATAACTTCCCAACGGATGAGCCAAATATCCTGCGATTTGGATAGCTTCTAGAAGACACAAGGACGAAGATAATTTATATTTATGACACCTTCGTATTCGGCCATATGAAGTGTCAAACTCACACGTCAAAATGGAGGACGAATCTGGACAGTTTTCTGGGTCAACTTCGAAACGTCAATTTCCTTTTGATTCTTCACCCTCCTTTTGACTCTCTTAATTGTTGGGGGGTGAATTTAATGTTGGGGGTGGACCTAAGTCTCCTAATATACCAATATAAGGAGATGGTGGTGAATGAAATTATCATCTAACATTTTTCCTTGTATCTAACATTTTCCTTTGAATCTAAGTTTTTCATTCAATTGTAATTTCCCGCTTTCGTTTTGTAATGGCATTGTCAATTTCTCTAATGTAAGTTTTTCATTCACGTTTAGTATTTTAATAAAATTTCTTCTTCTTGAATTTTATTTTTCCTTTTTTTTACACGTTGATACCGTTGAATCGTAGTGTGAATTTATTCACACCCGCACTTGTGAATTCATCACACAACGGTGGAGTGTTCATTTTGATTAATGTTTTTTTTCTTCTTCAATCCCGCTTCATTAAGTCAATTACCCGCTTCCATTGATAGAATAACATCAATGGAGGGCTAACCTTTTATGGGTTGATCCTATGGAGTTGCATAAGTTTTATTGAATGTTATTTGATGTTCTTAAATTCATAAATTTGTTCATTATTTTAAGAGTTCCTTTCTTTGATTTATCTTCTTCTTTGTCTTCACCGAATTTAACGACGAAAAATTTTGAGTGCTAGTACGATCCAATTCCCTGCAGTGCTCAATTTAATTGATCCTCTAAGTGAATTGATGATTAGCTTTGAAATTGTGTATGGATTAAATCGGAGAATGATATTGAGGAATTATTTCATTTAATGGATACCTCTTGAACCGATGAACATAAAATCAAATGAAAAAAAAATACATCCAATAAAGCCCAAGAGACAACCTAGGATCGGCTCACCTTAATTAGTTGTTTTAATTAAAGTAATTTTATTTGTTTTTTTATTTAAATTAAATCAATATTTCTTCAAATCAATTCAATTCAATGTTGGCCACTGCATAGCCAATCCCGCATCTAATCAAAGTGTCTCAAGGTTTCTTCTTCGGTCCCTGTGGATTCGATCCCTACTTGTACTTCAACGACCGCTTTTACCGGTAGGGTAAATTTGGGCGCAACCAAATTTTGGCGTCGTTGCCGGGGACCCAAGTAAGTTTTCTTAGACACTCATCTTCTTTTCTCACCCCAAATTCTCTATTCTCACCCTAATTTCTCTTCTCTTTTCCCCTTTCTGTTTCTGTGTGTCCAATGAATCCCAAAAATAACTTTTAATAAACTACAATGGATTGTCTTCAACAATACCCATTAATATACCAAGGCTATAATGAACTGGAAAATCAATATTTTTAATCACCTCAGATAGAAAATTTCATTGACCAAACCAGGATTGAATACACCACACCAGATGAGATGTACAATCAATGGGATGCTGAATGTTTACAAGATCAATTTCCATACCTATCAAGAATGATTGAAAAGATAAATAATGAGGAAGTCCATGAAGTACAATCATATATCAACCCTAATCCTGAAAAAATTCTTGAACAATTGTGTGAACAAATGGATAAAATGAATTCAGATGTTTCATCTTTCAGATTAGAACTACAAAGCTTTAAGACTTTTGAGGAACCTGTTCCCACTCAAGATGTTCTTTCCTCATCATTGATAGATGAATATTTTATCCCAAAAACCTCCCATGAATTGAAAAAATAACTAACCTTTGGATATGGGATAACTGAACAAGATCAAAGAAATGTTGAAGGGTATTTAAATCAGGATGAAATTAATTCACAAGGGGAGAATTTGTCTTCATGGATTGAGTGTTCGGAATATTTCTCCAATAACAATTTTTTAGAATCACTGATCATTGAACCATTGGGAGATATAACGAATATTGTGTCTATACCCACTCATGAAATTCAAATGGAAAATTTTGTGGATGAATCATCTTTTCAAAAGGAACCAATTCTTTCAAATTTTTTTAAAGAAGAAACAATTTTTTATTCAAATTATCATTCTTCTTTAGGAAAATTCAATCAAACTGAACTCGATGTTTTAATACTTCCTTCCCTACTCAATAATCCCTCTATTTATGATAACCAAGACCATTCAATTATCATAACTCTTCATCAAGAATCTCACCATGTAGGAATGAACCTTTAAATCATAGGAAATAATCCAGATAAAACACGATCAACCATTTTAGATATTCCTTGGATTTTACCAATCATTGTAGAAAGTAGGATTTCATACGAAATAAATTTCAAAAAAAAAATCAATCTCAATCTTGTTGAAGTGGAGAAAGATGGGTTAATTAAAATTTTGAAAGTTGGAATTGGATAAGTTGGGGTGTTTAAGTCGAGCTAACGACGTTAAACAAAAGCGCTGCATGGGAGGAAACCCATGGTTTTCATGTTTTCTAATTATTTTGAATCATTTTATTTTTCATATAATAAATTACCATAAGCTGTTGACCTGTTCTTCTTTTATGAGTAAGGATGGGTATGAACGGGGAGCGCCATATTCATCCGTGTCACATGGTGTGATCTCTGAGTAATACCTTACCCAGAAAATTTAAAGAAGACAATGTATCATCAGTTTATTTTGTTTTGTTTTATTTTTATGTTTTTATAGGTTTAAAAAAATAAAAGGACATGTCGTAAGAAATAAGGAAAATCCATTCACCACCATCCAAGACGCTGAGACTCAAATCCAGGAGTGAAGGGAGACTATGGCATGCACTATCATCATCAACCACCAGGTGACTTCATTCCATGATTTTCATTTTAAATTTCTTCTTTGAACTCCTCTCCTACCCCCTTCTAACTTTTCTTTTCTTTAAACACTGGGGACAGTGTTATTCTAAGTTGGTGGGGGATAAAAAATGATTTTTTTTGAATAAAAACATGCATGAAAAGAAAAATTCCATTAACCTTAAACATGATAAACACACATTACAAACTCTAAAATTGGATATCAAATAAATTTTGCATTCCTTGATTCTGATTTTAATGCAAGTTTAAGTTCATGAGCATAGTTTTTGGAAAGTGCGGTTGTCTGATGTGATTTTTCAATGTTTACATTTTCATCCTCTTAATATAAATGTCACAATGCACATCTACTGGATCGTGGGTGTAAATTGGAGTTCTTGGGTCCCTTTCATTATAGCATAGGGTTCTGGGGTCACTTTTAGTTTAATTTGAGTATCCAAAAAAAACAGAAAAAAAAACAAAACAAAAAAAAACAAAAACAAAAAAATGACCACATAGAGCAATGTTTTGTCCAAATGCGTGGCGTCCGACACTTGGGGATCGTGACTCCATAGTTGTCTTGCCCAGAGTTAGGCTTTATATCTCTATTGTAGAGCATGAAATTGACAATATGTGTGGCGTCCGGCACTTGGGGATCGTGACTCCATAGTTGTCTTGCCCAGAGTTAGTCTTTTCATATCTATTGTGGATAAAAAATAATCAAAAAAAATCAAAAAAAAATGGATACTCATATTAAGGTTTAATGTGATTCCCACCTAGCGCTTCCACTTTTTCCCCTTGAACAATAAAATGGGCCCCATATCTTTTATGATGCACAACACTTTATCATGCTTAATTGGAATTGGATGAAATGTGGAAATGAATTTGAACAAAGGAATGGGCTTGGGCTTGGGATATGCTTATGGACCTATCTTGTTTTAAATGATTTTGATGGGTTCCATAATTTTTTTGATATGAGTTCTTTTGAGTGAGTAATGTGTATTTAAATGTTTTTGGAAAAGGGGATTTGGATTTCATATTTGTAATTTATTTTTCTCGGGACTAGAAAAATTCAAGTTGGGGGGTGTGATTAGTCACTGAAAGTGGTTAATATTAATTTTTAAGATCTTAATATTAATTTTTTTAAAAGGTCATAAACATCAATTTTAGTCCAATTCAGAAATTGAACTTCATTTCCCATCATTGTGCAATTCATTCTTAAAATGTCAATTTGGGCCCACTCAATAATTTGCTTGTGGAAATTACAATATTGATCATTTTAATTTTAAATTTTGGGATATGATTGATCAATGTTTTTGGAACATTTTATCTTTTATGTTCGATGGATGAATCCCAAAGGAAGATGGAGAATTTTGCGCCTGAAGGTAGAAACTTGCTGGAAAAAGCATAATGGGCCTAAGGCCCATCAAATAAATGTGGGGCCCAGAAACCAAGCCCAATGAATCTCAAATTTATACAGTAGAAAGATAAAAATATGAGTATCATTTGATTCAACTGTGGCCGGAGCTAATTCTGATGTTTTCATGATGATAAAGGGATATGAAGTTAAGATTTAAATGGTGGACTCGTCATTAATGCATAGAAATCCGTCCCACCATTTCGACCATAACATCCAAAAGGCTGAGCCAAATTTCCTGAGATTTGGAGAGCTTCTAGAATAAACATGGACGAAGATAATTTACATTTATGACACCTTCGGATTCGGCCATATGAAGTGTCAAACTCACACGTCAAAATAGAGGACGAATCTGGACAGTTTTCTGGGTCAACTTCGAAACGTCAATTTCCTTTTGATTCTTCACCCTCCTTTTGACTCTCTTAATTGTTGGGGGGTGAATTTAATGTTGGGGGTGGACCAAAGTCTCCTAATATGGCTATATAATGAGATGGTGGTGAATGAAATTATCATCTAACATCTTTCCTTGTATCTAACATTTTCCTTTGAATCCAAGTTTTTCTTTCAATTGTAATTTCCCGCTTTCGTTTTGTAATGGCATTGTCAATTTCTCTAATGTAAGTTTTTCATTCACGTTTAGTATTTTAATAAAATTTCTTCTTCTTCACTTTTATTTTTCCTTTTTTTTACACGTTGATACCGTTGAATCGTAGTGTGAATTTATTCACACCCACACTTGTGAATTCATCACACAACGGTGGAGTGTTCATTTTGATTAATGTTTTTTTTCTTCTTCAATACCGCTTCATTAAGTCAATTACCCGCTTCCATTGATAGAATAACATCAATGGAGGGCTAACCTTTTATGGGTTTATCCTAGGGAGTTGCATAAGTTTGATTGAATGTTATTTTATGTTCTTAAATTCATAAATTTTTTCTTTATTTTAAGAGTTCCTTTATTTGATTTATCTTCTTCTTTGTCTTCACCGAATTTAACGACGACACATTTTGAGTGCTAGTACGATCCAATTCCTTGCAGTGCTCATTTAATTGATCCTCTAAGTGAATTAATTATTAGCCTTGAAATTGTGTATGGATTAAATCAGAGAATGATATTGAGGAATTATTTCATTTAATGGATACCTCTTGAACCGATGAACAGAAAATCAAATGAAAAACAAATACATCCAATAAAGCCCAAGAGACAACCTAGGATCGGCTCACCTTAATTAGTTGTTTTAATTCAAGAAATTTTATTTGTTTTGTTATTTAAATTAAATCAATATTTCTTCAAATCAATTCAATCCAATGTTGGCCACTGCATAGCCAATTCCGCATCTAATCAAAGTGTCTCAAGGTTTCTTCTTCGGTCCCTGTGGATTCGATCCCTACTTGTACTTCAACGACCGCTTTTACCGGTAGGGTAAATTTGGGCGCAACCACCTCTCCCTCTCTCTAGGTGGCGTAACCCACTAATCTGTCTTTGTAAGGCCATCGTGCATCCATTATTCATCTGTTTACTTTTAAATCAGATGCACTATAAACCACTTGCCGAGGCTAGCATTGCGCATTTGGATGCAGTGGATTTCGTTGAGAATCCTTCATGCAGTTCATCACAGAAGGATTTTTACATATTTTGGGGATTTTCGAAAATCAATTTTTTTCTTTCTTTCTAGATCAACTAAAAACCTACAAATGATCATATATTTATCTTCGACCATAAGTCAGGATGTCTACTCATTTTTCCTCAGTTTCTTTGAAATTTATAAAAACAAAGGGTTGTGTCATTCGTCGGTGGCTACCATCTTTATGAAAATTCACCAAATATTTTTAATTTAATTATTTCACTGAATTTTTTCATCCCTATATATCATAAATTAAATTTTTTTAAATGTTGAAACATGGTCGAAATTTTTTTTGGGCTTGCCAAGGTGGCCGATATAAATTTTTTTAGCCAAGGGAATTAATTTAATTAACTCCATGTGTTGTGAAACATATTTTTGTTGTGTTTAATTAAATAATTATTTTATATTAATTAGGAACCATTAGTTACTAGATCATTAGTACTTGTTTGTGCTTATTTATTTATTTATAAAAAAGTGAATTTATCTACTTGTGTTGATATGGAATCACTCCATGTTAATTTTCTATACTAAAATAGTAAATTAAAAACTTGTGTTGAACATGTGTATCTTCATAGATTTCAAAAATAAAACTACATATGAATTTTATGTCATATCATTTTCAATGACACATTAATTAAATATAGGTCAGGGAAAGAAGGTGGGTCCAGTATTATGGGCCACACTTAGATCCTCGGTTCCTAATGGGTTACCAATGCACATCGGGGGCGGTTTCATTGGCTTTTCCAGACCAAGACTACCTCGGTCATTCTCATACATAGGAGTTAAAACAATTCCAAAAGAGCCCTATGAGGATGGATCTATTGGAAATCTATCTATTCCGTTATCAGATGATTTTTGACCCCTTTTTGCGAGATCGAAACGAACTCCTAGTAAATACATTCCTCGATCAATACATGGTCTTTTGAAATAATGGTTGGGATGGGCTCTGTGGTATTGGATAATTTGAAGGATTATTCATAAGGATATATTTGGAAAGGGATTATTCTCCAACTCTCAATATGGCCCTTAATAATGATTCAGTGAATGTTATTATTAATTCCTCTTTATGACTCTTGAGATTTGGGATATTTCATGGTATATTGACACACACCTAGTTAACACTTGACTTAGACCCCAAGTTAAAGCCCCAGCTTGGGGGTATGCATCTTCATTGTTTTACTTTCCTCTTACAATATTTATTTATATATATATGTGTGTGTGTGTAAATTATTCTTACAGGTACATCCTTTAGACTCCCAGCTTACACAGAAGCAGGTTATTAGGGACGAGAGTCGTTGGGAACCCTGGCCAAGTTATTTATTTAATTTCACTTAATTAATTACATTCATTCATAAAATAATAAAACAAATCATTTTATAACTACATGAAATGGAATGGTTTAGACACTATGGGTTCCATCCTACTAAGATTTAATCTCACACCAAAATCGGGCATCATTGACACCCGATTAGATTACATGCTTGCATGTATTTACATAGGGAAGTGTGCTGCTTCCGATGTTTATCTCTTTTTATCATATGATGTAGACTGGGGCAGATGATTGAGCCTTTCCAGTGATGTATTTCTTACTTTGTGTCATTTATTTTTATTTGATATTATGCTTAGGTTTCTGTTTTTGGTGCATTTCATTTAGACAGACATCATGGATACCCATTTTCTCGTGAGAATCCATACATGATTATTATTCAGTTTGATTATTCATATTGATTTTATTGTAGTTTATTCATGTATATGCTTCTTCTATATTTTTTAAATTGTGGTTTAATTCCACTGTGATAATACCTATAATCTATGAGGGTATAGTGTCCCCCATAGAAACCAAAAATACCCTTACTACTAGTTAGTAGGCTCTAGTGTTCGGGGAGATGCACTTGAGGTTATTTGGAAAACATATCTCAAGGCAACCTTCACATGGATCCCATGATGGGGATGCAAAAAAGTGGTATGAGAGGGTGTTTTTTGGTCTGTTGTACTATTTGGGTTAGACAGGAGTCTATGATATAGGGATTTGGAATGTACTTAGTCCTTAGACATATCTACCCCATGTATAGGGGAACCCAAATTCCTTTATTGGGATATTAGTTATTGATTATGCCGATTATTGTTGATATGAACTCATTGTTGGGTGACACACATGTTTTTTGTTGTTATTAGTGTTGGTATTGTTCAGATAAAGGGTTTTTACAATTTCGTCCCAATTATATGAGGGAAATACATTGCATGCATCATATTAGGCACTATTTTTAAAAAATGAAATGCATATTGCAATTCCATATTTAGATTTAGTGTGCATTTTCATGTCTGCTTGTGAGTGTTGTTTTCACTAATGGTATTTTTTTAAATGATGGTTTCTTAATTATAAACTAGTGATAGTTTTTTAGATGTTAACATGACTTATGGTGGGAATGGACACCATACCTTATTTAGTAATCCATTTTAGTTTTCACCTCCATATTGAAACTCATCTTTTGAAGTGGTTATCTATTATGATGTTCTCAGAGGAAGGATATATACATAACCTCTGTTTGTGTCATTCATTTTTTCCACTTCTTGTTTAACTTTTGTCTAAAGGTGAGCATTTGGTTGTTGTATACCAATGTCACTACGATGTCCTCCTATTGAAAATCATGAGAGTTGAAATGAGAAAATTCTAGAGATGATGGGTCCTGAACCACCAATGGTACCTACTTTAGTGCCTCATGTGGTTCTACCTCTAGTCGATCGTCCAGGGGACCCTTATGCCTAGTCCATGGATATACTCCGTAACTTTATTTTCTCAGTATAATGTATTTTTCGACCTATCCCATATATGGAAGACCTCATGTGGGACTTTTTGTAGCATATCCCTCTCAAATTCTTGGGTTGTGGTGGGAATCATGCTTTAGAGTCTTGGATAGAATCCATTTGTTATAATTTTGACCACCTGAAGAAGTTTCTAGAGAATAGTGTAAAGCATGAATTATACATGCTTCATGACTCCATCAAGCGCTGGTGGTATGTTGTTTCTCAGGATGAGCAGACTAGTGACATGGATTGGGAAAACTTCTATATAGATTTGTATGATCAATTTTACCCGTAGAATCTATGGGATAATAATGCCTAGGAATTCCCACATCTTCATAAGGGCTCTATGAATAAGTTAGTGTATTGTTCTCATTTCAAATAGCTTCAAAAAATTACCCCATCTCTAAATGGTGACACAAATACTTCTATGAGATGTATTGATGACATGATTTAGTATACTATTTTCTCTTAGTAGATGATCATCAGTTTGACCACTGTCAAATAGATAGTAAATCAGGTGCTAATTTCGGAGTGAAAGGTCAGGGAAGCTAAACAGGTGAACCAGGGCAGTTCAATTCCACAACAGGGTGACGGATCTTCTGGATGCAGGAAATTCGATTTTGAATGTTCGTATGGGGGAAATCCTAGCCAAAAATCATGTTTAGAGTCTCTGTCACGTTTTATTAGTGTGGAAGATATGGTCACAAGAATCCAAAGTGCATGAAAGAACTGAAAGAATGTTGAGAAAGAGGCCAGATGGGTCACCTTCAGTGTTTCATCCACTCCATCTCTTCAGCATCATGTGGTAGACGATTTATACCTTCACCAAAACCAGGTATGGGATCAATGACTCCACAATAGGCTAGTTGTTCTTTTTTCTACCTGTCAACCAGGCTGAGCTAATGGTGGAGGTCGTGGTCATGGAAACCATGTTCCAGATTATCACCATCTGCAGAGTGAACCAAGTCAGGCCTACGAGGAATAATCTCAGGGACGTTGTTCAGGTCTCTTGTATGCAGTGTTATCTGCACCAGAGTAGTTGAGTATAGGTCAGCCTATGGTTAGAGGTACTATTCTACTATCCACTAATTTTTTTCTTCTATTTTTAAAATTGTCCCATCAAACTCCTTTTTATCTATTGTAATGTTGAAAATCTTGGTTTTCCAATTGAGCATCGTTTTAGAGTTATGTATCAGAACACTCCACTAGGAGTGAAGGAAGACGTAAAATGAAAGATCCAAGAGATCACACTTGAGATAGGTGGGTACAATTTTATATGGATTTCTATATCCTTGGTATGAATGGAATTGAAGTCATTCTCGATATGAACTGACTTTCTCTTTATCGCAGTCATGTGGATTTATATAATCATCATGTGTCCTTTACATCCCATGAGAGTGAAATATATCTACACAAAGAATAATGAAACAAATAAGAACACCGAACAAATCATAAAAAGTTAGGGTTGGGAAGAGTGACCGCTCAGTTTTCATGTCTCTTAAGGAGATATTTGGAAATGTTAGTGGTAGAATTCACTATAGCGGTGGATCTTTTCAGTGACAAATTCCAGGACAAATTCACTAGCTTACCTTCAATGAGGGGCATGGAGTACACTATTGAACTCATGCAAAGAATGACACCAGTGTCTATTCCTCATTATTGGATAAAACCAACAGAGTTAGAGGAACTCAAAAACAAGCTTGAAGACCTTGAGGATAAGGGTTTCATCAGATATAGAACATCACCATGGGGTTCACCTATTCTATTCACCAAGAAAGAAGATGGTACCATTAGGTTATGAGTGGATTAATGTTGACTCAACCGGATTATAGTAAATAATCGATATTCATTGCCTCATATAGATGATAACATTGAACAACTCATTAGAGCAACTGTTTTTTCCAAGATTGAGATGTGGTTGGGATATCACCAGGTGCATCTGAAACTATCTGACATACCATGTAAAACAGTTTGAAAAAGGTACATCCTGTACGAGTATCTTGTTATTCCCTTCGACCTCAAGAAGGATTCAGTAGTCATCATGGCTTTGTTGAACCGGGGTTTCACCAGTATCTTGATTCCTTTGTTGTAATCTTCATAGACGACATCTCGGTGTATTTGTGTTTTAGACATGACTATGAAACCCATCATGAGATCGTGCTAAGTACACTGATAGAGCACCAACAATAAGTTAAGATCCGAAAATTCCACTTTTGGATTGAGAGATTTCACTTCTTGGGTAATATTATATCTGAAGTAGGAGTCTTAGTTGACCCTAAAAAGTTGAGAATAATAGTTTCATGATAGCATCCCAAGAGTTTCTCAACATCCACAGTTTCATGAGTCATGATTTCTATGACAGTCATTTCATCCAAGATTTATCCTTCATATAAGTTCCACTTACGACCCAGACTAAAAATAGTGTACGATTCATCTTTTCAGAATGTTGTGAAATTTATTCTCAAGATTTTATGGAATACTATCCTCATCCCTGATCCTGAATCTTTGTAAAACTGGTTTAATCTATATGGTTTATTGTGATGATTTAGGATAAGGATTGGGTGTGGTTTTGATGTAGGGTGATCAAGTCATGGATTATGGATCTCGGCTGCTGAGAAATCATGAGTAAAACTGTCCTACACAAGACCTTGAGTTGGAATCATTGGTTCATGCTCTAAATTTTTGGATACACTACTTTTTGGGTGAATGGTTCGTTTTCTACATGGATAATATGAGCTAAAAATATATCTCCACTCAATGAGACGTTAACCTAAGGTATCACAGGTTGGTTAAATACATTTAGTCATTTGACTTTGAGATTGATTATACCCATGGTAAGGGTAATTTCATGGAAGATATTTTATGCTTCCAGACATAGACACATGTTGTGGAGGTATCTAGTATTTAGTGGTAGATGATGGCCTTGTTTTTAGAGATACACTTGGTGGTTCATGAGAAGAGAGGGTAACCTATTTTAGAAGATGTTACTGTTACATCCTCCCTTATAGATAATGTTAACATGAAATAGCAGACTAATCTTGAGGGCCATGTTTTGACGGAACGAGTTACAGGAGAAAACCCACTACCTGGTTGGGTTGTTGATTTCATTGAAACTCCCCTTTACCATGGTTGGGTATGGGTAACATCAGGTATACATGAAGAGATGATAAATATATCTCACTAATATTTTTTGTATGTTCATCATGGAATGAACATGGTGTAAAAAATTCATCTGTTGATGGTACTAGTGTCCGGGTTTGAAAAAGTAGATAGTGAGTTCCATCACTCGGTGCTCCACCTGCTTACCGGTGAAAGCAGAGCACCAGCGACCTGCTGGAATCCTACAACCATTATCCATTCATGGATAAAAATTTAATTACATCACCATGGTTTTCATTACAGGTCTTCTGAGATCTCCTCATGGTAAAGATGTAGAATGGGTGTTTTACTATAGGATGACCAAGTTTTTTCACTTCTTACCTAATGAAGAGACCATTTCAATTGATGAGTTGGGAATGATATATACACAGGATATTGTGAGACATCATGGTGAACCATGTTCTATTGTCTCAAAAAGGGATATCCACATTACTTCACAGTTTTGGAAATGGTTGAAAAAAGTATCATGTTCACAGGTACTTCTGAGTACTACATATCACCCTCAGACAGATGCACAATACGAGAGAACTATATGAGTGTCATAGGATATTATATGGGCATGTATTCTAGATTTTGGAGGTTCTTGGGAATAGAATATACCTCTTTTTTATTTTTCCTAAAATAACAGCTTGTAGGAGAAAATTCAAATAGATCTGTTGAGTTGACCAATGGTAGACTGTGTCGTTCACTTTATGCTAGCTTGAAGCAGGTGTTGAAGCTCTGTTGGGTCCTCATCTCGTTCAAGAGACTTCTAAGAAAGTTCTACTGATTCAGAAGCATAAGACTATAGCTCATTTCATACAGAAGACTTATACTGATCGTCATCATAGACATTTTGAGTTTGATATGGGATATTGAGGCATTCTGTATGTTTCTATGAGGATGGGTCACAGGTGGATTAGGATACATGGAAAATTATCTTCGAGATACATTAGTTCATTCGATATAGTGGAGATGGTTGGTCTGATAGCCTATTTGTTACTACTACCTCAAAGGTATAATTCCAAGAACAACTTTTTCCATGTATCTCTTCTCTGATAATATCATCCCGACCCATCTCATTATTTTGGCGCTAATGACATCAATCATGAGGCAGATGCATCCTTTTCAAGGAATTCAATATGTATTGTCGATCATAGCTCGAAGGCCCTTCAATTCAGGCCATTTCCTCTACTCTAGGTGTTAGGGAATCATAGACACATTCAACCGAGACTTAGGAGTGAGATATTGATGTACGTGCGTAGTGGCCTGATAGTTTCTCTAGCGATGTTCCATAACCCTCAAAAGGAAAACTAAGGGGAGAGTTCTCTTAATGAGGGGTGGATGTAATGTCCCATCTTTAGTCAATTATAGACTATCTATTTTTTTCTAAATCATTAATGTGACCCAAGGAACGTGCCTAAGTACCCCACTCCGTTCAATGGTTGTTTTCTTCTTCCTTAGTTGATCTGTATACCAAAGGTCAATGCTACCCTTGTGCATTTGAAATTTTAGAATTTTGTTGAGTATCCTTCATTCAGTTCATCACGGAATGATTTTACCATATTTTATAGATTTTATTAAATCATTTATTTATTATTATTTTTTTGTCAAATAAATGCCTAACTCATTTCATAGAATCATCTACAACCATAAGGTACAGTGTCTACTAACATTATTTCCATTTCTTTGTGATTTTTAAAAACTCACGGTTGTGTGGTTTGTCAGTTCCTACCGATTTTTTCAAAATTCAACAAATTATTTTTATTTAATTGTTTGACTAATTTTTTCAGACCTATTTTTTCATGAATTAAATTGTTTTAATTGTTTCAACGTTTTTGTACACCCAATTGGGAATGCCTACATGTCCGCTATAAATTCAGTTTTCCCAGTCCTTTAATTTAATTAACTACATGTTTAGCTCTAACTATTTTTGTTGTGTTAAATGTATATAATTATTTTAGATTAATTATAAACATTTTATTTTTATATATTTTGTAGTTGTATATGAATAGTTATTTATTTTTTAAAAAGTGAATTTATCAACTTATGTTGATATGTTATCTTTCATTGTATGGTTTTTATACTACAATTTTAAATTATTAGATTTTGTTGTAGGGTGTATCTACTAAGATTTAAAACTGCAATTAAATATTCATGATATGTCATATGATATACTATAAAACATTAATTAGATTCAGATTGGTAAAAGAAGGTTGGTCCCATATTTTTTTCCACTCTTAGACCCTCCTTTTCGACCCGATATCCAATACTCATTAGGGGCTGTGTCTTTGGATTTCCCAAACCAATACTTCACCAGTCATTCTAATACATATGTGTTACATCAGTTGGAAAAGGGCCCATCACAGAAAGATTAGTTGGCAATGTGGCTATACCATCCTCGAATGATGCCCGACCCCTTTTTGGGAGATCATAATAGACTCATAGAAATTACATTCCTCAAGCGATAATTGGTCTTTCAAAATATTTCCTTGGATAGGCTCGATGGTATTTGATAATATGATAAATGTTTTTTAGTGATAACTTCAAGAAAAGATCAAAATCCAACTCTCATAATAATCATTAATAATGATGCATAAAAATATAATATTAATACCACTATGAGTATCATGAGATTTGTGATATTTTCTGGTATGTTGAAGCACACCTGGTTGACACATGACCTAGACCCCAAGTTAATGCATAACCGTAGGGGTATGTCTCTTCATTGTTTTACCTATCACATCCAGGATTTATATATATTTATATGAAAATTCCTCTTATAGTCGCTTCCTTTAGACTCCCG
Organism: Viscum album; assembly: GCA_963277665.1. Lineage (NCBI taxonomy): Eukaryota > Viridiplantae > Streptophyta > Magnoliopsida > Santalales > Viscaceae > Viscum > Viscum album. The sequence continues at coordinate 836,575,835 of OY728164.1, read as the reverse complement.
GTATAGGTGAAAGAATGTGATTAGAGATCGATGTAATTGGGAACCTAGGTCGTCTTATTTATTTCATTTCTGTTAATTAATTGACTGGATTCATTATAAAATGGAACACTTCATTTAATTAAATGATGAAATTGAATGGTTCAGATACTGTGGGGCCATCCTATATGGATTTTATCTCACACACTACTCGGGCATTGTTTACACCTAATTAGATTACATGCTTGCAGTTATTGGCAAAGGGAAGTGTGATGATTCCAAGGATTGATTGTTCTTGCTACATAGGATGAAGTCAAGGGAAGAGGACCGATCCTTTCTCATGATGTAGTTTTTTCATTGTTTCTTTTCATTTTAGTTGATAGAATTCTTGGGTTTCAATTTTTTGTGTTTTTAGTTTTTATAGAAATCTTGGCATGAAATTTTTTTGTGTTTCCACAATTGATTATTATTTAGTTGGATTATCCATATTGCTTTAGATGTAGTTTATTCATTTATATTCTTCCTATATTTATTTTTAATTGTTTTTTACATATCCTATGATAATACCTATTACATATGAAGACATAGTCTCCCCGTGGACACGAAAAAGGCCATCACTGTTAGTCATCATCCATTGGAATTTGGGGATATTCCATTGAAGTTACATGGCCAACCAAACTCATTGCACCCTTCAAGTGGTCTCGAGATAGGAACAATACATAATTATTTTAGATTATATTTATTTTATAATTTTTAAAATAATTTATATAAAATTATTTTTTATTATATAATTAACACATCATTATTGTGTAATCCTTTATGATAAATATATATTACATGAAATTAAAAAATAAATTATCCTGATTAATATTACTATTTTATATTTCAAATGACTATTTATAAACTAAGTTATTTTTTTCTCAAAAAAACTATGTAATTTTTTAATAACAACAAAATTAAAAATTTAAATCTTATTACGAAAATCAGTATGATATATTTGGAATCTCGTAAAATATAATATTATATATGGATTAATATTTTAAAAGATTCTCCAAGAGGCTGTAACATTGGCCTAAAAATGAATTTGGTCAACATTTAGTCTTCCAATAATTTTTTAACTACAATTATGGTAATTTTATTTTTCTTATAATATCATTCTTACCAATTAATAACTGGTTTTACCCGTACCTATGATAATTTTAAAAAATATAATTATTATTCATATTTTCCAAATATAAAAATGTTTTATTTACTAAATTTGGAAATTATATTATAAATAGGGAAACAATGTTACAAAATTAAAGAAAAATAATATTTATTAATAACATAAAATTAAAATTATTGATGTAGTGAGGAAACATGCTTTTAATGTTAAACATTATATTGGTTTTAATGTTTTTTAATTCTAAATTCAATTTGAAATTTCATCCAATGATCTAAATTGGATTAAATGATCAAAAATTGATCTAATTATTCATTAAAACTATTTAAAAATATAATTTAACACTGTATATTTATTTCATGAAATAAGATGTTTTCAAATTAAAATGAAATAATATATCACTATAAAAAAATATGAAACAAATTGGTAAAAACAAAAATTGGACCCAAATAAATTTTGATAATCATATTTCAAAAAATAATAATATATTTAAAATATTATTATTTAAATTTTGAACAATGTATTTGGGTCAATTGTTCTATAAAAAGAATGTAAATATCCCTATTGAAAAATATATATTTTTAATGCATGAAATTGGATTCATTTTTATTTTATGAAAATATAATATTATTTGATGAATTTTATTAAAATAAATATAAAAATTTCATAATTTTGTTATTACTAGTAATTAAATATTTTGTAAAGGATATATTTTTACAATAAGTTATGAATAGATAATAAAGCATTTGAAATCTATGTTATATGCAACACAAAATATTAAATTTATTTTAAAAGAAAACATACCATAAATTCTTGGGGTGTTACATTCCTCCCATATTCACAAAAAAACATACTCAAAATTTTTATAATATAAATTCATAAATTGATTTGGGAAGTTATTAGTCATTATTGATTAGGATCCAATGTATTATGTTTTTTTTATTTTTCCATTGTAACATTACTAATCTAGTCGTCCAATTTATCAAAACATGTTCTCAAGTAACCAGGACATGGATAGGCTCTTCAATTTAAGATAAAACAGGCTCATATATTATTTACATAGATGTGAGAACATGTGTATGGTTATTAATGTAATTCGTTATCAATGTGATATGAAAATTTTCTGTAATTTAGAATGTCTAGGAGGTATTGTAAAATAAAAATCCAAATATCCAATTTGGTAAAAAATTTCAAAAGGTATGATATACATAGGCCCCAATTTCACATTCATCATGAATCTTACAACACCCTTTCATGGATATTCCATCATGAAAATATTATCTCCCACTTGAAATTCAAAAACATTCCTTTAATTATCGATATATCCCTTTTTCCTATATTGACCAACCTTGATATGGGTTTCAATAGTCTTTACGATTTCATTTGTTTCCACTACATGTTCTAGGCCTATAAGATTCATTTGAACAACATCATCCCAAAATGCTGTTTTTCTATATTTCTTTCTATACAATTCTTTATATGGTGTCATATAAATGGATGTTATGTTTATAGGAAAATTCATCAAAATAAAAATATTGATCACATAGACCTAGAATACCAATTGATCATGACCTCAATATGCCTTCAACTGTCTGGTTAGCCATTTCTCATGTCCCTTCATTATAAAGGTGACCTGGATTTCCCAATAGAAGTTTTTTATCAAAGGCCATATAATGAATTTTATAGAATTTTTATATAAACTGAGGATAAAAATAGGATACAACTGAGATACATTTACCAATGAGTCTTAAAAATATTCCAATTTAGTGTCTTGTAACTCTTTATAGTGGAAAATAAATTGAAATAAAAATTAATTGTGCTGATTTTGTATGAAAATCCATAATTACCTAGAAAATATCATTCCTTCTAGGAGTACATGGTAGTTCTGTGACAAATCCATAGTAATATAATTTCATTTCCACAAACGTATAGGAAGTTGATTCAATACACCTCTATGATATTGTCTCTCAAACCTCACTTGATCGAAAATAAGACATCTTAACATATAGTCATAAATTTCCTATTTCACATTGTCTGACCAAAAAAGTTATTTCAAATATCTCTGTTTTTTGGTTCCACTAGGATGTCTTGATAAATTTTATCTATGTGAAACATCAAATTGTTACCTTTTTAGATCATGTATAGAGGGAGCATAAGGATTTTATCTAGATCTCAAAATACTATATTCATATACGTTGTTTGAAAATTTCCCATCATTAACATGTTTAATTTTAATTTGATAATACACATCATCAAACTATGGACATTATATAATTTACAATAAATATTTTTTGATAACTATTTGAAAAAGAAGATATTTTTAGATTCTTTGATAATTCACCAATATAAATTTACTTGATCTTCAAACACATGATCCTGTATAATTCTCATTTTGTTTATGACACCATGAAGATTCATGATCAATGAACCTACCAACATATATTCCTTCTATATGTTGTATTGTATTGAAGAATCATAATACATGGGTAGCTCAAGCCATTTTCGTTTTCACATATTGTGTTCTTTCTATGAGAATATACATTTCAAACTCTTCTGATCTATATATATCTCATGTCGCTAATCAAAGAGACAGTATTCCAATATCATCAAATAAATTAACATAGCTTCTAGCACAAAATCATGAGTTGGATAGTTTTGTTCATGAGTTTTTAACTACCTGGATTCATATGGAATAATTCTATCATTATGCATAAGGAAAACCTTGTCCTTTCCAATAAGAATCACTAAAAATCCACCATTTTATTATGGTAATTTATTAATCGTATCATTAAAAATTATTTTCATAAATTATTCATGAAATTTCACAAAAACATTTCAATATGGACATAACCCCTTTACATGTGAGCATGGTTTATAGGTTTGGTAATCAAGATATATTCTGAATGAAATGTAGATATAAACTACTAAATAAATGATTATATGTGCATCAATTATTCTCATTGGTGAGTGAAATTCTTGTATTTCCATTGTCTTTATAGGATCTAAAGAGATTCCACCCTTGGAAAAAATATGTCTAAGAAAATAAAATTCTATAAGATGAAATTCTTATTTGTTATATTTACCACCTTTATAATTCCTTCTATGAGTCTCAAGAAAGATATTATATTTATTTTCATGATATTAATAGATCGTAGAATGCATTATAATATTATCAATGAATGTGAGGAAAAATCATCAAGGCATTCCATAAATACCTTGTTCATTAGATTACTAAAAATTGAGGATGCTTTAGTTAGTCCAAATTGCATTATTGTAAACTCATAACATTTGTAAATCATCAAAAAAATTCTCTTTACAATTTATTCATTCATTACATGTTGTTGAGGGAATAAAAAATGATGTTAAATATTCAAAAGAAATAGTAATTCATGATGTGTATAAAATAAATCATCAATACAAGATAAATGATTTTTTTATTAATTGAAATAGAATTTATCTCCCTTTTATCAAAACAAAACTTTATGGACCCGTCATTCATCCTAAAAAATAGAACTAGGGATCCCACATGAGAAAAACTATTAGAATAAACTCATTTTTACCCAAATCCTCTATTTTTTTATTTATCCCCACTAATTCTACTCTGTATATTCTCTTGGGAGTCATTTATATTGATGTAAAATCAAGGAATAAATAAATGGAATACTCAACATTATGCTCTTGGGGTTTCTAGGTAGTTCGTTCAGAAATACATCAATATATTCATTTATAATAGGTGTGTACTAATAATTAAGATACAATTCTTCATCACTATAATTTTTTCCTTCCTCTACATGAATTACATACAATAGATATACTCTCTGTTGATCTAGATAATAATTAGATGATTACGTGTCTAATATATAGATAAGAAATTATTCTACATCCACACAAATTATAATTTCATTATTATTGAAAAAAATGACATCATATTTTTAAATCCATTATATACGATGGATTATGTCATGGTTAACAATAAGTATGATCACAAGGTTATCAAGTAAACCATTTTTATGTCTTATAAAGTGGACTACCCAACACATCATTTTTATAATGTGGCTACCCTTAAGAGAATTCAATAAAAATTAATTTAATGAAAATAAGTGGAATTATTTATTTAACATGGAAAATTGGGAAGATATAATATAATTCAATGTTATAAAATCAAATAAAGAATTTGATATTTTTTGAGATGATTAATGTAACTTCAACAACATCATTAGGAACATCAACATCAGTATTTTGGGTCCCATAATCAATGTCCATGATACATTATACTTTTCTAGGGAATTTTACCTTAACACATAAGATAATCATTTGAATACTGCCTTGTTTCATTACACGTAAAAAAATGCAAATTGCTGACTTACTTCTTTCCCTGTTTATCAAGGTCTTGGTGTCCTTTTTCTCCAAAATTATAACAAACTCATATCCCTAATATGAATTTCACATGATATTACTTTCCTCATTTTCTACTGGATATAAATGATAGATGGTATGTCTGAGTATGATATACTCTATAATACCAAATGTAGGATGGAATATGTAAATATGAGATGCTTAAATACAAGAGTGGGAGAATTGTATGCAAAAAAACTCTATAGAAATTTTTCATTACCAAAATTCTCAACACCTTTATGCCCTAATAACTTGATTGATTCTGGAAATGTGATTCCGGAAATGAGACTTGACAAATGTTTACAACAACTATGATTAAAACTTAAAGTGTATAGAATACTATATAATCATAGTACAAGAAAACATGAAACCAACAGATAACAAGTATTAAATATTTTAACCCAAAGAGAAGGGTATCCAACAACCTTGGATAATGGTCCCTATATTTATACTTTCAAGAAATGATATCTTAACCAAACTAGGGTAATCCCTTGATACAAAGATCAGAGTCTATCTTGCTATCCCTGCAAGCCCTCAACATCAAGGTAGTTGGAACATCTATCATCCTCATCAAAGAAGTCCTCAACATCAAGGTAGTCGGTACCTCTGTCTGCATATCCTCGGAAGCCCTCGATTGTACATAACAACAATCAGAGTCACACGAAGGAATTCATCATGAAGCAAAGTTTGATCAAGCAGTTTAAACTTTCTGAATAAAGTGTGAGAGTTTATAGGAGCCTCTCTCTCTAGATATCACTTCTGAAAGTTCTGAACATCAAAAATACGAAAGGTTCCAAAAGTCATGAGCTCTTTCAAATGAGATCATATTTATAGGCACGGTTCCAATGGTCGGCTCCCTTCTCCAACATTCATATTTTTCCTTCAATTTTTAGAGACCTATACACGTGTCTCTCAAACAACGGTTAGTGAGTAACTGAAAGCACGACATCATTTTATAAAAAAACAAGTGTAAAAATAACCAAAATTTTATATTCTGAATTTAAGGAAATAAATGTTCAGAGTCTAAAAAAATTGAATTCGGAGTCTACCATACAAGGATATTAGGATTCTATTTTCTAGGAATTCAGAACCTGAATTCTATATAATTCTGGAGTCTAAATTTCAAGAAAATTCATAATCTAGATTCATTAGAATACGACACAAGAACTCACAAGGTTCGGAGTCAGAGTTCATGAGAATTTGAAATAAAGACATATGAGAGTTCAGAGGCTGTATTCAGAGAACTCGGAGTCAGAACTCAGAGAAGTTCATATCCATAATTTGTATTCAGAACATGGACTATGAACACTGAATGTTCGTAACCAAAATTCTGATTTAGAATTCTGAGTCAGAAGTCATAATTTTTGTAACCAATCATTGTATTTAGAATTTTTAGTCATAACTCAGAATGTTCATAACCAGAATTCAGAATCAGAATTCAGATTCAGAACTCAGAAGAGATCGTATACAGAATTTGTAATCAAAATTTAATGTCAGAACATAGAATGTTCGTTACCAAAATTCTGATTCAGAATTCAGATTTAGAACTCGGAAGAGTTTATATCTAGAATTCATAATCATAATTCGGAGTCATAACATATAAATTTTGTATCCATATTTCGTAATTATAATTCGGGGTCCGAACATCACAAGAGTTGGTAACCAAAATTCATAATCAGATTTTTGAGAATTCAGATCCTAGAACAGAATGCTTCATATCTAGTTATTTATAGGATTTCGATGTTTTGGTTTTAAAACCAAATTTTACACTTAGAACTATTATGATATGACCAATTTAAAACATTGTAATGATAAATTTCTATGCGGATGGTAATTTTCCTTATAGAAGTAAAATAAGGGGTAAAAAGATATTTGCGTTGAGATAAGGTGTTTGTGATTTTCAAAACAAGATGAAATGGTAAAGTCGTAAGGAAAGCCTTAATGACTTAAAAATCTCCCCCATATATGAAGGAATGGAAAATTCATATGGAAAACCATATTGACTCAAAAATCTCCCCCTTTTTGGAAAGTAGAAACATCTATATTAAAAAGAATAAGAAAACATGGAAAATATTTTTCTAGACATTGAAAATAAAACATATCTCCCTTTATATATGATCAATGGTGAATAAGACAAACTCCCCTTAGGCTTTAGAACACTATATATCTTATTATATATTTATGGAATGAGAATTTACATTATCCTAAGTATGGAAATCATTATAATGAGAACTCCCCCTTAGATAAACTCTACCTTACTTAGGGATTATTTATCTTTACTTGCAATTATTGTTCCTTCATCCCCATTTAGTAATTTCAATAAGAAATTTAGGGAATGGAAAATAAATATGGTACCCGAAATATTAGTACAAATATCCAAGAAAATCAAGAAACCACAATTTCATTATGATTGAATGAATTTGTACAAGGAATAAAAATAACAACAAAAGATCGAATTTAGATCTATTTTTCTTCTTTTTCTTTGGGTATCAGCTTCTTCACAATCATTTTCAACTTATTTAACTCTTTTTGATCCCCCTATGCTTGCTTTTCAAACGCATTGATCCTATCTTCCTGGGCTTTCATGGCCTCTTCCTGAGCCTTTAGAAATTCATCTTATTTCTCTAGATTTTATTGGATCTCAATCCGGAGATCCCTTTCTATTTTCCATCATTGGACAAAAAAATTAAACATCCCATTCGGATATAGAGCATTCTGAATCTGGGTATTCTGTTCAAGATTTAGCTTTTACTTAAAGCTATTTGTGAGATCCCTAATTTTTGTGTCTTAAGTATCAAAATATTCCTTGAAATATTCTTGAAAATGATCTAGCTCTCCCAAATCTTCAAAGATATTCTTTGACTAGCCAGTCATTTTCTTGCATGATTTTTTGTGGGCTTCATAGTTAATAAGGAAATTATTGTGTTCAGACTCAACCTTAACACACCTATCCATCACCGTGGATACAGAGTCTCATTTCTGATTCATGCTATGCTAGAGAATCTAACATCTAGATTCAATGGTTGGAATGATCAGAATAGTATCCACTAGCTTCTTCAGGGACAGAATGACAAAATATTGTCCTAAAGCTGATTACTCTGAATCAGACATTTTACTTGGTGATGGTTCTTCCTCTAGCTCAACCAGCTTCCACTTAGAGGCTCCTCCAACATACTTCTTCCTTAAAATATCTTTATTTAGGGTATCAGTAGCCATTTTTTCCCCTTTTTGGTTTTCATAATATCTTCTTCATCTGGAGATTCATGCTCGCTTCAGAAAACTGAAAAAATTTATCTTCATCAAATTCTTTCTTCTCAAATCTAGCCTCAGTGTATTCAGGATGAATGAAGTAATGATTATGACTCTCTTCCTCAGAAAACATGTTCACTTCCTCTTCAGCCTTTTCAACAATTGAAAAAGTATAAATTCATGATGATCCGGCTTGAGAAGTCCAAATTGACATCCTTTTCATGAAAGTCTTCTACATGATTTATCAGATCAGTTGTATTTTTAGTGCTTTGAGCTTCCTAAACTTCATCCGTAACTTCCATTTCAACATCCTTCTCATTGGATGTTTCTGGATACTTGAACGTATTTCCCGGAGTCTCAGGTAATTATTATACTAGGAACGTTTTTGATATGTGAATGTTCTTGGATGCAACTTCAGTAGCCTTCAAAAGATATTGCACAATCTCTGCCTCTGACATCTTTTCCTTAAGATTCATTTCATTGGCTTGCTTCTCAATCTCATAAGCATCTTTTTCCTTCAATGCTTTGGCCTCTGTAGGATCTAGGCCAAACTAGGTCTCCCCTTCATTCTGATTCTTCTTATCCTCCCTTCATTTGGTAACTACCACATCCAGATACAGTTTCTTTTTCATGGCCTTTGGAGGTGTAGATTCAGTTTCTTTGGCCTTAGGAGTTTTCACTCATTCTTCCACTTCCTTTAATTTATTCTTATTTAAACCTTTCTTTGATGGTCCATCCTATTCAGCATTATTTGGAAGGGATTCTTCCTCATCCTCTAGTAGATCTTAAAATTCTCTTGAATACTTGGAAAAACCAATCTTTATCCTCTTGAGAGTATCATCACTGATCAGAATTACTTTGCAATTCCTTATCTTGGAATTACAAGGGATCTTGATAGATTCAAGACAATAAACTATCTACATGGAGAGTAGGGAAGGATATATGATTATCTGTTCTATCAGATTTTCATTCTTGATATTCTCAATCGTAATGAGAATATGTTTCATCATCTTGATTTTCCTTAGATTTACCAACAGATATATGATATAAATATCACTTTTTATAAGAGTTTCCCTGTCACCCTTTATCGGTACGATAAGACCACAAACCCGTAACTCTGGGATCAAAATATTAAAATACATGTAAGAAATATTTGCAGTATTGACATCTGTAAGTCCAAGACATTGAATAGACTTAAATTTTAAAAAAATTCACTTGAACATCTGGTAGATTGTGGGTTAAAACTCAGCTTCCTCATCAAATGGAACTCCAACTATGTTGGCTGCCTTAGTGTACGATAATGGATATGTCTTACCATAACTTTTGAAGGAAAATATTTCTCTACCATATTCCTTGAAAAAAAATTGATCCATAAATTTATATGAGTACATCCGGATACACCCCATCCTAATCTCCTATCATTGATATGGCTACACTTTCCCATCCATTAAGCTTGATGTTCTTTGTGATAATGGAGTCATATTTGTTGAAGATGTTTGGATTCACTAACATATCCCTTTAAAGTTTCCACTTTGTAATCGGCTTGACACAAGACATTTCTTAGAAGTAACTTCTATAGACATTCAAAATTGAGAACTTCTGAAAATTTTAAAATGGGATTTTGTAGAGGGACGGAGCTTCGACACGCAAAAGTTGAAAACTGATGTGGGAAAACCATCCGGGTCCCATTTTTATAGGATTTAAAGTGACAGTTCGTCTTCCCATTTCAATCCAATGGTTAAGAATTCTTCATATCTGATCTGATGGTTGAAATGATAGCCGCTAGGAAAATTTGGTTGAATCTGATCTTTTGAGATTTTAAAAGGAAAAAATATGGATTTAAGGAAACATGAATTTGAGAAATTATAAAAACAAAAGAACCAAACAACAAGTAAAAGGTTATTATGAAAACTCAATAAATAATCATACCTTTTGGATTGTCAGGAGAATTATTCAAATTGAGGAAAATTTTTCATTAAGGACATTACATTCAAAAAAACTTGAGTATGGAAATTAAATTGAGTACACAGATATTCATTATGAAAATTTTCATTACAAAAATCTTCATTAGACAAATCTTCATTATGAAAAACTTTATTATGAAAAACATCACTACGAAAATTTCAAGCACCAAATTTTCCATTATGAAAAACTAAACTACGAAAATTTCCATTATGAAAATTTCAAGTACAAAAATTTCCATTACCAAAATTTTATGTACGAAAATATCCATTACAAAAATTTGAAGTACGAAAAACATGAAAAACATAATTCTCTATATCATGAAAAACTTCATTATGAAAAATATGAAATACATTATTACGAAAAATATGAAAAACTACGTTACAAAAAATATGAAAAAATTCATTATGAAGAATATGAAAGACTTCATTATAAAACAAATGAAAAACATCATTAAAAAAAATTTGAAATACTTCAAAATGAAAAATAAGAAAAACTTCATTACAAAAAATATGAAAAACTACATTAAGAAAAATATAAAAAACATCATTATGAAAAAAATGGAAAACTTCATTACGAAAAATATGAAAAAATTCTTTATGAAAAATATGAGAAACTTCATTATAAAAAATATGAAAAACTTCATTACGAAAAATATGAAAAACATACAATGAAATGTACTCCCCCTATGAAAAAGGCTTTATTACTTTAAGGAGATTGGTTCAACAGAATGTTATTTGAGGAGGATTACCATACGGTTATCATCCCTAACTTCTGTTTAATGTATTCAAATATATCAGAGGGTAAGGATTTTGGAAAAATATCAACAAGTTGATCTCGAATTCCGATAAATTGAAGAATAATATCTCTTTTTTGTATGTTATCATAAAAATGTGATGCCTAGTATCTATATGATTTGAACATGAGTGGTGTGCATGGTTTTTACTAAGGGAAATGGCACTAGTATTATCAAACAAATTGTATGTTTTTATAAACCTAATACCATAGTTTGTGAGTGTGTGTTTCATTGACAACACTTGAGCACATCAACTTCTAGCAGCTACATATTATGCTTCAGCAATGGAAAGTTCTTCTGAGTGTTTCTTCTTGCATGACCAAGAAACTAATGAATCTCTTATGAAATGAAATTTTAAGGATATACTTTTTCTATCTATTCCACATCACCCAAAGTCATCATCTGAAAATCATTTTTTAAAAAAAAATCATTTTTAGATGTATAGAAAAGTCTGAAATCCATGGTTCCCTTTATATAGCGAATGATTCTTTTCACTTCCTTTAAATGAGATACCTTAGGATTTTATTGATATCATTCCAATAAGCATACTAAAAACATTATGTCTAGATGACTGGCTATCAAGTAAAGTAAATTTCCTATCATACCTCTAAAATATGTTTGATCTACTGGTTTCACAGCTTCATCAAGATCAAGTGTCTTTGAGGTAACAATGGGAGTATTTATACTCTTATTATTGTTATATCTATACTTTTTGGGAAGATCATTTATATACTTATTTTGAGATATATAGATTACTTTTGGTTTTTGAGAAATTTTTAAAATATGGAAAAAAGTTAACTCACCCATCATACTCATATCAAACTCATATTTCATTAGATCCGCAAAGGAATTGGTTAAAGATTGATGAGTTGAACCAAATATAATGTCATCAATATGAATTTGAATAAAATTTCTTTATAAATATGGTTGGATATTAATTTCCCTTAACATAGTAATTTAGAAACAAAAATCATTTCAGTCTATCATACCAGGCTGAATGGGGCTTGTTTAAGTCCAAACAAATATTTGGTAAGTCTAAAAGCATGATCAAGATGTTTTATATTTTCAAACCCAGGATTTTGTTCAACAAAAACTTCTATTGAACATAAACATTAAGGAAAGCACATTTCACATCCATTTTAAAAAGTTTGAAATTTAAGAATGCTGTAAATGCAAGTAAAATATGAATAAATTCAAGTCTAGCTATAGGAGCATAGGATTCTTCATAGTCTATTACTTCTTGTTGATTATTTCCTTTAGCAACTAATCCAGATCTATTTACTACGATGATTCCATTTTCACCACACATATTTATGAATAACCATTTTACATCAATAACAGAAGTTTCCATAGGTCTTTCAACGAACGTCCATACATTATTCCTTTTGAATTCATTTAGTTCATCTTTTATGGATTTTATCCAATCATCATCACCTAATGCTTCATCAGTGCTTTTTTGTTCTAATTGGGAAAGGAATGCTAGATGTTATAATTTATTTCATTAGTAACATCTTTTCCTTAAAAGGTGATTTAAATCCCCAATGATTCTATCACATGGATTATTTTTAAGAAGAAACTATGTTGGGTTTTGTAAGACCTTTTCATCATCATAGTTTTGGAAATCTTCTTGGGTAAATGTTTCAGAAGTATCTTCTTGGAAATTTTCCTTATCAAATGGATCTTCTAACATAGGTTGATAATCAGTTTCTGAAAACACATCCAGAGATGTAGGTTGGGGTTGTTTAAAAAAAAGGATCAGTTTCATAAAATTAACATGTACTGTCTCCTCAATAGTACAAGTGTTTTTATTGAATACTCTATATGCCTTAGAAGTTGTGAAGTATCCTATGAAAATTCCATCATCAAATTTTTGTGGGAATTTAAAAATATTATCTTTAGTATTCAAAATGAATACCTTGCAACCAAAATCCTTATTGTAGGAAAGTCTAGGTTTTCTACAATTCCATAACTCATAATGAGTTTTATTAGGAAAAGGTCTAATAAAAACTTGATTCATAATATAACAAGTAGAACATACCACTTCAGCCCAAAAATTATTTGCTACAGAATACTCACTAAACATGGTTCTAGTTATCTCTTGAAGAATTATATTTCTTCTTTCAACAACACCATTCTGTTGAAGTGTTCTGGGATCTGGGAGGTTATGAGTAATGACTTTTCCAGTACAATAATTTCCAAAATCAGAATATTAAAATTCTCCTGCATGATCACAATGAATATTTTTCAGTGGATGGTTTTTATCATTTTTATCATGGGCTCTAAAGAATTTGAAATAAAAAAACGATTCAGTATTCTTTTTTAAAAAAAATAGACTCACGTAAATCTAGTGTAATAATCAACCAAGACAAATACATAATACGTTCCCACAATGATTTATGTTTGTGTAGGACCAAAAAGATCCATATGCACTAACTGTAATGCATCAGTATTTGTGACTTCACTGGCTGATTTAAAACTTGATTTTTTTTTCTTTCCATATGGACAAGGGTCATATACTTTTGAAGAATCAAATCTAATCTCCAGTTGTTCCTTAACTAACATTTTCTTAAAAAAATTTCATAAGTTCCAAAGGATATATTGTTCTATCCTCCTATGCCACAACCAAGAATAGTCTTCAATTGCACTAAATAAAGGTATATATTGGATCCTAATTTCTTCTATATTTAGTGTGTAATCATTCTATTTTCTCTGGGAAGAAAGAATAAACCCTTCCTTGGAATTTTGTACTATGAAATTATCATTCCTAAAATTCACAAGGTAACCTTCATCACATAACTGGCCTATTCTAATAAGGTTTCTCTTAAGACCCTTAACGAGTAAAAAATTTGAAATCAACGTTTTTCCATGAAGAACAATGGTACCTATACAAATAATTTCTCCATGAGAATTATCTCTAAAAGTTATTTTTCCTCCTTTCGTCTTGATAATATTTTCAAAATAGTTTTTTTTACCAGTCATATGTCGGGAAAATACTCTATCCATGTACCAAGTATTATTGTTGGTACCTTCTCTATTTTCCTGAAAATACAATACAATTAGTTTTTCTAAATCCAAACATGCTTGGATCCAGAATTCATAGAAATAAAATTTTTAGGAACCCACATTTTTTTAGAAAAATTGGCTTTATGAAATTTTAATGATTGGGTTTTTTTATAGAACAATTATTTTCCCAGTGTCCACCACATTGACACATTGTGCAAAAAGGCGAACATTATGGAACATTATAATTTTTACTAAAAATAGGTTTAGAACTAGTATAAACAAATCCAAAACTATTCCGTAGAGGATGGATTTAAGAATACATTTTTTCAAAATTTTCCTTACCTAAGGTAAATTTTGACAAACACATCCTCAAAGAATATATTTCAGATTTGAGTTTGATAACCTGGTTCTTTTCTTCAAAAACATTTGATTTTGAAGTAAAGCTAGGCTTGAAAACATTTTTCATAGAAATTAAGTTTTATAGATATTTAGAGAGATAATTAATCTCAGAACGTACTTCCTCAAGATTTTTTGAAATAGTTTCAAAATTATTATTTTTCATATAAAGATCATTAGAATGATCTGATATTTCCTCAGTACGAATAGTATTTCTAGATTTTTCCCTACCATGTTTTTTCATGAGTTTTGAGTTCTCAATCTCAACAAGTTTGGAAAACCTAGAAACATATTCATAGGTAGGTAAAGTAATATCTTCATCAGAAGAATATTTTTCATCAGAAGTGTTATAATATTTACTATAATTAGAATTCAAAGATATATTGGTCATAGAGTCAGCATTGTATACCATAGCCATAATGTAATGATTTTCAATATGTAGTCTGGATATTAGACCAAGATTCTTCTGTCCAGAAGATTCATAATCCGAAGATTCATCTGGAGAGTCTCCACCACCGGCACTCCAGGTGACATTAGATTTCAATAATTTCATAGCGTTAGACTTGTAATAATTCATTCTATTTATCTCTAAATGTTGTTACCTTCATTATTTTCTCTTAATCATGGGACAATCAGGTATTATGTGTCCAACTCTCTTGCATTCTTAACATGTGACTTCTGAATTTTTCTTATATTTCCTTTCGTTCTTATTGTATCTGGAATGAATGATCCTCTATCTATCTATCTTGTTCATCCTTCATTCAAGATTTTCTAGCTCATTTTCTAAGGATTCACTTTCACTAGATTTGGATTGGATAAAAACTTTCTTAGATTTGTATTTATTAACTCTCTCAGAAGTCTTGTCTTTCATATGATTAGATGTTGTAGTAAAAGCAAAACTTCTATTTCCATTCTTCTTCATTACACTATCAGCATCTCTCATCATTATATTTTCATGATGAATTAGAGTCCTAAAGAGTTCATCAAGATTAATCTGAGTAACCTTTCTATTCTTATCAATAGCAGTCCTCTTGGATTCACGCTCATTCGGCATGATGTCTATGATCTTATCATCAAGAGCATAATTATTTAATCCTTTCTCACCCATTTATTGTAAACTGTTCACAATAGTCAGGAATATTTGTTTCACCTTACATATGGGCTCTTTATGAGGAATTTTAAATACATGGTATTCAAATATAAGAATAGCTCTTCTAGTTTCAATTACTTTGTTAGTACCAAAATGTATAACTTCAAATTTCTTCTATATAAAATTTTATGCTCCACAAGATGAAATTTTTCTATATATATTTCTAATAATGGAGAAATGAAAAGTATTAGGTTCCTTATAATTCAGTTGATATTCATGATTTTGTTGATTGGTAAAGGTACTAACTTCTATGTCTGGAATTTTATATCCACTAATGAGCATAAAAAAATTATCAACACCATTATTCATAATGAATGTCTTCATACGATCTATCCAATATTCATTATTATTTCCATCAAATATAGGTGGTCAAGTAGGATTGAGATATTCTATGGATCCAACATTGATTCATGACATCTTTAAGAAAAATTATTTCCACAAAAACTTTTTAATATAAAAAGTTAGTAAGAAAGATATTCCTATGTAAAGAAAAATATATAATAAGAGTATCTCTAAGCCAAAAAGAATCCGAACAATACGAGTTTGAAAAATATTATTCTGAAAAAATATGATTCCAGAAAATCAATTCTGAATTTAATAAGAAGAAAAAATATCCTCTCAATCTAATCATGATATTAATTCATATTGAACTAAAATTCTGATGACAATTGTAAGATTGATTCATGATTGAATGTCACCTCATTTGATACCAATTTTTAGACGGTATGTCTGAGTAAGATATACTCTATAATACCAAATGTATGATCGAATATGTAAATATGAGATGCTCAAATACAAGAGGGGGGTGAATTTTATACAAAAAAAACTCTAAGGAAATTTTTCATAACCAAAATTCATAACACCTCTAAGCTCAAATAACATGCTTGATTCTGAAAAAGTGATTCTAGAAATGAAACTTAACAAAAGTTTACAACAACTATGATTCTACCATAAAGCGTATAGAATTCCATATAATCAGGTACATGTTTAAAAAAGTATAAGAAGATTATACCTTCCTTAACAATACAAATGCAGTGGAAAACTTTAACCAACTAGTAACAAGTAGTAAATCTTTTAACACAAAGAGAAAGGTATCAAACAACCTTGGATAAAGGTCCCTTGATTTATAATTTCAAGAATTTTTGTCTTACCCACACCAGGGTAAGCCCTCGATATGAAGATCAGAGTTGGTATTACTATCCACGCAAGCCCTCAACTTCAAGGTAGTTTGAACCTATGTCTTACTTAGCAAGGAAGTCCTCAACTTCAAGGTAGTCATCACCTCTGTCTTCCTATCCCCGAAATCCCTTGATTGAACACAGAAACAATCAGAGTCTCACGAAGAAATTATACATGAAGAAAAGATTGAACATTCCATTCAAACTTTTTTCACGAATCATGAGTGATTATAAGAGCCTCTCTCTCATGAAATATCTTCTGAAAGTTCAGAGTTTCAAAAATTCCAAATGTTCCAAAAGTTTTGAGCTCTTTCAAACATGCTCTTATTTATAGGCATGGTTCCAAAGGATGGCACCCTCCTCCAACAGTCATATTTTTCGTTGATTTTCTGAGGGACCTGTACACATGTCACTCAAAAAATGGATAGTGAGTAACTAAAAGAACAAAATTGTTTTATAACAAAAAAAGTGTTAGAATAACTAAAATCATATATTTGGAATGTATGAAAGTGAAAGTTAGATTTCTGACAAAAATTAAATTTGGAGTCTACAATATAAGGATATTTAGATTCTGGTTTTTAGGAATTCGGAGCCTGAATTCTATAGAATTCCAGAGTCCGAATTTCAAGGAAATTCAGAATATGGATTCATAAGAATTCAAAACCAGAGATCGCAATGTTCGGAGTCAGAGTTCATGAGAATTCGTAGTCAGAACTCATGAGAGTTCATAATCTATATTTCTAGAACTCAGAGTCAGAACTCAGAGATGTTCGTATCCATAATTTGTATTCAAAACTTGGATTCATAACTCATAAAGTTTGTAATCAGAATTCTGATTTAGAATTCAGAGACAGAACTCAAAATGATAGTAACCAGAAATCATATTCAGAATTCAGATTTAGAACTAAGAATGTTCCTAAACATAATTCTGATTCAGAAATAGGAGTTATAACATAGAAGACATCGTATCTAAAAATCTTAATTAGAATTCGAAGTCAAAACACAAAAAGTTTGTAACCAGAATTCTGATTCAGAATTCAAAGTCATAACTTAGAAGAGTTCTTATCTACAATTTGTAATCAGAATTCAGAGTCAGAACATAGAAAGTTCGTATCCAGAATTCGAAATTAGAATTCGGAGTCATAACATCAAAAGTGTTTTTAACCAGAATTCGTAATCAGAATTCTGAGAAATTGGATCCTAGAATAGAATGCTCCATATCTTGTTATTTATGGGATTCCGAGGTTATGGTTTTCAAACAGAATTTTACACTCAAAAAAATTATGATATATAAACATTGTAAAACATAGTAATGATAAATTTCCTTGGGGAAGGAAATTTTCCTTATAAAAGTAAAATAATAGGTAAAAAGAGTCTTTCCTTGAGATAAGGTGTTTGTGATTTTCAAAACAAGAAGATACGATAATGTCATAAGGAAAGCCTTAACGACTTAACATTCTCCCCCATGTATAAACGAATGGAAAAGTCGTAAGGAAAACCTTATTGACTCAACAAGAAAGTAAACCCTTTAATTATTACCATTTTCATTATTTTATTTTAATGATATTTTATCAATCCACTTCTTCTATTTCATTCAATTAAATTCATATAACCTAAAAATTTATTTCACATTCATGGTAGAATAAGAGATATATATTCATATGAAGATAATGTTTTGTATAACAGTTCCCATTGGTGGAATGGTTTTAAACCATCAATTAATTGAAAAATATTTAACATTTGACTGTATACATAATCCAAAGCATGCATTGAAAATCTTGTAATGTGGTATTCATAGTACAAAACACTCTCATCTTTTCATTTCCTCAGACTTAGATATTTTCCCTCCATATCTACACTTTATTTGTCAATAAAATATTTTTCGATGAAATTTTCATTAAAATACTTCAATTCTATGTTTTTTATTTACCCCTACTTCATTTTTTGAATCAATTAAAAAAAATTAGTCCCATATAATTATGGATTTTATTGTATCATTAACTAGACTATAATTATTCCTCTACATATTTTTATTAGGATTTTCCATAGAGGTGTGTTACATTTTAATATCCTACATTTGATATCCGATAATATTTATATGTTTATCAGAAGTAGTTTCAAATAAACTCCATAATAATTCTATTTCAAAAAAGGGAAATACCTACATGGCTTGCATAAGATGATATGATTTACATTCTTTCCACTAAGATCTATTTCAAAATAATAGAATACACTTGATTAGGTCATAATTCTAAATTCATAATTTAATGACATTAACATAAATGACATAAATTATATATTTTTTTACAAATAAATTCAAAATAACAATCTCAGTTCAATTTGGAATACTCTCAAAATCAATCATTGGGTTACATTTCCATAATATATGCTACCTTAAATCTATTTCCCACCATTATCTTACAAACGATTCCATAAATTTTTTCAATAGAATTGATAAAAGAATAGAATACCAATTGTCCAACCAGTTTAGTTGTTTTGGAAACCAAATTATATACATAAACCATAAATTAAAATTTATAATATAAAATATAGAATTAGGAATCCATTGAGAGCACCATAATTATAATGGATTACCCCATCATATCTGTCATAATATACATCTTAACATCATAGGAAAAAACATGAAACATGATCTATTATTAAAAAATAAGCATAAAAATGAAGTCAAGGTGTGTAACTGAAAAATGAAATATTTAAAACATATTATTGAGAGTAATATGGAAATAATAAACAAATAAGAATAAACATGAAACATGAAGAAAAGGTGTATAACTAAAACATGAAATATTTAAAAAATATTATTGAGAGTTATATGGAAATAATAAATGATAATAAAATAATTAAATATAAATAAGCACATAGATATTATTCACATTTAATAATCAAATAAAATATATACAACTAATCACATAATTCATCATTTTATAAATCTAGACATTTTAAAAAAATCATCAAGTGTTAGACCATGACCACATAAATAAATGGAAAATTCATTGACTAATACCGAAAATAGTTTTTCCCATGAGA
Organism: Viscum album; assembly: GCA_963277665.1. Classification (NCBI taxonomy): domain Eukaryota; kingdom Viridiplantae; phylum Streptophyta; class Magnoliopsida; order Santalales; family Viscaceae; genus Viscum; species Viscum album. The sequence goes on along the minus strand of OY728164.1, from coordinate 836,555,520 downwards.
CCTACGGATTCATCAATGGGCTATATTGGGAACTTTATATAAAATACAAATTTTAATTTATTCTCTATATGAAATTGGTGAAAAATAATAACATAAACATTCGTTTAAAAAAAATATTATTCTTAATGTCAACACGTTAACCATTAACAATAAATTGTATCAAAATAGTACATCTATACTCAAACTGATCCTAAATCATTATATAAATTTTTTATATGTTTTCACAAGATATCAACCTCAATTAAGCATAAAACCCAAAAAAAATTATGTTTACATAGATGAAAATAGTGTAATGAACTCCATATAAATGTCTTTATAGAAATACCCATTTTCATGTAGAAATAATATGTTTTAAATGTTATTAAGTTATAAAGGGAAAATATTTTTTTTTCAGGATAACATTCTAATATTGTTTCTAAATATTCAAAACATTATGCTTTCATAACTATTGTTAAAGTATCACCTTCCATAGAAGTTCAAAATACATAACTTCTATATTTTCTTTCGAAAAGGCCCTAATGTAGATCATTAAAAAAATAAAAGAACTATTCCTTTAAAATAGTTTTATAAAAAGTAAAAAATGGGTAAAAATGTCTTTAAAATTTTATTCAAAACTAGTAAAAGTTATATTGAATACACTTTTTGAAATCAAGGACATGGAATAATATATTCCCTTGTGATGATTTAAACAATCACAATCATGAAAAATGTTGTGATTTTGAAATACCATTATCATCAACATTCATTTAGTAGAATGTAATTTAACCTCTTACATAAATTTTTGATGAATTATATTAATATATAAAAGTACAGTATTCATATTTATGGTATCATATATTATCTTATAAGATCATTTTGTTATTATTATTTCGTTATTACCATTGTTTATATTTTAAAATGGTTCATTTTCCAATGCTTTTTTATTCCTGTATCTCATGTTTCTTATGCATAATATATATATATATATCAAATAAATAATGATATTAACTTTATACTAATTAAATTTAACATATTCATACATTTTTCATAATCATTATTGTGTGGATACAATGGAAAAGGAATTACATCATGTCAAAAATATGGTTGGTCATACAGACACATGAGCGATAATATCATTCCATTAATGGAATAATGGAAATTAATTGGACGATATATAAACTATAAAAAATAAATTTCATGTAATATAGTTCATTTATATCCATTAAATCAATCATTTAAAAATAAAATATTTCACTGGTGGAAAAAATTACACCACAGTTCGGAGACGATAAATAAAACATACAAATTCACAGTATATTAATTTTTCACAAGATTGAAAAAAATGAGGAATATTATTTTAAAATAATCCTAAAAAATATCACCATTTTTATGGTTATATATTTATTTCATTATTATGGGAACAATAGTTGAACATGAAAGACAAAAAGAAAAAAAATTAATTATTTAGTTAATCAATTACCTCGTATTCGGTGGGTCATCCATTAAATAACATCATAAATGATTTAGAGATGGTATCTCTACAATATCATGGCCTCCCAAAAATCTATATGAATGATGGGAGAATAATTGGACAAGGTTTGGTTGAAATAGAAGGATAAATGTGGTGTGAGGAAGTGAATTAAGAGGTTATATTATATAATTGACATGGGGTCACTTTAAGAAACTGTAAAAATATTAAATTAAATTAAATTGAATTACCATAAAAAATATAAAAAGTGAGTTATATATTATATAACATGATAATTAGTTTAAATATTCTAAAACATAAATTTTAATCATGTTTATGTCCAATTATTACCATTAATTTTTTTCATTATCCGTTAATTAATCCCATTAACTCTTTTTGTGACAACATTTATTTTTACTCATTAAAGGTTAATGTAGTTACTATAAAAAGATTTAAAAACATAAAACAGTAGAAAATTATATTATAAAAATTATCACCATAATTTAGATGAATATTATATATATTAAAATTTTATATCATTTAATATAATATTATTATTTTTAATATACCATTAATGAGAATTTTGACACTATTCAATACATTATCATTCAAAAATAATAATTAAAACAATATAATTTAAAAACACACTTATAATATATGAATCTCATTAAAAATATTCATATAAAATTAGTCTATGTAATTAATTATTTCATGTTATATTTATTTTAATATTTTTATAATTCATTTTTTATTAAGATTAATAAAATAATTTATGCATAATCATTCTGTAATTATATTGGGTAATAATTTATTTTTAGAATTACAAAAATGATATCATGATGAATATAGATTGTATATCAAAAAAATTACTGTAAATATTCTATGATATGTTTCTAATAACATCATATTAAAAATGTAATTATTTTTTTAAAAAAATTATGTGTGACATTTTTGAATTTTTGTTATATAAAATATTATATAAAGATTGTTATCATTCCAGATGCTTCTAGAGTCTATAAAATCTTCACAAAGATCATTATGGTTGAAAATAACTTTCAAACTAACAATATGATAAATTCTAATGTAATTTTATATTACATATTATATTATTCATACCCTTAACAACTTGATTTACATTTAACAATGGTAATTTTAAAAAAAATACCAAATTTACTTTTAATATTGTAAAAATTGATAGGGAGATATTAAATAAATTGTGAAATCATTATTGAAAATATGGTATCCAATTATGAAAATTAAAAACATAAAATTTTATGTAATTTTTCATAAATTAATCATAATGAAAAAATTTGAAAACGAGGATTCAATGTGAAAAAATTTAAAATATTAAAATTTATTTATATCCAAATAAAATGAAATTTATTTCGGTGAACTAAATTATATTAAATGAAATAAAAATTATACTAATTCATTAAACAGTTTTAAAAATATAATTTCTCACTCTAAATTATTTAGATGAAAAATCAATTTCAATTACACTGTAATGTTTTATCACTATTCATAAAAACATGTATCTTATTGGTAATATAATATTAATTTAACCAATGTAAATATTTAGATTTCTATTTCATATAATATTTTTATATTTAAATATTGAATTTATAAATGTATTTAAATTTATATTTAAAAAATTTTCACCATAACAATGTGTTAAATTTACCAATATAAAATTACAACATTTTACTGTATAAAATTACATTCATTATTAATTTATTCGAAATGAATATTTTGGATAAATTTAAAATTATAAAATTAAAAATTTCATAAGGCGGTTAATACAATTTATTCCTCCTACTTTAACAATGAGTTTATAATAGTCCATTATTAATAGATTTATATAGCGTACTATGCTTAACATACATGGATATTAATTCATTTTTTATTAATATTTAGAATGTCGAAAAAAACAATATTGGCGACCGTAATATTTTTGTATCTTTGGAAACATGTAAATCATATTATAACTTGGGAAAGATTCATTGACAACTCCCATAAAGATAAAACCATTAGCACTTCTTACTAAAAATATTTTTTGAAACATGGGGAGATGAAACATAAAAAATAGGTGAGCACAGATGTTCATTTTGGGTAAATAATGATATTCTATTAACATTACATGATCAAAAGGGTATGGAACCTGAGAATAACATTTTTAGGTCACACCCTGCATATCATAAATCATAACAAACATTTGAAATTTATAAGTCATGAATCATATTGAAACAAGGAACATAATATACAAGATAATACCATAGGAATAAAACATGGGATTATGGAAAAAATAAAAAACCATATTTCAACGTTTCATACCACGACCATTATTATAACTGAGGCTTTACATAATCAAATGTATACCTACATCGGGCATGTGATGAACTCCTATTTAACTTATTATTTTGGGATTGGTATGCCCCCTATGTACCCACTTATTCAAGGATTGGGATGTACTCCGGTGTAACCAATTTTTTTGGTATTGTGATGTCCTTCCATATACCCTCTTTTTTTGGGAATGATATATTGTCCCATGTTCCCTCTTGTTTTGAGATTTGGATATTCTCACTTTTTCCTCTTTTTTGTAGATAGTGATGTTATCTCTTATTCCCTCTTGTTTCTGGCTTGGGATTTCCTCCCATGTAGACTCTTCTTTTAGGATTGGGATGTTCACAATTATTCACTATTTTTTGGGTTTTAGATTTTATACCATTTTCTCTATTGTATCAGGATTATGATTGTGTCCCATTTTTTCTATTTTTTATGATTGGTATGTCCTTTAATGTACCTCTTGATCTCAAATAACAATTATCATTACCCAAATCATTGGAGAGAGATATATATCCTACCCATTTCAGAATAGAATCTTTCATAGATGCGCCACGAGATAAAAAATCACACAGCCTCTCATGACCCATAAAAATAAATAGGATATAAGTCCATAAAATCATAACCGATGAAATGATATCAGTATCATTAACATTTATCCACATCATAACCAATGGTAATTATATAGGTGTCAAAACCATTTCATCAAATCATAACTAGTTAAAAGAATCGTGTTGCTTAAAAAATGAAACCCATGAGAGAAATTTTTTTATTAAAGACCATGAAATTAATCATTACACCTTAATGGAATGTGTAACATAACCAGATTTCATCAATTATGGGAAATAAATCTAAAATATCCACTAAAAAAATTCTTCTAGAAGATATATGTTCTTGTTTGAAAAAGGATTTCTATTACATAAAACCATTTAAAAATCATATTCATAGAAAATACATTAAAACATATGAAATAATTATGAAAACCAATTTTCAAGAAAAATTTTAAAATAAGATTCAAAAATTTTTAAAAACATTTTACTCCAAAAACACTTTGATAACTTATAAAAATAGATTGAATATTTTTTCCGAACCATTAAACATGAAAGAATATATATGATGAATTAAATCATTTGGAAATCCATTTTTCATAAAATATTATAAAATAACCCTATAAAAATTTTGAATACCATTTTCGCAGAAAATCACTTTTAAATTTTTTTCTTAATGAATATCCCTTTTAAGAATGGAAAGGGATCTTCAAATAAATGATGATTGGTAAATCTATACATATCGTACAATGTCAAAAGAAAATTTCGTTTGAAAAATAAAAATGATAAAAAAGATCCTTGTTAGGAATGAAAAAAAGAAGGCTCCATTTATGTGATTTATAAAAAATGGTAAAAATATATTTTACTGAATATTGGATAATTGAGAATATTCTAGTAAGGCATTTTTTTAAAATCTATTTCTGGCTGAAGAATGGCTGATGTTTGTATTTCCAAAAAAACAAATTCTTAAATATATTAGGAAAAAATAATTAGATTATGGTAAAAATACATAATTATATTGAGAAATTACATAGTATAATTAAACTCATAAATATTAATGAGATTTGGATCATAATATTCTATCAATGAAAGTATAAACAATAAACAATCTTGAAAATCAATGAGATTGTCTCAATAAACAAATATAACATTGTATCAAGGGTTCATATTCTAAATATAATGAACGTAAATTTGGTATATCATATAATATAATCAAATAAACTATATTTATTATATTTAATTAATAATGAAATTATTTTAATCCCAAAAAAGTTTTAAGGTATATAACATAACATGAGTCTGAAAAATGATAATTGAGAGATAACATTTTATTGATTTGGTAACTTTTTAAAGATAAAACCCATTAAATAAGAATAAAAAATGGACATCTAAATACCCATAAATGTATGTATAATATACATATAATAATATCCTCTATAGTAGATACACCACACTAAATTCTGAGTAGAGAACATAACATCTATCCTAGAGAAATTAAAAGTGATATTATATCCACATGTATTGTGTATTGACTCTCTCTTTACCCATACAAGTGTACAATATAATAAATATATGGTAATTATATATATTTAAATAATAATATTTTTTTGAAAAATACCATTTATGTTTTTAGTATGAACTTATATTTTATTATTTTTAACGATCCTGTGACAATGTTTCACTTCATGTAATTTTCACATTGTTCATGGCATGTGTCTTAATTTTTTTATATAATTAGTCCTCATTCATATATCATAATTCCTAAATTTAAACAATTATATAATTATAAGGTATATATATTATATTTTTATTATAAATATTTATATTATAAAGGATTGTAAAATTTAAAACACTTTTCATGGAGATGGAAAGTCGTACGTACACATGAAAATTGATTCCTTTTTTTGCTGTTGTGTTGAAATAATTAATGTAAATGACATTTATATATATATATATATATAAATATTTATATTAATTAAAATATAATTAATATATTACATCTATCACATAGTTTCATTAAATCCATACTAAATACATTCCATGCGGTGCGTGAATGAAGCACATCACTTTGAGGGGTGGTTGTCCACAAATTCTCAAATGAGATTATCGTATTAACACCAAATGAAGAGAAACAATATGTCTATTGTAAAATAAATATATAAGAATAAAGTAATAATAAATATAATATATGAAATATAAAAAGATATTTTAAATTATAATGTCCAACATTATTGGTTGTAATGGAGAAATGTATAGTCATTATTTTTTGAGGCAGTAGTTCACAGTACACAGAAATAGTATGTCTGATATCAATTATGTGTATTTTTGTATATGTGTAGGTATAAATATCTATATAATTAAAAACTATTATATTTATGATATTTTTTTATTACATAATAATTTAATAAATATAGTATCGGAGTTAGAATAAGAAATAAACTAATGAGCTTGAGAGAAGATGTAGCCTCTAAATTTGGGTACTCTATTAAGTTTGTTCCAAACGACATCCTTTAGTGGCATTATTTCCAAATAGATACTTCAAGGTATAAGGGAGGATTATTGGTAGTCCTTTTAGGTAGATAATGGAATATAATATATTGTTTTATAGGTCTCGGTAATGGGTATAAGTTGTGACCTTTTATACGAAAGGAAAAAGACCCACAGAGAAGTTTTGGAAACAACTTTGGTGTGCACTTGTTCATTCCTAAAAAAGTAAAAATAAAACCAATAAATATAAATAATTTAAAGTATATGGATTATATATATATAATGGGGTTTTTACATGTGGAGTGTTCATTTGGGCCCTTAATGTTAATGTTTAATCCACAATTAAGCGTAATTTGTCCTTAATTATTGTGAATAAATTTAATCAATTTTACTAATAATTTTGGTAAATGATTAACCTAGTATTATAAAACTCTAACTATTAGAAATAATACAATATTAAAATTAAATTTTTTCATATTAGATACTTAGAAGCGGTATAATTAAGATAGGTGATAATACCACAGACAAGACGAAATAATGGGGTTTCAATAAAAGAAAAAGTTTAAAATCATGTTCTGATTATATATATTATTTCATTGTAAAATTGATTCTAATAATTTATATAGAATTAATTGATTCTATAATTATCTAATTTTACATTTAAAAATAATATAATATCATCTATCATTAATAATTAATTAATCAAAAATGAAATTTTTACAAAATTGGTATTTTAAAAATTCATCAAAAAACTATGTTCTTTATAAAAATTCCCCAAAATTTACCCTAGGCTAATTTAAACATTCAAAATTAAATAAAAAATTATTGTTTCAAATTAAATTTCTAAATGTTTGTAAAATAACTTTTACTATTAATATATGTTTATTAAAAATATGATATTTCTAACATAAAAGGGATTTTCCAAAAACATTATCTTTCATTATAAATAATTATTATTTAAATTATAATATTATTAAAAATATTTTAAATGTATTTCATAAGTTTATTATATGTATTTTTAATGGATTTTTTATAATTATCAAACAAATTAATTATTAATATAAATATAAATATGTTTCATAGAAACTTAGTGTCGCATCCATCGTATGCCATGTCAGTATTTCTTGTTGTTCAAGAAAAGTTTGTATTGTGTGTAGCGTAATCCAAGTCATTATTCTATTTAAATGGAATTTTTGGAATAGTGTTTTAATAAATATATATATATATATAATTTACAATTTCAAATTTCATGTTTAATGAAAAATTTTGAGTAGATAAATTAATTCAAAAAAATACTTCACAAAATCTAACGGTGTTACATTCTACCCCCCATAAAAAGAATTTCACCCTTGAAATTCATCCGGGTAAACAAAAGAATAATAAATTAAAGCATCATTCATTTAAACCCACACCGTAAAAATCGATACTAAAACAGCCCTTAAAAAAATTTAGAACCATAACAGTTACCCAATGTAATATATAAATGAGTTTCCATAAAATAGAACATATGTTTGGAATGATTATTAGATATATTAATAAAACATTAAATATTTTTAGAGTTTGAATGAGTTATACAATAACAATCAATAAAATTATCCTTGAATAGGTGAGTGTCTCAAGGTCATAAATATGGGATGATTTAAATTTTTATTAGCTCAACGAATATTAAGGTATTTGGAAAACCCTATGTTTGATCATTATTTATTCATTTTGTAAATCTTTTTTTTTTGACCAAGAATATATGGAAATATACTTACATGATGTTATTCAATTAATCATGCATGATCCCAAACCTTTGTACAGGCCTTGATAGATTTCGACTTCAAATCTTACCCAAAAAAATGAATGATAAAATTTTCAATTCTTGAAGTAATAATAGATTATTAGATCTATCATATGACATCCCATCTATCATTACATATCATAAACAATATTTTTTTATAAAAGGTTATCCAATATGCATAAATCCTCATTATGTAAGAAAATACATAATAGTTCCATAAATTTCTAACCATATAACCCTTCAGAAAGATGATAATCAAATACATTAGAAATAAGTCAAAGAACTAGATAATAATTGGTCGCCTATATATCAAAAATTAGCTCTTGGTATTAACATTGAAACATTTGAATACCATCATCATGTATTCCCCTGAAACATGGGAAGAACATTAATTACAAAATATTCTTTTTCAAATCAACCATGTTTCCTTATTACAGTGATTATTGGTTATACCCTTCAAATCCAAGATGTTGAAAAAAGTCACCATTTAGGACATAGATCACTTTTTCAATAAAAAATATAGTTTAATCTATATCGTCCAATTAACTTATTTATATCCAACATATATTTATAAAAACATCACTATCTCCACACTAGAAATTAATTAACGGTAGCCTTCCCCTATCAAAATATAACTTTATCATGAAATAATGTTTCAATGACTTAATGACCATTTAAAGCATCCCTTTCAAACCATAATGAAAACTTATACTGAAAATAAACACACTTCTCCTGATTCATATGATATGATCATTGAATTCCAAAATATTTCATTAATAAATTATTATTCATATACCATTACACAGGATTTGTCAACTTATTCCATGACACATCATTCATAGAATTTAAAATCTAAACCATGTATTTTGTTTCTTTAAACCAAATAAAATCATGTCTCTTATAATTAATGTTATCAATATTTTAAGAATATCTGATACTGCTAACATGTCATTTATTGTCTCTTTATTATCAGTAGAAAAACCATCACTTTTACCACATTTCTGATTCCCCTCATGATCCTTCCACATAGGACATTGATTTTCATAATACACAAAATTTACGCATATAATTTTATAGTCAATTGATAATACATTAGAAAGGAAAACATTCCATTACATTATGTTAAATAAACTCTTCATTTTTCCATGTAGGCACTTGATTTTTTTCATTATTTTCTATTTTTAAAACATATTATTGTTCATAGAAGACATTAAGTAAGGTGATTATTTACAAATTATTTAGATAAAAGAAAACAAAACATATTCCTCCATGTTATTTATAAACTGAACTCTCAGATAACTCCTTCTATCTCTTGCTTGGTGAGTCTAAATGTTGGTTATGTTAATCATTATTAATCATGTTTAGTGACTACTGATTAGGAATTATCAAAACATAATTTACTCCAGTTATCTCTCCAATTGACTACTCATCAGAAAATAATCTAACACATTCAAAATTAATGAAGTTCATTCTGATTCCTTCCATTGAATAAAATTAGATTCATAGTGTGAGAATAACTTATCTTAGAATGAAACCAACATAGTTATGAAAATAATTTCTTATAGGATATCTAAATAATGTAATATTATATAATATATGACAACCAATATTCATATTCGGTTTTTTGTAGAAAAACTTAAACTTAAATCCATAATAATTTTACATGAAGAGTTTGTGAATCCCAAATAATATCCCCCAGGATTTTCAAACTATGTGTCCAGAAAGGAACACTGAGTTGTACCATATTTTCCCATGTCAATTCTAGGACATCTTGTCATTTTTGGAACCCTAACGACGATTTTTTCCAAATCCACATGCACATCTAGTATCCAAGAATTTTATGTATTTCTAGGAAACCACTCATTCAATCAATTACCAAAATATTAGAAAAATTTCTAAAACATTAACTTTTCTTTATATTTATTCTTGTAAACATCCCTATACATTTTCTAAGAAATAAACATGTATATCCCACTAAGGGTTTCTCATCATATTTTACAAAGATTATCTAAACCATTCTTTGATACAAACTATAATGACCCAGTATTAACATTCATGGTTATTAGATTATTTTAGATGAATATTTTGTACATTGAATAAATTCATGCCCATGGGTCATAATCGTTTAGTGTCATTGGAAACCTGGAAAATAAATCTTATTTTATAGTGAAATATCATTAATAAATAGCATATATATATACACAATTATAAATTCTACCTAAATCTATTATTAATAAAATGGAGAGAGTAATCATAAGAAAATGGAGATCATAGATTCTCATTAATGTTAAATAAAGAAAATGTGTAAGCATAACATGAAAAAAGGATGTGGAACATGAGAAAGATATTTGAAGTTTATACCATGCATATCAAATATCATAAAAAAATATTGGAAATTTATAATACATTAATCATAATGAAACAATTAACATAATATATGGGTGCATAATATAAGATTGAAACATGGGATTATGGAAATAAACTATAAGGAAATGTGTCCTACCAAGACCTTTGTAAAATATTAGGCTAGGTTAATCAACAGTGTAGCTAATTAGGGATTGGGATTCCCTCCTATGTTCCCTCTTATTTTGGGATTGTTATATTCTCCCAGGTACCCTATTTTTTGGGATTGGGATGTCCTACCATATACCCCCTTATATTGGGATTGGAATTTCCTCTGCCGTACCATCAACTGTATAGATTGTGTTATTCTCCCATATTCCCTCTTATATTGGGATTTTTATATTCTCCCCTTTTCTCTATTGTTTTGATATTTTGATGTTCTTTCCTATACCATGTTGGTTTAGGTATGGGATGTCATCCTTTTTACCCACTTATTTTAGGATTGAAATGTTCTTCCAAGATCCCTCTTGTTTCGGGCATGTGATGTCCTCTCATGTACCCTTTGATCTCGCCAAAAATTATCAATAAATAATTAATTATAGAGAGATATTGATCCCACAAATCTCATAATAATTATTTCATACATGCACTACAAGATAATAAAACATTAATAATATCATGACACATACAAAGTTATGCATTTTATCAACATTAAATCATAACCTGTGAAATGAAATGTTTATTATTAAAATTTCTTAAATTCCTAACCTATGTAAAATAAATAGGTTTCATAACCATATCATTAATGAAAACCCATGGAAATAAGAGGTTTTATTAAAAATGCAACCCATGATAAAAAAAACTATTTTCATGAAGACTATGTAATTAAGAATAAAATATCCTTAGAAGGTATATGAATGGAAAATTAAGATACTTTTCTATATATTTATGATTAAAATCAATATATGTCATCATATATAGTAATTATTATATATATATATATATTTATATAATATATTGAAATTAATATATTTTCTTTTTTGGATAAGGATTTTAAATACATAAAACCATTTGAAAATAATTATCACAGAAAAGAAATTGAAACCTATGAAATAGTTTTGAAATATTTATTCCATGAAAACATATAATCTATGAATCAAAAAATTCTAATATCCTTTTTCTTCAAAAGCAAATTTAAAACATATTATAAGATCATCAAAATGTTTTTAAGCCATTGAACAGAAAAACATATAAATTAGGCTTGAAAACATTGTGAAACCCATTATTTAGGGACACTAATAAATGAATATTGAAATAAATTAAAACCAATTTTTTTAAATTTTATTTAAAATAATTTTCATAAAGTTTAACCCTTTTGAAAATAATATGGAGATTCTATGAAATGAAAGCGAGTAAATCAGAATATGTCCCATGAGATCAAAAGAACATTCACTTTATATAAGAAAAATCTTAAAAATGTGAATTGCTCAGAATGTGAGAAGAATATTATTATAAATATATTTTTAAAATATAATAATGGTAAAAATATATTTTATAACATATAGGATAATTGTAGAATATTTTTTGAAACCATTTTTTTAAAACAAAGATTTTGGACTGAAAAATAGGTGAAGTTGTGCTTTCCAAAAAACACATTCTTAAATATATTATGTTCAAAGAAGTAAAAATTTTTACCAACAGATGAGTATACAATTAAATAACATTGGTTAATTAAACTCATAAATATTATTGAGGTATAGATAATAATATTCCATTAAAATAAGAATAATGATAAATAATCTCTAAATGTAATGAGATTGTCTCAATAAACTCTTATAACATGGTATCTTGGTTTCATAATCATCAGGTAAGTAAATTAAAATTAAATGAAGCATATAATATCATAAAAAATTTAGATTCATAATATTCCTTAAAAATGGAAATATATACATCATGAAAAAGAATTTAGGTGCATAACAAAACATGTTTCTCATGTAAGAAAATCGAGAAAACCCATTTAATGATTTGGTAACTCTAGAATGTTCAACACCATAAATGAAGCATCATAAAATAGACTTTATAATACAAATTATTTGAATTCTATGATATACATAATATAATTTTGGTTGGTAAATACACCACACAAAATCAAAGATTGTATATCATAACTTGTATCACAATAAAATTAAAACGGAGGTGAAATCTCCATACATTTTTTCATGAATCTCCCTCTACTCTTACATGTTTCATATATAATTAATATAATTCAATTATAAATATTTTATAGAAAAATATTCATAAAATTAATACCATTTTTGGTTTTATATTGATGTTATATTACCCTTTTTTTAACAATCCATTGTTAACGTTTCACTTCGGGTAATATTCTCTTTATTCAATGCATGTGCCTTAATTTGTCATATATTTTTAACTTGTACATATATCATGATTATAAAAATTATTCCATGATATAAATATCATGTATATCTAATATATGTATATTGTAATAATTTATATAGTATAGTAGTGTGAAATTGAATACACCATTGAAGGAGATGCTAATCATTAGGTACACATGAACGATGTTTCTATTTTTGTTGTTGTATTGAAAGAACATATTTTAATTAAATATGTATATATGTATATATTTATATATATATATATATTCATAAAATTATAATTAATATATAATAATAATCAAAAAATTTCAAAAAACCAATCCTTAATACATTTGATGTGGATTGTGAATGAATTATATCGCTTTGAGGGGGAATAGTCCACACACCCTCTTACGAGATTATCATATTAACACCAAATAGAGAGAATAAATATGTTCTTTTTAAATGTAAAACATAATAATGAATATATAATAAATATAATATATGAAATATATAAATAGGTTTTCCATTATAATGGCCACCATGATTGGTGGTAATAGAGAAATGAGCAATCATTATTTCGTGAGCCAGTAGTTCACCATACATGGAAAAATAATGTTCGATATCCATTGGATGTATGTTTGTGTAACATTAGTTATAAATATTTAAATAAAAACATACATGAAATTTTGAAATAATTTTTTTTTTTATAAAATAAATGAATAATGACAGCAGAGGGGGTAAATAAGAGAAATAATGGGAATGAGCTTGAGAAAAGATTTCAAATCTAAATTGAGATAATTTTTTTGGTTGGGGCCAAAAGAAATTCACGAGAGGTGTTCATCACAAAGGGAGACATCAATGTCTAAGGGAGTATTTTATAGAGTCTATATGGGATGATAATTTCTGAACGTAAACGTTTTTAGATTTGTGAGGAATGGGTAGAGGTGGGGACTAGTTATTGGGAAAGAAAAAGGACTCACATGGAATTATTGAAAACTTGTTAGTTGTGCACATGTACATACATATCATATGTCATACAAAAAATAATGGAATGTTTATAGAAAATATATCGACATACAATGGGTTTTTTAAAATTACTTAGGTCATTTGGGCCCTTAATTTTACGGTTTAGTCCACAATTAATCTTAATTTGGCCTTAACCACTGTGTTTCATTTTAATCATTTTTACTAATCATTTTGGTCAAAAATTATATTCATCATATTAGACTCTGAATATTAGACTTAATACAATGTATTTTTTTTATTTTTTCATTTTAATTCACAGACATGACAAAATTAATATTACTTATAATCCTATAGACATGGCAAAATAAAAGGGTATTAAAGTAGGAAAAGGGTCAAAAGTTTACTAAGATTTTATTTTCAATTTCAACATGAAATTTGTAGTAAATATTTAAATTTTATTATTAGATGTAATATTTATATAACTTGACCATAAATAATATTTATAATATAATTTAACAATAAAAATTAATTAATAAAAAATTTTGTTTTTAATTAAAAAATATTAATTTATAATATACATAAAAAAATTGACGATTCTCAAGAAATTCCAAAAACAATCCACAGTAGGATAATTTAGAAATTCTGAATTCCAAAATGAATATTATTTTATTAAATTATATTTGTAAATGTTTCTAAAATTAATATTATTCTTAAAATAGTTATAATCAAGAAATTGGTATTTTTATAATAAATGGACTTTACAAAAAACTATTATCTTTCATTATAAATTTGTTTTATTTATAAAAAATTTATAAATAGTATTTTTAATGTATTGACTACTATTTCAATAATGATGTTTAACATTCATGTCATAATTATCTAATTTAATTAATTATATATATAAAAAAGATGATTTCTAGGAACTCAGTGTTTCATGAATTGTATGCCAAGTTAGTGTTGATTATTTCTCAATCCATGTTGGTATTTCATGTAGTGTATACCAAGTTGGTACTTTGTGTGGAAGGAATGACTGATTTTTTGTTCATAAATATATGTGTTTGTGTGTTTTTGTGAGTGTAATGTATAATTTCTAGTTTCAAATGATATGAAAAACATTGAAAAGATAAAATAATTTGATAAAAATAATTCAAAAAACCATGGGGTGTTATAGTCACAACACCTCCAAAAATGGTGTTCTGTGAAATAAAAGATCAAACATTTATTTCAAAACAAAATGTATAATAAAATCAATTTTTCCTAAAAATTAAAATGATATTTTAATTTAAGGTGGAATAATATTAATTTTCAATTACTTCATAATGATTTAATTAGTGAGACTAAATGTTTAATAGATAATAATAAATCAATATACCAAATTTATATTATTTATTTCATACATGATATATAGTATTTTTGTTGCATCAAATAGTTTGAGTGATGTGAGTTGTAGTTGATTCTAAAATTATGTTATTACCTTACTATGGTTGTGAGAAATATTATACCATCTATCATATATGATTTCATACGTCGTTCCATCCCTGCATGTTAGGGATACATATTCCCAATGGACTCTAGTAGGGTGTTTTCCCCAATACCCCTATGGAAGGATGGATGGCTAAATTAATCATTTGGTCCTACTCTATTATATTTGTAGTTACTTTTGTTAGTATTCACTATGATTACTTATCTAATTTATGTATCTCGAGGTTTTTGATGGATTGTTGTCATTTAACAAATATATATTAAAAAATATTGTATCAAATGGATTATTATTTTATATTTGATGGGTATTGGATTTAATAGTATCATTATAATCATGTTGAATGGGATTTAATGGATGGACGTATAAATCTTGATGTTTGATATTATTATTACAAAAAATGGTGGCTCATTTATAATTCATTGCAACTATAAATTTTTACTTGACATGGAATTATGTGATGATGTAATGCATCCATTTATCTGTAGTGATTCATTTCCCCTATGTCTTTGGGTTGACAAAAATTTTGGGAGATATGGATTTGAATGTACGATGGTGGGGTAGAGTGGAAACCTATGGAGAAAAATGAGTGTGTAACCCTTCATGATTCAATATTATTTTATGTTATCTCTTGTAAGTGATAAATTATGATATTTATCTAGGATGAGGTTGAGGACATAGTACAACTACATAGAAGATCACTACTAAAAATCTGACCTATAGCCACGGACCTATAGCCACGGTTCTATAGGTCCGTGGCTATATCTTATATACTGACACGTTAAAATCATCATCTGTGGCTATATGCAGCAACCCCATTTTTTTTACCAAACCTATCGAGATACTTCCCCCCCCCCCCCCCTCCTCACGATTCCTCCACCTCATCGCACCCTCCTCCTCCCCGAAGCCTCCTCGTCGACGCCTCCTCCGCGTCGCGCCCTCCTCGCTGCACCCTCCTCGCCGCACCCACCTCCTCGTCACGTCCTCCTCGCCGACGCCTCCTCTCCACGCCCTCCTCCCTGACGCCTCCTCCGCGCCGCACCCTCCTCACCGCGCCCTCCTTGCCGTGCCCTCCTCCTTGTCGCGCCCTCCTCGTCGCGCCCTCCTCGCCGACGCCTCCTCGCCACGCCCTCCTCCAGAGACATGGGTCACTGGGGTCGATTGGATTCTGTGGCATTCTCTTCTGGGAATAGTTCCATGTTCCTGGAAGATCCTCCATGGATTTCGACCCACGATGGAATGGATCAAAAGATTTTAGGCAATCGAGTTTGTGGGTCGCTTGGAAACCCGCTAAAGATTATCGATTCAAAGAACATGTACTTCGGGTTCCCAGAAATTGAAAGAACGAAGCGACCTGAATGAAAATCTGAGGTTTCAGAAGGTGAGAGGAGGAAGAACATGGCATGGGAGACGGAACTGGACCAGACTAAATTAGTCCATAGGAAAAGGAAGCTTCAGCAGCACAATTACTCCACGGAAATGGGGGCTGCCTCCCGGTCTGACGATTTCTTCAAAACCAGTGAAAGGGTGAGAAAATACCAGTGTGCCACCTGTAGCAGGATCTTAAATTCTTACCAAGATCTCGTGGGGCATAGGGCTAGTCACAAGAAGATCGGGGCCTGCTTCGCTTCCAGAACCGAAAGCAGCAGAAACCCCATCGACATTGGTCAAATCGTCAACACCGCCCCCACGAATGAAATCTCCATTTATGGGAGAAGCCCTCTGTCAATAAAGAGTCGGGGCCATGAGTGCCCGATCTGTTTTAGGGTTTTCTTGTCTGGAAAAGCCCTGGGTGGGAACAAAAGATCGCATTTCATTGGGGGCAGTGAGCAGAAAGATGACAGTCGAAGTCGATCCACTGTAAACCACAGACCGGTGCAGGAAGCGAGCGATCTGCTTGATCTTAATCTTCCTGCTCCTATTGAAGACTAAAGAAAAGGAAACGATGATACAGAGTACGAACGGCGGTGGATTGGGGGTAGCTGGAAGTGTGAATCACTTGTCAGCCTACTCTATGACTGAGATATTTGAGAGTGTACAGACTTTCTCCCCCCAGGATGGTATGAATTCATTGATTCTTTTCAAATTCAAGCATTTTCAATCTCATTTTTTAAGGATTTTGGTTTCGTTTTGCATTACTTTCTTTCTTGCACAATAATAGTTTCCATGGCTGCAGATTCATCCTCATCCATCGGCTTTGTGGTTTTAAATACATCATGTTTGTCTTACTGAATTTCAACTTCATGGGAAAGAGTTTGCTTCCCAGTCCATGTGTCGTGCATCTTGAGGGTTTGGCAAACTAGGGTTTCTTCCCATGAAAGTATAAATGATTGAGGGGTTGAAAAAAATTTCATGTGAAGTCACTGAGAAGGGAAAAAAAAGGAAAGGCGTTTTAGTGATGGGGGTGGTTGTGTAGTCACCCACCATAAAATCATGACAACCCATCTTGAGGAAAATGTTGTCTTAAGGATTATATCAACTCCTTTCACCACAAAATGAAATATAAAACCCTCTCATTATCCTAACATGTGTAGTTTGAGAGATTTAGTATGGTTTTCTTCTATAGAATCAAGCTGAATTGGAACAGAAACATCTAATAGAGATCTTCCCACCCTGTAATTGATTGAGTCGATGAACCAGTGTACCCTACAAATGTTGGTCCCTATAATATTTGTATAACGTTATTTGGTTTCACTACTTATTTTTTAGGGGTCCCCATCATGGAATCACAACGGGACACAAAATGGGTCATATTCTTCTTTGGGTCCTCTAAACCATTGAAAATTGGAAATGTAGTGTTTCCCAAATTTAGTGGGGAAAATTCAGATCACCCCCTTTAGGGTAAGGCTTGTTTTATAGTTGTACTAATTCCCACTATACCTCTATGGATTCTAATAAATCCATTAGAGAATCAATAGTTTTTATGATCCCTTGAGGAATGTCTAGCTGAGAAGGAGCATGAATATGTGAAACAGCAGGTAGAGTAAAATGTGGAAGCCCTATTAGTATTTGTCATGTGTAACCTATAGGGTGAGGTCTGTAATGATTCTCTTAGACATGTTTTGGTTGTGTAAAAAATGTGGGGAACTCTCTATTTTATATTTCGTGATTCATGTATGTTGGTTGTTGGTACCCCATGTTTATAGGATGTTTCATCTTAATTCTAGTTGCGGTAGAGAACCCTCTTTGATAAGGTGCTCAAGTTGGGAGTACGAGTTGAGGATCTTCTTATAGAATATATCCAGTAGGAACGCTACCACAGAGAAGTTATTCATTGATTCTTCTCAATTATTTCAAATCTTCTACCTATTGAGAAAATCCTTCCTCATGTGTAAGGGGTTCAACCACTTCAGTATGTGGTTGCAGTGTATCCTTAATTTTACTCTATTCCTTGGTGGATAATATCTAAGGAGGTAATCATGGAGTGGTTGAGTGAATTCCAAATTTCAGGGAAAGCATCTGAAGGTTGTAAGAATTGGATGGTCCAAGAATTATTAAACATATAGGGAATTGTTAACATGTCCCCCTTAGAAATGAAGGTAGTAAGAATTGGATGGTGATCAGAATTGTGCTTTACTAGAGTGACACAAGAGATGGTTTTCCAACTTCCATGAAGAGAGTGATAAACAAAGGCACGGTCAACCCTACAGGTCCTACTTCTATTTAGATTCCTCCTATACCATGTGTATTTGGCACCAATCAGATTGGTTTCAATAAGTTTTAATTCCTCAATAAAATCTTTGAAATATCTCATTGTGGTAGCATTAGAAACATGTCCAATCTTTTCATCTGCATGTAAAATAGCATTAGAATCTCCCATTATAACTGAGGGATCTAATATAACTCTTGAAATCTCATTCATGTGTTTCCAATGAGTTCTTCGACTGATGTAATAGTAGAAAGCATAAACCATTTAAGAAAAAGAGATCTGACCCTCGTTAAGGAAGGTGAAAGTTATAATTTGGTTGTCCACTCAAAAAATGGAAGGATTAGTAACATTATGATGGATAACCAAGAAAATTATTTCAATACTAGTTATATCATTCACAGAACATAGAAAAGAATTTCCATTTTGGGAAAAAAAAGAACCAGAAGTGATGTTATTAGATTTTAGCTCAGAGATGACAATGAAATCAGGTTTTCGTTTACTCACAAGAATCCTAAGGCAACATAATGTTCTAGGGTTGTCTAGCCCCTGTAAATTCTAGAAGAGGATACACATCATTGTTTCTAAATGGGGGAAAGTCCCCCTTTCTGTTATTTCTCAGTTTCACTTTTTTAATTGGAGCTTCTCAACTCTCTCTTGTTGGAATGGTTGGTAGAATAAACTTTCTTTATAGTGAGCTGGATCCCCAACCTAAAATAATCTTCCCTGGTTTGTAATCCTTTCATTATAGGGTATGAATATTTTATACTGATGTTTATATGTTGAGAAGTTGTGTGCTCTGACAATTGCATAGAGAGAGCATCCTGAGAAAATCCAGTCGCAAGTCTGTCATCCATATCAACTGTTTTTAATAATTCTGAGGTAATGAACTCCAAAAGAGGGATTCAGACTGCAGATTTAAGGAATAAGAGAATATAATCTGATACCAGTTTCAGCATGAAAACATCCTGGGGATTCTTATTCCTCTACTATGTCTTCCTAGGATTTACTAGTAGCCGAATTGTTATCCCTGGTGACCTCTTTTTAACCTTCTTTGTATTTTTTTCTAACATAGTGTTTGGTATTAATATTTTTCCCTTTCAGAGCATCTTTCAACGAAGTATGAATAGAGGATGGCTTGCAGAATTTCTGTACAATTCTGCACTTATCAGGGGGTATAGGGGGGAGGGAGGGGTGTCCAGGGGGGTTTTCTAGGGGTGAGGGTGGGGTGTCCAGAGGGTTTGTCTAGGGGGGAGGGGGATGTGCAGGGGGTGCAAGGGGGGATGTGCAGGGGGTGCAAGGGGGGATGTGTAGGGGGTGCAAGGGAAGCTATACAGGGGGGGTGGCAGGGGGGCAGGGGGGGATCCTCGCATTTGGCATCTCTCAAATAAAGAGTCAGTAAACACTTTTATTTTCTTAATCTTCACTTCCAACTGAACATCACTGACATTTATGAATACTTTATGCAATTTCTCCAAAGCATGTATCACTTTTTTAACAACATTTTCAAACACTTCTCAAATAAACTCTTTGCAATTCTTCATCATCTTGAAAAAATCATTCATTGCAGGGGTGGGGGTGTCCAAACATGCATTCTTTTTTCATTATTTTGTTTTTTCTATTGCATACTATTTTTGCATTCTTTTTTTGATTAGTTATTATTTTTGTTTTTTCTATTGCATTCTGTTTTTGTTATTTTGCTGTTTTTAAATTTTTTTTGTTCTGGAAACATGCATTCTATTTTTTTCCATGTGCATCAACAATCCCCATGATGAGATGTCAACACAATTCATCTTGTTGATGTATACAGGTGGGGAACGATATTTCTCTACCATTTCCCAACGAATAGAGGATTCCTAGAAAAGTACTAATCTCAAGTCCAGGGAAACTTTATCATCCCCAAGAAAAAATAGTGGGGGCAGGTGTGATTGTATTTCTGATAAAATGTTCTGGAATTTGAAACTGATGAATTATTCACGTGTAAAAGCTTTTTGAGTTTTCAATGGAAATATCTACCTTAGCTACTGGAAATGTTTGTGTTATCTTATAGGGTCTCAAGCAGGAAGTTATTGTTGATTTAGTGGAACAGTTCCATTCATACAAGCGAAGTGTGGTACACTTTGTTCATTTGATATATCAAATTTGGTTTTCTACACTTAGAATGCTATGTGTTATCTTGTGCTATTTTAAATCATGGATGCTACTAGAATCTATTCAGACGTACTAGTTTGGTTCTTTATACAGGAATCCATATCCCCTGGGAATGTATATCTTGAATATGGTATTTTATTCTCATGATTTTATTCTATGTAATTGAATCGTTCCTATACAGAATTTCATTTTTGTTTCTATGAGGTTGAGGTAGGGTCCCTCTCCTAGCCCATTTAATTCGAGAATGTTTTAAATTTCATTTAGTTGCCTTCTTAATTTTTCATGTTTATATTAAATTTCAATTATTGAATAAGTGTTAGTTCAGATAATTGTTTCGTTTGATAAATAAGTCATGTTTTTGTAATAAAACCCCTCCAACGGAGGTGCGCTGTCTGCGAAAACTCACAGTGGTATACCTTGCTTAACATTATTGCATTGATGTTTTCCTTATACTTGATGTCATTGTTAGTCATAAAACACACATCGTACTTGACCCTTTTTATATCCCTGTAGGGGGTTTCCCTCTTTTTATTAAAATAGTTGTTTGAACCAAGACAATCTTTAAGTGCCATTAGACTTTTAAGATGGGTCCCATGTTGTGTGACCATGTGACATGGAATGTGATATTTAAATCCAACCAAAAGCCCAGATCCACAGCCCAGGGTTCCCACAGTACTAGTAATGTCAGATTACATGTTATGTAACCTGTGATTTTCCTGATCCCATGGGGTATTCCTCTAGGTATTCCTACACATTTCTAGATCTCCAAACCTCACCGAATTAGGTATATCAGGGGTCATCCAATCCTCTAGTCATCACAGATTAGAATTCATTTCTTTAAATCTTTTGAGAAAACATCCTCTCATTCCATCCATATCATTCTATTTGAAACTAAGTGGAAGATGTTGCCACGCGGATGTCGCTGGACAGGGCCAACACGTTGTGGTCACACTGCGGTCATGTCGCGGTCACGCCACGGTCACGCCGTGATTTGGCCCTGCTCCAGGATGACACCCTACGGCGATTACTCCTCCAGGACGACACCCTGCAGCGGTCACACCGCGGTCACGCCGCGGTCACGCCGTGGTCACACCGCGGTCACTCCGCGGACACGCCGCGGACATGCCGCCGTCACGCCGCGGTCACGCCGCGGTCACTCCGCGGTCACACCGTGATTTGGCCCTGCTCCAGGATGACACCCTAGAGCGGTTACTCCTCCAGGACGACACCCTGCAGCGGTCACGCCGCGGTCACGTTGCGGTCACGCCGTGATTTGGCCCTTCTCCAGGACGACACCCTATGGTGGTTACTCCTCCAGGACGACACCATGTGGCGGTCATGCTGCGGCCACGCCGCGGTCACACCGTGATTTGGCCCTGCTCCAGGACGACACCGTACGGCAGTTACTCCTCCAGGACGACACCCGGCGGCGGTCACGCCGCGGTCACGCCGCGGTCACGCCGCGGTCACGCCACGGTCACGCCGCGGTCACGCCATGGTCCCGCCGTGATTTGGCCCTGTTCCAGGACGACACCATGTGGTGGTTACTCCTCCAGGACGACACCCTACGGCTGTCACACCGCGGTCACGCCGCGGCCACACCGCAGTCACGCTGCGGTCACGCCGCGGTCACGCCGTGATTTGGCCCTTCTCCAGGATGACACCCTACGGCGGTTACTCCTCAAAGATGAAACCCTGCGGCGGTCACTCCGCGATCCCGCCGCGATCACGCCGCGGTCACGCCGCGGTCACGCCACGGTCACGCCGCGATCACGCCGTGATTTGGTCCTGCTCTAGGACGACACCCTACGGCGGTTACTCCTCAAGGACGACACCCTGCGGCGGTCACGCCGCGGTCACGCCGTGGTCACGCCAGGGTCACGCCGCGGTCACACCGTGGTCATGTCGCGGTCACGCCGCGGTCATGCCGCGGTCACGCCACGGTCACGCCGTGATTTGGCCCTGCTCCAAAACGACACCCTGCGACGGTTACTCCTCCTTAGAGAAACATTGAATGGTTAGCTCTATAATTTTTCGTATTTCCTCATTCCTAAACTATATCTCCTATCAGCACTTCCTCTCATCCATATTTCCACAAAACGTGCATAGAAGGTAGTACAAAGGCTCAATTCAACTGAAAACATTGGTTTGGAATTGTCTAGCATATTTTATTGTACATGTATCACATAATATTTGTTCGGTAATTATTCTTTTTCCTCATCCTCTTCACATGTTCTCCGAACCAAATCATCCCCATCCTCTGCACATGTCGTCTGAACCGGGTCAGCCTGTTGTGATGGTTCCCACAACCGTTTGACTGAATTCCACACCATACCAAGCCCTGCTAGTGACTAATTTTCAATGCACTATAAAAATCCCATGGCCAACTCACCAAAATCAAACCAGCTATTCAAGGGACATTTCCACAATCACTAAAAAATCCAAACTCAATCCCTACTACAATTCCAGGATCCCAATTCAATTTAGCGACTATGAACTCCTTCGCAGTCCCCCACCATTTTTCAATCCACCTAGGCAACCCATCCACAACATGACCACCAATCAGGCCTACCCACCTCTCAACATCTAAGCCACCAACCCCACATTTTCCACCAGGCATCCCACTTTAAAACCATTCCAAACCTCACCCAATTCTAACCAATTAAACCATACCCCTTAACATTTGAAGCCCTCATCTAAATTTCTGTTCCAACTCACTTATTTTAGACCCAATCAGCCCTACCACTTTTGAAAAACAAGAGCAGCCTACTTAAAATCCAGTCCAACTTAGTTTCCTTCATGCTTGCCCCCATGAGTCCACAGCCTCACCTCAACCAAATTATTAACCACCTGGACACCTGGAAGCCACAAGAGGAGAGAGAAGGTTTATAGATTTTTTTTGTAATATTTTATTCCATAGGAAGAGAATTTGTTGGATGCTTCCACTTGTAATGAGGTACTTAATTTCTTCTCCCTCTTTCTTCCATTAAATATTAGATAGATCCTATGTAAAAATATCATTCTCCACCTCCAGGGAAAGAACTATTAGCTACCGTTCTTATATTCTTCTTCCTGCTGATGAATAAAATTCCCCAAGTATATTGGGAAAATTTTATTCATTTTTCTTCATTTACCTCTTCTTATTTACTGCTGTTTTTAGCAGCCGGAATCGGTCTTTTAGAAATATCCCAGGACATCCATCCGTTGTCTAGGGGGTCCAGTGGGGGGGGGTCTGTCCTGGGGTGTCCAGGGTCTGGGGGGTTGTCCTGGGGGGTATGTCCATGGGGTTTCTAGGGGGTCCAGTGGGGGTGTCTGTCCTGGGGGGTCTAGGTTTGGGGGGGTAGGTTCTGGGGGGGGGGGGTCCATGGTCTGGGGGCTGTCCAGGTTCTGGGGGTGGTCTGTCCTGGGGTGTCCAAGGTCTGGGGGGCAGGACTGGCAGGGGTGTCCAGGGTCTTGGGGGGTCTGTCCTGGGGTGGGGTCTGTCCTGGGGTGTCCAGGGTCCGGGGGCAGGGGGTAGGGGGCAGGGGCAGGGGTGTCCAGCAGGGGGAGGGGTGTCCAGCAGGGGGAGGGGCTGTCTAGGAAGGGGGGAGGGGTGTCTAGCATGGGGTAGGGGTGTCCAGGGGGGTGGTCCAGGGGTGTCCAGGGGTGGTGGTCCCGGGGGAGGGGTGTCCAGAAATGGTTTCTATTGCTGGTATTCTTTTTGGACTTCAACAGATTATGCAAGGACTCGGCGAATGGTCCTTCAACAGATTATGCAAGGACTCGGCGAATGGTTCTTCCACTTCTTCCTCTTCTCCCCCAAACTATAACTCTCTCTCTCTCTATACTGCTTTCTCTCAATACAGAAATTTACCATTTTACCATCTTGTTTTTCTCCTCTCTCAATTTTATTCCTAACAAAATGTGTGTCCTCTGTTTCTATCAACCTTCATGAAACCTTCTATACATCTTCAACTTGTATTCCTTCCACTTAGTTCGCAAATAATATGTACCAAGAAATGTATATTCTGTGTTGTTCTTAGTGGCTATAGCATGGTTATACCAACGGATGAAAATTCATCCATGTCTATATGTGCGATTTGGCCAATATTCTCTCGGTCTCCTCCTACGGAACCCTCCCCGACTCACTCCCCTCCCCCGATGCACTCCCCTCCCCAGACAATCGTGCCTCCCCCCTCCCCGGACGACAGCACCTCCCCCGACGCTGACAGACTCCCCTCCTCCCCTGACGCACTCCCCTCCTCCCGACGACCTCTCCTCCCCGGACGACCGTGCCTCCCCCGACGGACTCCCCTCCTCCGGTCACCATTAATATATTTGAGGGCTAACTTGAATTCTCCCTTCATATCCATTTGGGGGAAATAAATATCATCTGATAACTGAAGACCTTTAATGAGAGCCTAATAATTTGCCTCATCATCAGTGAAACCTTATAAAAATAGGAAAAAGTATGATTGGACGTCTTGTGTTGGTGTGATAAAGACAACCACCTGGCCTACTCAATTAAGATTGGAATTATTAAGCATTATTTCAGTCAATCTTTGAAAATCACCATCAAAATATGTTTTCTAATACTCTTTGACATGATCCAATAAAAGGGTAGCCTCATTTTGGAAATCAACATTCAGGGGTAGTTCTTCTGGGGTGGATGTGTGTCCAGTGGCGCTGTCCAGTTGGGGCATGGGGGCTGTCCAGTGGGGTGCAGGGGGCAGGGTGCAGGGGGAGGGGTGTCCAGCAGGGGGAGGGGCTGTCCAAGAAGGGGGGAGGGGTGTCCGGCAGGGGGGAGGGTTGTCCAGGGGGTGTAGGGGCTGTCCAGTGGGGTTGTCCAGTGGGGATGTCCAGTTGGGGTATGGGTGCTGTCAAGTGGGCTGCAGGGGGTGCATGGGGGACTAAGGGGGAATGGGGGTGCAGGGGGGTGTTCAAGGTGGTTGTCCAGGGGGTTACAAGGGGGTGAAAGAGGGTTGTCCAGGAACCTAAGCCCATGCAGGTTATGAATGTCTCTATAGAGAAAATGTAGGGCCATCCAGATCGGGATAATATCATAAAACATCCAACAGATACTTCATAGGCACTGGGTATAACTATTTCACCACTTATAGATAGTGAGCACGGTGCTATAAAATCTGGTAACTCTATTTCAAATCATAATTCCAATGTTTTGTTTAATGCAGTACTACATGAAATGCAAGAAGATTTTATCTGAGGATGAGCATGTGTGACCATGATTTCACCAAGCAGTTTGTTTAGTTGATAAACAGTTTTTCTGGTAATGTTTTCCAATTTCAAATATGTTTTATTTTATTTCCATAAACATTTTATAGTTTATTCTGTTTTATTTTCTAGACTGATTATATGTATGTTTTCCTAGATTACTCATATATATCTACTTCTGAATTTTGTTTCAAGTGTTTCCCAAGTCCTACTAAGAACCTATAGTATGGGGTGGTCCTACTAAGAACCTATAGCAGGGGGCCAGTGTCCAGAAGTGGTCCAGTGTCCAGCAGGGGTAAATATGAAGGGGAGTCCAGTGTCCAGGGGGGAGTCCAGTGTCCAATAGGGGTAAATATGATTTGGGCATCCCAAGAACTAGTTTCTAGGGGGAGTCCTGTGTCCAGTAGGGGTACAAGGGGGCTGGTAGGGGTGGGGGGAGTATGGGTCCAGTTTCCAGCAGGGGTCCAGTGTCCAGTAGGGGTAAATATGCAGGGGGAGTCCAGTGTCCAGGGGGGAGGGGGGTGTTGTCCAGGGAGGGGGGGTGCTGTCCAGGCAGGGGGGTGTCCTGTAGGGGGGAGGGGTGCTAAACATTGTCTGTAAATCTGATGTAGTTCAGTCTGTTCCTGTCTTATCGCATGCTTCTAAACATATCAGAATTGGTGAATTGGTACCTGTTAAACCTAAATCTGGAAGTGTTGAAGATGTTGTTGTTATTAGATCAGATAAACATGGTTATCAGATCAGGGGGCAGGGGGACTAGCAGGGGACTGATAGGGGGCCTAGCAGGGGGCCTAGCAGGGGGCAGAGGGCCTATCAGGGGGCAGGGTGACTAGCAGGGGCAGGGGGGCTGGCTGGGGGTAGGGGGACTAGCAGGGGGGACTGGCAGGGGGTGGAAGGGGGGACTGGCAGGGGGGGCTGGCTGGCAGGGGGGCAAGCAGGGGGTGGCAGGGGGGAACTAGTAGGGGGCAGGGGGCAGGGGGGCTTGTAGGGGGGACTAGCATGGGGCAGGGGGAAAGCCAAGGGGACAAGTAGGTGTGGCAGGGGGGAGGGGTGTCTAGGAAGGGGGAGGGGTGTCCAGGCAGGGGGAGGGGCTGTCCAGTAGGGAGGAGGGGTGTCCAGGCAGGGGGTGGGGTTGTCCAGCAGGGGGGGAGGGGTTGTCCAGCACGGGGGGAGGGTTATCCAGCAGGGGGGAGGGCTGTCCAGCAGGGGGGAGGGGTGTCCAGCAGGGGGTAGGGGTGTCCAGGCAGGGGGAGGGGTGTCCAGCAGGGGGGAGGGGTGTCCAGGCAGGGGGAGGGGGGGCTGGTAGGGGGACAAGCAGGGGGCAGGGGGGGCTGGTAGGGGGATAAGCAGGGGGTGGCAGGGGGGGACTAGCAGGGGCAGGGGGGACTAGTAGGGGGAAGGGGGTGTCCAGCAGGGGGGAGGGGTGCTAAACATGGTCTCTAAATCTGATGTAGTTCAGTATGTTCCTGTCTTATCTCATACTGCTAAACATGTCAGAATTGGTGAATTGGTACCTATTAAACTTGAATCTGGCAGTGCTGAAGATGTTGTGGTTATCAGATCAGATAAACTTGGTTATAAGATCAGGGGGAAGGGGGACTAGCAGGGGACTGACAGGGGGCCTAGCAGGGGGCAGGGGGCCTAGCTGGGGGCAGGGGGACTAGCATGGGGCAGGGGGGCTGGCAGGGGGCAGGGGGACTAGCAGGGGGGACTGGAAAGGGGTGGCAGGGGGGACTGGTAGGGGGCAGGGGGGGCTGGCTGGCAGGGGGAAAGCAGGGGGTGGTAGGGGGAACTAGAAGGGGCAAGGGGGGGCTGTCATGGGGGAATAGCATGGGGCAGGGGGGAAAGGCAGGGGACAAGCAGGGGGTGGCAGGGGGCTGGCTGGTAGGGGGAAAGCAGGGGGTGGTAGGGGGAACTAGCAGGGGGCTGGGGGGCTGGCAGGGGGTGGCAGGGGGGACTAGCATGGGGAAGGGGGGGAAAGGCAGGGGGACAAGCAGGGGGTGGCAGGGGGTGGCAGGGGGGGCTGGCTGGCAGGGGGCAAGCAGGGGGTGGCGGGGGGGAACTAGCAGGGGGCAGGGGGTGTCCATTGGAAGGTGTCCAAGGGTGGGGGTGTCCATTGGATGGTGTCCAGGGGGTCTAGGGGGTGTCCAGGGGGTCAAGGGGGTGTCTAGGGGGTCTAGTGGGTGTCATAGGGCACAACAATGTGAGATTTTTTACTTTTACATCACTTCACACCAAGATTTCACTTATTTGCAGTTTACTGTGCTAGTTTTGTTTTATCTTGTTTCACCCCCTAATGTGTAACGTGAATATGTAGATCGGAAGTGGTAAGACTTGCACAATGTTGGGAGACATTGAGATAGGTAGTAAAAGATACAATGTACTAGAAAAAGTTTGGTCACAGTGTGCTAGTTTTTTTCCTTTGAATCTCTTTTCCTTTGTCTCTAGTTTTGACCAAGGAAATTCTAGGAGGAAAAGTAGCATGGCGGGGAGTTTATGATTGCCCCTATGTCACTGCATAGTTATTTTATTGTTATTTGGTTATGTAGAGTTTTTGTTTTTATCTCCATGGAGTTCCCGGTCAAAACATGGAAATTTTTGAGGTTTCCATACTCTTCATGGTTAAGGTGCATGGTTTGAGGAAAATAGTATGACCTCCCTTCGTGAGGATAATTTTAAGTTCATTTTAAATTGAATAAATTTTTTAGCATGAGTTGCGCATAGCCAAGTCTAAACCATGTATCCCCTTGGTGAAACAATGTAGGATCCTTGGGCCAGTGCAGGGGGGCTGGGGAGGGGGGACAGGTGCAGGTGGGCTGGGGTAGCAGGGGGCTGGGGGGGACTGGTGCTGGTGGGCTGGGGGGTGGCAGGGGCTGGGGGGGCTGGTGCAGCTAGGGGTTGGGGTTGGGGGCTGGTGCAGGTGGGCAGCGGGGGGTGGAGGTGGGATGGGGGTAGCAGGTGGCTGGGGGTGGTGCAGGGGGCTGGGGAGGGTGGGGGAGACTGGTGCAGCTGGGCTGGGGGTGGACCAGTGCAGCTGGGGACTGGGGGCTGGGGTTGGGGGCTGGTGCAGATGGGCTGCAAGGGGGGGCTGGTGCAGGTGGGCTGGGGAGTTGTAGGGGGCAGGGGGGACTGGCAGGGGGCAGGGGGGTGGGCTGACAGGGGGACAAGCAGGGGGGCTGGTAGGGGGGGTGGCAGGGGGCAGGGGGCAGGGGGGACAAGCAGGGGAGTGGCAGGGGTGGACTTGCAGGGGGCAGGGGGCAGGGGGGCTGGCAGGGGGTGGCAGGGGGGACTAGTAAGGGGCAGGGGGGACTAGCAGGGGCAGTTGGGGCTGGTAGGGGGACAAGCAGGGGGACAAGCAGGTGGGTGGCAGGGGGCAGGGGGACTGGTAGGGGGTGGTAGATGGGGACTAGCAGGGGGTGTGGTAGGGGGTAGGGGGGACTGGCAGGGGGTAGGGGGACAAGCAGGGGGCTGGCAGGGGGGTGGCAGGGGGCAGGGGGCAGGGGGCAGGGGGGACTGGCAGGGGGTGTCTACAAGGCAGTGGGGAGCAGGGCAGGGGGGGTCTGCAAGGCATAGGGGAGGGGGTGCAGGAGTTGTTCAGGGGGTGTCTTGGGGGTATCCAGGGGGTGTCCAGGGGGGTGTCTATGGGGTGTCCAGGGGGGTGTCCAGGGGGTGTCTAGGGGGTGTCCAGGGGGGTGTCTCGGGGGTGTCCAGGGAGTTGGGGAGGTATTTTTTTATGTAAGTGCCCATCCTATAGCCATGGTTTTAAACTGTGGCTATTGGTTTATTTCCACGGTTTTTAACCGTGGCTACATACCTAACTCCACGGTTTTCAACCGTGGCTATAAATCCTGTCTGGCGTCTATTATAGCCATGGTTGAAACCGTGGCATTAAGTATATAGACACAGTTTGAACCGTGGCTATAGGTCTGGGCCTATAGCCACGCCAAACTTAGCCACAGTTTGAGGGCCTATAGGCACGGTTTAGAACCGTGGCTATAGCCCGAAATTCCAGTAGTGGATGGGTTAGTTTCACTATTGATCATGGTGCATTAGAATGGTTCCATTATATTTTACATGAGAGTCATGGTGAGGATCCTAAATAATATAATGGTGAGATAACCCTACGTATATATAGATATTATTTTATATATTAGTTATACCTTGTTAGATATTAATATCTCTGGCATTAGCATGATCTGTTTGGGGCTTCTAGTTTCTATGATCCTTAACTATTTTAGAAAGTTATGTTTTCATTTCTGGTTTTTAAAAAACTCTATTGAATTTTATTTAATCACTTATGATTTATATATATATATATGGGAATGTATTTTTTGTTGTAAAATTTTTATCAATATATTCTTTTTATTTTTCTTAGAGGGTAATGCCTCTTAAATGCATGTTAATTACACTCTCACTGCTACTCACATACAAAAGTCCAACTAGATGTTGGAGTCAGAGTATCACTATATCTGCCTCTTCATTGTTGTATCATTGTTGGGAGGGGCATGATATATTTGTATAAGTGGTTCTTGTTGAGTGATAATATAACATATTTTTAGTTGGTAATTGTTAATGATTACTATGTTTCTAGGGAAACAGTTTGGATTATTTTATGTATCCAGGAATCGATAAGATACAAGCTGATACATGGTTGTTGAGGGACCCATGTTATTTAATGCATGGAACGTTTTGTTTACTATTACTACTTGATAATTTGATTCTATTTTCTATTTAGATACTTATTAATGTATCATGCACTATTATTCTATTTTCCACTTTGTATAATATGTAGACCCCAGGATAGGTTAAAACCATAAAAAATGAAATGAATAAAAAACTAATTTATTATAATTATTTCATATTACATATTTAGGAACTCTAATTGTTTTATATTATTCATGTATGGATCCATGTCAATGTTGTCTTCAGGTGCTCTCATAAAATGTATAACATGATATTCCGTCATATCAACACATAATAGAGGTAGATGATTAAGAAACCAGAAGGATTAATATTAGATAGTAGCAGTGCCATAGGGTATAGTAGTATGAGCATTTTGTTTCAAATTCAGTCATATAAAAATTGTTAGAGGAGGTTGAGATAGCCATATTTTTTCCCAATGACTCAAATTTGAAGCATGTTTTGTTGGAAATGATAATGGTTCATGTAGAACTAGGGTTGAGGTTGTTCTTGTTCTATAGGGAATGTGATGAATTTTTAGTCTCAAGGGAGATGTTTGATGATGAGTTCCAAGAATATTTTCATTCATCACTCATGAATTTTCCATTCCCCAAGAGCTAGTTACAGGTTTTGAGGGGAGATCGAGTGAGGAAGAGTTTGAGATCAATTAAATGACCCTTCTTCAATATACATCTAACCTATTTCAAGATTAGGAGACCAATGTAATGATTTTTGAGGAGGATGTTAATACAAGGACCCAATGCAACATCACCACATTTATGTTTAAGAAATTTCTTCAAGTGCATGCGAGAGAATATTTTAAAATAAGAATACTTTATAAAACTCATTCCCCATGAGAGGGAGTGGTTAGTATTCTTAAAAAATAATATTTATGGTCTAGGGATCCATTGCGGTAGGAAAAAAATTCTTTTGGTAAGCTGGGGTATGGTCCCACCAATCATCATCTTATATTTTAGTGGTGGAAGATCATATAGGTATTCCATGTAATTGGGATAATTTTTTATTATGGAGGATAATTTCATCAACCAAAAGAGTGCCAGAGTATTTTATGAATTCATAATGAGATTATTGTTACCTATTAGTTTTCTATATTTAGATAGTTTCCTTTGAGGTAGCATTTGCATAGTAGTCCAGTCTGTGTACCAAATAGAGGAAATGGTGTAGGTAGAGCACAGTTCCTAATTTCTCCACATCCTTAGTGAGAAGCGCATTGTTTTGGTGGTTTTCATTATCCAGGTAATAGAGGAGTGAGAGTAGGTCTTGGTCATCATCATGCTTGATCTTTGGTAGCTCAAAACAATCCAGACATCATTCAAGTACCCCTTTACATATTTTATAAATAGGTTATTGTTTTTTTGACCCATGAGTTAAGAACAACTTTATTAAAGATACCCTCATCCATGATTTTGGATTTGAGGTTTTGAGGGTTCTGATTCCCTTCATGTATACTACACTATTTATTTAGAGCTAAATTGTATGATGTATTTAGATATTATGAGCTATTAATGGGGAATCACTGATTTGGGAGAGATTTCCTATGTTTACAGTTACTACCAATTGAAATAATACTTAGTATGGATGGAAGATATTCAATTCAAGGAATCATGGATTACATGAGAAGGTATGTTTTTTTGGTAATATTGGAGTGACATAGTTGTTTGTTGGTGAGAGAGACCCGAAAGTTTTTCATAGGAATTTCTAATATTTGTATTCTTTGATGGACGACATGAAGATGTTCATATTAGTGGTTCGGTGGTCATTGTTTCATTGTGTTATGGAAGAGTAACATAATGCGATTAAGGAGGAGGTTTTATCATTACATTGTTGATGTGAAATCGTGATTTTGTAGAAGGTACTATCAAGACTGTCACCTATATCGATGTCTCCTTATAGTACATCACCTTATGTGTTAATGAAAGATACATGAAAAATTTGATGATCCAATTCAGATATTCTTTTTCTCAAAACTATATGATGGAGCTATAACAACATACATATACAAACAATTGGAAAAAAATATAGCGTATTGGTCATTTAGAGAGACCCTATACCAACTGTTTTTTTTTAATTTGGTATAAGTAAAATGGAGAGAGAAAATAAAAATAATATTTTTCAAAACCAATTTAACTCCATTATAAAGAACCTATACCAATATAGATCTCTTATAAAGATCAAATGACAACGATTTGGAAGAACCATTAGAATAGGTCCCTTTGATAGACCATATACCCATATCTAAGATAAAATTGATGGTATAGTTCCCAAAAAATTGTGTATTGATACCAACGGGTTTGAGAAATATTGTTATTGGTATATATAAATTGATTTAATAACTATTGAAATAGGTATAAATAATTTTTTATTTTTTCATTTTTTAAGTAACATTAAAAACATGAGAAGTTAAATTTCTTATAATTGTAAATATATTTATTTATAACACTATGTTCAAAAATTACTTCATTCATTAGTGGTTATGTCTTTGGAATATAAATAAGAGGTCCTAAGATCATAACCATGTTGTATTTTATTTTTAAATATCGTATTAAATTATTTTTTCAAAACAATTGGTGAAGGAATTTTTCTTGTAGTATAGGATGAGTTGGTCACATTGGAGTGAACCAGTTTTTCTTTTGATTAATAATGATTTATGGTTTTGAATTTCTATCGATTATTGTTGCTTAAATAAAGTGAAAAAGAAGAATCGATATCCCCTTCTATAAATTGATGATCTATTAAATACAATTAAGGATGTTTGTTAGTTTTATAAAAATGATTTTTTTTAGGAAAAAATTAGTTGTGGGTGATGAATGTGAAAATTCAGAAGACTTTTTTCATTTGACATCATAAGAATTATGAGTTATTGTGATGATTCTTATTGTGAATAATTGCCTAGATGATTTCACAAGGAGTATGAAGGCAGTGTTTATAGTGTTCCAAGATATATTCATGGTGGGTTTTATTATTTAAATCATTATTTACTTATATTATGAGGACCATCATATAGAGTATCTGCATTCCATTTTGGGATATATTATTCACAATAAGATAATTAGTTTTTTTTCAATGATTGATTTCAAGGATAATTATGCTTTTTTCTTGGGGTATTTTTTCTCCCCCATGGAGTAGCTATAGATACTTCAAAGTTAGATGTTTTTGTTTATTGGGTAGCTCCCTGGATAGTGGAATTGTCGTAGAGTTATTTTTTGGTATCACATGCCATTAATAATTATTTGTCGCCGATTATTCTTGGTTTATAGAAAAACAGACATCCATAGCAAGAATGAATATTGAAATATTCAGAATTGACAACATTCAACAATTTTTTGATTACCTAAAATAGATTTTGTTATGTTCTATAGTATTGTTTCAATGGAGGTATTTCTGTTTGAGGTTTTCCCTAACTATTCACATATAGGTATAATATCAATTATTTTATAGTAGAGTTATGTTATTTTTTAATTTTAATAGATATTATGTCCCAATGAGGTTAACTATACAACATAAGATCTTGAGTTGGTTGAATTTGTGTTTTGCTTAATGTTTTTTATGACATTAGAACATCAGTGAGTATTTTTTGATTTTTTCTAACCAAAATAGATTGATGTATGTCTTCTCCTGGAATGATTTGAACATTCAACGAAATCACATGATAGAATTAATCTAGTATTATTATATTATTAATTTTTACACATCATGAAATTGAAATATTGTATATGATGCAATTTGAAGGAAGTCACATATTGATTTCTTTTCTGAATATGTGGATTATGGTAGAGTGATGATGAACTCTTGGAAATGAATATTTATATGGGATAGGTTGACGGAAAATGTTTTCTTTTCATTATGATAGTGAAATTATAATATTTGAAGCAAGTGGAGAAGTCCAAGTTAGTATATTCTTATGTAGATGTCAGGAGGGATAGTGTTTTTTAATTATTCCCTTAAAGGTTGGTCTACGAATGGAAATCACTAGTTTTTGTTTAAGGGAATGATTTTAATTCCTATAGGGATCAATGAGATGGCTCTTCTAGTGTTCCATAGTGAATCCTTATAGGTACATCCTTTCATGACTAATATATACCATGATTTGAGATTTCAATTTTGGTGGTCTAGGATGATTGGTGCAGTTGAAGATTTTGTCCCTTTAGGGATGGCCTTCCACAATGTAATTTTCTAGAACATCATTTCAAGTGGTTTCTATTAAGATGTATTGTGTTCTCTAATGGATGTGGGAGTAAATATTGACTGTTTTTTTTATATTTACCTCGATATCTATGAGGTTATGATTCTATATTAGTAGAAGTGGATTGTTTTATAAAAGCATTCATCTTTAAAGAAACCATAGATTCAGACTCATTGTATGTTTTTTCGAGCATTTATTTAGAGGAGATATTAAGACCCATTGTATTACCAATGATGATTATATACTATTAGGATCCATGTTATAAATTTTTGTTGTGAAGAGGTACCTATAATTATTTTCATTATCAGCTATTACTTATCATTATTTTTAATACAGAAAGATAGGTCATACAAAGTGGAAACATTGTACTCTTGAAGACATGTAGAACTATTTTGACTCTGATTTTGATGTTTTATTGATGACTCACCTACACTAGGTCTATTTTTCATAAAATAATTTTTTAAATCCATAAATACTATAGAACCATTTGAATCATTGATTGAATGACCTCCCAGTTCTCCATTGTGATGGACTGAGATAAAAGAAGAAGAAATTCATGAGATAGAACAAGTAAAAATATTTCTATTATTATTTAGGTAATTCATGAATATATTAATGTAGAATATGAACATCCAAAATACTATGAATACAATATGAGGATTCCTTTATTTCTCAATGATGGAGATTATGTGTTTCAAAAGGTGATTCGTTCATGTGGGCAGGGATGGTTTGACCGTTGGAGTAATCTCTATACTCGATTTTTTAGGACTTCCATGGTTTTCGATAACATTGGAGCTATGGAAAATTAGATAGAGCTATCTCCTATATAAAATCCTTATATATGATGATGTTCATGTGTCATAGCTCTATCATTATCATCATGATGAATCTCAGATCATTGATTGGGTAGATATCAATGTAAAAAATGATGTTCCCTTCCAGAAGTGTCCTATATAGATCCATGATCACCCTAAGATGGGTTTTCCCATACAGATATTTCTCATTGTTATTTTCTTATTGTGGAATATTGGAATGAATGTGAGTACCTAAAAACATGAGTCACGTATGTGAACTTATTACACCCATATATTTGAGTTTTATCTCTTATTTTGAAATGATTTTTTTTTATTTTGGCCTTTATTGATTATAAGATGGATTCATCTTTTTTCTTATGGTGACATTAATGTCTTTTGAGATGTGTCTCCCCCAAAGTAGTGTTTAGAAAATGGTTCTTGTTATTTTGTTTTTTTCTAGAATCCTATGATTAAGGTGGTTGAGCTTTGGATATGGTGAGATATTTTAGGGGTACCACATTGGTGAATATAAAAATGAATCCTTTAAATTTTCATTAAGGGTTTGGTTATGGATTCTAATGTACCAAAATTGTTTGAATATTATCTAATGTTTGGGACTGAATCAATATATTCCAATACATTTCATTCATCCAAGGATTATATTACATGGAGGAGGTATGGAGTGTGTATTGAGAGGTATAGATTATAAAATCTTCAGACTGGATAAATAATATACACTCATGGTGTTTTTAATACATTTTTTTTGTACCTCACGACTTGAAAATTATAGTTCATGAAGTTCTAAAAACAGTAAATATTCAGGTATATTTTATTCATGGAATATTTTTTTTCAATGAGATCTGACAACATATCTTACATGTTTGTTAAATGGTCTAAATTCCATATATATCCACTATTTAGAATGTCCTTAATGGGTGAATCCATTCAAGTTTTTTTCAAACCCTTAAATGTTCAATTGATTTATAGCAGCATGCACTGCCACTCTTTAGCATTTTGAGATTCCTTCAACAAGAATCAATCTGTTGGAATTATTATTCGATATGTGTTGATCCTAGGTTTTTTATAACTCCATTTTGATATTGTCGATAATCTACCTATATAATATTGGATCTTTGTAGTTCTTTTTTAAAATATGTTCAATGGATTTCAAGGATGGATGTAGCTTCTTTCAGGTGAAGTTTTTTGCAATCCATACTATTGTACCACTCTACTATAAAGATAACTGATTAGTAGGATGTAGGGGATTCTATTCATAAATTTTTTTTTTAATAAAAAATAAATTCATCATGGTATGGACCTTTGTACATATATTATATTAACCAAATGATTATTTGAAATGAATTTAATAAATTGGTTGGGATCACATGTTGATGATATTTTTTAATTCCATGATAGAGGTTAGCCTCATGATTTAATAGATAGTGTGATATCATGGATATTCATGTTAAAAAACCTTTTTAGTCATGTAGTATCATGTTGATGTTGATAAATAAAATAAAATCATACTTAATATATAATTAATTGGATTTTCATTAATTACTAAATGTATTTTTTATAATCAGATATTTATTATAATTTGATCATAATAAATATTATTCTATTATCCATGATTTATTAAATTTAACCTTCTATTTGATTAATGGAATTGGTAAATAATGTGAATTTTGTTTATGCCTATTGAAAATAATAAAAAGGCATGTTAATTGTGAATTTTTCTTCTCAGAGTTTTTTTAAACTCGGATAATTTATAAAGGAATGTTTCACATTTCTAGACTATAATAGATTAATTCCATACGACTCCCATTGTTGGAACCCATGAATAATTAAAAGGATAAGTCGTGATTGAATATGAACCAATTTTGTGACAATGATAATTTTCATTTTTATTGTTTCCCATTTTTTTAGAAGGTCGGGTTCCTTGTAATGGATTTGTGACATCACATTTAGGTATATAGGTATGTTTCTTTATTTTAGGGTGTATATTTCCATGTTGGAAGTGTGAGTTTTATTTGGCTATATTTTTGTGTTTGTTTGATACTATTCTTCAGATATGGGGTTGAGAGAACCAGATGTGATATGAGATTGGAGTATATGATGTGTTATGGGGAATGGATGCATGAATTATAAGCCAGTAGTTGATTCATTTAAGGATGAGATGTATCCATATATGCATGTGGATGTCAGGGATGACACCATAGATAATGGAATAGGATGAGAATGGATATCTCATTTCTATGATATTTATATATTTTTTGATATTTTAATAATATGTTTAATGGATGATAAATTTGTTTCTTGTTTTATCTACATTTTTTCCCATACCCTAATGGAATTTGAGGTTGTTGGTTTTATGATTCTTCTTAGTGGAAGGTATGGATGTGTTTTCCTATATAATCTTGTAATGTAAATATGATAATGATTAACAAATAATTCATGACTCATGGAATTGGAGATAAATGAATTAAAATGATAGAAGATGTTAATATTGATGAATTTTCCCCACTTTTGGGACTATGCATAGAGGGAATGGGATTTAATCAAATGATTAATGTTAATGTAATGTAAGTTTTAATGATTTGAATGGTAAATTATTGCTAATTAATTAATTAAAATAGTGAAATATTTAATATAAATGTAGGAATTAATGTAAATTTGTTAAAATATTGATTTCATATAGGATATATATAGTTTTAGTAGTGGAAACTGGAAGTCTCAGTGAACATAGCTACAACTAAGAATAAAATTAGTTAATATCATTAGTTTAGTTGTGAGATGAATTATATCATTTATATTATATGATTTCATTAGGTTCCCTAAACATGTTGGATAGAATAACTGACACCGAATGGACTCTGGGTGGGTGTTTTTTTCCAATATCTTAATGGCATGATGGATATATGACTATCCCCTCATTCCACTTCTCTTAGTAGTTATATATGATTGCCTACACAATAGATAAATTTCCAAAATACCTTTGTAAATATATGTGTTTTTTCTGGATTATTTAACACACATTTATTTCTAGATATAGTATCCAATGTATATTTATAGGTATGATAGTTTTAGGCTTAGATGGATTTAGTTACATACCTAGGGTCTTCATGAATGAGTACTTTTGGGGAGTGATTGATCAAAACATGAGATGTTTAGGGAGAGGGGAAAAATGGCAAAGTGGGAGAGGGGTACCCTTGATGTTACATTATTATATAATGTGATCTCATTTATGTGATACATGATGATAGTTATACATGTTGAATCATGGACATTGTCTAACAAATAATATGACGAGTAAGAATCAATTTTGATTCCTATTTTTTCATGTTTTCATTTCCTTTGGAATGAGTTGGCTTGAAGAGGATCCAATTTTGCATACTATTATTCTGAAAATATGTATATATATAAAAATTTAAGGTTATTTGGAGCTGTTTGGATATTTCTATGTATATTTATATATTGGGTTTTGGTAGGAGATCTTCGGGAAACGTTATAGTGACCCTTTTATTTAATATAAGTCTATTACCTTAACTTAAATATAAAAAACATAATAATATTGGAATATAGGGATCCTTATTTTTAGTGTCTTTGATAAATTAAGATAATTCATATATTATAAATAATATAACAAAAAAATTATTGTATTCACTTTTCTCTATCTTCATAGTGTCAAATGTATAATCTTTATTAAATGTAATCACCTTAGGATATACATTAGTGAATGGAGAAAGCTAAAACTATAGTAAAATGTTGGATACGTGCGTGAATCAAGATATCATGGGTCAGAATAATCATAGTCATCATAACAGAAGATAATTTGATCATAATAAATATGATAGTAAGAATTAGGTACGACAACGTAATGTGGAAATGCATAAAAATGATACATCATGTATAAGCATAAAAATGTCACACATAGTTGTGAACAAATATATCATCACGTTCATTCCTAACATATGTTCATAATCATAATATCATCATTACAAAAATATATAGAATCATGTTCTAAAATAATATAAATTATCTAATGAGATACATTACATTACCCAGTTCATTGGAGGGCTACATAATTTCAATCCCTCCATTCACATCATAACATTTACATATTCGTTCATCCCAAAGAGAACACATATCAATCAATGTCATGAAGTAAAATATGTATTGGAATTGGGTTTATAAGTATTCAATAAGACTTAATTTCATGAATAATGATTCTATTTCCAAATGGGAAATGTAAAATTTGATATATTTGTATAAGAATCATCAATTTGTTTGATGATGATGTAATTCAAGAGTATCCCAGAATATTTTTGGAAAGAAAATTTATTTTAAAATGGTCAGATTATTATTCATAAAATAATATTGGAATCATATATTTCCCTAATATAAAATTTAATAACAATGATATTATTTTTGTTGAATTAAAATATAATATCACCAGTGAAATTTGACATTAAAGAGGTATTACCCAAAGAACTCTCGTTCGGTTTGAGATCCCCCTTATGTATGGTCTGAATGCATTATGCACTATCAGGTAATTCTATAGATAATATAATTAGATTCTCTAATTAAATAATAAATAACCTATAATATATATTTTTTTGTTATTTTTTAATTTCTAATGTTTATTATTTTCAATTTTATGAGTTTTAGTGTTTGTGTTTCATCATTTCATGAGCGTTCAATTTCTGGTTTACATTAGTACCCTGAGTTTAATATCTAATGATCATGTCAAGTTGAAGTGGAACAGTATAATTTTAATTAAATTGATTAAATATAATTTCATAATTTTTATTGGAATCATATATCATTTTTTTTATATTAGAATGATTCTTTAGACAAAAATTTAATGAAAATGATTAATTTATTTTGGTTGTTTTTACGACTGCCAAAAAATATTGTCGTTTTCTTTATAATTATGATTATATAATGATTCCATACCATTATAAAAATTATAAAATTCATAATATTTTTATGTTTAACCATAATAATTATTTTCATACTAACATTGAAGGGGGTACTGGATAATGAAATATCGTTAACCACGAAGGCAATGAATCAACACATCAAAAAAGATGTTTTCTTTTTATAATAAATGGAGAGGATCATATGAATGATAATAAATATTAATTTAACATAATAAGTATATAGTACATAAATGACACATTAATTTTATTATTTTTTTGATATAGGAGTTGAGGAGAAATTAAAAAAAAGAAAATAAATTAACAAAGAATAAAGGGGGATTTTACCTCATGAATATTTTCTCATTGAGAACCTCATAAAGAAACATGGGTTTTATATTTTGTTGAGGCCAGAATATCTTAGGATTTTGAAATAGGTTTGGGATAGAAAATTAGATAAATTTACTCAAGATAAAATCCTTAGAAGGTGTGAGGATAAAATGTTGTAAGGGGTGGTGTTTATAAGGTGGCTGTGAGGGCTGTTTTTTATTATTATATTCAATAGATTGTTATTTTAACCCAAGACAATCAATCATATTGATTTTAGTGAATATTTTCCATAACTAATGTATCTAAGATAATCATAATGGACTCTTAACTCATCCCTGACTAAAAAATTCAAGTATTTTTCTTAAAATGATAGTAATATAAAATTACCATATTTTAATATTCAACATAAATTCATCTATTTTACAAAATTATAGGGAATTCATCTAATCCATTTATTGATTCATAGAAAAACATTGGGTTTATTTTTAAAAAGATATTGTGACTTTGAAAAATATAATTTTTTTATATATTTGTAATTTATTTGAAATATACCTATTTTAAAATTATAAGCTTTTTCATAAAACATTGAAAATTTAATTACAGTCTCATAAAATTTCCTTATAAATTTAATAATAAAAAATAATACTTTATGTTTGATTAGTATGATAATATTTGTCATTGATATCATTATATTAATTATAATATTTTAAATAAAAATTTATATTTTATAAAATATCAACACTTAATTTATCGTTTTAAGAAATATTTTTTACTAATACTAGAATATAATTATTTCATATCTTCATTTATATGATTCCAAAATTATATTTATTCTTTATTAGGTTAGGTTAAAATAATATTTTCAATAAAACTATTCCAAATGGTTATATTACTTTTCAAAAAACCATGTTACTATTTTATTGGTATATTATCCTAAATTTCTAGAACTAGAAGATATGAAATTCTAATTTTTATTATAAATGATGTTTTTGTTTGGATATTTATGTGATGTATGTGTTTTATACTATATAACATAATTATTAGATGTGAAATTCCATTTAAAATGTATAGGTTATTAAATTGTTTCCATGTTTTCAAATTTCTCTCTCAAAATTTAGTTTTACATACTAAGGTGAAACCACACAAAGATATTTCTTATTCATTTATTCCTCTTATTCCCATGTCATCCCTTTGTTCTTATGATTCCTCTATAACACATTATCATGGTGATTCATCTTGTTTCATGGGAAATTTTCTCTACAGTCCATGATCATTACCAGTTATTCTTCACATGAGTATTCATTCTCAAGTTTTACAAGCTTTGGATTTATTAAATTATATGGTACGTTATGTACTTCATTACTGGAGATATATGGAACACCTCATGAACATGATCAAAATTTCATGGATGTAAAAGATGATATCCCACTTCTCTTGTGTGATTAAAGAAATAAAAAGGGCCAGCATACAGTAGTATATGATTACCTTTCATTACAAAATGTATGGCTCTATTACATGGTGATATTAAGAGGAATACTTTTTCTCCAACTTTGAACTCCAAGTCCCATAGATGGTTGTCATTATCTAACTTTCACAACTATGAGAAGAGATAATTTAAAGTAATATGGAATGATCCTTTTCTATCTTCTACTGAAAAAAGCATGTAGAAGTAGATTTAAATCTCCAACATCATCCTATGAATTTGGAGATTTACCCCACTTCATATACCAAGGTTCATATAATATCAACTAAAAAATTTATTAGAATCTAATGTTCAATGAGAGTCAACTAATGGGATATATTGATGCCATACTCCATCAAATTCCATTTAGCATCATTTTAGTTTTTCTTCGAGCATTTGAACATTAATTTTAGATTGGAATTCTTCTTGGGGTTGTGGGGGAGGTGATATTCCATAACGATATACATTTCAGTACTCTAATAATATAGAATAATTCACTATAATTTTGGTGTAAACCTTGTAGAGTGATTAAATACAATATAAACTCAGACCTCATGTAACCTCATCACTTCTTTCAAATATATCATGGAATTTTTTCAATAGGGGAATAATTAAGTATATAATATAAGTTGGAGAATGTGGTGAATTGATCGAAAATAACCTATATACAATTGATTCCATTTTAATTTTTTGGAGACGTGTGAAAAGGTCCATAGTTACATCTCCCATTTCCATTTAGTAATATGTAATGGTTACATCATCCCTTATGAATTATATTGATCTTATTTATATTTATGGGATAAAAAATATATTGAGATATACTACATAATATCCTACAATGAATTTTCCAACCAGAAGAGTTATTAAAAGTCAATGAACATATTGGTAATTTCATGATGGTTGTAGAAAGATGGTATATGTGCATTCCCTAGTAGATCCTTCAGTATAAAAGTGATGAAGGAATATAAGTCCTTATTCCAAACTAAATCACCCCATAATAATTTATATGGATCTCTTGTTGCTTCCCATAATTTAACACTGTCACCATATTTTTTATCATCATATCAGTCGGTTTTCCTTTATGATCATCTCCAAGATTGATAGTTGTGAAAAAATCATGGAAAGGTTGGATGTATTCCCTATGATTAGGATTTCAAAACACATAATTGAGATATATTTTAATATTGGGTATTTATTGATCTATATCATTGATAGTGTATATAGCTCCTTTCATCTAAGATCATTAACTACCTTCTTTTCCATTCCTTGATGGTAATTAACAGAGAAATCATATTCCATTATTAGATATAAACTTATTTTATGATGTATTTTTACTTACATATATTTGATTTAATATAATATACTCTTTTGATATCTATTCATGTCACAATTATCAACAGAAAGGTTTTGATGCATATTTTCAATAAAAACATATTACTACTAGCTCCAAATCATGAATTAAGTATTTTATCTCATTGATAATCAACTATCTTGAACTATAGGATATCACATCATCATTCTTCATGAATAAATAACCTAAAAATTTCATTTAATAATCAAGTTATATCACAAAACTAACTTTACATAATGGTAGTGTGGTTAGAGGAGCAGTGA
Organism: Viscum album; assembly: GCA_963277665.1. NCBI lineage: Eukaryota > Viridiplantae > Streptophyta > Magnoliopsida > Santalales > Viscaceae > Viscum > Viscum album. Next base: position 836,510,734 of record OY728164.1, on the reverse strand, counting down.
TTACACTCTTCTTGATTTGTTGGAAGCTTTACACACATTATGATATCCAGATATACATCACCTATTTCCCAATTATCTTCTATAGTGGATATGAAAATTGAGATAAATTTATCAAAAAAATAAATAGAACACTAATAAAAAAATAATACTATATTTTAATGTGACACAATATTATCTGGTCCGTTAATCAATTACCATTTTTGAAGGGTCAACAAAAGTTTCATCATATGTGATCATGTTACCCAATAATGTAACCTTTCACCTCCAAAAGTCACAATTAATGAACATGGAATAAAATTTCACCTTCCATAATGTCACCAAAACAATCTATAGATTCTCTTGATGTTCCTCATTTTATTCGAGTAGATGAAAATATCATCAATAAACACTACCAAGAATTTGTTAATGTACACTATAAATATTATATTAATCAAATTTAGAATGATGCAAGGGTAATTAGTAAGTCTAAATGGAATCACTATGAAAACATTTTCCCATACCTTGTATAAATATATTGTTTTCATAAAATCATTATTCATGACCATAAGTTGATTACATACAGAATAAATTCCTACCATTGATAAGTACTCAGAAACTCATAGTTGATCAAATAATTCAAAAAACGTGTAAGGGGGAAATCCTTCGTTATAGTGATCTTATTTATATATCAGTAATTGATACACATCTGCATTGATCTATTTTTCTTCGTAATAATGAGAATTAGGGAACTTTATGCTGATACCATGTGTAATATGATTCATTTATACAATCTCTCTTGCAACTACTTCATTAACTCCCCATTTTTTATAGGGGCCATCTGGAATAGACATTTTGAGATTTGAGTTTCGTCTAGTATAATTTCTTTTGAGAAATACACCAAATGGTATAGGGTAAGTCAATATAACTCATCAAGAAATATGTTATTGTAGTCCATCATAATGGGAATTTACTCCTAGTTGATACCATCAATTTCCTCAATCATTTTATATCGGTATGCTATTTTACATGGAATAAACACACACCATTGAATTATTTTCCCAATTATATTCATCTTCCTTCATTCATTTGTTGAGGATCATAGAATGGTTTGGAATGTGAAAATATATTTCCTTTTCCCTATAGTTTATCTCTGCTCTATATAACTAGATCTAATATATTCCCATCACAGAATCAAATTCCTCCAAGGTATGTATCATGGGATTCTTGGAACTATATTCCCACATAGAAAAATAAGAGAATATCCTAACACTTTGGTTTTAATGATTGCACAACAATGTGTTTTATAGAAATCTAAACTTCATGGTATTGAGGCTTCTTTTCAATAGTTTTTAAAAACATGATAGAGATGAAGGAATGTGTAGAACCATAATCCAATAATACATTCTCCATTTATTGATTGAATAATAAGTGTACCATGTATTACTTTTTTTTTCAATACCAATCATTAGTTTTTCAGATTGAATAATCCTTCCCTTGTTCGTTCGGTTTTGGGGGCAAGTGGTGTGGATTATTCTCAAGGGCTCCTAATTTAGTTCACTAGATTTAATTTTTTTTCCATTCTCCCAAAAGTAAAAAAATTTAACCAATGGTGGGGATCTTTATTTATCTATCTTGTTATTTATATTCTTCATTTCTCTTCGATATTCGTGATCTTGGTGGCCTTCTATCCCACACATAATGAATTAAACTATCCCTTTAAGGAAATTTCCATGATTCTTCATCCCAAATTGTTGACATGTGGGTGTTTGATATTTCATTCCCCCATTTTAATTAGATACTTTAAAACTAAACACCATATTTAGTTTCATATCAACACATGAATTGGACCATTCTCCAATCTCCATATCTACATGGAGAGAATATCAAAAAAACTTCTTCATTGTAATGATCCGTAATTTGAACCATGTTAAAAAGTCAGTGAAATTGAACTTTTTCAATTACTCATCTGGTCGTTTTTAGAATCGGGCATCGAAAATAGTTTCTAGAGCTTTGGACCATTATTTTTAATGTTTTTGGGTTTGGGCAAAGGCCTGAGAAGTTTTCCGAGTGTCTCGGGGTGTTTTGGGTGTGTCGTACCTAAAGGAGGATGGTTTTTAACGAACAATAGAAGGTGCATGTTTGGTGCACGGTTTCCCAAACCGTGCAGCCCAAACCATTCGGCTTAAAATATGGAGGCAGAGGAGTCTGCACGGCCGATGCACGGTTTCCCCAAACTGTATGACTAGCCCGTGCGGGGTGCCTGGGGTGTCCAGTGGTGGCCGCATGGTTTGCGCACAGTTTGGAAAACCATGCAGGTCAAACCGTGCGCGACCCTCCTATTTTGGTTTTTGGGATACTTTAAATGGTTTTAAATTTTAAAAAAAATATTAAAACCTAATTAACTAAGCCTCTCTCCTCTTCCACGTAGAACCGCATGATCCCCTTCCCCTTGGAGCTTTCAGCCTCACACACAAGCCTTCGCAACCACACCTCCTTTCACCTTCGTTTCTCCTACGTTATTCGTGATTCCTTCTTCAAATCTCCATGGTAAGTATCCTCCTTCTTTCACCCTCCCTCTTTGGCCGATTTTAGTGCTTCCCTTTCCCTTTATTTGTTTCATCCAAATCTCCCTAGGTTTATGGTTGTTTAGTTTTTGGTTTCTTTCTTATTATGCTTGTTCTAGGGTGATGTGGAAGGTCCCTCAGGACCTTGTTAGTGTGCGTATGACATCCACCGCCGAAGGCGAGGTGGATCTCAATTGTTTCGGTCCACCGGTTAGATTGTGAGGCATATGTCATATGCGAAATCACATATGCCTCATGGGGGAGCAGTAGCGACTTTTAGTTAGAAAGAGTCAAGGGTCGGAGTTGACGGATGGATCCACCTTTAGGTAGGATCCCTCTCATTTCCTTTAATTTAATGTGAATTGTTAATGAATTATTTATGTACTGCTTTAGTATGTTAATTATGCATGTTTAGTTTCAATTAAATGATTTTTTGAAAAGAGTGTGAGTTACATGGAAAATATTAAAATTATTTCTTAGTCACTAAAATAACGATTAAATAATAAAACCCCTCGATCAGAGGTGCACTATATTCAAGATTAAAGTAGGAAGTAGATTCTTATGCTTTCCTGCTAAATTATTCTTATTCATTGGTGTTTATTGATGATGTAATGTTTCCTCTGAATTGTATCAAATTGTTAAAGCATGACTGTTTTTCACTTTTAATGAAATGGTTTAACTTGAATGAAATGTAATAGGGTGGTAAGACCATGCCTTAGGATAATGGAATAAGCACAGATTATGTTAATGGAATGGATCTAGTGAACGAGACTTACCCAGGAGGGTAGTCCCTAGCACCTCTTTATGATTTGTAAATTGCTATATGTCCTGGAAATGATATAAAAGTAATGAAGAATGAATTGGGGGTTAAGAAATATCGAACATGAGCGGGTTGCCTCATGTACCTTATGTTAATGTGACAGTGTTACTTAAGATAGATTGCCTTAGTTATATTTTTATGGGCGTGATTATGACCTTTTACGTGGATATGGGTTGTATGATTGTTTTTTATTGTGATATGACTTTTGAATTCTTATGAGGTAATTCCATAAGTATTATAATATAAACATGGTTGTAATGTCATTGCGCACATGCTGATGCCACCTGGTGATGATTGAGTGTCTAGATGGGAGGCAGTTATAACCCATGCTATAGTGATGAGAGTGACAGATACATGGTTGGATGGGAGCCAGTTATACCCCATGCTTGTGTGATAGTACATGTTTGGATGGGAGTCATTCTTACCCCTTCCCAGTTGTCCTATAGGGGAGAGATGCATTCTTACCTCATGCCTGCTAATCTAAATACGTGTATGGAAGGGAGGCATTTTTACCCCTTTCCAGTTGACCTTTAGGGATGAGAGGCATTCTTACCTCGTGCCCGCTAATCATACTAATGGGTGGGAGGAATTCTTACCCCACACCATCTATGATCTAAATGATTTATTATATATATATATATGTATGTATGTATATATATGGTGACATGATCAGGTTACTTTACCGGCAACAATCCAAAGAAGGAATAACTGTTAGGTGTCCCTTGGGAACCTAGACGGGTTTCATTTACTTAGGTAATTATGCTTACTAATTTTTACATAACTACTCATTTTTTAATTGTTATAAACTATTTTAATTGGGTTTGAAACCGGCAGTGCCAGCCTACTGAGATTTATATCTCACACCCTACTTAGGCCGTCATTGCATTGGGGTACCCGAGTAGAGCTTATTGCTTGCAAGACCTAGGTTTTGTGATATGCTGTTTGTACCTGAGTAGGTAGGAGAAAGGGACCAAGAGGAAGCTTGGGATACTCAGGAGATCGCTCGTCAGGCCTTGTTGTCTTTTCCTTATTCTTTTGCATTGTATTGTATTCATGTTGTATTTTTTCTGGTTCACACATTGTATCATTCATCATCCTTGTATCGTGTAAACAGGCTTTAGACACCTCTTATAAGAATGATCACTATTTATCTCCCACTACTATTTGTTCATTGTGTATCTATTACTGTTTCTGCTACTAGTTTTATTTACTGTGAGATACCATTGTGAAACCCTGATAAGAGGGTATAGTCTCCTCATTATCAACTCCTGAGACCCTCTCTGCAAGTCGGTAGCCTCTGGCGTACATGGAGACATGCTTGAGGACATGTGACCTACCGGTCTAACCACCAGTTCTATGTTCAACCGGGACAGGATGGTACAAAGTGGTATCAGAGGAGTTTTATCTTTTAGGTTTGTTTTACTATTTAGTGATAGTATACAGGGATAAGAAGGAGATGGAATTTGTTAATAAGCTGTGCTCAGGAGTCGCTAACCCATGTACAGGGAAAATCCAAATTGCCTCGAATGAAATTTTTATTTTAATGATTTTGATTATTTTGGTTGATTTAATTTTACCACTAGGTGATGCACATGGCTTCTGTTGATACAATTGATGCAATTGTGGGTCATATTTTTGTTGCAACCCGATGATACGAGGGTATGCTATTTCATGCATCATATAGAAACTTTGATAGAAATCACATGCCTTGCATTATTCCATGCCATCTAGGATTCATTAGTTGATGCAAGCTATTGTGATAGGTGCAGTGGTAGTTATTCCATTCTTCTGTGATATAGCATGTTTCTGTATTGCTTCTTTCGATAACATGCTAGGTTCAATTAATATGGAATTGGATTCTTTGACCAAATTAAATGATTGTAATTAGGACGGGATCCAATTTTCAGTTGTAAGGTGTATGGACGCCTTATGGATGGGAAAGGGTAGCTTGTGTAATCATATTTCCGAAACAAATGTGCTGTTAATGTTTAAATTGTAAAATTAATTGAAATTGGTTTTGAATAAAGGGAGCCAAATTCCAAATTGTAAAGTGTATGGGCACTTTACAGGTTTGTGGGTGGCCACCCATATGGATGGATGATTGTTTTAAGCATGTTAAATTCTAAAATGTGTTTTGTTTTGTCTGTTGAGAGCCAATTTTCAACCCATGTAGTGTATGGGTGCTTCCTGAGTTGGTAAATGGAAACCCATAATGAATGTATGGCAGGATTCGTTGTGAGATTTTTGTTAGCGTAAAACTCGATTGATTTTGACCTTACATGATTTGGCTTGTTGGTACCCTCTTAGGCCGCCTGAGTTGTCTAAAAGGAATATATTATGATAAATTGATTGAGGAGATATGGGGTTTCTGATAAATGTTTAGTGGTTAAAATGATGTTTCTTGAGACTTGCCTACTTTTCTTTGAGCTGTTTGTTAAAAATGATCAACTGCCTATTGATTTTTGGTTTTGAAAGGTTACATGAAGTTTTGAATTGAATATTTTTAAGTGATTCAAATAATTAATGTGATTAGATAAAGGGGTTGGAAAAGGAACCTATAGGGGTGTCCTCTATTGAAACATCGTGTGAGGGTAAGTTAAGTCTTTCTTGCGAGTGCTTTGAGATGTAACTGTAGGTGTTTTCTGTGGGCATTTGTTTTCCTCTTGAAAATGACTTGAATTTTAGTCTTCAGCCCAATGACATTTGTTGGGAGTGACCAAGTGCTTGTTTTGATGCTTCTTTTACGTGAGGGGTTAGTCTGTGGTAGGTAGAGCCCTTAGTGTTTCAGTTCCTTACTTGTGTGATGAACTTTCTGAGATTGGGTACCGTTCGGGTGACGTAGTCCCTCGTAAGACATTTGGATTCCAATAACACCCTTGTTCAGATGGGTGGTCATTCATCCTTTCTTATTTTTATTGGTTTGAGCATCGAGTAATGCATTGTAGACATGCCTCGGGCGTGGTTGGTTTCTTGTTAGTTGTTTGACTCCTTAAGTGATGGACGTTTTGGTAATTCATCATCCATGGGAACAGTCATCTGAGGTAATGCGACGTTCGGCTAAATCACTTATATTGCGATGTATGGTCTTGGGTCATCTTCGTGGTAGATTTACCTGAGTGTTTTAGAATCAAGTTGTCCCAATGATCAGGATTATTTTCAGAAGACTTGGGTGGTTGCACACTGGTCTTGTTTATTTGGACTTCTTGTGCGTTTCGATTTGGTGATCGTGGCTCGGAGGAGTGACACATGTCTATTTAATCCTTATGAACTAGTTCTCTTATGAGCAGCTAGTCTTTTTTTCCTATTGGTGACATCGACGCTTCTAAGGTGGGAAGCGTCATGTCTGTTTAGTGATGTTTTTTCTTCCGGGTAGAAGGAACACGTCAAGAAAGACCATTTGGGAATGGTCGGGTTTTTTGAATTCCTTTGAGGCTTATAGGTGTCGTTATGTGTCGATGCTTTCTCGACAGCATGACATGATCTGGTTGGCAGTGTATACAACACTCTTTTTAGAAACACTTTTGGTCGTGGACGACTTCGGTGGTAAATCGTGAATGATCACGGAATGACTTATACGGGAAAAAGGTAATGAGATCGGTTTGAGATCCCCATGTGTCGGAAGGTGAAGCCGAGTTTCTCCTTTAGAGTAAACCAGGGGTGGTTCGACTGTTCTCCTTTCCAGTTTTTGGGTATAAATAACTGAAATCTGTTTTAATCTTTTTAGTGCACTCTGCTATGCGACGAGCATGTCCTCTATCTTTCTTTCATTCTGGATGCGCTATGAGAGCGTCAATATTATGTCAAGCTAATGTTTTTTAAATCTATTGAGCTCGTGTGGTTGTTCTCTATCGGCCTTTCATGCAGGATGCATGGTTACCTTCGTTTTTTGATCATAGAGATATCACCGGGAGTCAGGTATGAGCATCAGTGAATATTCTCATCGTAAGTGTGAGATTCGTTGGGGAGAATTCATCATCGATTAGATTATAAAATGCCAGCCATTTAAGCAGTGCGTCTTCTTGAATAGTCAGCCAGAGTGTCTTGAATCTTTTCGGCATGGTCTTTGATGTTGATGGGGAAATCAGGTGTTATATCATTTCAAAAATCATGTTAGGTGCGTCTTTGGAGTGCTTGGAGCATGCTTTTGAAATGTCCTTTTCAAGGTGGTGGAGTTGTGGTTTGAGTTTTGACAGCATATATTTAAAACCTATGGTGGGATGTACCTTTGATTGGTTGCTTGATGAGACGATGATGTGATCGTCTCATTGAGTTGACGGTCTTGGGTGAGAGCCGTCTTTCTGTTTCTGTTGGAAAACGAGCATTATCTCAGGTGTTGAAGGCTTATGTGCCGTTTTTTTAGGTGGATTTTCGTTGGTGCGCGGGACGTTTGGAAATGTAACATGATTGTTTGAACAAAGCTTCACAACCCTTGTAGGTTGAGTGAGGTGTGTGTTGTTCCCGATGGATTCTCAGGGACAAGAATTTCTATGGTGGGAAGGTTGTAATGACCTGCATTTGGACCAGTTTAAAAAGTGGGGGAAATTGAAGTTTTTCAATTACTGAACTGGTATTTTTTAGAATTGGGCTTTGGAATGTGGTTATGAAGGTTTGAACCCTTCTTTTTAATGTTTTTGGGGTTGGGAAAAGGCCCGAGAAGTTTCCCGGGTGTCTCAAGGTGATTCGGGTGCATCATACTTGAAGGAGGATGGTTTTTAATGAAAAACAGAAGGTGCACAGTAGGTGAATGGTTTCCCAAACCGTGCATCCCAAACCATGCGACTTAAAATAGGGAGGTAGAGGAGTCTGCATGTCCTGCGCATGATTTCCCCAAACCGTGCGACTAGCCCGTGCAGGGTGCATGGGGTGTCCAGTGGAGGCCGCACGGTTTGCGCACGGTTTGGCCAACCGTGCGGGTCAATCCATGTGAAGCCCTCCGGTTTGGGATTTTGGGATATTTTAAATGTTTTTTAAAATTAAAATAAAAATTAAAACTAAAACCTATATAACTAAGCCTATCCCCTCTTCTTCATAGAACTGCACGAACCCCTCCCCCTTGGAGTCGTCGACCTCGCGCGCAAGCCCCCTCAGCCGCACCTCCTTCTACCTTCGTTTCTCCTCCTTTCATGGTGATTCCTCCTTTAAATCTCCATGGTAATTCTCATCTCTCCCTACTCCCTCTTTGGCAGATTTTAGGGATTCCTTTGCCCTATTTTTGGTTCGGCCGAGTATCCCTAGGTTTAGGGTTGTGTTGTTTTCAATTTCTTTCTTATTCCGCTTGTTCTAGGGTGATGCGGAAGTTCTTTCAGGACCCCGTTGGTGTTCGTACGAGGTCCTCCATCGAAGGAAAGGCAGATTGTGGTTGTTTCGGTCCACAGGTTTGATTCCATGGCATAAGACATATGTGAAATAACATATGCGTCATGGGGGAGTAGTATTGGATTTTTGATAGAAAGCGCCAAGGGCTAGAGTAGAACGATAGATCTACCATGAGTTAGGATCCTTCTCCTCGCCATTAATTAAAATTGAAGTGTTTATGAGTTATATCTGTACTAATTTAGTATGTTAATTTTGCAAGTTTAGTTTCAATTAAAGAGTTCTATGAAAAGAGTATGAATTTCAGTGACAAAATTAAAATGGTTTCTTGGTCACTAAACTAATCATTAAATAATAAAACCCCTCGATCAAAGGTGCATTGTTTTGAAGATAAAATTAGGAATTAGATTGTTATGCTTTCCAGCTAAATTCTTGTTTTTTTTGTGTTGATTGATGATGTCTTGTGTCCGCTGTATTGTACAAAATTGATAAATCATGAAATTTGTATTCTTTTGATGAAATGGTTTAACATGAAAAAAATTTATTTGGGTTGTAAGACCATGCCTTAGGATAATGTAATAAGCAAGGATTATGTTAATGGAGTGGATCTAGTGAATGGGACTTACCTTGAAGGGGTAGTCCATAGCACCTCTTTATGCTTTTTAAATCCTTTTTTGTCTTGAAAAAGATATAAAATGAATGATGAATGAATTGGGGGTTATCCAATACTATACATGAGAGGGTTGCCTCTTGTACCTTATGTTAATGTGATAAGGATACTTAAGATGGTTTTCCATTGGTATATTTGTATGAACGTGATTAATACCTTTTACACCGATATGGGCTGTATGATTGTTTGTGATTTGTGATATGACTTTTGAATTCTTTTGAGGTAATTCAATAAGTAGTTTAATATAAACATGTTTGTAATGTGAGTGCGCACATGCTGATGCCACCTGGTGATGATTGCGTGTCTGGATGGGAGGTAGTTACACACCATGCCAGAGTGATGAGAGTGATAGCTACGTGGTTGGATTGGAGGATGTTATACCCCATGCCAGTTTGACAGTACATTTCTGGAAGGGAGGCATTCTTCCCCCTTGCCAGTTGACCTATAGGGACGAGAGGCATTCATACCTTGTGCCCTCTAATCTTACTATTGGGTGGGAGGAATTCTTACCCCACACCATCTATGATCTAAATTCTTATATATATATATATATATATATATATATATATATATATATATATATACGGTGACATGATCAGGTTACTTTACCGACAATGATCCGAAGCTGGTATAACCGTCAGGAGTCTCTTGGGAATCTGGACGGGAGTCCTTTACTTATTTAATTCTGATTACTTTTTTTCGATACTTGCTCACTGTTTAATTGTTATACACTGTCGGGATTGGGCATTACACCAGTGGTTCCAGCCTACTGAGATTTATATCTCACACCCTACTCAGTCTGCCATTTCCCTGGGGTACCCGAGTAGACCTTACTTCTTGAAGGACCTGGGTTGTGTGTTGTGCTGTTTGTACCTGAGGAGGTAGGATCAAAGGACCAAGTGGCGGCTTGGGACGCTCAGGAGAACGCCCATCAGGGCCTTTCTATCTTTTTTTATTCTTTTTCTTTGTTTTGTAAGCATGTTTCATTATTTATTGTTTTAACATTGTATCATTCATCTTCCATATATCATGTAAACTGGCTTTGGCCACCTTTTATATGAATGATCACTATTTGTCTCCCATTGTTGTTTGTTCATTGTGTATCTATTACTGTTTTACTACTAGTGTTATGTACTCTGAGGTACTGTTGTGAAACTATAATAAGAGGGTATAGTCAACCCACTATCATCTCCTGAGACCCTCGCTGCTAGTCTGCTACCTCTGTCATATGGGGAGACATACTTGAGTCCATGTGACCTATCAGTCCGGCCACCAGTTCAATGGTCGTTCGAGCCGAGATGTTACATCCATAACTCCTAACATCTCAAATAGGTAGATCATTTCAATGGTGTGGATTTAAACAACCAATGAAACTATTTATTTTTCTATCATTGATGATAAAAAAATAGGAGGTGTACCATGTAATAATTATGAAATTTTCTTTTTAATTCATGATATACTCCCCTCCATTTTTTATTACCTCTATATTTTATCTCTCCATCATGGATTGTAGATTTTGGGGGTTATATTAGTGAAGAAATATTTTCATAATGGATTCCCACTATATATATTCCATTTAATCCGTTATCTAGGTGTTCTCAGACAACATCCACCACTGATTGACCTCTCTATATAAATGATAACTGACTAGATTCACCAACTCATTCTTATAACAAAAATGCACAGAAAATACCTACTCCATTGATTTTACCCACTATTCCTCAAATAGTGGATTGGAAGATCAAATAAATGTCAACAATATTTTCTTCATAAAAGACTAATATGTAACATTTCTGTTTCATTCATTATGGAATAATTGTTTTTCATGGTTCAGGTTATTATTCCTAGCCTAAGATATTTTGTTAAGAATTTATATAATTTTTTCAAGTCCACTACCCATGTCATGGGTAATGTCAGTCGGGAAATCATTGCATTAACTTTTACATGGTATTTTTACTTGGTTTCTCCCAGTTCTCCCATTTTTCAAAAATATAATACGTTTTAACAAAAAATTAATCAATAAATAATTAATAAATAATCTATTCATCTGTGAAATTAAATATAAAGAAATATCATATGGGATCCATACATTTAGAAATTTTTTTAAAAAGCGATTTTTGGATTTTTAAATATACCTAGTATTATCCAATGGAGTTTTAATGTCATTCTAAACTAATAAATCCCAAATTAACTAATATATTCTCTAATTGAAACTATATATACCCCATTTCATATAACATGACTATTAAATTATTTTCAACATAATGATCATAATATCCTTACAAAAATAGGATACAATGTTTTAGTGTATTTGGTAAATTAGGCTCATACATATCTATTACATTTTAAAATATATATAATATTAAATTCCTTCTTCTATATCTTCTTAGTTTTTATTTAATTCTACATAGTACAAATAATAAACAAAATAATATACATCAATGAAAGGGGTGAGATAAATGCATAGTAAGAAGATATATAAGGACATGAATCAATATATCATGGGTGATCATAATCTGCATAAAAATAATATAATAAGGATTCATCACCATATTCATTATAGTAATAAATAGATAATGTCATGGAATGTGGAAAATTCATAATAATGAAATATCATGTCTTAGTGGTTTAATACATGGTATAGTCATGAACAGTGCTTTCAAAATTTTCATGAGGAACATATGTGAATCAATAGAAAATCATAATTATGAATGATGGTTACATAATTTCAATGCATAAGACATATTATCTTCTGAGATATATCACAATAATAAATAAATGGGAGGGATATATAATTATGGGCCCACTTGTCACATCAAAACAATTACATAGTCATTCATGCAACATAGAATATATATCAATCAAATTTAGGATGCGACCCTTTTAAATTATTGGGTTTCATAACTATTTAATCAATTTTGATTAATTGAATATAAATAATGTTCCCATATTTGAAAAGGAATATAACATATTTGGTATATTAATCATCATTTCTGAGTGAAGAGTAAATCACTCAAGAGGAGTGACTATGTGTTTTGGAAATAATAGTTCTTCTTAAAAAATCATTCTCTTTATAATAAAATAAAATTGACCACATGTATATCCAAAAAAGAAAATTAAAAAACAAATATTTCATATTTGATAAATAATAAAAGAATATACAAAGTAAAATGTTTCTTTAAGGAAGTATAACCTAGTGAAAGGGAGTTGGGTTTAAGAGTACCCTTACATGATGTGAAAATGTTTTCATCATTTTCACTTAATTCATGGAATAATTAAATTATTTTCGTTAATTACATAAAAAATTAAATATTATATATGCCTTTCATTTATTAGAATTTTATTAATTTTATTGTACACCATTTGGATAAGTTGAAATTTTAAATTTTAATGTTTTAGGGGAACATGTTCTCATGAATTATGGTCGGTTAACATGATTATAATTATTGTAGATAATTTAAAATTGATGAAAAACACTAGAATTGGAATAAAATGGTTTTTAAATTCTCAAAAAATAATTCATGTTACAATATATTAATATTAGAATATATTTTAATGATTAATTAGCTAAAATTGTAATGAATATGTTTTATTTATTTTATCCCTTTTTACAATCATCATAAAAAATATCATTTTGGAAAATATTATATTTTTATTTTTATTTCAGAATATTATAAAAATATAGGATTTGAGAAAAGAAAAAAAATTAAATACAATAATGATTTTATGAAAATCCATGAAAGTTGTAATTGAGAATTAAAACCCATTGTCCATGAAGGTGTTGAATCAACTGATCACAGATGATGTTTCCATTTTAGGGTAAATTGATAGTAGACTATGTTTGATGTTGGATATTCAATCAAAACAATTAAAATATATTAGAATAATGATAATAAATTTATCATACCTCTTTTCCTTGGGTAGGTTGGGAGAGAATAATAAATCAACAAAAATTTAAAGAGAATGGATGATATTTTACCTTTTGAATATCATCTTCTTGTGAACATCCTTACGGAACCTGGATTTGGTCTTTTTTTGTGACAAGAATCTCTTAAATTTAGGGAATATTCTTGTTAAAGGTTTTGGATTGAATTTATAAAATATACATGGATTATAATGTGTGAGGAGAAGAGGTTGTCAGAGTTGATATTTATATGGGGTGGAGAGGGGGGTTTATGATTATTATATTAATTAGTTTATTAGTTGGGATCATGAAAATATAACTTTCTGATTCTTTTGAATATATATATTGACATGTATATTTTATATTGAAATAGTGGATTCTTACATCATCAATGCCTCAAAAATTCATGTAATTGGATTGAAATGATAAATACCAAATATTATAGTATTTCACATTTAACGAAAAAAGTCTATTATTTTTGAAAAATCCCAAAATTCCCTCTACAATTTTTCTAACTGTAAAATAAAAAAATTGCCTAAATTTTGATAAAAATAATTTTCTTAATATGTTAAATTAAATTTTCAAATAAAATCATCATCTATTCTAAAAAATACATAATTTAATATTATAATTGAATTTATGACACCCTTAAGAATTAATTAATGTCTTATAATAATACCTTATAATTATAATGAAATAAAATATTAATTTTTGTATATATTATAAGAGAATAAATTTTATTTTGAATCATTTTATTAATTATAAAACTCTAAATAAATATATGTGATATTCAAAAATATTAACTCTTACATTAACATTTTTAAGACATTTATTTACTTATAATATTATAAAATTATATTATATTTCAAATATTAAAATGCCTAATATGTATAAATAAATTAATAGGTGAGGTTATTATTCTATTGTTCATAATAATTTTCATAATTTCCATTTTGGTTTTCAAATGGCCATGTTTTTATTCCATTGTTATATGATACTTAATTTCTATAAATACTACTTATTATATTCTATATTTATGATAATAAAATTTTTATATTGTTATCTATGTGATTTATTTTTTTAATACTAAATAACATAATTATATTGAGAGAAATCACATTTATAAAATTATGGGTCTTCACATTTTTCTTCATTGTCGTATTTAACATTTTGGTTGCAGTAGTTCCCCTTTTGGTTGTTGTAGTACTCTATTAGATTGAATTTCTAAACATTATTTTTCTTTATATATATATTTATATTGGAAGTTATTTATGGTGTATTCTTTTTATATATCCATTAATATTTTTTATCTTATATTGTAATACCTCCCATAAAATTGTTTATTATACCCACGGTGCAAGTATCATACCTAGGGACTACTTGTGGAAAGACTATGGAGTCCACTATCTCTCTCCCCTCATTATGATATCATTTTTAGGGGGACAATATAGTTAGAGTCAGTTTCCCTATTTTAAGATTGGTGAAGATAAATTGGATATAGATTAATTTTTAAAATAGATTTTATATATATATTTCATCTAAAATGTTATAATAACCCTTCTATTTATTACACAGTTAAACATTATTTATTACATAAGAATGACCATAATACAACTCTGAGGATCAAGAGGTTTAGTGTCCTGTGAAATTAAGAATATTATGTAACATCTTAAAACATAAAAAACAATATCTCTATTGAAAACTTGTTTCCTAAGACCATAACATTTCATCATACATAGCATTGCATGGGATAACCAGAGGGCATAGATAAAAATAGGTTTAGATATAAATACTAGTAAGGGATTAAATAATGCATAACATAAAGAATAGTGTACTTTTACACAATAGGCCTATCACTGGCGCACAAGAGAAATATGAACATAAAGGAATAATATAACATGATTATCATACCATGGAAATGTGGAAACAACATAGAACATGATATTAGCATGATCCTTGTCTCATTTGAAATGGATTATCATGAGGTAATCCTCATTTCACAAGAAATAGCCTGACTAAATCCTAATTAGACATGAATTATAATGAGTAAAACCTCATTGCACCTAAACTAGTATGATTAAACCATCATTTCACAGGAATTAGCATGAGTAAACCAGCATTGTACATGGCCTATAAGAATACTAATCTTTTCCCAATTCATTGGATCATTATCGGGGTGTACCCTTTATAACCATTTCATTTAATGTATTAGTGTGCCACATTAATCATATAACTTAGAATAATTCGACATAATAATATATTCAATGTTAAATAAATGTGGAATACATACATGAAATTCAATAATCAATAAGTATATGTGCATAAAAGTGAATATCCATGATATGGAAATTGGTATGGTATAAACTACACGATGATTTATTCATGGAAAATAACTGTGAACTTTTAGTAGCCTAAGGGCATGACATAAAAATCATAAAAATGGTTTATGAGAGAGAAATGGGTATATCATCCTATTTACATGAAATGGAAAATAATAGGGTCATATTGATACTTTTCTCAACACATGGAATTTGGAAATAGAAGGTGTAACATAAAAATAAAATGTGAAGAAAGATAAGAAATGGAATAACTCTTAAGAAATTTCAGCATAGTAACATGTGTAAATGGGCTGGATTAATTAAAGAGAAATTGGATTATTATTATTAATACATATGAATAGATGTACGGGGGTTGTGGAAACTCATAACCCCACACATAAATATGGAACATAATAAGAATAATGTAAAAGATTATTTTGAATGGAAATGAGTAGTGTCCAATACCTTATGACATTATTACATAGTAATGGATTATGTATGGTTCATAATGAGAATGGATAAATAATCCCACATTCAAATAAAATAAAATGTGCAGTAATATAATGTTTACAAAAGAATCTCATTATAACCATTCAAAATTACAAGAACTACATTTATGTATGATTCAACAATTTGAAAAGAGGAGTGGAATGTAAGGATCCATTACATGGATGTTTGATGCCAAAGTGTTTTTATAATATTATTAGTTGCATAGGGGTGCCTTTAGTGGACTCTAGGGAGTATGGGTCAGAGGTTTCTCGAGATCTAAACGGTTTTACTAAAGAGTAATTGGAGGTTGGGTGGGATTATAATGGAAATAAAAAAAGTATTTTTTTATTTCGTTTTAGGCGACTAGACAATAAAATAATAAAAAACACAACCCATAACATGGTTTTTACCATGGTTTCATCATAGGGGTTTTGGTACACAATATTTTATTACTCCAAGGATTGCACATATTAAAATATTCAACTTGCTAACATGGGTGTGAGTCACACTCTCAAGGTAATACTTTTAAAATGTTAAAATATTTTATAAGGCTTTGAGGGTCCACTATGGAATTATAAAATTAATCAAAAAACTCTAAAATCAAAATATTTTAATATTAAAACATGTATTGGCCGAATAACCCATGTATTATATTTTATTAAATTACTATCGGGTCATTATGATGTCATAAACACTTTATATATTTATTTGGTATTTAATTTTTACACAATAATCTTATTGACACCAAAAGTTATGAAATACTCACTATTGGATAATTTTGAATTCTTGATTCTAGAAATTATATTTATTTTTTTTAAATAATATTCAAAATATTGGAATTTTCACTTTTAAATTAAAACCAACATTTACTGAAAATTGATGAGTTTCAAAAAATACAATTTTTAACCTTAGTGAAAATTACATTTGACATCAAAAAAAATTATATACTCAGTTATTATTCATCAAAGCAATTGGATACTAATATTATTTACTTAAATAAATGAGATTTGTACGAATAGAGTCTACTATATAAGGAAATCATCCTACATCGAAAGGGTTTGTTAAAACCTTATATTTGTACTTGTAATTTGATCCCTGGTCAACAACTAGATTATGAACAGTAATGATACACAATAGTCATTTAAACCCAATAAAAAGTGTGCATGTGTTTTCTATATACATATTATATTAAATGAAATGGATTTTTATTCATGAATGTTTTGATCATTAAGAACATCCCCCCATAAGAAATTTTAACCTTGACATTTTTATTTCCCACATTAAAATAGATGAGTGTAATTTTTCCTCATCACTTATTCTGGTTATCGCATTGCTTCTTAAAGCTTTTGGTTTCTTGATGACACTTTGACGAGTGGTATTTTCATATTTCAAAGAAATTTTTCCCTACTATCTATGATCTTAACTAGCTTTTCCTTATAGAATATTTCATTCTCAAATGGTACCACATCTAAATTGGGTAACACTATTGGTTAGGTATATACATCTTTAAGAGTGATACAAGGAATAAATCGTGTACTTTAGGATGGTTCAGTGGGAGTGGAAGTCAGTAGGCCACTACTCTAATGTGATCAAGGGTCCCAAAATGGATGATGTACCTTGGACTATTCATTATCTTCTTCTCAAAACTCATAACTATATTCTAAGGAGACACGTGAAGGAGTACCATATATCCAACATCAATATCTAAGTTATGTTGATGATTTCCAGTGTAGTTCATTTGTCTACTCTGAGTATTATTGATTTCTTTCTGAATGGTATTATCCATCTACACCATTTCATCGAACATTTCTAGACCATGATGTTTTTACACCATAACTTCATCCCAACATGTTGTTGTTCTTCACCTCTTCCAATAAAGGGAATCATATAGATCTATTTGGATGCTTGTGTGGAAACTGTTATAGTAAGAAACTAATCTATAAAAAGTTGTTGATCTCATCCTCCTTTGATGTCCATTGAGAATTATCTCAATATATTGCCAAGTGATTTGATATATAGATCATATTGGCAGTAATATTCAGGATGATAATTCATAATGATGAATAGCTTAGTATTCAAGGCTTGTTGGAGACTCATAAAGAACATAGTGGTGAATCTTGGATCTCGGTCGGATAAAATCGATAGTGGTACTTTATATATCCTTACCACATCTATGATGTATATCTGTGTGGTATGTTCCACTGAAAAATCCTCCTGAATTGAAATGAAGTGTACAGTATTTTTACGATGATCCATAACAACCCAAGTTGAACTGTTTTCTTTGGGTTTCATCTGAAGTCAAGAGAGATATTCTATGGTGAGAATCTCCATTTCATTATTGTTATGAGTATTGGTTGCATCATACCCCAAGATGTATTCCTCTCTACCATCAATTATTGAGATACACAGAACATTGATGTATAATCAGAGATAACTTTATTCATATTATCGCACCAATAATTCTCTTGATGATCTCGATACATCTTTGTGTTCACTGGGTGAATTGAGAAAATCGATCTATATGCAATATACAGAAGTTTGTTCTTTAGCTCTGGATTTTATGGAACACATAGTCTTGACCAAAATATAAAAATTCTTTCTTCATTAAAATTTAACTCTTTGGATTTATATTTTATGATAGTTTCTTTTTTATTCTAAATGTGCACATCATCTTATAGAGCATCCTTTAACCATTAAAACAGAGACGATTGAGCAATCATCTTTGAAAGGATTGATTATTTTCCATTATCTATGATTCCCATGTTCATATTCATCTAATATATAAATATTGGATATTTTTAAACCCTCAATAAGGATATAATCACTAGGTCCTTTATACTTAGAGCATTCACAACCTTGTTTGCTTCCCCAGGGAGTTAATGGATTGAGCAGTCATAGTCTCCGATCGGCTCAAACAATCTTTATTGGGCCATGGTCGTCACATGTTGTGTGAATATGTACATTAGGCTTTTATGATTCATATATATTTTACACTTCTCCCCACAGAGATAATGTTTCCTGATTTTTAATGCAATGATCCACACTGCCAACTCCAGATCAAGTGTGGGATAGTTTTTAACATTAATTTTCAACTACATAGAGGCATAGGAAATCCCATTTTCTTATTGCCTCAAATTCCATAAAAGGGAGAATTATAATATTTCCATGAAGAACATTCACACAAACATAAATATGTGATAATCTACTTATAGACGTTTTTCTCTAATTATTTAATATGTTTTTTTGGGGACCAAATGTTTATATAAAATATAAAATATATACTAATAGGACATGTATTGAAATACATTACCACATAGAATACTTTTCAGTACTTGTTAAATTTGATTCATTATTCATTTTCTATCTTAACATAAGACATCATGCTCCCTTGGTCATGGAGATTGTTGACTCTCAACATGCTACTCAGCCCTTGAAATATAGAATTTATCTTGGGTAATGCCCGACTTCTACATATTTACAGAATAGAACTATGTAAAATTACATAGATGAAATTTTTATTACATCCATCACATTATCCATTCTCTCATGGAAATTATATACTTTTTGACTTTACATCCCACACATAAAACAACTCCTACTCACTTTTTGACATTTTCCTAGGTGTTCTTTTCAACACATTTTAACGAAGGAAATTCGGAATTCTTCCCCTTATCAAATTTAGCAGATGGACTTGATTGAGACGTCATTTTCTTCATCCTTTATTTCATTAAGCATTCATCAATGTTCCAATTGTTAATAATATTTCTTATAGATTGTTTTTTATAATCATGATATATTCTACATGATCTCCCATTTGGTTGGGAATCTCACTGGGGCATTCATCAGTATTCCCTACACATCGGTGTTAAGACATATTCCTCATATTATAGGTCATTGGATAGAAAAAAATTAAAAATAAGGATGAATATATTAAACATTTTAATGACTAAAGTGGGGTCCATAACATTACTAGAATAACATATAAATTACATTTATATCCTTATCTTATAAATATCTAGGCATGAATCTATGTTTTAAGTGATTTATCTCCTAATGAATATTCTTATGGGATTTTTTCAATTAATAATGGTTCGTACTATGTTTATAAATTTACTAAATTATATCTTATGGGAGTTTCAAACAAAAAGTGCAGCAAGGCTCATTGTCGTTTACCAGTTCCCATTCGAGTCTACTCAAAGCGGTGTTTTTTGTTTTTTGCCACTAGATACATTTGTTCCAATGAAAACACTACATGTTTATATCCATAACAGAATGTATTTCCTTGAAAAAACAATTAGTCTATACTCACAAAAATTTAGGGATATATTTCTTCATCATAGTCCTCTCTCTATGGCTTTCACTATGGTTTTCTAATTAAAATCCCAAAAATAACTAAACCTACACTTTGATAAAAACTATAACAGCCATGGTCTTTATTACACACTTCAACATGATTTATTACGTAAACAAAAACATAATTCAACTTCATGTATTGAGTGTTCTAGTGTCTTGGAAACATAAGAACATTACATAACAACTTAAAACATAAAAAATAATATATTTATTCAAAATTTCATTTTCATGCCCAAAATATTATTTCATACATATAATTGAATGGGATAAAATAATGAAATACATAAAAAAATGTTTCTATATCAAGCCCAGTAATGTGTTAAACAATTCATAACATGATGACTTAAATACATTTTAGGCAACAAGCTCATAAATGGAGCACAAGAGAAAGGTGAACATAAAGTCATGATGTAACATGATTATCATAACATGGAAATGTTGAAACAATATAAAACATGAATTTATCATGATCCACGACTCATTACACATGTACTATCATGATTAAACCATCATTACAGATGAATTAGTAATAGTAAACCTCATTGCACATGAATTAGCATGAGTAATCCCACATTTCACATGAATTAGAATAAGTAAACCATCATTGAACATGAACTATCACGAGTAAAAACAAATTTCACATGAATTATCCTGACTAATCCCTCATTGTACATGTTGTATCATGATATTAAACATTACTCAATGCATTGGAGTGCTATCAGGGTACAACCTTCATAATCAATTCATTAAATTCATAAGTGTGCCACATGGATCATATAACATGTAATCATTCAACATCATCATCTATTCCATGATAAATTAATGTTTAATAAATAAATATATGTTAATAATGGTGAATAATCGTGATAGAGAAATGGGCATGGTATTCGCTACACTATGATTTTGGCCTGGAAATTTGTGTGTAATTTCGTTAGAAAAATGGTGCGACATAAAAATTAATAAAATGTGTGATGAGAGATAAAGGGGTCTATCATGATATGTAAATGAAATTTATATTAATGGGTTCATATATATACATGTCTCAACATATAGAATTTCAGAATAGATATCTTAACATGATAAAGAAACATGAAGATATAGGAGAAATGGAATGTCTCTTAAAAATTTCATAATGGTAACGGCTGTACATTGTAGTGATTAAAGAGACAAAAAGAGGTCTCTCATCAATAAAACATATGTTGGGTAGTATGGGGGTATTTTATAATCCTAAATCAACATATAAATCTGCATTTTAAGAAGAATAATGTAAAAGAGTATCTTGAATGGAAATGAGAAAAGTAAAATTCCTTACACAATTTGGGAATTGTAACGACTTAGTTAAGGGTAATAATTATTTGAGGATAAATAATAAATCATTAAAATAAAATTAAATAGAATTTAACAGAATTTTTAGAAAATAATAAAATTTTAACCATTTGAAATTACATGATCAACTTTCAAATAAGATGCTTGAATTTGATAGAAGGAGAGGAATGTGGGGATACCTTACTCGGAAGTGTGATACAAAAGGATTGGTGGAGTCATCATAGGGACTTTGGGTGACATTGGAGGAGTATAGAGATTATTGGGTAATGTTTCCTCAAGATTAAAATGGTTTTATTTAGGGTTAATTAGATTTTTGGTGGGTTTATATAAGAAATGAGAGGCATTTCATTATTATTTAGGTTTTGGATACTACACAATAAACTAATCAAACCCACCAACCATACCATGGGGTTTTTCACTAGTTTCTACCTAATTGTACTGGTATATAGTATTTTATATTTCCAAGGGCATTACATATTTAAATATTATTCTCTATTATGTTGAGCTGAGTCACACTACCAAGGAAAACATTTTAAATTAATATTATATTTTTATATGTATTGGAGGGTCCAAAAAGGTTTAATAAAATTAATTAAACAAATTTAAAATCATAATATTTTAATGTTAACACTTATTTTTGAAGAAAAAAACTTTTATTGTATTTTTTTACTTAACTATTGGGTCATTATGATGTCAAAAACACATTATATATTTGTTAAGAATTTAATTTTTACCAAAAAAATTGATTGCCTAAGAAAATTATGAAAAATCAACCTTTTGATAATTTCAATGACTTGATTCCAAAAACAAATATTTATTTTATATTAATAATTTTCAATATATGTATATTTTAACTTTGTAAATAAAAACATACATTTTTTGAGAATTGGTAGTTTTTGAAACTAATTCAGTTTTAATATTAATACAAATTACAATTCACTTCAAAAAAATTAACATTCATTTTTGATTCCTAAAAGTAATATGGTACTAATAATATTTAAAATAGTAATTATTATCATAATTCATTAATTCATTAAAATAAATAAATTAATTAAATATATAACTTAAATTTTAGTGTATAAAAAAATAATTCATATCAAGATGAATTCTTAATATTTTAGAGTAAAAATAATAAATATAATCATAATTTATAATTATACGTAGGGTCGTTATTACACTATTATAATAAAATTAATAATAAAAACATATTTTAATAAAATAAATTATATATTTCCGAAAAGATCCATTTTTTGGAAAGTCAATTTCTCTAATTTATTACATTTTTAAGAAAAACAATTCTCATAAAATAACTGATTGAATAGGAATTTTATTTATAAAAGGGACTACACAAAAATTAACTAATAACTTATTACATAACCCCTTATAAAAACCACAACATACCTAAGAGAAAGGTGTGAAATTGTGATACACTCTATGGGAGACTCAAATAACACTACTCAGGTGGTAATCTCTATTAACTTCCACTTCTCCCATAGAAGATTTCGTCCAAGATTAACATGTTAAATCTCAACATGGGATCAGTCAAATCAAAGTCCAGTGACGCTACATCCTTTCTGAACTCTATAAAATGACATTTGGTATGACCCAAGTCTACTGGATGAGGCTGTCACCTCCTATTTCCATGTCAAAAATAATTGTTATATCCTTATATTTTTACTACTCATATGATAATTTTTCAACAGATATATCATCAACATTAATGATACATAACAATAATTTCAACCAAATAATAAAAACATGAGTTCATCTGTTTTCTATATCCATATGAAATTTAAATAAATTGAATTATATTAACGAATGTTTGGTTCATTACAAATTTCATCTCTTAAAGTAATGAATAAGGATTTTTTATAACATTTTGATTTTCTCACAGCCATACTTCGACATTTTTTGGCCCAATGTGGTACTATTTTTATTTCCATGGATTGGTTTATCATATCTATGGTCTCCTTTTCCCCTTTTTACATCACTAAGATTGAATGACCACACTTTTGTCTAAATTCTTGGCCACTTAAGTGATTGGGGATGGTGTTGGTAACTTCAGTGATGACTATTATTCTCAATTGTGTTGTTCTCAATGGATCTAGTGATAGCTTGGTTGGTGTTGGAGGTCTGAGTAACCAAATAGGTTGTGTTTTTAGGACTTCTATGACCAGGTCTCTACTCTAGGAGGTACATCACTATAGAGTCTCGAGTTTTGAAAATTTTATGGGCGTATTGGGTGGTGTGTAGAGCGGTGATGGTGGGTGTGCATGTTCTGGTGCTGCCATTTGGATTCTCTTACTCTAAGGTGGAACTAGTAGCTTTTATAATAGGGAAACGTTTTTCAATTAGGGTTGGTCTATCTATTTTTTCAATGGTATATCTTCTTGGTAACATGAACTCAAATGATTTTCTATCATTAAGGTTATCCATTAACAATAATGGAATTTATTAGGAAAATTAAATATAAATAGTGCAGTTGAAAAAAAAATTAAATAAATCTGGATTATATGGATGTTGAAGGGGTGGAGATTATTGATATTTTTAGAAACTATTTAATATCCAAGGATATTATTTTTTGAAGATAATAAGTTGTGGGGATTGTTTTAATTAGTGGAGAAAAAACATTTTTTGATTATAATATTTAATAGTTTATTATTTTAGCATAAGATTAACAATTTTATTGATTATTAAGACCATTAAAATATAATGGTTCTTTGACATTGAAAATATATATTCTTAAAAAATCCATGACTAAAAACTTCACGTTTTTAACTTATAATATTAAATATAAAATCTTATTGTATTTCATTAATGGTTAAAAATACCCATATTTTAGACTAATACAAAAATTTGATGTATACCTCACTTGATGACTATATTCCCAAAATAAAATTGAATTTACTAAAATAATTATCACTAAATTAGAAATATAATTTTTTAATAAAAAAACATTTGAATTTCAAAGAAACCAATTTAAATATTATAATCAATTTTCAACTCTTTGAATAATTACTTATGGTCTAATAAAAGTATTTATAAAATTTATTATTAGTTCTTAGATCCACATTATTTAAATAAAAAATCAATTAAATAATTATATTATTAATATAAATAAAAATAAAACATTTATTTTTTTCAAAAATATAAACAATTATTTTTTCATTATTAAAAAAAATTACATGTTTTTTATAGTAATATATCATATTTTTCTATTATAATATTATTAAATATAGTTTTAATATTTTATAATGATAATAATATTAAATATATCAGGATACTATTAATAATAGTTAGATTACTATTAATGTGATAAGATAACTATTCCAATTGTTAGACATGTAATAATCATACTATTACCATATTTATTATAGAAACAAAATATTTTCTTCATTATTCATTCCTGTCTATTTTCTATAAATTGTATATATTTTTTAGTTAGAAGATAAATATTTAACCCTTAGTATTTTGATTTATTTATACAATGTTATTTGTTAGTGTGGTTATTCTAGTTGATCGAGAAAATCCATATTTTCATTTTTTGTTAACTTATCTTGTTTTTTTACCATATTTAAATATTTTCAATTAATATGTACATTTTTTCAATAAATATAATATAAAAATTAATTAAATCGGTGATTTTTTATTATAACAGTTACTATATGTTATTTACAAAACATTTCTAAATATGACACAATTATAACAATGGATATTTCATTGATAAAATAAATGGTTTGTACATTCTTCCCCAATTTAGAATATTGTACCAGAAATTTTCATATTATAAATTTTGTTGAAAATATTTTCAAGTAATTTATATCCAGACATCATATGGTTCTCATGTTACATACTCGTACTTATGGTTTTGACATAGTAAGTAGACTTGATGAGTTGTACTCTTCCCTAGAACATCGTCTCTACGTTCAGTGTTCTAAAAAGGTTGTTCCCCATAAGAGATTCTGATTTATAGTTATACAACAACTACATTTATTGCATATGAGGGATATTCTCTATAAGTTATCAATAGTTTGGGGTGGAATATTTTATTCACTTACAAATGGTTTGATTTGAGTGATAACTGATTGTCCATAGGTTCAATATGATTAGGAATCTCAAATGGGCATGTTTACACAAGAAATACCTTTTTCTTTATCAAAAATCTAATTAATTTTGTTCATGGGAAAATTCAATGTATCAGTTTATCTCCAACCACAAACATAGTTATCATCAAATATTGTTAGAATAGCTCTTCAGTTAACTCTATGGAAACCAAATGCATTGCTGAAAAATTCATAACCATTTCTATGATTTCATCAAAAAAATTAGTACATATGATCTTGTGTGAAACAAAATAAAAATTAAAATGGGTGTTCTCTACATCACCTCCCATTAATGGATTCATAAAATCCATTTAGATTATTGGGTGAAAGCTATTATAGTATGAGAAAATGAGAAGAGAAATATGTTGATGTGATCTATCATTAAATTACATTTACATGATATCAATAAGTCTTAATGATTCAAAATAAACCACATATATTTGAGATAAAATTAGATTTGATAAGATGTAATATGTTCAACTCATTGTTTTGGGACTGTTTTAGACTCTTTCTTAATGTGGAGGTAAATATTATAAAATCATTGGAAACAATTGATTGTGGTGTTCCATATTACCTCACCACTTCTCTATTATCTTCCCATATATGTATATAGAGTTTTATATTCAAATTAAATACCATAAATTCAAAAACATTTATATAATAATCCACCCTCATAGAAAATGAATTATTTTATCTATAAGTCCTCATATGAAAATTGAGATAGACTACAGTGATGTTTTCTTAGTTCCAATTAGGTTGTATCATTGGATAAATCATCCCCTAGAATTTATTCCACTCAACATTCTAATTCTGATATACGAGAAACCTTGATGTATATTTTATTATCACCTTCCTCATTTTTACCCACCAATAGCTCTCTAATATATCTCAATAAATATCATTCTACTTGGGTGAATTTAGATGGTCGATCTGTGAGAATAATTCAAAATATTTTTCATTAAATATAAATTTTATGTAAAAATTAATCATGACTGAAATATAAAAACTCATTATTCATATATTTTTAACTCTTATGATTTCTATTTATTAATATATTCCACGTTGTTTTTAATTTACACATATTCTCTTCAATCAATCATTATCATTTCCATAAGGGATAGATATGAAAAATCTTAAGAAAGAAATGATATTGTACCTCATAATATTATTACTAATGCTACCATATCCAATAATATGATTATTTGATCCATCTCAATTCCCATCATTGATATGTAAACAATATCATTTCTTCAAAGGGAATTTGGTAAATTATTTTCATTAACTTGATGATAGCGGATTGAGTGGTCAGGATTGATGATCATCTCTAACCATATTAACTAGCACATAGTAAGATGCTGAGGTTTAAATTTATATTTGATTCTATTATAATCATAAAATATTTCACACATCTTTGTATAGTGGTATTTTCACTAAATACTCAATGTGAACATCACTAAAAAAACACTTGATAATTATATGGGATCTTTATCTAATGAAAATTAATATTTCATGAGGTTACAACTATCACATTATCATTCTCCAAAAGAATATATCTCAATCCTCACAATTATGTATCCATGTATCCCAAGAATAGTTCCCAAAATGAGTGCATTGTGAGGATTACTATAGTATTTAATTTTTTTCAATTATATGAAGTTGAATTTAAAATCATCATTAAAAATAAATTTTTTTCTTTCATATAATCATAGATGGTGGGATTGAAAATCATGAGATTTTTCTCAAAACCCATTTTTAGTAACCAACATGTCCTAGGAATATAAGGATAACTATTAATAATAGTATTATAATTCATTGCCAAATTTAAATTTTCATATAATGAACCATATATATCCCTATTATAGTTAATTCATTCACCAATAATGATACATCCTCCTGCCATTACTCTCATTTATTTAGCATTAAATATAGATTTTCTTTTTCTAAAATCATTATCCGGATATTAAAATTCCCTTAAAGAATCTTTTTACACATGGATTATATATGAATATAATATATTAATAATAAAACTCAATTTTCATGGTAATATATAAAGAAAATAGTAATTATGTACATAAAAATTTGTTGATCATTAATGAGTGAGAATGGAATCACTCTAAATTCATAGTTCCCACGCATTTTCCAATAGAAATTCCATGAATATAATCCTTATTCCACATTAATTAGGGATATATAAACTGATTATCCACCATCATTAAATATTGGGCCCTACATAGTTGATAATAAATTCAACCATCCATGATAGGTGACACTTTTTCTTTGTCATGGTTTTGATGAGATCAGTATAATTAGTTCAAAGGGAAAATGACCCATCATTATTATTGAATAAGTAAACCAGTTCACCCAATAGTGAATCACTCTAGTTTTTAAAACTGTTTCTAATATTCTGTATTAATTAATATTTTTTACTTCTATCTCGACAGTTTTCATTTAATAAAGATTCTAATATAATGGTAGATATCTAGTTACAAGTTAAATTTTGAAAAAAAATATTCTTTACAAGGAAACTACAAAACTATTTTGTGGGTAACTCAATGTCATCCATCACACTGGTCATGTCATAAAGAATGAATCTCCATGTACTACAAATAATTTTACATAGATAACCTTTCTAATAATTCAATAATTACCATACTTGAGATTATAAATCTAAAGGATACTCATCATCCTCCCAAAACATGTACAAAATAAGAGGACACTACTGGAAATACACTATTTCCCAACGGTTCACAACCGTTGGGAAATCCCCTCAAACCGTTGGTATATCATATACCAACGGTTCTGATAACCGTAGGGAAGTAAGCCGTTGGGAAAGGTTTTCCCAACGGTTTACTGGAAACCGTTGCAATAGGCCCATAGAAGTTACACTATCCCAACGGTTTGGGTGAACCGTTGGGATAGTTTTTCCCAACGGTTCTCCCAAACCGTTGGGAAAACCAAGATATACCATGTGGGAACATTTTCCCAACGGTTCCAAACCGTTGGGATATACCATGTGGAACATTTTCCCAACGGTTCCAAACCGTTGGGAATTGGTGAAGTCTTTCCCAACGGTTTAGAACCGTTGGGAAAAGACATGCTAAAAACTTATATGCCAACGGTTTGAAACCGTTGGCATACCCTATGCTGCAAATTGCAGCACCCTGCAATTTGCACAGACCCTGTCCCCTGTCCATCACCACCAGTCATCAGGCCTCATTTTCACCTCATTTTCACCTCATTTTCACCTCATTTTCGATCCAACTATTGTACCAGTAATAAAATAAAACATACATATTCAATTACGAACAAATTCATACACATTTAACATATAATGGATCCTGAAACTATACAAATCCATAATTAAATTACAATTCATAAACATACATAATTCATATAGAATTCAATTTAAAATTTAGATGACAATTATACGTGGAATCTGAAATTCAATTCATAATATGATCGGTTTTTTCTATACCATATATTTTTACCTCAAATGATGTCCATTTTAAACAAAATACATACACCTGAAGTGATACCGGCCACACCGCACCTCATATTGAGGCGGGGTTAACTCGTACACGTCACATTTGACTCATGGATCGTTGTTCTAAAGTATCGACAGAATCCTAATGCGTTTGGTCGGTTTTCCGTATGCCAGTTGATGTTTTTCACTTAAAATGGCATCCTTTTGAAACAAAAGACGGACACTATGAGTGGTGCCGACCACACCGCGACTCCAATTGAGGCGGGGTTGATTCGTACACGTCACATATGACTCATGGATCGTTCTCCTAAAGTTTAAATGGAAACCGAATGTGTTTGGTCGGTTTTCCGTATGTACTTAAAATGTTGTCCATTTTAAACAAAAGAGTGACACTTAGACTCATCCCGACCACACCGCGACTCAGATTCATCCCGGGTTGGCTCGTACATGTCACATATGACCCATGGATCATTGTGATAAATTATCAAAAGATTCCGAATGCGTTTGGTCGTTTTTGCGTATGCCAGTTGTTCTTTTCATTTATAATCATGTCCATTTTAAACAAAAGAGACATAGTTAGAGCGGTGTCGGCCACACCACATCTCAGATTAAGACGGGGTTGACTTGTACACGTCACATATGACCCATGGATCGTTGTGCTAAAGTATCGATAGAATCTGAATGCGTTTGGTCGGTCTTCCGTATGTCAGTTGATGTTTTTCACTTAAAATGACGTCCTTTTGAAACAAAAGACGGACACTTTGAGTGGTGTCAGCCGCACCGCATGTCGTATTGAGGCGGGATGATTCGTTCACGTCACATAGGACCCATGGATCGTTCTCCTAAAGTTACAATGGAAACCGAATGCGTTTGGTCGGTTTTCCCTATGTACTTAAAATGGTGTACATTTTAAACAAAAGAGAGCCATTTAGACTGATCCCGGTCACACCGCGACTCGGATTGACCCGGGTTGGCTCGTACACGTCACATATGACCCATGGATTGTTGTGATAAATTATCAAAAGATTCTGAATGCGTTTGGTCGGTTTTGTGTATGCCAGTTGTTCTTTTCACTTATAATCCCGTCCATTTTAAACAAAACAGACACAGTTAGAGCGGTGTCGGCCACACCGCTCCTCGGATTGAGGCGGGGATGATTCGTACACGTCACATATGACTCATGGATCGTTCTCCTAAAGTTTCAATGGAAACCGAATGCGTTTGGTCGGTTTTCCGTATGTACTTAAAATGGTGTCCATTTTAAACAAAAGAGAGCCACTTAGACTGATCTCGGCCACACCGCGACTCGGATTGAACCCGGGTTTCCTCCTACAGGTCACATATGACCCATGGATTGTTGTGATAAATGATCAAAAGATTCGGAATGCGTTTGGTCGGTTTTGCGTATGCCAGTTGTTCTTTTTCACTTATAATCATGTCCATTTTAAATAGAAGAGACATAGTTAGAGCGGTGTCGGCCACACCGCGTCTCGGATTGAGACGGGGATGATTGGTACACGTCACATATGACCCATGGATCGTTCTCCTAAAGTTTCAATGGAAACCGAATGCGTTTGGTCGGTTTTGCGTATGCCAGTTCTTTTCACTTATAATCCTACCCATTTTAAACAAAAGAGACACAGTTAGAGCAGTGTTGACCACACCGCGCCTCGGATTGTGGCGGGGATGATTCGTACACCTCACATATGACCCATGAATCGTTCTCCTAATGTTTCAATGGAAACCGAATGCGTTTGGTCGGTTTTCCATATGTACTTAAAATGATGTCCATTTTAAACAAAAGAGAGCCACTTAGACTGATCCCGGCCACACCGTGACTCGGATTGAGCCCGAGTGGGCTCGTACATGTCACATATGACTGATGGATCGTTGTGATAAATTATCAACAGATTCAGAATGCGTTTGGTCGGTTTTGCGTTTGGTCGGTTTTGCGTATCCTGTCCATTTTAAACAAAAGATAGACAGTTAGAACGGTGTCGGTCACACCGCACCTCGGATTTAGGCAGGATTGACTCGTACACGTCTCATACGACCCATGGATCCTTGTGCTAAAGTGTCGACACAGTCTGAATGCCTTTGGTTGGTTTTTCGTATGTCACTTGATGATTTTCACTTAAAATGACGTCTTTTTGAAACAAAAGACCGACAATTTTTGAGTGGTGTCGGCCACACCGCGTCTCCGATTGTGGCGGGGTTGATTCGTACACGTCACATATGACCCATGGATCGTTCTCCTAAAGTTTCAACGGAAACTGAATCCGTTTGGTCGTTTTTCCATATGTACTTAAAATGGTGTTCATTTTAAACAAAAGAGAGCCACTTAAACTTATCCCGGCCACACCGTGACTCGGATTCTTCCCAGGTTGGCTCGTACACGTCACATATGACCCATGTTTTGTTGGAATAAATTATCAATAGATTCGGAATGCGTTTGGTCGGTTTTCCGTAAGCCAGTTGATGCTTTTCACTTAAAATGACGTCCTTTTGAAACAAAAGACGGACACTTTGAGTGGTGTCGGCCACACCGCGTCTCCGGATTGAGCTGAAACCACCGTGAAACATTCTAATTATTATTCGTGACGTGTACGCGCAGACGGCACGTCAATCGGACGTGCGGTTTTCCCGGTACGGATCAATATTCATGTTTTAAGTGATGCACGCGCTTCGAAACGCGCGTGAGGGGGTCCAAACGGGCCGAACGATGTCGGAATGGCCTGAAATCCGAGGATAAATACGGGTGAGTGATTTATAAAGTGGTCGAGAAGACGGCACGTCAATCGGACGTGCCGTGTGCCCGCGGTGACCGACAACGCAGTTATGGTGTCATAAACGGCCAAAACGGGCGTCCAACGGTCAAATTCATAGCGGACGACCACGGATTCACCCGAAACCACCGTGAAACATTCTAATTATTATTCGTGACGTGTACGCATAGACGGCACGTCAATCGGACGTGCGGTTTGCGCGGTACGGCTCAATATTAGTGTTTTAAGTAATGCGCGCGCTTCGTAAACGCGCGTGAGGGGGATCCAAACGGGCCGAACGATGTCGGAATGGCCTGAAATCAGACGACAAATACGGGTGAGTTATTTATGAAGTGGTCGAGTAGACGGCACGTCAATCGGACTTGTCGTGTGCCCGCGGTGACCGAGAACGCAGTTATGGTGTCATAAACGGCCAGAACGGGCGTCCAACGGTCAAATTCATAGCGTACGACCTCAGATTGAGCTGAAACCACCGTGAAACATTCTAATTATTATTTGTGACGTGTATGCGCAGACGGCACGTCAATCGGACGTGCGGTTTGCGCGGTACGGATCAATATTAGTGTTTTAAGTGATGCGCGCGCTTCGTAAACGCGCGTGAGGGGGGTCCAAACGGGCCGAACGATGTCGGAATGGCCTAAAATCAGACGACAAATACGGGTGAGTGATTTCTGAAGTGGTCGAGCAGACGGCACGTCAATCGGACTTGTCGTGTGCCCGCGGTGACCGACAACGCAGTTATGGTGTCATAAACGGCCAGAACGGGCGTCCAACGGTCAAATTCATAGCGGATGACCTCGGATTGAGCTGAAACCACCGTGGAACATTCTAATTATTATTCGTGACGTGTACGCGCAGACATCACGTCAATCGGACGTGCGGTTTGCGCGGTACGGCTCAATATTCGTGTTTTAAGTGATGCGCGCGCTTCGTAAACGCGCGTGAGGGGGGTCCAAACGGGCCGAACGATGTCGGAATGGCCTGAAATCAGACGACAAATACGGGTGAGTGATTTCTGAAGTGGTCGAGCAGACGGCACGTCAATCGGACGTGCCGTGTGCCCGCGGTGACCGACAACGCAGTTCTGGTGTCATAAACGGCCAGAACGGGCGTCCAACGGTCAAATTCATAGCGGACGACCTCGGATTGAGCTGAAACCACCGTGGAACATTCTAATTATTATTCGTGACGTGTACGCGCAGACGACATGTCAATCGGACGTGCGGTTTGCGCGGTACGGCTCAATATTCGTGTTTTAAGTGATGCGCGCGCTTCGTAAACGCGCGTGAGGGGGGTCCAAACGGGCCGAACGATGTCGGAATGGCCTGAAATCAGACGACAAATACGGGTGAGTGATTTCTGAAGTGGTCGAGCAGACGGCACATCAATCGGACGTGCCGTGTGCCCGCGGTGACCGACAACGCAGTTCTGGTGTCATAAACGGCCAGAACGGGCGTCCAACGGTCAAATTCATAGCGCACGGCCTCGGATTGAGCTGAAACCACCATGGAACATTCTAATTATTATTCGTGACATGTACGCGTAGACGACACGTCAATCGGACGTGCGTTTTGCGCGGTACGGCTCAATATTCGTGTTTTAAGTGATGCGCGCGCTTCGTAAACGCGCGTGAGGGGGGTCCAAACGGGCCGAACGATGTCAGAATGGCCTGAAATCAGACGACAAATACGGGTGAGTGATTTCTGAAGTGGTCGAGTAGACGGCACGTCAATCGGATGTGCCGTGTGCCCGCGGTGACCGACAACGCAGTTCTGGTGTCATAAACGGCCAGAACGGGCGTCCAACGGTCAAATTCATAGCGGACGACCTCGGATTGAGCTGAAACCACCGTGGAACATTCTAATTATTATTCGTGATGTGTACGCGCAGACGGCACGTCAATCGGACGTGCGGTTTGCGCGGTACGGCTCAATATTCGTGTTTCAAGTGATGCGCGCGCTTCGTAAACGCGCATGAGGGGGGTCCAAATGGGCCGAACGATGTCGGAATGGCCTGAAATCAGACGACAAATACGGGTGAGTGATTTCTGAAGTGGTCGAGCAGACGGAACGTCAATCGGACGTTCCGTGTGCCCGCGGTCACCGACAACGCAGTTCTGGTGTCATAAACGGCCAGAACGGGCGTCCAATGGTCAAATTCATAGCGAACGGCCTCGGATTGAGCTGAAACCACCATGGAACATTCTAATTATTATTCGTGACGTGTACGCGTAGACGACACGTCAATCGGACCTGCGGTTTGCGCGGTACGGCTCAATATTCGTGTTTTAAGTGATGTGCGCGCTTCGTAAACGCGCGTGAGGGGGGTCCAAACGGGCCGAACAATGTCAGAATGGCCTGAAATCAGACGAAAAATACAGGTGAGTTATTTCTGAAGTGGTCGAGCAGACGGCACGTCAATCGGACGTGCCGTGTGCCCGCGGTGACCGACAACGCAGTTCTGGTGTCATAAACGGCCAGAACGGGCGTCCAACGGTCAAATTCATAGCGGACGACCTTGGATTGAGCTGAAACCACCGTGGAACATTCTAATTATTATTCATGACGTGTACGCGCAGACGGCACGTCAATCGGACGTGCGGTTTGCGCGGTACGGCTCAATATTCGTGTTTCAAGTGATGCGCGCGCTTCGTAAACGCGCGTGAGGGGGGTCCAAACGGGCCGAATGATGTCGGAATGGCCTGAAATCAGACCAAAAATACAGGTGAGTGATTTTTGAAGTGGTCGAGCAGACGGAACGTCAATCGGACGTGCCGTGTGCCCGCGGTGACCGACAACGCAGTTCTGGTGTCATAAACGGCCAGAACAGGCATCCAACGGTCAAATTCATAGCGGACGGCCTCGGATTGAGCTGAAACCACCGTGGAACATTCTAATTATTATTCTTGACGTGTACGCGCAGACGGCACCTCAATCGGACGTGCGGTTTGCGCGGTACGGCTCAATATTCGTGTTTTAAGTGATGCGCGCGCTTCGTAAACGCGCGTGAGGGGGGTCCAAACGGGCCGAACGATGTCAGAATGGCCTGAAATCAGACGACAAATACGGGTGAGTGATTTCTGAAGTGGTCGAGCAGACGGCACGTCAATCGGACGTGCTGTGTGCCCGCGGTGACCGACAACGCAGTTCTGGTGTCATAAACGGCCAGAACGGGCATACAACGGTCAAAATCATAGCGGACAGCCTCGGATTGAGCTGAAACCACTGTGGAACATTCTAATTATTATTCGTGACGTGTACGCGCAGACGGCACCTCAATCGGACGTGCGATTTGCGCAGTACGGCTCAATATTCGTGTTTTAAGTGATGCGCGCGCTTCGTAAACGCGCGTGAGGGGGGTCCAAATGGGCCGAACAATGTCAGAATGGCCTGAAATCAGACGACAAATACGGGTGAGTGATTTCTGAAGTGGTCGAGCAGACGGCACGTCAATCGGACGTTCCGTGTGCCCGCGGTGACCGACAACGCAGTTCTGGTGTCATAAACGGCCAGAACGGGCGTCCAACGGTCAAATTCATATCGGACGGCCTCGGATTGAGCTGAAACCACTGTGGAACATTCTAATTATTATTCGTGACGTGTACGCGCAGACGGCACCTCAATCGGACGTGCGGTTTGCGCGGTACGGCTCAATATTCGTGTTTTAAGTGATGCGCGCGCTTCGTAAACGCGCGTGAGGGGGGTCCAAACGAGCCGAACGATGTCAGAATGGCCTGAAATCAGACGACAAATACGGGTGACTGATTTCTGAAGTGTTCGAGCAGACGGCACGTCAATCGGACGTGCCGTGTGCCCACGGTGATCGACAACGCAGTTCTGGTGTCATAAACGGCCAGAACGGGCGTCCAACGGTCAAATTCATAGCGGACGGCCTCGGATTGAGTTGAAACCACCGTGGAACATTCTAATTATTATTCGTGACGTGTACGCGCAGACGGAACCTCAATCGGACGTGCGGTTTACGCGGTACGGCTCAATATTCGTGTTTTAAGTGATGTGCGCGCTTCGTAAACGCGCGTGAGGGGGGTCCAAACGGGCTGAACGATGTCGGAATGGCCTGAAATCAGACGACAAATACGGGTGAGTGATTTCTGAAGTGGTCGAGCAGACGGCATGTCAATCCGACGTTCCGTGTGCCCGCGGTGACCGACAACGCAGTTCTGGTGTCATAAACGGCCAGAACGGGCGTCCAACGGTCAAATTCATAGCGGACGGCCTCGGATTGAGCTGAAACCACCGTGGAACATTCTAATTATTATTCTTGATGTGTACGCGCAGACGTCACGTCAATCGGACGTGCGGTTTGCGCGGTACGGCTCAATATTCGTGTTTTAAGTGATGTGCGCGCTTCGTAAACGCGCGTGAGGGGGGTCCAAACGGGCCGAACGATGTCGGAATGGGCTGAAATCAGACGACAAATACGGGTGAGTGATTTCTGAAGTGTTCGAGCAGACGGCACGTCAATCGGACGTGCCGTGTGCCCGCGGTGACCGACAACGCAGTTGTGGTGTGATAAACGGCCAGAACGGGCGTCCAACGGTCAAATTCATAGCGGACGACCTCAGATTGAGCTGAAACCACCGTGGAACATTCTAATTATTATTTGTGACGTGTACGCGCAGACGGAACGTCAATCGGACGTGCGATTTGCGTGGTACGGCTCAATATTCGTGTTTTAAGTGATGTGCGCGCTTCGTAAACGCGCGTGAGGGGGTCCAAATGGGCCGAACGATGTCGGAATGACCTGAAATCAGACGACAAATACGGGTTACTGATTTCTGAAGTGGTCGAGCAGACGGCACGTCAATCGGACGTGCCGTGTGCCCGCGGTGACCGACAACGCAGTTCTGGTGTCATAAACGGCCATAACGGGCGTCCAGCGGTCAAATTCATAGCGGACGGCCTCGGATTGATCTGAAACCACCGTGGAACATTCTAATTATTATTCGTGACGTGTACGCACAGACGGCACGTCAATCGGATGTGCGGTTTGCGCGGTACGGCTCAATATTCGTGTTTTAAGTGATGCGCGCGCTTCGTAAACGCGCGTGAGGGGGGTCCAAATGGGCCGAACGATGTCGGAATGGCCTGAAATCAGACGACAAATACGAGTGTGTGATTTCTGAAGTGGTCGAGTAGACGGCACGTCAATCGGACGTGCCGTGTGCCCGCGGTGACCGACAACGCAGTTCTGATGTCATAAAAGGCCAGAACGGGCGTCCAACGGTCAAATTCATAGCGGACGGCCTCGGATTGAGCTGAAACCACCGTGTAACATTCTAATTATTATTTGTGACGTGTACGCGCAGACAGAACGTCAATCGGACGTGCGATTTGCGCGGTACGGCTCAATATTCGTGTTTTAAGTGATGCGCGCGCTTCGTAAACGCGCGTGAGGGGGGTCCAAACGGGCCGAACGATGTCGGAATGACCTGAAATCAGACGAAAAATACGGGTGACTGATTTCTGAAGTGGTCGAGCAGACGGCACGTCAATCGGACGTGCCGTGTGCCCGCGGTGACCAACAACGCAGTTCTGGTGTCATAAACGGCCAGAACAGGCGTCCAATGGTCATATTCATAGCGTACGGCCTCAGATTGAGCTGAAACCACTGTGGAACATTCTAGTTATTATTCGTGATGTGTACGCGCAGACGGAACGTCAATCGGACGTGCGGTTTGCGCGGTACGGCTCAATATTCGTGTTTTAAGTGATGCGCGCGCTTCGTAAACGCGCGTGAGGGGGGTCCAAACGGGCCGAACGATGTCGGAATGGCCTGAAATCAGACGACAAATACGGGTGAGTGATTTCTGAAGTGGTCAAGCAGACGGCACGTCAATTGGACGTGCCGTGTGCCCGCGGTGACCGACAACGCAGTTCCGGTGTCAGAAAAGGCCAGAACGGGCGTCCAACGGTCAAATTCATAGAGGACGGCCTCGGATTGAGCTGAAACCACCGTGGAACATTCTAATTATTATTCGTGACGTGCACGCGCAGACGGCACGTCAATCGGACGTGCGGTTTGCGCGGTACGGCTCAATATTCGTGTTTTAAGTGATGCGTGCGCTTCGTAAACGCGCGTGAGGGGGGTCCAAAGGGGCCGAACAATGTCGGAATGGTCTGAAATCATACGACAAATACGGGTGAGTGATTTCTGAAGTGTTCGAGCAGACGGCACGTCAATCGGACGTGCCGTGTGCCCGCGGTGACCGACAACGCAGTTGTGGTGTCATAAACGGCCAGAACGGGCGTCCAACGGTCAAATTCATAGCGGACGACCTCGGATTGAGCTGAAACCACCGTGGAACATTCTAATTATTATTCGTGACGTCTACGCGCAGACGGAACGTCAATCGGACGTGCGGTTTGTGCGGTACGGCTCAATATTCGTGTTTTAAGTGATGCGCGCGCTTCGTAAACGCGCGTGAGGGGGGTCCAAACGGGCCGAAC
The DNA here is from genome assembly GCA_963277665.1 of Viscum album. Taxonomy (NCBI): domain Eukaryota; kingdom Viridiplantae; phylum Streptophyta; class Magnoliopsida; order Santalales; family Viscaceae; genus Viscum; species Viscum album. Next base: position 836,472,155 of record OY728164.1, on the reverse strand, counting down.
GATGCCAGTTGATGTTTTTCACTTAAAATGATGTCCTTTTGAAACAAAAGACATACACTTTGAGTTGTTCCGACCACACCGCGCCTCGGATTGAGGCGGGGATGACTCGTACACGTCACATACGACCCATGGATCGTTTTCCTAAAGCATCAAAACATTTCGAATGCGTTTGGTCAGTTTTTCGTATGTCACTTTTTGTTTTCACTTAAAATATTATGGAAATTCATATAGAATATTTTTATATCATATTTAGTATGGATTAGATTTTAGTTGATCGTGCTATGAAACATTTCAGAGCTAATGAAATTAAGAAAGGTGGAGGGGATGTCCGGGGGGCTGTCCGGGGGGGCTGTCCGGTGGGTGTCCGGGGGGCTGTCCGGGGACCAAGGAGGAGGGTGGGGGGGTTGTGCGGGGTCTGTCCGGGGGGTTTTTGGGGGTTGTTCAGGGGGTTGTCCAGGGTTGTTCAGGGGGCTGTCCGGGGGTTGTTCAGGGGGTTGTTCAGGGGGTTGTCCGGGGGTGTTCAGGGGGCTGTCCAGGGGGTGTTTGGGGGGTTGTCCGGGGTCCAAGGGGGGGGGGGGGTTGTCCGGGGTCCAAGGGGGGGGTGGGGGGGTTGTCCGGGGGGCTGTCCGGGGGGCTATCCGGGGTCCAGGGTGGAGGGTTGGGGGCTGTACGGGGGGCTGTCCAAGGGGCTGTCCGCGGGGGCTGTCCGGGGGGGCTGTCCGGTGGGTGTCCGGGGGGCTGTCCGGGGACCAAGGATGAGGGTGGGGGTGCTGTGCGGGGTCTGTCCGGAGGGTGTTTGAGGGTTCTTCAGGGGTTTGTCCGGGGTTGTTTAGGGGGCTGTCCGGTGGTTGTTCAGGGGGTTGTCCGGGGTTGTTCAGGGGGTTGTCCGGGGGGTGTTTGGGGGGTTGTCCGGGGTCCAAGGGGGAGGGTGGGGGGGTTGTCCGGGGGGCTGTCCGGGGGGCTATCCGGGGTCCAGGGTGGAGGGTTGGGGGCTGTACGGGGGGCTGTCCAGGGGGCTGTCCAGAGGGCTGTCCGCGGGGCTGTCCGGGGGGTGTTTGGTGGGTGTTCGGGGTCCAAAGGGGAGGGGGGTTGTCCAGGGTCCAAGAATGAGGGGGGTTGTCCAGGGAGTTCTCAAACACACAACCACTAAAAGACAACAACATCCATAAAAACAGACAATATATAAAAATAACTCAACTCTAATACTATACTACGAGTCTAGATAAAACCAACAACTAGAATAGATTAAACATCAAATCTCAAGTCAAAAATGTAACGGATCAATATGTCCCACATCAGCATCACCATCTCCATCATCATCATCATCATCGCCCTCGTCATCGTCCTCCTCATCGTCCTCACCCTCCACAATGCCTTCCTCCTCGCCTTCGCCCTCCTCCTCGCCCTCCTCATCTACCTCCTCTTCCGCATCAGACTGCTCGCCATCATCATCTTCAAGCTCGACATCGTCCTGACCACCACTGGAACTACCACCTGGTGCACCATATATAGAATGTATCGACGACATGTATTCATCAATCGCTGGGCTGGCCTCTTCTGGAAGTGTTGGACGTAGAACTTCAATAAATTTCATAAATGCACTGTTTGCCCTTGCAGACTGTTCTGCCGTCTCTGTGGCCCTTTTCTCAGCCTGTTCTGCCTGTGCCCTAACTTGCTGCAGCTCAGTGGCACTACAACTCGTACCTGAGGCAGGCCAATACCTCGTCGGGGCTATCCTAGGTCGGCAGCGTACTCTGCCAGAATGATCATCTCCCAACACCTGATGTAAGTGATCAGATGGCCCAAAATTGTCTGCTTCTTGGACATCGAGGGCCTCTAAAGCATCCTGTTACAAATATAAATATATTGTTAAGTTACTAAATAGATATTAAAATATAAAATCAACAGATTAAAACTTACAATCTGCTGCTGAGTCGCTTCGTTGACAGCACGTCCATCCTTTTTTCGTCTACTCGAGCAAAACAGTTTTGCTCGAGGCACACGTCCTTCAATATTTTGTACTTGCCTCTACAATGACATTGAAAACAAAATTTATATAAAGACTTCAGCAAATAATTAAATAATTGAGGAAACAAAAGAAAATGTAAGTCGTAAAGAAAACTTATAAACAATTGTCATACCTGCTGCCTCTCATGATCCGGCATCGTCGTGCGTCCTAGTGTATGGAGGTATTTTTTTGCATCAATGTTTTTTTTATTTTTTCCAGATGATTCCTAAATAAAATTCGATAATGCAAAGGATAATATTAATGCAAAACTTAAAAGTTATTATTTAAATACCTCAAATGTAATTCATACCTTAAACTGGGTACTCGTCTAATGAGTAATCATCTGACGATACTGCTCTATAGGACAATCATCCACGACTGGTACCGCCTCTAACTCAGTGCCAACTCTAGCACGCCAGCCAATATACAGCTCATGCTTGTAGGCTCTCCAAAGCTCGCCTAAATCCTTTAGACGTTCCATTCGTGCACCCTCACCATCAGGAAAATTAAATCGAAGCTGAAATGAAAATATTAATTTATATAAATACAAAGAAAATTCATGGCATTAAATACAACAGATTTTTTTACCCATATCTCTGCCCAAGCTCTATCTTTGACCTCATGTGGAAAATGTCTCCACGACAGCGGGCTGACGGGAATGATATCGGAGTATTTGGCAAGCGTCGCCATAAAACTCCGACATTGCTGCCCTGTTTTCTCAACCATCTGATTGTCTTCATTATATTCCACCATAACCTGTGTGCGACGGTTCCACACCGAACGCATGCGTGTACGGCCCCGCCCCCGCCTCCTTTCATTAGATGTATCTGTCATGAAAGAAAAACAAATATTTTATCAAAACATGTTATAATGAAAATAAATATTGCTATAAAAATTTGATAGGGTTTTATAAATATACCTGTGCTAGTCTGATCAATGAGTGGCGCCGGATCCACAGAACCTGATGGAACACCCTCTGGTGGAACAGGAGTCGAAGACGATGGAATATAAAAGCCCGGAGAGACAGAAGTAGAAGGAAAAGAAGATGGAACAACTGTATGACCTGATGCTGACTGGGGAGTGGGAATCATCATGGGATGTGAAAATGATGGGGTAGAATATGCAGAAGGTAGTGAAAACATGGGAGGTCTAAATATCCCGTGTGTCCCTAACGACACACCGGGATCAGAATGTGGGAAGGCTGAAATGTCAGTGGGAGGGGCAGGGTCTAGTCGGGCACGCGCAGCTCTATGTCCACCTCTGGTACGAACCCTCCTCGTACCACCGGCCTGAGTACTAGGACCAGTACTAGGCTCCTCGTCGAATAACTGTCGACGTAATGGTGGATCCTACAAAAAAGTTTACAAAAAAAATTAATCACATGACATTATATATTCTGTAAATATATATATATATTTGAAATAAAGTACTCACTGTAGGCACTAATGGTGGAATGCCCATCTCCTCCATCCGACGATTGTTCTCCGCCATTTTTTTTCTTCGTCTCTCTTCAATTGGCTTCATTTCCTGCATTGGAAAACAAATATGTAATTAATTAGAAAAAGAAAATTAATGTGTAAACCAAAAAACTAAATATATGAGGGAATGAGGGGATTCATTGGTAATTTAGCTATCAATTGTTTTAGAAGAGCTTGAATGAATTTAATAAAACATACAAGTTGTAATGTTCACCAAGTTAGAAATATTGTTTGATTTGGTTTGAATACAGTTCAATTCCAAATTAGAAAATGCAATTCAAATAAAACAGCAACCAATAAACATTGAAAATTCACATAATGGTCAAGTCAGCTAAAACATATTTGTGATCAATACTAAATAAATATGAATATTACCAACCTTAACAACCCAACTCGAGGTAAACCAAAAGAATTGAGAACATGGATGAATGATTCTATATATTTCCAACCACAACTTCAGGTTCACAATCAACTCTGTCAATTGAGCTATTGGAGTCATCAAAAGAAATAAATGGATTGGTTCCAATGGCAATAGGGACAGTGTCAATTCCATCATCAGCATCATCAAAAATATGTCTTGTAATTACTTCAACTACGACACCAAATTCAGGTTTATGTTGATCTTTGACATAAAAAACTTGTTTAGCCATTGATTCCAACACATATGGTTCTTCGGTTGCAAGAGTGCGGGTCATATTAATTACTCGAAATCCACAATCATCAATAAATGTGCCATGTCTCGTCATCGAATCAAACCAATGGCATTTCATCATTGTGACTCGTCCATGAGAGTAATAATCCAATATTATTATTTTCTCAACGACTCCCTAATAACCCACATTTTCAAGTCGCGGTCTACTATCTGATGCGCTGGCATAACAATCTGTTGTGGCAGTAACCATAATACCATCATGTTGTGTTCTCATGTTTTTGGCTCGTTCAGTGACAATAAATCTGTACCCATTGATAACAATTGATTTACAGTCACGAACCACGGTATTAGGACCAAAAGCCAAAGCTCTTATTTCCTCAGAGACAGAGTCAGCAGACAAACTCAATACCTGCAATATAAATGACAGTTAAACTTAAGTAAATATTGAAATAATTAATTTAAACAGTAATATTTTTACCTTCAATTTTAACCAAGCAGAAAACTCTTTGCTATGCAAAGTCTCTCTCCTTCTCAAAGATAAAGAACGATGCTTCCTATTTATCATTGTTTTATGTTCCCTGTAGATAAAAAAATATGAATAGTTTAACAGATATATATGTAAGATATACATATTCAATTTTGTTACCTGATATAGTCATCGAACAAATCACAGTTGAACAAAACTGTGCGATGTGCCATCTCCCGCTCTTCATGGCTTAATGTCTTCAATGTATATGATCCAGGAATTCCTCCTGTTTGAGGAAGTGATGGAAAACTGGGTTCAATTTGCTCATATTGTTCTTCTTCATTTCTCATTGGTCTGTTCATTCTTGTAGTAAGATCAGACAAATACATTGAACAGAAATCCATACATTCTTGAGCTAAGTAACCGTTCACGATAGAACCTTCGGGATGATTCTTGTTTCGAACATAAGACTTTAATGTGAACATATTTCTTTCAGTTGGATACATCCAACGAAAAGAAACAGGTCCTCCGAGAAGTATTTCAGTTGGAATATGGACAGTCAGATGCAGCATGCATGTGAAAAATGATGGGGGAAATATTTTCTCCAACTCACACAAAATTAATGGGGCATCTGTCAACATTTTTTGCAAGAAAGACTTGGACAACTTCTTAGCACAAAGATCTCTAAACAAATGGCACAACCGAATAACACCCACCCTTACATTATTGGACAAAAGATGACGGATTGCTATTGGAAGCAACTCATGCAGTAGAACGTGATAATCATGAGTCTTCAAAGATTTTAGCTTCAACTCTCTTCTGTTGACCCGTTTAGATATGTTGCTTGAATAGCCATCAGGAACTCTAATAGTCTCTAATACTTCCAAAAATTTTTTTTTTTCAGTAGGTGTCATCACATAAGAAGCACATGGAAGTTTCCATTTATTTTCACTGATACGCACAGGATGCAATTCTGGTCTGATGCCCCAATCCACCAAGTCACGTCGAGATCATAAATCATCTTTTGTCTTCCCCTTGACATTTAGAAGAACTGAAAGCAACATTTCACATATATTCTTTTCAATATGCATTACGTCTAAGCAATGACGTAGCAAATTGGTTGACCAATAAGGCAAATCAAAAAAGATACTCCTCTTCCTCCAATTGTAACAGGTTTCTGTGGAAACATTCTTTCTCTTTCCAGATTTCATTTGACCCTTACCGAACGAAAAACTGAAATCTTTCAATTCATTAAGAACATCAGTTCCAGACATACGCTGAGGTGGATCATCGGTCTCTATAGTATTATCAATTCTTCGACGATTCATTCTATATGGATGATCCTTTGGCAAAAATCGTCGATGTCCCATAAAACTGAAACTACAACGATGTTTCAGTCTTCTGGATCGTGTATTCTTCATACAAACTGGACATGACAGTTTCCCCTTCGTGCTCCATCCAGACATCATTGCATAAGCCGGAAAATCATTGATTGTCCACATAAGCGCAGCGCGCATCTGAAATATGTCTTTCGAACATGCATCGTATGTGCGCACACCCACATCCCAAAGAAGCTTTAACTCTTTTATTAAAGGTTTCATGTATACATCAATATCAATGCCAGGATCAGAAGGACCAGATATGAGTATACTCATGAAAGTGAAAGGTTTTTTCATACACAACCATGGGGGAAGATTATAAATGTGTATAAAAACTGGCCATGTGCTGTGCGAAGTAAGCATCTGCCCAAACGGATTAAAACCGTCGCATGAAAGACCCAGCCTCACATTACGCACGTCAACTGCAAAATCAGGATGTCGAGCATCAAATCTCTTCCATGCAAATCCATCTGCAGGATGAACCAACTCATCATCAGTCTTCTTTCTCTCGGTATCATGCCATCTCATTTTTATTGATATGTCATCAGATATAAAAATATTCTGGAGTCTGGGGATCAATGGAAAGTGCCACATTACTTTCTGTGGAACGCGGGATGGTGTTCCATCAGATTTTGACTTCCAGCGGGATGTGTCACATTTTATACAATCATTTCGTTCAGCGGTTTCCTCCCAGAATAAACTGCAATCTTTCGTGCAAGCATGAATTTTGTTTCTTGAAAATCCAAGTTCCTCAACTAACTTTCATGCCATATAGTGGTTTGAGGGAATATCTGCATCATCTAGAAGTAAATCCTTCAAGAGGGTAAGAATGTAATCGATTGCTGTATTAGAAATCCCATACATAGTTTTCCCATAAAATAATCGGATTAAAAATTCCAGCTTTTTCATTTTATCGCATTGCCGATATACTGGAGTCGTGGCAGCATCATTCAATTTTTTCACCCTATCAATATCATCATTTTCACTAGATGCATCAGCTGTCCTCATATAGAAGTCTTCTTGAGTCGAAATCCTTTCTTTTTCATGATGACAAATAAACAGAAACCGATCATCTAACAAATTCTCCATTCCAGTCTTTTCATTTCGATCATCACCAATTTGAGATTTCGTTTTCTCCCCATTGTGATACCACAGAAAGTAGTTTGCTTGAAACCCATTTTTGGTTATGTGGTTGCTGACTTCTTCACGGCTCAACCAAGGTCTACCAACACAATTGGAACATGGGAAGTGTATGCGACCACTATCTGAAGCATTGTGAAATGCAAAATCTATAAAGCTCTCCAAATTGTTTTGAAAATCATCTGAGATCCGATCGATTTCATACATCCAACTTCTGTCCATTCTGTAAAAAGAATTTATATAAGTCATTTTTTCATAAACAATTCAATAGGCATTAACTATAATAGAATATACATTTAAGTAAACGATAAAGGATGAAAATAATCAAGGTATCAACTACACATGTCAAAAAAACATACAAATGTGTTATTGAAAAAATGTAAAACCAACAAGAACTTAATGTGTTATATCACATAACAGCATGACTCATCCCATAACCATATTAGTAGGGTATCATGAACATGAATAACATCAACCTTGTGCCATCCTCCTACCCTACATGACCCCAACCACATGCCACATCTTATTATAGCCTTATCACATCACACCTCATCGAAAAACACTAGGGAAATCATAGTACATCTCACCTGAAGACACATGGACAATCACATCGCATCTTGCCTAAAAACACATGGTCAATCACTTTTGAAGGAAGAGTAGGGAAGACATGGTAGCTATCCAAACATATAACCACCATCCTAGATATTAGAAAAAATACCCATAACTCAAAACCTCTGATTGTTGTTAAGTTTATCCAACTCTGGTTGGGAATGTGTAGAAATAACATAAAAATACATGATATATAGATATCACAAAATACTCAACCTATGGGTTCACATTAACTACATAATCACACACTTCACTACTACCATAAAACACATAAACCACACCACCACCACACAAGACGCATATCATTGGAATATAATTCTACATTCAATAAGTCTATCTATGGAATTATCATAAGAATCCATGTATCAATTGGAATATAATTCTACATTCAATAAGTCTATCTATGGAATCCCTCCCTTGGATCCATGTATCACCAATGGCTTAATCAATATTCAAAGAAATGAGTCTATCCGTGGAATTCCACTGTGAATCCATTTATCACATAAAGCATATAAGTTAATAGAAACAAGATTATATACCTAACATCCTAATAGAATCCATGTATCACTATTTACTATTAATCATTTAATGAATTTCATTTCATTTAAACAATTCATTAAACATACCAAGGTCAAAAACAAAGGTATTTAATACAACTCACCTCAAAATGGCGACTCAATCAAATAATAACCTGAAAACAATGAAGCTTCATTTACTCATGTTGTAATGACAAGATAATGAGATTCTCTTGCTTAATCAATCAATTCCATATCATGGTCTCAACATAACTCATAATGGCTAGAAATTCAATGAAAATTCAAGCACTCACATGGGAATTTTTAATATAACACTCCTAACAAGACTATAAATATATCACATGCATTAGTTATAATATATCTAACATGGTAGCATAAAATATAAGATAAATTCAATCCAATTTCATAGATTCATAGCATAGTCTCTACTTTACTCACATTGGCAAGGCAATACAATTAAAACATGTGTTAAAAAATAATTGGCATTCATGTGTTAAAGGGGAATGAAAACCATAAAATACCCTTAATTAATTTAATTTACAATTCAATTCAGAAATCGAACAATCAATTCGATTTATATAACCTTTCACAAATGACATCCCATGTTCAAGGGGTAAAATCCAAAAAGGAATTTTCAAGAAAACTCACCCTTAGGCACCGGCAGTAGCTCCAAAATCATCTAAACTGAAGGGAAAAATAAAAATAAGTTTAAATACTATCCAAACATTTGAATACCTTTTGGTGGTGTGAATTTCACTTTGAATTGTTAAAAAATCAAATTGGTAGGATGTTAGAACCAAAGTGATCTGAGTTTGAGAATGATAATGATTTTTTATTTTTGTAAATTTATTTTCAAGTTGATCAATGTTTAAATATGAAGGACTAAGACATAATTTATTTCATGATCCATAAAATACATTCCCAATAATAAAATCCAAGGATCTAGAGGAATCACATCTTTGTAAGATTACATACATAAATTCATGATCAGAAATGTAAAAAATAGGATTATTTAAAACTCCACATAATTCTTATACAATCCATAGAAATTATAAAACTATATATGACAATCCAAGGCACAAAAAAACAACTTTGAAAGTTCTCTCAACACCCCACAAGCCGGATGCCACACTAGTTAGGGATAACACTCAACTAGATGGAGGTTTTACTCATTGAGATCCAAACATTTGAATACCTTTTGAGATAAAGAAGAAGAAGAACCTGAAGAAGAGCTGGAATCCGGCCGGCAGTATCTCCAAAATCGGCTGTTGCTGCTCCCGTTAGGGCTCTGTAACGCGAATGGGGGAGAGAACGGGCGGCTGGGTTTTTTGGGGAAAACCTTTGCCAACGGTTTTAAAAAACCGTTGGCATATGTATGTTTTTCCCAACGGTTCCATCTATCCCAACGGTTCCTTAGAACCGTTGGGAAAAACTCCCAAAAACAAAGCTTCCCCAACGGTTCTAATGAACTGTTGGGAAAAGCCTCCACTATTCACCTCAATACCAACGGTTTACTATAACCGTTGGTAAAGCCTTCCTAAACAATCTTACCCCAACGGTTTCATAGAACCGTTGGTATGTAAGTGTGGGGAAAAACCCAAATTCTAGTAGTGGGATGACTTAGGATTTAAATATTGATATATGTCCCTCAACAATTGATGTTGGATTTATATAAGGATGAACAATACATTTTCAATACAATTTCATAATAAACTAAATTATTAAAAAGACGATTTTTTTGAGGGTCTATATATAATCATTGAATGTGAAGGAGTTTTATATTTTACAAAAATCAAAATCTATATTTATTATTCTCAATGATTCCTCAACTCTCATGTTTTGAAGTTGTTCTGTAATAGTTCTAGAATTAGGAATGATATTACAAAATATTTGGAGACATGATCATATAGGTTTCTTAAAGGATAATTATCAAACCATTCACAATTTTATTATGCTTATAGTAAATTGTAACATCCAAAAATATTTTTCGATGAGAGTATTCTATATAAGAAAATTATTATAAAAATGGTAACTATAATATATAATGAATAACATATATATGAAATGTAATAAAAACATATGAGTATATAAGAATCAGTTTTTGTAATATGTGTTAATGTTTCCTATTTGGGTTTATAACCTAAAAACTATTCTATTCCATCATAATAGTCCAAAAATTGAATGTGTATTTAAAAAATCATATACACCATTTATTTCAATCTAGTTTTAATATAAGGATTTTTATATATGAATCTAGTTTTGATTGGGTTAATACCCAATATTCCCTTTTTGGTGTTGTTACAAATTGGCAACACTACTCTCAATCATCATCCAATTGTACTATCGAAATGGTGTTTTATTTTCATTGAAATAAAACTCTCCATAATAAATTATAATTTTATGATATTATCAGAGACATAGACTTATCTCTAGGGGAAAGACATTGTTTATAATTTAATACCCAATAAGTACACACCATGTATTGAAATTCGTTGCCTCTTTAGGTGACTAAGTACATAAAAAACAACATAAATCTAAAAGAGAACTTTTTTTTAAATCTCCATAATGATATACTATATCTATTTGTTATCATAAAACATTATATGATGACATTGGGAATACATAGAATAATGGTGGAAGCTAAAATGTCCAATAATGGCATAAATGAAATTTAAGAATTGGATATAAATCCAAATGCATAATATGATATCATAAAAGAAAAGGATAATGAATAATGATATGGTATTCTACCTTAAAAAATATTCAATCATTAGATCCGAGATCCATAATAAAGTATAAGAAACATATAACTTCACATAAACATATGTCAATGATAACTTCCACTAGAACATGACATGGTGGACAAATTTTCATAATGGAATATGTTTACTCCATATTAACATTCTTAATGTCTCTTGAGAAAAATAATATAATAAAATAAATTTCATCACTATCTGGTTGTAATCTTCAGTACACATACATTATTATGTGTTCCATAAAAGGTAATAAAACATAGTTCATTAACATATGAAATTATCATATAAGGAAATAGGATACATAATATTTCATAATAAAATATACAAATGGAATTTCATAATGATTTCCATGAAATAAGTAAATAAATAGTTCATATACATTCATAGAAAAATGAAGAGTCATATGATGTGAAATTGATTCCATGGGAATTGAAGACATTAAATATTTCTTTTAGGAAAAAGTGTAAGTAATCATTAAAGTAGGAAAGGGAAAAAATCCATTCATAATATGTATACTTTTTTAAAAATGGTTTTACATTTTAAAATAAAACAACTTTAGATACTATAGGATTATAGGAAATTATTATAAAAAGGCACATTAAGAAATATAATAAATAGAGAAGTCCACATAATTGGTGTTTGATAAAAAAAGTAATTGAAAATGGAATTATTACATATTTTATATACCCATAATGAAATAATAAATTTTTCCATATATGTAGAAAATATAGTTATTACATGCAATAATTTATAATATTCATACAAATAAATTTGAACTTATGTGCGGAAGTGGATCACTATTTTGAGTTCTAGTGATCATGGAATTAATTTTATAAAAATATTAAATATAATTCACATTGTGTTAACACAATTTTTCATAAATATTTTAATATATCTCAAGTGAAGTATTTGATCAGAAATTTGAGACAATTACTGAATACGGATAATGTTGTTCATCCTCTGTTCAATTTAATGTTGGTTTCTTATTGTTTTCTTAAATGAGGAAAATACATTCATAAATGTTTAATTAAAATATATAAATAATTTGATTTATAATTTTATAAAATTACAAAATAAATATTTTATATAAATACCCACCAATAATGAATTTTTAATGGTTAGGATCATAACTATTTCTAGATCTTGAAGGATTAAAAGGGAGATCTTCATCGGTGGATCAACATCAATTGATAGAAGGCACTCAAATAGAATATAATCATGAGATGAATTTAGTACATAGTATGATTGTAGGGTCCTGAAAATTCCATAAGGGGGAAATCCAATTACCCCAATACTTGGGAATGGACCGAACCTATTCGCGTAGTGTCTCCCAGCAACAGTACGAGGTTGGTTTAGAAAACAACCCTCCTGCAGATACTGTCGTTCGCGAAATGGGGGTGGAGCGCCTACACGGGCGCGAACCAGGAAGACTGCTGGTGAAGCCATCCCATTAAACCATTTCAAACCTCATCTTTCACGGAATAGAAGCGGAGAGGTGCACAGCCGTGAAGCAATCCCGCCAATCTTGGTTCAAAAAAATCCTTGGTCGACTGAGTCATCTGCGGGATGCCTTATGCTCCAAGCATAAGATACCTAATTCTATGATTACAGTTGCATGATTTGAAGAGCATTTTAATCCGTTCAAACATTCCATCACTCCACCTCACTCTTTTCATGTCCTTCATTCAGATCTTTATACTATTCCATGTATGAAGGGACCCCCTAACGGCCTGGTCACATGCTGCATTGGCTCACCTACCGTTCTGGGCCAACGCCCCGGAAGAATTTGAACAACACTTCGAGTTAGGTCCTGTGTTTCGAACATGGTCAACAGTCGACCCGCATTTTTTTGTTCCCAATTCAAGTGAACGTGATATGGATTATGTGTTCCAAACATGATCAACAGTTATCATCTATCACCACGCCATCCTCAATTCATTCTGAATGTTTTTCACGTGATTCATACTTCTCATCTCCCTTTGTTTGGACTGATTCCAATGCCCTTGGCATTATCCATCTTATGAACTTGCACATAGGTGAAAGACTCAAACCGCTAGTGGGTTGGGATAACCTTATGGCCATACCTGAGGAAGTCACCTGGGTAGCTTCCATACATAAGCCCCATTTACCACCCTTCATGGATGCACCTTTGTGCAACGATCGTTGGGTCCTTGCTGCCTCTTATTTCTCAGAACGAGCATAACTCACGTGGGATTAGAGTAATAATCGACCATGACATCCTCTCTTGGGCCTCCCAGAGTGTAATCCCCAATCCCCACCTTCTGAACTATGGGGACATTGATCCATGTCAAGGCATGGTACGTAGGAAACCTCCACGAGGTTCAAGCCCACTTACCATCTGACCCCTAGGTCCACATTCTCATCAGTTCTCCAACAACCTTCCGAACTACGTGACTTTGATTCCCTGCCATAGGGATAGGTATGAATCCTCTATGAGGTTCAATCCCACATCCCTTGGACCCCTGGTCCTCCTTCGAGTCACTTCACTGATGCCTAAAAACGAACTACGTGGGTTTTGATCCCTGTTTCTTCAACAGGGTACGTAGGATGCCTCCTTGAGGCTCAATCCCAATAATAGGTGAATCACACGTGTAAACCCTAATATTTCAAGAACTACATGGGATTCGATTAACTGACCAACCCAGATACGTAGGAAACCTCTGCGAGGTCCAAGCCCGATGTTTATGTCTGATACACATCTGTCCTTATTAGACCATGTCCTTATACTCTAGAAGGACCATCTTCGGGCCCATGAAATCATTTCCCTTGGGTCTTCCTGGCTATCTCAGCATATGTACCACTCCATATTTGACTGGGCATCTCTCGCCTGGGGGTCCTTGCCACATGACATTAAACTATACGGTTGAGTACTTGTAACACAACCCTAAAAGGTGATGTGTCACACTAAGTGGAACCGAACTACGTGGATTCTGATTCCTCTCGTGAGGATATGTAGGAAGCCCGCATCACGGGTTTGATCCAAACACTCAAGTATTTATCTGTCCCCCTGGATGAAAATAAACTCCATAGCGCCCAGTTATGAGGCTTTAAACCAGTGTTATCCCAATGAGTCCAAACTCCTTGTAGTCATTAATCCAATGAGGGATGGTAAACCTCGGGCCTAAATGATTTTGAATCCCTATGTTCAACTTACCATTTCTAACCAAGACTAATCTTTGGATACTATGCTTGGGTATGAACCAATGATTTGAAAACATATGAACATGTCCTAAATCTTTAAGAGAGTCCCATAACAGGCAATAATTTCCTCCAAATGGGTGTGATAAGCCAGACTTTCCATTCTCTCGACCAATGTGAGTTCTTAAGCATCACTGGACAAATCACCTAGCGAACGCCTACCTTTGGAAAGCAGGTCCACGTATTATCAGATACGGAACCGTTGGGCATTTGGAATCGATTCAAAACAATGATCATAGAGTAAATTTATAGAGGATGAGTTGAAAACCATTTAATGATACTGTATTGAGGTAAGAATATTCATTTTTTACTTTATATATTATTTAGTGATTGTTCAAGATCAAATCATATTTTTGTTATCTTTATTTAAATGAACCATTGCATTAACCCAAGTATCCAAATAAATTATTCCTTCAATTAATTTTTTTCTATTTCAAGTTTCTTACCCCTATTTCCTAGATATTATGTAATTTTCAATAAGAAATGATCAATGATGTTTATGTCCCCTTCTATTGTTGATTCCCCCCCCCCCCACCACCATTTTAATTTTCTTAATCGTTGGACAACTGGTCATGATTAATCATTTTTGAGGAGGGTTCAAGTGTGATTGACCACCAAATTAATTATGTCAACATGAATGAGATGAGGAACGATGGTTTGTATATGCGTTGATAAATGAGTAGGATAGTATTATGTTAATGGATCAAATGGGCACTTGGGGTGCAGATTCAGAATTTAAGGTGGTTCATGATCGGATAAGTGATCCATGTTTCCATGGATGGTGTGTGGTGATTACATGTAATGTGACGTGATTAGTATTTAGAATATGCCATCTGTGGAGTCTCCTGGTAGAGGATAATAAGCTTGAATGTGATATTTTTTGGGGTTTTATTTATTTTGAGTTGGTTGGATGGAGTCAATACAATCAATGTTAATATTATTATTAATATAATAAAAATATTTCAAAAATATGGGTGTTTGGTAACTAAATATTTAATTTCATTTAATTAAGTGATTCACATGTTTCATGGAGAAGGATATTTCCTTTGTGGGATGAATTAAATATGTGAGTAATTAATAAAATAATATGTGTAAAATTTTAATAAATTAATTACAATTAAAATTTCGAGCTATTGTTGGCTACCTCCATGTACACCCTACAGTATGAATGGGAAAAATCCCCCACCCTACCATGTATAATTTTTTAATTTATTATTTTTTATCAATGATAATAATTTAGGAAAAAGTGAAATGAAATAGATGAATAAAAATAATAAATGGGGTGTGGCGCAGAGCGAGATTGAGGGTGGGGAGTTATCATATGATAAAGAACTATAGTTCATTGTGGTTGTAATATTTTTAAATAATTATATAAATTATTATTATTTATTTATTGTTTCAAAATATTGTTTAGTTAGATATTTTTCATGAAAAGTAAGATTGACGCATCATTTGTGACAGCATTAGCTTGACATTAAGACGACTATTTCAAGAAAAATATTGGATCATTTTTTTTGGAATGTAAATTGAGTTCATAGTGGTCAAATTAATAATAATAATATTATTATTATTATTATTACTATTATGAAATATAGTCTATGAAATTTATTTTTCATATAGCATCAGAATGACCAATATCAATTTTTTCATTCAGACTTATGGGCCGAGCACATAATGTGTCATTTGATCTTGATGTGGTGAAATACATTTTTTTCAATAGTTGTCGGATTTGGGAATGTGAATATCCTATCAAAATCAATTAATACAACGATAAAAATAATACAATTTGTTTGGAAATTACTTTAAATTTTCAAGGAGATAACTGTGTTTAACTATTTTCCCCATTGAATCAACTAATAGACTTATGAGTTCACCATGATTTAGTCAAACACACATCGTATAATAAACTTAATTGAAAACAGGTACTACATTCTCAAATATTTGGGTGCTTTAAAATAGATGACTAGGAATAAGAGTGGGGACACACACTATGTGGAGCCCTTACACACTGTGTATAACGTTTTGTGGAAATCACTACATCATATTTATATTTTGTTTAATATTTAAAATTTTCAAAATATTATACTAAAATAGTTTTTTAATTCTCTATGTGATGTCTGACTTAACAGTGTCATTTTATATATGATGTGTAACATTATTAGGTTGATGTGTCATTATGCATTGCATTATGACATTATTGATTCGACATGACATTGACTGTGGTTCCTTATTGATGTGTAGGGAGTTATTACCCTATCAACTACATGTGTGGTATAATAAAACATGGTAGGGAATAGTTTGGAGACTGTTAGAGTTGAAACCACCAACTCGGAAGGGAATATATGTCAGAGTGGAACCCTGCTATAGGAAAGGTCATGGGACTTCAACTGTCAGTTTGGAACCCACATTTTTTGAAGTGAATGATTCCTCTATCTACAATTAGAGTTTAACCCTATCATTGGGAATGTAATGGGTAATATAACCACTATCATAATGGAACCCTTCTACAGGGCATGGATTGTTTCCTTGACCATTAGAGTGGCACCCACCTGCGGTGTAGTTCATGGCTCCTCTAACTAAAATTAGAGTACAACTATCTTATAGAGCCCTGGAATGGGTCCTCTACCATTATAGTTGAATCATCGTGTTTTTTATAAGAATGGTACCTCTACCTTCATAGTAGAACTATCCAACTATGATATATAGTGGGTACTCTATCTATCTATATAGTGGAATCCTCCTATTATACAAGGGTGTGGTACCTCGATCTACTAAGTGGAACCCTCCTATTCTACCAGGGAATGGGTCCATGAACTTCTTAGTGCTATTAGCCAATTAAACAAGTGTGAGGGTCCTATTTTTTTATATTTCACCCCATTGAACAGGAGTTATAGTGGTGAGGTGTTGTTCTTCTGTACATTTACATATACATAATGATATATTAGATGTCAGGAATTGATGATATACTCTTGGGATAGTCGGATGTCTCACTATTCTAATAGGGGTAATATATATGTAGATCCCCATTATCTCAAATTTGGGTTTCTTCGTGAGAATATATAGTTTAATTCATTATGGTTTTGTCTCATATATGTGTTTAAATTATTTTTAGGGATGATATTGATACATTTTTAAAGTAATCTACAGCCCCCTATTTAGTTTTCAGGGTGTCCTACTAGGTATGTATATAATCAACCATTCATGGGATATTCTTGTATAAATATTTATTTTTGATGATGAATGTCAATTTGGATGTGATTTCAGAAGATCATAGGGATACTCTGGTTCGGAGACCATTTACAGCGGTCGGGCATAGAAAAATGATGATGAAATCTCTTAGAATTATATTTTCTATTTATTTTCATGTTTGGACTAGTTTTATGGTTGGATTTTTATTTTCCCAATATATTTTATGAATTCATTTTCATTATTATTTGTATTTTCTAGATGAAAATACAAGCATGGAATTTACTAAATATGTTACTATATTTTATTATTATTCCTCTAAACTTTTTTAGGCATATTTTTTCTACGTTCATACTTTTTCATTTGTAAAAGGATTCAAAATATAGTTATAACTTTTAGAAAATGTCATTATTCACTTGACTATGAAGGCAAGCTTGGGGTTGTTATGGTTCCTCTTTCCACAGGCAAGGCAAGTCCGGGTATGTTGGGTAATGAAAATTAATATATTTTAGGGATATATATACATATTATAGAATATGAAAGTAATAATATTATAGTGGGATTGTAATGTAATATTGAGGATGCTTACACATAAGAAAATTGGGTTTCTTGAATAGACCCCATAAAAAGGTTCTAGAATATATTTTAATTAGACTTAATTTCTCAAATAATATCTTCAAATTAATTTATAATATAATTAAAACCCTATTAAATCTTTTTTTGTTTAAAAAAATAAATTTCATTCTTTTAAAACAATTTAAATGATAAAAATATTATATTTTAATTATTCTAGGGGAATGTGTTTCATGGATCCAGTGATAGATCACATGTGTGTTATTATTAATGTTCTTTTAAAATTGTACTACAACAATGTATGTTTAATGATATAATATTATTGTCTTTCCACATATTTGAATGAACAAAATTATTGAAATCTATTCATAGATAAGGATGATTGACTTAGTAAAAATTTATACTATAATTTGATAAGTTCATTTAGTCAGCTTTGTAGATAGAAGTGAACTCGATTCATTATATTTAATTATATTACATTTCAAAATTTCATAAAATTACATATTTAATTTTAAAAATATTATACACATATTTAACCAAAATAATATTTTTATAGTCAACCATCATGGTTGTAGTGAAAATTGATGTACATTGTTCATGGGGGTGGTGAACCAACTATATTATAAACAGTATTTTTATCTAAAATTAATATTAATAAAGTGTATATGATGAACATTACAATATGAAAATAACATTTATGTATATTTATAATATATGAGTCTCAATGTCAGGTTGGATGAGTGAGAATTGGGGAATGTAGAAGACTAAAATGAAGTAAAGGATGATTTCTGAGAATATCAAATCTCAAACATTGTATCATAAAATACTTCTTAGGAAACAATGGGCTTATAAATTTAGAATAAAAAGTATTATAGGTATTTAGGTTGAGAGATTATTATTAATATTGGGATAAATTTGGTAATGTCTAATGGTCATCAGTAGTGAAGATATTTTTTTTCTTGGGGTGGTATTTATTAAGGGAGGATATATGTATTTTTTAATATTATATTATTTTGTTTATTATATGGAATATAAACTAGCAATGATATTTACTCTAGTTACTTGATATATTATAGAGTGTGTTTTTATTAGATCTGATGGGTTTTTACATCAACCACGATTCAAAATGTCATTAATTTATCAGATAATAATAATTATCATATTTTTTCATATTTCAATAGTCAATGAAAATTTAAAAAATTTAGAATAATAAAAAATAACCATGCGTATATTTAGATGTGTTGATTCTAATAGGAAAAAATATTTTATAAATAATAATTTTCTAAATAAGATATATTTAAATTTTAAAATAAATTTTAATTTATTTTAATATAATATTTATTTTTAAAACATTTAAAAAATATACATATGGTACAATAACATAATATTACTATTGTACCATAACATAATATCTATTTATAGAAAAATTTTATGACAGTAATCTCTATTTTAAATAATTATATTTTTAATAAATGAAAATTTCGATATTTATGTTTTATAAAAATAGAAAAAATTATTTTATCAATAATTTAATTTATTAAGTTCTTTAATTAAATTAATATGAAATTTATTCATTTTTTGACAAGAAATTATTATTGCACTCATGTATTTGTGGTGATTTTATTTTACCGCTAATAGTATTATTTCCACAGTTAGATTTGTGTGAGTCAAATGGGTTCATTCATTGCATAAATACATTATATTTTATTCAATCATCATTTAATTCTGTTTTATCTCATGGTTTAATTTATTTATGTATCATATAACAATATTAAATTAATCATATTAGGAATTAATTTTAATGTTTTGTTCATGAATTCTTTTTTCTGGTGGACCGAGTATTTCCAACTAATAATAGATTAGTGACCCTATTATCTATTTTTATCCCATTATATTATTTGAAATTATTATAAAAATTTTTAGTCACTAAATGGATTGTTCAATTTATTATAATAATGTTTCTTCATCATTATGGGAATGTTCTATACACTACATTACAAAATATGATACAGTTAAAAAAACGGAAATTCCATTTTTAAATTGTTTTTTCCCTTATAAACACCATTATCGGACTACATTTTCTCCCAAACCAACACATCTTTTTACAATCCTTAACATTAGATAACTCTAAATAGGCCTTGAAGTGTATTATTTATCCTCATTTTCCAGAAACTACTTCTTATGTGTCATATATATATATATATTTGTGTGTGTGTGTTTGTGTTCTAGAAGGAATTTTTTGATCTGAAAAATTCAGAATAATATGTTACTTCTACCAGAACACTAACATGTCTACACAATACATAGAATGATCAAACATTGAAAATAAATAGTTCACGAATATGAGGAATTAAAAGTATCCACTAATTCATAGTATAAATAATAAATGGAAAATAAAAAAATTGATACAACTAAAATATATTTAAATAATAGAGTCAAATATTCATACAAGAACCAGAATAAATCAAATTTTACTAGATAAAATATATTAATGTAATTATTGATGTGATAAATGACATAAAAACTAAAATAGTGGCTATTATCTCATAATAGTGATTGTCTGGAATAAAATATCTCTAATTTAAACTATTACGAATCCTAAACTTAAATACCCTGAATGGTTTTAGAATTGAATTGGGACATGTTTTAAACCATGAATATTTATGAATGAAAGAAAAAAAGTAGGTAACCTTCCCACACACTAATGAAAATCCTTTAAATGTAAAAAACATTCCTTCTAATATCATATTATATGCAAAAAAAGTATGTTTTTACCTTTTTTATATTATAAATAAATATAAATTCATATGAATAATTTATTGTTTCCTAATTAATCAATATACCAATTAAAACATAATCTATACTCAAAATGTATATAGAATTTATGGTTATAAATGAACATGTCAGATATAAAAATATAAATTTAACAATCAATTTATGTTTTAGAAGCAAGTGAAAATTAACAACATTAAAATACTACATTTTATATTCCACATTGAAAATATTTTATAGTTAAAATAATCACTAGAAATTAAAGTAAATATATATAGATGAAAAATTATAACAAATCAAGGAATAAAAACTAGAAATAAAAAAAATTAGATGATAAAAAATCTTTATATTAATGAAAAAATAAATATAAATAGTATCATCATGATATGGGAAATTGAAATGAACATAAATAAAGAGGAGGCCCTATGGAAACAAGCATTCAAAAAAACATGGATCATTATAATATATATGAGATCAATCTATTTATATCCTACTACACAAATGATTATAGGGAGAAAATCGTTAATGAATATTGGAAAAGAGACACCCTAAAATGTTGAACCCAACCCATAACATAATATTTTTTATATAGTGATTTCTCAAAATCCCAAGGAAATGGGGATCATAATCAATTACTAGAGTAAATTTTCTTATGTCTGTAACTAGGCACATAGGGATTCATTAATCGGTTAGATGGAGTTCAGTGATATAATTCATGAAATCAAGGGCTATAAATATTAATTACTTATATATATTACATAGAAAAAAGTAATAATAACATACACATGTATAAGAAAAAACTTCAAAAATAATAATATTTTCATCATTAATATTAATACATAAAACACATCAGTTATCCATGATAAACATGTATGCTCCTATAAAATATATAATATCCATTAGCTTTTATACAATAACATAATTGAGATAATATAGTATTTTCTTAAAAAATTAAGGGATAACATTTTAATAATGAACAAAAAGTGGATTCCGAGTAAGAAATAGGAAATAATTAAATTAAATTTTTCTAAAACCTAATCAATTAGAAAATAAATTAAAATCCATAAAAAAAAATTCATTTTAAAATCCTACCCACCCACTCTTCAATCCAAATAACATATATATATATAATCATTATTAAATGTCACCAATATATTTGTTAACATTATAAAGATAAAAAAATCTATATATTATCTCAATATATTTTTTAAAATAAGTTTTCTTCCCTTTATAGAATCATTATTATAGCAATCAACCCATTACGCCACAAAATTCTATCAATTATCCACATAAAACCATTTAAATAAACACATAAAAATATTTATTAAAATAATTGATCTTGAAACAAGATTAACTAATCAGTACATATATATTAAATAATATAAGAAAAAAATAAACTTATTAAACGATACTTATTTCGCTACATCCATGAAATACGATGAATTTATTAAATTAAAAAAGGAAAATAATTTATTTAAAATCAAATAATAATACATGTATAACATGACTTATATATTTCAAAACATAAAACACAGTTGGTATTCCACCACTAGGATGTGATGAAAATTTAATACTCATTCACAACTATCTATTTCTATGAAAAAAGTAAACAAAATTGATTTTCATTATTCATTGGAATATACATTGATTCATATGAGAAAAACACACTGTATGCATTCCAATCATTGAGAGAAATGAAACACCATGGATAGGGATCCATCTTAATAAAAATAAAAAATGGTGTATTAATGATATAATATTAAAAAAAATTAGAGTTTTATGTGAGATAATATAAGATAGATGTGAAATAGGTGAGAGGGAACCTATCATTACTCAAATGCTACCAACATGAACCTTATCTAGTATCCCAAGAATTTATGAAATATGTTCATTAAAATTAATTCATATTCCTTAATATATTGTCTCAAATGAAATAATTTGATTATATTTAATCACAAGAAACACCATATGTATATTTTACTGCATGCATCATCATGTTTTTTGGATAACATATGGTAGGTAAATTCATGATGCATATCAAAAAACCATATACTTTTCAAACTATTATGATAGTAATAACATACTATTTTGAATGTTATGAATTAATGAGACTAAAAATAGATGAAAATATATATTACACATTCATTTAAAATATATTCATTATTTACCTATTCATTAAGAAATGAAAATAATTTCTAATTAAATATGAAGGAATTTTTTATGAAAACCTTTTTTTCTGACCAAAATGATGATTAATATTTATAAATTAAATTAATCTTTATTAGTGATTTTTTAATTAAATTATTAATTTATGTATTTAATAATTTATTTATATTCATTTAATAATATTGATAGTGTTCATATAAGTGGAAATCCATTTTTATGCATTAAAAGATGTAATTTTTGAGGGTAGTATTACCACCTTTTATTGTCTCTCATTATTAAATATAAATTCTTGAACCATTATAATTATATATAAAAAATTATTATTTTTAAAAATAATAATATAATAAATTAATTTGGGTGAATTTATTATATTATTCTGAGAAGTTTCACTTTTGATGAATAGTGGAAAATAATGCATTTTAATTGAAAACTGTTTGTCATCTAATTTTATAATATAGTTATATTTTATTTTAAATTTGTTTTAAAATATATTTATTTCAATAATAATACAATAAATCAATTATCAATAAATAGATTCAATTTCTCAACGATAATTGCTATTAAAACATTGAAAACCTTTGAACAATTCTCATAAAAACCACTCTATCTCGAAACATTTATGGGATTAATTTTAAAATAATGATAGATACACATATGATTTTAATTTGAAAAATTAAATATACATATTTTGAATTGGTATACAGTTTTTGGAAAAATTATATAAATTGTTTTGTTTGATAAAAAATATTAGTGAATTGAATTTAAATTAATTATATTTATTTAAGTAAAAAAAATACATAATGATTGATCTTAAAATATAAGATGTATAAATGACCCAAAACATGTAAAAACCAATTGTTTAGAAATGTTTACACCCTAAAAATCATTTTATGTTATTTTTATTTATTTTTATACTATCCGATGATGGTGACTTGTATAATAATTTATGTGAGGAAAAATACCAAAAAAGGAACCTTGGTTGCCGTTAACACTTATGAATATTTTATATATTAAGGAATCAATATTGGTATGGTT
This sequence comes from Viscum album, assembly GCA_963277665.1. Taxonomy (NCBI): domain Eukaryota; kingdom Viridiplantae; phylum Streptophyta; class Magnoliopsida; order Santalales; family Viscaceae; genus Viscum; species Viscum album. Next base: position 836,448,180 of record OY728164.1, on the reverse strand, counting down.
CTAAATATTATATTCAAAGATTAATAATTTATATTTTCTATAACTTATTATATATAATTTATAAATGATATATAATTACATTGAATTTTATATAAATGCCAAAACATGGATTATTTAATTAATAATTAAATAAAATAAATCATTATTTATTACGTGATTTAAAATTTATAAATATATTTTCATAAAAATTTTATAATTATGTGTTAATAAATATTAAATACAGGACATTTGTGGTCCAAGTGATCATCTATGATGAACATATTTACCCAACAAGAGTCAACACTTAGCTAGCAATATTATGGTTAAAGGAGTTTTTTTGTGTGTTTCCTAGGGATTTTTTAATATTTATATAAAAAATATGATATTTTAATTTTATAAATATTATGTGATATTTAATAATTAGTCAGTCAATATTTCAAAATATATATCACTTTAATTTAGTGTTATTGGATGAATTATGTAGTATAGAAAAAATTTTACCAAATAGAAAATGCAAATAAAAATTAAATAAGCAAACATAAATTCTAAAGGTAAAAATGACAAAAATGATTTTTTATGAGGATTTGTTACTCCACAATAATAAATACCCTTTACTAGCTTTATTGTTTCATTTTGGAAGCATTTAATTTAAGGGATAGATCACAATAGTTCTTACATTTTAACACTTACAAGAATACCACTCTAACTCCCTTATAAAAAGGAACTCACACTCCCCCAATTATTAAAACCTATAAATCATTTTTTCTCATATATAAAAAAATAATCTCAAAAAATACCTACCATACCCTTATATTCCTCAATTTTTAATCCATTCAAAAAATGTATTCTGTTTTTTGAAGACCAAGAAGAGTTTCCTGAAAAATGGGTAACATTCTTCAATGTGCAATTAAATTTTATTTATTTATCCACCCATTAAACTCAAATCATTCCATGAAAATATAATAAAATTATTATCCTCAATATAATAATATGATTTTATGTAAATGGATTGATGTACTACTGCACACACTTCCATTAAATTGGTAAAAATTTACCATTCGTGTGTACGGTGGACTAACACCCCACGAAACGATGTCATTCAGTTTTTCCTTTACCCCATGCCATGGTTGGGAATTATGATGGAGACTATTTTTAGGTTTATATATATTATATATATTTTTTCTTCAGAATTATTTATTTTTATATAACACAAAACATTACGAATATTATTTTTTTAAATAAGGTATCATTGTTTGTGGGTGTATAGACTACTGCCTACTCATATTGTTGTGATACATTCACACATTACAATGAGTTTATTTTGGATATGTTTAATTAAATATATTTGAAATACATAAAATATATATTCTATTAATTAAATAAATAAATTTAATTTTTATATTATATCATTTTATGTATTACTCTTTTACACAATAAAAAAGTGATCACGCCATTAGTGGACATGTGGACTACCACCTCCTCAACACAATGTGATTCATTTTACATTGTAATAATTAAATATTTAATTATATGGGTTTATATAATATTTTACATATGTTATTAATGAACATTATCATAATTTTAATGTTACATACCATTTTCCATAATGATCATTGAAAAATGGGAATGTTACTCTTCCACATGTTTGACCTATCATCTCCATGATTATGATGTTGGATAATTTTTCATTACAATATGTCATGATGTAATTTATATGTAAATTTTATATATAAATATATTATTTATTTCTCTCTTATTATTCTTGATATGTTTATATAATGACCCATTTTTCCTTAATCATCATTATAATGTCATTTCTGAAACGTATTCCAAATAAGTTAAAAACAAAATATGTAAAATTAATTAATTTAGTTGATGTGTTCATAATTGAAATATGAAAAATTAAAGTAATAATAAAATTAAGCTATGTTCTAAAACATTTAGATAATTAGTATGTTTTTATTCTTTAGGAATATATAGACACACATGACATCACATCCTCAATGTAAGGGACTCTTGTATCACATTTACCATCACAAGGCAAAAGTTATAATAACCACATATTTATTCTATGGTGTATATATTAAGAATAATGACATTTTATATCATTAATTTTAATATAATAATTGTATAAAATATTCTTAATTTTATTATTATAACTTTTTTGGTTTATATTTCTGATGTTACTACAGTTGTAAGGGGTTTTGTCTCAATATACATTGCATTGAGACTTGACTGAAATTTTTAACCTAGATAATTTTATAATGTTTATTTACTTCCGTATTACTTGTTATATTCTTAATTTCATTTATATCATAATATTTGATGTTTCAACTTATGAAAATCTTTCATGGATCTAATGATTCAAAATTTACTCAAATGATAAGTGATTTTAACTAAATGCTATTCCATTGTGAAAAATCTTAATGTTATGAACCATAAATCATTTATAACATGTTTTTATATACCCTATTAATTTTTATATGATGAATCATATTATTTTTCATGAAAATACATGTTTCATTTAATGATTATAATTTAATGGGGTTTATAGATTGAATGATAATCAATTGGTAATAGATTATTGTTAGAATATTCCTTTTTTTATGTATTATATATTATACACCTACGTTATTTTATAATTATTATATACTACCTATTTGACATTTTATATCATGAATTTAATTATTCTCATAATATTATATGTTTAATTTATTATTATTATATTCTTTTGGTTAATGATAAAAATCAATAATATTTTCATGGGATTCTTATGATTGTTTAATGATTAGTTTTTCTCAAGAATTTTTTTTTTGGTCATATAATGTCATTTAAAATAATATTATTTAACATATATTTTTTTTAATTATTCTACATAGAGATTATAATATATTGATATAATCATCATTCATTATTTTGATGGAATATGTTTGATGCAAAAAATTTATTGTGAAATTCATTTCTTTCGTTGAGGTTCACTATGTCTTACAAATAATCTTATGAACCCGGTTTATTTTTCAATGTTTTACTACATTCTAATATTATTTTTGTAAAACCCATTTCATTTTGATTTTTTTCATTTCATCAATATATATTTATGTAACCCATTTCTTTTCCATGGATTACTCATGTTTAAATTATAATTTTATTAATTTCATTTCTTTTCATTTGGTTACCCATGTTTTAATGATATTTTTATATAACACATTTCCTCTTTATGGGTTAATCATGATTTCCAATAGATAGATTTATAAAATAATTTATTTTATTAGGTTATTTATTTCTCAAAGAGATTATTATTTAACAACTTTATTTTTCATGGGTTACAAAGGTTTCAAATAGATTGTTTCGAATCCCATTTACTTTCCATGGGATAATAATTTTTTCAAAGAGATTTTTTACAAAACCATTCCACGTCAATAGGATAATCATTTATTATGTATATTATTATTTAAAAATTTTCTTTTAAATGGGTTACTTAGAATTCAAAGAGATTTCTATTTCTCCAATTTCATCTCCATTGGTTAATCATGTTTCAATGATATTTTTCTGCATCCCAGTTCATTTCAATGGGTTATCGATGTGTTAAAGAGACTGTTTTAGAACTAATTTCTTTTATATGGGATAATAATATTTTGAAAATAAAAATGGGTTATTTCATATTTTTTTTTGAATTATATGTTTATTTGGTTCTTGAAAATTATAAAATATGGGTGTTCATAGATATCAATTGTTGATCTCGTTATAGATAATATAATTGGAACACCCAGAAATAACTCTAATTCATTGTGTACTTAGGAGATGGATGCCAAAAATATGTGTTATTCCATTTGTAATGGTTATATATTTTTTCTATAAGAGGTTGACTAGGTTATGTTCTAAGATAAAAATATGGTTTTATCATTTATTACTATGGAGATATAATGATTCTAATGATCATGATTTATATTACATAGATCCGACTTATTGATTTTGATGACTCCTAAATTTTTTATGTTTCCATATTTGATGATACATCTATTTATGGGTATGAGTTAATTTAATATTCAATCATTCACTATGATAATTCTATAATAACACCATGTAGTCTCATTATCATTTATGGTATTTAATTGGTATATCTTATATTTACCCATACAGAGAACTTGTGCTCACACTTCTTATGTTTTTTACACAGGTTTTAAAGAACGATTTTTAATGATTTATAACTTTTATGTATCTAAAAATGATAATTTTTATTACCTATTAAAACATATAAAATACTGTGATTAATAAGAGAAATTAACTTTTGATTAGTTCTCAGTATAATTTAAGATGAGTTTTTTATGTACGATCATGTCCGAAATCTATACAACATTAAACCATAATGGTCGTAGAGGTTGTACATAATCCAAATTTTCAATTTTATGTTTTATGGTTTAGATGAAAAATTCAGGTCACAATTTTCAATATCAAAGCTAGGAATGTAAATTAGGGATTTTAGCACTCTATTCGAGAGTCCGGGTTTTCGGCTACTATACATTGTAGAAAAGGTACTTTTTATAACATTGTTTGTTATGATGTTTTCATTTGAGGATATAAAAAGAGTAATAGATACTGTCACATGACTTTAAGAATAATTATGATCATAAGATTAAAATATTTGACACCCCGAAGAGTTTTACGTGATGCGATCTTATGGTGGGTTTTGGAGTGGTTTTTTCTCTATTATGTATTTTTAAACACTAGGATCCAATTTATGAGATTTACAGTGCATTTAGTTTTAATGTTTAAATCAAAAATCATCAACTAATATTCTTTGTGAAAACATTGTGCATCCGGTATGGTGTTCAGGATTGAACCCCTAATAGATGAATGAAATATTTTTCACGCACTATCAAAAAAGTACATGATTTTTTTGTTATTATGACCATTTATTCACCTAATGAATATTCTTATTTAGAATAAATTTGGTATTTTATTTATAAATAATATTTCTATTTATCTTTGAGTAATATATGATAAAATACTTCTACTATTTTAGTTTGAAACATTTTCTGTAATTGTTTGGAAGATTTTTTGAATAGTTATCTATGGAATAATTATGTTTGATTGTTGTTTTTATTATTATTTTTTTATAATTAATGTATTATTTTATGGTTTATTCATTCTGTGAATAATAATACCATGTGATAAAAAAGTTGGTTTCGGTAAATGACTTAATATAAGACGAATAGCTTGTGTTTCCATTCTGTGGATATGTGGTCTTTAAAAGTTAAATTTCGTGCACTATGAATTAATAATTAATGTAAAATACTCAAAATTTCTTGAAAAATTATATTTGGGTTGAAATTTATAGAAGGATGAAATTCTACTCATAATGTAAGTATATTAGCTCTTTAACTATATGCTGGAGAATTATTTATCATCAGGAATATGACCTTGGTATAAAAAGTTACCATATTACATTATTTTATGATGATATAAATGGCCATATTCAAACACATTTCAATTTTGTTTTTATCATCAACAAAATACACTTTTCCATTTTATTTATCACCATAAATTATTCTATCGGAATTAGTATTTCTTTCCAAATAAATCTTGTAATTTCCCACCAATGATCTCCATTTTTTACCCTATCTAAGCACAACTTATTGTGAACTGTTGTGTTACTCACCTTACCTTTTAATATTGTTTTATTAACCTTTAATATAATTTGAGTTTCAATTAAATAATACTATAAATTTTTATCATTTAATAACAATGATGAATTCCGAGTGAAATTTTTTTATTGGGGGGTAGGATTTATTATGATTATATTTTAAGAAGTATTTTTTTAAAATAAATAAAATTTATTTAATATAATTTTTTTTATAAATACATATTTTCTAATAATTTACAGTCAAAAACATGTTTATATTTTGTTTCACAAATCATTGATTTCATTTATGACTTATATTACAGAAATTACCGAGTCGTACCTGAAAAGAATATACTATTAATAATATTATGAAAATTATCACCTATCCATTTGAATGGATAGAATAAAAGAGAACACCTAAATTATGAAATTTATTCATACACATTTCTACAATAAAAATTCCTCAACAACCGATCAATTATAAAATATAATAAAATGCAATTTAATATAATGTATGTGTTTTTATGAAAACTGTTTTATGACCAAAATAAAAAAATTAGATAAATAAAATAAATAACAATTATTTAAGTATATAAATGAAATTTATATGTTATAAATTTATTAATGTTTTCAAAATTCAATTAATGTGTTTGATAGTGATAAGATAAGAATAAATTCAATTTTAAGAATAAAAACTTGTATATTTCTTATGTATGGTTTTACCACATTTTAATGGTTTAACTTTTATAAACATAATTTTTTCAACTTTTATAAAATAAAAATAATTTTCTAAATATTAATATCAAAATTTAATTTGGGTAAATTATTGAATTTTTGTAGTAAATTTTCATTTTTGATGAATAATGAAAAACAATCCAATTTTATTGAAAACGTTTTTCCATATCATTTATTTATATAGATATATTGTATTTTAAATTTGGTTTTAAATAATAATAAGATCAAAATTACATCAATAAATCCAATTTAGGTCAATATATTCAAATTCACATTAAAATTTAATATAATGTCATTTCAATCTATTGATCATTTGTCCTTAAAAACCTAATATCATAATACCTAAGTTGGATTATTTTTATAATAATTTTTGAAACTTCTTTGAATTTAATTTGAAAAAACCCATATAAATAATTTGAAACATTATTGTTTGTTTCTAATAATATCAACTTTGAGTTCTGGAAAAAAATATATTATTGAATCTAATTAATAATAAAAACTGTAATTATTGTAAAATCCATACATAATTATTAAAAATTGTATATAACATTTTTAAATTACCTTAAACATTTAAAAACCACATTTTAGGTCAATATATATAACCCTAGGCTTATTAATTATTTTTAAGGGTTTGAGGGAATTAATTCCACGAAACGGAAATATATAATTAGGTATCTTGGGTAAAAGATGAAAAAATAAACCTTCCTTTCCTTTAACATTTATAAAGCATTGGAGTGGATAATAAGCTACAATGTTTAGGTTAAAAAAATTATTATGAATGACAAATGATTTATTGTTATTATAACAATTTATATTTAATTTTTAGAGAAAATTTTATTTCATTAAATTCTTTCAAAAATGCTACCACATGGATTATTTAGTTAATAATTAAATAAAAATAAATGATATTTTAATAAATGATTTAAATTTATAGAAAATATTACCTTATAAAAATTTATTATTAGTGTTAATAAATATAAAATATGGTCCATTTATGGGAAAATTTATATACTGTAATGAACATGTTGTCACATAAATAGTAAAATAATTGTTAGCAAAGTTATGTTTAATGTAGTGTTTTTGCGCATACATGGGTTTCTGTTAATTTTAATATCCAAAATATATTCGATTTTTATATTATAAACTATTTTTCATATTTTAATATCAGGGTTTACCAATTTAAAAACATGGCCCGATTTGATTTAGTCTTAATTGCAAAATTACATGGGTTAGAAATCAAATTACCTATATAAAAATACAATCAAATATATAGAAAACATAAAGACTAGGTAAAATGATAATAATGATTTTATATTTCAATTTTTAGTGTTTTTATTTACCGTACATATCAATTAATCAGTTATTTTTCAATAAAAATTCACATAATGTAATGAAGACCTCCCTACAGTGATTACAATTTTATACTTAACAGAATTAAACTCCCCTAAAATATAAAAAAGAAGTCAACCTCCCTCATTTATTCACACCTATAATTCCATTTGGATCATCTAGACCCTAAAAAAATAATCTCTGAACATGAATAACCTCACCCTAGAGTCCTAAATTACTGTATTAATCCTTCCATGTATGCTTGTTTGAGAAACTGAAGAATGACCCGAAATGTGGTTAAATTATTCAATATGAATTTATTTTTTATTTATTTCTCCACCCATTACATTATTCATATTATATTATTATATAATAATATAGGTGTCTTCCAAATATTGAGATTTTATTATGTGTTTGACCTACACCAACACACACATCAATAATATAGGGAACAAAATTAAAATTCATGTGTATGGCAGTGTAACACATTGCAGAATGATGTCATTCATTATTTACTTTACACCCTCTCATGGTTGGAAATTATGAAAGACAATATTGTTTTATATGATTTATATTATATTTAATTTTATTTCATTCTTTTAGTATTTTTATATAACCTATAACATTATGATTTTCATTTTGTGTAAATATGATAAAATCAATTGTGGATCTGTGGACTATAGACTCCTCAAAGAGATTTTATAAATTCACACATTACATTGAATATATTAATGATGGGTTTAATTAAAAAAATGAGAAATATAAAAAATAGAAATTATATTCAAGGAATAATAACCTCTCTACAAATATTATATATCATTTTCTTTATTAGTCACTCGCACATAGAAAAAATGCCAACATGATTCGTAGTAATCTAGACTGCTGCCTCCTCGATGCGATGTGATTTGATTAACATCAAAATAATTATATATATAATTATATATAATTATATAATATGGTATTTATAAAATTATTAAAATTATTTAATGATATATGTAACATATATTCTTTCCAATAGTGTCATTGAAAAAATGTTAATGTTACTAATGGGAACAAATAACCTACCATCTCCATGATTATAACATTGGATAATTTTTCATAACCATCACACATGATTTTTAATAAGTGAAATTGATTTATAAATATGATAATTATTAAATTATTTTTATTAATATTTATATCATTATATAATTACCAATTTTACAATAATCGACCACCCATTTTTTACCCATAAACTGAATAGGGTCAAAACATCTGGAATAAACATAATTTTTTATGTATTTCTAAAAAACAGTGTAATAATATAATTTAATGTAAAAATTTTTATTCAAAAACCATCCATTAAATTATTTAGTGTACATAATTTTCTTACTCTAGAAGAAAAATGCAAACACAATAACTCAAACATAAGGTGTGTGGTTCTTGTGACACACGTACTCTCATGAGGCATACTATAACATCCCAATAAATAAAGAATAATACATTTTCATACTTATTAATATTTTCAAATTAAACATTAATTTTACTTTAAAGGGGTTGTTATGTTCGATAGCATACCCGATACCCAACAATGAGTTTTTTTTGAAATCTTACGTTGCACACTAGTAATATAATAATATTATTTTAAAAGGTATTTAACATGTAGTCGTTGTATTGGTGGGAATGAATAGAAATAACTAAAATCTGATTATATATATTTGTTAAATGTTTTTAAATTTATCCAATAGAAGATAAAGACTTAAAATAAGAAAAGAATTCAGTTTTAGGCATAGATACTCGAATATTCACTAAAAGGTCGAATTATCGTCATTTGATGGTGAACGATCTTTAAATATTGTTTTCGTCACTCTAATACATTTTATTGGACCAAATAAAATTCTTATTTAGAATTAGGACATCATAATTTACTTTGTGTAAATATTTGTTATTTTTCTGATAAACTTCATTTCTTAGTGAATAGTGAAAAATGATGTATTTTAATTCAAAACCTCTTTTTAATCTAATTTATTTATATGATTAGATTATCCTTTGAATTTGTTTTAAAGTGAAATTATAATATATTTTTACCATTTAATCCAATGGTGGTTATTGGAATTAATTTCACTTTGAAATTGGACATAAACAAGTGTCAATCATTTGAGAGATATTGCTTCTTAAAAACACGCTATTTGTTTTGACAGTGGGAATTAATTATTAAATTAATTAATTAAACATATATGTTTTTAATTTTTTAGAAAATACATCATTATTCAATTCAGAATATCAAATATATCTTAGGGTGAATTTTTGGTATTTTTATGAAAAACATCAATTTTTGATAAATAGTGAAACCACTATGTGGTAGTTAAAAAACTGATTTTTCATTTAAATGAAACTTTACCACTTCTGTGAATTGAATTTCAAAAATCCGACATACATGGTTGTCATTATGAATTAAAGTGTGGTTCAATGGGATTAAAATAATTATTTGGTGAATAGTAACTTTTAAATTTTATTAATCACGATTAAAGGTAATTAGTGTAATTTAATGTAAAAATAATGTTATAATAATATGATATTACCTTGAAACATGTACTAACCATATTGGATGTGTCATGGCTGACCAAAAATATCCATGGTTCAACTTGGGGACCCCATGGATCAACATAGGTAAGAAAATTACACTAATAACATTTTATTTAAAGTTAAAATAAAAATGTCACAAACTTGTATTGTTTTACTAAAAAAAATACATGGGGTTATAAAAGTCATATTTTTTATTATAAATATTCATTAGAAATATAAAAATATTTCCTACATAATGATATTTGTTTTATAATTTTTAGACATTATATAAATTAAATTATTTATGATACCATGATGATGGAGAGATTACCTCATTAATTAACGATTTAAATAAAATGAAAAGATAATGTAAAATATAAGACATAAACATGAAAAAAACCTATTTTATGGGTGTATCTAGAACCATTATCACTTTATCCTCTAAATATATCCTTTTGGGACCATTAAAATCTGAAAAAAAGTTTACAAAAAAAGTACCATTTTATTACTTTCCAAGAGTTCCCCTCCTCCCTCTTATAAAAGGCCTCAAAATCTACCACCTTACCCACACCTCTCAAGCCTTTGGCTCGACAAAAATCTGCTCATTGTATCTCTCTACATCCCTATCCTCATCCTAGTAGCCTCACCTTAGGCAGAAATCTCTTCAAGAAACCCTTTTGGTTCAAACTAAAGGGAGTTACCCGATTTAAAGGTAATGTCTTCTCTTATGTCCTTTTGTTTTATTTTTTTCTCCAACCCCATAATATATTTATATTCCTTTATTTTGTAACAAAACTAGTATCTCCAATATACTAGGATGCTGTTATGAGAAGTATTCTCACTACACTTACAGAAACCCCCGTCTAATGGTTGAAGAACACATTGTTTCTGTGGTTGGTGAATTTCTGCCTCACGAAACGATGATTGTTCAATCATTTTTTAACACTTTTTATGGTGGCCATTAATATGTCACTCTATTTATAAATGATATATATTATTTTTATGTTTTCCTTAGGCTTCTATATTTTTCATTTATGGTATTCTTTTATGGTTTCAATTGTGGGTAAAAACTATAATTTCATTTTAGGAAGTGCGGACTACCGCCCCCTGAAAGTGATTGGATTTGTTAATGCCATATGTGGGACTTATAATGGATGAAGTTAATGATATTATATATGATATAATAATGGAATTATAATATACCTTTATATCATTATTATTTCACTCCATTAAATAATAAATAGAAATTAAAGTAGCGTTCATGCGTACGTACGGCTTACCATCTCCATGAATGGTGCATTTCATTTCTTACCTATAAATGTTATATACTATTATAAATACTTGTATATTCTGGATATATATGATATATATGATATCCAAATAATTAATATAATTTTGGATATAATGAACCTTTGACCACATGGTCATCATGTAATTGTAAGATGTCCATTTTTGACTTAAGTACCGAATATCGACAAAACGATCTTTATTTACATAAAGATTACACAATGTTTATAACATGGAAATATTTTATATAAAAGGAATAATAAACTTGAAAAATTTTATTAAGCAAGTATAAATTAACTTTAGTTTATTATTCAGGAGATTAAATAGCAATCCAGTCACGTCGAACACGAGGTAAGGGACTTCGTCTCAATCTCCTTTCATTGAGGAATATTTTGTTCTAATACAAGTCTTTCATTAATACGGTGTATAAACCCCTTTTCCATTTAATTATATACAAAAGGAATCTTTTTCTATGAATAGTTTTACTAAATGATAAAAAGTGATGTTTCTTTTAACGTACGCGGTGACAACAAAATTTTCAGCCACCACGAGTATTATTTGGTCTTTATCTTCCTCAACAAGACGTAATTCTTTTCAAATGAAATAAATACCATATACTCTTTTTTGTATTTTGGTATTGAAAATGGATTTTAAAATGGATTTGTTTTGTCAATATATTTAAGTGATATATTGTGATCAAAATGTGAAAATGTTTTCTTTACATTATATTTGGTTTATGGCTTATGATTTTATAATGGTACATGGACATTTGACGGGTGGTGCTGTGAATACCAGGATGGGTGGTTACATTATAACCTCCAATGCATTAGGTATGGAAGTCCATTGTATGGCTATTCCATTTAGTGATATGTGTGGAAGTCGACGTATGGTTATTCAATTTAAGAATGTTTATGTCCCAAGCTTCCTTTATATGTTATGTGTTCTTTATATGGGTTTTATGGTAATATTTTGTTTACAAAAGGGTAAGTAAGGATCTTTTATTCGTTGAAGAGTTTTTACTACTTCATAAAGGTGAAAAGTATTACTTTGATAATGTATTCATGGTTTACTTGTTGTTTTGAAAAACTAACAGTTTTCCTTCTTTGTGTATCCCTTACTGAGATTTTTTATGCTCCTCCCATGTTTTTTTTGAAACGTTTTTCACATGATGTAATGTGGAACATGGTCAATGATGGGATCAAGGAAAAGTCATGTTGTCTTAAACATGGAACTAGACATGAATTCTTTCTCAATAGTTCATATTTTTTAAAAAAAGGAAACTATGTAGAAGTGTCTACATTATAAACTTTTGAGATTTAATAGTTATGTCCTATTTCTCTAAAAATCTAAACCTGAAAATATCTTTAATGTTAATTATTCATTTAATTCAATATTAAGTAATGTTTAAGGATGGGGCCTTATAGTTTGTATTAGAGGTCGGTTTAGACAACATTAGGAGTTTGAAAATTATTAAATTATAAATTAATTTATGGTATGATTGAAATGATATAGAATTTAATGATTAACATATTGCTTCTCCTAAGATATTTATATGTTCAGAATGGTTATCTGTAGAGTAAACAAGGCAGCTACGTTGGGACGACATCATGAGGAATACAACCTTCCAAATCAGCAACCTGAGATGGTCGTAATTGGAATTGAACAGTTTGTTGCAGTGATGGGATAGTTGACTCAGGCTATAAATGGTGGTGGTATCCATGCACGAGATCAAATAGTTCAACCACAGAGGAACATGTAAGTGGTGGAACATTTAATGATGAAATATCCCCTATCATTCAGAGGATCATCTGACCATGTGCTAGATGAAGGGTGGATTAAAGCACTGGAGAAGATTTTTTATGTCATGGGGTGTTCAGAACATCAAAAGGTTAGTCTTGTTGTTTACCGTTTTGAAGGTGAAGCTGATCAGTGGTGGTCGATGATGAAAAATATCTGGGATAGTGTTGAGATTGATGATCTTCACTTGGATGAATTCAAAGGTAGTTTTCTTGAGAAATATTTTCCTAAGGTGGTTCTTCATAGGATGGAAAAACAATTCCAAGAATTGAGGCGGGAGGATGACTCAGTGGCTGCTTATGAAGCAAAGTTCACTCGACTGCCAAGGTATGCTCCAAATTTCATACGAGATCTTGATAGTAAAATCAACCGTTTTTTACTCAGGGTAAAAGCCAAATTATCTAAGGGCTTTAGATTTTCATGAGTTCAAAAGTTATGAAAACCTTGTTCGATGTGCGGAGAAGGTGGAAATGGAGTTTTCCGATGATCAGGTGTTCTATGAAAAACAACAGAATAAGAGGTCTAGTTGGCAGGCAATGGGGAATAATTCATCAAAGAAGCAAAGAGGTAAGAAACCAAAATATCCATCCTATGAGAAGTGTGGTAAAATGCATCCTGGAGAATTATTATCCAAGTCTGGAAAGATCATTCGGTGTAGTATGTCTGGTCATACTGCTCGAAACTGTAAGGAAGATGATCAAGCAGGTAATGAAAAGCTAGCGGTAAGATGTTTTATGTGTAATGAATTGGGGAATTATGCAAATCAGTGTCTAAAAAGAACTTAACTGGGGGGAAAGTATCCAGACTACAAGCAGAAAGGGGTGGTGAAATCATTTGCAACTACTTCAGCAGATGTTGGGACATCGAATGAAGTAGTATCATGTACACTGTTTGTTTGTTCAGATTATGCCAATGTGTTGTTTGATTCAAGGTCTACACATTCATTCATTTCTGAGTAGTTATCTAGTAAATTGAGAATTCCATCTCAATATATGAATCCTGAACTACTGGTAAAAACACCCGGAGGGAACGTTTAGACAAAAAGAATTTATAACAACCTTCATATCATTGTGTACGGAAAGAATCTACCTACAAACCTTATTGTTTTGCCTCTAGTAGAGTTTGATGTTATTTTGGGCATGGAATGGATTTTTGTTTAAAATGCTAAGATTGACTGCAGAGCTAAAATGGATTCTTTTCAGAAAGATTTAATGATTGTGTATAAGAATGAACACTTGATTTTGATAACATATCTGGAAGTTGAGAAACTAGTAAAATATGGAAATTAATGTTACCTTGCACATATTATTGAAAATAATGGAACTGTTCATATTAATGATGTGCTAGTGGTAAATGAGTATCTTTATGTTTTTACTGATGAGTTGCCTAGTATTATTCATGATCAAGAAGTTGAATTTACTGTTTACATAGTTCTTGATTCTAAGCCAATTTCAAAACCCCCTTATCGAATGGCTCAAGTTGAACTTTTAGAGTTAAAGATGTAATTTCATGAGTTATTAGATAAAGGTTTCATTCAACCTAGCACATCACCATGGGGTGATCCTGTCTTGATTGTTAAAAATAAAGATGGTTCAATGAGAATTTGAATTGATTATAGAGCCTTGAATAACATCACTGGTAAGAAAATGTATCTTTTTTCTCATATCGATGATTTGTTTGATCAGGTCCAGGGAGCTCAGAATTTTTCGAAAAATGACTTGTGGTCGGGGTACCATCAGTTGAAATTAAAAGAAGAATACATTCTGAAGACTTCATTTCATACTAGATATGGTTATTATGAATTAGTAGTAATTCCTTTTGGGTTAACAAATGCACCTGCTGTATTCATGGACGTTATATATAGAATTTTCCATGAGTTCTTGGATAAGTTTGTGGTTGTTTTCATTGATGATATTTTGGTGTTTTCTAAAAGAAAAGAGTAGCATGAAAGTCATTTATTGGTTATCATGCAAACCTTAATAGAAAATAAACTGTATAAAAAATTCAGTAAGTGTGAGTTTTGGTTACAACAAATTTCTTTCCTGGGTCACATTGTATCAATAATGGATTAACTGTTGATCCTTCTAAAACAAAAGTTATTGAAGAATGGCCAAGACCCACAAATGAAATTGAGATCTGTAGTTTTCTTGGTTTGGCAGGTTACTACCGATGGTTCGTTGAATCATTTTCACAGTTATCTATTCTAATGACTAAGCTAACTCGGAAGGGTGTTATGTTTATCTGGACAAAAGAATGTGAGGATTGTTTTTAGTAGTTGAAAAGAAGATTGGTGAATGCTCCATTTTTGGAACTTCCTTCCAGGAATGGTGTGTTTTTTATCTACAGTGATGCTTCGTTGAAGGGACCTGGTTTTTTCCTTATGAAAAATGATCAGGTAATTGCTTATGCTTCACGTCAGTTGAAAACTCATGAGGTAAATTTCCCTACACATGATTTGGAATTAGATGATGTTGTTTTTGCTCTAAAAATTTAGAGGCATCATTTGTATGGAGTAAAGTGTGAAATATATACTGATCAAAAAAAATTTAAAGTATTTTTTCACTCAAAAATAATTGAACATGAGACATAGGAGATGGTTGGAATTAATCAAGGATTATGATTTTACAATTCATTACCATCCAATAAAAGAAAATAAATTGGTTGATTCTTTGAGTTGAAAAAGTAATACTACATTAACCATGATTCATTTGGAACGAGATCCTATAGTTTTTAATTTGATGAACTTTGGCATAGAAGTTGTTGGTGTAGGAAGTTCTTATTTTTGTTTCAGGTGTTAGTGATATCATCTCTATCAGACAGAATTAAGCAAGCGCAGAAGAAAGACAATGGGTTGCAGAAAAAGGTAGAGGTGGTTCAAAAGGGTATGTTGCCTGAATTTAACATTGATAATGACTATGTATTGAGGTTTGGGAAGAGATTATGTGTGCCTTGTGATTCATAGTTGATGAATGAGCTGTTATGTGAGGCTCATAGTTCCCTGTTTTCAGTTCATCCTAGCAGTACTAAGATGCACAGAGATATGCGGGAGTATTACTAGTGGGAGGGAATGAAAAGTGATATTGCTGATTTTACTGTGAAGTGTTTGACTTGTCAAAAGGTTAAATCAAAGCAGCAATTTCTGAAAGGGATGATTCAACATTTACCGGTGCCAGAGTGGAAATGGGAAAATATATCCATGAACATTGTTGTGGGATTACCAAAGAAATCTCGAGGTAATAATGCAATCTGGGTTATTGTTGATCGAGTGACTAAATATGCTCATTTCCTTCCTATTCGAGATACATTCTCTCTAGATAAACTTGCTCAGTTGTATGTTAAAGAGATTATCAGGTTTCATGGAGTTCCCCTCTCCATTGTATCTGATCTTTATCCCAGGTTTACTTCTAACTTAGGGAAAGGCCTTCAGAAGTCATTGGGTTCTGAATTAAATTTTAGTACAGATCTTCATCTTCAGTCAGATGGGCAGTCAGAACAAACAATTCAGACTTTAGAGGATATTCTATGTGCTTTCTCAATAGATTATTAGGGATGTTGGGACCAACATCTTTCATTGGTTGAGTTTTCATATAATAATAGTTTTCATTCCTGTATACAGATGGTTCTGTTTGAAGCATTATATGGAAAATGGTGTCAAACTCCAGCTTTTTGGGATGAAGTAGGGGAAAGGAAGCTGATGGGACCAGAATTGGTAGAAGAGATGGAAGAAAAAGTTCAGTTGAATCAGAAACACATGAGAACAGCATAGAGTATGCAGAAAAGTTATGCGGATTACCGGGGGAAGGATATATCTTTCGATGTAGGTGATCATGTTTTTCTCAAAGTTTCACCATGGAAAAGTGTGATGTGATTTGGTAAAAAAGAAAAGCTGAGTCCAAGGTTCATTGGACTATATGAAATTCTGGAGAGAGTTGGATTAGTTGCTTACCGAGTGGCTTTACCTCCATGTTTGTCCCAGGTACAGAATGTTTTTCATGTTTCTATGTTGAGAAAGTATATTCAAGATCCATCTCATGTTTTGAGCCTATAGGTAGTTCAGTTGGAAGAGAATCTCTCTTATGAAGAACAACCAGTCCAGATTCTTGACCATAGAGACACGTGTTGTGGTATAAGGTAAATCACCAAGTAAATGTTTTGTGGAAAAAACATATGGTTGAAGAGGCAATGTGGGAATCTGAAAATTCTATGAGGTATAAATACCCCCACTTATTTTGATAAGTGAATTATATTGTGAGGATGCAATTCCCAAAAGGGGGGAAGGATGTAACATCCCAGGTAAATAAAGAATAATATATTTTCATACTTATTAATATTTTCAAATTAAATATTAATTTTACTTTAAAGGGGTTTCTATATTCGATAGTGTACCCGATACGCAACAATGAGTTTCTTTGAAATCTTACGATGCACACACGTAATATAATAATATTATTTTAAAAGCTAGTTAACACGTAGCCATTGTATTGGTGGGAATTAATATAAATAAAAAAAATATGATTATATATGTTTGTTAAATTTTTTTACATTTATCCAATAAAAGATAAAGGCTTAAAATAAGAAAAGAAATCAATTTTAGGTATAGATATTGTAATATTCACTAAAAGGTCGACTTATCACCTATTGATGGTGAACCCACCTTAAATAGAGTTTCGTTCACTCTTATACATGTTATTTGACCAAATAATATTATTCTTTAGAATCATAAAATCAAAAATTACTTTGTGTAAATTTTATGTATTTTTCCGATAATGTTCATTTTTAATGAATAGTAAAAAATGTTGTATTTTAATTCAAAATCTATTTTTAATATAATTTATTTATATGATTAGATTATCTTTTGAATTGATTTTAAAGTGAAATTAGAATATATTTTTATCATTTAATCCAATGGTGGTCATTGTAATTAATTTTACTTTGAAATTGGACTTAAACAAGTGTCAATCTTTTGATAGATATTGCTTCTTAAAAACATGTTATTTGTTTAGACAGCGGGAATTAAATATTAAATTAATTAATTCAACTTATATGTTTTGAATTTTTTAAAATTGACATAATTTTTGAATTTGGAATATAAAATATATCTTAGGGTGAATTTTTGGAATTTTTCTGATAAACATCAATTTTGGAAGAATAGCGAAACCACTAAGTGGTAGTTAAAAAACTAATTTTTCATTTATATGAAACTTTACCACTTCTGTGAATTGAATTTTAAAAATCCAATATACATGTTTGTCATTAGGATGTAAAATGTTGTTCAATGGGATCAAAATAATTTTTCGGTGAATAGTATCTTTTATGTTTTATTAATCACGATTAAAGGTAATTAGTGCAATTTAAGGTAAAAATAATATTATAATAATACGAAATTACCTTGACACATGTCCTAACCTTATTTTATGTGTCATGGCCGACAAATAAAATCCATGGGTTAACTTGGGGACACCAGAGATTCACTAGGGTAAGAAAATGACACTAATAACTTTTTATTTGAAGTTAAAATAAAAATGTCACAGACATGTATTGTTTTACTAAAACAATTTTTACATGGGGTTATAAAAGTCATATTTTTTACTATAAATATTCATTAGAAATATAAAAATATTTCATACATCATTATATTTTTTTATAATTTTTGGACATTAAATAAATTAAATTATTTACGACACCATGATGATGCAGTGATTACCTCATTAATTAACGATTTAAATAAAATAAAATGATAATGTAAAATATAATACATAAACTTATCAAAAACCTATAGGATGGGTTGATTTAGAACCCTTATCACCTTATCCTTGAAATATATCCTTTTGGGACCTTCAAAATCTGAAAATTATTTTATAATAATTTAACATTTTATAACATTCCAAGAGTGCCCCTCCTCCCTCTTATAAAAGACTCCACCTCTACCACCTTACCAACACCTCTCAAGACTTTGTATAGAACAAACTATGCTCCTTTTATCTCTCCACATCCCACTACTCATCCTAGAAGCCTTACCTTAGACAGAAATCTCTTCAAGAAACCCTTTTGGTTCCAACAAATGGAGTTACCCGATTTAAAGGTAATGTCTTCTCTTAT
The DNA here is from genome assembly GCA_963277665.1 of Viscum album. NCBI lineage: Eukaryota > Viridiplantae > Streptophyta > Magnoliopsida > Santalales > Viscaceae > Viscum > Viscum album. Next base: position 836,428,787 of record OY728164.1, on the reverse strand, counting down.
GTCCTTTTGTTTTATTTTGCTTCTCCAAACCCATAAAATATTTCTATTCCTTAATTTTGTAACAACACCAGAATATCTAATATACTATTATGTTGTTATGAGAAGGATTCTAGTTACACTTACACACACCTCCGTCTAATGGTTAAAGAACATATTGTTCCTGCGGTTGGCGAATTTCTGCCTCACAAAACGATGATTGTTCAATATTCATTTAACATCGTTCATGGTGGATATTAATTTTTAACTCTATTTATATATTATATAATATGTTTATGTTTTCCTTATGCGTCTGTATTTTTCATTTATGGAATTCATTAATGGTTTCCATTATGGGTAAACACGATAATTTCATTTTTGGAAGTGCGGACTAACACCCCCTCAAAGTGATTTGATTCGTTAATGCCATATGTGGGACATATAAAGGATTGAGTTAATGATATTATATATGATATTATAATGGAATTATAATATACCTATATATCAATATGATTTCACTCCATTAAATATGAAATAGAAATGAAAGTAGCATTCATGCGTACGTACGACTTACCGTCTCCAGGAACGGTGCATTTCATTTCTTAACTCTAAAGGTTATATACTATTATAAATACATGTATATGCTGGATATATATGATATATATGATATCCAAATAATTAATATCATTCTGTATATAATGAAACATTGACCACATGAACAATGTGTAATTTTAAGAAGTCCATTTTCGACTTAAGTACATAATATTGACAAAACAAACTTTATTAACTTAAATTATTACATAATGTTTATAACATGGAAATATGTTATATAAAAGGATGAATAAACTTGAAAAAGGTTATTAAGAAAGTATAAATTAACTATAGTCTATTATTCAGGAGATTAAAGAGAAATCGAGTCACGTCAGACATGAGATAAGGGACTTCGTCTCAATCTCCTTTCATTGAGGCATATTTTGTTCTAATACAAGACTTTATTTCATACGGTGTATAAACCCCTTTTACTTTTAATTTTCTACAAAAGGAATCTTTTTCTATGAATCGTTTTACTAAATGAAAAAAAGGAATGTTTCTTTTAACGTACATGGTGACAACGACCTTTTTTGCCACCATGAGTATTATTTGGTCTTTGGCTTCCTCAACAAGACATAATGATTTTAAAATGAAATAAATACAATATACTCTTTTAAGTATTTTGGTATTGAAAAAAAAATTTATAATGGATTTGTTATGTCAATATATTTAAGTGATATATTGTGATCAAAATGTGGAAATGTTTTCTTTCCATTACATTTGTTTTATGTCTTATGATTTTATAATGGTATTTAGACATTTGACAGGTGGTTACGTGATAAACCATAAGACAGGTGGTGCCGTGAATACCAGGAAGGGTGGTTACATTATAACCTCCAATGCATTGGTTAAGGAAGTTGGCCGTATGGCTATTTCATTTAGTGATATATGTGGAAGTCAACCATATGGTTATTCCATTTAAGTATGTTTATGTCCCAAGTTACCTTTATATGTTATGTGTTATTTATATGGGTTTTATGGTTATATTTTGGTTACAAAAGCGTATGTAATGATCTTTTTTTCAATAAAGAGTTTTTACTACTTCATAAAGGTGAAAAGTGTTACTTTGATAAAGTATTCATGGTTTACTTGTTGTTTTGAAAAACTAACAGTTTTCCTTCTTTGTGTATCCCTTACTGATATTTTTATGCTCATCCCATGTTTTTTTTGAAATTTTTTACATAGGACATAATGTAGAATATGGTCAAGGATGGGATCAAGGAAAAGTCATGTTGTCCAAAACATGGAACTAGACATGACTCTTTTTTTTCAAGAGTTCGTGTTTTGTAAAAAATTAAAACTATGTAGAAGTGTCTACTTTGTAAACTTTTGAGATGTAATAGTTATATCATAATTCTCTAAAACTCTAAACCTGATAAGAACCTCAATGTGAATTATTCATTTAATTCAATATTAAGTAATGTTTATGTCCGGGGGCTTATACATACATCAATATAACAACGATTTTTTGTGTTGTGTATATGCTTTTAATATTGATGTATTATATGTTCAATTTTTTTATCACCATGATATCTGAAATTTTCATGTGATTATTATTTCTTTTTTGGGTTCGGATTCCAATGTTTCTATAATTGTAATGGGTTTTGTTTCATTTTATATTTCATTGAGGATTAATTTTTTTTATGCACATAGTTACTTTTAGAAGGTGTATCTATAGATGTTTTACTATTTATATCTAGTTTAAAATTTATTTAATGATATCAAATGATTTCGTTGATTTTATTGTGTCATTGATTCTAGGATTCAATAGTTACTCATTTAATAAGTTACTTTTCCTCAATCTTTTTTAATGAGTCATATCATGACTTTACAATCCATTATTTTTTTAAAGCTCTATTTAAATCCCATTTGACATGTTGTATAAATAATATTTTTAATTCTCAACATATAATAATTTTTATTTAATGATTATTATTTCTAGGGATTTGCAGTATCAATGTTACCAAATTGTTAGTGGATTGTTGTCACAATTTCCCTTCATTGTGTTATTTATTATCATCATTCTTCTATCTTCTTTCAAAACATTTATACACTACCACATTGTAATGTTATGTCATGTATAACCTATTATCAGGATATTATTATGTTTAATTTATTATTATTTTATTCATGTGGTAATTGATTCAAATATTTCAAATTGGTGTTGGACACTTTGAAATGATTAATGATTAATTTCCTCATAAATGTTCTTAATGGAATTTTAATGTAATTTACATTAATGAACACAAAAAAACGTGTTTTTACATGTCCAATACATGGTTATTTTGAATAGATAACATCATCTATCATTTTATGTTTTATGTTTTTTTATAAAGATGCTATTATTAATCCCTTTTCATTCCCAAAATTTGACTATGTCCTAAAGAATTAGTTTTGAATCAAGTTTATGTTCTATTGGTTGACTATGTTCTTAATAAAATGATGATAAATGATATTATTTTATATTCATTTATTATGTACCAAAATACTTTTCATGGATCCCATTTATTTTATATTGAAAAGTTATGGGTCAATGATATTGTTATTTATCCCATTTCATTTATATGGGTTAATAATGTTTCAATGATATTGTTTTGAAACTCATTTCTTTTCAATGTTTTAATCATTTTTAAGGAGATAATTCTGAAACCCATTTCACCACTACGGTTTCTTCAGGTATCAAGGATATTTTTATTTAACCCATTTATTTTTGATATTTTACTCATGTTTCAATAAGATTATTTTTATACTCATATCTCTTCAATTTGTTAATAATGTTTTCAATTATATTTTATTTGAATCCCATTTTATTTCCATTTATTAATCATTGTTCATATTATTTTTTATTTAATACATTTCATTTCCATTGGTTACTCATTTTTCAAATAGAGTTTTATTTATACCATTTCATTCCCATGGGATAATCACTTTTCAATGAGATTTGTATGGAACCATGTTAAATTACACGAGTTAACAAAATTTTAATGTGATAATTGTGGAACCCTTTTCCATTCATTTGGAGAGTAATAATATAAAAAGACTAAATGTTTTAAATGAGTTTTTGTGATATATAATTATATTTGGTACTATAACGTTTAAATTATGGGTGTTCCTAGATATCATCGATTGATCTCATTATAGATTATACAATGGTTTCTCCTTTATAGTACTCTGATTCCTTGGATCCTCTAGAGATGGAAGTCATCCATATTAGATATATGTTTTTTATTGTTATATAAGGTTTAAATTAGAAGATGTTCTAAGATAGAAATATTATTTATCATTTCTTTATATGAGTTAATAATTTTTCAAATGATCGACATTGATATCATGTTTATCATGATTATTTATTCTGATGAGTCATTACTTTTCCTTTTTTTCATATTTTATGATAATTTTATTTGTGGATATGATTTATTGTATGATTTAATATTATAAATTTATTACATCATAGTGCCATTAAGAACAGTTATTGTCATTGATGGCATTTAATTGCTAATTCTTATGTTTACCCTTACAGAACATCTGAGCTCAACCTTTTAATATTTTATTATCCATAGGTTTTGAAGAATTTTATTGAGTTATTTATTTCTATAAATCATTTCACTTGGATTATGTTGATGGCCTATTGTAAAATAATAAAATCTTTGTAAAATTTATTAAATATAATTTTTTTGACATATGTGTCCCGGTTGATATGAGTTGTTTTTATAAGGGTTTATCCAAATTATTTAAAACTCTAAACCTAAAAGGATCATTGTTTTAGATATGATTCATGTTTACCTTTTAATGTTGTGTGGTTTAGATTAAAGAATATGATCATAATTATCGAAATATAATCCATAAATTTAATTCCATGTATTTTAGAAGAGAATTTGAGAGTATGGGTTTTGGGATGTTATATGATACCTCCTCCTCCATTATTCAATGGATGTTTCCATTTGTAAATATATATTTTTTTAGTTCTATTAATTTACTTTTTTCTATATCCACAGTTTTATATCCCATCATATTTTAATTTATATATTTCCCTCACTTATGTGTAACATACATTTCCCACCACCCCCATAATATATTTTTTAAAACAAAAAATTTAAACAATTCATAACAATAAAAATATCAACAAATTATTTTTATTAGTACTGAATTAATAAAAATTATTAAAACATCATTCATATATATAAATACACCTATATATAAATTAATTATATTATAATTTTTATCCCAAATAATCATAATAATACTATCATTATCTTTTTACAACAAACAAATATAAAAAACATGACAATAATTATCAATTTATTGAATGTTAATATATAGTTGAAATTTTAAACCTATAATATTCACCAATACATTCACTGACTTATAACAATGTACTTATTATTATTTGGATATCATGTTCACCATCATTACATTCCTAAAATATTTGTAAAACCCTTTTACGAGTACTACAAGATTAAATTATATGATAACATAGAGTTTCATTAAAATACCTCACTTATTTATTATTGTTGAGCACCCCAAATAAATGTTGAGTAGAAAAAAAAATTGTTCCATGGCTTCATTTTCAATATATTAAAAATAAAATTAGAAAAATAAAGGATGTGAACCCAGATTGTCCTAAAATAATATCATTTCAAAGAACACACACTCCTGTCATGAATCTATATATCGTTGTATCTAAATTTATTTTCAGAAGTCCTTTTGTGGTGGGATGATAGTGCTAATATTGTATGGACTGTAACTCCTCATTCTAGTGAGATAATAAATACATAAAGAATGGAAATTTTAGTGTGATAAAACCCAATACGGTGGGGATCATTATGTTTTGGGATGATTCACAATGATCCCAATCTAGAACAACACAAATTATTCATGAAATTAGTATCATGGATAAACATGGTCTCCAGAAACCTACAGATAAACCCTGATGGTAAAATAAGGACATGTATAGTGTGGAACATAAGATATTGATAAAATATATATCTAGATTCACATAGTTCTGAGCTTTTAAATTATTTATGGAGTAAAATTATGAAACAATTTTCATTGATGATGAAGCTCAAATGATGAGATTATATATAAATTTACATTAGATGATTTACCATATAGTAAAATATTATTTCTACTCCAAAAACCTGATTTTTTTCGAAAAGGTACTATTTTTTCAGTATATTTTATATTTTTGTACACTTATTATACCTCTTATATTTATTTCACATTAATACGAATATATATTTGGAGTGAAATATATTCATAAATTTCTAACTTATCTAAACTAACATATAATTTTATATGTATGATTTATTAATATCCTTCCAAACATGACAATTTTGACAAATAATATTAGTTATAAAATAATAAGATTTCTTTTATCTTATCTTTAATGTATCATCTATTCAATTCTAATGTATCACAACAATTATTTTCCAACATATGTATTCTTTTCAAGAATATAAAAATGTTAAAAACATCATAATTATATTCATTATTAATATGAAAATTTTATGTCATTCATATTACAAATTTCTACTAATCAACGAAACATAGTTCCACATTCAAGTAATATTTTATTAAATAAATTATGGTGTTTTAATAATTTTATTATCCTTTTGTTACATAGAATCTAAAACATTTCACCCATATCATGTGATTTTTACAAAAATATGACAAAAAAATGCGATCAAGAGGAATGAAACATCTCATTGAGGTGTTTTCAATAATTTATTATATCTCATTAGGTTATTTGGGAGAACATCTGCACATTTGAATAGGATAAGGGTGACCCAAGTACAGAGTGATGGTCACAATTTGACCAGTACCATTTGAGTTTGTCTTCTGAAGGAATAAAGTCACTATTACAATTTGTTTGTAATGCATATTATTATCAAATATTGGGGATGTAACAAATGTCTTACCATCAGTTACACCATAGACAGTCCTTGAGTAAAATGGAATCATACTTCCCCCATACCTCTTATACCCACCCTATGTGATGGAATGCACTATAGAACCTCTGTATACACCAAATTGGAGTATAGGTATGTATATTCAATCCTGACCCCCATATCTATTCAATATAGAGTAGATTAAAAAACAAAATAAAAATTACAATAACAAAATTCCCAGGGTCATCTCACTTTTTCATTTTATGGGTAATATGGGTATCAATGAATACTATTAATAATTCTTCAATGGATCTCCTCCCACAATTGGTTCCCCTTATTAAGGGGTGATATTTATGGAATATTTTTATTTAATTAAATGAAAACTATTCTTTTTTATATCCATCCATCCCATCATCCTAATTTCAATAATTTGTGATCTCTTTGTCATTGGGACTTTGTGTGGATTTCCCCACATCATAGTGAAATTATCTGAGGTCAATGTTCCTTTAATATTTTGTGGCTTTATAATGTCTTCCGTGGAGGAATAAATATTTTTTTCACAATTGTTACTAGGGAATTTTTATGACATAATTATTTTGTTTTACATTGTTATTTTTTTAAATATTAATTAAACACCTCAATGTTATTTTTTTCCCATGATGGTGTTTGGTCTATGGAGTACACATTCTTAGTGAGGTAGGGTGTCGTTTAAATGATCAATTGATTATCGATAGTCTATTGATTAAAATTCATATTTGGATCTAATTGAATAATTAGTTAATTATTTTAATAATTAAATATTTTCATATTTTCATATTTAAGAACGTGATCGTAGAATGGGTATTTGTTCATGCTGTGATGAGTACAATATGATCATTATAAAGTTGGTGTAGTGAATTGAGATAACAGAAGCATCCTATTATATGCAGGAACTCACATTTGACCAATGTATATTACATTCAAATAATTTTTACATATACTAATGAAGGTCACATTGAAAATGGTACTAGGCTAGAGATGAAGGGAGCCTTAGACAATGATTTATAAAGGTTTTGAGCCTCATATGATCAATATATGTTGGCATTATAACTTTTATAATTTTGGATCACATGATAAATTTTGTCATAAAGGGTCCAATTAGCCAGTTGAGATTAAAAAAGGCCTTATTGGTTCATGAAAATTGAGATGAAAATGATTTTTCCGAGCCTATGAGCAGTGGGATCATTCTTTTCGGCGCATCTAGGGTTTCTTCATTGGCGGTGTCTCCTCCCCTCTTCCGGCGTCGCTCGGTTGCTCGACTGCGGCCTCACATCGATCTCGTCTTGAAGGAGGCGGCTCTCGGAGACGGTTTCTTTTAATCCTCGTCTCGGAGGAAAGAGTTTTTTTTTAATATACATTTTTTCAAAAAAAATTTTTTGAAAATACATCTAGGTTAAAAAAATTTATTTTTTTACCCCCCAAAGGCGGCACCTGGTGTGCCGCCTTTGGGGAATTTTCCGCCCAGGGCAAGGCGGCACATGGTGTGCCGCCTTTGCCCAAAAATAACCGCAAAGGCGGCACACCAGGTGCCGCCTTTGCCTAAATATTTTTTTTTTAAATTTTTATTTTTATTTTTATTTTTTGTTTTGTTTTGTTTTATATATATATATATATATAAAACAAAATTTTTTAGCAGAATTTTTCTGCTATTTAATATCCAGCGGTTCTGCCATTACAGCAGTCTGGATTCTGACTGATACCCTCACCCAGGACTCCCTTTTATAAGGGGGTTTGCCCTGAAAACAATACTGCATTTCCGATGTGGGATTCTGGTTCTCCTTTTCCTGCACAGTACATTCTGCGTTTCCGATTTGTGATTCTGTTTCAAGTACGCGACTTTGAAAGATTATAAAAGTTAAACTATAAGACCAATACAAATGAAACTTTAAACACTGAGTAAACATATAAGAAATAGTTGAAAACAAAAATAATTTCATAAAAAATGTTGATACAGATTAATTTATAAGCTTTCAAAACCACCTACTTGAAACTTAAACATATTTGAAGTACGTGACTTTGAAAGCTTATAAAAGATAAATTATAAGACCAATACAAATGAAACTTTAAACATTGATTAAACATATAATAAATAGTTGAAAACAAAAATAATTTCATAAAAAATGTTCACCAAAAACAATTTATAAGCTTTCAAAACCATCAACATGAAACTTAAAAATGTTTCAAGTTCCCGACTTTGAAAGACTATAAAACATAAAATATAAGACCAATATAAATGAAACCTTAAACATTGATTAAACATATAAGAAATAGTTGAAAACAACAAAAACATCATAAAAAATGTCCATAAAAATTAATTTATAATCTTTCAAAACAGTCTACTTGAAACTTAAAAATGTTTCAAGTACGCGAATTTCAAAGACTATAAATTGGCAAGAAGAACATATTGGATGACACTAGAGAACCCATAAATGTTCCCATGGTTGGGAAGATTCAACCAGGAAATCTAATCATAATATTCAGTATGTTCTACCTAACTAGGTTGGAACTTTATTCATGTACATGTCCACTTCCATGTAAGTTCATAGAGAAGAAAAAAATCCATAAATCCCCAAACCATAGATAGGATATAATACTAAACTAGAAAGAAATTTTTCACTAATATAGGTAGACTATAAGCTCCCCAGACCTAAAAAACACTATCCAACTAATAGAAGATTTCATTATATAATTCTCAGAATTGATGCCAAATCTAATAATATCCCAAATGACTCCTCTCACATCTAGAACGTGAATAGAAATGACCAATAAAATCCAATTCAGAGGCCACAAAGACATGATTTGAGAAAACTAAAACCCATCACCATTTTAATTGAAACCAGTACTATCCCTATAGGGGTGAAAATAATAGGGCACCCAAAATAGTTTTCAGAACCACATAAATAACATAAAAACCAATACAGTTCTACTCAACCACATGTAAAAATCCTTAATTCAAGACCATATAAATAGGACCTCATCCATCCTCTTGGAATAAAACCTATATCCAATCAATACCTCACACATTATAATATACTAAAAGGTCCATCAGACCTAATTAAAACTTTACTTAATAGAACTCATTTGTTCTTGACATCCCCATAGGGTCACCATATCATAATGTCTATAAAAAAACTAAACTTTGAGAAACTGACTAATAAAACACAACCATGAGACTACACTATCCTTAATTATAGAAAAAATCAAAAAGAGAATAAAAAAATACACCATGGTAATTCTAAGTCATTCCAAGAAGAAATCCTACAGCCCCCACTTGGACCTCACACCACACTTCCTTTAATAGGATTCTAAAATAAAAACCATGAAGGGGTCCTCCAAAAACCATTGTAAAAACCAAATATAAATATATAATATATCAATAATTTCCTCATATCACCACTTCATCCTCACACCTAAAATTCATAAGAAGTAAATGGTGTGTTCATCATGTATATAGAATGTTCCTCCTCAATCCTTACCTTCTCATAAAACTCTTCCCAACCTAACATGTACATCCAAATTATATGGAATGTCTCCCTTATACATAGCGTGCATATCAAATGGGGTACCTTACCATGTACCAAAATTTAATCTTTCCATGTTCCAACATGGAATCCTTCCATGTTCCAACATGGAATCTTTCAATGTTCCAACATGGAATCTTTCCATATTCCAACATGGAATCTTTCCATGTAACACATATAACTACTTTCTACATATAATAAATGGGATATGGTGATGTTACTTACATGTCAATATTCCCCCACATAGGGTATCCAAAAAACTAAAAATCCACACCCATATCTACTCTAAATTGAATTTCCCAAAAAAGAAAATAGTGTATCCACAAACCATTATTCACACGATTAATCAATCACATGTGTTGATAAATGCCAATGAGAGTCAAAGTTGAGGTAGATCAATGAGAAATCCCTATAATTTCAATCCATCGAAACAAGGATCCAATCCATCAGCAGCATATGAATTTTTCACTCTCAAAGATAGAGAGTAGAGAATAATGGTGGATTCCACAACAATAAGAGATATCCACATCGAAGGAAGAATAATAACATCCATTGTTACTTTGGTCTAAGAATATTACGGGTTAGAGTGGTCAAAATAATCTACTGAGAGCCTAAAAAAACCAAAGGTTCAAATTAGAGTTGATTAGGAGGAGTTAGTGTAACATCATATCCTGGGTGCCATAAAACCAGTGCCTCGGTTAGGAAAGGCCTTCAGTGGAAGCACTAAAGTGAGAAGGAAAGAGGCATTGTAGGTGTGCATGAATTATAAAATATTTTCATGAAAATTAAATAACACTTACATAAAATTATCATGGAATATTTTATATTTGTCTTTTTTAAATAAAATTGAATTGATATTCCATTAATTTTATATACATAAATATTGAGACCGATCTAGGTAGTGTTTCAGAAGATATATAACCATGTTATGAGTTTTTTGAGATTAGTCCAGGAAATTTTATGTTCAATGGATAGTGATAAAGATAAGGTCATTGAAAAACAGTTGCCTAATTTCATTAATATTGTACATGGGTAGATCATGTGCTTTGGTTTGTTTTTTGAGAAAGACTATATACGAAGGTTTTCCAGAAATATAAAAATTTGATAGATATATTTAGGAAAAAGTTCATATATTGTGTGATTTAGGAATTTTGAAGTCTTTTTTGGGACTCAGATGTAGAAGAGGTCACCAGTGGGACTCTCGAGTAGGCTTATGAGATTTTAGAATCACCATGGATATAGTATAAAGATCCACCTATGGGAGTTAAGAGTTGTTAGTGAAGGTGGGAGCTTGTAATTTATAGTGGGACTCTAGATATGAAGCACTATTGGACTTATTTTTTATGGGGATACAACTTTCCCATGTTGTAACCGACTAAAAAAAGTGAATAACCTTTATCAAGGTGTAATAAATGGTTATAGTAAGGAGTAGGCCTTTGTAATGAACCTAATAGAATCCCTGTGTTTTTCATTGATTTTATTTTTTCATTCAGGCGGATTTTCAGAATTTAAGATAAGGGATAGATAGTTTAATCAGTCATAGATTTTAGATTACAGAATAGTGAATTTTTAAAACAATGTACTATGGATTCACCCCCCCCCCCTCATTAGAACCCAACTGATCCTTGGTTAAATCAAATGGTATCATAAAAAGATCCCCTCTCATGATAAGAAAACATTATGAGAAATGAAGGATCATAATTTAGTGAGAAACCATGGAATGCCTAATTTTAGGGAAATAACTACCATACATAGAGGAATATTATACTCTTTTCCTTCAATCGCTTTTCTTATAAATGAAAGACGTATCAACCATTAGATTACCACCTATTATTAAGTATTATTATTGTACTAAATCTAAAATGATAAATCTTGAAGTTGATGGAAAATATCATAATTATACCCTAATGGATTTATCAAAAATGTTATACACTAAAGCGATGGGTGTTGAAACTACCAACGATATTTTAGACAAACTAGGAAGTACTTATGAAGGAAATATTAATGTTAAGAGAGATAATATGAAAATACTAAGAATAAAGTTTGAGAATATTAAAATGGTCGATGATGAAATCATTGATGACTATTTCATTAGGTTCAATGAGATGGTATGTAATATCTATGGATTTGGTTAGAAGATATAAGATTCAAAAATTTTGAAAACACTTTTGATAAATTTCCCTATATGATTTGATGCCATGGTTTTAGACATGGAAGATAGGGAATATATTTCATTAGAGGAGTTATATTTTATTCTCATAGATTATGAAATGATAAAGGAAATGAGTTTCAAAAAGAAGATATAGATTATATATCCTTTGAGGCTATAAGAAAAAATAAGTTCAAATAATTGGAAATTGGGGAATCAACTGATTCTGATGATGATGAATTTGATGAATACATTAATGAAATTTATTCACCTATTTAAAGATGGATTATATAGGGTAAATGAATTTAAAACTAAATAAACCACTATGGTGATGAATCTATAATTTCATTGGAATCTTTTCCATGAATTTTATAATGAAAATGGATAATTTATAATTTGATAAAAAAAGTGAGAATCCTCTAAAATAGAAAAACGATATGAAGAAGACGTATCATTCTAGTAATAGACATAATAATTTGATAAGAAATTATTTAAAAGATAATTCATCAACTAGTAGTTCTTAAAAATATGAATTTAGTTTCATTAATCAAGTTGAGAAATTTTCAATTTATTCATATAGTAATGATAATGGTAAAGCTAGAAAATACAATAAATGGATATTAAAAGATGAGTTGGAATATTCTCTTGAGAAAACCACACAATGTTGTATCATTATGCCTATAATTTTTATTAGGATCATAAGAATATTATTCTAATAGATAAGTTAAAAGTGGGAATATTTTAGTATTAAAAAATGTAGTTTAAAAGAAATAAACTAAAAAATAAAAAACTCTTACATTTTTTATTGGACATGGTTCTCAGTCCAATCAAATAATCATAAATAGAAACAATTTGATTAAATCAGAATGTAAAAGATCAGAGTCTATATGAATCCGAGTAATCAGAGTACAAGAATCATAATCATGATAGATTTTATTAATTCAAAAGTTTTGTTATTATCAAAATCATATTAATATGGATAAAATCATAATAAAAATACTAATATGATGTTTTGAATTCAATTATATGTGTGGTGGAAATATAAAAACTTTTTACAAAAAAGAAATACAATTTTATACAAAACAAATAATGACTTTCAAATCCATTAAAAGAATAATGTCTTTTAACCTTAAGAGAATCGTATTCTATAACCAAAAAATAAAGGTGTCCCTTATTTTATAATTATAAGAAAGTCTATATTCTCTTAAAAAAGAAATACCTCGATATAATGAATGAAATGAATCTATCTTCCTATCCAAAAAATCCATAGATACAATGATCCGATTATCTATCTACCTAGCCCTAGTATCCCTCAAACTGATGGATCAGATTCCCTATTCAAGTAAATTGTTCTGAAATATTATAAATTAATTTTTATGGAAATTTTTTAGGAAGTTTTTGTTGTTTTCAACTATTTCTTATATTTTTAATCAATGTTTAAGGTTTCATTTATATTGGTCTTATATTTTATGTTTTATAGTCTTTCAAAGTCGGGAACTTGAAACATTTTTAAGTTTCATGTTGATGGTTTTGAAAGCTTATAAATTGTTTTTGGTGAACATTTTTTATGAAATTATTTTTGTTTTCAACTATTTATTATATGTTTAATCAATGTTTAAAGTTTCATTTGTATTGGTCTTATAATTTATCTTTTATAAGCTTTCAAAGTCACGTACTTCAAATATGTTTAAGTTTCAAGTAGGTGGTTTTGAAAGCTTATAAATTAATCTGTATCAACATTTTTTATGAAATTATTTTTGTTTTCAACTATTTCTTATATGTTTAATCAGTGTTTAAAGTTTCATTTGTATTGGTCTTATAGTTTAACTTTTATAGTCTTTCAAAGTCGCGTACTTGAAACAGAATTACACATCGGAAACGCAGAATGTACTGTGCAGGAAAAGGAGAACCAGAATCCCACATCGAAAATGCAGTATTGTTTTCAGGGCAAACCCCCTTATAAAAGGGAGTCCTGGGTGAGGGTATCAGTCAGAATCCAGACTGCTGTAATGGCAGAACCGCTGGATATTAAATAGCAGAAAAATTCTGCTGAAAAGTTTTGTTTTATATATATATATATATATATATATATATATATATATATATATATATAAAACAAAACAAAACAAAAAATAAAAATAAAAATTTTAAAAAAAATTATTTAGGCAAAGGCGGCACTTGGGGTGCCGCCTTTGCGGTTATTTTTTGGGCAAAGGCGGCACACCCGGTGCCGCCTTGCCCTGGCCGGAAAATTCCCCAAAGGCGGCACACCAGGTGCCGCCTTTAGGATGTAAAAAAAAAATTATTTTAAACCTGGTGGTATTTTTAAGAATTTTTTTTTGAAAAAATGTAAAAAAAAAAATAACCCCGGAGGAAACGATCGGCGATGTCCTCGGCGCAATTCCAATATTCCTCGAACTATCCGGCTCTCTCGGTTTGGAGACATCGTGATTCGGACCCGGCACTGGCGGCCTAGATCATGGATTAATGGCGGTGGTTCTCGACGGGCTCCGGCTGTCTGGATCTTGGCATCGTCTCTCGGTGGATTGATCTCGAACTAGCGTCAGTGCGACTGTGAATTATTACTTTGCGGTTCGGCTTGGCTTCGGCGTGCATCGAGTGGTTTGGCATTGTCTTCTGGGATCGGGACATATCTCGGATGACTTTAAGCTTCAGATGCATTCCGATGTGGCTCATCCTATTCTCTGAAGCAACTATGAGGGTGGAGGTTTGTTTTTTTGTTCTCTTGGTTTGAATTCAGCGTACATTTGGTGTTCTTGCAGCGGTGCTGCAGCCAGAAGGGCCTCTGGTTTCCCTGTTGTTTCCTTCTGCATGCTGCTAGCTGACTGTTGTGGATGCCGGGGTGGGTTCTTCCATGGTTTTGATATGATCGGCTTCAGCCCAGAGTGGTGTTTCCGACTCAGATCTTCCAGGTTCTCCTCAACGGTGACGCTCCATCGACGTGTTGTTGGATCTTCCAGTCCTAGGTGATGATGATTCGACTTCATTATCTTTGGTTTGTCCTTCTTTTTGGGTCGCTGGGATGTGTTTGAAGGGTTTGTGTTGGTGATGAGGCTCTTCTAGTCTCAATTCCAATGGTGTAATTGGCTCTCTTGTGGTTGAATTTGGCTTGTTCGAAGGATTGATTTCTAGAATCTCCGCCTTTTTATAGTTGGTGGTGCATCGAATGCTTGGATTTTGTGATTTGCTTTAGAATTTTGTTGTGTGTAGTTGTTTTGTTTTTTTGGTTCGATCCTAGAGGAGGAAGGTGGTGTTGCTGGTCTCGATCACTTGGAGCAGGTCCAGAGGAAGTTTCAGAGCTCATCCTTAGAGCGACTATACCACTAGATGGAGGATCAAGAGATGGTGTGTGTCATGGGATGAGATAGATTAGTATTTTCCTTGGATAACAAGTCTGTGGGGTAAAATGGGCTTTTAAAAGTTTTGTATAGGTCATTATAGCTTAGGGATTTTTAGAGCCTATAAGATATGACCAACTATTGGTGATGGGTTTGAGAAGGTATTATCGATTTAGGACGGGTCTAGAATTCCCAAATATCCTTCATTATGGGAATGTTTATAAAGAAAATGCATATGAAATATTATTCTCATTTAACTAAGGATGTATGAGTTGGTTAGAAATAGGTTTGGTTTTGAAGGGGATGTATGTTGTGTGGAAGGGATATGTCTCATATTACAAGAACCGTATATTTTGTTGTTATTTTATTTGATGGGTTATGGGAAATGTTTTGTGTGTGTGTGTTTTATATGAGATTGTTCATGGAATAGAAGATGATATATTCATGGATAGGGATTCACCTTGAGTGATAATTTACAGGATTATTTTGGCCACATAATTTTTAAGAAGTTATACATTTATTAGGAAACATTATTTGAGTGAGAAGTAATATTTGAATACATATAGATTGAGAGGAAGTTGGTTGATGAATGGATGTGGGACCTCCATGGCTTGGAAGATGATTGAAATTCCCTGTGGTGTGGCTCAACATTTAGTTTAAATTTAGTGGGCATGTAATGAAGAAAATTCTCAATTTATTGATATTGAATAGTTTAGTTCATAGACATAATGACATACACAATATTTTTAGGTAGTGACAGTGGAATTGTGGCCCCACCATAATTATTTGACTATAAGTTCTACAGTGATTATACTAGAACATGAATGAAGATCCTATATTAATTTGAATCTATTATAATTGTGTGTCATGGTGGCACAATTAGTACACAATGACCTATTGTTCTTTGAGTCATGGTTTCCCATTTAGAACATGATGTTTTGAGGATCTTATGTTAGCATGCTTGAATATATTTCTTATGCCTACATGAATATAATGGTATATCTTAGGGGATCTTGGCAATACCGTACTAAAATTTATTTATCACACCCTTCAATGGACTCTTTTCATGTATAGACCTTATATCTATTATATTCATTAGAACAAAATAGTGTTAGTGGATAGAGATGTTATAGATTAATGGGTAACAGTGGATATAAAATAATATTTATAAAGCATATACTTATTATGTCTTTTATTTTATTGTGTTAATATATATATGTTGTCATCAAACTAGATGACCAATTATGATATATGTTGTATGACTCCTCATTCATTTTTTATAGCATGATTCAAGTTTTTAAAAAACGAATAATAGGAATTGTTCCACATAGTATGATTTGTGCCCCCATCGGAAGTTAGTAGCATCTTGTGTACGCATATGTGTTTATAGGGATACATGACATGATGATCAATGGAATATATGGGTTTCTTCTATTATAGGAAAAATCAAATTGTTATTTAAGTATTATTTACATATCATAATATTTGAATGATTATGTGTGAGGACATGATTCTTTATCTAAGATATAGATCTTTATTTTAATTTTTTATTTGATAAAAGAGAAAAATTGGACAAGTACTAGATGTAGGCGAGTCTGATGAGGTGAATAGGGGTTACACACTGTGTAATCCAAGTATAACCCATATAGGGATGTCTACAGGACCTTTTCATGACTTGTAAATAAATGTTAGCATAAGAAGATATAAAGAGATAAATACTTTATGTGTATTCTCATTAACATTCAATGCAATCTTTTTGGAAAAAAAATTAATTAGCCCCATTTTTTTATACAGAGAGAAGGGGTCACCTGTGTATCATGATAAATAGTGCCTAATGAAGAAATAACTCATGTTTCTTTATCTTATATCTGATTCAAACACCATTGGATGTGTTGGAATCCTATCAGTGAGTTTTTGATTCCTCTTGAGCTGTTCATTATGAATTTTTCTCTAGAAATTATTATTGATGTCTTAGAATTTATGCCCTTTTTTAGATCTACTATGTTCGGGTTCAAATTAGAGGATGACATTCAATAAGGAGAGTAAAAACGCGTTTTAGGTAGGTGGTATAAAGCCATTCACTAATTTTCATGTTTATTATATGTTCTGCAGTTCCACACGCCTAATTTTTTGTGATTCTACTTAAATTAATATTAACTATTTCTATTTCATATTTTTTATGTAATTGCTTTTTGAGCCATGTATATGGTTGCATACACGTAATTATGTCCACCCTATGTGAGTGTTTCCCTTAAATCACCTTTTACAGCCATTAGGTTTATAAAGAATATGAGGCAAGAATATGTTTCACATTATTGGGTTGTTAAAAATTTAGTGATATTATGAATGAATTGAAATCATATTAATTTTTAAATAAATTGAATAAGGGTTTCAAATTTGTGATTATCCCCTTCTAACATGTTATTCCAAGGATTTTTTTTATTTATAGAAATTTTTTACACAAATTGTGATCCTTCCAATGTGTGTTGTTTAATATTGAACCATGTTATAGTTTAATTTACATGTGTTTCTTGATATATCATTATTGACCATGCAAATTTATTAATTAAAGACCAATTTATTTGTTTAATTTATACGTTTTTCATGTTATGAGTATTGTGCCCATGTGAGTATTTCAAACACCAAGGGCTCTATTGTTGGTTCTTTCTTGAGATAATATAATTTGATTTTGGTTTTAACATTTGAATGACTAATAGCATATTAAATTAAATCGTAAATGATAAAAAAGGGTAAATAGAATTGTGTGAGTCTTGGATTTGTATTAGAATTCCATGAATGAGTTCATGTTACTATTGTAACTTATAACTCAGGTGAACCATGAATCCATTAATGGATGACATGGATGGTATAAAAGGGGGTTTAAAATTTTATGTTTCGAGTAAACCATGAATGTAGTTGAATAGTTCATAAATGGTTTATTTTAAGGAAGATCGAGTCATGTAACGAGGGATTCCATGGAATGGTTCTTTTGGAAATGTTTTATATTCCTTCGAAGATACTTGGGTATTATTTATTGGATCCGAGGATTTCCCAACATTCTTATACTCACACAACAAGTAGAGTGAGATTGGGTTCCTAAGAGGATCGTGTGGATGAGCTCATACGATGTACTTTGTTTTACAACATGAGTAGTACTTGAATTCCAACATAATAATTACAAGGATTGACTGAGATTAAAATTTGAATATTGAAATGGAATGTCTTATTACATGATTACAATGCTAAAGAAAAATTCTGGATTCAATATTCACATATACTTGTTTAGATATCATTCTAAGGTATCTATTGTTCTTACTTTTACACAGGGGTTACTAGATTTATTCCAAATCCTTATACATATAAAATATAATGTAGCTTAACTCTTAAGGAACATGAAATGATTATAAATGGAAACCGGTTCTAGTATGGATATTTACATTTTAGTACTACCTAGTTTACTACTTTCATTATTGATCACTACATGATATATTTGTTCACTCATAGATTGGAACTAACCGTTGGTGGTTGATAACTGGGATATTGTCTCCCACATTGTTTGGGTCATTTTTTGGACCAATCAGCTTATATTATTTTTTGTGTCCAATAGGAAAATAATTATTCTACATGTACATGATATGCTACATTGGAGTAAGAGATCATGGGATCAAGTTGAGGCTTGTGATGCATAAGCCTTTATTTAGTCCATTTTGTACTCTAGTACTTATATCATGTATTCTTTCATTGTAACCTATTTTGAATATTTTCCTAGAACATGTTACATGCCACCTCATCCTTGTATGATATGACATCTGGTCACTATATTATATGTTTCCCACGGTTTACTTCTGTTGCATGGAATTACTACTTCTTCTATTATATTGTTGTTATTTCAACTAAGTTACATGCATGCAATAAAGGAATAATTTCCCCAAATTCATAACAAGGCCCTCACTACTAGTCATAAGCATCTAGAAATTGTGGAAATGCACATGAGGTAATATGGATAACCATGTACGAGGCACCTTTGAGTAGAATCTATATCTAGGATATTTCAATGTGGTATCAGGGGAGTCTTTTCTGGTGTTTCTTACTATTTAATGACATTATATTTAGATAGGAAGGAAATGGGATTTGATAATTATTTTTTCACTAGAGTAGATTCACCGCGTATAGGTAAAATAAGAATTACCATGATTTGATTTGAATTTTTTTATTTTAATCAATTACAATTGATTCGAATTCATTATTGGGAGGAAAACATGTTTTGTGATATTATTTTTTGTATCATTGTGGTTCTATTTTGTTGAATCCTGATGTGATGAGGTTATTTCATCTCATGAATCTTATATGAACATTTTAGAAATCATAATTAGGAATTCATTCCATTCCATTTAGTGTGAATTACTTATTCCATGATGTTGTGATAGATATCACCCCACATATTCATGTTTTTTATAGGTATATTGGTTGTTATGTAATCTATTTTGATATGTGTAATGGTACATGGTATGGTTTGAATTAGATGGATGCTAAATCCTTTTATCTGAGGGGTATTTTCATTCTTTGATTGTAATTTGGGGGATCATGTTGTTTTTTAAATTGAATTTCATTATGATTTGTTGCGGGTGGAATTCATTCTTTGATTATCGGAGGGTATGGTGACCCATGTATTGGAATTTGGAATACCATTGGATTACTTTTCAAAAATCGGGGTTCACTAGAAGTTCTAGGGGTCTTCTGTTTGGAAACCTGGATAACATTTAATGAGGTACTATGAACACACACAATGAGTTATTCTATTCAAGAAGAAAAACCATTCTTATGTACATGTTGTGTACAATGAGTAAATGTCATGTATTACATGACCATGTGTCTGAGAATGTTTATAAGAACACAAAATGATTGTTTTGGAATATTATATGACTGTGTACTTTAGGTACACACTATGTAGTTTTACACATCCATACCCCATATAGGTAGCACGTTGTTTACACAAACAAAGATTTATGATGTCAATGGTAGATCTAATGAAGGGACGTGAGAATATACATTATGTTGGGTACATTCTATGTTTCCTCCTTAAAGACCGTTTACCTATGGTTTTTACATGGCCAGGCTAGCGAGAATACACGCCCATTTGAGAGAATGCTTGTATACACCATGTGTAGTTTTTATACATAGTGTAGTCTTATTTTGTTACCTTGTGAGGATATTCCCATGTAATTTACCTCATTGTTAGTTTTGGACCAGCATGTTGTCCTTTCTAAGTAGTTTTCTGTGCTGAATCTGATGGGGATAACTATGGAGCATTCTAAGGACTAGTCATGGGTATTTTGGGGATTATATCTAAATGGATAGGATCATCCTCTAGATAAAATTATTATATGTCTCTTGAGAGTGAGACATAGGCAAGAATGATTATTTGGTTGTTCAGACTAACCTAGTTTAGAACATTGATTTGAGATGAGATGTGAGCTATTTCGTGTGACCTATGATTTGATGATATCTCCCTTATGATATTTGACGTACATGACTCTGAGGTAGGGAGAAATGTTGTTTCTAAGGATCCCCTAACAGATGCCTCTTTGTATATACAATTCTTCAGATTCTCATGTAGGATCCCTATCCTAATCACCGTTTTGAGGATCCTTGTTGAGTGATTCATCAATTTTTTATAATTCATGGATCCCATGTATAATTTCAACTATTACTTTTTAGCTAAGGATCCCATTTAGGATTCCTTCACTTGTGTTTAACAAGAGGATCCCTCATTGGATGACAATTACTTTTTATCTTACCCAGGACCAACCATTATTGTGGTATTTTTGTGGTATGTATCGTTTTCTGACACATAGACCTAACCCATGGGGAATGTAGTGGGTAGAGTTCTTAGAGTAATATGTCGACCTATAATATTTTGATACATGGAATTTGGAGCTATGATCTTCAATGTATCAAGACCTTTGATATGGGAATGATCATCGAGGAATGCTTGGTTCATCATGTTAGACATTCCCCAAGAATAATTAAATGAATATAATGTTGTGTAAGCCTCTCTTTCCACATGTTATGGGAAACCTGGTACATCATCCTTAGTTTAAATGGTTTTGCTGATGATGTTATTTTGATATAGTTCCAGTGAGATCCATTTGGTAAAAGGGTGTATAGGGTGTACCACCATTGAATATTAATGGGAGTGTTCCATTTTCTCTTGTAAACTCAGGGTAGTATATGTTGACATATGTAGTACCTATCGAGTGTTATGTAATGAACTGATCGAGTGAGATCAGTTAAATTGTTGACCTTTGATCTATTGTGTATAATTCTGGGTTACCTCTGGGGTACAGTGACTTGAGATTTGTGGAACCATGTTTGTCCCACTACACGAGAGGAATTTCTGGGACATGGGTTTTTTTAAACACAAGATGGTTTAATTTTAAATTATAGAAAAAATTATAGGATGTAGTGATCGTGGATCATGGAACGGAAATCATTAATTGATCATGGCTCTGAACTAGCTCATTTGAGAGAGGTTGTTCCTTCTTCTATATGCATAGGACACTCCTAGGTGGGGAGCTTCATGTGAGATCTATTTAAATAATTCATTCTGGGTATAAGGATCATTATAAAAAACTATTCCATAATTGTAAATTCTACGTGAATGCTTTGAGATCATATTTATGTTCTATTTCTTAAGAGATAAGCATGTCTCATATACTAACACCATCATTGGTTCACTAATACTGTGTAGGTAATATTCCGTGCTACAGTTTGAAATTTGTTGGGACAATTTTTTATCTTCTCTATGTTGTGTGCTGGATGTGGGATTTTAGATGAGGCTCAGTTAATCCTTAGTGATACTTGTGTTTCCATATAAGAATTACTTGGATAGACATTTTATGCCTACCATTTTCCATGAAGTTTGTAACACCCCAGGTAAATAAAGAATATGACATTTTCATATTTATCCATATTTGTGAATAAAGTATTAATATGACTTTAAAAGGGGATGCTATGCTCGATGGCGACCCAACACGCAACAACGAGTTTCTTGGGAATCTTACGTTGCACTCTAATAATAAAATAATATTATTTTAAATGGTAGTTAACATGTAGTCGTTGTATTGGCGGGAATGGATATAAATAACTAAAATATGATTATATATGTTTTTAAATGTTTTTACATTTATCTAATAAAAGATAAAGGCTTAAAATACGGAAAGAATTCAATTTTAGGCGTATTTGCCCTAGTTTTCATTAAAGGCTCACTTATCACCTTTTGATGGCGAACCATCATTAAATATAGTTTTGTTCAATCTTAAACATTCTATTGGACCAAATAAAACTATTCTTAAGAATCGGGACATCAAAATTTACTTTGTGTAAATTTTTGGTATCTTTCTGATAAAGTTCATTTTTTTAATGAATAGTGTAAAATGTTGTATTTTAATTCAAAACCTCTTTTTAATCTAATTTATTTATATGATTATATTATCTTTTGAATTGGTTTTAAAGTGAAATTAGAATATATTTTTACCATTAAATCCAATAGTGGTCGTTGGAATTAATTTCACTTTGAAATCAGACATAAACTAGTGTCAATCTTTTGATACTTATTGTTTCATAAAAACACGCTATTTGCTCTAACCGCGGGAATTAATTATTAAATTAATTAATGTGAATTATATGTTTTGAATTTTGTAAAATAGACTTCAATTTTGATTTCGGAATATCAAATATAGCTTAGGGTGAATTTTTGGGATTTTTCTGAAAAACTTCAATTTTGATGAATAGTGAAACCACTAAGTGGTACTTATAAAAACTGATTTTTTCCGTTTAAATGAAATTTTGCCATCTTTGTGTTTTGAATTTAGAAAATCCGACATACATGGTTTTCATTAAGAAGTAAAATGTGGTTCAATGGGATAAAAATAATTTTTTGGTGAATAGTAACTTATTAAGTTTTTAATCGCGATTAGAGGTAATTAGTGTAGTTTAAGGTAAAAATAATGTTTTAATAATATGAAATGAACTTGACACATGTCCTAACCTCATTGGATGTGTCATGGCCGACCAAGACAACCCATGGGTCAACTTGGGGACCCCATGAAGCCACTTTGGTTGGAAAATGACATTAATATCTTTTTATTTAAAGTTAAAGTAAAAAATGAGACAAACAAGAAATGTTTTACTAAAACAATTTTTACATGGGGTTATACAAATCATATTTTTTACTATAAATATACATTGGAAAGTTAAAAAGATTTCATACATCGTAATATTTTTTTTAATAATTTTTAGATATTAAATAAATTAAATTATTTATGACATCATGATGATGCAGCGATGACCTCATTATTTAACGATTTAAATAAAATAGAAATATAATGTAATATCTAAGACCTACACATGTCCAAAACCTATTGGATGAGTGGATTTCGAACCCTTATCACCTTATCCTCGAAATACATCAATGTGGGGCCTTTAAAATTCGAAACTCTTTTGAAAATAAAGTAACATTTTGTAACTTTACAAGAGTGCCCCTCCTCTCCTCTTATAAAAGGCCCCCACCTCTACCTCCTTACTCACACTCCCAAAGCCTTTGTCTCAGCCAACCCCTGCCCATTTTGTCTCTCAACTTCCCTCTTTTACTCTTTGAATCCTCACTTTGGGCAGAAGTCTTCCCAAGGAAGCCTTTGATCTCAAACCAAAGGGAGTTACCCGATTTTAAGGTAATGTCTTCACTTGAGTCATTTTGTTTTATTTTGCTTCTCCAACCCCCTAAACTCTTTTTATTCATTTCTTTTATAACAAATCCAGTATCTTCAATATACTATGATGTTGTTATAAGAAGTATTAGAGATACACTTACACACACCTACATCTAATGGTAAAAGAACATACTGTTTCTGTGGATGGCGAATTTCTGCCTCACGAAACGATGATTGTTCAACATTCTTCTAACACCTTCAAAGGTGGCCATTAAGATGACACTATATTTATATATGATATATGATATTTTTATGTTTTAATTAAGCTTCTGTATTTTTCATTTATTGTATACCTTTATGGGTTCCATTATGGGTAAACGCGATATCTTCATTTAAGGAAGTGCGGACTACCGCCCCCTCAAATTGATTTGATTCGTTATTACCATATGTGGTATGTATAAAGGGTATATTTAATGATATTATATATGATACCATACTGGAATTAAAATACTATTATGTATCATTATGTTTTAATTCTATTAAATATTAAAGAGAAATGGAAGTAGCATTCATGCGTACGTACGGCTTACCGTCTCCATGAACGGTACATTTCATTTCTTATCTCAAAATGTTATGTACTATTATAAGTACATATATATAATGGATATATATGTAATATATTACATCTAAATTATGGATATAATTCTGTAATTATAACATATATATATATATATATCTCATTTTGTTTTAATTCCATTAATATGAAAAAAAAGAAAGCAGCGTTCATGCGTACGTACGGACTACCGTCTCCATGAACGGTGCTTTTCATTTTTTATCTCCAAATGATATGGAATAGTATAAAATGAATATTTACTGGATATATATGATATTTTAATCATTAATACTATTCTGGAAATTATTTACTTATAACTACATGAGCAATCTTTTTTCAAACAAGTTCATTTTTGACTCATGTACCAAACATCGACAAAAACGTCTGATATGAACTAACATTATTAAACAATTATTATAACATTATAATATGTGATATTAACTGAATAATAATCTCTAAAGGAGGTACTTAGGCAATTATTGATTGACCAAAGTTTATTATTTAGGAATATAAAGAAACGAACAAGACATGTTGGTCTTGAGGTAAGGGATCCTACTCCTCTCTTTCTTTTTTTGTACACTCTTTTATGTCATTCCTTCTAAGCTCATATTTATTGTGATTGGGATGTTATTTTATATTAATCTTACTGTAATTTTTATGTTCATATGATGAGATACCATATTCTCTCTCATCAATCCATTTTGGATGTTTTGAGTGGCGCCGTTAGGCTGCCGAATTTTCGTAAGAGATCTAACCTCTCTCTTTCTTTTTAAGTACTCTCCTTTATGTCACTTCTTTTAAGCTCCTATTTGTTATGTTGGGGAATGTTATTTTATATTCCTATTTATATAAACTTTATGTTAATATGATGAGATACCCTATTTGATCTCATCAATCCATTTTTTTAAGTTTTCTGTGGCGCAGTTAGGCTGCCAAGTTTTCGTAAGGGATTTTTCATCTCACTTTTATTCCCGTGAGATTTATGCTACATTTGCCACAATTTCCTTTGAGTGGTGTATGTACTTCCCATTATTCTACTCTTTTTGTAATATAATTTCGTTTATGAGTATTTACATCAATGATGTATTGTCCTTCTTTCATGGGGTGTATGTTTTGAAAGATACCCAAGTCGGTAAGGGAACCTTTCACCCTCCTTTTTTTAAAAGACTTATTTTGTTGGGTATTTTAATTTACATATTGTTATGTTGGGATATGTTCTCATATATCCTTATTGATGTAAATTTTATGTCCAAGTGATGAGATACGCTTTTTATCTCTCATCAACTCATTTTGATGTGACGCCGTTAGGCTATCAAGGAAACTTCTTAACCCAATTTTGATTTCATTAGGTTCAACATGTAGTTATTGAATATGTCATCATTTGAATACGTGTGAATGACCTTTGATTATTTTACACTTAATATCCACTTATATTTGGTGTATTCGTTTGTCACAGATAATTATGTAATTGATTTATCCTTAAACCAATGATACTGTCTTTGTATGGGACTTCGTCTCAATCTCTTTTCATTGAGGCATATTTTATTTTATACACAACTTTCTTTTATACGGTGTATAAAATCCTTTGACTTTTACATTTACCCAAAAGGAATATTTTTATACGAAGCATTTTACAAAATGACAAAAGGGAATGTTTTTGTCGTACGTATGCGGTGACAATGACTTCTCCGCCGCCGTGACCATTATTTGAGCTTCGACTTCCTCTACAAGCCATACCTTCTTTTTAAAAGAAAAATAAATACCATGTTTTACTTTTCTTTTATTTTGGAATTGAAAATGGGTTTCATAATGTTTTTATATCAATGTGTTGTATTGATATCTTGTGATTGAAAGGTGGAAATGTTATGTTTCCTTTATGCAAGTTTTATGTGATACGACTATGTTGAGGTTCTTGGGAATTATTATAAAGACGGGTAGTTCCGTGATAAACTAAGGGCGGGTGAGCCCGATATAGCTCTCCAATGCATTGGGTAACACGAAGGAGTGAAACTTTAAGGTTTCTCCGAAGAGATTTAGGGAATATACTGTGATGGATATTCCAAACGTAACCAAGAGGGTTACTCCCTACGTAAGAATGTTATGAATGCCTCAAGTTACCTTTTATGTCTTATGTTTCCTATGATTTATTCATGGTTTGATGAGGTATGTTAAAGTGCCTATGTTTTATGGGTAAAGTATGATTTCATTCTTATGTATATATGAACTCATGTTTCCTTTCCATATTTTTATAACCCTTACTGAGATTTTTATGCTCATCCCAAGTTTTTGAAATGTTTTTCACAGGTCAAGGGAAAGGTACATGATGTGATGATAGTGTCAAGGATGTGTCAAGAAAGAATCCATGTTTTATTTTTCAATATGTTTTTGTTGTTGGGAAGAATGAATACTGTCTTTTATGTAACCACTTTGTTTAAATGTGGACTGTAATGGAACTTTCATGATCTAATTCTCTAAAACTCTAAACCTGAAAAGATACTCAATGTGTAATCTTGTAATAACTCAAGATTAAGTATGGTTTAAGGCTGGGGCCTTATAGTTGGTATAAAAGGTCGGTTTAGATAACTTTAGAGGTTAGGGTATCCTCTAAGCACAAGTGACATTACCATAATGGTTAGGATTTCAGAAAGCGTCCTAGTTTTAGATAAAGTGAATGAGTAAGTGTATCTTAGTGTTTACCTTCCTCATTAGTACATGATGGTTTTGTTGATATACTCACACTGACATTTCTATTTTTATTGAATGGATGGATCTAGCAGGCACCAAAGAGACAACAGGTTTGAAGGAAACTGTGGTGGTTCTCTGATTAAGATACTAGATAAAATGGGGTATCCAATGAGGAAACTCGTGGTTGTTCTATACCAACTATCAAGGAGTAATGATCAACCACTTGAACCTTGGTATGATCTTTAATGCATCATGTACGATATGACCAATCGATGTGGATGTTCAGGTAATAATTATAAAGGTAACCATTAGAGTTTATATGATCCTTACTTTTGAGGTAATTATGGGTTACTATATGTTATGATGGAAGTGAAAGGCATGAGATAAAATTGAGATTAAATTATGTTATGGTTATTTTTGATGATTTTATCTCTTTTTGGGGAATGATTTTAGAATTATATAGTTTTGGAAAAAGGACAACATGCAGACCGTGTGACTACCTGTCACGTCGGACAAAGCTGCGGGAATCGAACCCACAACCAAAGTGCGACTGGTATTTATCCCCTACCACTGGACTACGTGAAGTCCCTGGTTAGTTTGACTGATTCTTTTTAGTTAGATGATTTTATGAATTAAGAGTAAGTTGATTTTGGGTTATCTATGGAAATTTATTAACCTATCATTGAGGATATGCGATTAGGTTAATTACTTCTCAATACGAGACATTAAGAGCAACTGATGTTGTATGGAGATAAATGTTATGATTTAACATGGAAGACTATGTGACTAAATCCTTCAAATATTTGGGTTTCAATCATAGTTTGGTTTACTTTGAAGAATTTTATGGACAATTTTTTTTCGAATGGTCCTCGTTGAACTTTGGGTTTTGTTGGACAAATTTTGGAGATTAAGCATAGATTTTCTTTTTAAAGGGTTATCCTTTTATGGATTATCTGACCTTGTACAAACCTTTTTGGTTTTGGTTTTGGTTAAACCCTAAAGACCTGGGAAGTATATAGTTCTCTATTTTGGATTAGGTGATTCTCTAGAAGTTGATTATAGTACTCTTAATGCGAACAAGTCTCCCTAAATACTCGTCTTTTGGAAAAAAATATGAGTTTGATTAAGGAATCTAGTAAAAGTTGAAAGTCAATATGAAAAGTGATTATGTTTCCTTATGAATAAATTCCTCAATAAAAAGTAACTTAAAACAAAAATGTTGTCTATTAACTTTTCCTACTGGGGAATCGAATACCGTTTAACCCATCACAAGTTTGTGATTTTCTTATGGTTAACTTTCTCCTAGACATGTTTACTATCACTCTCCCTCAAGAACATGAACCTTTTCTTTTTCTTCCATGTCCATGTTTTTCTACATATGGGTTAACTCGGGTGACCTCTATACTTATCTTCCTTTATTTTAAAGTGATTGTTTTACCGACTCTTGTTCCGATGTGGGACATTCAAGGATGTTTCCATGCTCAATTTTAAAAATTGCGAGGACGCAATTCCCAAAAGGGGGGAAGGATGTAACACCCCAGGTAAATAAAGAATATTACATTTTCATATTTATCCATATTTGTGAATAAAGTATTAATATGACTTTAAATGGGGACGCTATGCTTGATGGCGACCCAACACGCAACAACGAGTTTCTGGGGAATCTTACGTTGCACTCTAATAATAAAATAATATTATTTTAAATGGTAGTTAGCATGTAGCCGTTGTATTGGAGGGAATTGATAGAAATAACTAAAATATGATTATATATGTTTTTAAATGTTTTTACATTTATCCAATAAAAGATAAAGGCTTAAAATATGGAAAGAATTCAATTTTAGGCGTATATGCCCTAGTTTTCATTAAAGGCTCACTTATCACCTTTTGATGGCGAACCGTCATTAAATATAGTTTTGTTCACTCTTAAACATTCTATTGGACCAAATAAAACTATTCTTAAGAATCGGGACATCAAAATTTACTTTGAGTAAATTTTTGGTATCTTTCCGATAAAGTTCATTTTTTTAATGAATAGTGTAAAATGTTGTATTTTAATTCAAAACCTCTTTTTAATCTAATTTATTTATATGATTAGATTATCTTTTGAATTGGTTTTAAAGTGAAATTTGAATATATTTTCTTCATTAAATCCAATAGTGGTCGTTGAAATTAATTTCACTTTGAAATCAGACTTAAACTAGTGTCAATCTTTTGATACTTATTGTTTCATAAAAACACGCTATTTGCTATGACAGCGGGAATTAATTATTAAATTAATTAATTTGACTTATATGTTTTGAATTTTGTAAAATAGACTTCATTTTTGAATTCGGAATATCAAATATATCTTAGGGTGAATTTTTGGGATTTTTATGAAAAACATCAATTTTTGATGAATAGTGAAACCACTAAGTGGTACTTATAAAAACTGATTTTTTCCGTTTAAATGAAATTTTGCCATATTTGTGTTTTGAATTTCAAAAATCCAACATACATGGTT
The DNA here is from genome assembly GCA_963277665.1 of Viscum album. Classification (NCBI taxonomy): domain Eukaryota; kingdom Viridiplantae; phylum Streptophyta; class Magnoliopsida; order Santalales; family Viscaceae; genus Viscum; species Viscum album. The sequence continues at coordinate 836,398,755 of OY728164.1, read as the reverse complement.
GTCATTAAGAAGTAAAATGTGGTTCAATGGGATAAAAATAATTTTTTGGTGAATAGTAACTTATTAAGTTTTTAATCGCGATTAGAGGTAATTAGTGTAGTTTAAGGTAAAAATAATGTTTTAATAATATGAAATGAACTTGACACATGTCCTAACTTCATTTTATGTGTCATGGCCGACCAATAAAACCCATGGGTCAACTTGGGGACCCCATGAAGCCACTTTGGTTGGAAAATGACATTAATATCTTTTTATTTAAAGTTAAAGTAAAAAATGAGACAAACATGAAATGTTTTACTAAAACAATTTTTACATGGGGTTATACAAATCATATTTTTGACTATAAATATTAATTGGAAATCTAAAAATATATCCTACATCATAGTAGTTTTTTTTTTAATTTTTAGATATTAAATAAATTATATTATTTATGACATCATGATGATGAAGCAATGACCTCATTATTTAACGATTTAAATAAAATGGAAAGATAATGTAATATCTAAGACCTAAACATGTCCAAAACCTATTTGATGAGTGGATTTTGAACCCTTATCACCTTATCCTCGAAATACATCAATGTGAGACCTTTAAAATCTGAAACTCTTTTGAAAATAAAGTAACATTTTGTAACTTTACAAGAGTGCCCCTCCTCTCCTCTTATAAAGGCCCCCACCTCTACCTCCTTACCCACACTCCCAAAGACTTTGGCTCGGCCAAACCCTACCCATTTCGTCTCTCCACTTCCCACTTTTACTCATTGAAGCCTCACTTTGGGAAGAAGTCTTCCCAAGGAAGCCTTTGAGCTCAAACCAAAGGGAGTTACCCGATTTTAAGGTAATGTCTTAACTTGAGTCATTTTGTTTTATTTTGCTTCTCCAACCCCCTAAACTATTTTTATTCATTTATTTTATAACAAATACAATATCTTCAATATACTATAATGTTGTTATAATAATGATTAGAGCTACACTTACACACACCTACATCTAATGGTTAAAGAACATACTATTTCTGTGGATGGCGAATTTCTGCCTCACGAAACGATGGTTGTTCAACATTCTTCTAACTCCTTCAAAGGAGGCCATTAAGATTAAAATATGTTTATATATGATATATAATATTTTTATGTTTTACTTAAGCTTCTGTATTTTTCATTTATTTCATACCTTTATGGTTTCCATTATGGGTAAATGCGATATCTTCATTTAAGGAAGTGCGGACTACCGCCCCCTCAAAGTGATTTGATTCGTTATTACCATATGTGGTACGTATAAAGGGTATATTTAATGATATTATATATGATACCATACTGGAATTTAAATACTATTATGTATCATTATGTTTTAATTCTATTAAATATGAAATAGAAATGGAAGTAGCGTTCATGCGTACGTACGGCTTACCGTCTCCATGAACGGTACATTTCATTTCTTATCTCAAAATGTTACGTACTATTATAAGTACATATATATAATGGATATATATGTAATATATTACATATAAATTATGGATATCATTCTGGAATTATAACATATATATATATATATATATATCTCATTTTGTTTTAATTCCATTAATATGACAAAAAAAAAAGAAAGTAGCGTTCATGCGTACGTACGGCCTACCATCTCCATGAACGGTGCTTTTCGTTTCTTATCTCCAAATGATATGGAATAGTATAAAATGAATATTTACTGGATATATATGATATTTTAATCATTAATACTATTCTGGAAACTATTTACTTATAACTACATGAGCAATATTTTTTCAAACAAATTCATTTTTGACTCATGTACCAAACATCGGCAAAAACGTCTGATATGAACTAACATTATTAAACAATTATTATAACATTATAATATGTGATATGAACTGAATAATAATCTCTAAAGGAGTTACTTAGGCAATTATTAATTGACCAAAGTTTATTATTCAGGAATATAAAGAAACGAACAAGGCATGTTGGACTTGAGGTAAGGGATCCTACTCCTCTCTTTCTTTTTAAGTACACTCTTTTATGTCATTCCTTCTAAGCTCATATTTATTGTGATTGGGATGTTGTTTTATATTACTCTTACTGTAATTTTTATGTTCATATGATGAGAGACCCTATTCTCTCTCATCAATCCATTTTGGATGTTTTGAGTGGCGCCGTTAGGCTGCCGAATTTTCGTAAGAGATCTAACCTCTCTCTTTCTTTTTAAGTACTCTCCTTTATGTCACTTCTTTTAAGCTCCTCTTTGTTATGTTGGGGGATGTTATTTTATATTCCTCTTTCTATAAACTTTATGTTAATATGATTAGATACCCTATTTGATCTCATCAATCCATTTTTTTATGTTTTCTGTGGCGTCGTTAGGCTGCCGAGTTTTCGTAAGGGATTTTTCATCTCACTTTTATTCCCGTGAGATTTATGCTAAATTTTCCACAATTTCTTTTGAGTGGTGTATGTACTGCTCATTATTATACTCTTTCAGTAATATACTTACGTTTATGAGTATTACATCAATGATGTATTGTCCTTCTTTCATGGGGTGTATGTTTTGAAAGATACCCAAGTCGGTAAGGGAACCTTTCACCCTCCTCTTTTTAAAATACTTGTTTTGTTGGGTCTTTTAATATACATATTGTTATGTTGGGATATGTTCTCATATATCCTTATTGATGTAAATTTTATGTCTAAGTGATGAGATACGCTTTTTATCTCTCATCAACTCATTTTGATGTGACGCCGTTAGGATGTCAAGGGGACTTCTTAACCAAATTTCGATTTCTTTGGGTTCAACATGTAGTTATTGAATATGTCATCCTTTGAATATGTGTGAATGAAATTTGATTATTTTACACTTAATATCCACTTATATTTGGTGTATTCGTTTTTCACACATAATTATGTAATTGATTTATCCTTATACCAAGGATACCGTCTTTGTATGGGACTTCGTCTCAATCTCCTTTCATTGAGGCATATTTTATTTTATACACAACTTTAATTTATACAGTGTATAAACCCCTTTTACTTTTACGTTTATCCAAAAGGAATCTTTTTATACGAAGCATTTTACAAAACGACAAAAGGGAATGTTTTTGTCGTACGTATGCGGCGACAATGACTTCTCCGCCGCTATGACCATTATTTGAGTTTCGGCTTCCTTGATGTTATTAATATTTTCATGACTTATTATATTCCCCCTTTACTTATTTTATATGAAATGTGCATAATTTGTGTGAAATATTAATGTTTTAATATTAAGTATAATTTTTGAGCATTTTTAGAAGTAGTCCAATTGAGTCAGTTTAATGTTTTAATAATAACTGTCACTATACTGATCCAAATTGTATGGTTCTTGTTTTTTAGGATTCTACTTTCAATATAAAACATTTCATTAGAAGGAACCATGAGCCAATTCTGCCATTTGAAGGGTCATATGGTCCTCACAAAGAAGCCCAAAGAATCTGTGAACAAACTGGACCATCCTTGAAGATTGATTTACTGGGTTCAATCCAGAAGTCCAAAAACCTTAACTCTCCACCATAATTCGGGGGACACTACATGTCATCTTGGATAAAAATTTCAAGGCCCAAATCCATGTACAAGGGGCCCAAATAAATCTTTGAAGTCCAGCCCACCATTCTGGCCGAGAATTAAAATCAGTATAGTATGCATTACATATCTCCTGATTTAATCCTCCAATCTATCTGAGATTTTGTAGTGTGAAAGAGGAGATATAGGCGGCCGACTTTGTTGAAGAAACAATTCGTATTTGAAGGCAGATTCATATTCAAAAACCCTTTCACATTATGGACTTCAAAAATAATGGATTGAAATGGACAGTTTAACTTTGATTAATAAACCGGCCATAACTTTTGATCCTTAAGTCCCAATGACTCCACATTTTGAGAGTAGTCGGAAAACATTATTATATACAACTTTGAAGAAGGAGATAATTGGATATTAGGCTGTCTGAATTTCCAAATTGGCGATGCAAGTGGAGGGACAGATTGGGAATGCAAACAGTCCACTCCTTGGGCTATAAATACTCTCCCCTTCTCTCCTTGAGAGGGGTTGGCATTTCAGAAGAGAGGATATCATATTGGCACGAACAAAGCCTTTCCAAAGGATTGGGAGGACCTTCCATACTCAAGTTTTCACTTGAGAGACCTTTCCTCCTCTCTTTGTTTTCACTTACTTTTGTGTTCTTCATTTTTGTAATCTTGTAATTCTCTTTCATTGTAATTCTGTTTTAATGCAAGTTACTTCTTCAATATCTCTTATTCTCATCCACCTTCTGTAGTTTAATATTTATGTTATTAAAATAGTTTAAATTCAGTTCAATCCCCTTCCCTTCTTATGCTTCCTCATTCAATCGAAATTCCGTTTTTGATTCTCAAAATAATTCGTGTGTGTGTTCAGCACACTACTCTTATCTTGTCCCTTTCTTTTTCTTATCTTTATAATTCATCACCATAAAAATATATTACCAGATTAATAAAAATCATAATGGCTGAGTAAATCTCTCATTGGGGTGAGTTTTAATTTAGGTATGTTAAGCGATTGAGAGCTTTTGCTCGATGAGTATTCTTTAAATTAATATTATGTATGTTAAACTTAATATGTCATGGATTAATGATATGTTTTGTTTAACGAGTGGTTTCCATGGATTATTGGAACCATAAATACACTAAAATAAACAAGTACTGATTGATTTTAGAATCCTAGTTAAGTTAAGGCTTGGATTAAAGCTTTAACACTTAGGAATTCTAATCGACGTCAACTTGAGAAGTGGGTGTTAATTTAAATGAAATATAAAGCAAAGCTCAAGGATATCACAAGCTTAACTCCCTAATAATGAACTCACCCCAATATTTATCAATTTGTTAAATCAATTATAGTCAATCAATCATTTCAATTAATCTCTACAACAAACCCCCCTAATCAAAATACAATCAACTAAAAACAATCGACTATTACGAAGTACCATCGCCGAGGATTCGACCCGAGTGCTGCTATACACATTAGCAGAGCACCAGAACTTTGACCGGTCGATAGGCGACAATCGGCCGTGCATTTCAAATGGCGCCGTTGCCAGGGATGGTGCTTTAAGTAGTCATTATTTTCTGGTTATTGTAAAAAAAAACCAAAAAAAAATCAAAATTTTTGAAAAAAATTGAAAAAAAAAACACAAAGAAAAACCCGTCTTCCTCTTTCTTCCAAAATCTGTCTGAATTCCCCAGAGCCTCCCAGACAATCCATCAGATTTGTTTGACCCTGAAATTGATAGAAATCTTCGTCGACTTAGGAGGACCATTAGGGATAACCAAATCACCCAAGAACCAATCATTTCCTTACCAATTGAATTAGATATGGCCAATCCTAAGGAACAAACATTGAAAGAACTTGCTGCCCCTGATATGAATTACCAACCTCTTGGTATTCAATATCCAAACATTGAAGCTGACTTCGAACTCAAATCGGGTTTGATTCATCTTCTTCCTCATTTCCATGGTCTAGCAGGTGAGGATCCTCATCTTCACCTCAAAGAGTTCTAAGTGGTCTGCTCAACCATGAAACCTCAAGGTGTTTCTGAAGAAAAAATCAAGCTTAGAGATTTCCACTTTTCCCTAGCGGATTCTGCCAAGTCTTGGCTCTACTACCTCCCACCTGGTTCCATAAACTCATGGGTTGACATGAAGAGACTTTTCCTTGAGAAGTTCTTTCCCGCTTCCCGAACAGCTTCTATCCGAAAGGAAATAAGCGGGATACGTCAATTCCCTAATGAATCACTCCATGAGTATTGGGAGAGGTTCAAAAAGCTTGTGGAAACTTGTCCACACCATCAAATCCCAGACCAACTCCTGATCCAATACTTCTATGAGGGGTTATTGGCTATGGAGCGAACTCTCATTGATGCCGCAAGTGGCGGTGCTCTTGTTGAAAAAACTCCTGCAGCTGCACGAGAACTCATAAGAAACATGGCTGCAAACACGCAGCAATTCGAGCACATGCTCAAGTGAAACAAGCCCAAGAGAATCAATCCATAGAGCCCAAAAAAATGACTGAGTGGATGAGTGAACTTACAGGTCTTGTGCGTCAACTAGCGGTGGCTACCAAAGCCCCAACCTCATCTTCTCCACAGTCACTATTCCCTGGACCTATCAAGAATTGTGGAATCTTCAACTCTCCATCTCATCCAACTGACACATGTCCACAACTTCAAGATGATCTATCTGATTCATCTAGTCCAATGGAGCTGAATGAGGCATATGCTCAGTGAAACTTCAACCCTCAACAATCAGGTCAGTTTGTTAGAAACTTCAACCAACCCCACTCTGAGCCCTTCTCTTCTACCTTTAACCCACCTCTGAGGTATGGTAATCCCATTTCTCATCCTCCTCCATTCCCTCATCAAAACCCAAACCAGTTTCAATACAGTCAAGGTGTTGGTAACTTCCAACAACCTTACCCTTTTGTCCCTCAACCCCAAAGGAACAATCCTCCTCCTGGATTCCACTATCCTAATGAGCCTTCCCAATTCCCCACCCAATACAATCGCTTTCCCAAGAACCAAAACCAAGGCCAACCCAATTTGGGACAAGCCTCTTCTTCTAAACAACCATGGGAAAGTGCTGTATAGGATCTTGCTTCCTTCACCCGTTCTAGCCTAAAGAACATTGAAACCCAAATAGGTCAACTTGCATCCCACCTTAGCCAGTAACAACCATCCAATTCATCCCAACTCCCAGCTCAACCATTACCCAACCCTAAGGGTAATGTAAGTGCAATTGCACTTAGATCGGGAAAGCAAATTGTTATGCCCCATGATGATTTCTCTACCTCCCCTTTCGATGTTGATCTAGAAAATGAAAAGAACAAAAAGCTGGAAAAGGAACTTGAATCCACTCCTTCACCTCCTTCTATTCCTCTAAGGAACCCAATTCCTTTTCCTCAAGCCATCTCCAAGCATAAGAAGTCCTTTGAACCTGATCCTGAAATGCTTGACATGTTTAGACGTGTTGAAGTGAACATCCCCCTCTTAGATGCCATCAAACAAATCCCTAAGTATGCCATGTTTCTTAAGGAATTGTGAACCCATAAGAGGCAACTTAGGAACATTGAAAATGTTTCAACCCAACAGTCCATTCCCATGAAGTGAAAAGATCCAGGGACCTTCACGGTTCCATGTCAAATAGGGAGTTCTAACTTTGATGATGCACACATAGACCTTGGAGCCTCAATAAATGTCATGACCAAATCCATTTTCTCCAACCTTGGTCTAGGTCCCTTGCACCCAACGGGTGTTGTCATTCAATTAGCCAATCGAAGCACTGCCGGTCCTGAGGGGATAATTGAGGATGTTCTTGTTCGGGTCAATGATCTTATCTTCCCAGCTGATTTCTATGTCCTTGACATGGAAGGTGAGACGACTTCTTCTCGATCTCCCCTAATTCTAGGAAGACCATTCCTCATGACTACGAGAACCAAGATTTATGTCCATTCAGGCATCTTATCCATGGAATTCGGTGACCAACTGGTCATGTTCATCATTTTCCAAGCCATGCGATACCCATATGAGGATCACTCTGCATTCTCAATCCATACTTTTGAGGACACTTCTAAGATTCAATCGAACCCCAATCCACCATGTTCTTAATGTTCTAATGATAAAGGATCTTGTGAAATCTGCACCATGATTAACAAAGTCATAAATGGTGAAGTTGATGTGGACCTCTCATTTATAGACTCCATCAATCTAGAGGAACTTGAAAACTCTCTTGAATCCCACATCAACTCTGATCTCTACTGCTCCACCTTGGACAGTGTTGAGGAAAATGATCCAAACCCATATGGAATCCCTTCTCCTGCTCCTAACTTGTCTAGCTCTCAAATCAAGGCTGAAACTGGTCTAAAACCACTTCCTTCACACCGCAAGTATGCATTCCTTTTCCATGATCCCTCCTACCCTGTCATTATATATGATTCACTTTCTGAAACTGAGGAGTCCCAACTTGTTCAAGTGTTAGAGGAAAACAAAAATGCCTTAGGTTAGACCCTAGAGGATATTCCAGGAATCAACCCTGCCCTTTGCATGCATCACATCCATCTAGAGGAATCATCCAAACCAATTAGGAAACCTCAAAGAAGACTCAATCCAATCATACTTGAGGTAGTTCGGGAAGAGATTACCAAGCTTCTTCAAGCTAGTATTATCTACCCAATTTCTGATAGTGAATGGGTTAGTCCAATTCAAGTCGTTCATAAGAAGGGAGGGATAACAGTTGTCACAAATGAACATGGAGAAGTGGTCACAACTCGATTGAAAAACAAATGGCGTGTGTGCATCGATTATCGCAAATTGAATGCTGAAACACGAAAAGATCACTACCCACTTCCTTTCCTTGACCAAATGCTTGAGAGATTGGCCGGAAAGTCACACTATTGCTTTCTTGATGGTTACACCGGCTACTTCCAAATTCCAATCGCACCTCAAGACCAAGAAAAGACCACATTCACTTTCCCCTTTGGAACCTATGCCTATAGGCGAATGCCTTTTGGCCTTTGTAATGCTCCTGCAACATTCCAGCGGTGTATGATGAGTATCTTTTCTGAATTCATTGAGAATTGCATGGAGGTATTCATGGATGACTTTACCATTTATGGCGAGTCATTGGAATCTTGCTTACATTCACTCTCTTTGGTCCTTCAAAAGTGTGTCATGTGTAACCTTGTGCTGAATTTTGAAAAATGTCACTTCATGGTTTCAAATGGGATTGTTCTAGGGCACATAATTTCTCAAGAGGGTATCCAAGTTGATCCAGCCAAAATTGAGGTGATCCAATCACTTCCTGAACCCAAATCAGTTCGAGACATTCGGTCCTTCCTTGGTCATTCCGGTTTCTATCGGCGATTCATTCAGAACTTCAGCAAGATTTCCCTCCCACTCACTCGTTTACTTCCAAATGATGTCACATTCAATTTTGATGAGGTTTGCAAGAGAGCCTTCATTGAACTCAAATCTGCTCTCACATCTGCTCCAATAATCCAACCCCCAGATTGGTCCTTACCATTTGAATTGATGCGTGATGCTTTTGATAGGGCCATTGGGGCTGTTCTTGGTCAAAGAAGAGAAAACATTCCTCATGTCATCTTTTATGCCTCAAAAACATTGGATGAAACTCAATCACACTACACTGTGACTGAAAAAGAACTTTTAGCTGTGGTTTTTGCCTTGGATAAATTCCGGCCCTATCTCTTAGGTGCCAAAATCATCATCTTCACAGACCACTCAGCATTAAAGTTCTTACTTAAGAAAATTGATTCCAAACCAAGGCTAATAAGATGGATTTTAATGCTCCAAGAGTTTGACCTTGTGATAAAAGATAAACCTGGAAAAGAAAACCCTGTGGCTGACCACCTGAGTAGAATTTCTAATTCTTCTCATTCTGAAATAATTGATCCTGAATTTCCAACTGAACACCTCTCATCTCTCACTCCAAAGTTACCATGGTATGCCCCAATTGTCAATTACTTGGTTTCTGGTGTTTTCCCTGAATATTTTTCAAAAGAACAAAAAGAAAAGATGAAAAGTGATTCAAAGCATTATTTTTGGGAAGATAATAAACTTTGGAAAACTGGGGCTGACATGGTAATTAGGAGATGTGTTGATGAAACTGAACAATCCACCATCTTGGAATTCTGCCACTCATTGCCTGGAGGTGGCCACTTTGGACCACAAAGGACTTCTCGAAAGGTCCTAGATTCTGGATTCTTTTGGCCTTCACTCTTCAAGGACTCACATGAGTTCTGTCAATCATGTCCCACTTGCCAAAAGTTTGGCACAATTTCCAAAAGAAACGAAATGCCTCAAAAGCCATTAATCTTCTGTGAGCTTTTCGATGTTTGGGGCATCGATTTCATGGGACCTTTTCCCCCTTCCAATGGATTATCCTACATTCTCCTTGCTGTTGACTATGTTTCTAGGTGGGTCGAGGCCAAACCCACTAGGAAAGATGATGCTCAAACTGTGAGTGAGTTCCTCAAAACCCATATCTTCCATCGATTCGGAACACCACGTGCTTTGATAAGTGACTTAGGAACTCATTTCTGTAATAGAACCATGGAGTCACTTTTGAAAAAGAATGGGGTTGTACATAAAACATCCACTTCATATCACCCTCAAACAAATGGAATGGCAGAACTTTCTAACAGAGAAGTGAAATGAGTGCTTGAAAGAATTGTTAAGCCCACAAGAAAAGACTGGCCCGATAGACTTGGTGAAGCACTTTGGGCCTATCGAACAGCCTATAAGACACCCATTGGGATGTCTCCATTTAAGATAGTTTTTGGTAAAGCCTGTCATTTACCAGTTGAAATCCAACATAAGTCATTTTGGGCTGTCAAAACATGTAATTTTGATTGTGAAAAATCTGGTGAAGAAAGATTGTTGCAGTTGACTGAATTGGAGGAGCTTCGACTCGATTCGTATGAGAACTCCATTCTCTACAAAGAAAAGGCAAAGTCACTCCATGACAAGAACATTCATCGAAAGGTATTTCATGAAGGTGAAAAGGTAATGCTCTTCAATTATCGGTTTCGACTTCACCCAGGTAAGCTGAATTCTCGTTGGGATGTACCTTTTATTATTACTAATATTTACCCATTTGGTGCAGTGCAAGTCGAAGACCCTTCTTCAAAAAGAAAATTCACTGTTAACGGACATCGGTTAAAGCATCACCATGAGAGGTCTCACAATCCAGGAACCACGTCGACTTCCATCGAAACCCCATCCACTTCAATAGAACCACCACTGGATGGGGACCCGCCAAATCCAAACCAGGGGGCACCTCTTTCCCTTTAACTCTCTCTCTCCTCAATCTCTCTTCCCTCTCTTCTTCTCTCTATTTCTTCTTCTTCCTCTCTCCCTCTCATTTTTTTTACAACATTTCTTCCACAACCTTTTTTCTATTTTCTCTTTTGTGTGGATGTGTCATTAAAAATAAAAAATTTAAAAAAAATTAATTAAAAAAAATGAAAATTAACAAAAAAAGGGGTGTCATAATTACTCATCATCCAATATTGCAATTCTGTCCAACCATTTTGGGGAGTCAAAAGGCTTGTTTTAAACTCAAATATATTGAATTTTTATCTCAAACTTGGGTAAACAATTTTGTGTCAATAACAAACATTTTGAATGAACAATTTTTGGTGGAAAATGATTCTCCCCTACCGTGAGGAATAACATTAGCCTTCATGCCAAGGTCATCTATGGCCATCTTTTTCATTGTGTGTCTTCACCACTGATTGTGAGTCTTGATTTTGTGGACCTTCGAGCTGAATTTCCATCTTTTGTGTGCATTAATATGATAGAGGCATTTTCTAAGCCACATGAGAATCAGAATAGCCAAATAGCCTCCCGTTACCCTTACATTGATCCTACTTTTGAAAGCCCCTTTGAGCCTATGAAAACCTTTCTTTTGATAGCCACATTACAAGCCTAATACCTTGTCCCACCCATCATCTTCATGGATTTTTATTGTACAATTTATTGAAATTTAAGTGTGGGGGGAATGGACTTCATTTTTGGGCGTACTTTCATTGATTTTCAATGTGTCATCATATGCTTGAGGGAAAGCATCCATTCAAGTGTGGGGAGAGGTTTTAATTCTGTGAGATTTGGGGTGTATATGTGTAATTTTCATTTGTACAAAAGTCATTGAAAAGTGTTCAAAAAAAAAATTGAAAAAAAATTATATTAAAAAAAATGAAAAAAATAAAAATAAAAAAATGGAATGGGTTGTGTCTTGGGTGGGTCAAAAATCATTCATCATCAACCTTTTATCGTGTTATAACTACTAAAATTAGTTCCATGAGGAGATCAAGCATGGGTTGGGAGATGACTGTGAGACTTGTTTCAAGCACAACTTTCGAAAAAAAGAGCAAAAAGAGAAAAAAAGAACACTTGAATCATCTTGTGTTGTGTCATTATTGTAAGTCTTCCATGTTGTACATATTCCATCATCTCAACCTATTCCATTTTCTATCTCCCTCACTTTTCATTCATCACACATTCATGCCCTTGTAAATATGTGTTTCTATTTCCTTTCAAATCAAATTTCAAAAAACAAATGTGCATTGATTTTTCCATGTTGGTGTTTTTAACCCCTCTTTTCCTTTGGACATTATATACCTACCATTCCATAGCCACTGAAAAACCCCTTAAAATACCTCTTGATTCTTGTACACATTAGATTTGGGAATGGAAGCTGAGAGCTCTTACAAACTCTTGATTTTCACTTTTTGTTGGTGAATGAGTGAACCTCCTAAAATACATTTTTATCATCTTGAGAGGAGTAAGTTTTGAGTGCCTACATTTTCCAATTCAAACCTTGAACATGAAAAAATGAATTGTTTCTGATGCATTATTGTGAACCAAATTTGTTATGGAATTCAATATGGATGAGTGAAATAGTCTAAACCTCCCCTGATTGGAGAAAACAAAATTTTAATATTTGTTGGTGAGTGAAAATGATTTTGTCATGTTTTTATATTTGTTGCACATGAGGACACGCGCAAATATAAGTGTGGGGGAGTTGATGTTATTAATATTTTCATGACTTATTATATTCCCCCTTTACTTATTTTATATGAAATGTGCATAATTTGTGTGAAATATTAATGTTTTAATATTAAGTATAATTTTTGAGCATTTTTAGAAGTAGTCCAATTGAGTTAGTTTAATGTTTTAATAATAACTGTCACTATACTGATCCAAATTGTGTGGTTCTTGTTTTTTAGGATTCTCCTTTCAATATATAACATTTCATTAGAAGGAACCATGAGACAATTCTGCCATTTGAAGGGTCATATGGTCCTCACAAACAAGACCAAAGAATCTGTGAACAAACTGGACCATCCTTGAAGATTGATTTACTGGGTTCAATCCAGAAGTCCAAAAACCTTAAATCTCCACCATAATTCGGGGGACACTACATGTCATCTTGGATAAAAATTTCAAGGCCCAAATCCAAGTACAAGGGGCCCAAATAAATCTTTGAAGTCCAGCCCACCATTCTGGCCGAGAATTAAAATCAGTATAGTATGCATGACATATCTCCTGATGTAAGCCTCCAATCTATCTGAGATTTTTCATTGTGAAAGAGGAGATATATAAGGCCGACTTTTTTGAAGAAACAATTCGTATTTGAAGGCAGATTCATATTCAAAAACCCTTTCACATTATGGACTTCAAAAATAATGGATTGAAATGGACAGTTTAACTTTGTTTAATAAAGCGGCCATAACTTTTGATCCTTAAGTCCCAATGACTCCAAATTTTGAGAGTAGTCGGACAACATTATTATATACAACTTTGAAGAAGGAGATAATAGGAGATTAGGCTTTCTGAATTGCCAAATTGGCGATGCAAGTGGAGGGACAGATTGGGAATGCAAACAGTCCACTCCTTGGGCTATAAATACTCTCCCCTTCTCTCCTTGAGAGGGGTTGGCATTTCAGAAGAGAGGATATCATATTGGCACGACCAAAGCCTTGACAAAGGATTGGGAGGACCTTCCATACTCATGTTTTTCCTTGAGAGACCTTTCCTCCTCTCTTTGTTTTCACTTACTTTTGTGTTCTTCATTTTTGTAATCTTGTAATTCTCTTTCATTGTAATTATATTTTAATGCAAGTTACTTCTTCAATATCTCTTATTCTCATCCAACATCTGTAGTTTAATATTTATGTTATTAAAATAGTTTAAATTCAGTTCAATCCCCTTCCCTTCTTAAGCTTCCTCATTCAATCGAAATTCCGTTTTTGATTCTCAAAATATTTCGTGTGTGTGTTCGGCACACTACTCTTATCTTGTCCCTTTCTTTTTCTTCTCTTTATAATTCATCACCATAAACATATATTACCAGATTAATAAAAATCATAATGGCTGAGTAAATCTCTCATTGGGGTGAGTTTTAATTTAGGTAAGTTAAGCGATTGAGAGCTTTTGCTCGATGAGTATTCTTTAAATTAATATTGTGTATGTTAAACTTAATATGTCATGGATTAATGATATGTTTTGTTTAACGAGTGGTTTCCATGGATTATTGGAACCATAAATACACTACCATAAACAAGTACTGATTGATTTTAGAATCCTAGTTAAGTTAAGGCTTGGATTAAAGCTTTAACACTTAGGAATTCTAATCGACGTCAACTTGAGAAGTGGGTGTTAATTTAAATGCAATATAAAGAAAAGCTCAAGGATATCACAAGCTTAACTCCCTAATAATGAACTCACCCCAATATTTATCAATTTATTAAATCAATTATAGTCAATAAATCATTTCAATTATGCTTTGCAAAAAACCCCCCTAATCAAAATACAATCAACTAAAAACAATCGACTATTACGAAGTACCATCACCGAGGATTCAACCCGAGTGCTGCTATACACATTAGCAGTGCACCGGAACTTTGACCGGTCGATAGGAGACAATGACTTCTCCGCCGCTATGACCATTATTTGAGTTTCGGCTTCCTCTACAAGCCATACCTTCTTTTTAAAAGAAAAATAAATACCATGTTTTACTTTTCTTCTATTTTGGTATTGAAAATGGGTTTCATAATGTTTTTATATAAATGTGTTGTATTGATATCTTGTGATTGAAAGGTGGAAATGTTATGTTTCTTTATGCATGTTTTATATGATACGATTATGTTGAGGTTCTTGGGAATTATTATGAAGACGGGTAGTTCCGTGATAAACTAAGGGTAGGTGAGCCTGATATAGCTCTCCAATGCATTGGGTAACGCGAAGGAGTGAAACGTTAAGGTTTCTCCGAAGATATTTAGGGAATATACTGTGATGGGTATTCCAAACATAACCAAGAGGGTTACTCCCTACGTAAGAATGTTATGAATTCCTCAAGTTACCTTTTATGTCCTATGTTGCCTATGATTTATTCATGGTTTGATGAGGTATGTTAAAGTGCCTATGTTTTATGGGTAAAGTATGATTTCATTCTTATGTATATATAAACTCATGTTTCCTTTCCATATTTTTATAACCCTTACTGAGCTTTTTATGCTCATCCCATGTTTTTGAAATGTTTTTCACAGGTCAAGGGAAAGGTACATGATGTGATGATAGTGTTAAGGATGTGTCAATAAAGAATCCATGTTTTATTTGTCAATATGTTTCCATTGATGGGAAGAATGAATACTGTCTTTTATGTAACCACTTTGTTTAAATGTGGAAAGTAATGCAAGTTTCATGATCTAATTCTCTAAAACTCTAAACCTGAAAGGATCCTCAATGTGTAATCTTGTAATAACACAAGATTAAGTACGGTTTAAGGCTGGGGACTTATAAAGTTACTACTAGGAGTATGTGAACCCGGGTTCAGTTAATGTTCTTATGTGTAAATTGGTCATGTACCAATTTCTCACTTGTTAGGAAGAGTGTGGATTACCTAGAGTGAGTTTTTTTAAATGTTGGGGTTGATGCCTCATTTTATTATTTAATGCAAATACCTATTTAGACATGGTAGAGGGAGAACCATTAAATATCTTGAAGGCCAAGGTCAAGTGTCCCAAATACAAGGCTTGAATTCCCGTTCTTTTTCCCAAAGTCCCTCTCGGTGAATAGTACATCTACAGTGCCCTGGCTATAACAGTGCATGCTACAATATCGCCGCTGCTTTAGTGCCTCCGCCACAACAGTGTCACTGCTGCTACAATTCTGTCACTACTACAGTACCCCTGCTATAGTGCTGCTGTAGTCCCCTGAATATTATTCCCTTCCAGGATTTGATCTTGGGTCTTTTGGATGCCAAGCATGAGCATGTACCACTATAGTACGAGCTTGTTGGCGTAACCTTGAGTGAGTTCTTTAGAATCTAGTTTGATGAATATGAAGATAAACCGAACCTATAGCCAGACTCGGATGTGATGCATAATAAAGGGTAATGATTCTAGTGGGATGGTCTTGGAATACGCATTTTTAAAATTTGATGCATGACCATATTAACAGTCATCAATGGTTTTACAAAGTAAAATCACTAATAGAAAAGTAGGGGATTTGGTGAGTGTGATCATTGTGGGAATATGGTGCTATGGGAGATGGTGTTGTGTATCTTTTACAACATGCCATTTTCCTAATCCGAGTGTCTCAGATATTATTAATCTTGTTTTCATTTGAATTATTATACTTCTCGGTCCTTGTGTATTGTTCGAGTGAACAAGTTTAAACACTCCTTGGGTTTAAGGTGATCCTGATTTGGATGTATAAAATGTCTTTCGAGGGAATATTATGTTACCATTTTTGATGAGGTCTACTGGATTTAACAATTCTTTGTTTTTAGGATCTTGATATGACCTTAGTTGTGTTCCTGTTCACCGAATTTATGGAAAACACTCTAATAACATCACATGAATGCTCAGGGGATTGCTTATTAGGGGTTCTCAATGTTGGAGGTTTCAAGGTAATGATTGTATGTGGGATGTTATTGACATACTAGTTATGTTTTTAAATTTCCATCCATTCAGGGAACCCTTTAATCTTGATGAGAAAGGGAGGTTGTACATCAATTAGACTGCATGAATGAATGTGGTCCCACACTCAACCATTTCATATAGGGATGTTCAATTTACGTATAATATTAGGAACATTCTACAGAGGGAATTAGGTACACAGGTGATTCTGAGAACAACATACCACCCCCAGAGAGATTGTGACTTTGAGAATACAATTCAGGTACTGGAGGACATGCTTCGGGAATGCATCTTTGATTTCAGGTGTTTTTATAGAGTCATATACCCATGGATGATTTCTCCTATAACAATAGATTTTAGGAAACTATTTAATTTTCTCTATATTATGTTTTATTCATTAGACTATTTTGATCATCCATGTGTTAGTTGGAGGAAAGAGAATCATTTATGATGGAACCTCATATTGTCCAGGAGACCACTAAGCTGGTGAAACAGATTTGGAAGTGGATGGAAACTATGTAGTCTCATCAGAAATCATGAACTGATTTATATTGATGTCCATTTGAGTTAGAGGTTGGGATTTGGTTTTCTTATGTGTTTCATTGAGGTTGGGGAATATGAGGATCATGATATATGGTAATCATTCATCGAGTTACATTAGACTGTTTGATATTCTTGAGAGGGTTGTACTAGTAGCCAATTTGTTGTAGTTACATTAGAGGCACAAGGATACGCACAATGTCATCAACATTTCCTAGTATCAAAATTACTTTTCAGATGTATCTATCACTTTTCCACCCTAGTAGGATGAGTTATAGTTATATACATCCTTTGAAGAGCATCATATATGAATTTTTCATTATAGAATGATGATTCATCATGGCATGTTTGGTCCTTTAGTATAGGTGTTATGTTATCATGAACGAATTATGAAGAAACATGGGACATGGAGGCTAATGTGTTATTGTAGTTGAAAGAGTTGTTCTATGATATTTCATCACCACCCTTGGAAAGGAAATTTGGGGATGAATTTATTTAATGGGGAGGTTTGTAAGAACCTAGATATCCCTTTAAGGTAAAGATCGTTTTTTGTTTGTATTTGAGAAAAATGAGGAAAATATGTTGAGTACTAGTTGTAGGCCAGTTACATGACATGACTTGGGGTTACACCCAATGAAATCATAGTATACACCAAATATGAATGTCGGAAAGTCCATTTTATAATGTGTAAGTAATTTATGTAGATAAAGAGGAAAACATCCATATACACAACATTTATTCTCTAGTACATGTTGTGTACGTCTTTTAAGATAAAATAGGAAGTAGCCTCATGTTTTTTCAGATGGATAGTAGGGCTTACCTGGGTATCACGAACCACATAAATGGAGAAAATATTATCTTCTGTTTTCCAATCTGAACTACATTTCAATCATTATTTGATGTGTTGGAATCCAATAAGTGATTTCTTGATTCCTACTCAGTCATTATTTATTATTTCTTCTGCGTACATAGTTATCTATGGTTGATCATTTATGCTCATTTTTTATATACTCCATTCAAGGTCTAACATGGGGATAACATTGGATGAGGAGATTTATACATGTTTGAGGGATGTGGTCTCGTGCCTTTTTCTAATTTTTATGTTTATTATATGATCTAGAGTGCCACACACCCATTTTTTTGGTGAATTATTTATTGAATATTACCGGTATGTTTTCATATTATTTTTTATGTAATCTATCAATTTTTTTAAGGTTATATAGGGTAGTTGAACTTGAATTAGGTCAAAACCATGGGTGTTTTTCCCTTAGATGTCCTTGTACATCCTTTTGTCCTAGGATGCCCTTGATTCATTCCTTTGTTTCCCATTCATGGGTTATTAAAGTAAACTATTTTTATTAAATAATTAAAATCATGTTGACTTGAAATTAAATCCACAAAGGGTTTAGTATTAGTGATTTCCCCTTTTGACCAAGCTATGCCTATTCTTTTTTATGAAGGTTAGGAATGTTTTTCTCTTATTGTGAAACTACCAAATTGTAAAGACCCTGAAATTTCAAGGAAATTTTTTTTTCATAATTTTATTGGAATTTTACGAGTACTCAATTTTTGACGGCACCTGATTCCGAGGCCCGGTGTGCCCAGAATCAATTTCTGAAGTTAGGCTCAGGTACATTTAGTGAACGAATGAGCGGGTTTTTCTAACATTTAATTCAGGGCTCGGAATCGAAATCTGAGGGCACTGATGAAATCGTAGCGGCGGTTTTTGCATAGGAAGACCTTTTCTGGAGCTTCTTTTGCTCAGGGAGAGTTGTTAAAAATAATGGTATAAGTTTAAAATGAGATAAAAATTATGTTACAATTTTTATTTCACATCATTGTGGTTTAACGTCCATGTGAGGGAGTTGGGGTGGGACCCACTAAAATCCTAACTCTTGGTAGAATATTAGTGAGGTGGGTCCCACAAGATTCCCCAACAATTCAAATTCTCTAACCCTCCAAACCCCCCATTAATTGTGTAACACACCCGCACCCCCCCCCCCCGCCCCTTAAATGTAAAGTCAACTCTCTTAATTAATTGACTGTTTAAGTTGTTCAATATTATTATTTCAAGAATTCAATTTGGAATTTCAAATTGATTGGTGGCTTGTGTGAGTTAATTAAATATGACAAGTCTTATTTCATTAAGGGTGTTTTGGGTTGTGTGAGAAGGATTGAGAGGATTTGCTCAAGTCTTGAACTTCATCTTTCTCCTTGAAGAATGTGAAGAACGCACCGTCCCTGATGAATAACGCCGGCCTGCGACGAAGGACGACGAAGAACAGTAGTTTCTCATAGATCGACGACACAAAACCATGTACCGCGATGCCAACGATTCTCTTCTCCGTGACGCCAACGACGCTTACGGAGCCTCGGTCTGCAACGCCGTCTTCCGCGACGCTGTTTTCCGCGACGTCCTTTTCCCGTGACGACCTTCGTTCGACGACTTCATCATGTAGGTGCCAAATGTTTTTTCTCGTTAATTATTCCTTTGACGTTCATCGACTTCTATTTGGGCCGCCTGTTATCGTAAAAAAGGGAGCATGTTGGACCGCACGAACACAGCCGACCCTCCTCCCCATTTGATGTTTGTGTTTTTTGCGGTTCGAAAGAAGGCGGCGTGGTGCAACGACACCGCGTAGAAACATGGGTAAATGTGGCGAAGATGCGTGGCGCCGTCACACCGTGCCATTGAGGCCGAACGAAGCCACGGCCGGAGTCGGGCCGCGGCGCAGGGGCGCGACGCCGCCGCGCCGCTCCGAAGAACCATGAGGAGGCCGCGGCCGGAGCGGGGCCACGGCGGAGGGGCGCGGCGCCGACGCGCCGCGACTGATGAACCAATGCCTTGGCAGAGATAGGGAGTGCGGCCGGAGCCGCTGGCTGCCGGTTCTGGAGGGCGGGACCAACCGGTCCCGCGTGGAGTGTGCTGGTCGGTCGTTACGGCCGACCAGATCTGGAAAGACCGGGGGTCAAACCCTCGGTCAGCGCTGCTGGGCGGACCCCTCGCGGTTCCGCCGTTTCGTCGAAGGGGGTGGCGGTTCCCCCCCTTCCACGCTCACGCGGCGCATGCGGTGCCCCTGCCGGCCTGGACCGGCCCCGCCGGCCGGACCGCCCACGCCGGGCCGGGCCGCGCCGGCTGGGTCATTCCAATCCACGCCCTAGGGGGCTGGACCCGAACCTGGGTCGGGTCGACCCGGTTCGGGCCGCCCCATGGGGTCTCAGGTCTGGTCGGTCTGGGCCCGAAACACCCTAAAACAGGACAGGTTCTCTTATAAGCCCATAACATGTGCTACGGACCTCCGATCGACGCACCATCAGTTGTGATGCGATCCTTGGATCGAGGTGGTCATTTCGGTATATTACACTAAAGGTTTCAGTGAACTTTGGGTATGGCCGGGTTGGTTCGAACCCAAAACCAACCGGGCCCTCAGAGCGGAAACGCTTATAACTTGAGCTCCGGACGTCCGATTGACATGCCATCAACCTTGTTGGATTCCACTTGATGAGATGGAACTTTTGGAATACTTCGCCTAAGGTTTTGACGTAGTTGGATAGTGGCCGGGTTGGGTTGAACACGAAATCCAACCGGGCCCCTAGAACGGAAAAGCTGATAACTTTCAGACCGGACGTCCATTTGACGAACCGTCAGTGATGTTGGTGATCACGTTGAGAAACGGTCCCTATGAGTATACCATATGAGATTTCGGGGTAAAGATGAGATATGGCAGGGTTGGTTCGCACACGAAACCAACCGGGCCCCTGGGACGAAAAGGCTAATAACTCACAGACCGAGCATCCGATTGACGCTTCGTCTGTTGCGTTGAGACGCCTATGATGAGGCCGTCCTTTGAGATACTACATTGTGGAACTTTGTGATATTTGGAGTATCGAACTATAGCTCATGGAGCGGACCCTCCCGGAGATGAGCGTACGGAGTACGAAAACTGTATAGCTGGCTGAGACATGACGGCTACTTGACCGACTCAACTTAGAGTGAGTCGACTAGCCCACTGGATGAAGTGCCTGGTATTTGGCGACATACCCACTGTAGACGGAGCGCCGGGTAGTTGGCCGTAGACCCGCAATACTCGACAGGAGGAGTACCTCTATAGGCTATTAGAGAGAGCGCCCGGTATTTGGCAGCAGACCCTCAGTGGACGAAGCACCCAGTAGTTGGCAGCAGACCCGCAGTACTCGACAGAAGGAGTACCTCAGCAGTCTAAGGTTAGTGAGCAGTACTCCAGAGTCGTGACAGGATCACTGTACTCGTCAGAGACGAAGCTCTTTAGTAGTTACAGTTTCGATAATGAATATCTTGGTTTGAGCTGAGTCTATGACCTTTGTGTTTTCATCATGATTGAGAAGGATCACTTGATAACATAGGTATATGTATGGGCATATATCTATGTAGTGTTTATCCGTTGATTCCATAAACTCTGTGTTTCCTCATGATTGAGATGGGTTACTTGATAACATAGGTATAAGTATGGTCTTATACATAAGTAAGGGTTATCTATTGAGTTTATTCTTTGTGGTTATCCTTATTGGATTTAGAGAGAGCTTGAGGGTATCGGGTTCCCTTATAAGAATCGTTATACTCACACCTGCACAGGCTATGCCCACACCTCGTTGTGTTGGATGCAGATGACAGACAGCTCCGACGGAGTCCGAGCATTCGAGGACTGGACGGTACCCGGACGAGGATCTCACGACGAGCCGGTACCTGGAGGAGAAAAACAGATGGACAATTGGACGTGGAGTGTCGAGGAGGACATCTATACCTACCCTTCAGGTAGGATCCGTTGTGGACAATCCAGGAGTAGTGTGTCATCTTCTAGCTACTTGTCTTTTCTATTGTACTTTACATTCAGTTGTAGTTGTACCTATCTGTTGGGCTTGTATTTCTGACCCCTTTGTACTTTCAACACTTTTGTTACTGTGGTACTTAGTGATTTATTCTTCTTGTACTCTGGCTGTGTTTTTTTACATTTATAATGGCAACGCCTTCCCAGTTATAGGGATTTACTCCTTTGGTGCTAGTCGCCAGCCCCTGGCCTATGGAAGGCGGGCTTAGGGTAGTTACGACATGGGCCCCGGGGGATGGGTCGTGACAAATTGGTATCAGAGGAGTCGGTTCTACAGTAGAACTTAGGACTCTGATATTTTCTTTCTTTGAAGCAATAGTGTTAAGGGTTCCGAATGTGGTTTTCAGTTCATGGATTGCAGTGTTGGTGCGGGCGGCCGACGTATCCATACACCAGGACCCTGAAAACTGATTTCTGACTTTGTGCATGAAAACACTGATTGTGTGTGTGTTTCCAAAAGTTATAAAAGTCAGCTCAAACCAGGTCATCTCAACAGGTATAAATCATTTGACCATGTCATGTTTGTTTCTTTCATGATGCATCCCCATGGATGATGATCTAGAGCCTCGAGAGTGGTACGTACTGACAGCCCGCCGAGTGACGAGGCCTCAGTACTGGGCCATATCCCAGTTGAGGAACCAGTGGAGGCACCAGCAGTACTAACACCCGTTGGGACACCGATGCCGCTAGCCCCAGCAGCGGAGAGTGCACGTCGCTTGAGCGCACTACACGAGTTCCAGCGCCAGAGGCCACCCAAGTTCATGGGAGAGACGAACCCGTATGCTACTGAGGATTGGCTGGAGGCTGTGGTGAGAGTATTCAGGCTAGTGGGGACACCAGCAGACTTCATAGTGATCCTTGCTGCCAGCCTGCTTCAGGCATTAACAGGAAGATGGTGGAGCCTGATGCTCCAGATGCATGACGACATATCACTTCTGTGGGAAAACATTGAGAGCCTGTTCCGGGTAGTGTTTGTACCAGCCACACTTCGAGCAGTGCAGATCCATGAGCTACTTCATCTGCAGAAGGGCATCATGTGTGTAGCTCAGTACTCATCGAGGTTCATAGACCTCTCGCGCTACTATACAGACATGGTACAGGACCCGTTCTTCAGGGCTCGATCCTTCGAGCAGGGGCTCTGGCGAGAGATTAGAGCTTCTGTTGTTTCTCACAGCATCCCAATGCAGACAGGGGTGTTGGAGCGAGCCCTCTTAGTGGAGAGTTTCCTTGCTGAGAAATCTCCAGCATTAGGACCCACCACTAGCCGGCATGTGGCAGAGTCTTCTGCAGCGGGCAGTAGACAGATGACGCAAAGGTCCAAGAGGACCAGACCTACCGGTGGCCGACTGCACGACTCAGATTCAGTTGTATGGGGAAACTGGGGTGGGGTCAGAGCCAGTCATGCCAACAGTGGGCAGTGTTACTCCTACGGCAGGCTTGGTCACAGGGCACATGACTGTCCGACCCGTCGTACAGATGATCAACAGATAGATGAAGAACATCTTAGGCAGAGGCAGAGGTTCAATCAAGGCGGACTGCAAGGAGAAGGCAGTCATGGCAGGGGAGTTGGTCATGCAGCTGGAGGTGGACGATGCTTCAAGGTGTTTCCACCACCCCCACCTGGATGTCCACCCCGACCGCAGGGAACACGTGGACATGGGATAGCTCAGCTTCAGGTAGCAAAAGCATACGGCTACAGAGCACCAGAAGCATATGGACATGAGCGGGACTAGCTCCAAACATGGAGACTTTTGTTCATGATGAATTTAGCTTTGTTGATGTTTGTTAGTAGATGCTTTGTGTCTTTGTACATTGAGCTCTAGTAATAAAAGACACCTTTTTTGTGGCATTTACTTTCTTTTCCTCACCTTTTCTTGTTACTAAGAGGTTCCGGTTTAAAAAACCATTGACTTGACCCTCACTTTTGAGATACCTACTGGAGGAGACCCAGTTAACACACACTGATGCCGACAGTGTGACTCAAATCTTGGAGGCGAGAGTAACGGTTGGATCTCTTGGTAGTAGCGTCGAGGTCTTACGACGTAATCCTTGGTATGGATTAGTATCATCCGTGTGGGGATTAACTATATAAGGCAATGAACGTGGTTCATCAAGGGGATGAGACCAGAGTTCTCTTATCGAAAAATAAGAAATCTTAGCAGCTCTTGTAGGATCAGAAAAGGCCCAAGTCACCTAGGAGTGGATGAGGATAGCTCAGATCCAACAAAAGACTTATGCTGATAGGAGGTGGAGACGACTAGAGTTTGAGGATGGTGACCACGTTTTCCTACGGGTCTCAACTCGATGTGAGTTACAGAGATTTGGCCGGGGTGAGAACTTGTCTCCGCACTTCATTGGACCCTTCTAGGTCCTCAACAGGGTAGGCGAGGTGGTTTACCGCTTGACCCATCCACCTCAGTTGCACCGGGTGCACGACGTCTTCCACGTATCTCAACAGAGGAGATACAAGCATGACCTGGCGCATGTCATCGACCATGGAAGGTTAGACATTGGCGAGGGGGTGACTTTTGTGGGGTTCCAGTAGAGGTTGAGGATCGACAGGAGTGGGTCCTACGAGGATGGTTGATTCCTCTTGTACGCATTAATTGGAAGCACGAGAACCTCCAGGTGAGCACATGGGAGCGGAAGGCTCAGATGTGTGCTCAGTACTGCTTTTGTTTTCCTAGTTTGTGTTATATCTTTACGGGGACGTAAAGCCCTGAGGTGGGAGTAATGTAAAGACCTAGAAATTTCAGGGGAATTTTTTTCTTAATTTCTTTGGAATTTTACGAGTACGCAGTTTTTGACGGAGCCTAATTCCGGGGCACAGTGTGCCCAGAATCAATTTCCGAAGTTAGGCTCTGGTATGTTCAGTGAATGGACGAGTGAGTTTTTCCAACATTTAATTCGGTGCTCGGAATCGAAATCTGAAGGCACAGATGAAATCACAGCGCTGGTTTTTTCTTAGGAAGACCTTTTCTAGAGTTGCGTTTGCTCGGGAAGAGTTGTTAAAAATAATGTTATAAGTTTAAAATTAAATAAAATTTTTTTTACAATTTTTATTTCACATCTTTGTGGTTTAACATCCATGTGAGGGATTGGTGTGGGACCCACTAAAACCCTAACTCTTGGTAGGATATTAGTGTGGTGGGGCCCACATGAGTCCCCACCTATTCAAATTATCTAACCCTCCAAACCCCCCATTAATTGTGTAACACACCCGCACCCCCCTTAAATGTAAAGTCAAATCTCTTAATTAATTAACTGTTTAAGTTGTTCAATGTAATTAATTCGAGAATTCAATTTTGATTATCGAATTGATTGGTGGCCTGTGTGAGTTAATTAAATAAGACAATTCTTATTTCATTAAGGCTGTTTTGTGTTGTGCGATAAGGATTGTGAGGATTTTCTCATGTCTTGAACTTCATCTTCCTCCTTGAAGAACGCGAAGAACGCACTGTCGCCGACGAAGAACGCCGGCCTCCGACGAAGGACGACGATGAACGCTGGTTCCTCGGAGATCGACGAGGCGACGTCGTGTACTGTGACACTAACGATTCTCTTCTCTGTGACACCAACGATGCTTACGGAGCCTCGGTCCGCGACGCCGTCTTCCGCAATGCTGTTTTTCACGACGTCATTTTCCCGTGACGACCTTCGTTCGACGACTTCATCATATAGGGGTTAATTGTTTTTGCCCGTGAATTATTCCTTTTCCGTTCATCGACTTTTATTTGGGCCGCCTGTTATCGTAATAACGGCATGAGGTCAGACCGCATGAACATGACCGACCCTCCTCCCCCTTTGATGTTTGTGTTTGTTGCGGTTCGAAATAAGGCGGCGCGGTGCAACGACACCATGCCCAAACATGGGGAAATGTGGCGAAGATGCGCGGCGCCGTCACGCCACGCTGTTGAGGCCAAACGCAGCTACAACCAGAGTCGGGCCACGGAACAGGGGCGCGATGCCATCGCGCCGCGCCGAAGAACCACGAGGAGGCCAGGGATGGAGCGGGGCCACAGCGGAGCTAGGGAGGGCGGCTGGAGCCGCTGGCGGCCAGTTCTGCAAGGCGGGACCAACCGGTCCTGTGTGGAGTGCGCTCGCCGGCCGTTACGGTCGGCCAGATCTAGAAAGACCGGAGATCAAACCCCCGGTCAGCCCTACTCGGCGGACCCCTCGCGGGTCCACCGTTTCGTCAAAGGGGGAGGCGGTTCCCTCTCTTTCGCGCTCACGCGGCACGAGCGCCACCCGTGTCGACTGGACCGGCCGCACCGGGTCGGCCGCCCGCGGAGGGCCAGGCCGCACCGGCTGGGCCAGGCTATGCTAGCCGGGCCAGGCCGCGCCCTAGGGGGCGGACCCGGACCCGGGTCATGTCGACCCGGACCCGGGTCAGGTCAACCCAGACCCGGGTCAGGCCGACCTGGTTCGGGCCGCCCCAAGGGGTCACGGGCCGGGTCGGTCCGGGCCCAAAACCCCCTTAAACTGGACAGGTTCTCTTAAAAGTACATAACTTGGGCTATAGAGTTCCGATCGACACACTATCAGTTGCGATGAGATTGATGGATCGAGATAATTGTTTTGGTATATTACACTCAAGTTTTCGGTGAACTTTGGGTATGGCTAGGTTAGTTCGAACTCAAAACCAACCGGGCTCTCGGAGCGAAAATGCTTATAACTTGAGCTCCGGACGTCCGATTGATGTGTCGTCTACCTTATTGGATTCATATTTATGGGATGTAACTTTTGGCATATATCGCCTGAGGTTTGGATATAGTTGGATAGTGTCCAGGTTGGGTTGAACCCGAAATCTAACCAGGCCCCTAGAACAGAAAAGCTGACAACTTTCAGACCTGAAGCCCATTTGACGAACCGTCAGCGGCGTTGGTGATCACGTTGAGAAACAGTCCCTATAAGTATACCCTATTAGAGTTTGGGGTATAGTAGAGATATGGCTGGGTTGGTTCATACACGAAACCAACTGGTCCCTTGGGACAAAAAGGCCAATAACTCACAGACCAGACGTCCGATTGACACACCGTCTGTTGCATTGAGACCCCTATGATGAGGTGATACTTTGAGATACTTCTTCATGGAACTTTGTGATACTTGGAGTATTGACCTATAACTCATGGAGCGGACCCTTATGGAGACGAGCATACAGTGTACGAAGACCGTGTAAGCGGCTGAGACCTGATGAATGCTTGACCGACTTAACTTGGAGTGACTCGACTAACCCAGTGGTCAGAGCGCCTGGTATTTGGAGACAGACCCCTGGAGGACGGAGTGCCCGGTAGTTGGCCGCAGACCCATGGTACTCGACAGGAGGAGTACCTATGTAGGGTATTAGGGGGAGTGCCTGGTATTTTGCGGTAGACCCTCAGTGGACGGAGTGCTCGGTAGTTTGCAGCAGAACCACGATACTCGACAGGAGGAGTACCTCAGAAGTATATGGTTAGTGAGCAGTACCCCGGAGTCATGAAAAGATCAATGTACTCGTCAGACACAGAGCTCTTCAGCAGTTACGGTTTCGATAATCAAAATCCTGGTTTGAGCTGAGTCTATGACCTTTCTAATTTCCTCATGATTGAGATGGATTACTTGATAACTTAGGTATATGTATGGGCATATATCTATGTAGTGGTTATCCATTGATTCAAAATCCTATTTGTTTCCTCATAATTGAGATGTGTTACATGATAACTTAGGTATAAGTATGGGCTTATACCTAAGTACAGGTTATCTGTTGAGTTTCTACTTTGTGGTTATCCTTGTTAGATTTAGAGAGACCTTGAGGGTCTCGGGGTCCCTATTGAGAATCTTTATACTCACCTCTGTACGGTCTATTCCCGCACCTCATTGTGTTGGATGCAGACGAAGGACAGTGCTGACAGAGGCCGAGCATTCGAAGACTGGACGGTACCCGGAGGAGGATCTCACGATGAGCCGATACCTAGAGGAGATAGACGGATGGACAATCGGATGTGGAGTGCTGAGGAGGACATCTATACCTACGCTTCAGGTAGGATCCATGGTGGATGATCTAGGAGATGCGTGTCATCTTCCAACTACTTGTCTTTTCTGTTGTACTATACTTTCAGTTGTAGTTGTACATATCTCTTAGGCTTGTATTTCCGTCCCCTTTGTACTTTCAGCACTTTCGTTACTACTGTACTTAGTGATTTCTTCCGCCTGTACTCTGGTTGTGTTTTTGTTTACGTTTATAAAGGCAACGCCTTCCGAGTTATAGGGATTTACTCCTTTGGGGCTAGTCTTCAGCCACTGGCCTATGGAAGGCAGGCTTGGGGTAGTTACGGCACGAGCCCCGGGGGATGGGTCATGACACAAATGGAGTTGTTTAATATGAACCACATAATAGTTTAATTTACATTTGCTTATTGATATATGATATGTGACCACATGGATTTATGAATTATAATTCCATGTAATAGTTTCACTTACAATTGTTTCTGGTTATGAGAATTGTTCCAATGCGAGTATTTGAAAGTAAAAGCCTTCTAAGGATGGTTTTAGCTTGATATTATATTGGATGTTTTTGGTTTTGACCATTCCAGGCCAAGTTAAATATTCCATTAAATCATTAATTATAAAAAATGTTAAATAGGAATTGGTGAATCATGGATTCAAATTTAAATTCCTTGAACTGGTTCATGTTACTATTGTACCTTATAACTCAGGTGACACATGGATCCATTAAGTGATTCCATGGAAGGACTAAATTAGGGTTTATATCTTTAGCCTATGAGATAACCGTAAATTAAGTGGAAGGGTTCATGGAAACATTTTTTAAATGATGAATGAGTCATGCAATGTGTGATACCATAGTAAGGTTCTTTTGGACATATTCATATAACTTGGGAGACAATTTGGGATTATTTATAGATCCAAGGATTGACCAGTAGACATGTACTCGCACCAAACATAGATTGAGACCAGGTTCCTGAGTGGATCATATGGATGGTCTCATAGGATGTTTTTGTTTTTACAACAGGAGAAATACTAGAATTCCATCATAGCAATGTCAAGGATAGACTCAAATTATAATATTAATGTTGAAATTGAATGAATTAGGACATGTCTTCCATGCCAAAGCATAATTGTGGATTCTTTCTTCATTATAATTGTTTATATAGACTTATAAGGTATCTATTGTTCGTACTTTTACATGTGGTTTTCTAGGATTATTCAGATACTGAGACATATATAATTCCATGTAATTGATTTTTTAATGAAAATGAAATTATTTTAATTTGAAACTAGGGAATGTAAAACTATTTACATTTGTGTACTTCCTAGTAAACTAATTTCAATGTTGTACAACTCATGTTACATATATTATTGGTATATTGGCATAGACCATGGGTTCATTCTAGCTAGGATTTAGTCTCACACCCTATTTGGGTAATTTTGTGGGTCCCAACTGTCATGATCCCCTCCCACCAAAGATGCCCCTCCTGAGCTGGCAATGGTGGAAGGGAGATAATTACCCCTGAGTCCCGCCTACAGTAGGACCCAGAGTGGCTACTACCACCAAGGTTATGAGTTTTTCAGATATATGGGATGCATTACCCTTTTTATTAATTTATGATATGAAAATAGGATGAGTAAAACACCAAGAAGAAGAAAAGGAACGAGTATAGAAATAGCCCAAAACCAATCCCATATGAATGATTTATACAATAGTGAAACAAAAGTACAAGTATAGAAGAGCTCCAAAGTACTATACCAATGAGTAAAGGAAAACAACAATAGGAAACAACACCAACTCCCACTACCTGAATAGTAAGGTCCCACATAGTCCTTGTAGTCATCCTGAAAACCTGAAAGAAAACGAAGGGTGAGCATACAAGTATACATAGTAGGGAAACCTAAATCTCTCATGCCCAAGTAGGGAGACATCCTAATGCCCTGTGAGAAAATAGAAGAACCAAAACCTAGCAAGGAATCTATCCACACAGCCTCACCAATCACACTCACCAAGTAACACAAGTCAATAGAGTATAGTAGTAATGTTATCAAAGTATGGGTACCCCGCACCACCTTCCCACTAGATACTACTCAAGACCTAACACCTAACTCTCTGATACTTCCCCATCTTCTTGAACTAGTGCCGAAACATTTCCATACAATGCTCGATCTAGCGCCGCAACCTATCCATATGAAGCTCATAGTAACCCACATGAACACAATCCTAGGCCATCTCAAATCACATCCCACGAGCTCACAATCCTCGGCCAGAACCACATCTCATCCCAAAGACAACTGGGAACATATCACACCTCATCCCGAAGATTCTTGGGAAACTTCTGTCGTAACCTGCCCAAAGGAACTTGGACTATTGAACCTAGAAGAGGGAGCACAGTGAAGAACATTAACCAGCCATCCTTTAGATGTTTGAGAATCTCACCCCCCCGTCCCATGGGTGTTCGACACGTAGTGCTCAACATGGGTGTGGTGAATAAAGAAACATAAAACATACAGATTTATATAAGTATAACAACCACTTAGCCCATCCAATGGCTTTTACACAAAGATATGAGCACGTGCCATGGAACTGCTAGTTCGATAGTATTCACACAACAATCAATCCCAAAACCCCATTTAATGTTTTCGTGTTTCAACAGCTTTAGTTATCCGTTTCTTAACTACCGGGAAACTATCAACAACCAAACTGGATCAAGCGTTCATAAAACATATCTCTTCCATCCACAAATCAAGATAGAAAGACACAAGCAACACAAACCAGTCCCTTCTTATTAGCCAACCAACCCCATTTATTATTATTCACGTTCCATTACCATGCCCTACCATTAATTAACTCTTACACTTTTATTTATTATTCACAACCCATAGTTCATTCATATTCCAACCCACCCCTGTAGCCCCACTTCCAACCACCATAACCACAATCACACTGAAACCCATACATCATCATCCCTTTGATACCATTTATCGCAGCCCCACTGCCCATCACTAACATAGCATTCACACCAACCCACAACCAAGCCAACTGCAGCCCCTTTGCTTACCCGATCCACAACAACCCACAAAACACCCCCTTCACATAAATAAACCCTAACCAGCACCCACATGTTTATTATTTCTTCTTGTTCAACCGGGGTGATCACAGAAGGGTTTCAGGTATTTAA
The DNA here is from genome assembly GCA_963277665.1 of Viscum album. Taxonomy (NCBI): domain Eukaryota; kingdom Viridiplantae; phylum Streptophyta; class Magnoliopsida; order Santalales; family Viscaceae; genus Viscum; species Viscum album. Next base: position 836,367,688 of record OY728164.1, on the reverse strand, counting down.
TCAGCCAAATTTACGTGATTAACCAATTTCCACATTAAATAAAATTTTAAACCATAAGAAAATATAGAAGAAGAGGGAAAAATTTAATTGTGTAAGAAAAAGCCCCCAATGACCATGATTTTTAGTAGGCAGAAGCTTATTCAATTCACAACATAATATCACAGGATATAAATAATGTTAATGCATTCACAAAATTTCCATCCCCATTATACAAGACAGTTATTATCTTTATTAAACCGGTTCAAATGTGTTTCACATAAACAAGAGGACACCCACCCTGCATGATGCACAATTTAAAGAGACAAAGGTAAGATCCCTACCTGAACAGGTTTTGATGCCCTTCTGCGGAAATAACCACCACGAGGATTTTGATCACTCCTGCCGACGACTACATCCTCCTGTGGACGTTGCGACACAACCGCACTAACAACCAAGAGAGACTCCATTATGGTTTAAGGTGTCACTTTTCATAGCATGGCAAGGAGGAACATAAAGAGGAAATCGAGGAAGGAATAAGAATGGGGTAGAACGTACCATTAAGATGATGTTTATCGAAGAGCATCATTCCCGTCAAATATAAGAAATATCTTCGTTAGGAAACTACTATGAGGAAGTTGAAGAAGAGGGAACATAACAGGGTGTACGATGTTTTCCTCGCTGATACGATCCCGCAGTCACTGACGGATCGACGATTGGAGTTCCGAATAAGAAGTTAGGGGGATGATTTCTCAGTCTTCTAGGAGTGTCGTTGTGTGGAGAAGAAGGGTCCACAAATAACAAGTGACCCTTTATTATATAGGTAACAAAAAGGTAAAATGGTACCTAGTGTGTATTAATGAATACATGACATGAATGTACAACTGTTATGCTATTTGATAGGTCAACACACGAAACGTCACACATTTTCCATGCGTTTAATGATAATAATAACTTCAATTAATAATAGGTGTTTTATTGACCTGAGAAATGAGTCATAAAATGGTAATCATCATAGGTATTAAAATGAACATCATAATTTCACGGTGCAATGTAACAGATGGTTCGCCAATCTGATGCCATATTAGGGAGATCCGTTGGATACGAGATCCCATAATAATAATGATATTTTTATTATTGGGTGTCTCATGGACCCGAGCCATGAACCATAATTTAATATCCAACATTAGACTTGAATTGACCATATTAATGACAGGATCACATCACCACTGATGAGAAGTCAATCGGACGTCGCACGCGGGAGTTATGATGGGTCGACGATTTAATAATAATATTAAATCTATTAATTCATGAGCGTTTCGGGTTCCTGATCCAAAAATAAAAATAAGAAATCCAATATTGGACTCATAATTTTCGTCTCGAAGTCAGGGTCGCACTGCCACTGATGGTTCATAAAACTGAGGTCGCACGAAGATGTTACCGATGAAACACTGTTTAGCCAATGAAAAATAATAATAACATTATTATATTATTATTATTAATAATTTAATTTAATTACATAAAACCTCATATCGAAACCCTCGCACCACAAAAAAACGCATCTCCATTGAATCCATGTCAACCACGCCCCACCCCATTGATTGATTTCCTTTTTTTATTTCTTTTATTATTTCTCAACTTTTGATATCTCATATTCTCTCTCCAATCTCTTCCACAATTCCCTCATGCCCCCAACCAAAGTGGCACCTCACCTTCCTCATTCCATGCCCAACACTCCCCACCTTGTTTCTCACTTCAACATTATTATTAATAAAATTAATAATAATAACACCCATCATGAATGATCTAATTTAATCCCATTTAATTTCATTTACCAATCACACACATATTTATGTCACTGTTATAATTATTATTATTTTTTAACACAATTATCATAAATAATATCATTCTCATATATTCTCAAATCTCAAATCTCATGGAATTGAAATTCAAAATTTAAATCTCATCAAATTTTTATTAACTGATCTTTCAAAATTTAAGCCAACATTATTATTATAATTATTTAGTATAATAATAATAACAAATCCCCAATTAAAATTTATTAACTCATCACCAATTACTATTAATATTAATTATTATTATTTTCATTCACCGCGTTGACCATGTTTGACCACCATTGCGACAACGAAGAGCAACCTCTCATTACACACATATTTTATTATTAATTAAAATTTAAATAAATCAAAAAGAATCCATGCACCTCCCCTCATTGAATTAAGTACATTAAATTTTATTTCTTTTATTTCACAATGATTTAATTAAAACCATTTAATCTAATTAACACAAAATATTTTCATGCCACCATTATGAATTATTATTTTCAAAAATTATTATCATGACACGTGTTGTGTTTGACCATATCGAAAACTTTTACAATGTAATGGATCAGAGAGGTCCGGGCCATTACATCAGATACCTCTCAAAACATTCTCATCCTCGAGAATTAAAAACCAACCTAGTAGAAAGAATTCATCCAAACAACCATCCTACAAGATTCCTCTCAGGGCTATCATCATAACAGTAAACAACCGACAACCCTAATTATATGAGTGAGGAATTCCTTCTCCCATATCGAGATATTATCTGCTTTAGGTGGCACTGACTCTCCTACACGGGTTTAATCGCATCCATATTAATGCATCTCGATTAGGGATTAGGTCCTCCTCTCCCCACATGTTAGGAATATTCACACACATTTAAAGGAAAGAGGGAAACAACTTAGCCTTATAGACTCATGAAAAACAAAGTCCAGGAACAAATCATGGGAGAGAATGAGTTTCAACAAAGGAGTGTGATGATTCTGAATTTAAAAAAACATCAACGAGAGCATTTAAGTAAAACTGAAAACATATCTCTTGATATCTGGCCTTTCTAGGGTTTCAGCTTCTGTTGCATGCAACTGTCTGCATCCCACTCCTCTGCCTCTCTGTTGACGTTCAGGTTCCATAGCTGTAGAGTAATAAAAGAACGCCTAAGCCTACGTAGCAAGGAAATTTTCTCAAGGATTCATTGTATCATTTTATATTGATTTCATTCACAGAACACCCAAATCATGTAAAAAACAAATCATGATGATGAATGTACCTTTACTATGGTGTCTACCCTGCAATCAATGTAGTATTACATGGTCATTCAGTAAGCTAAGTGTCCTTTCATCGGATCATGGGGGGCCCTAAAATCCCGTGTCCTAGTCGGTCTTCTCTGGCCTATGTCACGCACCAAGTTCACTTAACACTGTTTCCCTACCATCCCATGCAATCCTCACTATGCCTAACTCCATACTCCATCCTATCTCTCAACCATTAGCTCTGATACCATTCTTTCACGACCCCCTCCCACCAAATATTCCCCTCCTGAGCTGGTAATGGTGGAAGGGAGATAATGACCCCCATGTCCCGCCTCTAGTAGGCCCCAGAGTGGCGACTAGCACCAAGGGTATGAGTTTTTCACATATATGGGAGGCATTACACTTTTTATTAATTTAAGATCATGAAATACGATGATTCAAACACCAAGAAGAAGAAAAGGAAAAATTATAGAAATAGCCCAAAACCAATCCCATATGCATACATTATATAACAGTGAAACAAAAGTATAAGTACAGAAAACATCCAAAGTACTGTACCAAAAAGTAAAGGAAAACAAAAACAGAAAACAACACCATCTACCCCTACCTGACTAGTAAGGTCCCGCACAATCCATGTAGTCCTCTTGAAAACCTAAAAGAAAAAGTAGGGTGAGAATACATGTATACTCAGTAGAGAAACATAAAGCTCTCGTGCAAAAGTGGGGAGACATCCTTTTTCCATGTGGGAAAACAAAATAACAAAAAACTAGCAAGGAATCTATCAACCCAGCCTCACTGGTAATAATCACCATGCATAACAAGTAATTAAAGTATTGTCGTAATGTTATCAATGTATGGGTACCTTGCACCACCTTCCCACTGGATACTGCTCAAGCCCTCACACCTAATGCTATGATGCTTCCCCCTCTTCCTAAGCATGTGCCACAACATGCCCATACGAAGCTCGATCTAGTGCCGCAACCTGGCCATACGAAGCTCATAGTAACCTGTCAGCACCCAATCTTCGGCCATCTCAAATCACATCCCATTGGCACGCAATCCTCAGCCATAAACACATCTCATCCCAAAGACACCTGGGAACATATGAAAACTCATCCTGAAGATTCTTGGGAAACATCTTTTGTAACATGCTCGAAGGAACATGGGCTACAGAACATGGAAGAGGGAGCATAGGGAAGAATAGTAACAAGCTATCCTTTGGATGTTTGAGAATCACACCCCCCCCATCCCACGGGTGTTTGGTACGTAGTGCTTAACATGGGTGTGGTGCGTAAAGAAACATAAAATGTCCAAATTTATATAACTATAACAACAACTAAACCCATCCTAAGGCTTCTACACAGAGATCTGGGTATGTGCCTTGGCACTGATACTTTGAGAGTATGCACACAACAATCAATCCCAAAACCCCATTTAATGTTTTCATGTTTCAAACGTATTAGTTATTAGTTTCTTAACTATCGGGAAACTATCAACAACCAAACTAGATCAAGAGTTCATAAAACATATCTCTGCCATCCACAAATCAAGTTAGGAAAATAGAAGCAACACAAACAAGTCCCTTCATATTAACCAACCAACCCCATTGATTATTATTCCTATTCCATTACCATGCCCCACCATTCATTAACTCTTACACATTTATTTATTATTCACAACCCATAGTTAGTTCACATTCAAACCCATCCCTGCAGACCCGCTACCAACTACCATAACCACAATCACACCGAAACCCATACATCATCATCCCTTTGATACCATTTATCGCAGCCCCACTACCCATCACCAACATAGAATTCACACCAACCCACAACCAAGCCAACCGCAGCCCCGCTGCTCACCCGATGCACAACAACCCACAAAACACCCCCTTCACATAAATAAACCTTAACCTGTACCCACATGTTTATTATTTCTGTTTGTTTAACCGGGGTGATCACACAAGGGTTCTAGGTATTTAATCATCCAACATTACGTGATTAACCAATTTCCATATTCAATAAAATTTTCATCCATATGAAAATCCAGAAAGAGAGGGAAGCATTTAATTTCATTTGAAAAGGCCCCCCAACACCATGATTTTCAGTAGGTAGAAGCTCATTTAATTCACAATATGATATCGTAGGATATAAATAATGTAACTGAATTCAAAAACTTCCCATTCCCATTATACAACCCAATTATTATCTTTATTAAAACTGTTCAAATTTTTTTCACATAAACAAGAGGACACCCACCCCGCATGATGCACAATTTAAAGAGACGATGGTAAGATCACTACCTGAACAGGTTTTGATGTCCTTCTGCAAGAACAACCACCTCGAGGATTTCCATCACTCCTCCCAATGACTACGTAATCCCATGGAAAATGCGGTACAACCACACTAACAACCAAGAGAGACTCTATTAAGTTTTAAGGTGTCACTTGTCATTGCATGGCAAGGAGGAACAGAAAGAGGAGATCGAGGATGGAATAAGAATAGGGAAGAACATACCATTAAGATGATGTTCGTCTAAGAGTGTCATTCCTGTCAAATATAATCAATCTACTTGGTAGAAAACTGCAAAGGGGAAGTCGAAGAAGAGGGAATATAACATGGTGTATGATGTTCTCCTCACTGACACGATCCCGCAGTCACTGATGGATCGATGATCGGAGTCCGGATGAAGACGTTAGGAGGATGACTTCTCAGTCGTCCAGAAGTGTCATCGTATAGATAAGAAGGGTCCGAAAATAACACATGACCGTCTCTTATATATGAAAAAAATGTAAAATGGTACGCAACATGTATTAATGAATACACGACGTGACCATACAACAGTTACGCTGTTTGACTGGTCAACACATGACACGTCACACAGTTTCCATGAGTTTAATGATAATAATAACTTCAATTAATAATAGGTGTTTTATTGACCCAGGACATGAGTCATAAAAAGGTATTCATCATTAGTCTTAAAATGTCCATCATAATTTCAGGGTTGCAACGTCACAGATGGTTCGCCAATCTGATACCATATGAGGGAGATACGTTGGATACAAGATCCTGTAATAATAATGATATTACTATTATTGGGTGTCTCATGGACCCGATCCACGAACCATAATTTAATATACAACATTAGACTTGAATTGACTGTATTAATGACATGATCACATCACCACTGACGAGAAGTCAATTGGACGTCGCACGCGGGAGTTATGACAGGTTGAATATTTAATAATAACAATAAATCTATTAATTCACGAGTGTTTTAGGTACCTGATCCGAAAACCCAAAAAAGACATCCAACATTGGACTCATAATTTTCTTCTCGAATTCAGGGTCACACTACCACTAATGGTTCATAAAACTGAGGTCGCATGAAGAAGTTACAGACGAAACACAGTTTACCCAATGAAAAATAATAATAACATTATTATATTGTTTTTATTTTTAATTTAATTTAATTACATAAAACCTCATATCCAAACCCACACACCAACAAAAAAAAACACATATCCTTTGACTCCATGTCAACCACTCCCCACCCCCTTGATTGATTTCCTTTTTTTATTATTTCTCAACTTTGGATATCTCATATTCTGTCTCCAATCTCTTCCACAATTCCCTCATGCTCCAACCAAAGTGGGGCCTCCCCTTCCCCATTCCATGCCCAACAGGCCCCACCTTCTTTCTCACATCAACATTATTATTAATAAAATTAATAATAATAACACCCATCATTAATGATCTAATTTAATCCCATTTATTTTTCATTTACCAACCACACACATATTTGTGTCACCATTATCATTATTAATTTTTTAACACAATTATCATAAATAATAACATATCTCATCTATTCTCATATCTCAAATCTCATTGCATTGAATTCAAAATTTAAATCTCATTAAATCTTTATTAACAGATCTTTCAAAATTTAAGACAACGTTATTATTATAATTATTTTGTATAATAATAATAAAAAATCCCCAATTAAAATTTATTAACTCGTCACCAATTAATTATTATTATTATTGACGTTCGCTGTGTTGATCATGTCCGTCCACCATTGCGTCAACGTCGAGAACCCTCCCATTACTCACATAATTTATTATTTTTTAAAATTTAAATAAATCAAAAAGAAACCATGAACCTCCCCTCATTGAATTAAGTACATTCAATTTTATTTCTTTTATTTTACAATGATTAAAATAAAAACCATTTAATCTAATTAACACGAAATATTTTCATGCCACCATTATAAATAATTATTATAAAAAATTATTGTCATAACACGTGTCGTGTTTGACCACATAAAATATTTTTACAAAGTAATGGATAGGAGAGGTCCGGGCCATTACACAAACAGATTATATTGTTGCTTTTTTTTGATAAAAATAAGCATCCCTATAAAAGTACTCAATATTATTAATAGGAGCTGGATAAAATGGGAAAAAGAAGATGCTTGTGTTGCTTTTGAGTTTCATTTGTCCCTTTTTTACTCTAGTACATGTATAATTTTTTACTGTAATGTAACATATTTTTTCCATTTGTCTAGAAAATGTTACTTGTAGCATCATCTTTATATGTTATGTCATCAACTTAAAATATTACATATATTCTATTTTTTAATACAATTGTGTGGTATCACTACTTCTGATATGGTATGACTACTGTTTCCACTATGTTTCACTATACCAGTGAGGGCTTAGTTTCTCCCCCATCTCACCTAAGACCTCATTTATTTCAGTAGAATATGGAATTTGCGCGAAATGTGATTGAGCCCATATAAAAAACTAGGTACATGGAATAGTTGAGTGGAATCTGGATCTAGGATGTTACATTGGAGGTAGAAAAATAAGAAATTGTTATTGAATGGGATGAACTGCATACTATTAATTCAGGATTTTCTTTCCCATGGAATAATCATGTTCCAATGTTACATGACATTTGATCATTGGTTTTTCAATTAGGATTATTCTGTTTATTTCAAAATGATATGATTACCATGTTTTTATATTCATTGTTTATCTATTATTCCATATCAATGAATCATCACATGAAAAATATTTGGCATGTACTATTCACTAGAAATGTGAGTGCAGGTATGGGGTTTTTTATTAATCAATTATTTTATAAAATGTGTAAATTTTAAAATATAATTTATTTTCCCCATTACAAATTTTTAGAGAATTATATATTGTTGGTCTATATTATTTTCATTCAATGTATTTCATGTGGATCATTAAGGGATTTTTTATCTGAAAGTAGCTATAATGTCCCTTCAGGAAAGTGATGTAAGTGATTCATAATGGGTTAATTTCAGAATAAAATTCCATTATATAATATTTTTTGTTTAGGTTATGTATTTTTATTTTAACCATCTCAGTCATTAAGATGTTGGTTGGTTATATTATAGGTAAAAACAAATAGGTTTTTCAACATAAAATCATCGTGTCCCTCATAAATTACTAACATGGCTATTATACATGTACCCATGAGAAGATTAATTAATGGATTATGAACGCCTTGTTCTACGATGTGATGTCTTTATGAATTTATGAAATTGAGTTTTATTTTAAAATGTAATGATCTATAGGGTACATGTCTACATTGTTATTTTATGTGATTCAATTTCATGATGGTTGTTAGTGATGATGATTATAGTATTAAAAAGGTTCATGGGTGGCGTTTTATAATATATTTATCCTTTGAATAAGTGGTAGGCATTAAAATTACTAAAGAATAAAATAATTTGGTTCATGGTCAGTGGTTTAGGCATGAGATCCCACGTTTCATGGGTTGAATCTCACTATATTATTTTTCTAATTATTAGAACAAGTCGCACAAGATCATCCACCAATTTGGATTGGAGATATAGATTATTATTAATTGTTATAGGTTTATAATGGTTTATTTTGTGTTTCAAAATTACCCATAAAGAGGAAAGTTCGTTTGAAATTTCTTTCTTAAGAAAGCCTCGTTATTGATGGAAGATGCATACATTTTATTTTTGGTTCACATTGTCATCTATATTAATGAATGGGTAGTTGATGGATAGAAATATATGGGTTTGGGAGGGTATGAGAGATTCCCCATTTAGATAATTTGTTTATATCATGCATGTATTTGAATATCAAGAATTATTGAAACACTCATGTATCTTTTTATGGGTTGATATGATGTTATAGTGTGGATTGAGAGGGGTTATTTGACAATGTACATCGATCCTTCTATATTGTAGGAATAATTTAATGATAGGAATATAAAATGAAGTGAAACATTGTTTTTTTGTGGGTTTAAACCACATTATGGGTGAATTTGTTTTAATATGGAAGGTAACATTCTTGGTGATCCTAGAATGGATGATGTTATATGATTCATGTTTTTATCTGGTTGTGATTGATTCTTTGAATCTAAGTCATTAGTTTATTAGTTGACTTATTAAGGAACATGAGTAATGGGTTTTGGTTAATGGGCGTGATGATAAGGATACTCATATGGTTAGTGGAATCAAATCATTCAAATATATATGGCCCAAATGATGAATGTTTAATATTTTCAGTGAGACAAGTTAGAGAGTAATTTATGGTGATTCTGGGATGATGGTGTGTAAAAATATCTACTGATACTTGATAATGTAATAAATAATAGATTCTATATTTGAATATTGTGCTGGGTAAAGTGTTCATGTTCGAATAATGATCATGTTGGGGTTAGAGTTATTTAAGAGTATGATGGATTGATGTTGCATTGTTTCTAGAGATGAGATCAAGGTCGATGTTGTGGGTGGTTAGTGATCTAACTGTGTAATTACAATAACAGTTTGCACTATAATTCACTATATTTTCTGGTGGTATCAAGAGTTGGATCCATGTGTTATGAAATCATGAATGGTTGGTGAGTTGTTGTATCAAAGGTTTCATCAAATAATTTATTATAGAGTCTATTCGGGGATGGAATTAAATTATTTTTTTATAGAATGAAATTTGGTGACCAGAAAACATTATAATATATTTTCTTGAGACATGAGAAGTTCATTATTGATACTTTATCTATACAAGTGGGGAGGGGGCAAGATTATGGAAAAAGACATTATGAGAAGGGACATATAGTGGTGACCACTACAATCCTAAGTATTTATATTTTCTCAACTATTTAGTGTATCTCGAGTAGTTTGGGTGGTTTACCTTCATATACGTTTTTTTGTTGATGTTCAGTAGAAATCATGGATTTTGGAGAATTGTAAATGTTGTTGTCTTGAGATGGATTATATAATTGTATCATGATTTTTGGGATGAAACACAAAATGATGACTATGAATTTATATCCATGGTAGGATTGGATTAAAAGTTATAAAAGTAAAATATATTTTCAAGGATGATAAAAATAATACTGGATAGTTTGTATCGACCCATGCATTTATTGTCCATTAAATTTCATTGGAGTTTGAAATTTTTATAATTTTAAATATAAGGATATATACAGAATTGATGCATGTAGATGATCAAGGTAATTGGAACACCACTAAAATTAGTTTTTAATGGTTAACTAATGTAGGTGGTGCTTCAGGTGCTCATGTGAACACCAATATATAGCCTGGAAACTAAATATCATTATCGTGGACATAGCGCAGATACCAAAAAAATATATTAAGCATTTTCCAGAATGTGCATTATAATAGGAGATATTTATTTATAGTTGTATCATGCTAGAACATAGTTATAGAGTTGTACTATGGTTCTTCTAGTGGGGGAAGAATTTTTCCTTATCCTAGGAGAAACATTATAGAGGGGCATCTAGAGGCAAGGCCTCCTGCTCCACCACAATTGATATGTGGTTACATGTATATATATTCCTTACTATAGTCTGTGAATAGATAAGGGACTTGTGATGTCTACTCTATATAAATAAGGAATGTGGTAACATGAAATTAATAGATAAGGACAATTCATTTCATCATTTCCCTATATGCTAATTGAGGAATGTATTGCATTAAAAGGGTCATTAACTACACTAATCCTTCCTCTATCGAAACCCATACTAAAAATATGTTTTATTTTATTTTTTAACTTATTAACTGGTATTGAGTCATATATTACATATTTTATCTTATTCCCTTCATTATAATGATTTTTATTCCTCCAGTATATTGTATCGATGATAATTTCATTAGGTCATGATGATACCGCCCTGGTTCAATGGGAATATTATTTGGAATGAAAATAAGATATATCATGTAAAATAAAATGTTTCATATTTCAATTTATGGGTCATTTATTTCATTAATATAATTTATTTAGTGTTTTTATTAAATTTACATGAAATCAGAGATTGAAAATGAGTCTTTTCATAGTGATTATTCTCATTAAGTTATTTAGTGGAACAAAATGAATAATTCGGTATTGGTTGATTAATTCTTCAGTGTTTTGTTAATAGTAGAGTGTTTTAAAATAATATACCCAATTATAATCAATATAATAATAAAATATAATTTTTAAATTAATTATTTCTATGTAATGGAAATACATACGATCTCAGGTATCATTATGATCTAAGAAGAAGTATGGATAACCATCACCAAGGTGGTGTGATACATCACATGGAAGAAAAACACATTTTTTTGAAGTGAATAGACAATATTATATAAATTTATAAGACTAATAATTCCTGAAATATTACTTGAAGGAATGTTTTTGGAGACCCAAAACATAAATACAGAATCTGTACTCATTAAAAAAATTAAATAAAATATAGTCGATGTGTCTAGAAGATTACTTTAATTCAAGAATATATATCCAAATACATTTTTTTAAAAATAAAACTATAATATTAAATTTAATCTATATATAGTTCTTCTAAAAATCATAGATATAAAAAAATATTATTGGATAACATGTTGAAATAAATAATAGACTGTGTGAGATAGAATTCCATGTATGGTAATACACATGGAATCAATGAATTATATGTGATTCAAAAGTAATTACATTTTATCATAATGTGGATAATCATAAAATTTGAAACATTGAAAGAAGAAATGATATCATAAGATCATGTAATCATAAAACCCTATCAAAATTATAAATTTTTATATCATAAATATAATATAGGGGTCACATTAAATAGAAACATCCATAATTTGACAGTCATATGGTTGATTTAGTTTCAATCCCCAATGATTTTTATATCATCTGATGAGATAAAATAATCACCCAACTCATTAGAGAAATACATAATTTGGGGATCATACTTGACCTAAATAAAAAATATTACATACTTGTTCCACATTTTGAAAATACACCATACACAAATCAGAATCATGATCACGCACATGATAATTAATTATGTCTCATAATTCAGAATCAAGGAACCACCAAATTCTAAATCAGAAGGATTCCCAAGAGAATAAGGAAGAAAATAATTATAAATTTAGTTTTATAAAATGAATCATATTCCATGATTATTTAGTTTAATATAGATATTTTATCAAAATAATATTGGGAAAATAAGAATAAAAAATTATAACTTGAATGATGCATTAGGAACTATGGAAAGGATCATTTTAAAGAATGAATAACCATGTTTTTTTATATAAAAAATGAAAAAAACAAATGGGATTATTGTCACAAACATGACTTATTTTGAAGTTAAATTTCATTTATTTTCCTTTCATTCTTTGTTTTGGATGGTTTCCAAAGGTTTTATGGAGTAATAGATGAGTTTTAATGAATTGGGCCAAACCGTGAGCCCAATTCCAGATTTAAAAATAAATTTTGTTTCCTTTATAACTTTTTAATTTTTTAATATTTTTCCTTCATTAAAATTCCTAAATGGTCTCCTCTGACCTATTAATACCAAAATATAAATTTGGATCCTTTATAAATCCATAATCAGGATGGATATGGGTTTTTATTTAAGATATTGGGCCTGCCCGAAGGCCCATTTCCTGCATTAAAAATAATTTTTAATTTTTTTATATCTCCTTCACTATTTTCGTTTTTTTGGTTATTCCACCTCCCCCGCGACCGTAAGAAACCCAGGCGCGATCCCATTGCCTTTCCCCCCTCCTTGGAGCTCTATGAAATCTCGAATTAGGGCTGATCTTCATAGGGTGTCTCAAATAGGCCAGAATTGAAGAGGTAAATTCATCCCTTATTAACTCTCTCAATTCTTACTCTTCTCCCTCCATTATAGTTCATAAATTACCTCCTAAATCTTGTACGAACAATCCCTGAATTTTGGCTATTTTCAATTTCAGAAACTATTGTTTTTGGAGTGATTAATTCCGGATACTTCAAGTAGGTGAGTCTATTTCTTTCCTCTTTCAATTGCCTAGGGTTTCTTTCCTAATTCTTGAATTATAAAAATTCCAGAAGTTAGGGTTCGTTCCTAGGTTATAAATTACGTTATGGTGGGTGAAATATTGAGGTTTTAGGTTTCTTTTAACTTCCTTGAGGTGCGGCGGTCGCGCGGTTGATGTTTCGCCCCAATATTTGAGGGTTTCGACACATTCGGTAGGTGATTCCACGGGTAACCATTTAATGATGAGTTAGTTTGCTTGATTAAATAATTTTACATGTTCCTTATGTGCTGTGAATTATGATAAAACCATTTTTGGTAGCAATAGTAAAGCATTTGTTTTTAATGTTACATTTTTTCTTGAAGTGTGTATTTTTCAAATGTATTTCATGTGTTATCTTTTGTGGCAGTTTTGTAAAATGTGGAAGTGATTTATTATTTGTTGAAAGGGGCTGACAATTATGATTGGGTAATGATATAGTTCCATGTGGTCCTAAAAAGGGGGTGTATTTGAATGGTTTTATGTGTATAACCTTGTTATACTCCTTGAATGTGTTTTACTGATTTGTGTGTTCTCATGGGTATCTTTTGTGATATTATTCAATGTGATTATATAACATTTGAAAGTGGATTATGACATGTTTATTGGGATGGAAATTCTGTTTTGGTGGGTTCTTGGTGTGATTTTGCCTTAAAAAGAGGTTTTTGAAATGGGTTTTATGTGCAAAGTTTGGGTATATTCATTATAATTGTTTTATGAAAGTTTTGAATGGTTTATTGGGTTGTGTAATAGGTGAAACTATATCAGCAAACTGTTTTGGTAGAAGTATATTTTTAAAAGGTCCATTTCATTTGTGAAAAGCCTGTTATGTGATATGTATCATCTTGGAAATATTTTATTAAATTGTTTTAAGGAGATATTGAGGAGTGAAAGTTATGTGAAAGTGATGTGGAGTGTTTTGTGTGTGTGATGTGAAAAAATTGAATATTTGATTATGAAAGAAGTGTTATATTCCATGTGTGTGGGCTGTTATATGAGTTTAAATATCTTATAATTATTTTATAAAATTTTTTAATGGTTTTGTGGAAGTGTTGAAGAAATCTGAAATGTGTTGTGGGCTATTTTGGTGTGAATCGGATTTCAAAATCATTTTGAATGAAAAATGGGTTTTTGTGACTTGTGTGGTATAAATATGGGCTGTTTGGTGAATTTGTGATGTGGAAATGATATTTTCATGTTCAATGTATATTTCTTGACTTGTTGAACTTGTTTGAGCACAAGGGAAAAACCTGGGTATCTAGGTGGGTGGACGTGTACTAGTATGCTAGTGAATCCATGGGGTTTGGCCTCAGTTTCACTTAGTAAGATTGACGCTTACAACCCTAACTAAACTATGATGATGATGATTGGGGACCACTAGGTTATGGGTATGTTCCCTACTAGTGGCTCATGCACGAGAATGGATATTTGTGATGGTTACTCTCACCAAGATACGAGGTACCTGGGACCCAAAGCTAGCTAGTGCCTAGGGGTTATTTCATACTTCTTTTGCTCATTATTTACATTGTACTTACCATTGGAATACGGTATAGTTGGATGGAAAATTCCCTAGTGTTGACTTTAATTTTAAAAGTGTTTATTCTTAATGATAGCCCACTTGAAAACTGTTTTTATTCAACGTTGCATCTTTTAGAAATTGTAAATAGCTTTTCATGTTTTTGAAAACATGCATGCTTTTGGACTTTAAATGTTTATCACATGGAATCTATTAGTGGTGGAATCCTACTGGGCATTGGATCACACCCTACTTACACCCTTGGGTGTAAGTAGACTAGGTTATTTTTGTTGTCGCAGGTTGAGTACCGTTTTTTGTTCCAGTGGTTAGGGTTTCTAGCAGGTCCTTGGTGGTGAAGTCTTGTGGAGGTGGCTTGAGGGAGGTACCCTTTCCATGAGGGTTCTTGGGATGTCCTTATTTGGTTTTGTACCTTTGGTATAGACCTTTTGAGTTGTTTTATGCTATGTAATTCAGTTATGAATTTTTGTAAAAGATTGTTTGGTTTGAAAAATCCAGATTTGTTTCATTGGATTCTTTTGTTATTTTATGTTTATAAACTCGGGTAAACCGTTCCCAATATTCATTTTATGAGACCTGGGCACTTGTGCCATCCCATGTGGATCGAGAACGCCATTCGGGCCTTGTCACGGGTTGGGTTTGGTGCCATTTTTGGTGGCGATCGATTCGGTTCGTGACAAAATGGTATCAGAGGAGGTTCAGGTTAACTCTTTGGGTTATGTTATTTGGGGAAGAGTCAGGATATTCTGGAGTTAGGATTGATGGGACATGGAATTCTAGTTATGGGTAGTGTGCCTGATCACCACACCTCATAATGGGATTCAAGTTTCCAAGAGAAGTCAGGATTTATCTAAGTCCTTCGGTTTTCTTGGTTCGATGATGATTAAGGGAAATGAAAAGAGAGTTGGGTTAATGGTCTTAGTGAGATCGAAGGGCCTGGAAAGCCATGTGGAACCAAGGATATTCCCTATAACACTCTCTATGACAGTGAAGTGATTGTAATATGGCCACCAAACATATTTCCAAGTCACCCACTGAAACTAGTTTCCTCTCGCACTGTTTTGTGCTTAGGTTTTGAAATCTTGGCACTTTGGTTTTAAGAAGAGTATAGTTTTTGTGAAATGATTTTCAAATAAAGAGGGAATGGTTTGTTTTATGAAAGGGAAGAACTGAATTTTCAGAATTGTTTTGAAATGTAAAATGGTGCGCTTACACCTCTTTGAAAGTAGAAACTATATTGAAGTTGGTTTTGAAAAGTGTTTCTAACAGAGTTTTCTAAACAATCAGAGTGTGTTTTAATGGGATGATATGTTTTGAAATTGATGTGAATATCTTTAAAGTGAGTTATTTTCTAAATGGTTGTGACTTTCTGAAAATTTTTGTAAGATGTGAGTTGGGATTTTGATCTCGTGGTTAGCGGTTATGAGAAAAAAGGATGTGTCGGTTGACCGTTTTGGTTTTGAAAAGTGGAAAGAATTTTTGTTTTAACCTCTGGTATTTCCATTAGCAACCACATGCATGGGGTTATATGGGATGATGGATGGTTGATGGCATGATTGGATGAGTGACGGGACAGATATGAGGAGGGTGTCTGGTGTGGCACAAAGACATGCATATGTGAGGCGCATGGGGTACCATTGGTGGATACGCTTACTGCTAAACATTTTGTTCTCAAATAATTACTTTTAAATAAAAACATGATGTCTTGATGAATATTTTTTTATGGTTTGTATTATGGGATTTTGAAAATGTTGATGTTGTGGGATGTTTTGATTCCAAGAACCCCTTCTGTTTGAACTGTGTTTTGGGTTTGTGTTTGGTCAGTAAGCTGTGTTGTAGGGAAAATTAGTGGTCTCTTTTAAAAAATGTTTTGGGATGCCTTTACGGTGGTTCCCTTCATGTGTTTGGAGCTGGTTTATGGCTTGTGTTGACCAATGGACTAGATTGGTTGGGTCCTTGGGTTCTCTCATTGGATAAGGTATGCCCCCATTAAAGGTTAATTCATAACTGAAGTGAAACCCAGATTGTTTCTCCATTGGAAAATCCTCCAGTTGATCAATATAAGGAATCTATTTCTTGATCTTTTTAGATTGATTATACACCCTTTCCTTTATTGGTTTTGTGTATCCTCTTATAGTGGGAGATTGATTATGGAGGGTTGAAAGTGACCTTAGCCTCTTAATTTTCCTAATTTTTTGAAGGTGGAAGTGTTCTGGGGTTGTTAGAATGGATGAGTATTTGGATAGTGTCTAAGAGGAACTCTCAGTCCTTTATAGTCTCTGTGAAGAAGGAGTTCATGTTAAACAACTAGTGTGGGAAATCTGGTCATGAGAGGATATTATGGCCTCTTTCTAGAATTGTGTGTTGTTTGGGGATGTTGTACATGTTCCCTCTCTATTAATTGTTTATATCAGTCCCAATGGACATGTTCGGTGATTCCTTGTGATGTCATGTGATCGACTGACCGTAAAGGTGAAAGTTGGGCAATCATATGAGAGTCTATATTATGTTGGGAGAATGTCTCCCTTGAAAAAAACATAAAAAAATATTCCATTTTTGAGGAAGGTGAGTATAAGTGTTCTTTAATTCTATTTTTTGTCACCCGAAAAAACAAGGTGTAATGTGTGTACATCTTCTAATCCCTTGTTTCAGTGAAATATCAAGTTCGGGTAAAGTGAGTTTTGAATGTGTTA
Source organism: Viscum album (assembly GCA_963277665.1). Lineage (NCBI taxonomy): Eukaryota > Viridiplantae > Streptophyta > Magnoliopsida > Santalales > Viscaceae > Viscum > Viscum album. The sequence goes on along the minus strand of OY728164.1, from coordinate 836,350,047 downwards.
TGTCTTGGAAAATCTTATCGGGGATTGCGGTGTAGTTTTTGTTTGCAACGAAAGAAGAATTCTCATTCAGGTGGTTTCCAATGCCTAACTATGAGGCTGAAGATGCTTCAATATTTTGAGCTCCAGCCATAGGTCCCGGAGGGAAGCTGGCGTGTAGTCAGGGGAAACCCCAGTGTTATTTAAACCCTTGTGCAAAGTCTTATCCTCAATAGTTGGAGGGCCTTGTACCCATGTCATCGCCCAATGTTATTCCCTCCCCCTTTGGTTTCCATTGAGTCTTTAGAGAAAGGTATGAAGTTTGGCTAGACAGGTTGACCACACGGTTTGCACTTGGTTAGTAGTGACCATGCCCCCCCCCAAAAAAAACCATGTAGATAGAAGAATCTCCACTATTAGTTCATGGTTTCCCAAACCGTGCAGACTAACCATGTGGTCATCCCATCACTTTATATTTTGGGGTCTTTCTGTACTGGCCCATGCTGGTCGATTAAGATTGTTGGTTCTTATGGTGGGGAGCCTATTTTTTTCCCTGTACCAATAACTTAGACCTACCCATGGTCAAGGATTGGTGGTAGGTAGTCACATTCGGATCTATCAAGCTACTTAAATCTTCCTTGGGTAACCATTGTGATTGGAGAGTGCCCAATGGTTTAGTTATAGCAAGGTATGTGAAACCTTGTTCGATGTTGTTGTTCGTTTGAGTGAATTGCTTGAGTCTTGTTCGGATAGTGTTTGAGGAGTTTACCTTTGGGATAAAGCCTGAATGTGAATGATCATTTTAGGAAAGTGGTGTATGATTTTGTTGTGAATAATTCCTTCCTTAATTGATCAATGAAGGTGTTTTGGCCTTTGAGGGCGAAAACTGGAAAGGGAGTACATCTTGGTTTATCAGTTGGGTTTGGCTTTCGTATTTGGCCTTTCTGTAGCTTTCCGGGGATGCAATGTTTCCATGGTGGGGCGAATTGTCACATAAATGACTTATTTTGAAGTTAAATTTCATTTATTTTTCTTTCATTCTTTGTTTTGGATGGTTTCCAAAGGTTTTATGGAGGAATAGATGAGTTTTAATGAATTGGGCCAAACCGTGAGCCCAATTCCATATTTAAAAATAAATTTTATTTCCTTTATAACTATTTAATTTTTTAATATTTTTCCTTCAGTCCAATTCCAAAATGGTCTCCTCTGACCTATTAACACCAAAATATAAATTTGGAGCCTTTATAAATCCATAATCATGGTGGATATGGGTTTTTATTTACGATATTGGGCCTGCCCGAAGGCCCATTTCCTTCATTAAAAATAATTTTTAATTTTTTTATATCTCCTTAACTATTTACGTTTTTTCGGTGATTCCACCTCCCCCTAGAACCTAAGAAACCCAGGCGTGCTCCCAGTTCCTTTCCACCATTTTTGGAGCTCTTTGAAATCGCGAATTAGGGCTGATCTTCATATGTTGTCTCAAATCGGCCAGAATTGAAGAGGTAACTTTATCCCTTATTAACTCTCTCAATTCTTACTCTTTTCCCTCCATTCCAGTTCCTAAATCACCTCCTAAATCTTGTTCGAATAATACCTGAATTTTGGTTGTTTTCAATTTCAGAAACTATTGTTTTTGGAGTGATTAATTCAGGATAATTCAAGTAGTGAGTCTATTTCTTCCCTCTTTCAAATTGCTTAGGGTTTCTTCCCTAATTCATGAATTATAAAAATTAAAAAAGTTAGGGTTCGTGGCTAGGCTCTAAATTACTGTATATTGGGTGAAATATTGAGGTTTTAGGTTTCTTTTAACTTCCTTGAGGTGCAGCGGTCGTGCGGTTGATGTTTCGCCCCAATATTTGAGGGTTTCGACACATTCGGTAGGTGATTCCATGGGTAACCATTTAATGATGAGTTCGTTTTCTTGATTAAATAATTTTAATTGTTCCTTATGTAATGTGCATTATGACAAAACCATTTTTGGTAGCAATAGTAAAGCATTTGTTTTTAAAGTTACATTTTTGCTTGAAGTGTGTATTTTTCAAATGTATTTCATGTGTTATCTCTTGTGGTAGTTTTGTAAAATGTGAAAGTGATTTATTAGTTGTTGAAAGGGGATGCCAATTATGGTTGGGTAATGATATAGTTCCATGTGGTCCTAAAAAGTGGGTGTATTTGAATGGTTTTATGTGTATAACCTTGTTATACTCCTTGAAAGTGTTTTATGGATTTGTGTGTTCTTATGGGTATCTTTTGTGATATTATTCAATGTGATTATATAACATTTGAAAGTGGATTATTACATGTTGATTGGGCTTCCAATTCTGTTTTGGTGGGGTCTTGGTGTGATTTTGGCTTAAAAAGTGGTTTTTGAAATGGGTTTTATGTGCAAAGTTTGGGTATATTCGTTATAATTGTTTTATGAAAGTTTTGAATGGTTTATTGGGTTGTGTAATAGGTGAAACTATATCAGCAAACTATTTTGGTAGAAGTATATTTTTAAAAGGTACATTTAATTTGTGAAAAGGCTGTTATGTGATATGTATCATCTTGGAAATATTTTATTGTATTGTTTGAAGGAGATATTGAGGAGTGAAAGTGATGTGAAAGTGATGTGGAGTGTTTTGTGTGAGTGTGATGTGAAAAACTGAATTTTTGATTATGAATGAAGTGTTATTTTCCATGTGTGTGGGATGTTATATGAGTTTAAATATCTTATAATTGTTTTATAAAAATTTTTAATTGTTTTGTGGAAGTGTTGAAGAAATGTGAAATGTGTTGTGGGCTATTTTGGTGTGAATCGGATTTCAAAATCATTTTGAATGAAAAATGGATTTTTGTGACTTGTGTGGTATACATATGGGCTGTTTGGTGAATTTGTGATGTGGAAATGATATTTTCATGTTCAATGTATATTTCTTGACTTGTTGAACTTATTTGAGCACAAGGGGAAAACCTGGGTATCTAGGTGGGTGGATGTGTACTAGTATGCTAGTGAATCCGTGGGGTTTGGCCTTAGTTTCACTTAGAAAGATTGACGCTTAAAACTCTAACTAAACTATGATGATGATTATTGGGGACCAATTGGTTATGGGTATGTTCCCTACTAGTGGCTCGTGCAAAATAATGGATATTTGTGATGGTTACTCTCACCGAGATACGAGGTACCTGGGACCCACAGCTAGCTAGTGCCTAGGGGTTATTTCCTATTTCTTTTGCTCATTATTTACTTTGTACTTACCTTCGGCATACGGTATAGTTGGCTGGAAAATTCACTAGTGTTGACATTATTTTTAAAAGTGTATATTCTTAATGATAGCCCACTTGAAAATTGTTTTTATTCAAAGTTGCATCTTTTAGAAATTGTAACCATCTTTTCATGTTTTTGAAAACATGCATGATTTTCATCTTTAAGTGTTTATCACATGGAATCTCTTAGTGGTGGTATCCTACTAGGAATTTTCTCACACCCTACTTACACCATTGGGTGTAAGTAGACTTGGTTATTTTTGTTGTCGCAGGTTGGGTACAGTTTTTTGTTCCAGTGGTTTGGGTTTTTAGCAGTTTCTTGATGGTGAAGTCTTGTGGAGGTGGCTTGAGGGCGGTGCCCCTTTCCATGAGGGTTCTTGGAATGTCCTTATTTGGTTTTTTACCTTTGGTATAGACCTTTTGAGTGTTTTTAAGCTATGTAATTCAGTTCTGAATTTTTGTAAAAGATTTTTTGGTTTGAAAAATCCAGATTTGTTTCATTGGATTCTTTTTGTTGTTTTATGTTTATAAACTCGGGTAAATCGTTCCCAATTTTGATTTTATAATACCCAGGCACTTGTGCCAGCCCGTAGGGATCATGAACTCCCTTTGGGCCTTGTCACGGGCTGGGTTTGGTGACAATTTTGGTGGCGATCGATTCGGTTCGTGACAATTATACATAAAATAATTTGGTGTTTTATAAGTTAATGATGGTTTAATAAAAAAAATTATCAGGGTAATTCTTGACATCGACCAAGATCTATGAGAGGTATATTAGAGGAAATTTTCATCTATATTGTAATTTGAATGGAATAAAAACATATATAATTCCAATAATGGAACTGAAATTTAATTAATTGTATATTTCTATAAAATTAAAATATAAAATGGTTTTTTGAGAATATTATTTAAATTAATGGGGAAAAATAATGAAAACTTATAACATAAATGTAATGATAAATGTGTGAGATATCACATAAAAATTGAGTAATAATTAGATAAGAATATATGAAACAGGGAGAGTAAGAAATAAATCATCAAATACCAAAAATTGAAAATATTTAGTGTTTTTGAATAAAAATATAATTCATATACAATTTAATAAACAATAATGGTATACATTAAAAAATTTTTCTGAAAAAAGGTAATTGGAGACAAAAACACTTATGGTTCGATAAACATTCTAGTAAAAACACCTTGGAAAAGATATAGATTTAATTAAATGTTAAAATAAATTAAATAAACATAATTTATTATATTATATATATACTAAACCATACTATAAAAAGACATATATTTTATATTATTATGTAAATATTAATTACATAACTTAATGATCAATTCATGAATCATTTCAGTATAGTAACATTGGAATCATTTTTATTGAATCAATTATCTCATAAGATATAAATATCATCTCCCACTTAGTTATTTATAAATATAACCCATATTATAGATATCATATATAATAACTTTCATCATAACATGGTGAAAGGGAACATCTGAAAGGGTATTATCATTTACACAGTGAAGTTAAACATATAAGATATAATTGATCATTAGAACAGAACTTGAGAGTAAGAGAATAATAACATGTGAAGAAAAAGTTAAAACCACTCCATACACATAGAATTTAATAGTTTTTATTCATGGAATATACCGTAGTTCTTTTTAAGAAATTAACATAGTTGAATCATTGAATGTAATCTATGAGAGCATAATATTTTCCTATGTTATAGATCTATTTCATAGATATATTCTTATAAATTTATTTCCATAGTATTCAAGAATAATTTATAAAAATTTCATTTTAGAATGGGTTTTCTCCACAAACCAACCTTGTAGTTATGGTTCACTAACACATAATCATAACATACTTCTTCCCTTACAAATATGAGTTCAATCCCTATTCAAGTACAATTTATCTCATGAGACACAGATATTTACACAGTGGATTATACATATATACAATTCAAGGCCCACCCATCACATAATGAACATGATTAAAAAATAAAAAATTATTTAAATCAATAATCAATATTTAACCCATGAATATGAAATTAGCTTCATAAAAATTTAATTATATAATAATCCATGGAAAAGAAAAGGTTATTATAAAAACATCAATATTTCATTATTTCACAATCCATGAAAAATATATTGGTTTAATAATTATCTTTTCATAAAGATAAAAAACCTTCTATAAAAATAAGAATGATTGTATTGTTTAATCATATACCTATTAAATTGTAAGACAGATAAAAGGATTTCCTAATAGATGAAAATATATTTTTTAATCTCACATGAAGCATTTATTAATGAAACTATCATTTAAATATAAAAATTTAATATTAAGAATCTAAAAAATTAAAAAATATTAATTGATATTTTCTCATTGAAAATAAAAGATTAATCATGTTATTAAAGATTCAAATAATTAATTAGAACTAATGGATGGAATATAAATTTATTTATAGTATTTTAAAAATAATACATTAACACAATAAATTAAAATATCAAAGAGATGCGTCATTCAGAAAATGAACAGATGATTAATTTTATACCATTTTTAAAAATAATCAAAAGTTCATAAATACTAATTCATTCAATCATATAAAAATATCAGAAAATTTCCTGAAATTTTTAAAAACACAAATTAATATGGATGGAATATTTCTTTTGACCCAAGTGGGAGGTAATGATGTTTTTCTATATAAACCTTCATCTTAAATCATTAGTACATTAAGAGATGAATATGAATAAAAGTTTTGAATTTTCCAAACAAAACCCCTAAGTATTAGAAAATTATTTTTATTATTTAGAGGTGGAAGCTAAAATTCATCGTCTAGCGTATGATAACAAATAATCCCAAGAAACAATGACATTATAACATCAAAGTCTTATCACATTGCTAATTTTTTAATCATAAACCACCTGGCGGAATGAAATTTATATGGATATTTAAATAACTATAATATTTATAGTAATTTTCATAAAATAAGTTCAGGATTATTTTGTAAACAACCAAAATGAAATTGGTACTGATTATGGGATGTATCACAAAGAAATAAAAGTGCGATAAAAATATCATATATATTGTATAACACCCTTAAAAAATGTCTATACCTCATATATAATAAATTTATATTTATTAATAATGAATAATATAACATTATTAATATTTATAATACCATATATTATTTACATATAACATTTTACACATGTTGATTACATTTTCATTGTTAAAATAATTGTTTTATGTGATAACTACTTCATTTTTCATGTATATTGTGGTTATTTAGTTATGGTACTTGTTGGTTTAGTGTAGTTAAATAATATACAAAATTATAATAATAATATCAATAAAATATAAAATCAATAAACATATATTTATTTTCATCCATAAGCATATAGATAGAAAAATGAGTTATATCATCCATAGACATTGTAGTTTGTATGTACCAATGGACATTGATTCCATTTCTTTATTGATGGACTAAATAAATGTTACTTAAGAAAAAAATAATCCTTTTATATAATATATATCTTATAAATTTATTAATTATCTTCTTTTTATATCATCTATGTAAAATAAATAAAAAACACATCACATTTTTCCATTGAGGTGGTAGTCCACACATATGCACAAGTGATGTTGATGATTTTAAAAGGATTTGAGGGTAAGAATGTATATGTCACTATATAATTAAAATTTATAATTTTGTTTTAAATAGATAATACATACTTTAAATATATCATTATATCCAACCAGGGGATGAATTTGAGGAAAACAAATTACATCGATTCACAAGCCCATAATCCTCTGTACACATGATCAATGGTTTTGTTTTCGATTTGATGGACCACAAGATGGATGTTGGTTATGAATTTTTTTAAAAAAAATATTATTATAGGTAATATTATTAATAGTTTATATCATAATAGTTTAATATTATTATCAGTATATGGAATAAGAATAAGAATACATATTCATTTTTATAATAAAAACATCTTTTTTGGACAACCTACTTTGTTTAGCGCAAAAAACCAGTATAAGACTGTCATTAAAAAAAATGATTCTCATATGTATGATGCTAATTTAATAAAACAAATTATTTTCCTTTTCAAACTAACCATTAATCAATGATATGAGGGGATAAAAGGTGTTATATCCTAATTTCCAGAGGGAACCCACGTAGAAATTTTCTAATTGAATAGAAAATTATAAAGAAATTTCTATGAAATGTGATTCCAAATATCCATTTATAAAAATTTTGTAATATAAAATTCCAAACTATTACCATAATATATGATTTATAAATGTTCGATTTGAAATCATTACCTAATCATTTGGTTTAACCCCATATAGAAATATTTTAATAGAAACCATAATAAATAATTGTTCATGATAATTCAATTCATTATCACTAAGAATTAAGATGAACTGATTATATAATATCAATTATTTTAATTAAAAATGCACATTTCATTCTAAAAATTTAATTTCATTCAATTGGTATAATTTAAACTATAATTTGACCAACAAACATAATGATGTAACTATTTTCACATTAATTTATTTTCATAGATATTAAAAAAATAAATATTAAAATAGAAAATGAAACTGATGCTAATAAAATTAATTGGATTGAAAAAAAATAAAATATAATTAATATTACTTATAAAAAACTACTAATGTTAAATTTAAAATTATATTTTTTTCAAAATAAATGATACTTTAATTGAAAATATGTATTATTCACACTTCATCAAAAAATTAATATTTTTAGAAAATACTAAAATAATCATTATAATGTTATTTTTGGAACGTATTATAAAATATTTCCCTTCAATTTTTGGATATATTATTTAATTAAAGGGAATGTAATTTTAAAAAAAGTTTGAAAAATATGATGAAATAAATTTTTGGAAAATATATAGTTTTTAAACATAAAACTAGAGTTATTATTTTGACATGCATAGAAATAAATAATAGATGAACAATTACCAATATTATTAAATATAATATAATAATTTCATTAAAATCTTTCCCCAAAATTTAATAATTTAATATATTAAAAAATAATTGATATTTTATTCTTAAGATTATATTTTCATAAAACCATTTAATTATCTATCTAATAACATTTATTTCCATTTCTAATAAATTGATATCAAATTATTTTATTTTATACATGTGTGATACATAAAATTTTCATATTTTTTCACATATTTAATGGCACAAATTTAACTGTTATGTCATAAATATGAGATAATATTTCAAAATTGTATAATGTCGTTCATTAAAACTAGGTGATTGCTTTAATATAAATGATATAAAAAAAATTAAATTTATTTAAAAATATATAACATATAATATTAGGTTGTTAAATTTTAACGCATTAAAAATGATTAAACATTATTGTAAATTTATTACTATGATACAAACAACTAAGGACACGTTTTCCTCCTCATATCCTCATGTACTCTTGTAGGTTCTAAAAAGTTGGAGGTTTAGAAACAAAACACTAACCACATGATTTTTCTTATTTCATATAAATTTAAGTCTAAGATCTAGAATCTGTAATATTTGTTCTTCATAGGAATGAAATTTCCCTAGTGGAATCACCTCAATGTCCTATACAAGTGGGGGATAAGTTATGTACTTCAAATTGAGATATATATGGAATATATATTGGATATGATATATGTTCTTCTAAAGCAATGAGAAATAAGATATTTCCCCACTCGATAAAAAAAAAAAATGACCAAAATATATATTGGTTATCATTCATTTATTACTAAATCTCATAACCATATATCATGATGATATTATTGGCCAATCCTTCTCATTATTTTTAATTTTCAAATCATTTAGATCAATGAAATCATATCTTTTCTACAAACTCAAATCTTTTTTTGATGTTTTTAATGTATCAGATAATATTTTCCATTTCTTTATCTGTATTTGTTAATTATATCAGTATTTTTCAATATTTATCACAAAATGTAGTACATTTAACCTTATTTTCGCATAGGGAGTCATAAGTATCCATCATAATGCTTGTGTGAACTCTACCGTTGTATTAAAACTGAACTATAAAAATATGTTGATACCAATAATCATTTAAATACATATATCATTATCATACTATATATTATAGTGTTCTGATTATTCTCTTAGTCTTTCCACGAATTTTAGGATGATACGTACTGCATAATCTAATCATTGTATCTAGATCCTGTCAAAGTAATTTATAGAAAACCAATGTAAATCTTGGAAACCAATAAGATTCAATTGAATATTGTAACTCATCAAACATTGGGACTTGAAAACTATATATCCAAGAATGATGATCTAGAATTTTTTTTTCAATTATATAAATTAAGTATGATTTCTTGGGTCTGAAATTGACAAAACCCCAAATAGAATTATATCATTGAAAATTTTCCCGTTGAATCAGAAATTCTATAGTGATTTTCTCAAATTTACTTTCAATTATAAGTAATGGATGTACCATTAACATATAATTTCCCCTCCCAGCCTTAACATGATGACATACAAGGAAATGAGATACAAATATTATATAATATAACTTCATTCCATCCCATGATAAATAATGTATCAAATCCCTACACATCATTGAAATTTTAGGAGGAATATAGAATGAATAACTATTTATTTCCTATAATTTATTGTTCTTCACATAAATTATGTATTTTATAGATACATAATAGTTAACCATTATCATTCCATTATTTTCATGGATATGATCATGAAAATTTCAAAACATCATTTACATCCCTGCATATTTAATCTACACCTCATTATTCATCACATTGATATATGGTGGATTTGTCATTTATGAAAGGAAATATTTATTCCATTACAAAAATACTAACATATATATCATTTTAAAATTTATAAATTTATCATCTCTTTTAATCATGATAATAGATATTATAACATTATACTTTCTACTAAAATCCTCATCCACCAAGATCCCATACCAATAATTATAATGAATTGACATGAAATTATCATTAACTAATTCTAACAATTCAATATAGCACATATTCATCTCCTTTTGTTTGAATTCATACATTAATATTTTATAATAATTATATTTATTATTATTTTCTCCATAAATATAATTCCTCCATTTCATTAATGAAAAAATTACTACCACTGACTCTAAATAATGTTTCGGGTATGTTTCCAAATGACCCTTCCTTTATCACGATGAAAAAGGTATTAACGTATCATTCATAATGATAACTCATCATAGTAGATTATTTAATCTATCACTATATAATATAAACTCTTCACTAAATTATATTAATTTATGAATAATTTCAATAAATATATTTCTCTTTAGATACTTGATATTTTTTTCAAATTAATCTTCCCATTGGAACTTATCTCTCATTTAATGTAACTGGGTTTGTGGATTTAATATTCATGATAAATTTTCCAAAAATTTATTTAAAAAATACATCCAAAATAATAAAACAATGTATAAAAGTCATAGTTTTTTAGTTACCTACTATTAGATAAATAAATTCATTTATGGATACTCAAAATGCCTTTTATTAAAATTATATAACTCAAAAAATGATACGTTTTGAAGAAAAAGTTAACTCGTGGTAAATTTTTCTTATAAAACATCATTTCAAAGCGACATTAACACAATTCTCAAGTGTTATTAATGTTCTTCCTTTTTCATTAAAAATATATTAATATAATCTCAAAAGACTACCATAAATTGTTCAAGGAAATCTATAATTTCTATATTCATAAATCAATAAAAATAATTAGGGTATTAGTTATAGAAAATAGAATCATTTTTTATTAATATTATCCATACATGGTATGAAATGTTGACTCATGTATATCTTTATTTCTTTTTCACTAATTCATTAGATATAAAATAATGTTAAATAATTTAAAGGTATTTATGTCTTCATTGTTGTTAGAAAATATTAATATGAGGTAAGAGACAATTGTTCCTGCTATTTATCATATTTAGTTTCCAATAATCCATGTTGGATGGCATTAATCCATATTTCTTATTATCAATATGATAGGTTCAACCATAAAGTGACACTCATGATGTTATTAATAAATTTTAAATATTATACAATGTTTTGTTCTTTAATTCTTTAATCTAACTTATTTATATAGTTCATGGAGTCATTGTAATAGGTGTATCTTTGTGTAGGAGTTCTATAAATATGTAATCTTCATAATTTGGTGGAATAAAAGTCTATTGTTCATTGAAAACATAAATAATATCCAATATATTAAGAATTTATTTAATATTTATCATATCCCCAAAATTTTAAGATAGAATCAGCATTTTAACATTAATCAAGAGAGATACAATGACTTTAATTTCAAACAGAGGTTCAGATTTATCAACACACTGATATAAAATCATATATTGGTTATGAATATTAATATTGAATTCCCATCCTTTATAGTTTAAGTGGTATTTATTTATTGAATGAATATCTATGGAAAATATAACATCAATTTAATTTATAGGTATAATTACAATATTTTTACAAAAAAAATTACACAAAAATCAATCCGATAATAATCATAGACATTTGTTCTGATCAACATACCATTAGAATTATTTACTACTAATTCAAAATATAACCATCGATTATATGAATTGACATTCATATGAAATTTTCATCATATAATGCAATCCATATAACTAATCCCAAAAATTTTACATCAGTAATTAAACATGAATATTAGAACCTCATGTACATCATTATATCAATAATTTCCTAATAAATAAATAACTGTTTACACGCTGAAAAATAAACATTAATTAGAGAGATTAATTATGAAAAAAATCATAGAATGTCTAAATATTTTATTCCTCTTCTAAATATTTTGAAACTAATCCCTAACCTAGAAAATCTATGATCATTAAGATAACATAAAAAATTCAAAATATAAATAGATGTATCCCTTGGGATCATACTCATGTAATATCATCCTAGATTCCAATAGATAAATAAAAGTATTATCTGAATGCAATTATAGATGCCCATAGATTTCATACATATATATTACATCTTATTATATTAATATTAATCACATAACATAATGATCTACACCGTAATTGTATAGGTATAAAAAAATTAGAAACATTTATATATAAACAAATCACTTCAACGATATATGTATACATCTTCTTTGACATAGATAATAATAATTATTACATTTCATTGAAATATCATACATAATTCATTCCATTATAATCGTAAAAAAACATATGAAATGATGATATAAAATGGAACGTAATGGTAAAAAATAGATATGTCAATAATCAATGAATCATAACAATATCATAAGGTTATATAAACATGGGAATAAATTTTTAGAACCATACCCTATATATAAAATATTATCATTCTTAATCATTGAATAAATCTAGGAATACCATTAGAAAGGAATCATAGTGGAATCAATGAACAAAAATTCTATATAATAACATATCTATAATACATAGATCTATGGAATACACATAATCATAGAAAATAATATATATTGTACTCATGGATAATTTCCATTACTATAATAGTGAAATATGTTTAACCACCCATATAACAGTAGTAGTAGTCGGTCAATCCTAATATAGTCATTGTTGACATAGTCCATTATTGAACTATGATCAATCCCTATTCCAATTCTATTTACCTCATGAGATATTAATCATCACCCAATGAATCATAAGGGTATAATATCATTGGTCTCAACCATCACATAATAAAAAATATATACATATTTTTCCCCCCAGATAAATCATATGATTAATATGATAACACATTAAAATCATAGGGGTTACATAATATTTTCATCACTGGATAATCAATGAAAAGATATATGTTCCATAAACATTTAATCTTTTCATCATACCCTATCTTCTAGAATAGACATGGGTATCATATTATTATCTTCATATTGATCATAATCCAACAATTGACTAAATAATGATGTTATCTTGCATAATATCCCTTGAAAATATTGGTAGTAATTAATGTGTGTCATCTTACATGGAAAATGAATATAAAATATCACAACAAACATTTATTGAGAAAAATATCCATTACACTGAAAATTTAATTTTTTGATATTAAAAAAATAAAAACATATTATTAACAAAATATTATTTTAATTGTTTCTTTGAAATGATAAATTAATGAAATTAAAAAATTGTTTGTTATTATGCTCATATTGTTTCTTTATTCCCTGTACATTAAAAGAATGATTCCTCCCACATTTTTAGTAAATGAAAATATATTCCCATTCTTAAAAGAATTATGATAATTATATTAATTTATTCTAAAATAATTAAATGATGATTAAAAATATAAATAAAAAATAATATAATAATATTGAAAACATTCTTGATATTTTTTTGAGAAAAAAAGTATCAAAAAGACTATTTTTTACTGAAGAGATAGATAAAATAAGATTCCCATAAATATTATTTTAGGATCTCGTGAGTTGATTTATATAAGAAAATGAAAGGAAAAACATAATATATTGAATTTAATTAAGGAAACTAAAATTATTAATATTATTGAGAGGTAGATCATGAAATTTTACCATCTGATGTATGATCAGAAGTAATACAGAAAAACAATGAGATTGTTATAGTAAACCCTTACAATATATTCAATTCATTAATCATAATATCTATTAAGGAAGATCCAATTAATGATAAAAAAATGGAAAATATTATCATAACAATAATTATAAATGATAATAGTTTTAATTATTTACCCCATATAAATGAAACAATTGGTGAATATAGAATGTCTGTCAGTGAAATAAAAGTGAGATGCAAACTCTTAATATCATGTTTGAACTATTTTGTACATAATTGAACCTAATTTATAAAAAATATATTTTTATTATACATCCATTATAGATTCCTAATATGATATATCATACCAAATATTTTTTCCTCTTAACATTTTCCCACATTTTTAGTATAAATTATATATTAAAATCACTTTTTCAAGTGATAACTGCATTATTAGTCATAAATGATCTTATTAATTCATTTTGGTAATCATACATTGATAATAATTTTATCAACTCCTTAAATTTCTTAATAATATAAATATCATATAATTTAATTATAAACATAGTTAGATTCTCCAATAAAACTAATGGATGAAATATGAATTACACCACTAATGGAGACAGTAGGCCACATGTACACATGAGTATTGTTCACATTTTTAATGGATGAAAAAAAATTAAGGTGTCATTAAAATAACATTTACATAATAAATTTTATATAATACAAATTAATTTATTATATCCATATTACCATCCCAGATATAACAAAATAAATAAAATGTATCGTATCACAAAGTGGAGCTAGTTGTCCCCATGTACATGCAAGCAAAGTTATTGTTTTCAATGAATTGGAGGGTAAGAATAAATTTATTATAATACAATTAAAAACATATAATTATTAAATATATATAATATAAATATACATATATATATAATAATCCATAATTATATTTTTCATGAGAGGAAGATATGAAAAATTAATTAAATAAGTTCACAAGGTGGTAGTCTAACATTCACACTTTTGACAGTTTCATTTCCCATTTTTTGGAGGATAATATTAAAATATGTTTGGAAATATAAATAATATAAAACAATTATATGTAATATTATTATTTTATAAAATCGAAATGATATACTAATCATTGAATGAGCTTCAAGAAGAAATAAAATAAAGAATCCAGGTTATGAACGATAGCTCTTATAGGGACAACGTCTTTAGGTTTTAAAAATCATTATTATGAGAGTTTTCTAATGAGTCCAAGGCCTATATGAAATCATTCTTGAGTTATGGAAGGGGTTTTTTGGTATGTAATAACCATAAAAATGTTTTATATTTGTGAATAAGATATAGTAGGAGGTTTTATTTTATATTGGAGAAGGGATCCTTCATGGAAATCTCTTCCTAGAATACATAATGATAAATTCATTCCAAATATAAATTAATCAAAATGGACAATTACATTAAAATTCTATATGATTTTATAAAATGATTAACCTAAATAGGATTTATGAACCTTTAATTTGTAATTAAACCCTTATCATTTTATATACCTCCCTTGTTAAAACTAATTTATCCTTAACCCTTGTAATCAGTTTTTATAGTTTCTACTATTCATTATGAAAAAATATAAATATCCATATTATCTATTAAAAAATATTGTGAATCCAAATGCATAATCCAATTGAAAATTTATTTTTAGAGAAGTGGAATGTTTTAATTTAAAATTAACATCATGTGTGTATAGAATAATCAATTATGTAAATCATATGATTTCATCAGAATTAAATGTTCTCATATAAAAATTAACATTAAATTGACAACAATGAATAAAATTGGATTAATAATATTGTTAAATGTATTTCATTACATTTTAAAAAATATACTACAGGTACATGAAATTTCAATAAAATAAATAGATATTATTATTAAGATTTGTATTTTTTGTATTCATTAAAAAATTAATCATTTGTAATTTTTTTAAAATAGTCTAGGGTATTTTTACAATTTTACTTTTAATATTTTTATTTGTTTTCTAAAATTTAATATTTGAAAATGTGATAAAAACAAATTTAAAAATAAATGTGAAAAAATAAATGTGAAAAAATAAATGAAAGCAACTTTCTGAAAATTTTCATATTTTTAAGCATAAAACACCATATATTCTTATCCCATGTCTAGAAATGATATTATAAAAATGGGAAAAATATATATAATTTAATATATATATTTAATTATAAAAAATATAATATAGTTATTAATATTATTTATTGATAATAGACTAAGTTAAGGATAAAAAATGTTCTCAGGAAAAAAACTTCTTTTACTATAAAATGTTTATAATTTTAATTTATAATAAATTTAGAACAAAATAAATTTTTTATACAGTTATAGAAAATCTATTTTTCTTATTTTTTTAATATTTATTCCAATCAATTCAACAGTGTGTTTATACCTCTCTAAAAGTAATTATTTTAATAATATGTCATGGTTTCATTATACATTATTTTGGTCGTAACATAATTTATTGATGAAATTTAATTTAATTTTAAAAAAATATTTCACAAAAAAACCCTGTGTTCAATTATATAACCAATTGGAATTATTTAATCCATTTATACTAAATATGGTTCATAAAATAATATATTTCTCTATTAATGACATAATTTTATGAAGCCCATATGAAATTAGTAAATTTTAAATAATATTTATTTATAGCAATGAAAATTATATGGTTATATAAATCTTCTGTTTTAAATCATGGTGTATTCCAAAATAAATTATCAATCCATATTATCAACCTTGAAATAAAAGTGTCATGAATAACAATAAAAATTTCTCCAATTAATAGAAGTGTTACAACTCTTACAAGGTCAATGGATCAAACAAATAAAACAACGTATTTTTGTTTTACATTGATTAATAAATACAATATAATGTCAGTCCACACATATTATAATTTCATAGTAGTTTAAAACATATTTTTTTTAAATTTATCTATACTACCCTTATGCTTGGAAAATGATTTTAACAACGTGATTTTATGATTCATTAAAAAATATTACATAACAAATATAAGAGATAAGGGGTGTTGTGGAACTAAATCCAACCAATTTTCCTCCCAATCAAATTTATAAATATTATAAAATTAGCTTTTAAATTAAAACATGTATTGTGAGGGAATGATAATCAAATAGCAATGTATTTATAATATTATTTGTTTCTCATTACAAATTAACATATTAAATAAATATATATATTATGATATTAATTATTTAATGTAGATTATTTTAATTTTCCGGATAGGAATTCAATCATATTAATAAAAAAATAATTTTTAAATAGTTTTTTCACCATAATCTTGTTAATTATTATTAATGATAATAATATAAAAATTAAAAAAAATATATATGAAATTAGACATAATAAATAACACTAAGAATATTATATCAAAAATACAAAATATTTTATCAAATTTTCATTCCATCTATAAGCAAAATAGTATTAACATCAATATATAACGTGTAAAACTCCTATTTTGAGATAAAGAAATTTAATATTGTATATTATAAATATTCATTGTAATTAATGTTATTTAAAAAAATTCTATTAATAAATTTTAAATGATTAAAATAATATTTATCTCACATTAAAATAAATTCCATACCCCAATTTCCCCCATGCATAAATATAATTAATTAAAAAGAAGAAAATTAGTATTGAAAAATTAATATACGATTTTCAAATGTGATAATCATCAGTTTTATAAATTGAACACAAAAAATTTAAATTTTCAATTTTTATGTCATTTTTAAAGAAAAAATATTCACAATATATCTATCATAAAAAACTGACAATATTATGAAAATAATTTTTTTCAATATTCACATAAAATTTTATTTGGTTAAAATATAAACATCACGAACTAAGTTATTTGTGATCTGATAAAAAAAATTAACATAATTTAATTAATTTAAAATTATATAATTAAAAACAAAATTTATAATATAAATTCATAATACATATAACAGTAGCTTTAAGTTATAAATATTTTGTAATTATAATTCTAATTTAATGATATTTAATGTCATCAAATATATATTGAATATTGATAAATTAATTTTATATATATTATGTATATATTAAAAAGTGAAATTAGATAATTTTATTATAATACCATATAGATAATAAAACAATTATGCTAAAAATGACTTCTACATTAATATGTGTATTCGATTCTATAAAAAATAATTACATGTGGATAATATTATAATTTCAACCTAAGGTTTCCGTATAACAACCTCAATTAATCTGTGGGTAAGGTAACTGTAGCAATAATCACTTGTGGTGATTCATGAGGTAGAGATTTCATATATAGCAATACAAGATTATGATTTTCCCACTATTTATTTCGTATATTACACAATTCATTGAGTTTGTCTTTATCATGGTCTAAGGAAAACATTAAAAAATACCACCAATTTGAGATTTTCCATATGGGATTTTAATGGAAGCCTATAACATTAGTGTTCCATTTATCATTCATATATTATTTATTTCTTTCATATGTTTGCTTAAATTTATAATATCTACTTTAACAGATATTTTTTAATAAGAATTTTTCATATTAAAAATATAAAAAGTTGTATATTCCTTACACTGGTTTTGATTGTGAAAATTTTATTTAATATAGTGTTTATTTAAAGAGAATATTCTAAGAAATAATTAATCATTATATTCACCCCATAAATAAAATGTTTCTATAAAATTTAAATTACTCAAAATAAATTAAAATTTGTGAGAATATTGTTAATATATTTATCATTTCATATAAAATTCAAATTTCAAAAATACAAAAACTATTGAATATATATTGTAATTTAGAAATTTTTTTAAAATTAAACATTAATATTAGAAATTATTTATCATTAGAAAAAAAATTCAACTGTTGTCTTACTTTTTTGATGTTAATCAACCCCATATTTCCACATCACCAAGAATATTTTAAAAAAAGAGCTATCCATTCCTCTATATGGTGCTCTTCATTTTTTAGAAAAAAAATATAACCATTCATAAAAAAATTATTAAGGTTTTTAATTTCATTTATTAAATTTTTCCAAACCATTAAAGAAACACTACCGAAGAAAAATCCCCATATGTTTCCTAAAACACTCATAACATTGACAATATATAAGAATATCATTGATTAATATTACTTGTCAATAAATTATTTCATCTTATTAAAATGTTAGATAAATTAATATATCATCCTCACTACATTAGGTATGATTGAGAAACTATCCCTTTTCTTCATAATAGTTATATACAAATATTTTCATCTATTTATGTAAACTTCTTTATTAAAAGATTATACATTATTTATTCTAGGTATATAACTTTTCTATATTCTTTTTAACGATCTTAATTCAACCAAATAAGAAAAAATTTTATATAAAAATAGTATTTGTAAGTGATCATATTAATATAAAATCTATATCCAAATAAGTATTCTCTAATGAAACCATCATTACAAACCAATGATACATTTATTTTAATAATTAAACACATAAATAATCATATTACACTTTTGGTCCATACCAGGTAAAGTTATTTTGGGTTATCCTTTACTTTACAATATAGTTTCTTAGCAAAACATGAAAAGAAATAATTTCTAGTGGTTCATGAAGAAAATATTAATTAAATATATAATATCGTATGGGAGTATCAAAATAGGTGTGTAGTAATGACCTAATCATCATTTATTAGAATAAAGGATGAGATATATTAGACAAAATAAATTTAGCTTTATTACCCCTAGATGTATCAATGAAAAATATTGTAAACTTTTTGTATCCGTATATGGATGTTTTAATTGGAAAACCACATAATTTCTAATTAAACATAGTTTTAGGATATCATGTACACATAGTATTATCTAATAGATATGTCACATGGGTTTTTTTATAAATTCTTTCATCATAATCTTAAAACATTATCATGGCTTCTATTGTTTATCAATATTTAGAATAAAACCATACAAAAAAATACATCATGTTTTATTGTAATTGATTACAATAATAAAAAACAATGGATCTTGAGGTCCAATGTCTTTGGAATATCTTCTATATTAATTACATCAAGATAAATATAAATAAATATTATTTATTTAAAAATCAACATAAATCTCTTAAATACAATAGATTAAATAAAATAACCTATGATATCCTGGGGGAAATACATAAGGAAAATGGTGGGGATGATAACACAGTCAATAAACATGTGAATAAAGCATAACATGAGGGGAAAGATGAATATCATGATATCATAAAGAGGAATATTGTAACCCTAATAACATGTAATAATGTAATTATATAATAAGATACTGGAAACTTAATCATATAGAAGGAATATATTACAAGATATGGAAAATATATGCCAAAGATTAACAAGATGATTAACAACAGAATGTGAAAAAAGTAACATAGTTAATTTAGGATTACACTATAATCCCACAGATATCATTGCAAGAGATATAAAGAATAACTAATAAATTATAGGGATATAAAATTTCATTTCTTCAATTTATATAAATTATAATAATATTTATTCATCCCAAATGAGCAGAATAAACCAACCACAAATAAAAACTAGGATCAAACACAATTGAAATATGAGGGTTTAATTATTGTGATTCAACACATATGTGAGGGGAAAATCATAAGGATAACTTGGAGAATAAGGAAATATATAAATTGGATTTTCATATTTGAAATCTAGAAATAATTCATGATAATTTATTTCTAATATATATATTTTATGATAAGGATATATGAGATGAATTAAAAAATATACCACATTAGTGAATCTTTATCGAATATGTCAAGGATATTTAGAAATAGTGAAAGAATATTTTTTTCTGAATATATCCAGAATTGAACCAATATGGTTATATATAACATAATTTAGGCATTTAGAATCGTTTTATGTTTGTAAAAAATTTTAAATGGGTGATTCTGGACATTAAATAAGAAAAAAAGCGTTCTTGAAAAAAATATTTTCATAAAATTATAAATTTTAAGAATAAATAATAAATGAATAAATCAAAATATAAATGAAATATTTATCTATGTATATAATTGACTGATGTATATATAAAAAATAAAAAAATCACTATTATTAATATTTTGAAAAAGTGTTAAAAAAGATCCTGTATAGAACAAGCCACTAAGGTGGTATATATGATCTCTTAATACATTCCTAAAATTTCTATAATAAAAATTTAAATGTAGGGAGTGGTAATAAAAAAATTATAAATATCATTTATATAATAATTTTGTCCTATAATTTTACATGTATAGATCATACACAAAATTTAAAATTAATTTATTTTCATAATATAAAAAATGACTCAACAAAAGATATTTTAGACCGGAACCCTAAAAATTTAAGAATATTCTAATAAAAAAACATGAAATAAATATAGAATTTATTTGAAGTTAAAATGACCTGAATAAAAACAATTAATGATTTTGTAAATCCAATTGTGAAAATAAACACCATTTGAAATAAATTATTTGAGTGAAACTATATCTTCTGAGAAAAGGAAATTATGAGACCAAACCACTATGCCTTTAGAATATTTTTAGTCAAAATTCATTAGAATATTTAAAATAATAATGTTAAAAGGTTCCCAAAAATTAAAAAATATATTAATCTAAAATTCGTTGATGAGATGTATATATAGTATAGAATCAATAAATTCGTTTACAATTTTAAAACATGTCTCAAGGAGGATAAATTAAGGTGAAAACCTGTAAATATGTCGGAATTTTCACTACACATGAACATACCATTAACAATAATTATATAAAGTAAAATATATATGTTAAACACATTATTAATCTACATTTCAGATTCAATGGTCCTTTAAATATAATATGTAATTTATTGATAAAAAAATTTATTCCCTTTGTATGTTAATTAGTGTGGTTAAGTCAAATTTCATGTAACTACATATTTATATTGACCATGGTAGAACTAATTGTAAAATAGTTTCACAATATATTGAATCATTGTAGTGTTACTGAAATATTATTTATAAATGAAATATATTTTTATTGATAACCATGATTGGTGGTGATTGAAAATAAAACTCATTTCTCATAGAATTGATAGTAAGCCCCTATGGACGATAAATATTTCAACTATTCCATGAATAAAAGATAAATAATGAATGTGAAAATTTTAAATTTCAGAATATTTCAATTATAATAATTATACAATTTTTAAATCCATTACATCCATTTTAAAATACATAAATAGTTGTGTTGAAAAATAGAATTTTTTAATTTTTGGAGATCGTAGTTCGTGCAATGCAGTAATGAAACATTAGTTTTTCATAGACAATAAATAATAATAAGTAATGGATATTAAATTAACAAAATAAGATAATAGAATAATAATTATACCTTTTCAATAATTAATATAAAAAATGAATATTTGAATGAGGAAGATTAAGTAGATAAACTTAATAAAGAGATTGTACTTATATTGGAGACTTAGTCTTTCCTTGAATACACCATGGAATTAAACAGATTTGGGTATGATTTTTTGCAATGGTGATTAAAAACATGTGATATAATTATAAAAGATTATAATTATTTATTTTTTAAGGAAAATATCAGAATGGATATGTATCCATGGAAGGGTTTAAGTGAACTCAAATTATAAGTATGAATGTGCACTTTTCAAAATACATTTGCACTTCTGTGATATCATTACACTATTATAGTGTAAATGGAACCAACGAAATTATTAATAGATTTTTTGAGGTATTTGGATTCGGAAATCCCTACCAAGGATTTATGAATATTTTTCAACCAAGTTAGTTGGATTTGACAATTATTTTTATACATTTTACAATTTTACGTTGAAAATGGTTTACCAGTTTCAACTAATTTTTTTTATTGAATATATAATATAAAAAATATAACCAATAAAGTGTTATATAAAACTAAATTTAAAATATATTTAATCTAATTAATTTTCAAAAAATTATAAAATTATGTTTTAAATTAAATCATATTGATTGATGAAAATTTATTTTAGTAAAAAAATATGATTACAATTATGGATTTTTAATCTAATTTACGATTCATTTATAATTATTTTACTTCTAATATATTGTTTAATGATTTAATAAATAATATAATATAAATTTTTAATGGATTTTATTTTAATTAATTCGATATATATTCCATGATATTAGTATAACTATAAGTTTAAAATAATTATTCCACCATTATTATTGTAATAATATTTAATCATAATAACAAAAATGTTACTACAATCATAAATACATGGAAATATTAAGTATTATTATTATTATCTAATGATTTAGTATCATTTCATCTAATTTAATATCAATGTGTTGAAAAATTAAACATAATACCAGCGTACGCAAAGCGTAAAAATTAATTTTTAAATAAAATATAATTCTTCATCTTATTGAATATGTACATTAACAACTATCATTGATTTTTTTATGATTTTTAGAAGTCAATTACTTTTGAAAATGAAAATATTTTAAATAAAAATAAATCCCAAAAAATAAATTCTCCATTAATAAATTTAATTATAGAAACATATTAAAATAAGTTTTCATGAAAAAATTACTGATTTTATAAAGTGTTATTCACTGGTTTTATAAATTTATCCTAAAATATTTTAAATATTTTATTTTATTTTAAAATTAATATTCTTTATATAAAAAATAAATAAAAAAATATACATTATTTAAAAGTGATAGTATTAGATAAATCTTAGATTATCAATTTTCATATAAAAATCATATATTTTTATGAAAATATCAAAATGATGAACAAAGTAAATATTTATATTATTAAAAAAAATTTAATATCAATTTAATTATTTTAAATATTTATAATTATATTAATTTTTATCAACAAAATTTCTCAATTTGTAAAATATTTTTTTTAGAAAAAAATAATTTTTTAAAATAATGTAAATAATTTATTTAGTATAATGATATATATATTGAATGGATAACTAATTTTTTTAATTTATAAAATTTTAAAATATAAATTTTATATATTTTTATATTAATATATGAGTTATTAACCTTAATTTTTATATTATGATTAAAAAAATTTATATTCATCTGTCATTCAATTCTGTTATTAGTAATTATGTGTCGATATATACTAATTTATATTTATAAAACAATAAATAACACATTTAAAAGATATAATGGTATGATTTAAAATAGTGGAAATCATTGTTGATGGGTTTTCTATCTTGGGTCTGGAAGTGTGACATACAATCTAAATATTATACTACAAACTATTTAACCCAAACTATAATTTCATGGTTTTAGTTTCAAATTAGTGCAGAAAATACTTGAAAATCTATAACCATTTTGTGTTCAGAAACATGATCATAGTAATGCAAAATTAGACATGTGAATTCAGTTTCAACCATCTTTATTTATCAATACTATGATATCATTAGTTGAATTAATTCAATATAAATTAATAACGTGGTTTAAATGTTCATATTTAATATTAAAAATATAAAAAGAGGTTTTATGATTTATTTTGGTGTAGTGATTTAATTTTAATATTTAATATATTAGATATTTAAGGAGAATAAGAAATGAATATTTAGGATATTACATGTTTTGTGGTACTAGGTATAGAGATATGGGAATATAGTTCCTTAGATAAAGAGATGTGATGGAATTTTCACGCTTTTGATAATGATAAATTCACTTCCCCATTAAGGTATTTTGAGATTTTCAGGTGACTATGTCTTTATAGAGAAGAGGTGTTATATGAGTTTATTATAAGATATAGTAGATCATAAGATGACAGAATGGATGAATGTCACCACTAAATGATTAATAGGTCTACTATGGTTGGTACATGTGTCCTATCTTATAGTGAATGGTGATATGACCATACTTCTCACTCCATGTGAGGATCACCATCCTGATGATGGATCTCATGATGGATTATGGTTATTAGTATCAGGAATGATGAGGATTTTGATGATTTTTAGAAAATAATCTTGAGAAGAGTTTTGAGAAGTCATATAGTCTTTGAAAAAAATGATTATTGAAGAATTTTAGAAGGTATTGGAATGTTATAATGGGTCTAGATGACCCTATTAATTTTTATAACTTGTTATATAGTAATTTTGTAGGATTTAACATTGTGTTCATATAATTATATGGATGTTTTTGGATGATAATGTGCTGAGATGGTATGATAATGAGGAATACTGAGGCAAGGGATTATGCCTAAGTTGACTAGATCTATATGTTGAGCTGGTAAGCCTATATAGGGGAATAAGTTCAAAAAAATATGTACATGTGATCTGAGAAATATCATGATGTGTATGATGATCTATTGTATGATATGGCCACAACCTAAGTTATAATGTGTTTATGGATTAAGGACCTACCTTGAGAGATAATGTAATAGTTAAGGAATTGTATTTTATTGAGTGAGAAAGCAAAGTAAACCATGTTTTGTGTGAGATGTCCTTAATTGATGGATGGGCACAGAATCACCTTAAGGGAAACAATATATTTGTTTCCTATATGTGAGGACCAACCTTGAATTATAATGTATTGGTCATGTCTTGATTGATAGATTCTATGGAATAATATATTATAGATTAATTCATTGATGAAGGAGCCTACCATACACCTTTTTGTAGTGGTTATGGATTGGTGTTTCCTGTTTATGACTATTTTTGTATGGACATGGTTATAATTTGGTGGGAATACATTATATTATACATTATTAGACATATTACATATGATATAGTGTCATGGGGATCCTAATAGTACATTATGAACTTATTTTCATTGAGTCATTGTGGATTTGATAGCGAATAATGCTAAAAGAGTTTTTATGATCATATTTTTGCTATTTTACAAAAATACATATATATCATAAAAGATGGTAAGGTATCATCTTGTTACCATTATGTGACATTTTATTCAAACCCTATATGAGAAAAACAAAATTCATAATAATTTCTATATTTTCATGTTAGAGAACAAGACATGTCTTAAATTAGTCATGGGAAACTCGACGAGTACTAGAGACTAGGAACAGATGATTCATGTGGATGAAAATTAATATTTTTGAAATTTATTTTGTATATTTCAATATTTGGCTAGAATAGTGGGTAACCATTATAGATATATATAGTATTATTTTAATTTTAATTTTAATAATGTGAATCAAATTTTTTGATTTTGTGTACTCTAGTTTTTTATTTTAATGTTATAGGATTATTTCAATTAAATTATTTACTCTGATTTGTTGTCATAATCTGCCAATGCAATGGTTCTTATATTCTCCAATTTACATTAGAATTTTTTATATATGGAATGGCTCCTAATATCACTTTTAATTCTTGTCTAGTTAAGTAAATATAATCCTCTAGTTTAGGATTTATAAAAATAATCACCTAGATATACAACATTATTCATTGAGAATATTTATATTAACTAATAAATTGGAATAATTATTTAAAATCATAGTGATAATAAATAAAACTGTTAAAATACATTATTATCTTCACATGGGTCATCGAAATATAAATAAACTTGAGTAAAAACTCTATCATTCCAATTTTCTATGAAATATATTTTTTAAAATGACAGATAGTAAATGATTAGGGAACGATCTTTATTTAATATATTATTTTTTATATTGTTGTGTCTCATACTTATATCATATATTAATAAGTTTACAAAATATTATATAGGAATCCAATGGACTAAAAATTTCCTCCAAACTTTACCCAATCATTCATAAATATAAAAAAAATTAAAAATAAGATAAAATGAATTTTTTAATATAATTCACAAGTTTTTAACACCTATGAATGAATAAAATACATTAAAACATCTCAAATGATTCATCATGTTAAAAATAAATAATTATGAATTCCTTTTTAGAGGAATATAAAATATTCCAACATTTAATCAGCTTATTAAATTACGTCAAACACACTATAGCATGAAATAGGGACTCTTAGAATTATACAAATAAACGTTTCTAAAATTGCTATAAAATCTATTATATTTATTCATGTTTTAGCTGAAAACAATTTCAATCTCCCAATTACAATAAAATATCATAACCATTTCATACATTCACAATATATTAGGTCATATATTAATTATTCTAAATGAAAATATATAAATATATTATATTTCCAAAATTTCTTTTTGATATTTAAAAAACATATTTTAGAAATTCTATCAAACCATTCCACTATATTTTAAATCATATATGTAAATTTAGAAAATAGTATTAAATTGCATCTCTAAATATCCATGAAAAGACATTGTGGTTCCTCAAATACACTCATGAACACGATCCCCTTTCCCAAAACCAAAAAAGTGAACCCCTATGTGGATTTTTCTTGGGGAACAATATTATGATTTCCCATATCTATAAAAATAATGAATATGTATACTATTTAAATAAATTACACTTAATATCAAAAAGGATATTTTAAGAGATCTAAAAATACATGTATAATGGTACCTATGTGCAGTTGACATATCATATACTTGTATGAAGAACCATTTAATTTATTTTTCAAAAACACTGATCTTCCATGGGTAAGGTGGTACCCTAATTTCATATAGATAACTAATAAATTTATTATTATTTGATTATATACTAACTGTATGGATGAATACATAAATTTTTATTAATATATGTATATAAGTTCCTCAAAATTTCCATCACCAATTAAATTAGATAAACATATATCTATATTAATGGCATTCCCATAAACTCAATAACACCATTAAATCATGTGAAAATCACTAATACTCATTATATAATAGAAAAAAATGCTACATCGATTAAACCTCACCAGATTACCAGATCAAATACATAATCAAATGCCCAATAATTTTTTATACCTCTGGGATTACACAATAAATGTATATGTTTCAAAAATATCATGTAATATATATACACAACCTCAAGTATGGAAATTTAATATGAAACATGTGAACCTAACAAACCAAATAAATTGGGTTTGACACTTTATATGGTATATTTAGAGGTACATATAGTGAACATAACTAGTTGAACACAGAATTTATATATATTGTATATCCATATAACAGATATTCCTTCAATTATACATATCCAATCACTGAATTCTTTGAAAATCAATAAAGAGAATAAGTGCATGTGAACTCAATGTATAATTTTTAGTGGTCGATTACAATTACACTTAATCCAATATTTATATATCCTATATTAAAATATAATGTGGTGGTGACTGGTTTTTTTTGTAACATGATATATTTTACATTCATAATCACATCAAAAAATTATAACAAAACCACATATAATCACTCATCCAATCACATTTAATTTGATACATTGTGATAGATTCCAAGTATTTGTATTACAACATTGGTTTTACTAAATACATTACATCTCAATATTATTAATATCTCATTACTATATGACTATATAATAAATCTTATAATTACATTAAATGATTTATCCCAGAGCCAGTGGATACTATATTCAATTATTTCTAGATATAGTACATAATGTCCCAATATAACAAATATAATATTCATATTGGTAATATAGATACATACATTAAATCTCATAAATATTTAAAAATATAAAATACAAAATTGTATTATCATTGAGGAAACCATTATTAAATTTAAAAAATCATTGATTGTAAATCATAAGACAGTTTATATATTCCTTTGGCAATGAAACATATAAAAGGATGAGTTTAAATACATAGTAATGAAATAATTCTTATAGGATCTAACATGAAATAAATTTGGAATGAATAATATAGTCTGAATAAATGATGATCAAATAATTACATAATAATAGTAAAATGATTTTTAAATATATCCATTGATATCATAAAAATTAATATAATTATTGAATGATCAATAAAATATTTTATAACTATTGAAGGTATAATTTTTTACATCTCAATCATGTCATCATGTTTCTATTCCATTAAATCTAAAAATAATATTAAACACTTGTGTGAGGAAATTTATGTAAATGGGTTAGTATTCAGATAAATAAACAATCATGTCTTTACCATGTAACCAATTAATTATTAAAGGTTATATATAATTATAAGTACAAAACGTCATTTAATAATGTATTCATCTTATGAATAAATAACACATCATAATCACATACCCTAATAAAGCAGTATTTTTCAATATTTAATAATCTATCATAAAAATATGAACACATTCCCATATCAAACTAATAATAAATAATCCAAAAAATATGGTTGATGGAATCCATATATTATATTAATAAAAAATAATAATTATCAATAAATAAATTTTAAAATGATGAAAATACTTTCAGTATATCACTAGAATATTTCTTGATATAAATACATAAATTAAATTTTTAATGACTTTATTAAAATATAAAAATTTTCCTATTATTGAGGGAAAATTTTAATTTCTGATAACATTTTATATTTTAAATATATGCATCAAAGTAATGAGCACCAATGAAAGTGATAAATTCTATTCATGTGTTATTTATTAAAAACAAATTCCATTCACAATTCTATATATGTACAAAACTATATTGTTTATTAATGGAATACAAGATTCATGCTTAAAAAAAATTAAAAATTAATATCTGAGTAAAAAATTAATTCATAAATAATTATAAAACATTAAAATCGTTATTTTAGATATATTATGTATAATATAAACATTGAATTAAATATTTTCAATGAAATAAAATAATAAATACAATTTTCCTTAAAAATTTAATTCACTATCTGGAAAACTATATTAGATGATGATGAAATGATGCCATAAAATTTCAAAAAATAACTATAGTATATGAAAATATATTTAAATTAAGATATAACGGTCCTGAAATTATTGAAGAAGACACCTAAAAATAAAAAATCTTGAATAATGATAATATTGTGGAATAAAAACTTATGTTATGTCTTAATTCATTCATATGTGTTGATAAATGTTATATTATAAATGTATATTTATAATATATATCATAGAACAATAATCATATATTTAATGAAATATATTTTTTGAATATAATAATTTATCACTAATTTATTAAATATTATTTTATAATGTAATAATTTTAGGTGATAAATGTTTCGTTTCTCATGTATGGTTAAGATTAGCGGTTTTAATCAAGGAAAATTAATCCTAGATCCATAATATATAGAATATTAATAATGATATTTAAACCATATGTATTAATTATATATATATATATATATATATATATATTAAAACTCATCCATGTATGAGGCAAATTAAAAAAATGAATTGTAGCAATGATACATATAATAAGTCATACGTATGCATGAATGATGTTTTTACAATTTGATGGTTGAGTAAAAATAATGATACATAATTATTCATGTTAAAATATTATTTTATCTTATTTATCAAATAGATTTATTAAATTTATGATTTTGTTATCTATGTAATGCAGAAATGAAAAAACAATCAAATCACTTCTTAGAGATGAATGTCCACACATCCATACATGTTCAATTATCCTTTTCCAAGGGATATGAATGTATGAAGGTATAAATGATATTATTATTTAATAATTATTATATTTCATAAATAACATATTTTATCATTAAAACCATCATAATACGTATCAATAATAAATGGTTATGAAAAAATTATCTCTACATGAATAGGGAAAGTTGAGTATACCTATAAGAGATATGTTCAATTTCCATTTAATGGAAAATATGGGGTATAATTTTGGTTTTATAAACATAATTGAATATAATAATATTTAGTATTATAAATTTATAATATTAAGCTAAATAAAATATATTTATTGTAGTTAAAAGATGATGTATGAAGAGTGTGATCAGTTAAAATGATTACAACTTCATTGAAAGAACAAATTTAGTTATCTTCATAAGGACCCTTGGATTCAAATTTTTGAGTACTAGAACAAAAATAACAATTATAATGGTGTTTTAAAGAGAATAGTTAATGGTTAGTTCTTTATCGATTCTCTATTTGTTGTAAATAATAGAGCTAAGGGTTTTCCTTTTATAAGGGTCTGAAGGGACAAACATGAAATTACAAATTATGATTAAATTTTAACTATGTATCTTTAAAAAAATATACCTCTAAATATCAACATATTGAAATCATTCAGCGTATATGTCTAACAAAACAATAAAAAAAGACATTATAACTGTTTAAGTGGAATGTTAATCCTTATCATTTGGTATAAAACATTAGTTAACCTGTATAATCATTAACTTCAACAACGTCTATTTCACTCATATTTAATTATAATGTTACATATAAGGAGAGAATTGGAACACAAATGGCCAAATTATATCACTCATTACCATATATTATCCACCTTTTCTCTCAGCATGATTGTAATTATTTTTAAAAAATTTAGTAAAATTATACAATTAAAAAATATTATTAATGTCTATTTCTGACTATTCTTTTTGTTAGAATCGAATTACCCCAAGTAATGGATTTAATTAAAATATAGTATCGTAAACATGAACTAATTTGTACTGATATTTAATTTCATTCAGGCATCTATATAAAAAATGAAAGTTATATTATTTATATTTTTTTGAAATAATTGATTTGAATTTTTAAATTAATTGTATAAATTTAATATCTGCAGTATATAATAAATTATGATTTATATTTAATCACAAATAATTATAAATTAATTAATTTAATTAATTTAATTTCATTATTATAAAAATAAAAATCAATATTCCTTCAAAAATAATACTTTTATCTTTAGGTGAACACATAAGTTATACATATAAGTAAGTGATTAAAACTATATATTTTATATTGATTTAAATAATTTAAATATAATTTTCATAGAAAAATGTTCTATAAATAAATAAATTTCAATAATAAGATTATAAGTGAAAAATTCAATTCAACCTATTATAATTATGAAGATAAATATAACCATAAAACATAGTTTCAACATAGGTTTATTTTAATATTCATTTACTTTGGCGATAATTTTTAACAAACAATCTATTTATAATGACTAAAAATAAAACGAGCCTATTTACACTACTGTACACTAATATTTCTGGATATGGTTTCTATTTCTAAATATTAAACCTCAATATGTTTTAGAAATTAATAATAATATTATTAAATAAATGTAAAAAACCCACATTTTATAAAAAATATTTTTTGTGAATTAGAATAGATTTATTCATATACTATGGTTTCATAAATAAATAGAAGAATATTAATAAATTTTCAATAATATAAAATATATAAATTTAATTAATTTAATTCTCTAAAATGTAAAAAAGAATAATTTTTGGAGATAAAATCTCATTGTTCACATAAAAGTTTTTTTAGAAAAACATCTCTATTGCATTTAATTGATTTATTAAAATATGTTATCAATTGATGATTAATGAAATAATTTTATTAATGTATAATATAATTTTTTTCATAATTTATCTATGTCAATTAAAGTCAATTGTTTTTAAAATCATGGTTATTATTGAAACATTTATATAATGTTATAATGGAATATTGATGTTAGTTTATACTCAGGGTTATGCATAACATAATCTTTCAAATAATTTAATATTTCTTAAATCAAAATATATCATAATTCCAAGGGGCCATACACTTAAACAATTAAAATATTTTCTATATCAAAATTACATTAGTCAAATATTAATAACGTATAAAACATTTTGACACATGAAATCCCTAGGTCTCTACGCAACATAATAAAATTATGTGTTTTAAAAAAACCCTAACCAAATGAGTGGTATAATTTATTATTATTTTATATATACAATCAAAAATATGAATTGGTTATTCCTCCCAAGATATATTTTCCTCTAGTGCTACGACCTTTAGATTTAGTACATGTGAAGGATACTGTATTTAATTACTTAAGTGAGATAAAAGGAACAAATCATGATCATGAGAGAGATATATTACAAGAATCATGTAATAATTTTACATGTCTCATTTTTGTTTCATGTATTTATTTGTTAATTTTCGGTCAGTTTTTTATACCTTGGGTTCTCCATGAGATTTTGGAAAAAATAGAGTTTCTGGTCATGATAGCAGGTAGTGAAGGGTTGATGCATAGTTAGTGAAAATAGTGTCCCACGCTATATTAAACCATGCATCCTCATTAATCATGGTCAGTGAGGAAGACATAGTTGTGGGATAGTGTGGAAAACCATGTGGTCTAATTGTGCTACCATTATGCATCAATAAAAATGTTTAATTATATTGTTTAATCTTTGGATTTAACCCTAATGAAAACCTGATCTAAACCCTATGGAATTATTATCCATGGGAGCCTACCCCAAACCTTTATGGGGGCTTTGAGAATCAATCATTTTTATGGTTTATTGTGGACTCCTCAAGGAATAATCATGTAAGTCTCATTTCATTTGATATATCCCCAATATAAGGGGTTCTATTCCCTTGGTCTTGTATTTTTATTTTCCAATGAGTTTTTGACCTAAAGTGTTTTCCATATTGTGTTTTTGAGTGAAATCAAGATGTTACTTCTTTAATAATTCCATAATAGGGTCTTGTTGAAGTTCAATTGTGGTTTTAAAATGTATTCACAAATCTTCCATGATTATGGTAGGTTGTTACATGATTTTACATTATTTTATTATTTTGATATGATTCTTTGGGTGCATAAATCTATTCTAAGGATTATATTTAATGTGAAATCTAATTCTAAAAAATGGTTTTGAGATCCTTATGTAATGTAATATGTTTTTAAGTGAATTTTTTCTAATTTATTGGGTGCGTCATTGTGGTGCTTCATGAATATGATATATTCTTTGTGTGAAATGTGTGAAATATTATTATAAATAAATTTGAGTTGTAGATGTTTTGAATGATTTTTTCCCAAATGATAAAGATTTTATTTCATGTTGGTTTCTTAGTTTTTCAAAATAAATTATTTTTTGAATTATTAATGTGATGTGAATTATGATATAAAATTGATTTTGTGTGATTTTAAAATTTTAAGGTGATCATCCCTTGTAAATGATTCGATTTCATATGTAGTATTTGTATTGTGTTTTCAAATAGGATTCATAAATTGTGAATGTGGTGTGAAATGTGAATCCAAAAGGTTTTCATGTGCATGTGAAATGTAAAATGGTACTATTTATTGAAAATGGTTGATCCAATGTGAATCTGATCTGTTGAATAATGAAAATTTTTAAAGAAGTTTTTTTGTTTATAATTATAATTCTTGGAATGTGTATGTGAAAGTGATGATTTATGGGATATGTGAAATGAAATTTGAGAACAAAGAGATTCTTAGGTATCTTGGTGAGAGAACTAAAACTGGTACACTACTTGATTTAGATGGGATGAGATCCAGATTCATCAAGAAGAATTTATGATATTGTACAAACTAAACTTGTGATAATATCGGAGACAACTATACCATGTGATGCGATCACCATTAGTGGAACATGCATGGGAACACTATTGTTTTTGGATTTTGAAATGGTGACCACTAGACCATGCGACATGTTCCCCTATAAAGGTTTATGCATGAGGACGTTGTTGGTAGTGGTTAATGGATTTTGATCACCATGGTACAAGGTTAATAGGACCCCAGTATTTATAGATTCCTATAGGGATATCCCATTGTTCTCACAAATGACATGGTGGTTCTATTATATGGTGCCAACTATCTGTATTAAATGGATATTGTGTATATTTAATTTCAATGAAAAATTATTATGATAAAATATATTAGGTAAAAATGGTTTTCCTGAAAAAAAAATTTCAATCAAATCATTATTGAAAATGATTTAATTATTCTTATAAAAATGAGAATGATGATTTTTCTTTTCTTTTTATAGCATGTAATATTTATTTCAGTGGAATACTAATGGAAATTCGATCACAACATATATACCTATTTATGTGTATGCATAATTTTATAATAATGACCTATGAGGAGGAAATGTGTTCTATGGTGCTGAGGCTATATTTGGTTTCTAGTGTTCCATATTTTGCAGATTTGGTGGTGGTGTCTTCAGTGCGATGGAACTGCTGTTACACAAATTTTATTGTTATTTCTTTGATGTTCTCATTCAGTTGGGGAATTTTTAGTTTTTGGGTAATGTTTAAAAACTTTTTATATGAAAATTATTGTATCTCATATGTTTTTTATCATATATGTGATGTGGGTTTTTGGTTATAATATTCTTCAGTGAAATTATTCCCAATATATATTATGGATACCCATTCAGTACTATCCATCATGTTGTGATCGAGAATTCCCATTGATCATTCTCTCATATTGGGTTTTTTGACTAGTTGGATGGAATCCCAACATGGTTCATGAAGTAATTATACTAGATAAGGATTCACTATTTGGGGGTTACATTATTTGGAATGAGTCTTGATTGACCAGAGCTAGGAATTCCAGGGCTTGTGGATATGGATGTGAGTGGGGTGTATGGAAAACACACCCCATGTCAAATATTGTGTATCCATGTGATTTTGGAGGAATTTATTATAATTCTATTATATATGAGAGACATACAATAGAGACTACATATGGAATTAGATGGAGATGGAGTGGTTTGGATTGGCTTGTTATTGGGTTTGATATGGATTTTTTAATTTAGAATTGTTTTTTATTAATTTTTTTGTTTCTATAAAAATACATAATGTTGTGGGATGTTTTATTGATGGTGTCTCATTGTGCTAATTCTTTTTGTAGAAAAGACCTCTCTATATAACCTATGTGCTGCAATGGGGAGAGGACAAAGAGAGTTCTATCTCACCAAATTATCAGAGGCTAATGGATTCCATGGTTCATATTGTCCATGGTTTGGGTCAAGGATGGGATCTGGTAATGCTCATGTTATTGACGTAGAACCAATTTTTAGTAAGTAAAATGTTTAATAGTTTCTCAAGAACAATATTCAATCATTATGAGGTTTCATAAAACATTGGGAAGTAGATGAATGGAATTTGAAGAGCTCAATTATGTTCTGGTTTCATGACACTCATTATGTGGCCATAGTGATGTGTGGATCATTCACATTGGACGGTCCGAGTTGGAATAGATTGGAGATCATGGTGCAGTCTAGAATTCATGACTATATTAGTATGAAAGATTTCGTGTTTTTCATCATCAACTAATATTTAATTATATTTTTTCCTTTGACTAGTATCATGAGTTTTTTAATGTCTCCATAGAGACCGTATTGGGGAGGAATATTTGAACAACTAGGTGGACTTTGTTTAGTTTCCTCATTTAGTGATCTATAAGGAGAAGCTTAAGGAGGAAATGTATCATACTAGGATTCCAATAAAAATCTGATCACAAGCCTTTTTATACAATTTGAGAACATAATATGAGTTGGTCAATAATAATGCGATGGTAGAAATAGATTTTATAGTAAACCGTGGTTTCTCTTTAATATTTTCAATTGTGGGTAGTGGAAGATCATCTGAGATGAAGAGGAAGAGGTACTGGTAGGAGAAGAGTGGTGGTGGTTTTTTAGTTTATTCTCACATACCATCTTACAGATCATCAGGTGCTTGGAATGTTCTATTCCACTAGTGTGAGAATGTTGGACACATGCAATCATTATTTTTATCCCCACCCATACCATCCCATTGTTGTAGAGAAATGGGGTACAAGGATCATTTTTTTATGGTGTTGTGACCTAATTAGTGTAGTAAAAGATCATTTTTTAAAAGGTATTGAAAAACTATTATAACTATATGAGATAGTGGGTTATCGATTAAGTGGACATGGATAAATGTTTGGATATTCTTTTAAGAATAGTCAGTTACGGGTAGAGCCTTAGGTCCATCATTGTTCTCATGGTCGGATAGATATGAGGCCACATCATTCTATTGATCAAGCACTAATGTATTCAAATGTAGGGACAATGCATATTTAATGTACAATTGAGATTGTATCATCATTAGTTGTTGTTATTTTTGATATCAAGGAAAATATTTATTTTATTTCTTCCCATAGTTTTGATTTTTTTTATATTTTCAGTCAATCTTATACCTTATTCTGTGGAGTTAGTATCTCTATTTTGTAAAAATATAGAGCTATATTTTAGGTGTCAATATTGTGCACTAAGAATGTCATTGGTTGAGATGGAAAAATATTTTATTGAATTTTGAATTGGAAATATTTATTGTAAATCTTGGTATATATTTGAAGGATTATCTTTTTTTATACATATATTTTTATTGTCCACGAGTGAGTTTGGTGGAACATAATGGAACAACCATTTTTTTCAAGGAGAGTGGGATTCTCGGTGGGGACATCATAGACCTCCAATTCTAGAGTTAGAAATAATTTATTCATATATATTTATCCGATTGGATGATGATTGTGGTGATTTAGAGGGTTCAATTATTAATATGGTGGATGTGGCCCATAAGGTATTTTCATAAGATTTCTTAGGTTTTCCTCCATAGAGGAATATGGGTTTCAACATAGACATGACACCAGGAACAAGACTAATATATATTCACTTGTTCTGTATGTCCTCCAATGAGTGGGAGAATTAACGGTAAAACTGGATGTTTGGAATTAAAAGGATTTATTCACCTGAATGTCTTACCTAGGGGCACACTAGTGTTTTTTTGTAAAAATTATGAGAGATATATGTGTTTTTGTATTGATTACTGGAAGCTGAATAACGTGATGGTGAATGATTAGTACCCCTCACCTTGTATTGATGACAAATTTTGTCACATAATGTGGCTCAGTTTTTCTCCTTGACCAATATACACTATAGGTAACCCCAAGTTAGAGTTATGGAGACAGATATTCAGAAAACAACTTTATAAAGTGGTTACAATTTTTTTTAATATTTGTTATGGCCTTCCTACATGAAGAATTATCTCGTTATAATTTTAAAAATTATGATATTGGTGTTCCATTTGAATCTCGACCCATTTTTCATTGTACTTTTGGATGAAACTTTGTTCTATTCTGAGGCCAACGTGGAGAATGATCGTAAATTGAGGATTGAGTTGGGCATCATTCGGGATCATCACCGCTATGTGAAAATTTCAAATTGCACCTTCTTGATCAAGGAAGTGTTGTTCCTAGCCCATCTGGTGTTGGATCATGTTGTTTTCATGGACCTTGAAAAGATTTGTTCCATTATGTTAAGGAATAATATGAAGATTTGTTTGGAGATACGATGCATTTTGGTCCTCAAAGGGTATTAAAAGCTATTTTTGTGGTTTCTATATACATGATTCAAAAATTAATACACTCACCAAAAAGGGGATATGTTTTAATGGATCCCATAGTGTCAATAAACCTTTAATGATCTTATGTGTAGGTTTACCACAACCCATTTTTTGATCATTATAGTAACTCGAATGGGTACATTGTCCACAATGATGCTTTAAGAATGGGATTTGAGTGTGTGCTAATGCAATACGACCATGTAATGGCATACGGTTCTCTACTACTTTACCAATATGAAATTAAATACCCAACCCATGATATATATTTAGGTGCATTAATTAATTCCTTGATGTCTTGAAATTTAGTTAATTTTGGGGAAAATATTGTAGTTTAATATCATTATTAGAGCATAGACATAATATTATCCTAGAAAGAACATAATTTGAGGTAGCATTGTTTCAATGAGTACCTTCTAGTGTTTGAATTTTTTATCCTTTATACTATAGAAAAATGGAATGTATTGGTAGATGCCAAAAATTTTAATGTGATTTCTCAATAATTATAGTAGTCTAGTTTAGATTTATCTTGAACCATCTCACAAATTTGAGGCAGTTTCTTAATTACCTATACAATCACACAGACAGAGAGAGATATATCTCTTCCAAAAATAGTAAAATTTAAAAACACTAAGTTGACATGGAATGCATACACTATGATACCAAACACAAAGTACGATAATAAGAAAATATGAATGTAAAGAGGACAGAATAAAATTCCACACAAAAAAAGAAGTCTACAATAGTGAATACAAAAGTTCCTGAAACTCATCGACAAAAAAACCCTACCAAAAAGGTTGGAGTATGATAGTTATCTGAATATGTAGGAGAACCACATGTCTGTATAATCCCTCTAAGAACCACCTGGTCCCGGACCACCTAGAACTTTGTCAATGAGTTGATTGTCTCCACAAGACATGACAATGTAGGCAATTCCCATGTAGGAGTAAGTAAAATAAAACTCAGTATGATTACCCAAAACCACAATGAAATATAACTAATAAAAATACAAATTAGACCCCAAAGAAACACACATATTACAACAGAAATAATACATGATGTGTATTCATCCCACATATGTATAATTATAATGCATGAAGAGAAGTATTTTTAGTTGTAGTCCACAAATCACCTAGTTTAAATGACACCGAGAGTGTTGATGGCATACAGAGTGTTGATGCACATGGATCACTGATGGTTCTCAAGGCGTTAATGGTTCACGGAGATTCGATGACACATATAGAGTTGATGGAACATAGACTACCAATAAAACATGGAGTAAGGAGTGTTGATGGAACAAAAATCATCAATTGATAATGAATCCCTTAATATACCTAGTGTCCAAGTCAGAGCAAGCTATATGATTCCGCTAATATCACGCATGTTTTGAGAGAACCTAATCATGAAGCCATTAATTCATAAATGAAATTCTAAAAAATACCAATTAGGGTATCTCAAAATAACATTCTCATTTCATGGGTCCCAACTCGCGCAAAGGCTCATAAAAAAGTAATATAGATTCAAAAATTTGAATGTTTTTGTAAAATAGACTGAACTGGGTCTAGTTTAGACCTGACCCAACGTGGTCTGGGAAACCTGACCTAGCCCAGTCTAGTCTAGCTTAATCTGGATTGCTCCAATGGGCTTGGTCTACTCGGCTCGATCTACTAGGCCAGCCTTCTAGGCCAGCTGGACCAAACATGAAGGGTCACATTGTCTAGCCCGTGGGGCCACTGGAGCTGCGTAGGCAGCCTCACCTTTCCCACACTACAGATTGGTTTACTTATCAATTACAGCCCACCATGGACATCCCCCCTAGTCTAGGTGGCCCTCCATTACCTTTTAGATCACCCATTTTTCTAGTAAACATGGATTCAAACCGTGTTTCATGTGGCTAACACAACTCTGCCACAAGACCCCATGACATAACCACCAAGGGTTCCTCCAATGTGGCTTCAAGCTATGTCCCATCTCATAGCCATGGACTCCTACCATGACCCCAAGTCACATCTTGGGCCTTCCACCACAATAGGCTCCACGTAGTATGGTCATGCTTCCTGCATGGTCACACTACTACTACCTTCTCCCACTGTTTTTGTCATTGGAAACTTCCATCCTCTACTGTACATGCATGCATCCATCGTTGTTTGCCACTGGGAACCACTATTCACTACTTCTAAAATTGGCCACTGGTTTTTCGGGTTCCAAAGTTCTCCACAATTCCTTTGGTGCCCCATTTTTTAAACAATGTGATATCTATAATCCTTGGTTTGGGATCTTCACTTATGTGGGCTTTAATCGATCAATCTAGCTCTATAGGGGCCCGATATCATTTTAGGCCTCATAGAAATGATCACTATGACCTTGAGGGTCCTGCCCTAATGAATTCCATGAACTAAGATAATAGGATCATTTAGAACCCACAAATAATGGGTAATGTACATGTTTGTATTGGACTTGTTACATTCATGTTATAAGGGTCAACAAAGAATATGATCATATATTCACAAAGTTTATCTCCATTTTTAAACCCCGCAATAGTTACCCATAATGTAATAATAGAAGAGCTATAGATCATCATGTCCATTGTTTTTTCCATCTTCATCATTAAAATCAATTAATGGAATAGAAATTACCTAGATAATAAACACCATACCTCATAGTTGGATCTGTTGTTGATGAATAACAGAGGTTTATGAAATTGTTGATCATTGATCTGACTGCGTTAATTGTCTAGAGTGTTTCCTTCGATACCTTTAAGGAATTAAAAGATTATAGTGATAACCATGAATTCATGAAAAAATCTTCAAACAATTAAATTTTAAGTGTCCAATAAAATATTTCTTTAAAAATATTTTAATGATGTTTACGTCAAAAATATACATTTCAAAGTCAATCCATGCCAGTCGATGTTAGTCCCTGAACAAGAAAAGTTTTATAGTCTGAATATAAAAGTACCCTTTGATTTCTAATTAGATAATCCATTTATATTTTATTCCCATTTTAAATAAAAACCACCTCCCCACATTATTAAAAACATAACATTTTTCATAGTGTTGTTCCTGGCACATCG
Organism: Viscum album; assembly: GCA_963277665.1. Lineage (NCBI taxonomy): Eukaryota > Viridiplantae > Streptophyta > Magnoliopsida > Santalales > Viscaceae > Viscum > Viscum album. Next base: position 836,308,790 of record OY728164.1, on the reverse strand, counting down.
GGCCTCAGAATCTCATGTCATCTTTGCACCAAGTCTCATAAATATACAAATTAATTTATAAATATAAAACCATAAAATATATGAGTCATTACATTCTCCACAACATAGGGATTTACGTCCACAAAATATTTAACATGAAACATTCAACAGAAAGATGAGAGTAATGGTCTAGAATCTAAGACTCCACATCCCAAGTGCTCTCTGAGATATTCCCAGGATGTCACCTGATGCACACCAGAGTTATCGACCACCCACAGTGTATCCAATCCTGTCAATCCTCACTCTCCACCAAAAACTCTTCAAAAGACACTCCATCGTAAATGTATAACTATTGTACAATGGATTGTGAATTTACCTCCTTAGATATGACATATGAAAAACATTGTGCACCAAGTGAAATAGTGGGGGTAAAACAAGGTGTTACTCCTCCTTATGAACTCTGCATATACTCTGAAAAGGGTTGATATATCTTAGAAATAAATTTACACCCTTTAATATCAATGCAATAAAAATCAGCTTGAGACCTAAAGAAACACATTGTATCCCTCATTAGATTCCAAAGGCCCTTGTCTCCTATCAACATATGACTTATTATGGCTCTGTGCTGTCCACATTTTCATTGGATGATCTTCACCTTATTAGTGGTAGACAACACAGTCTATGGACCCAAGAGTGATAACTCACTTGGGTTTTCCAATCAAATTGGTGATCTATATGGTTTCCTATAAAATTCCTCATATGGTGCCATATCAATGGTGGAGTGATAGACGTTTTTTTACAATAACTTTACTAGAGGTTGGTGTTCCTCCCAACTACAGACAACGTCTAGAATGGAAGCACATTGCATATCATCCTGAACATCGATAGTCCTATCCATTTGGCCATCCATCTTGTGATGAAACATCATTCTCAATAACAATTGTGTCCCAAACACCTCATGTAATCACTTCCACATCCTTGATGTGAAACAAGAATAAAAAACAAAGATGATTGTTGATGGAACTCCATAAATCTGATCTATCTCTTTCATTTAGATGCTTATCATGCTCTCTACTAAACTCTACCTAGGGATCATTGGAATGTTGGAAGAATTATTGATTGGAATGATCCTATATTTTATTATTGAAAATTATACTTCATCTAATAATTTTTTATATTTTTAAAATGGTTATATAACATATACGCTTATTTGGTTTTATGACTTTGGATTACAAAATACCGTTATGAATTGTTATCGTTTCTAATATAGCTGCTGAGAAGTGGTCACATTATTAGTAAAATATAGGGCTTTATCATGTCCAATTTTCTTAGACAAAGGATGTGATGTCCTCATATAGTATAATTTCTCAACATGAATCCCATTTTTTAGATAATGGAAAAGTGGTGGTGTCTCTATTATTTTCTCTTGACCATGACCGAGCCGAGCTTCAACACCTTATGATTGAACTGAACCACCTATGGGAGAAGTGGAAGATGATAGATATTACCACCCAAGCGATGTTATTTGAGCCACCCCAAGAGTAGTCACCATTTCACACCATACCCTTAGGTATTATTTAGGTTTTATAATGGGTTATGTAACAAGACCTTAGAACTGTTATTTTCACCATTATTTTTTTATATACTACAGAATATACCTTCATTTTTTTATTTTTTACTTTGTTAATGGTATTTAAATAACAAATTGTATTTTTATTTAATATTCAATTAAGAAATCTATTTATATTAATTAATGGAATTTTTAATTAAATAGTATTTCTAATAAACTACATTTTATTAAATATAAATGATCGTATTATTTTTTCAAATACAACTGTAATTTTTGTTATGGTTTGAATGCCGTTTTTATGAAAACCAATAAAATTTCAATAAACGTATGTTTTTATTTTAAATGTACATATTGAAATATTTAAGAAATTATTTAGATAAAATGAATATTATTTTTGGAATCAGGACATTAATATTATCCAATATTGAATTTTTCATAATTTTCTCATACAATCTAATTTTTGGGTAAAAATTAAATATTGTATAATTATATAATGTGATTTAGGAAATCATAATGACACAATAGTGATGTAATAAAATACTATAAAAGATATGTTCATTAAATATATGTTTTATCTTTAAATTATGTTCTTTTTCAATAAATTTTGATGGTCTATGTCGTCATCAATCTATGATCATCCCATTTTAAATTTAAGAGAGTTCCCTTCCACACCTCGGAGGTATTCTACAGTTATGGTGTTAACCTTGAATTACTATTAAATATTTAATTAAAAAATAAACTCAGTTGTCCCCAATATAAAATTTTTATTAAAATATTGTAATGATTCTTATTTCCAAATTCTAACATTCACCGGCGTCCCACATCGGTCGATGTTAGGCCCTGCCTAAGGTAAATTCATTGCTCTGAATGCAAAAATACCCTCATATTTCTGATCTATGAACCCACATAGAATTTATTTGGATTTTTAAATAAAATCCACAAGAAAAAGTTATTATAAAAATAAATCGTTTCATCATATTGTTCAAGGAACACTGGAACTCATAATATCATTCCACATTAGTGAATGGTCTTAGAATATTATCAATTAATTTATAAAAATATCACTGGAAAAAATCCAATTCATTACATTAATGGTGTTTGTTGGAAATGTTTTTAAGATTCATTTAGAGACCATGGATCATGGTGGTGTAGGGTTCTTGGCCATTTTTCAGTGAAAACATTCACTTCTAGAGTGGATTTGTAATGAGAAGTTCAATGATGATATGTACTAGCATTAAATAAAATTCCTAAATAGTGTGGAGGTGACATGTGAGTGGTTATTATCTCTTTTGGGAGTTTTGTTTTTCAATGGTAACTTCATGTACCAATTTTCATTACAGAAATTGTTGATGAAATATAGCCCCAATATACGTGTGCCATTAATTCTAGTATTACTCTGTCGTCTTACGATGTACATCAGAAATTAAGATGGCCAGGTATGAGTCATGACAAAGCTAACATTTTGTCATGGTTACATAATGTCAGTAGTATAAATAAGATCACAAAAAGTCCCTCTATTTTTTATCCACTAACCATTCCTTCAATATATTGGACAATATAACCATGGATATTAACTATGGTTTACATTATACACATATCTGATGGAATTCCATTTTAGTAGGGATTTACCATGTAATAAATCTATTCATTTAATTATAATCAAAGATTCACCCAAGGATAATTAACTAGGTTGGATTATTAATCCTAAAATAGTGAGGATTGATGGTGTATGATCAGTTATTAATTTGGATAGGTACAGTTGCATTACCTCCCATTTTTTGTAAGGTCTTATAAAGAAAATAGGGGCATATGTCATATTGATTATGAAATACCCCCTCAAAATGATGATTAAATGTTTTGGGAAAATCTAATGGTGGAATACATTCTATAGCTTTGTGTTATTAATTTCAGATGGTCATAAGACAATTATTTGTGAGTGATGGTGTTTTCAAATAATAATAGTCACTATTTTTTAATTTGAATGGCTCATTCTGATGAACATTAGGGTCAGTAGTGTTGTCCAAATTTATGTTGGTATCAAGTAAGTGAGAGCTCATTGTTGGGATTGAGACATATGCCAAAAATATATAATAATGTAATGTTTACTAAAAAATATATAATAATAGCACAGATCCATCATAATTATTATTCTGATTAAATGTACTGATCTATTGGGTTTTATGAGGGTGAATGTTTGTTTATAAAAGTAGCTCTCATCATGGGTATCATACGTCTTCGTCTGAATGTGATGCTAACGCCAATAAATTTAAGAACATTTAATATCACCAAGAGTGTTCGTAAGGTGGCATACCTATTGTATTTACCCTCATAGTTGACATTAATATGTGAAATGTTTCATGTATTATAAAATATGAATAAGTCTCATGTGCTGAGTTGGGATAAGTACGAGTTGGTTCTTAACATGTAGATGTTTCCGTATCCATTGAAGTTAATAGATTGTTTTGAGAAATTACTTCATTTGAAGTCTATTCCATTGGATTGTGAGATTTGGAATCATGGTAAGGATGAACATGATACGTGGGTGTCAAAACCATGGGTGGAGGAGGAGTATCTATTGTTTTTTAACCAATCACTGAAATGACTTTCTGATAATAGATTTATCATGTTGGGGAGAATTTTCATAACCAATATTTTTTAGTCATTAAATTATTTATTTATGATTTGTTATTTACCCATTGTGTTCCAATTTAGTTTTTGTGAAAAAATTGGATATTTCGATATCGAGAGAAGGTTGTGAATGATTGGTTCAAGGTTAGGGAAAACATTGAGCCATTGGCCAAAAAATTGTGTTGCCTCGTACATCTTATAAAATAAATAAAACGTGGTTGACACATAGTTTTCCAAATCATTATAGCTAACTATGTGACCTGTGAAGGTTATTAAAAATTAAAAATTTACCATTTTTTCTTTTTAGATTTTACCAGAATGCACCTATAATTCTAATTGTATTGGATTTTAATCCTTATTATCATTCTCTAAACCTTCATTGATATTTCATGATGAATATTTTGGAGGTGTTTTTGTGTATTCATTAAGTAATCATCTTGTAAGACTCATTTTATTTGGTTTCACCATTATTTTATGGATTCTCTTCCCCCCTTCATGGTTTTTCCTTTTATAGTTTATTGTTTAATAAAAGAGGGTTCGATCTTCTCCTTTTGGGTGAAATAATGATGTTTGTTCTTTTATCATGCCTTTATATAGACTTTTTGATGAGAGATTGTAGTTTTAATCTAGATTATTAATGTTTACATGCATGAGGTGTGTGGTTCCATTATTTTCAATTAATAGATGATTTGATAAGTTTATTTTGATGATCAATTGGGTTATATGGATTTTCTTCATCAAATGATGTATTACAAAGTCTTTGACCTACATATGTGATGGAATTTGATATTTTAGAGAAATTGGTTACATTTATTTTGAGATTCATTATGGATCTTCATGAGTGTTCATTTAATTTTTTGAATGTCAAAAAATGTGTTTCTAAACGAATTTTAGTTGATGATGTGTTATAATATGGTTCTTCAAAATAAATGGATTATATTTCATGTCAGTTTCATTTTTGTAAACCATGAATGTGTTTTTAATTGTGATGGTGAATTGAAGTATGTAATAAAATGGATTTGGTGTGAGTATGAATTTTAATGTGGATATTCCCATGGAAATGATTTGATTTCATATTTACCTTCCTTGTTATGTTAAAAATCGGGTTTCATGAATTCTGAATACATTGAATAATGTACATCCAATGGGTTTTGTTGAGTGTGTGAAATGGTATGTGGTTTTGTTGATTGAAAATTGTGGATTCCATGTGTGTTTTGATCTCTGGATCAATGGGAATTTTTAAAGTGATGGTTTTCATGTCTGTGTATGATTATTGACATGTTTCTCTGAATGTGATGATTTATTTGACATGTGAAATGGAATTTCAGAACCAATTTGATAATGGGTATCTTGGAAGTAAAATAGAACTACTACTATATTATATTTAGAAGGGTTGGGGCCCAGATTCATCATCCAGGATTGATGCTACCAAAATAAACAAGTGGGTGATATGATTAGGGAGCATTGGACCTTGGGATTGGATCCCATCTATTGGATCATACAGAAAAATGTTTTTGTTTTTCGTTTTAATATGGAGACCACTGGACCAAGGGAGTCATTTCCCTCAGGTGGATCAATAACGAGGATAGTATTGTACATTGTTGGGGGATTTTGATAATAAAGGTATAAGGTTTATAGTATTCCACTAGTTCCCGCTACCTATATGGATTTCCCATGGTGTTGTCTTATGATATGATGATAATGTGATGTGTTTCTTATTGTCAGTACATGATAGGTATTGTGTTTGTTTAATTTAAAATCGTACATATTCGATAAAAGTATTCAATTAAAAAAGTTTTTTTGGAATTTGTTTTCCCTGAAATTTTTCATGACAGTGTTTTCAATTATCTTATCATAATGGTCATGTTGAATTATCTTCTAATTTTAAAGAATGAAATATTTTTTTGGTAATCATCCTACTATGATTTGACTCATGAACTACATAATCTTTTGGTTATGAGTATACTTTGTTATGTATAAACCTGATTAAAAAGCATCATCCATGTTTGTTATAGTCGATATGGTTGATATTTTACCACTTATTTCATGTGTTATTGGTGGTGTATTAAGGGTGATAGAATTCCTATCACATGAAGGTTTTTGGGATTATTTTCTCTCTCACTTTCAAATTTAGAATTTTTGGGTTTTTTTAATGTTATTAAATATTGAATCATATATTTTTTGAATGTTTTTGGTCATTATTTTATATTATGTGATCTTTCATTATCATGGGATGTTAATGGTTTTGTAAATTATTACAATAATTATAAAATTATGTTATTGATACCCATAAATAGTTTCCTACCAATGGTGATTGGCGAAGCCTCTCAGTGCTTATCTCGGACTGAGTCAGGTGTTGGGTTTGATAGAATCCTGGTAGGGCTTGTGAAAAATAAGCTTCCATAATGATATGATCAAGAATCTCTATGGAGAAAATACACCAATGTCTCATATTTCACTTCATTTTGAGTCTAGTTACTTTCATTTAGGTAGATAATGAATGGAATACAATGTTAAAAATTAAAAATTCTCTATTTCAATTATGATTTTCAGCATAAATTTTTTATCGACTCTAAGATGGACTAATAATATGATTGAATTGATATAACATTACTCAAAATTTACTTATCTAGAAAAGGTACCAATATATTTAATTTTTCAAATTCATCCAATCGTGTCGGAGTTATATTATTCATTACATAGAGGTACTCATAAGGAAACACAAAAATTCTCATGTGAATGTTATTTCTAAATTACAATTCCACTAGTGTAATGTGTTTATTCCAAGAAACAATGAATCCATATAGATTGATTTTAAAATGTCATCTATATTTATAAAGGTTTTATGAAACTATTCATATGAATAAGGATTATAGATATGATTTATTTCTACTCTATATCCTATGTTTTCTAAAGAATTTTATAGATCATTAAATATCTGTCCTCTAACACATATAGTTGAATGTTTTACTTCATGAATCCATAATACATACTTACTCAATATTCCATAATTCTTACCAAAAGATAATTTTTTTCTAATATAAATTAATTTATTGATATTTTAATGTTACCAACTATAACTCATATAGAAATTTCTACATATATGTTTTGGGGAGTCAGTTGATGAAATACATGGTTTTGTCTTCCTAATATCATTTTGGTATGGATCAGGGTTGTAACATCTACTTACCATTCACTCTCTCAGAATTAATTTAAAAATATAATAGGAATCTTGATACATACTATATAATAATTTTTATCATATAATCCCCAAAAAAAATTTATATATATATCTAAAATTATTCATCTTGGATGAATAATGAATGTTGAACCATTTTCATTATCTAACAAATACATAATCTTTGGTTTACATGGGACATATAATTGTCTCATTAACCTTGTCCAATAATCATAATCTTGAATGAACCTAGGAACATTCCGCACCATCTTTTTTAAATCCACATATTCCATATACACTCTATTAAGCCTCACGTTTGTGGATGGATAACATTAATATTAGAAAAATAAGATCATTCCCCTTTAGTCATGAATTTATGATACACATTACAAAAATTCCAAAATATTAGAATTCCTTAAATCATTATTTTAGGAAAATTTGAATGGTCTTCCCAAATCATAGAAACCACCACCATGTTCGTCATTCGAGTGTGGTAATCTATTTAGAAATCATTATATTTAATAAAATCCAACCAAATTATATAGTTAATATTCGTCTCATTCCATGTAAATTTATAAAACAATATTTTATTATCCATATATACATATATCAATAATTTCCCAAATGATATAATGACACTATATATAAGGACTCATCCTTAAAAATTACGTAATATTGAATTAAATCAATAATTCACATTGAGCATATTTTCAGGTTTAGAGTTTTAGAAAATTATAACATAAATATTACATCCCAAAGATTACAAGGTAGACATATCTACATAGTTTCCATTTTTTCCATAAAATAAAAACTCTTGAAAAAAGAGTAATGTTTTGTTCCATGTTTTAGACAGCATATCTTTTCTTTGATCCCATCCTTGACCCTATTCATCTTTAAGTCCTGTGAAAACATTTCAAAACTTGGGATGAGAAAAAAATGATCAGTAAGGGTTATAAAAAAAGAATAAGAAAATTTGTTCATAAATATATACAAAACATGAAATCATTTACTTACCTCATGAAATCATAAGATTTATAAATGACACATAGAAATCATTAAACATAAAGGTATCATGTGGAATCCATATCATACTAACATTGTAGCAGTCATAGCTGCATAGGGAGTTACTTTGGAATATTAATCACAGTATATTCCCTATATCCCTTAGGAGAAAAATTCACGTTTACCTCCTTTATGTACCTAATGCATTGGAGATCCATATCAGGCTCACTCGCCCTAGTTTTATCCCAGAAGCACCCATATACGTAAATAATTCCCAAGAACCATATCATGATCATAACACATAACATGAGCATAAATTAAAGATAAAATTTCCACATTGGAATAATAAAATATCATTTCAAGATATTGAAATAATAAATCCGTTCTCAAAATCATTTTCAATACCAAAATACGTAAAAAGAGTAAATGGTATTTATTTTTCCTTTTAAAAACATTTTGGCATGTTAAGGATGCCAAAGATCAAATAATATTTACAGCGGCAAAAAGGTCGTTGTCACTGCTTACGTAAAATAAAACATTCTTTTTTGTCGTTTAGAAAAATGATTTGTATAAAAAATATTTCCTTTGAATAAAGTGAAATGTAAAAGGGGTTTATACACCATATTAAATAAAGTCATGTGTAAAACTAAAAATGCCTCAATGAAAGAAGATTGAGACGAAGTCTCTTACCTCGTGCCTGACATGACTCGATCATTCATTAATCTCCTAAAAAATAAAATAAAGTTAACTTATATGTTCTTAAGAACCTTTTTCAAGTTTATTATTCCTTTTATGTCACTTATTACCATGTTACAAACATTCTGTAACCATTTAAGTTAATAATGTTCATTTTGTCGATATTTGGTACTTGAGTAAAAAATGAACACCTTATATTTACACATGGTCCATGTGGTCAAATGATCATTATATCCAAAATGATATTAATGATTTGGATATCATATCTATCATATATATCCAGTATATACTAGTATTTATAAGAGAACATAACATTTAGATGTATGGAATGAAATACATCGTTCATGGAGACGGTAAGCCGTACGTACGCATGGACGCTACTTTCATTTATATTTATTATTTTAATGGAAATAAAACAAAATGATACATAGGTATATTATTATTCCATTATTATATCATATATAATATAGTTAACTCCATCCTTTATACATCCCATATAAGGCATTAACGAATCAAAACACTTTGAATGGGAGGTAGTCCGCACTTCCTCAAATGATATTATCGTATTTACCCACTATGGAAACCATAAAGGCGTGAAATAAATGGGAAGTACTGATGAATAAATAAATAATAAATAAAATATCATATATAAATATAGTTCCATAATAATGGCCACTATGAGAGGCAGTAAGATGTAACTGAACAATCATCATTTCATGAGGCCTTAGTCTGCCATCCACAGAAACATTATGTTCTTCATCCATTGGATGGAGGTGTGTGTAAGTGTAGTTTGAATCCATCTCATAAACACATCATAGTATAATTAGGATACTGGTGTTCTTACAAAATAATGTAATAAAAAGAGTTTAGGGGTTGTAGAAGTAAAATAAACGAAAACAATTTAAGAGAAACTGTTACCTTTAATTTGGGTAACTTCTTTTGGTTGGAACAAAAAGAATACATGAAGTGCCTTCTGCCTACTTTAAGGATCTTGGAGGAGGAGAGGGATGTTGGTAGCTTAATTGGGTAGATTTTTGGACCCGAAAAATTGATTCAGAGGTGTGTGGAATTGGTTATAAGTTTTCTTCTATTATAAGGGAGAGGAGGGGCTCTTTACGAAAGTGTGAAAACCTTATTTTATTATATATTTATATTCAGTTTATAAGGGTCAAAAATTCATTATAGTTGATGATAAGATGACTCATAGTAGAAATAAAATCATCCAATTATAATTGGACTTGTTTTTTATAATATTTTATTCATTATAATCTTATTTATTTAAATCATTTATTAATGATGTAAATACTGCATCATTATTGTGTCATGAATAATTTAATTTATTCGATGTATAAAAATTATAAAAAAATAATATCATATAGGAAATATTTTTAACTTTCCAATGAATATTTATAGGCAAAAGTTTAATTTATATAAACCCTTCTAAAAATTAATTTACTTAAAGATATTTTCTTTTGTCATAGTTGTCTTTACTTTAAGTTAATTAATCTAAATTGTCATTATCACTCGCAAGTAGCTCAATGTGGTCATAAAATCGACCCAAGGATGGCCATGGTCGTAAATGACTCAACCAATATGTTTTGGACAAGTATAAAGGTAATTTTGAATTATTATAATAATCTTTTATCCTTGAATTACCCAATTTACTTTTAACCACGGTATATAAAAGTCAAAAGTTACTATTCACAAAAAATTATTTTCAACTTGTTGAACAACATTTTACTTCTTGATAACAACCATGTATGTTGGATTTTCGAAATTCAATTAAATGAAGTTGTGAAATTTCATTTAAATGAAAAAGTCAGTTTTTTAACTACTACTAAGTGGTTTCACTATTCATCTAAAATTGAAGTTTTTTAGAAAAATACCAAAAAATAAGACAAAGAATTATTTTATATTAAAAATTAAAAGTTGATGTCTATTTTTCCAAATTCAAAACATAGAAGTGTAATTAATTAATTTAAAAATTAATTCCTGTTGTTAAAACAAATACCGTGTTTTTACGAAAAAATAACTCTCAAAAGATTGATACTTGTTTATGTCCAATTTCAAAGTGAAATTATTTCCAATGACCAAAATTGGATTAAATGGTAAAAATATATTTTAATTTCAATTTAAAACCGACTAAAAAGATTATCTAACCAGATAAATAAATTATATTAAAAGGCACTTTTGAATTAAAATGCAATATTTTTCAGTATTCATTAAAAATGAACTTTATCAGAAAAATACCAAAAAATTACCCAAAGTAAAATTTGATTTCCCTATCCTTTAAAAGGATTTTATTTGGTGAATTATAATGTATTAAAGTGACCGAAACTATATTTAAAGAGGGTTCTCCATTAAAAGGTGATAAATCAGCCTTTTAATATAAATTATGCTTAAAATTAGATTCATTCACATTTTAAGAATATAAATTTTTATTTTATAATGTAAATACATTTAACAAACATGTATAATAATATTGTATTTAGTTTCATTCATTCCCTCCAATACAACGTCTATGAGTTAACTACCATTTCAAATAATAATATTAAATTATTAGTGTGTAACGTAAGCTTCCAAAGAAACCTGTCGTTGCTTACCGGGTACGCTATCGAACATAGCAACCCCATTAAAGTAAAAATAATTTTTAATTAAAAAATATTAATAAATATGAAATATGTATTATTCTTCATTTACCTGGGATGTTACATCCTTCCCCCCTTTTGGGAGTTGCATCCTCGCAATTTTTATTCAGTTATCAAAATAAGTGGGGGTATTTATCCCTCATTGAATTTTTAGATTCCCATATTTCCCTTTAAACCATATGGTTTTTCCACAAAACTTTTACCTGGTGAATTAACTTATTTCATAACACTTTCTCTCTATGGTCAAGAATCTAAAAAGGTTATTCTTCATAAGAGAGATTATCTTCTAACTGAACTACCTCTAAGCTCAAAACTTGAGATGGATATGGAATATACATTCTCAACATTGAAACATGAAAACAAATTGAGTACCTGGGATTAACATGGAGGTAAAGCCACTCTATACGTAACTGATCCAACTTTCTCCAGAATTTCATAAGGTCCAATTAACCTCAGACTCAAATTTCCATTCTTACCAAAATAGATCACACTTTTCCATGGAGAAACTTTGAGAAAAATATGATCACCTACCTCAAAGGAAAGATCCTTGCTCCAGTTATCTGCATAACATTTCAGTCTGCTCTGAACTGTACTCATGTGCTTCTGAATCACCTCCACTTTCTCGGCCATCTCATCTACCAATTCTGGTCCCATCAGATTCCTTTCACCTACTTCATCCTAGAATGCTGGAGTTCGACAATGATTTCCATATAATGCCTCAAATAGAGCCATCTGTATACTGGAATGAAAGTTGTTATTATTAGAAAATTCAACCAAAGAAAGATGTTGGTCCCAACTTCCCTAGTAATCCATCGAGCAAGCACGTAACATATCCTCCACGGTCTGAATTCTTCATTCTGACTGCCCATATGATTGAGTATGAAAAGATGTACTAAAATTTAATTCAGTACCCAATGAATTCTGACGGCCTTTCCAAAATTTAGAAGTGAACCTGGGATCACGATCAGATACGATAGAGTGGGGAACTCCATGCAACCTGACTATCTCTTTATCATACAACAAAGAAAGTTGATCTAGAGGAAAAGAATCCCGAATAGGAAGTAAATGAGCATATTTAGTCAATCGATCAACAATAACCAAAATTTCCTTATTACCTCGAGATGTTTTTGGCAATCCCACAATGGAGTCCATGGATATATTTTCCTATTTCCACTCTGGCACCGGTAAAGGCTGAAGCATTGCTTTCATTAAATGTCGCTCTGATTTAACCTACTGAAAAGTAAAACACTTCATAGTAAAATCAGAAATATCTCTTTTCATTCCATCCCACCGGTATTACTCCCGATGATCTCTGTATATCTTAGTACTGTCAGGATGAATTGAAAACGAAGAACTATGAGCTTTACATAACAACTCGTTTTGAACTGTGAATCACAACGCGCACATAATCTCTTCCCAAATCTCAAAACACAATCATTATCAATGTAAAAATTAGGCAACATACCCTTCTGAACCAACACAACCTTTTTCTGCAACTCACTGACTTCCTTTTGCGCTTGCTTAATTCTTTCTGATAGGGATTATTTCTATAACACCTGAAACAAAACAGAATAATTTCTTGCAACAACAAATTTTATACCAATGTTCATCAAATAAAAAACATAAGGATCTCGTTCCAAAGGTAACATGTTTAATGAAGTATTACGTTTTCAAATCAAAGCATCATCCACTTTATTTTCTTTCCACGGATGATAAAGGATCATGAAATCATAATCTGTGATTAATTCTATCCATCTCCACTATCTCATGTTCAATTCATTTTGAGGGAATATATACTTCAAATATTTATCATCAGTATATATTTCAAACTTCATTCCATACAAATGATTCCTCCAAATTTTTAAAGCAAAAATGACAGCAGCTAATTCCAAATCATGTGTAGGGTAATTTAACTAATGAGGTTTAAACTGAAGTGAAGCGTAAGAAATTAGCTGATCATTCTGCATAAGGACACATCCAAGTCCATTCAACGAAGCATCATTGTAGATAACAAACTCCCCATTTCTAGAATATAGTGCAAAAATTGCTGCATTCACCAATCATCTTTTCAATTCTTGAAAACAATCATCACATTCTTTTGTCTAGAAGAAATTAACACCTTTTCATGTTAACCTAGTCATTGGACTAGATAACCATGAAAAATTTTCAACAAAACTACATTAATAACCCGGAAACCCATGAAAACTAAGATTATCGGTTATATTTATGGGTCTTTGCCATTCATAATCAACGTTTGTTTTAGCAGGATCAACAGTTATGCCTTTTTTTTGAAACAATGTGACTAAGGAAAAAAATAATTTGTAACCAAAACTCACACATGCTGAATTTCCCAAATATTTTCTTTTATTTTATGGTTTGAAAGAAAACCCTTAAATGACTTTCATGTTCCTCCTTACTTTGGGAATATTACAAAATATCATCAATGACCACAACAGCAAACATATCCAAGAACTAAGGGAAAATTCTATTCATAAGATCCATGAATACATCAGGTTCATTGGTTAACCCAAAATGCTTATCTAAAAATTCATAATGGAGATATCTAGTATGAAACACGGTATTTGGAACGTCTTATTCATTTACTTTCAACTGATGGTACACCGACCTCAATTCAATTATCGAAAAATACTGATCTCCCTAGAGCTGATCAATCAAATCATCGATATAAGTCAAAGGATAAATATTCATAACATTGATGTTATTCAAAGCTCTATAATCAATGCAAAGTCTCATTGAACCATCTTTCTTTTTAACAAACAAGACTGGATCACCACATGGTGATGTGCTAGGTCGGATGAAACCTTTATCTAATAACTCATCCAATTGCTTCTTTAACTCTAAAAGTTCAATTTGATCCATTCGATAAGGGGGTTTTGAAATTGGCTTAGCATCAGGAACTAAGTCAACAGTAAATTCATCTTCTTGATTAGGTATAGAACCATGCAACTCATCATGAATAACATCAAGGTACTCATTTACCACTGGCACATCATTAATCTGAATAGTTCATCTGTTTTCATCAATATGTGCAAGGTAACATTCATTTCCATATTTTACTAGTTTCTCATATTCCTAATATGTTATCAACAACAAGGGTTCATTTTTTTATACAAACTGAAAATCATTTTGAAAATAAGCCTCTTTAGCTCAACATTCAATCTTAGCATGATAAACAGAAATCCAATCCATGTCCAATATAACATCAAACTCTACTAGAGGCAAAACAATAAGGTTTGCAGGTAGATTCTTTCTGCACACAAGGACATGAATGTTCTTATATTTTCTTTTTGTCTCAACATTTCCTCGAGGTGTTTTTACCGTATGTTCAGTATTCATATCATGAGATGTAATTCCAAATTTACTATAAAACTTCTCAGAATTGAAAGAGTGTGTAGAACCTGAATCAAACAACACATTGGCATAATCTGAACAAACAAATAGTATACCTGAAACAACTTCATTTGATAGCCCAACATCAGCTGAAGTGGTTGCAAAGGATTTCACCACCCCTTTTTGCTTGTAGTCTGGAAGCTTTCCTTTGGATGAGTTCTTTGTTGGACAATCATTTTCATAATGACCCATTTCATTGCACTTAAAACATTTTACTGACTGTAATTCAGATTTTGTTTTACCATTAACCTGTTCTTTATTAGTGCAATTACGATCCATATGTCCCATTTTAACACATTGGTAACACTTACCAAAATTCAAAAGATATACACCATCATGATTTTTACCACAATTTTCACAAACATTAAACTTGAGTTTCTTACCATCAAACTTTTTTGAAGAGTTCTTCCCTTTCGCCTGCCACCTCGACCTCTTATTTTTTTGTTTGTCGAAGAATACATGATCATCAGCAAATTCCATTTCCACATTCTCCGCACAACGAACTAGTTTTTCATAACTTTTGAACTCACAAGATGTTAAATCCCTTCAATACTTTGGCTTTAATTTTGAGTAAAAACTGTTGATTTTACTATCAAGATCTTGTATGAAATTTGGAGCATACATTTCCAGTCGAGTGAATTTTTCTTCATAAGCATCCACTAAGTCATCCCCTTGCCTCAATTCCTCGAATTTTTTTTCATCCTAATATGAACCACCTTAGGAAAATTATTCTCTAGAATCATACCTTTGATTTCATCCCAATCGAGAGCATCAACCTCCTCACTATCCCTTATATTTTCCACCATCGACCACCACTGATCAGCTTGACCTTCAAAACGGTAAACACCAAGACTAACCTTTTGCTGTTTTGAACAACCCATGACATCAAAAATCTTCTCCAGTGCTTTAATCCACCCTTAATCTTGCACATTGTCAGATGATCTTCTGAATGATGGGGGATGTTGCCTCATGAAATGCTCCACTACTGACATGTTCTTATGTGGTTGATCTGGCTGATATCGTACATGGATACCACCACCATTTACAGCCTTATTCAATTGTTCCATCTTTGTAACAGACTATTCATTTCCAATTCTGACCATCCCAGGTTGCTGATTAAGAAGGTTGTATTCCTCCGGATGCCATGCCAACACAGCTACCATGTTTCCTCTGTATAAAACCATTCTGAACACAAAAATATCTTAGGCGAAGTAACATGGTAATCTGAAAAAGATATATAATGTCAATATTAACACAAACAACTTTATGGATATTACATTAACCATACCCTAACACCTAAAGTTATCTATACCGATCTCTTATACCAACTATAAGGACCATAAATTAAACATTACTTAATATTGAATTAAATGAATAATTTATATTGAATATATTTTCAGGTTTAGAGTTTTAGATAATTAGGACACAACTATTACATCTGAAAATATTACAAGGTCGACATATGTACACAGATTCCATTTTTTTCATAAATAAAAACTCTTGAAAAAAGTGTCATGTCTAGTTCCTTGTTTTAGACAACATGACTTTTCCTTGATCCCATCATTAACCCTATTCATCTTTAAGTCCTGTGATAACATTTCAAAACTTTGGATGAGCATAAAAAGTTAGAAAGTGTTATAAAAAAAGAATTATAATATTTGTTCATAAATAGATACAAAACATGAAATCATTTACTTACCACATGAATTAATAAGATTTATGAAAGACACATATAAATCATTAATCATAAGGGTAACTTGTGGCATCCATGTCATACTTACATTGTAGCTATCATATCTACATAAAGAGTTACTTTGGAATACCCATCACAGTATATTCCCTAAATCTCTTAGGAGAAACATTCACGTTTACCTCCGTCACATAACCCTATACATTGGAGAGCTGTCTCGGGCTCACCCTCCCTAGGTTTATCAAGTAACCACCCGTATACATAAATAATGCCAAAGAACCATAATAGGATCATAACACATAACATAAGAAGAAAGGAAAGATAAAATTTCCACATTGAAATAATAAAATATCATTTCAAGATATTGAAATAATAAATCCATTCTCCAAATACGTAAAAAGAGTATATGGTATTTATTTTTCATTTTAAAAACATTCAGGCTTGTTAAGGAAGCCAAATATCAAATAATACTCACAGTGGCGGAAAGGTCGTTGTCACCGCTTATGTAAAATAAAACATTCCTTTTTTGTCATTTAGTAAAATGCTTTGTATAAAAAATATTCCCTTTGAATAAAATAAATATTCAAATGGGTTTATACACCGTATAAAATATAGTCATGTATAAAACAAAAAATGCCTCAATGAAAGGAGATTGAGACGAAGTCCCTTACCACGTGTCCGACTAGACACGACCGTTCTTTAATCTCCTAAATAATAAATAAAAGATAATTTCAACTTTCTTAAGAACCATTTTAAAGTTTATTATACCTTTTATATCACTTATTACCATGTTATAAAGATTATGTAACCATTTAAGTTAATAATGTTCATTTTGTCGATATTTGGTACTTGAGTAAAAAATGAACACCTTATATTTACAATTTTTCAATGTGGTCAAAGGTTCATTATATACAGAATTATATTCATGATTTGGATATCATATATATCATATATATCCAGTATATACATGTTTTTATAATTGTACATAACATTTAGAGGTAAGAAATGAAATGAACCGTTCATTGAGATGGTAAGCCGTACGTACGCATGAACACTACTTTCATTTCAATTTCTTTTTTTAATGGAAATAAAACATAATGATACATAGGTATATTAATATTATAGTATTATATCATATATTATATCATTAAATCCATTCTTTATACATCCCACATAAGGCATTAACGAATCAAATCACTTTGAGGGGGCGGTAGTCCGCACTTTCTCAAATGAAATTATTGTATTTACCCACTATGGAAACCATAAAGGAATGATATAAATGGGAAGTACAGAAGCATAAGGAAATCATAAAAATAATATATATCATATAAAAATAATGTTCCATCATAATGTCTACCATTAGATGCGGTAAGATGTAGTTGAACAATCATCGTTCTGTGAGGCATTCGTTTTCCATCAACAGAAACAATGTGTTCTTCATCCATTTGATGGAGGTGTGTGAAAGTGTAGTTTGAATCCTTTTCATAACAACATGATAGTATGTTGAGGATACTGGTGTTGTTACAAAATAAAGGAATAAAATGAGTTTATGGGTTGGAGATGTAAAATAAAATAAAACAATTTATGAGAAATTGTTACCTTTAATTTTGTTAACTCCCATTGGATTGAACAAAAGGACTTATTGAAGTTCTTTCTAACTAAGGTAAGGATTCTAGGAGGATTATAATGATTTTGGGAGATTAATTGGGAATTGTTTGGAAGATTAAAATGTCTTGAGAGGTGTGTGTAATTGGTTAGAAGTGGTTTCCTTTTATAAGGGATAGGAGGGGCTCTTTAGGAAAGTGTGAAAACATTATTTTATTATATAATGATATTCAGTTTATAAAAGACCAAAAATCATTAGAATGAAATAAAATATGACTCATTGTCGAAAGAAATTCATCCAATAAGAATTGGACATGTTTTTTATAATATTTTAATCATTATAATCATATTTATTTAAATCATTTATTAATGAGGTAAATGCAGCATCATTATTATGTCATGAATAATTTAATTTATTCGATGTCAAAAAATTATTAAAAAAATACTATCATGTAGGAAATATTTATATCTTTTCAATTAATATTTATAGGCAAAAATATAATTAATATAACCCCTTCTAAAAAATGAATTTATTAAAAGATATTTTATTTTGTCATATTTTTCTTTTACTTTAACTTAATTAATCTAAATTGTCATTGTCACTGCCAAGGCGCTCAATGGGGTCACAGAATCGACCCAGAGATTTCGATGGTCGTAAATGAGTCAACCAATAAGGGTTGGACATGTGTTAAGGTAATTTTGATTTATTATAATATTTTGTTAACCTTAAATTACCCTATTTAACTTTAACCGCAGTAAATAAAAGACAAAAGTTACTATTCGCAAAAACAAAATTCATCTTATTGAACCACATTTTACTTTTTGATAACAACCATGTATGATGGATTTTAGAAATTCAATTAACATAAGTGGTAAAATTTCATTTAAATAAAAAATTTAGTTTTTTAACTACTACAATGTGGTTTCACTATTCATCTAAAATTGATGTTTTACAAAAAAAAATACAAAAAATTCTGCCTAATAATTATTTGATATTCTGAATTAATAACTGATGTCTATTTTGACATATTAAAAACATAGAAGTGGCATTAAATAATTTAAAAATTATTTCTTGTTGTTAAAAGAAATAGCGTTTTTTAAGAAACAATAACTATTAAAAGATTGATACTTGTTTATGTGCAATTTCAATGTGAAATTAATTCCAATGACCAAAAATGGATTAAATGGTAAAAATATATTTTAATTTAACTTTAAAACCAACTAGGAAGATAATATAACCATATAAATAAATTAGATTAAAATTAAATTATGAATTAAAATGCAATATTTTTCACTATTCATTAAAAAATGAACTTTATCAGAAAATTACCAAAAAATCACCCAAAGTTAAATTTGATGTCCCAATTATAAAGAAGGATCTTATTTGGACATTTATAATGTATAAATGTTACCAAAACTATATTTAAAAGTTGGTTCGCCATTAAAAGGCGATAAATCTACCCTTTAATTTAATTATGCTTAAAATTAGATTCGTTCACATTTTCAACCTCTATATTTTTGTTGGATAATGTAAATACATTTAACAAACATGTATAATCATATTGTAGTTAGTTTCATTCATTCCCGCCAATAAAATGGCTAGGAGTTAACTACCATTTAAAATAATAATATTATATTATTAGTGTGCAACGTAAGATTCCAAAGAAACCTGTTGTTTCATATTGGGTACGCCATCAAAATAGAAACCCCTTTAAAGTAAAATTAATATTTAATTCACAAATGTTAATAAATATGAAATAAGTCTTATTAATCATTTACTAAGGATGTTACACTATATCATCAATGAGAAAATTTCCATTACCAACTAAAAAAACAAGTTTGGTTATTTTACTAATTAATTTTAAATTTGATAGAGGAATATGCTATCACCATGTCCCTCTTACCAAGTACACAACCAATCCCCTTCTTTTATTCATTACTATATATTATAAACCCAACTCCATTATTGGTCAGTTTATGAATTGATTAATAAGAAAACCATCTCTTATGTTCATTGAAAAACTATTTTTATTCTTTAATATATAAAAAATAAATCCTTTTTGTATTAAAATTGTTTATTAGATAAGAGAATTGTGAGAAATATGTAACAAGGATTTTGTAGTTTCCATCCAACCCAAAAAACATTTCATTTGAGTTACCATAACTGGTCAAATCAATTTCATAATAACAATCATATTTTTATGATCCATTAATATGCCCTAACAAGAAATTATATATCCCAATAATGAAACCTTCTGATTCCAAAATTAACTATTTTTAGATTTATCATATAAATTTCTTTCTTGATGGTCATCAACACAATTCTAAAATTTTCATCATGATCACTCTTACTAAATGAATATATATGAATATAATATTTATGAAAAATAAAAAAAATAATTAATGTAATATCCATATAATATATTCATTAATTATATAACATAGTAGATGAAATTGGATGTATAATAAGAATTAAAATAATTTCATGTTGAATATACCTCATACAGAAGGATAAAAAATAATATCTTCATTCACGATCTTTATATGATGATATCCGAATCAAAGATCGTCCTTAGAGTAATATTAATCCATAAAAAATTTATTATATAGATCATCGATTGGGGGTATATGATAATTGATGTTAATAGTGATCTTCTTAAATTATATATAATTAATAAAATGATTCATTGATGAATATTTCTTTTTTATAAGATGAATTAGTGACCATATTGATAATGAGATTATTCAAATGAATCATTTTATATGGAGTTTTTCAAAAAGGCAAAGCACCATGTTTTTCTTATTTTAAAAATTTGACATCATGGGTCAAGGGAATAATATAAAGTTCAATTTTAATATATAAAAATATTTCAAAATAATATTAATATATTTAATTTTGACATTCTCTAAAATGTGATTAATATCAATTCATGAATAGTTGAAAAACCCATATAATATATGTAATTTTCCACTGTCCTTTTAGGTGCATCCATTCGCTAATAAATAATTAATTTCCAATTAATATTATCCAATGGATCTTCCATTATAAAGAAATATATAAGAAATATATAAAAATATAGGAAATCCATATCCATTATTGCATTAAAAAAATAATAGGAAGAATAAGAAGATTCACATGAATCAAATTCAAACAGTCTTCTATCAAAGAGGTACTATAGACATGATATGAAGTAGTCCTATAATTAATATTCTCCACCAATAACTAAATTTTAGGTATTTAGGATCTGATGAAATAACATTAGAAAATTATTATAAATAAAATATTGTGTATGAAAGAAATCATATAAAAAATACTATTATAGAGTAGATGATAAGTGTACATTTCACCATGTCACCGAGGTCTTCCACAATAACTATATAAATTCCATGTATATGGGAATATCCCCAAGGATTCATACATGGGTAGTCCCCATGATGTTTTCACTTTTGGTTGGAATAGTTCCTCATTTCCATACTATTAACTGTCTATAAATTGATGGCTACTCTCTAAAACAGTCCTTCATGAAGATGTTTATGTTTTTCATCAAACATGAAGAAAAATAATTTCCCTTTAATCTTTTTCCACCGTGTTTCCTTCCAAAATTATCATATATTGGAAAATTATAAATTCTCTTATTCACATAATATATTTTTTATTTCACATATTCATATTCTTCTAATTTCAACTAAAACAATATCATTTATATATAAATTCTATAAAATAATAGAAAATCATAAAATTAAATCTTACAAATAGAATGTTGTGGTGAATAATGTCTGAGGAAGGTTTTGGATTAATCCCATATATTAAATAGGTTATCCTTATCATTGGAATATGTTATAAGTCTATATAATTCATTACAAATAATGTAAAGGTAGATTCATATATACAATAATTTTCATCATCATTTTGTTCATGTTCTCACGAATTGTCTACCTAGATCCAATTTTTTTTATAAGTAAAATACTTTTCTATGAAATGTACACAAACGACCTTAGCTTTTAGGCTGATTATTTGCATCTCATCATTACACTTTTTATAAGGTACCAATGTTGAAATAGGATAGAGATAATTTTTTACACATTTTTTTAATTTAAATTATTTTAATCACCCCAAATTTTCAATTTTAGCTTTTATGAATTAATTTGGGATTGATGATTTTTTTTGAGAAAAATTGTGCAAAACGCCTAATATTGGATTTTGGACAGATTTTTACATCAATGGTATTTTAGTCATTTATTTAAAAATATAATATCAAATTGAGTTATATTTTGTATAATCCTTATTTTATTTCATCCAACATTGTATTTTGGAAAAGGGGCATATTAGAGCATCTAGAGGCCTTAAAAATACTATGAATTTAAAGGATTTTTTGGGCGGAAATCATGGACCCCAACAACATAATGAATGTCAATCTTGGCCCACACACCTCCAATTGTGGTGAGTCCACTTGGAATAGAACAAGGACACATAATAATGGATAAAAAATTAATTGGAGGTTGTTTGGAAGATATTATGGTTTCCATTGTGTGTTATACTTTTGTTGGAAGCTTCCTAGAAACTTCTTATTGAAAACTATACCTCCAACGAATAATTACTAACTCCCACATATGATGTCCAAAAATGAAGAATGTTTGGGGAAATTGGGGAAAATATTTATGAATAACATTAATGAATTTTGAAATATGTGAGAGGTCATTTAATGGGGTTAAAATTTTTCAACCATTGGAGAAAATATTCTTCAAACAAAGGAGGGGAGCTCCTCCCTATCAAATTGTCCAATTTTCCATATCATTTCTTAAAGGAACCAAGGAAGAGATATCCATCGAGGAGGGCTGTCCACAATTCTTCCCCTTTATTTTTAATTTATTTATTTTATATATTTTTAATTTAGTTTTCAATTGTAATTTAGATTTCCAATAAATTCTAGAATTTTTTTTTTATTTTTTTGGTCACTGAGCCACCCTTTTTCATCTTCTCATCAAACCATCAAGAATTATAATTCTCAGGATCATGAGTAACTAATACGAGGAATAAAACAAGGGAGTAATTTGGTTCTTTACCCAAAGACCGTGTTTTTAATATTCAATGAGTAATTTCTAAGGATAATTTCTACTAGTTATAATCCACATTATGGTTGTGTAAAATTTAACTTCTTTATCTACAAACATTTTCCCATGATTGATGAGGTGGATAGAGGGTGTTATTAGTGATCACTAAGTATACTTTTCGTTCATAAATGTGGCAGAATAAGCTTTCCACACATTTTATGGAGTGTGTTCACTAAGAATTTTTGAATGTAGTCAAAGAAGGTACTCCTGGAAGTTCCCTCAGGAGAACATCCTTTCTTCACTAATTCTATTTTGTTTAGCATTTCATATTAATTTGAATTGAATTTTTGAATTTTATATATTTTCATAAATTAAATTATATTCATAGATTAAAAAAAAATCCAAAATTTTGTAGTAAAGGTGATTTACATTAAGTGACTGAACAAACTGAAAAATCGTCCCAAGTGAGATGACCATGGTCACCCATTGTGCTGCACTTTGAAAATTAATTTTCTATTGTGACGTCCAACAATAGGTGTGCATGAAAACGAGCACCTTTTCTTGGGATACAATAAATTTTTTACTTATATATTCCTATTTTTAAATTTTAGATATACTTTGATTTACAAAATAAAAAAAATTAAAAAAAAATTAAAATTTACATGATGTATCCAAACTACAATTATTATGCATTAAATGACTACTCACATGTGAAATAACAACCAGATGATGTTGCTATAGAGTATATTTGAGCTAATGTGAATGAATATAAAGAGACCATAGAAGGAGTGAAAATTCAAAAAGAATGTATAGCAGAATATGCTAATACTACCCAATATCCACCCGACCACAAGCCGAAGTAAGATCCTAAGTCAGTGGTGGATGAAATTTCACAACTCATCATTGAAATAAATGAATCCGAAGAGTGAATTTTTAAGGTACCTAATGATTCATTCATCCACACTCAAAAAAAAATTAGAGATATATATGAAAAAGTCTTACATGTTGAGATACATGGGGATGATCAATAATAACTGGATGAATTTTGGAATAAATGTGAGGAACTAATTGATCTCCCTATGTACTGCAAATAATTATAGAAAACAACACGGGAAGAAGAAACCACAAGAGTGGTGTAATTTGATATAATTATGGAGGATCCCCACTACCAACCTCCATCTAGTGATGATCGACTCCAATATGAACCTTCGATTGAAGAGGATATTAATGTCGAAAAAAATTGGGGAGATGATACATTATTGAATTCAAATTCATTAAATTTTGTTGAAACTAATTTGAGTATCTGACTAAATTATATTAAATTGTAATATTTAGAAAACTCATAATATTACTTGGAGGATGATGTGGAAATCAATGAACCTATTGAGGACTTCCTAGAACGCCCTGAAGACATTGAATATATACTAGAGGAGTCCCATCATGAAGGGATCCACATTTATATGCTTGAGGAAATTAGACCTGAAAATGAAGCCCCACGAAGCCAGTACTGGAAGACAAGATGGTTTCACAAGTAGAAACAATAGAAGAGTAGGTTCCCTGCATCATCCTACCCAAGCAATGCATGTTGTACCACAATGTGAAGTGTGTGGATCTTGTATACTATACCCATGAATTCCTCCACAATACGACCAAATAATTGTAATATGGGAAGTTCAACATGTGGTGGTTCAAATCATAGAAGCTTTATACAATGATAGATTATGGATATAAGATGGTACTTCCCACTGGAGGCAGTAAAAGTTATCGGGGCCCACTTGGGGGATCATACCAAATTTTATAAATTACAATCATTATAGTAGATTAACATTCATTTTTATTAATATTAATATCATTTTAAGTATTAATAATTAGTCCAGCATGCGACCTACTCCCTCTTGTTATTTTAGCTTAAATAAAATAGTATTTCTGATAAATTGAGTAATTTTATGTTCATAGAATCATGACGGTAGAAGGAATCCAAATGAATTTGAGGAAGAGTACCAAAGTGTTAACATAAAAGTGATTTCACATTTTTTAATTAACAATTAAACACCTTTCATAGTTTTTTTCCAAAACAACTTTTTACCTTTAATAATAAAAATTGCATGACCACAAATAAATTCATGCTTGCATGAATTATCTTGTTGACATTAGTTTCTTATAAACGACATGATGCAGTTATTTTGAATTTAATGGTACTAATATTGAATGATTAAAATGGAAAATGTATTGCTTAAAGAGAACCATTGATATTGAAATGATGACTCTTGATTTTAATTAATTGTTTTATTCTTGTAAATTAAAATCCAATACCATCTTTCATGCTATGAATTTTATAAGATCGTGTGAATTGATTTTTTATTATTAGTCAGGCCATTAGTGATTGTCCAATTTAATATATCTTATTCCCGAGATGATTTCTAGGCCAATCACTTCTTATTTATCATGATCATATTTCTTGAGTTATCCTGGGATAGGTCACCTACTAGTATATTCATTTGATCTTTTCAAATCTAAGACTGTACAAAAACACATTTTAAATGATTGATGCATCTGATAGAAAACGCTTATCCTTAAAGTCCCCATTTACCTCAATAATTACTTTTTACCCATAGGTACCAGAATAGGACCATTATAGGGTTGATCCATTTTTATGCCATTTTTTTCCATTCCTACACTAATCTTGGTATTATCATGATATTTTACAGATTTAGTGTAGTGGTGAAGGGATGATGTACATTATAAGGAAATGGTTTGGTGGTGTTATTGATGGAATTGTAAAAGGTTTTGGAATCATTCATTATACTCTATTTTTTGTTACCCTCTTCAATAAAAAAATTAAATATGACAAAAATAATAAAAAAGTAGACACATGTGTTGTGATTTGGGAGAACCAAAAAACACCATTTTCCATAATAATGATCTTCTAATCATATATTGGTAGGTGATGGCTGTGAGGTTTTATCATATCATAACATTGAATAAAAAAGTATTTTTTTTTAAAAAAATATGGTAAATTAATAATTTATAATATTTTACTTCAGTCATGACCTTAAATTGAGTTTGGGGGAAGTTGGTGTTGCTACCTTAAATGGGAGAAATTGATTAATTTTTTGATAACACGCATTGTACATAAGAGATATACCTCTTCCTTGTGAATTAATTTTTAAAATATCAAATCTTACCAACCTTAAACCTCAGATTCATTTAAACCAATATTTAAATTTACTTTTATTTTATGTGCCTTTTGTCTTTACAAAGAGGAGAAAATAATTATTTTACAAGCTTATAGATTAGGTGCATGTTCATATGATATTATCATAACTCTACTTGAATTATATCATTATAGATGAAAGGAAAAATAATAGGTGAGCTAAATTATTGTGTTGATGCCGAATAATAATGAATCCAGATGCTATAATGAAAGAAAGAAAAAGGCCCATCTTTTTTTTCAAAAGGAATAATTAAAAAAATGAATTAATTATTTATTTAACAAATGTGAAATTAAAATGATATTTTAACTGAATTTTTTAATGATTAATTTCAAATTATTAATTTTTAAATCTTATTACTTTGTAATTTCAATATTGGTTACATTGTACTCCTCTAAATTTCATGTTGAGATTTTATGCTTTAGGACAAGAATAGTTAATGAATTAGATAATGTATAGAGAAAATATTTTCAATATTTTTTGTACGAATATAATTTTTTTTATCATCCCAAACAACAAATTTTTACATTTATCAATAAAATTTTGATTTATGAAGTGTTTTGTTTAAAATGGTAAAATGATCCTAATTCTGGTTTTTGGAATGATTTTTACATCAAGGGTATTTTTTTCATTTAATGAAAAATATAAATCCAAGATGAGAGAAATATTTTTAGAATTATTATTTTATTTCATGTAACATTTTATAATGGACTAGGGGAAGATTCGAGCATCTAGGGGCCTTAAAAAATTATTGATATTGAAGGATTATCTAGGTGGCCAGCAAGGCCCCACCCCCGTAAGGGAAGAAAATCATGTCCTACACACTTTAAATTTTGGATATTCCACCTTCAATAAGATAAGGACACATAACTGAATATCTATGTTTAATTGGAAGAATTTTGGAAGTCATTAAAGATTCCATTGGGTGTTATACTTTTTTAAGAAGCTTCTTGGAAACTTCACAATGAAAAAGAAACCTATAATGAAAAATTAATTACACCCATATATGATGTACAAATATGCTGAAATATTGAAAATTTATAGC
Source organism: Viscum album (assembly GCA_963277665.1). Classification (NCBI taxonomy): domain Eukaryota; kingdom Viridiplantae; phylum Streptophyta; class Magnoliopsida; order Santalales; family Viscaceae; genus Viscum; species Viscum album. The sequence continues at coordinate 836,281,074 of OY728164.1, read as the reverse complement.
CATGATATTTATATACAAAATTCATGGAGGAATTAATGTGTTAAAAGGAATTTTAATGGGGTTACAATGAATCAATTTTCTTGGTGAAACTTCTACCTATAAAAAGATGGGAGATCTTCCATCTCATGTCACTCCATTGTCCATCACATTCCATGAAGTCACCAAGGAGGAGATATCCACCAATAGAGGATGGCCAAAAATCACCCCTAAATTTTTTTAATTTATTTATTTTCATTATTTTTGTTTTAGTTTTCAATTGTAATTTAGATTTCTACTAATTTCATGGATTATTTTTATTTTTGTGTCCACCCATCCAACCTCTTTTATTCTTATCATCTTACAATCATGAAATACAATACTCATGATCTTGAGTGACAATTCTGAGGAATATCCCGAAGGCGTTATCAAGTTCTTGAACCCAAAACAACGTCTTTATTATTCTTTGAGTAAATTATAATGATAATTTATAGTGGCTGTAATCCTCATTGTGGTTGTCTAATGTTTAACTTCATAAGCTACAACCATTTTCCCTAGATTGAGAAGGTTGATGGAGGGTGTTCATGGTGATCACTATGTAGACTTTTCATTCATAATCAGGGTAGACAAAGGTGTGCACACATACAATGGAATGTGTTCACTAAGAATATTTGATGCTGGTCAATAAAGGTAATACTTAATTGTTCTCTTGGGATAACTTCATTTCATTACTAAATCCATTTTGTTTAGAATTTCACTTTAATTTGAATTTATTTTTTTCATTTCATTTATTTTAATAAATTCAATTCCATTAATAGATTAAATAAAAATTTCATAAATATGTAGTTATTGTGAATCATATTAAGTGAGTTAATGAACTATAAATGCTCCTCAAATGAGATGACCCTTTTCAGCCACAGAGTAGCACTAGGAAAATTAAATTTCTTTTTCCCCTATATACTACAATCATGTATTAAAACTAGCACTTTTTCTGGGTATCCAATCAGTAATTTACTTAAAATTTTATGTCAAAAAATTGTATATAGGTTTTCATATAAAAAATTAAAACATCCAAAAAAAGTAAAATTTCTATGATGTTCCCAAAATAAAATTACTATGCATGGAATGACTACTAACAAGTGCAACAACAACATGATTATGTTTCTTTAGATTACACTATATCTCAAGTGAATGAAATTAATAAGGCCATCGATCGACTAATTATTAAAATAGAAAGGCAAACCAAATATGTCCATACCACCCAAGTGTTACCACACCCGACATTGGAGTAAGAACCTAAAAAAGTGGTGGAAGAAATTTCCCCACTCATCATTGGAATTAATGAACCATAGGAGTAAAATGTTGAGGTACCTAAAGATTAATTTATCCTCACATAAACATTATTGGAGATATAGACGAAAAAGTATTAGCTATTTAGATACAAGATGGATATTAGCTAGAACATGATGAATTCTAGAATGAATGTGAGGAACTAGTTGATCTCCCAATGTATTGAAAAGAAGAGGATCTAGAATAATTGAAGGAAGAAACCACCATAGTGGTGGAACTTCTTGTAAAGTTTCAGGGGCCCGACTATATACATACATCCAGTGAAGATCGACCCCAAGAGGAACATTAAATTGAAGATGATATTATTATCAAACCAAATCTGGGGGATGATACCTTCTTGCACTCAAATTCATTAATTTTTTTTTGATACTAATTTGAGTGTCTCTCCTAATTATATTTAATTATAAGATTCAAAAAACTCATACTATACCTTGGAAGATGATGTAGAAAACTATGTACTTGTTGAGGAATTCATGGAGCTCATAGAATACATTGTATATCTGCTAGAAGAGTCCCATACTGAAAAGATCCATGTTTCTAATCCTACAAAAATTATACAAGAGACTGAATCACCCATGAAGACAATACTAGAAGACAAGATGGTTGCACAACTAGAAACCAAAGAAAAAGAGGTTCCCTACTTCCTAATACCCCCACAAAGGAAGATTTACCACATTGAAACACGGGTGGATCTGATATACACTTTCCATGGAGTACAACTAAATAAGAACTTGTAATTTTAAGTTTGTAAGAGCCACATGTGGTGGTTACAATCATAGAAGCATTATCCACCACAAGATTATGGAAAAAAGTATGTACTGCCCTCTGGATATAGTAAATGAAACCAAGGCCAATTTTGGGAATCATACAATTATTTATAATTTAAATTCATTATTGTACTTTGATTTTCAATATTTGGAATTTAGATTTCAAATTTAGTATTAATAATTAGTCCAGCATACAGCCTACTCCCTCTTATCAGTTTGAGCTTATGTGAAATGATCCTTGTGATAAATTGTGTAATTTGTCTTTTTTATGATCATGTTGGAAGATGGAAGACCCAAGCATTAGTGGAAGTGGACCAAATCCATAATTCAAAAGGGAGTTAACTTTTTATAAGTACCATTTAAAAAGCTTTCATTATTTTGGTCCAAAACATATGTTGAAATTTTATAACAAGAATTTCATTCCCACTCCTGAATTAATGCTTACATGACTTATCTAGGAGACATGAGTATCTTAGGAACCCTCTGATTCTATTTTTTAGATTTCAATGTTAATTATATTGAATGAATAAAAAGTAAAATTGAATGTTAAATGGGAAACATGTATATTGAAATGATGACTCATGATTTGAAGAACTTGATTAATTCATCTAAATGAAATTCCACCACCATCTATCATGCTTTTAATTTTGGAATTTCTTATTAATGGATTAGTTAATATTAATCATGTCATGAGTTATTGACCAATGTAATATGTATAATTCATGAGTTTATTTTTAGACCATGTACTTCCTATTTATCATGTGCATATGTTTTGACTGATCTTGGTATATGCCACCAACCAGAACTTGCATTTGAACTTATCAAAGATGCAACTATAAGGAAACACATTTTAAATGAATGTGTTATATTTTGAAAAAACCTTATCAATAATGAAAACCTCTACCTGAATCCTATATTTTCCCATTGATACCTTGAATGACCATTATAGGGATGAGCCGTGTTTCCATCCATTTATATCCATTCTTACCCTAATCTTGGTATTTTAATGACATTATAATGATAATGTGTAGGGGTGATGGGATTCGTGGTGGAAGGGATGATTTACATTGTATGGAAAAGGTGTGGGGGTTTTATTTTGGGAAATGTAAAAGATGGTTGAATCATTCATTATATTCCATTGTTTTTTCCCTATAGAATAGAAAAATGAAGATTGAAAAAAGAAAAAAAAAGAAAAATGGATTATTATTTGGGAGAACCAAAAAGCACTATTTTACAGACCAATGATCATCTAATCATATCCATTCAGATGATGGTTGTGAGGATTTTGATTTTCATATATTTAATAAAATAAACAAATTTTCAAAAAAATCATGATGGTCTATTTATCATTCATTATGTTTTACATAGATCACGACCTCACTTTGAGGTATGGGGAAGTGGGTGTAGGTATAGTGAATGGGATAAATTCATTAAAAAAATTATACCATGCATTGTACATAAGAGATAAACCTCCTCCATGGGCCTTGATTTTTAAAACATCAAATCCTCTCAACCTTATTACATAAATTCAATTGATCCATTATTGAAATCTCATCATGTTTTATGTGCCATTTATCTTTACAATGTGGAGAAAGTATTTCAGTTACAAACATACATATAAGGTGCATGTTCTCATGATATGAGAATAACTATACTTGAATTGTATTATTAGATATGAGAGGAAAAATTACAAGGTGTGGTAAATAATGGTGTGGCATGCATAATAATAATGAATTTAGAATCTTGAATGAAATTAAGAAGAAGTTCCTACTTTTTTTTTTCAAAATATAATACTATAATCCATGAATTAATTATTTTATTAAAAAATGAGAAATTAAGTAGATTTTATTGTGGATTTTTAATGATTAATTTGACATTGAAATTGTTAAAATTTATTAATATTTAATTTTAATATTGGTTGTATTGGTGTCCTATGAATTCAATGCTGAGATTTTATGCTTAAGGACAAGCACAATTTATGTGTGGTGGAACTGAAAGAGATAATATTTGCACATTATTTTATATAATTTTCAATTGTTTTAATCATCCCAAAATTATGAATTTTAGCATTTATGAATCAATTTTGGATTTATGATATATATTTATAAAAATGGTGAAAAGTGCTTAATTTTTGATTTTGGACTGATTTTTACATCAATGTTATTAAATTCATTTATAAGAAAATATAAATCCATATAGAGTGATTTTTTTATGATTTATTATATTATTTAATCCAACATTTACTTCTACACCAGGTGTAGATTCGAGAATCTTGAGGCCTTCAAGATTAAATGAAACTGACTGATTTTCTAGGTGGACATCGTGGACCCCACCACCATAACCGAATTCAATCTCGGACTACAAAAATCCAATTGTGGTGATTCCACCTAGAATAGAAAAAACACATAATCTCTGATCTATAATTAATTGTATGGATTTTTTAAGACATTAAATATTTTTTTGGTTGTTATACTTTTGAACAGAGATTCATGGGAACTTCTTCTAGAAAAAGAAAATTCCAACGAAAAATTCATAACTCCCACATATGATGTCCCAATACGCTGAAATGTTTGAGAGTGACGTCCATTATATTTATAACACACATTAATTAAGGGTTAAATGCATAAATAGGTCATTTAATGGGGTTACAATGAAACATCTTTTGGGGGTCAAATTCTGCCAATAATGGGAGTGGAGCTCTGTCCCCACAAATCATCCCATTTATCTTCGCATTCCTTAAAGTTTCTTATGAAGAGATCTCCAATGAAATATTCCATCAATAAATCTTCAAATTTTTTTAATTTATTTTTTTAATTTATTTTTCTTTTTCTTTGAAATTTTTATTTTTATTTATTATAAATTCATGCATTGTTTTTATTTCTGTGTCCACCCGTCCAACCACTTTTTATCCTCTCAAATTTCCATTATGAACTATAATACTCATGATTATGACTATTTAATGTAAATAACACCCTGAGGGAGTAATATGGTTCTTGAACCTAAGACAATGTTTTTAATATTCTTTTGAGTTAATTGTAATGAAAATTTAAAGTGGGTATAATCCTCACTAAGGTTGTCTAATGTTTATATTCTTAATATACAACAATTTTCCATTGATTGAGGAGGAGGATGGAGGCTGTGCCTAGAGATCAATAAGTATACTTTTCATTCATAACTGGGGTACACTGTGGTATGCACACAAATGATATAGTGTGTTCATTAAGAATATTTTAAGCTGGTCAATGATGGTTCTCCCTGAATGTTTCTCGAGAAAACATCCTTTCTTTATTAATAAAATTTTGTTTAGAATTTCATATTAATTTGAATTGAATTTTTTCATTTCATTTATTTTCATAAAATCCTTTCCATTCATGTTTTATATAAAAACATAAAAAATTACATAGTTATGGTGAATTAGATTATGTGAGTAAACAAACTAAAAATTATCCTCAATTGAGACGACGTTGGTTAGCCAATGATCTGCACTAGGAAAATTAAATTTCTTTTGCAAAGCCATACAACATTCGTGCATCACAACAGGAGATGTTTCCATAGATCCAACCAATAGTTTATTCATCTTTTTCTATTCACAAATAGTAGATAGAATTTCATTTTTTAATAAAACTGAAAAAATTAATGAAAATGTAAAATTTCATTGATGTATCAGAAATACCATTACTGTGAATGAAATGACTACTCATAGGAGAAATAAGAACAATTGAATGTTTCTTTATTTTACAAAAAATCTCAATGTAATGATTGTAAAAGAGGCCATAGAAGGACTAAAGATTCAAATATAGATGCTAAAAAATATATCTATACTACCCAAGATAAACCCCACCTTGAGCTGTAGGAATAACCTATGGTAGTGGTCGACAAAATTTCTCCCCTCATCATTGAAATTATTGAACCTGAGAAATAATATGTAGTGGTACCTAATGATTCGTTCGCCCTCACTCAAAAATTTATTTGAATCAATGACTAGAAATAATTACCTATATAGCTATATTGTGGAGATCAATATGAACTGGATGAATTTGGGAATGAATTTTAGGAACTAACTTATATCCCCAAGTGTTGAAATGAAGAAGAGCCATTATCACAGACGAAAGAAACCACCAGTGTAGTGTAATTTGAACTATAGATGGAGGAGCCTGACTACCTACATCTATATATTAAATAATGACTCCATGAAGATATTTCAATTAAATATGATATTAATGATGAACCAAATCAGGGAGATGATACATTTATGAAGTAAAATTCATTAAATTTTGTTGAAACTAATTTCAGTATCTTTCCAAATTAAATAGAATTATCAAATTCAGAAAACTCATACAATTCCTTAGAGGATTATTTGGAAAAATATGAACGTATTGAGGAATTAATAGAGCTCCCTAAAGATATTTAAAATATACTGGATGAGTCTCATCATGAATAGATCCATGTTTCTATGCCTGAGAGAATTATAAAAGAGGCTAAACCCCCCACAAACTAGTACTAGATGACTAGATGGTTGTAAAAGTATACACAAAATAATAAGAAGTATCTACATCATCCTACCACTTCCATGAAAGTTGTATCCCATTGTGAAGGGGGTGGATTTGGTATACTATGTTCATGGAGACATAATCAATAAGAACAAAGAATTGCATGATTGGAAGATCCTCATGTGGTGGTTAAAATCAAAGAAGCTTCACACACCAATATATTATGGATAAAAGCTAATAATTCCCTCTGGAGGTAGTAAAAGATGCCATGACCCACTTAAGGGATCATACCAGGATTTATCCTTTAATTTCTTAGAGTACATTAATATTCAATATTAGGAATTTAGATTTAAAATTCAGTATTAGGAATTATTCCAACATGAGGAAAACCCCCACTTATCATTTTGAGCTTAAATGAAATGATCCAAGTTATTAATTGAGAAATTGTAATATTGTAGGATCATAATTAAACAAGGAAAACCTAAGAATTAGAGGAAGATGAACAATGATTTAATTCAAAGGTTTTTTCAGTTTCTATAACTATGATTTAAATAACCTTTCTTCTTTTTTTGTCCAAAACATCTTTTGAGATTTAATAATTATAACTGCATGCCCACACCTGAATTAATTATTAGATGACTTATCAAGGAGATATAATTTTCATTGGAAACTTATGATTCCATGTTTTAGATTTCAATATTAATGATGTTGAATGAGTAAAATATATAAATTAAATTTTAATGTGAAATATGGATTGTGAAATGATGACTCATTAGTTGAAGGAATTCACTGATTCATGAAAATGAAATTTTCCTACCAGAATTCGTGATTTTAATTTCTTCTATTCAAGTGAATTGATTGGTTATTATTATTCAATACATGAGTGATTGTCCCATCAAATATTTTCATTCTTGAGAGGATTTCTCGACCAAGTACTTCCTATTTATATTGGGTATATTTCTTCAGTCATCATGGGACATGTCTGCCTCCAGAACAGGAATTTGAAAATTTCAATGCTATGACTATAAAAAAACACATTTTAATTGAATGAGGTGTACTTTGAAAATACATTATCATTAATTACTACATTTACATAAATCCTCATTTTTTCACATAGAGACCATGAATTTCATTTATAGGGATGATCCATGTTTTAAGCTATTATTATCCATTCTTAACCTACTCATGGTAGTTTCATGATATTTTAAAGGCAAAGTATATGGGTGAATGAATTAAAGGTTTTAATGGATGAATTACATTGTAAGGAAAAGTTTTTGTGGTGTTATTGTGGTAATTGAAAAAGGTTGTGGAATCATTAAATTTACTCTTTTGTTTTTCCCCACGTGAATAAAAAAATAAACATAACCAAAAGAATAAAAAAGAGAAACAAATGGGTTGTGATTTGGGAGAAATAAAAATCACCTTTTTATTGACCAACGATATTCTAATAGTATGTGATTTGGTGATGGTTGTGAGGTTTTATATTACCATAACAATTGAAAAAAAAATATTTTTTTAAAAAAGGAATACGGTGTGTTAACCATTCAATATGTTTTACTTTGATCGAGACATTACATTGAGTTTGGGGAAAGTGGGTGTTGCTACATTAAAGGGGAGAAAATAATTAAAATTTCTGATGTCATGCATTGTACTTTAGAGATAAACCTCATCCTTGAGCCTTAGTTTTTAAAACATTAAATCCTACCATCTTTAAGCCTCAACGTAATTTGAACCATTACTAAAAAGTCCCCGTGATTTTATATAACTTTTTTCATTATGAAGTAGATAAAGTAGTTTCATTACAATCTTATGGATAAGGTATATGTTCTTATGATATGATCATAAATCTACATGAATTTTATCATGAAATATTAGAGGAAAATGAGAAGGTGAGGTAAATCATGATGTGTCATGGTCAATAATAATTAATTCAGATGCTTGAATGAAACAAAGAAAATGTTCAATATTATTTTCCAAAGGGTAATGCTAAATACATGAATTATTTATTTAATTGAAAAATTGGAAATTAAATTGATATTTTATGTGTATTTTTTAATGGATGATTTTGAATTAATTTTTTTAAAATTTTATTACATTGTAATTTGAAAATTAGTGACATTAGTGTCCTCTAAATTCCATGTTGAGATTTTATACTTGAGGACAAGGACTATTTATGTCTTATAGAATTGATACAGTTAATATTTTCTACATTTTTGTATGATTTATAATTTATTTAATCATAAAAAATTGTCAATTTTATCTTTAATGAATAAATTTTGGATTTATAATGTGTTTTGGGGAAAATGGTGAAAAGCGCATAATTATGGATTTTGGATATATTTATACATCAAGTGTATTTTAGTATTTCATTGAAAAAATATAAATCAAAATTTAGTTAATTTTTCTATAATACATATTTTATTTCTTCCAACATTTCCTTTTGGATTATGGGTATATTTGATCATCTGAAGGCTTTAAAAATTCAATGAATTTGAAGGATTTTCCGGGAAGACATCGTAGACCCTACCACTATAACTGAAGTCAATCTCGGACTACACACCTTCGATTGGGTCGATTCAACCTGTAATAGAACAAGGACACATAAGATATGATCTAGAAATAATTTTAGGGTGTTTGGAGGCCATTAATTATTCCATTGGGTGTTACACATTTGTTGGAAGCTTCTTGAAACATCATCCAGAAAAATAAACCTCCAATGAAAAATTAATAACTCCCTTATATAATGTGTAAAATTTCTGAGATATTCAGGATTGATAGGTAATATATTTACGAACTACATTTATGATGGGTTCAACATGTGGAAATGACATTTAATGGGGTTACAACACATCCTTTTTCAGGGGACAAATTCTGCCTATAACAGGACTGGAGCCCATCCCTGTCAAAATATCCCATTTTCCATCCCATTCCATCAAGGAACCAAGGAATAGATCTCCACCAAGTAAGGCCAGCAAAAAATCACCCACCTTTATTTTTAATTTATTTATATTCTTTATTTTTATTTTATTTATCAATTGTAATTTATATTAAAAATAAAATCTTTCATTTTTTATTATTGTGTCAAATATCCACACTCTTTTTTCTTCTATTATTACCACCATGAAATATAATACACATGATTTTGAGTAAATAATCTATGAAATATCCTAAGAGAGAAATCAATTTCTTGAACCCAAGACCATGTTTTTTATATTCTTCGAGATAATACTATGGATAGTTTATAGTGGGTGTAATCCTCACTGTAGTTTTCTAATGTTAAACTTCTTAATCTAGAACTGATTTCCCATAATTTATGTGGTGGATAGAGGGTTTACTTAGATATCTCTAACTAGACATTCCATTAATTACTAGGGTTTACTATGGTGTGTACATATATGACAGAGTCTGTTCACAAACAATATTTTAATATGGTCAATGAAGTTGATCGCTAAATTTTCTATTGGGAGAACATCCTTTCTTAAATATTTCTATTTTTTTAGAATTCCATTTTAATTTGTATTGAATTTTTTAATTTCATTTATTTACATAAATTCCATTTTATTCAAATATTAAAAAAACATCCAAATTAAAGTAGTTTAGGTGAATTAGATTTAATGAGTGATCGAACTGAAAAACCTCTTCTAGTGGGATGACCCTAGACATCCACTATAATACACTATGTAAAATAAATTGGTTTTTCCGCTAGCTAAACAATGTGAAAACATTTTGGAGACAAATTCGTTACATAAAAGGAGGGGATCTCATCCCTGTCAAAGCATCTCATTCCGTCAAATTTCTTCTGGGAAACCAAGGAGGAAATTTTTTCCTATTTCTCTATTATATTTCTTTTCATTTCCATGTATTTTTTAATTTCTTATTATTCCATATCAATATCTATAACACATACCCTGGTGTTGTTAATTTTTTAGGGATTCGAGAATGGTTGGATTTATATTTTTTATTTCTTGAATTAGTGGACATAATTGAATGAAATTATTTTATTCCTAAAAGATGTTTTAGATTTCATATAGGTAATTTTATTATCAATTGTGATCATTCTTGAATTTTAATTATATTATTTATTTTTTCCTTTTATAAATAATCCTTATTTCCCTCCACTGATTTCTAGTTTATATATGATGGAATAAATCAGTGATCAGTGGTGAATAACTTGACGATCATCAGTAAGTGTAAAAGGGGTAATGAATTTTCTGAATTTTATGGGATAACTCGATCGAGTATTACCCATGTAAATTGAGGATTTTAAATACTACTATTTTCCCCATGGAATGAGATTTGACCAAACTGATATCTTGGGGAGGTTTTCTATCACCATCATAATTTCACCACGAATTCGATAGGAACCGATTGTGGAATCTCACATTAATAAAATTAGAAACAGATATTTGAATTAAATTCAAAAATAATATCATTACAATTGAAAAATAAACCTGACCTAATCACCATTTTAATTTAATTTTTTTCAATAATTTTAATTTCAAATTTCCTTTAAATCATTTTCTTATCAATGTATTCAAAAAACACACCATTTATACAATCTATTAAAAATGAAAAAATATATTGGGTTTACTCTTTTTCAGTATACATCCAATGTATAATCCCTAGACTATAGTAGGTAATATATAAAATAGGTTTTCCATGCCCAATGATAGGCGTGTGTCAATATGAATCCCCTTTAATAATATAAACAACCATGACAACCTTTTTTATTTCATTACATCCAAGAGTGAGAAATATCATCTTTAGAGATCTTATCCATTCCTCATATAAATATATAATTTTTAGTCCCATTTAATGATATAGGTTTCTAATTCATTAACATGTATAATAATGATACATTATGTTATGGATTTTTGATTTTCTCCATACATTAAAGATTATTGGTTATAAGCTGAGTTAACATTCCAAATATAGTTACAATTTTCCTATATCTATATGTAGCTATGTATTTATTATCATCATTAGGAATTCAATCAGTGTATGTATTATATAAAATAATATCATTACCAAAAATTCCTTTAGATACCATTTCGGAATAATAGAATAAAAAATAAATATTATCACATTATTAATTATAATGTGTACTTCAATTACTAGTGAATTTTTTTTTCATAAAATTAAATATCAAGAACAATTATCCTCATATTTAGAAACATATATTCATTGACAATGTTATATAATCATAAAAATAAAATCCCATATTTCATAATTGTTTGTAAATAATATGTTAATTAACCCATTAATATTCCCCAACTATTTCAAACTTGTTGCATTGTAGTAGAATACTCACTATGTTGTACAATTGTGACTAAGATGTACCCAAAAAAAATATATTTCAGATAAATTACCCATTATTTATCTATTATAAAACCCCATCCGCGTTTATTATCATGAAAAGTATATATTTTTAGTAAACCTAATGAGAAATTATTTATGAAAATAATATGATTTTTTACATAGATTTACCATCATTGTTATTTATATGGACATGTTCTAAAATCTTTTTTTTCCAAAATATACTTCACATGATATCTACTAAAATTCTACAAATAAAAAATATATATATGATGAACATGGTATCAAAGATATGGTGGTTAGATTATTACCTCAGTAATAGATAAATAAAATCACATTCCAATGGAACTAATTGTTTAGTAGTCTTCGTAAAAACCTGAATATTTTTAATATCACATAAATTTGAAAACCTATGATTCAAAAAATAATTCTTAATGGGAGGTACATTATTCCCTTTAGGATATCATTTAATAAAAATCATAACATAATTCATCGAATAATTAAATAAATAAGAATTGTGTGATCATAGATGATCTGTAAGGGTATTCTTATAATGGCTGGAAACGAGAAATCATTATGACATGAATAATATGAGATGAATATAATATTATAAAATATTACCAAATAAATAATTAGATGATCTTGAATCATATCCATGAAAATAATAACTATTCATATATTCATATTACCATTATTTAATATTTCCTTAATTATATTATTAATAATACCATAAATCGAAAACTTATCATTGAGTTACTCTTCCAGGACATCTAAAAATACCATCAATACCAAATTCCAAGACAACTATATCAATTGGTATGTGCTCATAAAAACAATAAATCGAGATTTTTCTAATTATAACTACATATTCATGGAGGTGTTATGAAAATATGGACCCACCCATCAATTTTGATTCCCCATTCACTCATCATATGAATAAACAATAGTATATAATAAATATTACCAAAGATATTCAATAAATATCAATTTTTAAGAAAATGATAATGTAGAATCAATTAATTACAATTTGAACCTAAAAAAACCATCCAATAAATATTATGATTTGTTTAGTTAGGTCATATCACTTGTAAATCATTAGATTCAACAAATGATGTTGATATTGATGAGAAAACTTCACAATATCCCATGAAATATTTAGGATGAAAATATAATTCCTCATTGAAATAAAATATTTAAAATATAAAATTATACACAATATTAAGAAAAATAGCTCTTTTAACTGATAATTTTAGACTTGTAATGGAAGATTCATTTTTTTAGTTTTCATGATGGTGTGAATTTCTACTCATGATGTATAAGGTTAAAAAAGACCATTAACCCTTTTCTAAAATGTTAAAAGGTACCTCATTCTGAACACTATTAGATGGCTCCTTTTAAACCATTTTTTAAAATTAAAGCATGCATATAAATTCCATTCATTATTCCATTAAAAATATTAAAAACAATATTTAAGTAATTATATGTCAAATATGTGCATGGAAGGGATAGCCTCCTCACTGAGTAACAAAATAAGGGCAGTTTCCCTTAATGAAATTATTTCAGCATCCGAAATAATAAATGATATAAAATATAATGGAAAATTATATTATACAGAAAAATAAAATATCATAGAAATTAAAATGAGTTTTAGTTGTAGATATGAAATAATTTTCAAATAATATAAATTATCTAAAAAAATATATAATAATGATGAGATAGTGATGTAAACCCTTTCCTCATGAATAGAATCTATCATATGTGTTTGATCATCATTAATAATAAATATAGGATTCATATAAATAAATTATATAATAAGAATAATATATATCATAGAAGATATGAATTACTAAAAATCATTTCCTACCATTGTATTGAATATTCTTTGTAATAATAACATTTCTTGTGTGAAATGTAAATTTTTTTCATATTTGTTTTTGTTTACTATAATTGGTCCTTCTGTTTTTATGTGGTTAAATTATGTATAAAATTGAAATAATTAAATAAATATTATATATACTATTTATATATTTATATCTAGTATTAAATGAATTATACAAATATAAAAATTAATTATATTGTTCATGAACCAAGTATATCATATGCAGGCCTGAACATGGTTTTCACTTTTTGATGGATTAAAAAAATAATGTTAAATAATCCTTTACATGAATAGATTGATTATGGTATCATATATATAATATATGATTATTAAATATATGATTACAAATAGTCATGGATAGTGGATATAAAAAATGAATCACCTTTATTTGTGGACGTGGTAGTTCACATGTACCTATGGGCGATGTTATTGCTTTCCAATGGATTTTTAAGAATGATGGTAGTTATAATATTATCATTAAAAATTAATATAATTTTATAAAGTTATATAAAAACATTTAACCCATCATTAATATGATCCATAAATTTTTATGATGAAAAATTAATAGTATTGGTACATATATATGGTAGTCATATGTATACATGAGTTTTACATTCACATTAAATTTTATAAAAGAAAGTATGGATAATTTTTTATTCATAAAAATTATTAAATTTAAATATATTTCATATACAGAATATGGTTTATTTTTTTAATAGATAAAATATATTTAGATGTTTTCAAATAAGTAGTAAAAATTGAAGTGATTGGTTAAGTAAATTAATTCTTTTTTTGAAATAACACCTTAGATATCTTTTCAAATTCCCTATGCACGGAATTCCAGCAATAACAAAAACAATAGTAAATTTATATTTTCATTATCAATATAAATGTGAATATTTTTTCACTAAGTATTCTCAATATTTTGTAACGAATCAAGGGTAGTGTGGCCTTTTATAAATGACAGAAATTACACATAATGAATTGTTAATATTATTAAAATATAAATATTAAATTTGAATTAAAATATCCAAAACAGAATTATATTTTTTATAATGTTTTATATTGATGAAATATCATCAGAAATAAAAAATCTATAGGTTTATGTCGAATTTTACAACTTATCTTATTAAAATCCTTAGTAACCATTTATTAACATTAATTAGGGTGATGCAATTTTTACACTTAAAGGGTTATAGTTGTACATATAAGGTGTAAATTAGCACATAATTGACTAATGGAAATTTTTTTACAAAATATACTATGCCCCTTAACTCATTTTAAGAAATATATGAATTTTTATTAGTTGAGTAAATAATTATTTTCATGTTATTTAGGTAATTCCTTTTTTTGATTGTTTTTATTTAATTTTATTCTAAAAACACAATAAAAGATTGAAAATAGAATATAATCATATAAAAATTAATAATATGTCATATTAATCTATAATATCCCCTTATAATAATAAATAACTGCAATATATATTAATTATACTATTTTTAAAGAAATTATATATATTTTCTAATTTATATGAATAAATCCTAATCTCTGTTGTGTATGATATTATGTTATATATAATCAATAAATTTTAGAAATAAATTACTGTCATTAAAATATTTTTTTTGTTCAAAAAATAAAAATTATTACTCTTTCAACAATTCCATTTTTATGTATGTCAATACATAAGTTACATTTAATTATAATAGAGTTACATTTTTTTATTTTATGGAATTAGGTATAATATTAGTGATTTTAATGGCCACCAGTACCAATCATAATTAATTAAATTTTAAAAAGTAGTAATATGGGTCAAATTCATCTAAAATTATATGTATTATGATGAAAAGTGTTGACCTTAATGCATACATTAATCACAGTTTAACCTGATTTTTCCATTGCTAAGAGGATAAATTTTACCATATTTATAATATAAAATGACCCAAAATAAAAGGGGAAAATTTTAATAAATATTAAACATTTTATTAATAATAATCTATCCATTTTTCATTATCAAATCTCTAAAATTAGAATAAATTAATTTTGAGGTATGGTCAAAAAAATTTATGAATACCAAATTTTATAAGAATAAATTTTTTAAACAATAAATAGGAATTTTTTCTAATCCCTTATAATGAAAAAATATTATATTAATGTTGTAATTTTTTTTGAAAAAATTATTATATAGAAATAATTAATATAATTCATCAATATTCAACAATATAAATAATCTTGTTAAAAAAAATTATGGGTATAAATGGATAATTTCAGATGGAAATCTATTTTATCAACAAATGATATTTAATTTCAATTGTAATGAATATATATCTACTCAAAAAAATTTAAATGTATAAACTATAATAACTTTTCAATTTTTTTTCATATTCATACCAACAAACCATAATTATTATGTTATAATGTTAAAATTTAAATAATATTTTAATAATATATTGTGATTAATTTTAACTCAAAGGATCATATTAAACAACAGATGAAAGGAAATTAAGTTATGTAAATATATATATATAATTAAATATCATGGTGTTACAGTACCATCAAAATAACCCTCTTTTAGGGTAATATATATGATAAATATTTTATTGAATATTGGTGTTAAATATAATCAATATTCAAAATTTGTAAATACATGATCCTTTTTTGACAATCTTTTACATTAAAACATTTTATATGTTTATGTTGATATCTTTTTTGTCAACATAGAACACTTTTGAAAATTTTCATTATTTTCATTTTTCAGATAATTTTCATCAATCAATTACATTGTAAAAATTTAGTAACTAATGTAAAGATTTTTAATAATATATTTCTTTAATAATGCATCCATAATTATTTTACAATATAAAACAAAATTAACAACATTTAAATTGAAAAATTGTTCTATTTACATTTCCCATTAAAAAAATTATTGATACACTTTTTGGATATTAAATGATATAGCCATTTGATATGACATATTTAGTAACTAAGTTGGATCATTTTTAAAATTTATATTTGTAAAAATCTCCCAGTATTACTTTATTAACATTGATATTTATAGAATATCATGTTTTGATAAAACATTTCTTTCAACTTTTAAATATAACTTATTTCAATTGGTTTTGTATCACAATAACCAATCATCAATATCAATAACAGATATGGTATTATTTTTGGTTATAGGGACATTATAAAATATAGAATTTTCAATATATAATATTTTAGAGTATGGTGGTGAGAAATCATTACATTATATTTTAAACAAAAATTCATACGAACACTTTTATCATCGATAAATAATAATTTACCTTTGATAAAAAAATTATCTTTATAATAATATCAAACATTTTATTGAATTTGATGAATAGAAAACTATTTATATAATAAAAATCATTTAATATTTTTTCAATATAAAAAATTCATGATGATGTTATCTTCTCATATACGATAAATCTAGTGATATTATAGATATTTGTTTTGTAATTAGAATCATATAGATAAATTTCATAAAATTAAAATCTATGGTATTAAAATATTATGCTTCACCGTTTTAATGTAAACTAAATTGATCGTCAATTCATACCGATGTTTTAAACTCCAATATTTTTCAAAGTATATATTTATAACCATATACCTTTTAAAAAATTAATAATTTACTCTATAAAAAAAATAAAAAAAATTCACATTATATAATTATTCATAAAACAGTTTAGATGCTTTGAAAGATTCCATCTGAAAAAAAATTACATACAAATTGAAACCTTATTTAGGATTTAATGACAACTATTGACCACCTAAATTAACCCTAATGACCATTAGGATAAAATTTTATTCTTCTGAATTTGATATATTCCCACTAAGAATATTAAAAAAATGTTAAAAAAAATGATCACTAATTATTATTTCACTTATATTGAAAACATTGAAAAAATTTATTAAACATTTATTCAACTGATTCACAATTTAAGAATATTTACAAATATATTTAATTAGTGAATTCAAATGATGTAATAATACATTATAGAATTCTTCAGTCTCTCTAGGTCATAAAATTACTATATCATATTTATGTACATGATGTGATACATAGTATTTTTTTACTCAAATAGTTTATTAAAATGAAATCATAATTGAATAAATTTAATTATATCATATGAATATATATCAACTATTTGAACAACAATAATAGTTGGTTTTATAGAAAGGTGTATCATTTAAAAATAAATATTTTTCACTTTTAGAAGGAAATTTATGATCCTTTTATACTGGTATATTAAATATATTCAATTATTGTTTTCCTTATAGATTCTTAATATTGAATCAATCATTGATGATGATTTTGATGTCATTATATCTAAAAAAAATTTATCCGATCTTTATAGTGCATTTCATTCAAAAAATATATTTTCATTATTAAATATGATCCCACTAAAATGAAAACATTATCAATGTCACATCACTTACATTAATTTGAAATTAACTATATCTTTTTGATCCA
The DNA here is from genome assembly GCA_963277665.1 of Viscum album. Lineage (NCBI taxonomy): Eukaryota > Viridiplantae > Streptophyta > Magnoliopsida > Santalales > Viscaceae > Viscum > Viscum album. Next base: position 836,262,804 of record OY728164.1, on the reverse strand, counting down.
TACACATAATAATAATTTAAATAAGTGAAAATTGTATTTAGTATATGAGCATGTTAATAATATCGTTAATTACTATTTGATTATTGTGTGCATATCTAAGTACCCTCATCCCTACTTTATAAAACTCAATGGTATTCCTTGAGAAACATATTTCAATGCATTATATTAATATATATAATTAAAAATAAATTTAAAAAAGGTTCACCTAACTATTTAATCATCTTATTAAATTTATTCTCTATGAATGATAATCTACAGGAACCTTACATCACTATAAACCTTCATGGTTATAATATATAATGTCCCAGAATTTAGTTATACCAATTTTTTTATATAGAATTATTTTCAGACCTCTAAATTTGAGTGTATGTGATTTTGAGGCCCAGAGTGCTCGGAAAGAGCCGTCAAAAAAACATAAACATTAAATAGTGTACGTGAGCTGTTTTTTTAAAAAGTGGAATAACTATTAAAAATTTTTCCAAATCAAAAATATGAGAGCATTGTTGCGTTCAAGATGGTAGGTTTACCTTGGCATGAATTAGGTTTCATCGGTGCAGGAAACTAGTGTGAAAACCCGAAAATTTAATTACCATAAATAAAATAATAAAATTATATTATATTATTTTTCAAATGCTTATAACTCAAGAACGGTTTCTTGTATTAAAAATCTGAGACAACTGCTGAATGTGTGAGGGTATTATTTCCTTAGAATAATCATAACATTGGTATGTGTAGACAAATAGTGGATGTTGAATTTCAGTAGTAAATAACATAATTAAGATACATTAATTTTATTGTCAAATAATTATATCTCATAAACAGTAAGCCAAATTGGAAATATTGGAGTATGGTAGAGCTCGTGGGGGAGTTTTACAATTAGGATATACCTAAACTCTACCGGAATAGGTTGAGGGTTACTGTTAATAATTTTTTAACTTCTTTTATGGTACGTACAATAAATGTGCAAGTGGGAATTTCTATATTTTGAACAGGTGCATAGATTGAAATTCTGATGGCACTGTTGAATTCACAGTGCAAAGATTCAATTAGAAGAAGTGTAAAATTGACCGAAAAAGGGTTGAAAAAAAAGATAATTTTTGGACATTCAGAAGAAAAAAAAATTAACTAAATTTTATTTCATTCTTTCTCATCCTACATTGAGTGGCAGTTGGAGAAACCACTATATAACATCGGTCATTAAATGAGGTTAATATAATGAGTTTATCTTCTCGTTGTGTAACCCTGATGCTCGTGGGTTTAACATATTATTAATTACGGTTCACTAATGAACCACATTAATGAACACAACATTAGTATTTACATATTATTTAATGAAACCATTATAAATTGATTTGGAACCCGTTAGAGAATCCTTTGTCGTGATGCTAATGACTTTCATCTCCAATGAATAATGGAGATCAAGCGATAATCATTAGAGGAATCGAACCAGGGATCAAAAAGTAACAATGAACATCTAATGAAAATTAAAGTGAATCATATCCTTTTTCTACAACACAGTTTCTTGGTAGGGGAAATAATTTTATTTCTATGTTATTATGATTTAATCTCACCCTGTTCTTTTAAAATACAACGAATGAAAATCAACAGACTAACGGGTTGTTTTGTGTCACATTAGTTCTTGTGGGTGGTTGTTGCAGGTTTTATTTTTGGAGAGAATATTATACATTGATGATAATTATTTCACCCACATGACAGAACTATAACACGGATGGCGTGAGACAATTCGAACAATACCCTGACCCTCTGTCAGTCTTGGATTTTTAGTGTACTTCATGGGTGACTGAGCAACATAGAGGCAATGTTATTCTGTGGGCTTCATAGTGAAGGTGGTGACCCAAGATTCCCATACATATAGACAAAAAAGTAAACGGACCATTGGAGTATCTCGGGTGGCCCATGGAATAATATGCTAGCAAGGCCCAACTGGAAAGGTGGTGCGGTACCACCAGCGCGGCCCCACTGGTGACCAGTGGAGGCAGCCGACCTTGCAGGTCGTGTGGAGGAGTGGCACCTACTGGCGATGCGGAATCATGAACCACCAATAGCTGGGTCGTGATGGTGGAAGGGTGTGGGGATAATGCATCCTACAGGGAGAGTAGTGCCCCACTCTTTTGGACAAACAGTTGGCTCTAGAACACAATTTCTCAAGAGGGGGTTGTGACCTGCAGGCGCTACTAGCTGGCTTCGCCGAATTCACACCCATCTAGTTGGGGTGTCATGAAATAGTCCCGCAACGGTCTGGGTCATCTAGTTGGGTCAAACCCACCTCCTGGGATGGAACTGCAAGGTGGGCCAGACCAACAAGCTGGGATGGGTTTACCTGCCGGGCCTAACTTGCCAGGTGGGCCGGGACTTCCAACCAGTCAGCACCTAGCAGCCATGTCGGACCCACTGATCAGGCCGGACCCGGACATAACCCGTCCCATTTTCACTAATTTGGGTTTATCTCGCAAATTGTGTGTTCATTTGAGCAACTTCTGTGGCATTGGAACCCTTATGAAAAGGCATACCTTTTGAGATACTCGACATGGGTCTTAGAGAAGTTTGGAATTATTCTGGGTTTTATCGAACTTGAATCGAACCAGGCCATAAATACTAAAATGCCTATAACATACATAAAATGTGTCTGATTAACACGTTGTCTCTTGCATTTCAACACTTATGACATGGCGGTACATCAGGTTAATTTTTGTGGGACTTTGTGTCAGTTGAGGTATGACCAATGGCATGAGGAGTGTGTTTTCAGGAACTGAAGTGCACCAAGGGCTGGAATCCTATGGCTTGTAGTCATGTGAAGAGTGACCCTCTTTGGATCGACATCATCTACATATGACTCTATGTGGACTGATGACTTACAACCCTATGTGGATTAGAACTATAGTGACCCGACAACGAACAACATCAGATCGTCCTGTCATGGATCAAAGACTTACAACCATATGTGGATCAACAACATATGAACCTGTGTGGATCAACAGTAGCGAGACCTGACGAGGAACATCCTTAGAGTGTCCCATCATGTTTTAGTGACTTATGACCTTGTGTGGATCTATGATATACGACCCTATGTGGAGCAGGAGTAGCATGAACCAATGAATACTGGCATTAGATTGGCCTGTCATGGATTAGAGACTTACGGCCATGTGGGGATCGACAACATACGACCCTGTGTGGATCAGTGACTTACGATCTAGTTTGGATACACAATTGAACGAATTCATCATGGTTTAGCTGTGGAACCTCTCAATGAAATAAGATGATTTATCTTTACGACTAATTATTATTATTATTGTCCATTACGTTATATACCTGGTATGTGCTACATATTTTACTTTGTACAATGTGGTTGAGTTCTTGCTTGGTGGTTTTACCTATTGGTAATTTTTATTTATGCTGTTATATTTCTCTGATTACCAAGATACCTTCAGGGGTATCAGGGTCCCTACTGAGTATTTTTATACTCATACCAATATGAGAATCATCCACACATGTTGTGTCTAGTGAATACATTCCAAATTTCAACAAAGGTTCTTAGGGGGGACAAGATATATTGGTGCTACGACAGTAGATTTGGTGTCCTAGGATAAGGTGGGGCCCATTCAGACCAGGCGAGCGTGGAATATTACTTTGGCTTATAGTAGCTTCACTACTCTCATGATCAGGTGGGGTTTTACGTGGATGACCATAAAAGTTTATTTTTTAACAATACAGATTTCAATTCATTATTGGATTTTTATTCTCGCCTAATTACTTTCACATGTACTTGAACTCATCCATGTTTTTGTGGTATACTTTTTTCACCCATTTGGTGTGTTGGGATGTGGTTAGACGTGTGTGTGTACAGTTTTAAAGGAAATCCCTTCCCATTTTTGTGTTTATCCTTTTTGGTGCTAGTCACAAGCCCTGGCCTATGAAAGGAGGGCTTGGGATTGTCACGACACGGGCCCAGGGAACGAGTTTTTACAAAGTGGTATCAAAGGAAAACGATTTTAAAATAAAAAATAAGAGTCTTTGTTTTCAATGGAGAAATAGTGTTAATTGTATTGATTTCAGATTACAGTTCAGGTAGTCGATTGTTGGTGCATTGTCTGATGTATCCATACTCCTGGACCCTGAATTTTGTTTTCTAACTCAGTACACGAAAACACTAGTTGCATGTGTTTTGAATATTTTTTTTCAAGTGTCACTTTTGAGTTATCTAACCTGGTAATCTTATTGATGATAGTTCATCTGGATTCTTATTCAAGAGGCCCTTATGTGGACCTGCAGCTTGGATTCCAATGTATCACCATGAAGATGGTCCATAGAGTGTTGATGCTTCAATACAAGGATTGTTGCCCGAGATGGTACCTACGGGCGGAGTCGCAGCGATACCACTTCCCATTGGTCAGTAGTTTCTACCAACTCTACTGATAAATGACACATGTAGGCTCAGTGCCTTACACGAGTTTCAGTGACAGATACCTCTTAAGATCCAATGTGATCCCAACTCCCTAGCGACAAAAGACAAGATTTTGGTAGTGACTGAGTTTCCATCTATCTAGGATAACATTAGATCTGATGGGGGTCCTAACATTGAGTTACCTATAAGGCTCATCAGGGGGATGATAGGGTTTAGATTACCTCTATCTGATGATGAGGTGACTTTTCCATGGACAGAGCTTGAGAAACCTTCTTAGAGAAGGGGTCTCTTTCCATAATAAGAAAAGGGGTATGCATAACCAATATCATTTATAGCTTCTGCATGACGAAACGTTGGTAGATGAGTAATTTTCGAGTCATACCGACCATTCCAGGAACTCGGTGAATATAATTTGGCCAGTGCTTTGTGACTCATTCCTCCAATAAAAATGTGTCTAGGGACATCTGATCCAACACTATTCTTCTATGCATTCCTACTTATGTTAGCATGCAATAGAGAACCATTGTGGTTGTAAATACATTGGAAGAATAGTTGCAACAAATGAATGTTAGTAGTGGGATAGCATGAAACTGAAGCCAATCTCATAGGCATGGACATGTAACTGTTTTAGGAAGAGGATTTGATAGGGGAAGATGAATCTGCAGGGTAGAAGATGTGAAATAAGATCAATGAGTGCAGCAATAGGTTGTATACATTTAGATATGTTGAAACCACCCCCCCAATGTGTTCCCCATCCGGATGAAGGAGCTAGAAGACTGGTGATGGGAGTAGTTGCATGCAGTAATGGTGTGTCACCCAAGGTCTCACAGAATTATTCGAGGTGAAATCGATTTCTACTACTAGATTTCGTATTACTAGACATTGGTACTAATCATTCGTTTAGGAAATGAATCTTGTTCACGAACTATAGTTTCCTATTAATCTATTGATTTAACCCCTTACATCTAGAGATTCTTATTGGAGGATACTCGATAAGCACACATATTTCGATGGTGTGATCTGACCCTTGTGGTGAAAGTTTCAGTTGGAACCTCTTGGTGGCAGCGTCGAGGCCTTAAGACCATAGTTTGGGTATGGAATTTCTTTCCATACATCATGGTCAGATAGATATTTTTTTTTGTAAAAAAGGATGTGTTATATTTACATCATTGGAAATAGGTTATTTTGGTTGGTGAAAAAAGAAAACACATGTTGCACAAGATAAAATCATGCATTGGAGGGTGTAGAAGTTCACTGTTGAGTCAACCAGCCTTTCCCTCTTGGAACTAATTGTTTTGAGTTTTCAGTTCCAAATAGTTGTGCTAGAGTGTGGGAAAATACTTTAAAAATATGTTTCCTATATTACCTCCCTTCTTGGATAGGGAGATCATCATTGGCTTGTTCCAATGGATGATACCAATATCTACAACTACATATCGGATGGCTCCCACAAGTCTCCGAGAGTTGAGAGTATAGTTGGGAGAACAATTTATTGTCTACTTTGATCACAAGGGTCTTATGTATATCATGTCAAAGAAGGATCTAAACATAACAGACTAGTTATGTCTTATGTGCCTCCCGGATTTTGGATTTGAGATTGTCTACAAACCTAGAAAGGGAAACGTATTAATAGATGCGCTAATACAGAGGTATGGTTTAAAACTTCTAATTAAGGTGACATAGAAACTAGCCACGATACTGATATCCTTAGTGTATGACGATATAATAGCTTACCTGAAGTCTATGACTATCACTTCCCCACTCCATTAATGAGCTAGCGAGGCATATCTTGTGGATGTTGACTGCAAGGCCCGACTTGCTCATATATCTTTAGGATATTCTCTGAATGAATTTTTGAAAGGTAGGGAGTACACAACCCACTTCCGATGACACACAAAGGTACTGGGGATTTTATGGGGGTAGGTGTTGAGGAAATTATATACACCCCCTTTGTTGGTGAATCATGGCATTGAGAAGATGTATAAGGACCTCCAATGTCAGTACTAGTTTCCATGGATGAAGAAATCAGTGGAAGTGTTCATTTCACTATGCCTCACATGTCAGCAGGTGAGTGTTGAGCATCATGTTCCAACACACTTTAGCACAACTTTTATGCCCAAACAAATTATCATATAGAGAAGACCATAATAAACTAGGATGACATGATTTGCGCTTCAGTCCTAGATTTTGATCAGTTTTGGAATGACCACCTACCACTAGAAGAGCTTGCATACAACAATAGATATCACTCCACTATTGGAATACCACCATTTGGGGACATTTATGGGTGGCCTTGTAGATCATCTCTATGCAAGAATGATACGGGTAGTTATTATTTATTATTCAAGTGTTGGTATGGGCGACCATTGAGAAGTTGCAGATCATCCAAGTACAGATGAGGACTGAACAGAGCAGATATATATCTTATATTGATAATAGATGGAGACCATGGAGTACAAGGATGGAGACCTTGTTTTCATATATCTCACCCCAATGGGGATCGTAGAGATTTGGCTAGAGGATCAATCTATCTATAAGAATCATCAAAATTTATAAATTTCTGAGCGATGTTGCCAAGTTGTCGTACCTCCTAGCTCTTCACCCACATATCCACTAGGTTTACGAAGTTTTTCACAAGTCATAGAGGAGGAGGTAAGTGCCTGATCCATATCAAGTCATCGACGGTGGAATGCATGAAATTGATGATGGGGTGACGTTTGAAGAGTTCTCATTAGAGATAGAGGATCGACTGGAAGAGGTCATTCAAATACTACCGATTACTCTAGTACATGTTTTGTGGCACCATGGGAATCTCTAGAGAGCACATGGCAGAGGTATGCTCAAATTCATGCTCAGTACTCCGCACATTTTTGATTTTCCTTTTTATAGATTTTGGGTACATAAGTCCATATGGTCGGGAGAAAGTGTTGTCCTTGAATTTCTGTATAATTTTTTATTATATTGAATTATTTTGAGACCACAAAATTTGACGGTATGTGATTCCAAGGCCGAGAGTGTTTAGAATGATCCGTCGTAAAATATTATGCTTTAAATAACATGTGTGAGAAATTTTTCTGAAAAAGTTGAATAACTCATAAACTGTATCCTAGATCAGAAATCCATGGGCACCATTTAGGATGTCTGGTCTACCCTAGGCACGGCTTATGTTTCTTCCGCGAATGTCTCTAGGGAAAAAACCAAAAATGGAATTACAGTAAATAAAATAATTAGTTAAAATTATTTTATTATTCAAATGATTATAACTCATAAATGGGGACTCATATAAAAATCCGATCATAGCCGCTGAACTCGTGAAGTAATGCTGTCCTTAGCTAGATCATAACAATGGTTGGTGTAGGCCCAAAATGGAAGTTAGTTTTTGGCTATAAATAAAATAATTGTGTAACAATTATTTTATTAGAAAATCCTTATAAAACCTAAATGGTAACTCAAATTGGAGGTCATATAGTACCATTTATCTCATGAGGGAATGTTCTCTTTTGGGAGAGCCTTACCTCAAACAGTTTGGGCCAAGGATGATTATTAATAATTTTTGTCCATTTTTTAAGCTACGTTCGTTAAATGTGCAAGTTAAAATTTCTATATTTTAATAGTTGCTCGGATTGGAATTTTGAGTGCACCGTTTGATTCGCAGCACACGATTCACTTAGGCAAAGATTAACTTTTTCTAAAAGGGTCATACCAAAAATTAAAATTTGAAATTATGAAAAAATAATATAATAAGTAAAGGTTATTTAATTATTTATGATCCACTGTTAAGTGGAATATGGAAGAATGGTTGTGTAACATCGATCATTAAATGAGGATCAATTAATGACTCAATCCTCCCGTTTTGTAACCTCGACGATAGAAGGTCAAATGGATCATTAATTACAGTTCATTAATGAACCACATTAATGAACAATACATGAGTTTTTTCTTTTTATTTAATCTAACTGTTGGCATGTGATTTGACAACCATGGGTGAAGCCTTAATCAAGACACTTACATCCTTACTTTCCAATGATGATTGGTGATCGAGCGACAATTGAAAGAGTAATCGAACCAGGGATCGAAACGTTGTGGTGAAAAATGAATGACAACGAACTTGAATCTTCTCCTTCATTCGCAACACCATTTCCAGGTAGGGGGAAATATTTTATTTCTATGTGTTTATGAATTCCACTCACTCCATTCTTGGAAAATACAACAAACATGAATCAACTGACTAACAGGTTGTTCCGCATATTGTTTGTTCTAATGCGTGGTTTTTGTAGGGATTCATTGTTGAGGATAATCTTAAAAATTGATGACTACTATTTCTCCCCCATGTTAGATCACTAACACGGAGGGCGTAGGCCAATCTGAATATGATACATACCTTCTTTCGCTATTGGGATTTGAGGGTTCTTCATGGGAGACATAGAAATGTAGAGAAAGTGATATTCTATCAACATATCAATGAAGGTGGTGACCCAGGAGTCCCATAGGAAGTGAAGGTAAAGAAAATGGACCACTAGAGCATCTTCGGTGGCCTGTAGAAGAAGCCTGCAGTGCATCACCACCCACATAGCAGCCCATCGAGCAAGCCTAATGGATGAGAGGAACCCACATGCGCCACATCGGTAGTATGTATGGCAGGTTGGGGCACATATAGGGAAGGTCATGATGATGACACGCCACGTTGGGAGAGGAGTGGACGACATGGGCCGATCTTTTGGAAAATTGCCGGCTCCAGCCACCCATTTAAAAAGAGTGGGCAACACACAACTGGTATTGGTAGCTAGTCGCACAACATCGGGTCGCTGTGTCTAGAAACCAGCTTGCATTGGGTCGGGTTTTCTATGTGGTCTGGACCCAATGGTTGGGGGAGACCTGCGAGTCGGGCCAGACCCACCAGATGGGTCGGGTCTGCCGGCCGGGGTTGACCAGCCAGTTGGGATGGGTCTACCAATAGGACCAGAGACGCCTGCCATACTGGATCCACTAGTCTGGCTGGACCTGCGGTCCCAATGGGCTGGCCAGCCTGGACCCCTACTGGACTCAGGCATGATCGGTCTAGTTTCTCTAGTTTGGGTGTATCTCGGAAACCGACCGTCTGTTTGACACACTGTATGCTGTCTTGGAACCTAAGAATAAGGTGTTTTTCTAAGATATGCCACTTGGGTATTGGAGAATGTTGGAGTACATCAAGGTTGGATCAAACTAGAATCCAACAAGGATTTCAGTACAAAAATTCTTATAACATACAGTCCAAACATCTAATTAATTCTCCATCAATTGTGTTGGAAACCTTATGACATGGTGGTTCATCAGTTTACTTCTTCATAGTACTTTATGGAAGTTGTAGTATGATCAGTTTCCTTAGAAGAAGTTTCATAGGAACTAAACTTCACCATGCACGGGAAGTGTGTGGCTGGAGGTTATGTGAAGAGAGACCCACATTTGATTGAAATCAATGACATACGACCTTGTGTGGATCAGCAACTTACGACCATACGTGGATCAACATTACTAACACCTAATGAGGACCATACGTAGAGTGGACCATCATGGATCAACTAATTAAGTACCTTTTTGAATTGACAACATACGACCTTGGGTGGATCCTTAGTAGCATGACCTCACAAGGACCATCTATAGAGAGGCCCGTCATTGATCAGCGAATTGAGACCCTGTGTGGATCTAAGACATAAGATGCTCTGTGGGTCAGTAGTAGTGTGGCCTAATAAGGAACATCAATAGTGCTCCCTATCATGTATCAACCTATTACAACTCTATCTAGATCAACGACTTATGACCCTCTGTGGATTAGTGACTTACGACCTGTGTTGATAGGAAACAAACTAATTCTTCATGGTTCAGTAGTGGAACAACTAAATGGAATAATATGATTTTTCTTTATGGATAATCATCATTATTCGTGTTCCTTAAGTTATATATCTATTGTGAGCTGCATCATTGACATTACACCATGAGGTTGAGGTATTTCTTTGTGTTTTTACCTATGAGAAATTTTTCGTTATGGTGTATTCCTTCTCAGATTACTGAGAGTCCCATTGGGTGTCTTGGGGCCCCTATAATGTATTGTTATACTCAACCCTACACCGGCTTCACCCGCACGTGTTTTTAATGGTGCATACATTTGATGTTTTGATAGTGGTTCTCATGAGGACGGGACAGACAGTGGGTACGGTGGAGGACTTGGTGGCCTAGGACCATGTGGGGCCTAGTAGGACCGGTCATGAACTACTTACTACTTCATCTTCCAGTAGCTACCTGACCCACATGACAGGTAGGGTTTTCCATGGATGGCTATCAGAGGTTTCTTTTATACATTATTGTTTTCAGTTCCTCGTTTGGTTTGTATTGTATCCCACTAAATTTTACTTTTAATTGAACTTATCCTTGTTTTTAATGACCTGGAAATTCCACGTAATTTTTTTTCTAAAATACTTTGATGTTTTACAAGCCCGCAGTTTCTGACAGCATCTGATTCCGAGGCCGGTGTGCCCGAAATCAATTTTTGATGTCTTGTTCGGGTACATTCAGTAGATGTACTTGCAGGATTTTATATCTTTTGAACCAGTGCTCTGAATTGAAATCTGAGGACACTGATGAAATCGTTGCACCAGTATTCTCTTAAGGGGACCTTTACCGTAGTTGTGTTTTATACAGGTTGGAAGTTATTTTTGGGGGTTTTCTAATTAAAATATATAAAAAATATGATTAACATATTTTTTATATAGGTGGTGGTTAAATCCACCAAAGGGAAGTGGATGTGGGTCCCACCCCCCAATAACCTCCCAAGGGAGGATATTGTGTGATGGGGCCTACACGAACATCAAACCCATCAACTCCCCCTTGAACCCCCTTAAACTATTGGAACTCCCCATAAATGTTTGGAGCCTCTTCACTTCCCACTATCTCTCTTTAATGGTGCCAACTCAATTAATTAATTACTTAATTAAATAATTTAGAGTGTTTGAATTATTTTGAATTCATTTTTACAAAATTAAAATGCGGGATGATATTCTCTTTCTTTTGTTGGCATAATTTTTTGTGGGGAGAAATAAGTAGGAATAGGGAGAACCTACTTCCCATGAAAAACACGTATAACATCTACCCCTCGACGAAGAATGCTCCTCATCTCCGAAGAATGATGATACCGTCTTCGATCTTCATCCATGCCCAAAGAGGATGAGCTGCCTGTGAGGAACGTCGACAACGGTTCATCCTTCGACATTTCCTGAAGTCAATGGAACGACGTCGTCTTCCCATGACTCTACCGAGCGAGCAGCATTTACGAGTTAGGGGGATTTGATTAATTATAAATGAATAAAATTATACCAACGTTCTTCGATGAATGATTTTGTTCGTCATAGGCCAATAGATGAGCTGAATGTTATCAAATGACGAGGAGGGTTCTGACTGCATGAACACGGACCAACCCTCCCCATTTTTGCTTCCTTTTAAGGATGTCAGAGGCAGAGCTGCAAGGTTTACGGTGTCGTCGCATCGTTCCAGAGAATAACTGCGGCCTGGAACACTGCGGCAGATGGAAGAGGAACCGCGGACAGGAGGGCCACAGCGGAAGAAGAGGCGCAATGACATCACGCCGTGATGTGGAGGTGAAGGTCGTGGCCAGGCCGGGCTGCGGCGGTGGAAGACCGACACCGTCATGCCCGGCCGCGTGGAGGAGTACGCAGCCCACAACCCTGGACCACTCGGCAAACAGAACCAGTTGGCCGCCTGCCGGCGGGGCTTGAAACCCGCGGCGCCAGCAGGCGCCCCGCGGAGGTCCTTGGCCCACTTCCATAGGCAGCTCTACTGTGCGAATTGGTCGGCCGCCTGCCGACCGTGCTGGAGGACCGCGGCCCCCGCAGGCACCAATGCAGAGGAGAACCGCAACCCACTATGTGGGCCACATGCACCATACAGAACTGGTCGGCTATGGCCAGCCGGAAAGAGGGGGGCGGCGCCGCCGGGTGAACCAAACCAGCCCGAAGCGCGGGTCGGGTCTGCGGGTGGGCCACGCCCCACCGGGCCGGGCCGACCCCCAACCAGGTCGGACCCACCGAGCTAGGTCCGTAGGTGGACCAGGCCACACCGGGTTTGGCCGACCCCCCCCCCCCACCCAAACGGGTCGGGCCCGCCGAGCCGGGTCGGGCCGACCCGCCACAGCCCACTGGGCTTGACGGGTCGGGCCCGACTTCGATTCAATGTGAATATCTACTAGACCGCACATCCAATTGATGAGCTGTCTCCAGAACTGGGACCCTCGAGTCGAGATGGTCCTTTTAAGATACTCTAAGTGAGTTTTGGACAAATTTTGAAAATGGACAGGTTTGGATCGAGCGTAAATCCAACCGGGCCCCTGGAGTGGAAGTGCCAAAAACATTTAGACCGGGCGTCTGATTGACGCGTTGTCTGTCATGTTGGGATCCATTGGAAGATACAGAACTATGGGATACATCAACTCGAGACTTTGTGATAGTTGATGTATCAAAACATGACTCAAGGAGTGGACCCTCCCATAATCGAGCGTGCTATGTGCGGGAAACCTAGAGTTGGCTGCGACAACTATGGTACCCGAATCCTATATGGGTTCAACAGCGATGACTACTATACCGGAATCATATATGGGTTCGATAGTGACGAATATTGTTCTAGAATCTTAAGTGGGTTTGACAGTGACGACTGCTATACTGGAATCCTATGTGGGTTCGATATCGATGACTACTGTAATAGAATCATTCGTGGGTTCGATGATGATACTAAAGTACCATGATCCTCCGTGGGCCTGAAAGTTCTGACTTCAGTTCCTTTATCCTATGTGGGTCCTACAGAGCAGCTGGTCCTGTATCCTGTTTGTGTCTAATAGCATAGTTAGTCTTTATCATGTGTGGGTCTGAGAACATAGATTAATCAGTGACTACATCTGATCACCTCTATCTCTATTCAAAAGATGCATACCCGTGTGAGCTGAGTCTTGTATTTCAATAATTAGCATCGATTTGATTGACGTTACTTCCTCTGTGAACTGGTTTGTGCTTGGGATCGAGATTTAGAGCTGAACTGTGATTGATAAATTTGGTATATGTATCGACATATACCTAAGTAGGATTTGTTGATACTTTGTGATTGTATATTTCTTCTGTGGTTTATCATTAGTGGATTCTGGGAGTCCTTTGGGGGTCTTGGGGTCCCTAATCAGTATTTTTATACTCACCCTTGAATGGGATATGGACGCACATCGTTGTGTTGGTAGCAGGCAATGGACATCACTGATTGAGGCGGAGAGTTGTAGAGGTGGATGATACCTGGTGGTGGACAACTTGGTGAGATATACACGGAGTGGACAGATGGGCATGGGCTGTGAAAGAGGCCATCTGTACCCACCCTTCAGGTGGGATTCCCGGAGGACAACTCAATAGTTATTGTTTAGCATTATGCAGTTTTACTAACTTTACAGTGGTTGTACTTTACTATTGGTCATCTATTTCTGGCCCCCTTCTCTTTCAGCACTTTCTTTTGTATACAGTTTTACTTGTTGTTTACTTCTAGTTGCGTACTCTGCTACTTATGTTCAGGAAATGTGTGTGATACAGGTTAAAAATCAATTCCTTCCATTTTTTAGGGATTACGCCATTTGTGCTGGTCGCCAGCCTCTGGCCTATTGACGGCGTGCTTGGGGTAGTCATGGCATGGGCCCCGAGGTCGGGTTTTGACAAATTGGTATTAGAGGAGTCTGTTCTAACATAGAACATGGACTCTAATTATTTTAACGATAATTGTGTAAAGTGTTTTGGGTGTGGTTATCTGTTTTGGGAAACCAGTGTTGGTGCGGCGGCCGACGTATCCATACACTATGACTCTGACTTCTGATCATTGATTTAGTGCACGAAAACACAAATTGCATGTGTGTTTCCTTTGAACATGTTTTATTCGTGATTAATTTGTATCAGCTCACCAGGTATACTATTTTAACCATGGACCACCTGTTTCTTTTCAGGATTTCCCCACCAAGATAGCCAGCTAGGGTGTCGAGTTACGTTTGAGATGATAGCCCACCAAGAAATGAGGCCATGGTGTAGGTCCCCATCACAGTGGAGGTACCAGTTGTACCACTACCAGCTAGTCCACCAATACCACCAGTTCCAGTAGCAGAGATTGCACGCTACATGAGTATGTTGCACGAGTTCTATTCCCAGAAGTTTCCCAGGTTATGGGGAGATACAGACTCATAGGCAGATGAGGATTGGCTGGAGGCTATTGTGAGAGTTTTCAAATTGGTAGCGACACCAGCCGACCTCACGGGGATCCTTGCCATGATTCTGTTGCATGTGGAATCACGAATATGGTGGAGCCTGATGCTCCAGGTGCATGATGGGGAATCATTACTCTGGCCAGACTTCGAGAGTCTCTTTCGCTCAGAGTTTTTTTCCAGCCACCCTTCGTGTGGTGTGGATTCAAGAGTTACCTCATCTGGAACATTGCAACATGAATGTATCTCAGTATTCAGTGAGGTTCAACGAACTCTCTTGCTACTTCAAGGATATGGTACGAGACCCATTCTATGGGGCCCAGACCTTCGAGCAGGAACTCGGGCCTGATATCATGACATCTATGATTCCTCTCAGCATTCCAATGTAGGCGGGGTTGATGCAGTGAGCCCTTCTAGTAGAGAGATTTCTCACTGAGCAGTCACCAGTGGCGAGACGCACCGCTGGGTGACACATAGTGGAGTTTTCTGCATCCGAAAGTAGAAAGATAATGTGGAGGTCCATCCGGACCAGTACATAGGTTTGGTGAACCTAGGATAGAGGTTCGGTTGTGTGGGGCACACGAGACAGAGCCAGCTATACGAGGAGAAGATTGTTCTATGCGTGCGGCGAGTAGGGCCAAATGGCTCATGACTCCTTGACCTACCATGAAAATGAGCAGCATACAAAAGAGAGACCTCCCAGGAAAAGGTAGAGGTTCGACCGTGGTGGTCTGCCAGGAGCAGGCGGACGTGGCAGAGGAGCTGGCCGAGCAGCGGGTGGTGGATTACATTTTGAGGCTCTACCACCACCACCGCTAGGAGGTCCACCCCAACCATAGGGAGTAGTCGGACAGAGACGGTCACATCTCAATGCAGTCGAGGCCTAAGACCATGGCGGACATGAGATGATTCGAGGTACTATCTGTCTCTACTCCACCATTAATATAGTACTTATAGACACTGGTCTGAGTCATTCTTTTATTGCAACTGCCCTCGTTCGGAGCTCGGATACACTGACGGAGCTGTTGGCTGGATCCTTAAGGAAAGATACTCTAACGGGGGCAGACATGATGATAACATACTGGTGTCGGCAATGAGATCTTACTCAAGGATGTGAGAGCTTCAGCTGGGATCTTCTAGTAGCGGCGTCGTGGCATTACGACATCATCATGGGCATGGACTGGTTATGCACAGTTCATGCTCAGATTGACTGTATTATGCGCAAAGTGTGGTTTATCCACACGGATGGGTCCAGGTTCACCTTCACCAGTGATAAGGTATTATTTGATACTTAGGATGAACTTACGCAGAGGAGGGGGTAGTCGATCACACATCAGTTAGCTAGTCTCATGCTCAGAGCGGTTGATGTGCAGAGTTCGAGTTTTCCTATTGTGGTGGATTAGTACATGGATGTTTTCTCGGAAGACATTCCAAGACTACCTCCTCGCATAGAGGTAGACTTCTACATTGACCCGTACCCCGGGATAGCACTGATATCTACTCCAGCATATCGGATGGCTCCCGTCAAGCTTCGTGAGCTGCGTGTACAGCTGTAGGACTTGAAGGGGAAGGGATTTCTCCAACCCAGTGTTTCACCCTGGGCATCTCCTATTATTTCACTAAGAAGGTGGATGGGAGATTGCGATTTTGTGTCGACTACCATCACCTGAATCAAGTGACCATGAAGAAAAATACCCACTCTTGAGTATTGATGACCTCTTTGATCAGATCATGTGTGAACGATGGTTCTTGAAGATAGGCCTCTCATCAGGCTATCACTAGCTTAGAGTTCGAGATGAGGATGTGCAGAAGATGACCTTCAGGTGTCGGCATGGCCTCTACATGTTATTGTTTATGCCCTTCGGCATAACCAATTCTCCATCAGTGTTCACGAGTCTCATGAATAGGATCTTCCATCCTTACCTCGATTGATTTGTCGTAGTCTTCATCAATGACATACTGATTTACTCAACTACTAAGGAGGATCATGCCTACCATTTGTGGGTTGTACTGGACACACTTTGAGATAAATAACTATATGGTAAACTCTCGAAGATCCAGTTCTGGATTCAAGAGGTTCACATTCTCGGACACGTCATCTCAGATGATGGAGTTGTAGTGGATCCGATGAAGATCAAGGCAGTACATTCTTGGGATCCACCTAGGAGTGTGATAGAAGTGCAGAGTTTCCTAGGACTGGCTGGGAACTATCGGAGATTTGTTCTAGACTTTTATAGAGTTGCCACACCTCTTTTAGCATTGACAAAGAAGAGGAAATTCTTCGTGTGGTTAGAGAGATGCCAGCTGATCTTTCTGGACCTAAGGTAGAGATTGACTAGTGTGCCCATCTTGAGGCTACCAGAATAGGGCATAGGCAACATAGTTTACTGCGACGCATCAGAGATGGTACTCAGTTGTGTCCTGATGCAGGATCGAGTAGTGATCACGTATGGTTCTCAAAAGTCGAGAGATCACGACAGAACTACGCTACCCATGACCTGGAGTTAGCAGTAGTGGTATTCTCCTTAAAGATGTGGCAGCACAATCTGATGGGTGAGCGTTTTATAGTATACTCTGACCACTAGAGTCTCAGGTACATCATCTCACAGAAGGACCTAAACCTGAGACAGGGAAGAAGCCTCAAGTTTCTCCAGGACTATGACTTAAAGATAGTATATACTATTAGGGAGGGGAACGTTATAGCAGATTCTATCAGTAAGATACAAGGCATTCAGCTGCTATGAGAGGCGATAGAGAAGCTAGTCATGTTGCAAATATCCATTGTGGATAGAGATGGAGTAACCTTTCTACAGTCTCTCACAGTCACTTCTCGACTTCTACATCGAGTCCGAGAGGCACAGCATGGAGACCATGACTGTGAGACGTGACGTACTCAGATATACTCAGGGCAGGCACCTGATGGAATTTATGAAGGTGGGGATCACGTCATCCTCTTCAGAGGACGTACCATGGTACCAGTAGCACTACAGGAGGAGTTGTTGAGAGAGTTTCACACTTCCCATCTAGCAGTACATCTAGGAGTGGATAAGATGTATCAGGACCTTAGACGACAGAACTGGTGGTCGGGTATGAAGAATGCAGTAGTAGAGTTTGTCTCAATATGCCTCACATTTCAGTAAGTGAAGGAGGAGCACCTGGTTCCATTAGGCTTGGTTCATCCCTTAGAGGTCCTAGAGTTGAAGTGGGACGACATATCCATGGATTTCATGATTGGACTACCATGTACATCCAGAGGACACGACACTATCAGTTTGATTCTTGATCGACTCACCATGTCAGACCACATCCTACTGATTAGAGATCAGGGATTAGTAGAGAGCTTGGGATGCCTCTACGTATAGGATATCATTAAGCTTCTTGGTGTTCCATCAACAATCATCTCCGATCGAGATACCTGTTTCACATCCTGGCTATAAAAGGGGTTGCAGGAAGGTTTTCGGACGCAACTTCACTTGAGCACTGCCTTCCACCCACAGATGGATGGAATGACTGAGAGGATAATTTAGACTCTCGAGAACATGCTTCGTGCATGAAACCTCGACTTTGGTCATAGCCGGTTGGATCGATATCCCTTGGTAGAGTTTGTGTATAACAACAGCTACCACTCCACCATCAGGATGGCACCTTACGAGGCACTATATGACCGACCATGTAGATCACCACTGTGATGGACTGACCTAGGGGAGTTATCACATGTAGGACCAGAGATGGTACATGCTATGACAGAGAAGGTGCAGATCATCCAGGAGAGGATGAAGGATGCATAGAGCAGACATAAGTCCTTTACTGATAGGAGACGGAGACCATTGGACTTCGAGGATGGCGATCACGTCTTTCTAAGGGTCTCATCTCGAAAAGGACTATATATATTTGGCTGAGGAGTAAAGTTATCTCTATGATTCATTGGACCATTCTAGGTTTTTGGCAGAGTAGACAAGGTGGCTTACGGCCTAGACCTTCCACCTCAGTTGCACCGGGGGCACGACATCTTCCACGTATCTCATCTGAGGAGATACGTGCACGAAATGTCCCACATCATCGACCATGGGGTGCTGGACATCGATGACAGGGAGGAATTCATGGAGGTTCCACTGGAGATTGATGATCGACCGGAGCGAGTCCTGCATGGATGGTCGAATCCTCTGGTGCGTGTTCGCTGGCAGCATGGGAACCATTATGAGATCACATGGAGCGGGAGGCTCAGATTCATGCTCAGTACCCACATTTGTTCCTGTAGTATGTGTTGTATCTTATGGGGACATAAATCCCTGAGGTGGGGAGAATTATAAGACTCAAAAATTCTGTGGAATTTTTTTCTAAAATAATTATGAATTTTACGAGTCTGTAGTTTTTGACAGCACTTGATTCTGAGGCCCGGTGTTTCCGGAATCATTTTCGGATGTTTTGTTTTGGTACCTTTAGTAAAAGTTTGTGTGGGGTTTTAATTATTTTAAACTAGTGCTCAGAATAAAAATTTTAGGACAACGAAGAACTCGCAGCCCCGATATTCGCTTTAGCGGACCTTTACCGCAGTTGCGTTTTATACAGGCTGGAAGTTATGCTTTGGAGTTTTCTAATAAAAATAAATAAAAATATGATTAACATATTTTTTATGTAGGTGGTGGTTAAATCCACCAAAGGGATTTTGGAAGTTGGGACCACCGCCCACATAACCTCCCATGGGAGGATATTGTGTAGTGGGGCCCATTCGAACATCAAACCCCTCAACTCCCCCTTGAACCCCCTTAAACTATTAGAACTCCGCATAAATGTTTGGGAGCCTCTTCAATTCCCACTTTCTCTCTTTAATGGTTCCAACACAATTAATTAATAACTTAAGTAATTAGTTTTGAGTTTTTTAATTATTTTGAATTCATTTTTTCCAACATTGAATTGACGGATGATATTCTCTTATTTTGATTGACATAATTTTTGTGGGGAGAACAAAGGAGGAATAGGGAGAACCTTTTTCCCATGAAGAACATGAAGAACATATACCCCTCGATGAAGAACACTCTTCATTTACAAAGAATGATGATACCGTCTTCGATCTTCAACCAAGACAAAAGAGGAGGAGCCCCCTGTGAGGAACGTCGAAAATGCTTCATCCTTGGACGTTTCCCGATTTCAATGGAATGACTACATCATCCCACGACTCTATAGAGCGAGCACCATTTATGAGGTAGTGGTATTTGATTAATTTTAAATTAATAAAATTATACCCTTGTTCTTTGATGAATGCTTTGGTTCATCGTAGGCCGATTGATGAGCCGAATTTTATCAAATGAAGAGGATGTTTTGGACCACACGAACACGACCGGACCCACCCCTTTGTTTCTTCCATTTGATGATGTCAAAGGCAGAGTTGAAACTATGTGGTGTCATCACATTGCACTAGAGAATAACTGCAGCCATGAGGACAGTGACAGATGGAAGAGGAACTGCAGCGGGGGGGGGGGGGGGGGGGGGGGACGAAAGAAGAGGGGTGGAGACGTCGTGCCATGCTGTGGATATGAAGTCCGCGGCCAGGCTGGGAAGTGGCATTGGAGGGCCGGTTTCATCGCACCAACCGCGTAGAGGAGGACATGGACCGCAACCACAGGTTGTTTGGCTGAACCGAACTGGTCGGCCGTCTTCCGGCCAAGCTGGACACCCGCGGCGCCCGTAGGGGCCGCGCAGAGGAGCTGCAACCCATTTATGCAGGACGCTCTGCTTGGAAAACCAGCCGGCCCCCTACCGGCCAGGGATGAGGACCGCTGCACCCGCAAGCACCGCACGGAGGAGAACTACAGCCCACTGTGTGGGCCATGTGTGCTAGACAGAACTGGCCGACTACGGCCGGCCGGGTAGAGGAGTGCGGCCCCACTTGGCACTGCCGGGAAAATCAAACCGGCCTGTAGTGTTGGAGGGGTTCGTGGGTGGGTCGTGCCCTACCTAGCTAGGCTGACCCCCAACTGGGTCGGATCCTCCGAGCCGGGTCGGGCCGACCCGCCACATCCCACTGGACCAGACAGGCTAGGCTAGACTTTGCTCTAATGCAAATATTTCCTAGACAGCGTGTCTGATTGACGTTCCATCTACGACACTAGGACCCTCACAATGAGGCAGTCCTTCTTCGATACTCTAAGTGAGTTTTGAAGAAATTTGGAAAATAGGTGGGTTTGGATGAGCGTAAATCCAACCGGGCACCTGGAACAAAAATTCCATCAAATTTCAGAGTGGGCATCCGATTGACACGCCGTCTGTCACATTGGGTTCCTTTTGATGAGACGGAACTACGAGAAATATTAACTTGAGACTTCATGATAGTTGATGTATCAACACATGAATCGAGGAGCGAACCCTCCCAGAATCAAGCGTGATGTGTGCGGGAACCCTAGAGATGGCTGCGATGACTATTGTACCAGAATCCTACGTGGGTTCGACTATGACGACTACTGTACAAGAATCCTACGTGGGTTCAACATCGACGACTACTATACCTGAATCATACGTGGGTTCGATAGCGATGAATATTGTACTAGAATCCTACATGGGTTCCACATAGATTTCTACAATACCAGATTCCTCTGTGGGTTCGATGATGATACTACTATACTAGGATCCTTCATGGGTCCGATATTTCTGACTTCTGTTCCTGTATCATGTGTGGGTCTGACAGAGTACCTGGACCTGTATCATGTGTGGGTCTGACAGCTTTGTTTGTCCTGTATCCTATGTGGGTCTGACAGCTTAGAAGAATCAGTGTCTACATTTGATCATCTCTATCTCTATTCGAAAGATGCATACCTGTGTGAGATTATTCTTGTCTTTCAATCATTATCATCTATGTGATTGACCTTACATCCTGTGTGGACTAGGTTGTGCTTGGGATTGAGAGTTGGAGTCGAACTATGATTTATAACATAGGTATATGTATGGGCATATACCTATGTATGGTTGGTTGATACTTCGTGATAGTATCTTTTTTCTGTGGTTTATCCTTCGTGGATTCTAGTAGACCTTTGGGGGTCTTGGGGTCCCTACTAAGTATCATTATACTCACCCCTGCATGGGTTATGCCCGAACGTCATTGTGTCTGTTGTAGAAGACAGACAAAACTTATTGAGGTAGAGAGTTGTAGAGCTGGACGGCTCCTGTAGGTGGACCACTTAGAAAGACGTACGGGCTCAGGGTGCTGAGGAGGCCATATGTACCCACCATTTAGGTGGGATTCTTGGAGGACAACTCATTATTTTTTTGATTACCTTTAAGCAGCTTTACTAGCTTTACAGTTGTTGTACTTTACTGTTGGCTTATACTTTCAGCCCCCTTCCCTTTCAGCACATTGTTTTGTATTCAGTTTTACTTAGTGTTTACTTCTCGTTGTGTACTCTTCTTCTTGTGTTCAGGATGTGTGTGTGATACAGGTTAAAAGGAAATGACTTCCCTTTTTTAGGGATATGCCTTTTGTGCTAGTCTTAAGCCCTTGGCCTATGGAAGGCGGGAATAGGGTAGTCACTCCATGGGCCCCGAGTTCAGGTCATGACATTGTTTTAGTGGTATACTTGTTTCTCCCTAACAATATGTTGGAATGTGGTTGGGCAAGTTTCTGTACATGTTTAATGGCTCTATCTTTCTATTTATGGGTTTCTCCATTCTAGTGGTAGTCACTAATCCCTGGCATATGGAAGGCGGGATTGGGGTTATCATGGAACAGGCCATAGGGGACGGGTCATGAAATAAGATCATAGTCCTAATATATTCTTGATTCTATATAAATTGAACACATACTATTTGATATGTGATTTAATATCACTACCCTAGCTCATTTATTGTCCTAAAATATTTTCATTATCCAAGTGATCTTTTTTGGAAACCAAATTCCATAAATTAAATTAGTATGCCTAATACATATTGACTTGTAACTATTTATGAAACATGTGTATAATAAAATGTGTAAGGATCACTCGGTGATATTACATACTAAAAAGAAGTGTTAATATTTTTATAAAATTTAACAAATTAAAATAGTTTCAATTATCCTATCATACAATATATTAAGGAATTTATCTCTCTCACCAAATCCTCACATTATATTTATATATAATATACACATAATGTTAAGAATCAAGGACAACAGTATTTTATTAATGCATTAACCTCTAGGATGGTTGATGAAATCCCTATTGAATAGGTATTCTCATTCAAATATCACATAACTTCTCTTGTTTAATCAAAATTGTCTTAGGAATGTGTATAACCTTAGACCTATATTTATAGTACTATACTAGTATAAATACATTCAAATAAAGGAATTTCAACTATTTTTAGAAAGCATGTAAAATAAGGACACCCTCTAGTCAAGGATGGCTAAAATGATAGATTCCTAGTGCATATCCCCTCACTAAAAACAATAAATCATCCAGTAAGGGCTTGAAACTATTTTAAATGATTGTAGAAATATTTGAATCCCTGTTATAGGCTGGTTCATCTTCCACAAAATTCCCTTCTCTCTATGTGTAACATAATTGAATTCCTTGATTAATAAATTCTTTTCATTTGCTGACCACATAAGTCACATCCCATGGTTATCTATCATTCCCTTTCATGAGACCTACTAAAATCATTGAGTTATAATCAACCTATGTAATCACAATATTATTGGTCATGTAAAACTAAATATTTGTTACTATGTATATCTTTATATATCCCATCTATATCCAAGTCCTATTGATGATATGAATCCAATAATTACATAAATCGTGTTTTCACTTACCATCCCTACCCCGTTAATTAATCCTATGACACATGATCCATCCACATTATGGTTCAATACTATCGGAGGTGCCTTTTATTTTTCCCATCATCCATCACTACCTATACGCCGTTCCCCCATCCATCAAATTCTTGGGAATTTTTTTTAGAAATGAGGAGGATCAGCCTCTATTTGACAGAATAATCATCTCTACCTTATTTTCCTTCCATCACACAAAATGTAAAATAAATGATGATATACTTCCTTTTTTACCATATTTATACTTTTATAGCGAGTCTACCGCAATGATGAAAAATAATGATGCATGGATTTTAATATCTATTCCATTCTACCCAACACACAAGAACCTAGACTCTGAAGTCTCTTATATGGAATTCCCATGACCATGAATATTCATCCCATATATTATAAAATTATATATCCCCTTATCCCATATACATTAAATGAAAATATTATATTATTATTCTTATTGTTTCTTCACACATTAAATAAATTTGGAGTCCCCTAAAACAATTTTTATCTGCATGTTCTCATCTGTAGGGAGTTCTTTAATACTCATTCGTCACACATGAAAATTTATTTCTCCTTGATGTTATAAAAAAAGAATAGATTCCCATTAGTTTTCCACATTCTTTTAATTAAACTTGTTGTTAAGTTATTAGCCACTGAATTTTCATGATATTTATCCCACGAATTCAGAACAATCTTGTTTATCAACTAAAAAATATTCTAATATATAGAAATATTTTACAAATTATGAATGATGTCAAAAAAATCCCAGTAATTTTCTGGCCCCCAGAATGAAATATTTCAAACCGGATCCCCCGTCTAAAAATTAATGTTTCACACACACAATTCATCTTCAAAAGGATGATTTAAATGTTTTTAGAAACCAATCCAATATTGTACTTCAGCTATTCTAGATAGTCCAAAACCATTCATGAAATGCCACTAATTTTTCACTATCTTACAGAACAATCCTCCCAATTGTCCCTATATATGTCTCTTATTAATTTTTCATAGAGTAAATTCTATTCTATGATATCCCACAGTAGTCAATATTTCATTCCATGTATGATTTTTTAGATAAAATAGAGGCCAATTCCACCTTTATTTATCATCATTTCCTGATTTTTCTAGGAATCCTAGATAAATTGTCTTTACTATTTATCATCCCATAAAAATTTATCATAATTTTTTTCAACATTGAAATTTACCCCATTGGTGGTTTGATAATAGATAACAGAAGTTTAGTTACAAATAAGATAACTTAGTATAATTCATGTAGAATGATAATTCAAATAAAAAATAATTTTAATGTGACATCAAATAAAATATAAAGTGTATAATCATGTTTCCCTCAGGGATATCTTAGATATGATATTCTTCATCATGTTAGATATAAATAAATGGATACCTCGGAAATAGTAATCAATGAGTTGACTTTTAATTCTACTTCAATTCCTGAGTTTTCCAATTTCAATTGAATTAACTCATTTCCTTTGTTATCTATTTATTCAACATCAACATGAATGACCAATCATATTTATTTTTATAATTAAATACCTCCTATCTTATATATAAATGATGAATATAATAGGTTTATTATTCATTCCATGTTTGACAGAAGGGTTTCTAAAATTATTACAGTATCATGTTACATTACCCTTTATCAGTTTTTTTTAGCCTTTTTATTTAAACATAATGGATAAATTAACCTATATATTAATATTTATATATTAATTTTTACCAAATATTATCTTAAACTCAATTCCTATGGGAATACTTAATCAAACAATTATTTTAATTATCCTTTTCAAACTAAATTATATTTCTGGTATCAATTCTCAAAGATCACATATCATTATCTATATTTTATTTTTATGCTGAACATATTTTCACTAAAAACCATGTACATACATGAATTCATATTCTTTATGAAATTGAAGATCATTAATTCATGGTGTAAAGGAATACCAGGATCTTCTTAGTCTACTACTCCCTAATGCATTGGTACCTTTTACCTTGTAAAGAAGGATCATATTCTCAATAAACAAGACCTTGTTCTGTTGTGGTCCAATCACATAAAATCATGGTATTTAAATCTCTAGGATGATTTAAATTGAAAAATAACCAGTATAATAAAAATATTCTTTAGAATATATTTTTCTATAACTCACTCATTTATTATCATGTAAGGTAATTTAAAATGTGTTTTCCTCACTATAAAGTTTTAATAGATAAACAATGAAATGTTTTTCATAACATAACATAGTATTTCATTAACCCTATAAATATGTATGGAAATCCTCTATAAACTATATCTCAAACATGTGAATTAATGTGTAAGACTATCAATCTTTATCTCTAAGAATTTTTAATCCAATATAGACCTCATATAATTCATTTCATTTCCATTTTCTTAGAATATTTCATAGTACAAGCATTATGTTGATATTTTATACAGTAGAAAATCGATAATTCTATGTTAAGAGGTTATGTCTCAGACTACGAAACTCACTGTATCGTCCTTATGAATTCAAGACTCAATTATAGTATTTTTTTGTCATGGGCCTTATAATGTTCCAAAATAACTATATAAAAAACATATAACAACCTTATGACAAATTAGGGATATTTGAATATTTTTATTTAGTAAAATTGAATAATATAATTTATTCAAATGATCATTGAACTACATATAATCACCTAAGGGATTCTGAAACACTTCAAAATATCATACACTCTCTAAGGTAATTAATGAAATTTCTAATATTCATATTAACATTAATTTTAAATTATATTAGCATATTTAATATCTTAAAATTGGGAATCTTTCATTCCTTCAAATCCACTATATTTCAATATTTATTTCTGACATACCTATTCCTTTTCTCAATATATATTCATCATTTTATAAATATAAAAAATGATAGAATAATCCAAGGATGGTTTCTCACACCATCATCAAGATTATATCTAGTCATTGAAAGTCAATTAAATATCTAATGATAGAATTATCATTTTTTTGACATATATATATGAATCCAATATCTCAAAATCCAATATATATTGTTTTTTATGATAGAAACATTTCTTAATCAATTCTAATTTTCTTCCATGTGGGTCGTGTCATGACCTGTCCCATGGGGCCCATGTTGTGACTACCCAAATCCAACCTTTCATAGGCTTAGTGATGAAGACTAGTGCCGAGTAGCCTTATCCCAAACAAATGGGAGGAATTTTACTAGGTTCTTACAAACACACACAGAACTCTAATCTAGATAGGTCATAATGTGAAAACACTATGTAAACAAGAACAATGTATGATAGTAAAAAACAAAATTTGCACGAGGCTGGAATATAAGAGCAAAAAAATGGAAAAGTAAACGTATAGGTTTCTAGAACTCCTCTATAGGAAACCCCAAAAGAAGTGTATTTACAGAAAATTTTGTCTGAATCTATAGAATCACACCTCATCAATCTATCACTATTAGAACAACCTAGCCCTGGTCTAGCAAGGACTCCATAAACGTTTCAATCATCTATACAAGAAATGATATGTGCGGGAAAAGAGTATAAAGGTTGATTAGAAATGTACTCAATAGGTCACCCTAAAATCAATGTGAAATACCACAATGGAGACAACACTGTGAATATACAATCAGATCAATATAGTTAGGTATCAATAACACATATAACAATATAATTCAAGTATACTCATAATTTATTCCATTACTGAAGGTCTCTTCCACTTCTAGAAACCATGTTCTACTCATTTAACACTCATTTCCTAGAGATCTCACTCCACATGCTCTCTAATAGTAATCATATACAACAAGACTAAGAAAAGAATCCATCAGATCATCTATTCTCGATACTTCTTGATATTTCCTGGAGATTTTCTTTATCACTAAGACAATGAGTCTCTATATCATACCCAATACATGGTCACAATATTAATCTCTAGGAACTCACATTGGCAGAGAACACACTAATAGTGAAATGACGTCATCATATAACCTCATAATGGGGTCCCGATAATTTGGGACCTGCCTAAAGTGAACTCATTGAGAACTATCCAATGTAAACTGGTCAGATCATGTGATGAAGGAATGAATATAATATCGATACACAAAAAGAGGGTCCTACGGTTAGGGATCACTGGGGGAAATATTCTCCCTTCTGGGACAATGATTCTATATAAGTGATAGGTTCATGTGTACATATTGGTCACCCCATGTCCTCATACCCTATCTATCGAACCACAGGAGAAGTTCGGATCGACTGAGCCTCTTGGTGTGACACATTCTCAAGCCCATTGAGTCACTGTCGAAGCCAGGTTGAGACAACCCATTTAAAGAAACATGTCATTTTAGATGATAGGAATGGGATTTTTCATTTAACCTTCATTGAAGAGACCAAGGGCACAATATCAATATCTACTTTTACCCTCTATGACCGGATTGGGATCCTGCATAGATCCCTCATAGGAAAGTCAAAGATAAATCTACGAGCCCCGACACATTCCACTAAAAACCTAAAAAAACATTAAAAAGTAATTCCTTTTCTCAGGGGTCCAAATTACACAAATGGCTCATCAAATAGACATACAGTTTGAATTTTACGATCCTTTTTTGTATGAAGGGACAAATTGGATCCGGGTCTGAACCAAACAGACATGGTCGGTTCCTGGCTAACCCTAATCGGTTTGGAAAAAATTCCTTGCCCATTGGGCCAATGTATCATGGCCCACTAAGCCACTAGGCTGCCCAGAAGCTAGATTTTACTGGTTGGCCCCACATCGAGTGGGCCGGATACTCCAGGGTGCGGACCAACTACATGATTTTTCACGCCAGCGCCTGTGCTCATGCATGTCGGTCTCTTATCCACCCAGATCCATTCGGATTGACTAGTTTTCTTCTATGATACATGAATAATTGTATGCCCAGCTTGGCCATTTGGATTACCGATAGTGTGGATGCTGCCCAATCAGTTCTACTCACATGGACCCCCTTTCACACACGCAGCTCAAACATGAGAGGCCAGTCCATGTGGGTGCCACCATAGTCAACTCAGTAAACCATCACATCCAATTAGCTCTATGAGATCCTTTTTCCACCACCATGTGTGGAAATCCTATGCCTCACTGGAATGTGGTCACTACCACATGCCATTTCCAGAAATAATTGTCGATGCAAATGCACCGGTGTCCCTTCTATGTGCCACCAGGTGTGGTCAGGTTCTCTGATAATCAATTTTCAAGCGGTTCTACGATCCTCATATTTCCACCATCACTACCATGGGCTTGGATCTATTTCAAAACTCATCCTGGTGAAAATTTATTCAAGTAATGATATATCCCAGATCGCTTATATCCGTTCACCATTGACATCATCCGACATCCATCATGTCGTATCCATCCCAGATCCACAATATTAGATATTTTCACTATGAATAGGGTGTACAACGATCGATC
The DNA here is from genome assembly GCA_963277665.1 of Viscum album. NCBI lineage: Eukaryota > Viridiplantae > Streptophyta > Magnoliopsida > Santalales > Viscaceae > Viscum > Viscum album. Next base: position 836,233,856 of record OY728164.1, on the reverse strand, counting down.
GATTGTGAATTTTTGAGTCACAGTACAAATGCTGAACACCCAAGACGAATCAATAAGAGAGGGAGAAAAGCCTGAATCTACAAGAAGGAACATACCTTGATCAATGTTCATCTCAATCATGGTACGTTTCCATTAGAAGAAAAAAATTAAATCCAATAACAATTTCAAGATTAATCTCTTACATCCCCTCTAATAGGTAAAACACGTCCTGCAATCACGAATGATATTTGGGACAATATATTGGTTTATTGGTCCATGTTCATCATAGAATATTAATAATGTGGTAAAGGATAAATAAAAACACAATACCCAACATGGATTTGGTTCAAACATTGATGAAGATTGATCGTATCATCATCAATTTTCGAACAAAGATCCATGAAAATTAATTCATCATGTCCGGATGTGGTCGATCCACCACCATTTTACAATGAAAATTTTCAGATTATCCAGGGAAATCCTTCTAGATTTTCCGTCTCATCTTGTATCCATGTCAACCTGTTAAATGTTGAAAACTCATTTCAGCATCGCAGTTGCAGTGTTGCATCATTTCCGTGTTCAATCATTCTTTCAAGATAATGGGCTTCCCCATCACATAATCACATCATTCCCACACTATGAAATGATAAAAAGAAATAAAATTAAGTTCTTCATGTTTATTTTATTCTTATTTAATGATTCGTCACATTTACTTTCATAGTCTACCCACATTGGTCGATGTTAGGACCCACCTATGTAAAACACCATATTATAAAATCATCAATGGTATCATGTATCCAATTAGAGTCACCATTCATGAGTTATTAAGAATTAAAATAATATAGTTATATTTAATTATTTAATTTATGGTTACTTCCTTTGATGGTTTTTTCACTGGTGACCCTTGTCGACTAAAGTTATCTCACCCCTAGGGTAAACTAGTCATCATGAATGCAATTGTTCCCTTGAATTTATGATATGGGAACCCATTTAATACTCCTTCCACTTTTTCAGGAAAGATACTCATGTGCACTATTAAAATTATAAAATTTTTCATTGAACCAATCCAGGAACACTATGGCTCGAAATCGCACACCATCTCAGTTTCTAGTCATGGAATTTTTCTAATTAATTTCTAAAAAAAGGAAAGTCAGAGTTATTACATGTTATCTATATTAACTATAAATTATGATAAAAATATGATAAATTCCAGTGAATTATTCTACATAGATATATTCAATAAAATACTTCATTAATATACTCGTACATAAAAAAACATCCATGTGTTTCATTACTCTTATCATCAATTTTCATTCTTTTTCAAAAACAACTATATAACCATACATCTTTATCTCATGAATATTGAATGTTCAAAAATCATGATACTCCATGTATCTGCTGGATCTAATTCAATATATAAAAATTATATATACATTATGATAAAATGTATTCATTGTTTTGAATATTAATAGACTCTATATCTCATCAAGATTATTCTTATAATAACATATTATGTGATAATATCTAAAGAGTAGTTTTTACTGAATTATCATAATATTTCCATGCTAGGATGAGATTCCATAAGTTCCAAGAATATATTCATAAATATATGTTCTTTAGATGGATGAAATTATTTGTGAGACATAAGTGATACATGATATCGGGTGTGGATACTCATAGGAAAATGAGGTATCTTATTATGGTATAATCCCTTGGTAATATCAATTGCACGATATTATTAGAATTCATCCCACAAGTTGGGTATCCACATTAATTTTTTTCACTTGATGTTCATATATGTGGTCATTTGGATTGACAATTAGGAATTAATATTATAATTAATTATTATTATATGTCATGCACATTGATGTATTTATGATTTTTATAACGATATATGTTTCTAGTGAGTTAGGATAAAATAGTTGTGTTGTGAGTAATATTTCATTAACTAATTAAACCATATATGATTACTCCCTTCATTTCATTAAAAAAAATTATTTCCCAAGAAAATTGTTGGAATTTATATAGCCTAAATAATTCCATGTCCCTAGTGTTCTATTTGTAAATTTAACATTATAGTAGTCAAATAATGAAGCATCAAGAATATAGGATGTTGGAATTAGCTATAAACCTACTAGATTAATGATATTACCATAAAAAGATTATATCGAAAAATATGAAATCGTATGAGTTATATTTTCACTGTGGAATTAACATCATTATTTATGGGTGACATGATTTGTTATTAAACACTAAACATAAAGTTTGGGCTGCTTCACCCAATTCCACTTAGAAATATGCATATATTATCACAAATTATGTTTATTCATAATCACAATTAAATTAAAACAAATTTCATATATAATAAGTTGAATAATTATTTTTCTACACATGGATAAATAATTATTCATCTTTTACTAATGGAATAAATTCTCGCATCGATTAATCAAGAAAATATTATGTTAAGTTAATTTTTAATAAATATTTATTAGTTATTTAAAGAATATAATATTTTTTATGAGTTTTACAATAACGATATGATGTGTATATATTAAATAATAAATCACTATTTGATGCCTAATATATACTTAGGAGGCTTGTAATATCGAGTTTAATGTCATAGAGAAAAATAATTTATTTATTAAATATTTTATGCATAAATAAAATTAAATTTAATTTATGAGTTTAGCGCATGTCATGAAATAATTATAATATTATTATTTGTTTATATGTAGTTTTTCACATGGATTATATAATAGATCAGGGACTGTGTGAAATTATAGTATTCTAAACATAGAATAATATTAACATAATTCTATAATTTTCAAAGAATAACTATTTAATTTTGTTTTATATATTGAGATCCTAATAAAATCATATCAAATCCCTTGAGATCTCTATCTCCATGAACACTATTAATAATGGATAAGGGACCTCCTCAAACACCACTCTCAAGATTAGAGAGATCAATGATTGCCCATCCCTGAAGTGTTTCTTGGGGAAAAACAAAGGTCAACTCTATAATAGTTAGGATATAACCTTACAGAACCTAGAGAATCCTATAGTGATTTTATGAGGTTTCTTAATCACGTGTGGATCATTGATAGATGGAATCTAGTCTTTATTCATCCAAAACAACAATGTTATGGTGTTGAGTTGTTTTCAAATCCATTAATGTAGAAATTAATACATGAAGGTTGATTTTTAATTTCTTAAATTAATTATATATTATATTTGATGAAATATCACTTTGGTTCTTGTGATTTACATGTTTATTATATTATTTCACTCAATTCAATTGATTTTGGTGTATATGGGCATGTAAATCTTGTATAAATTTTTAATAACAAAAAAAAAGATGAGTTTGAAATTCCCTATATGTAGATTTTTCTAAACATGAAACCATCAAGATGAATATTATGGTTAAAATAATTATTTACATTTATTTAAATAGAATTCATTGATTAATGTTTTTTATAGTAATTAATACCTTTTAAATCATTGGTTAATCCAAATCTCAAGATCAGATGTTTTTTAACTTCATTTTCAATAATATATTAATATCTAATTTTTAAATGACTGAATTTATATGAAATCCTCTTTCATTCCGAGGAATCTATTCTGATAAAAAAAGTGAGTATGTAACGTTAGCAGTAGGTACACATGATATACCTTTGTATAATGAACCCTGATTAGTTAATAATTAATATTATGCATGTGATTTTGTTATATAAAATGGATTCAATTACACAACATATTTGTATTACGTAACCCTATAGAACAGTTATCTGGTGTTCACACCATGTATCCTTCATTCAAAATTTGTAGTAATTATGTCAAAAATACACTGTGTATTTTCTTACATGAAATGTATGACTAGTGAAAATGTAACTCAAAGAAGACATCAGGTATCCCCTATGCATGTTGGGTAATCCATTATTTTATGTGACATTATTACACATTGATTTCTTAGATTCATTCCATGAATAGATGGTCAGAATAATAATTGATAGTTACTTTTTTCACACATCATGTACATTTACCAAATTACAATTAATTGAAGGTTAATTTATTATACTACTTAACCCTAATAAACATGTGTACCATGTGTTCATTAGGATGATATTACACACAACGAGGAAGGGTATATATATATAAATTCTCATTAAAATTCAACATAATGGTTGGAACTTCATATCATGAATACATTGTAATAATATTATTTCTATATGTGTATTGGAATATTACACACTACATAAATACAATGTGATCCATGTTGTCATTATATTGAAATTACATGTTGTAAAATTGCATGATATTTCATGTATATTATTTTCAATGGGAGTAAATATTAAAAGATCATAATACACTATGGATTGTTCAGACATGTACTCATCTTGTTTCCTATAGGGTAATTATTTTTACATTGTTCTTTTTAAATAAAATTATTCTATTTAATTTAAAATATCACATATTAGAATGTCAATAATATTCAGATGGGAATTTTGATAAAATAATTGATTTATTGAAGAAGATAAATAATTTATTCGATAATGAATTATCTTAAATAATAATTGTTAAAATTGAATGACATTGTTTTGAAAGGTCTTTTTAAAAAAAATTCTTTATGGTCAGGATAATTGAACATTCATTTATATGTAATTATTTTATTTTAATGAATTATTAATGTTATATTTTTATCATACATTTCTTCCCTCCTCACTTTATGTAAGGGCCTATATTCTCATGTTTTATTTTTTTCAAACCCCTTAAAAATTATTTAGATCCCCTCACCTTCATGATAGTAAAATCATATTTTATGGATGTAACAACCAATATAGTTGAGGCAATTCATGTTTGAATCTGAAGAGAAACTAAGCTAGTTTAGATATGTATGTAGACATGTGGAATGCATAATCATGAGAAATAAATGGTTTAATGTGTTTTACCCTAGGTATATAGATAGTTTTTCATCCACTATATATTGAAAACATTAGTGACGTTTCCTGTAAATAACACTTTATTATTATATTTATGTCTTCATTCATGGTTATATCATTGGGGATGTTGTGGAGTCAAAAGATTCGTTATAAATTTTCTGTTCCATTTGAATTTTTTTATGGAAACCAAAAATTAATTCTTATTGATATAATTCCTTATTATTTTATTAAAAATGATTTCATGGACTATTTTTATAATAATTTATAACTGATTTAATGTATTCACAATTTTATAATATAATTATAAAAATATTCAAGAAACCAATCACGATCAGATTCACCCATTCAAATCTATTTAATTTTTTTATCCATACTGATAGAAGTATTAATAATATTTAAATAAGAACTAATAATATTGGGTACACACTATTTGAGATAATCATAGTGACACTATGGAAGTAAATTCTTCACAGTGACTTCTGATTCCATTCTGAATATGAAAAACTATTTCATCGTATTTAACTCCTTAACTCTGAACTTTTAAAAACAATATTTCCAAAATGATATTGTGTATTATATTATAATACATATAACAAAATGATGTCATGATTTTAGTTACTATATGACCTTTAACGATCATTGTGTGCTTGTTCCTCTATGATTTGAAAAGAAACTGTCGGTACATATACCAACAAATACGAAGTCATTTAAATGAGATCATAGTGGCATTCATGACAATGTGCGAGGGATCTGCATAATTTTCTACTTGTGAATTCTATGATATTTAAACATTGTTAAAAAAATGGTCCATTGACATATAACTCTCAAGATATTGTTATTTCATTTTGTGACAATGATAATTGTCACTACGATTGATGGAATCCATTAATAGTAAGATGGTGGTTCCAATCATTATCCAAATCCAGGGCTTCTGATGATAGGAATACATATGGACTGATCACCTTCTTCATCGATGGATGGTAGTGATAGGTATGAAAACTAAATCCAATCATCATATTGAGGTCATACCCTGGTGTAGGTAAGACACAATTTCTTGAAATTATTTATCAAGGGACCTTTAACATAGGTCATTGAATATCATACTCTCTGGTTTAAATGAATTGTATTTGTCTACTTGTATTTGATTTCAATTAATTTTTTAATATAAATTTATTTAATTCATATTTAAATAAAAATTACAAATTATCCAAACTCTTTTTATTACAATAATTTTTTTAACATCATATAAAATCGTAATTATTATTTTTATGATCCGATCATTCCATTAACACAATACGATTATATATATTTTATATTGAATCATTTTTTTTTGTTTTAGCCAGATCATAATAGCCATAGTGATTTCGATACTTACCATGGTTATTTTAAATACGATTAGATTTAAAATTCAACCACTATAATACATGTTGACATAAAATTGATTTTGATGTTCAATCAATCAATGACCCAGAAAAATTACTGTTTTAATTATTATGATGTTTTGAAAATTATATTAGTAGGAATACAATAAAGATAATATTTAAAATAAATTTCATTAGACATAAAATTTACCTCCACCCACATTTATTTTTCCATCAAAAAATATATATTGATCCAAAAATATTTATCATAACTATGTATATGTAATATCGATACTAAATTTTGGTATCAGATGAGGATTAAACTGATTATATACTTGCTGATTTTTTAGGATTAGTTCCATTCCTTGTTAAAAATTTATTGATTACAAATATATTTTACTCAACAATGTTTCAAGGAAGAGAAATTGTTTTATATATTTTTAAAATAATGAAATGAAATAGGGCCAATTTATTAGATAATCTAAATCTAAAATAACTCCAATTTTGGATGGAAATTATTATGAACACTCTAGAGATAAAATGGATACCGTTATAATCAACACTATAGTGGATAACATTGTTAGATGAATTGGAGAGTATAAAATTTTCAACAAGGAAGATAGAAGCATTACCTAATAATGTGAAATCGGAATATCAATTGAATTATAAGGTATAAAATACATTATATTATTCTATGATTAGAAATATATATCCAGATATCATCTTGTGAAGAATCCAACATCATTTGGAAGAATCTAGAGATAACTCATTTCTGTATATAACACCGCAATCATATTATGATATGATTATATTAAATAAATTCTATTAATAACCGATATTGCATGAAACACTATGTCATTTGTGAATCAAGACATTATAGGAGAAACTTATAAGCTATCCATTAAACATAAATTTTCCACTTCTACGATTGGAATTGCGAAAAAAAGGTTTATCAATTTATATTATAATCGTTAAATCTGGTCATGAAACCCTTTGTGTTATGGTTGAACCAGATTATTATATATGTAATATATCCTATTTTTTGTTCTGTAATTATTTTGTAAAAATTTTATTATGTTATAAAGGAAAACATGTTCATTGTAATCAAATCCATCGTTTAGCCAAAATGGTTGTCACTAAGGTCATATATATAATAATTCAACATCACTATAAGTAATCAAATTAAATTAAAAACAATGTTTTCATCTGGATGTTCACTAATAGAATATAACTTCAATTATGGACAACCACATCCATCTTATATATTTATCCGAACATGAATATCAGTGAACCGATCATTTAAAACCAAGTAATCAAACGAGCCCCAACAAAGAAATTGAGCCTTATAATTAATCAAAAAGTCATTGAATGAACAAAAAAGGGTTATAATAAGTCATTTACATGTGGAATAGGTTTGGGAATTATGAATTAATAATCATACTTTTTTTTATTATGGTCTTAAATAAAAAGTCAAGAACACAATGAAACATAAGGTAAGGGTTATCTTAACCCAGCTCCCATTCAGTAGTTAAACAACTTTATCATTGGTTATGTCTTTCCCAGAATATGTGTGAATTACCTATGATTGTTTTATTATGTATATAAACTATTATTGTGTTGGTTTATATTTCTCACACAAATTATTTCATTGATTTGTATTCAATCTAATGGCATGTTCTTGTAAGGGATCCTCTCTCCCAATTTTGTCCATGAATCTCCACAATGTTGTGCCTTTTTTTGATTCCTAATGATGGTGTATGTTTTCAAACCTCCAACATACTTCCCTTTTGACTTATAAATGATGGAATACCCCTTTACCTCTCATTAAGCCCTCACAATAACACTCATTACCATGCTTAAATGATTGTAAGGGGTTTCTCATCTCACTTTCATTTCTGTGAGATTTTCATTGTTCACTACTTATTTCATATATACAGTATAAGTGTACATCCATTTGATATAAAATAAAATGATTATCATTATATTAATTTTATTTAATGATTATTTTTATGTTCATTAAATTTGGGTCATATGTTTTGAATTATTAAATTGTGGTAAGAGACACTGTCTCAACTTCCATTTGGTTGGTACTAACATTGTATGGTGCACATAATAATCATTTTGTTGTGTACCTACAGACCATTTGAGATCAATTTTCATTTGAAATTATATTTATATTAAATATACACAATATCATATCATGTATATGTTTGTTATCTAAATTGTATACCAATTTACATACGGTGTTTATTTGGAATGTTATTCTAGTTAAGTAAATATTGATGAATCTATATACCGTACTCTATACGGATATTGAAAAGGCATAATGATCTTGTATTGAATAAATTTATAAATAATTATTTGGACATGTAGTGGTGTGTGGTGTAACATCCCAGGTAAATAAAGAATAAAGAATTTTCATATTTATTAATATTTACGAATTAAATATTAATTTTAATTAAAAAGGGGTTTCTACGTTCGATAGCGTACTCGATACGCAACGATGAGTTTCTTGGAAAACTTACGTTGCACACTAGTAATAAAATAATATTATTTTAAATGTTAGTTAACACATAGCCATTGTACTGGCGGTAATGGATATAAATAACTAAAATATGATTATATATGTTTTAAAGGTTTTTACATTTATCCAAAAAAAGATTAAGGCTTACAATACGGAAAAAATTCAATTTTAGGCATTTATAACCTAATTTTCACTAAGGGTCACTTATCACCTTTTGACGGAAAACTGTCATTAAATATAGTATTGATCAATCTTATAAATTCTATTGGACCAAATATAACTCTTCTTTAGAATCGGGACATCAAAATTTACTTTGTGTAAATTTTTGGTATCTTTCCGATAAAGTTCATTTTTTTAATGAATAGTGTAAAATGTTGTATTTTAATTCAAAACCCCTTTTTAATCTAATTTATTTATATGATTATATTATTATTTGAATTGGTTTTAAAGTGAAATTAGAAAATATTTTTACCATTAAATCCAATAGTGGTCGTTGGAATTAATTTCACTTTGAAATCGGACTTAAACTAGTGTCAATCTTTTGATACTTATTGTTTCATAAAAACACGCTATTTTCTCTGACAGTGGGAATTAATTATTAAATTAATTAATGCAACTTATATGTTGTGAATTTTTTAAAATGGACTACATTTGTGAATTCGGAATATCAAATATAGCTTAGGGTGAATTTTTGGTATTTTTATCAAAAACTTCAATTTTTGATGAATAGTGAAACCACTAAGTGGTTCTTATAAAAACTGATTTTTCGTTTTAATGAAATTTTACCACTTCTGTGTTTTGTATTTCAAAAATCCGACATACATGGTTGTCATTAAGAAGTAAAATGTGGTTCAATGGGATTAAAATAATTTTTTGGTGAATAGTAACTTATTATGTTTTTAATCGCGATTAGAGGTAATTAGTGTAGTTTAAGGTAAAAATAATTTTTTAATAATATGAGATGAGCTTGACTCATGTCCTACCCTTATTGGATGTGTCATGGACGACCAAGAAAAGCCATGGGTCAACTTGGGGACCCCATGGAGCCACTTTGGTTGGGAAATGACACAAATAACTTTTTATTTAATGTTAAAGTAAAAATGACACACACATGAGATGTTTTACTAAAACAATTTTTACATGGGGTTATACAAGTCCGATTTTTGACTATAAATATTCATTAGAAAGATAAAAAAAATCATAGTCTTTGTTTTAGAATTTTTGGACATTAAATAAACTAAATTATTTATGACATCATGATGATGCAGCGATGTCCTCATTATTTAACGATTTAAATAAAATGGAAATAAAATGTAATATATAAGACCTACACATGTAAAAAAACCTATTGTATGAGTGGATTTCAAACCCTTATCACCTTAACCTCTAAATACATTAATGTGGGACCTCTTAAATCCGAATACCATTTTAAAATAAAGTGACTTTTCTTTACTTTCCAAGAGTGCCCCTCCTCTCCTCTTATAAAATGCCCCCACCTCTACCTCTTTACACACACTACAAAAGCCTTTGGCTCGGCCAAACCCTGACAATTTTGGCTCTCCACATCTCTCTCTTAGTCCTTTATGCCTCACTTTGGTCAGAAGTCTTCCCAAGGAAGCCTTTGAGCTCAAATCTAAGAGAGTTACCCAATTTTAAGGTAATGCCTTCTTTTGAGTCCTTTTATTTTATGTTGCTTCTCCAACCCCCTAAACTCTTTTTATTATTTTCTTTTGTAAAAACTACAGTATCCTCAATATACTAGGATGTTGTTATAAGAATGATTCGAGCTACACTTACACACACCAACATCTAATGGTAAAAGAACATACTGTTTCCGTGGATGGCGAATTTTTGCCTCCCAAAACGATCATTGTTCAACATTCTTTTAACACCTTAAAAGGTGGCCATTAAGATGACACTATATTTATATATGATATATAATATGTTTATGTTTTCCTTAAGCTTCTGTATTTTTCATTTTGGGCATATCTTTTATGGTTTCCATTATGGGTAAACGTGATATCTTTATTTAAGGAAGTGCGGACTACCGCCACCTCAAAGTGATTTGATTCGTTAATGCCATATGTGGGACGTATAAAGGATGGATTTCAAGTTATTATATATGATGTTATACTGGAATTATAATATACCTCAATATCATTATTATTTATTTCCATTAAAGTATGAGATAGAAATGAAAGTAGCGTTCATGCGTACGTACGGCTTACCGTCTCCATGAACGGTGCATTTCATTTCTTATCCCCAAATGTAATGTACTATTACAAGTACATGTATATAATGGATATATATGATGAATGATACATCTAAATGATGAATATAATTCTGGAATTAAAATATACATACCTCTCATGTAGTTTTAATTCCATTAATATGACAATGAAATGAAAGTAGTGTTCATGCATACGTACGGCTTACCATCTCCATGAACGGTGCATTTCATTTCTTACCTCTAAATGATTATGTTATATTATAAATAAATGTATATGCTGGATATATATGATATATATGATATCCAAATCATGAATATCATTATGGATATAATGAACCTTTGACCACAGGAACAACATGTAATTGTAAGAAGTCCACTTTCGACTTAGGAACCAAATATCGACAAAACAAACATTATTAACTTAAATGATTACATAATGTTTATAACATGATAATAAGTGATATAAAAGTAATAATGAACTTGAAAAAGGTTCTTAATCAAGTAGAAATTAACTCAACTTTATTATTCAGGACCTCAAAGAACGATCGAGTCATGTCGGACCTGAGGTTAGGGACTTCGTCTCAATCTCCTTTAATTGAGGCATATTTCATTTTATACTCAACCTTCTTTTATACGGTGTATAAACCCCTTTGACTTTTAATTTTATAAAAAATGAATCTTTTTCTACGAAGTGTTTTACTAAACGACAAAATGGAATGTTTTTTTAACGTACGCAGTGACAACGACCTTTTTCGCCGCCACGAGTATAATTTGGTCTTTGGCTTCCTCAACAAGCTGTAATGTTTTTAAAATAAAATAAATACCATATAATATTTTATGTATTTTGGTATTGAAAATGGTTTTGATAAAGGATTATATTATGTCAATATATTTAAATGATATATTGTGATTGAAATGTGGAAATGTTATCATTCCTTTATATTGGTTTTATGTTTTATGATTTTATATTGGTACTTGGAAATTTGACGGGTGGTTACGTGATAAACCATATGACAGGTGGTGCCGTGAATACCAGGACGGGTGGTTACATTATAACCTCCAATGCATTGGGTATGGAAGTCGGCCGTATGGATATTCCATTAATTATGTATGGAAATTGGCCATATGGCTATTCTATTAAGTGATATGTGTGGAAGTCGACCGTATGGTTATTCCACTTAAGTATGTTTATGTACCAAGTTACCATTAGATATGTTATTTGTTCTTTATATGGGTTTTATGGTAATCCTTTGGTTACAAAAAGGTAGGTAATGATACTTTATTCAGTGAAGAGTTTTTACTAATTCCTGAAGGTGAAGGTATTACTTTTATAGAGTATACATGGTTTACTTGATGTTTGAAAAAGTAACATTTTTCATTCTTTGTGTATCCCTTACTGAGCTTTTTATGCTCACCCCAAGTTTTTTTGAAATGTTTTTCACAGGACTTAATGTAGAATATGGTCAAGGATGGGATCAAGGGAATGTCATGCTATATAAAACATGGAACTAGTCATGTTTCTTTTTAAGAGTTTTTTTATTTTGGAAACTTAGTAGAAGTGTCTACTTTCTAATCTTTTGAGATGTAATAGTTATGTTCTAATTCTCTAAAACTCTAAACCTGAAAAGATCCTCAATGTGAATTATTCATTTAATTCAATATTAAGTAAGGATTAAGGCTGGGGCCTTATAGTTGGTATCAGAGGTCGGTTTAGACATCTTTAGGAGTTAGAAAATTGTTAAATTATAAATTAATTTATGGTATGACTAAAATGATATAGCATTTAAAGATTACCATGTTGCTTCACCTAAGATATTTCTATGTTAAGAATGGTTTTCCACAGAGGAAACATGTCAGCTATGTTAGGAAGGCATACAGATGGAAATGACCTTCTAAATAAGCAACCTGAGATCGCCAGAGTCAGAATTGAACAGTTTTTTACAGTGATGGCTCAGTTGATTCAGGTGATAAATGGTGGCTGTGTTTATTGATGATATTTTGGTGTTTTATAAAAGTAAAGAGGAGCATGAAATTCATTTAAGGGTTATCTTTCAAACCTTAAAAGAAAAGAAACTTTATGGAAAATTCAGCAAGTGTGAGTTTTGGTTACAACAATTTTCTTTCCTGGGTCACATTGTTTCAAAAGATGGCATAACCGTTGATCCTGATAAAACAACAGTTGTTGAAGAATGGCCAGGACCTACAAATGTAACTGAGATTCGTAGTTTTCTTGGTTTTACAGGTTACTACCGAAGGTTTGTTGAAAATGTTTCACGGTTATCTAGTCCAATGACTAAGCTAACTCATAAGGGTTTTAAGTTCATCTGGACAAAAGAATGTGATGATTGTTTTCAGGAGTTGAAGAGAAGATTGGTGAATGCTCCAGTTTTGGAACTTCCTTCTAGGAATGGTGAGTTTGTTATATATAGTGATGCTTCATTGATGGGACTTGGTTGTGTTTTTATGCAGAATGATCAGGTAATTTCTTATGCTTCATGTCAGTTGAAAACTCATGAGGTAAATTACCCTACACATGATTTGGAATTAGCTGCTGTTGTTTTTGCTTTGAAAATTTGGAGGCATCATTTGTATGGAGTAAAGTGTGAAATATATACTGATCAAAAAAGTTTAAAGTATATATTCACTTAGAAAGAATTGAACATGAGACAGAGGAGATGGATGGAATTAATCAAGGATTATTATTGTACATTTCACTACCATCCGAGAAAAGCAAATAAAGTGGTCGATGCTTTGAGTCGAAAAAGTAATGCTTCATTAACCATGCTACGTTTGGAACGAGATCATTTGGTTTTTGATTTGATGAACTTTGGAATAGAGGTTGTTGGTGCAGTAAGTTCTTCTGTTTTGTTTCAGGTATCAGTGAGATCATCCCTATAAAACAGAATCAAGCAAGCACAGAAGCAAGACAGTGAGTTGCAGGAAAATGTAGAGCTGGTTCAGAAGAGTAAGTTGCCTGAATTCAACATTGATAGTGATTGTGTTTTGAGATTTGGAAAGAGATTGTGTGTGTCTTATTATTCACAGTTGAAGAGAGAGTTGTCATGTGAAGCTCATAGTTCTGCGTTTTCAGTTCATCCTAGCTGTACTAAGATGTACAGAGATCTGCGGGAGTATTACTGGTGGGATGGAATGAAAAGAGATATTGCTAATTTTACTGTGAAGTGTTTGACTTGTCAGAAGGTTAAAACAGAGCGGCAGTTACCAAAATGGGTGCTTCAGCCTCTACCAGTGCCAGAGTGGAAATGGGAGAATATATCCATGGACTTTGTTGTGGGATTACCGAAGACATCTCGAGGTAATAATGCAATCTGGGTTATTGTTGATTGCTTGACTAAATCTGCTCATTTCCTTCCTATACGAGATAATTTTTCCCTAGATCAAATTTCCTGTTTTTATCTTAAGTAGATAGTCAGGTTACATGGATTTCCTCTATCTATTGTATCTTACTATGATCCTAGGTTTACTTCTAACTTTTGAAAAGGCCTTCAGAAGTCTTTGGGTACTGAATTAAATTTTAGTACAACTTTTCATCCTCAATCAGATGGGCAGTCAGAAAGAACAATTCAGACCTTGGAGGATATGCTACGAGCTTGTTCGATGGATTATCAGGGAAGTTGGGACCAACATATTTCATTGGTTGAGTTTTCTTATAATAACAGTTTTCATTCCAGTATACAGATGGCACCATTTGAGGCATTATATGGGAAGCGGTGTCGAACTCCAGCATTTTGGGATGAAGTGGGTGAAAGGAAGCTGATGGGACCAAAATTGGTAGAAGAGATGGCAGAAAAAGTTCAGTTGATTCAGAAGCACATGAGAACAGCTCAGAGCAGGCAGAAGAGTTATGCGGATAACCGGAGGAAGGATCTATCTTTCGAGGTAGGTGATCATGTTTTTCTCAAGGTTTCTCCTTGGAAAAGTGTGATGAGATTTGGTAAGAAAGGAAAGCTGAGTCCAACGTTCATTGGAATATATGAAATTCCGGATAAAGTTGGATTAGTTGCTTACCGAGTGGCTTTACCTCCGAGTTTATCTCAGGTACATAATGTTTTTCATGTTTCGATGTTGAGGAAGTATATTCCAGATCCATCTCATGTTTTGAGTCCAGAGGAAGTTCAGCTGGAAGAGAACCTATCTTATGAAAAACAACTGTTCCAGATTCTTGACCACAGGGAGCAGGTGTTACAGAATAAGTTGATTCATCAGGTAAAGGTTTTGTGGAAAAACCATGTGATTGAAGAGGCAACGTGGGAATCTGAAAATGCTATGAGGGATAAATACCCCCACTTATTTTGATAAGTGAATAAAATTGTGAGGACGCAATTCCCAAAAGGGGGGAAGGATGTAACATCCCAGGTAAATAAAGAAAAAAGAATTTTCATATTTATTAATATTTACGAATTAAATATTAATTTTAATTAAAAAGGGGTTTCTACGTTCGATAGCGTACTCGATACGCAACGATGAGTTTCTTTGAAAACTTACGTTGCACACTAGTAATAAATAATATTATTTTAAATGTTAGTTAACACGTAGCTATTGTACTGGTAGGAATGGATAGAAATAACTAAAATATGATTATATATGTTTTTAAATGTTTTTACATTTATCCAATAAAAGATAAAGGCTTAAAATACGGAAAGAATTCAATTTTAGACATTTATACCCTAATTTTCACTAAGGGTTCACTTTTCACCTTTTGATGGTGAACCATCATTAAATATAGTTTTGATCAATCTTATAAATTCTATTGGACCAAATATAACTTTTCTTTATAATCGGGACATCAAAATTTACTTTGTGTTAATTTTTGGTATCTTTCCGATAAAGTTCATTTTTTTAATGAATTGTGTAAAATTTTGTATTTTAATTCAAAACCTCTTTTTAATCTAATTTATTTATATGATTAGATTATTATTTGAATTGGTTTTAAAGTGAAATTAGAAAATATTTTTACCATTAAATTAAATAGTGGTCGTTGGAATTAATTTTACTTTGACATCGGTTTTAAACTAGTGTCTATCTTTTGATACTTATTGTTTCATAAAAACACACTATTTGCTCTGATAGCGGGAATTAATTATTAAATTAATTAATGCAAATTATATGTTGTGAATTTAGTAAAATTGACTTCATTTTTGAATTCGGAATATCAAATATATCTTAGGGTGAATTTTTGGTATTTTTATGAAAAACTTCAATTTTTGATGAATAGTGAAACCACTAAGTGGTACTTATAAAAATGGATTTTTCGTTTAAATGAAATTTTACCACTTCTGTGTTTTGAATTTCAAAAATCCGAAATACATGGTTGTCATTAAGAAGTAAAATGTGGTTCAGTGAGATTAAAATAATTTTTTGGAGAATAGTAACTTATTATGTTTTTAATCGCGATTAGAGGTAATTAGTGTAATTTAAGGTAAAAATAATGTTTTAATAATATGAGATGAGCTTGACACATGTCCTACCCTTATTTTATATGTCATGGACGACCAAGAAAATCCATGGGTCAACTTGGGGACCCCATTGACCCACTTTGGTTGGGAAATGAAATAAATAACTTTTTATTTAATGTTAAAGAAAAAATGACACACACATGAAATGTTTTACTAAAACAATTTTTACATGGGGTTATACAAGTCCAATTTTTGACTATAAATATTCATTAGAATGATAAAAAGATTTCATACATCATAGTAGTTTTTTTATAATTTTTAGACATTATATAAACTAAATTATTTATGACATCATGATGATGCAGCGATGACCTCATTATTTAACGATTTAAATAAAATGGAATGCTAATGTAATATCTAAGACCTAAACATGTCCAAAACCTATTGGATGAGTGGATTTCAAACCCTTATCACCTTACCCTCGAAATAAATCAATGTGGGACCTCTTAAATCCGAATACCATTTCAAAATAAAGTGACTTTTCTTTACTTTCCAAGAGTGCCCCTCCTCTCCTCTTGTAAAAGGCCCCCACCTCTACCTCTTTAAACACACTCCCAAAGCCTTTGGCTCGGCCAAACCCTTCCCATTTTGGCTCTCCACATCCCTATATTACTCCTTGAAGACTCACTTTGGTCAGAAGTCTTTCTAAGGAAGACTTTGAGCTCAAATCTAAGAGAGTTACCCGATTTTAAGGTAATGTCTTTTTTTGAGTCCTTTTGTTTTATGTTGCTTCTCCAACCCCCTAAACTCTTTTTATTATTTTCTTTTGTAACAAATACAGTATCCTAAATATACTAGTATGTTTTTATAAGAAGGATTTGAGCTACACTTACACACACCTACATCTAATTGTTAAAGAACATACTCTTTCCGTGGATGGTGAATTTTTGCCTCCCGAAACGATGATTGTTCAACATTCTTTTAACACCTTCAAAGGTGGCCATTAAGATGACACTATATTTATATATGATATATAATATGTTTATGTTTTCCTTAAGCTTCTGTATTTTTTATTTTGGGCATACATTTTATGGTTTCCATTATGGGTAAACGCGATATCTTTATTTAAGGAAGTGCGTACTACCGCCCCCTCAAAGTGATTTGATTCGTTAATGCCATATGTGGGACGTATAAAGGATGGATTTAAAGTTATTATATATTATTTTATAATGGAATTATAATATACCTCTATATCATTATTATTTCTTTTCATTAAAGTATGAGATAGAAATGGAAATAGCATTCATGCGTACGTACGGCTTACCGTCTCCATGAACGGTGCATTTCATTTCTTATCCCCAAATGTAATGTACTATTATAAGTACATGTATATAATGGATATATATGATGAATGATACATCTAAATGATTAATATAATTCTAGAATTAAATTACACATACCTCTCATGTAGTTTTAATTCCATTAATAGGACAAAGAAATGAATGTAGCGTTCATGCGTACGTACGACTTACCGTCTCCGTGAACGGTGCATTTCATTTCTTACCTCTAAATGATTATGTTATATTATAAATACATGTATATGCTGGATATATATGATATATATGATATCCAAATCATGAATATAATTCTGGATATAATGAACCTTTTACCACACTAACAACATGTAATTGTAAGAAGTCCACTTTCGACTTAAGAACCAAATATCGACAAAACAAAAATTATTAACTTAAATGATTACATAATTTTTATAACATGATAATAAGTGATATAAAAGTAATAATGAACTTTAAAAAGGTTCTTAATCAAGTATAAATTAACTCAACTTTATTATTCAGGACTTCAAAGAACGATCGAGTCATGTCGGACCCGAGGTTAGGGACTTCGTGTCAATCTCCTTTCATTGAGGCATATTTAATTTTATACACAACTTTATTTTATACGGTGTATAAACCCCTTTGACTTTTACTTTTATACAAAAGGAATCATTTTCTACAAAGTGTTTTACTAAACGACAAAAAGGAATGTTTTTTTTAACGTACACGGTGACAACGAACTTTTCCGCCGCCATGAGTATTATTTGGTCTTTGGCATCCTCAACAAGCCGTAATGTTTTTAAAATAAAATAAACAGCATATACTATTTTATGTATTTTGGTATTGAAAATGGTTTTGATAAAGGATTCTATTATGTTAATATATTTAAATGATATATTGTGATTGAAATGTGGAAATGTTATCATTCCTTTATATTGGTTTTATGTTTTATGATTTTATATTGGTACTTAGACATTTGACAGGTGGTTACGTGATAAACCATATGACGGGTGGTGCTGTGAATACCAGGACGGGTGGTTACGTTATAACCTCCAATGCATAGGGTATGGAAGTCGGCCATATGGATATTCCATTAAGTATGTATGGAAATTGGCCGTATGGCTATTCCATTAAGTGATATGTGTGGAAGTCGATCGTATGGTTATTCCACTTAAGTATGTTTATGTCCCAAGTTACCTTTATATATGTTATGTGTTCTTTATATGGGTTTTATGGTAATCCTTTGGTTACAAAAAGGTAGGTAATGATACTTTATTCAGTGAAGAGTTTTTACTACTTCTTGAAGGTGAAGGTATTACTTTGATAGAGTATACATGGTTTACTTGATGTTTGAAAAAGTAACAGTTTTCATTCTTTGTGTATCCCTTACTGAGCTTTTTATGCTCACCCCAAGTTTTTTTGAAATCTTTTTCACAGGACTTAATGTGGAATAAGGTCAAGGATTGGATCAAGGGAATGTCATGCTATATAAAACATGGAACTAGATATGTTTCTTTTTAAGTGTTTTTTTATTATGGAAACATAGTAGAAGTGTCTACAATGTAATCTTTTGAGATGTAATAGTTATGTTCTAATTCTCTAAAACTCTAAACTTGAAAAGATCCTCAATGTGAATTATTCATTTAATTCAATATTAAGTAAGGTTAAAGGATGGGGCCTTATATGCGGGGCCCACTATAGCCCCTCGATGCATCGGTCAGTCTCATGAGACAAATGAGTTGGCGACAAACACTTCAAGTTTGTTTCTATAAAATCGGTTGGGTTTCTACCCATAAAACTAAACCATTTTTATGGTATTGTGGTTTCATGTTCCAACTACATGATGTAAAATTAATAATAATTCACTTAATTCATTATCAGTTATTACTATCATCCATGAGGTTTTCACTATGAAAAAATCGATGGATGCAGTTTCATTATCTGTTTATTAAAGGAATTAGTTATTCAATTATTCACTATGACATATTGATTATGTTAGATTGATTGTGATTAACTTATTATTGTACTCATGTTTATGCTATTTGTAACCCTTACTGAGCATTTGAGCTCACCCTTTCATTTTTTACCTTCAACAGGTGATGAGGAGAAGGTCATTTATTGAGTTCGTGGGGATGCGGTTTTTTGGTTTGTTATGTATTGTATCTTGTAGCGCTTTTTGATGTATTTTGTGTTACATATATGTATCTATATTCATAAAGACTAGTAAAATGATCTTTTCTTCATGATTTTTATTTTTTCTAACCATTCCAACATCACAAGTAATGCACCAGCTCCAGCCTAAAGGGTTCAGGGTGTTATAGTTGGTATGAGAGGAAGTTTAGTAAAAACATGGAAACTAGTGTAAGAAATGTATAGTAGGTAAAATATCCCTAAGGTAGTATTTGAGGATAAATATAGAAGAACATCCTAGTATTTTGGTAAGGAATATATTATGTGGATATTTTAAGAAATATGTCCCGGTCTAGATACGAGCAGGTAGAGGCGACTCTAGAATAGATGTATCTAGGGGTAAAACCCAAAAACACCACTTTGAGCTACTCTTGAAGGAGAACTTGTGACTGAAAACGGGCATTTATTTACTCTTGGTTACGACACTCCCATGGTATATTCTAAGGATAATTAACTTTTTCATTACAAGACATTATGAAAGACTTTAATGTAAATTTTTTCCTCAGAGAAATCTTCTTTATAATATTATCTATGCATAGAATTTCAATGTATGTTGAGATATTTTCTATTTGAGATTCATAAATTAAACTTGTGTATCACATTATTTAGAAATGGAGTATAATAGAAGAAGGGGAATTAATACTTGTGGGCAGGGTAGGGATCTCCCAATGAGACAATCAACACAGTCAATGTTGGAGCAGATCAGATCATGACACTATTGGGACAACTTACTCAGCTAGTAATGAATAACCATTCCACACTTGTGTTGGATCGTTTCATGCGGTAGAATCCCCAATCTTTTAGTGGGACTACTATCCCAGTGGTTGCTGAGCAATGGATAATGTCCCTTGAAAATATATTGATGGCATTAAGATGAAATGAAAATGAAATGGTAGTAAGGGCAGTATATTATCTCAAGGGAGATTCTAATCAATGGTGGTCCTTGATTCAAAACACCACAGAGGAAGAATAAATAGAACATATGTAATGGAGGAATTTTAAGTAAATATTCTTTGAAAAAAATTTCCCTCATGATCAATGAACTGAAATAAAGTGAACATTCCATAGCATAACACAAAGGGAAGAAGACAGTGTTGTAGAGTATGAGGCTACTTTCACAAGACTAGATAGGTAATCTGTAGATTACGTACATGACTCGACATTCAAGATTGATCATTTCTTTTTAGGTCATAAGACAAGTCTTTGAAGGGCACTATCTTCTCAATCATTTTCATCATATGATGAATTGTATCAAGTTCCATCAAAATAGAGAGAGAATTTTCTAGATCAAATATTTTCAAAGGAAACTAAGATGAGAAGAGTTACCCTGATAAAAAAGGAAACAAGAATACCCAAATAAGAGCAAGGGAACAAATATATTCCCAGAATGTGAGAACAGTAGAGAAAATCATCTTTGGGAATGCTTGAAAGGCATGGGAGTTTGCTATAACTGTGGAGAAAAGGGTGAACGATCTGATGAATACCAGGGGAAGAAACAATTAAATGATATTCAATGATACAAATTTAGAGAGATGGGACACTATGAAAAT
The DNA here is from genome assembly GCA_963277665.1 of Viscum album. Taxonomy (NCBI): domain Eukaryota; kingdom Viridiplantae; phylum Streptophyta; class Magnoliopsida; order Santalales; family Viscaceae; genus Viscum; species Viscum album. The sequence goes on along the minus strand of OY728164.1, from coordinate 836,212,331 downwards.
GTGCTTCCTAAGAACTAAGGAATCATTCCTTTGAAAAATCCAAGAGAACAAGGGAGAGCCAATGTAATGACAGTCATAAAGGATTAGGTTGATAATAATGTGGTGGCATCAACTTTAATTGTTACCTCAAAATTAGCCAGCACATTATTTGATTCTAGATCATTGAATTCATTTCCATCATCCCAGTTTTCAATGAAAATTATATATGTCCAATTTTATATAATAAAGGAGTTCTCTGTCCAAACTCCCAAGGGATGTATCATTGAAACCAAGGCATGTCGACTAGTCCACCTCCAAACACCAAAATGTGCTCTAGTTGATAACCTTATCTTCATACCAATGACTGAATTTGATATAATTCATGGTATGTATTGGTTATCAAATTATGATGTGAATATTTATTGTAAGAAGGAGGAATTTACAATATTTTAAATTGTTGTAGAATCCCTTGTCATTAGTGAAACAAATTCGCCACCTGATTCTTATCTATAACCACCCCAGTAGCTCTATTGAATGAATTACTTGGAGAGGATAATAAACCAGTATATATGGTTAGGGAAAGAAATATTCAAATTGAAGATGTGAACATAGTGAATGAGTAAATTGAGGTATTTCATGAGGATTTACCAGGACATCATCAATATTGGTAACTTGAGTTATCTATTGATTTAATTTTTGATGCAAGACCTATATCAAAGAATCCCTATAGAGTGACCAATGTGGAATTAGTAGAGGTAAAGAAAAAACCAGAGTATTTTATTGAAAAAGGATTTATTTGAAATAGTGTTTCTCCATGGGGAGCCCATGTCCTCTTTTTCATGATGATAGATGGATCCAGGAGACTTTTCATTGATTAAAATGAAATAAATGATATTAAAATAATGATTAAATATCCAATGCCCCAGATTGATGATTTATTTGACCAACATAATGATTCTCAATAATTTTCAAAGATTGACCTTCGATCCGGTTATCATCAGTTGCATGTGAGGAAGGAAGATATTCCTAAGATAAAATTTTAGACCAGGTATGGAAATTACACGTTTATAGTGATGTATTTTGGACTAACAAATGCACCCTTTGTTTTCATGGATTTAATGAATAGAGTTTTGAAGGAATATCTTGGTAACATTGTTGTGGTATTCATTGATGATAACGTCATATACTAAAAAATCTATAAATACCAAGGGAATCAATTACGAGTTATTCTGAGAACACTTAGAAGAAAAAAAACATGGGATGTTTAGAAAGTGTGAGTTCTGGCATTAATCAGTTTCTTTTCTGGGCCATAATGTCTCTAAGGATTGAATCCTAGTTGATCATGTGAATACAAATGAAATCCAAGATTGGCCCATGACAAAAAACATAACTGAGGTATGACATTTTATTGGCATAGCAGGTTATTATCGGCATTTCGTTCATAATTTGGCCCAACTGGCTAACTCGCTAACCAATATCACACAAAAAAGCGTTATGTTTGTGTGGAAAAATTACTGTATATAATGCTTTGATGAATTGAAATTAATATTGGTCAATGATCTAATTTTTACTCTTCCATCCGAAAGTGATGGATTTTTAATATAAACTGATGCAGCAAAGAATGGACTCGGTTGTGTCCTTATGCAAAATGATAATGTTCTTGCTAATGCATCAAGACATTTGAAGAATCATGAGAAAAATAACCCAACTAATGATCTTGAGTTAGAAGCTATAATATTTTCTCTGAAAATATGAAGGCATTATCTCTACAGAGATATATGTGAGGTTCATACGGACCACAAGTGTTTGAAATATATTTTCACACAAAAAGAACTTAACATGAGGCAAATAAGATAGCTTGAGTTACTCAAATATTACGATTGTTGAATACAATACCACCCTGGAAAGGATAATAAGGTTGAAGATGAATTATACATAAACGAACATGGCCTTCTATCTAAAATGAGGATTGGAAGAGATCTTACGGTCATCGATCTATGGAAGATGGATATGGGAATTGTTAAAAAAGGGGAAAATCACTCCTCCTTCAAATGATTTCTAAACCATATTTACTAGATAAGATAAAAAGTTCTCAATCTGATGATGAGATTCTATATAGAAAAATTAATTCAGTCATGGATGGGAGACTGGCGGACTTCATATATGAAGAAGGACTTCTAAAATTTGTGAAGAGGTTATGCGTTCCATCAGTACATGAACTAAATAGGTAACTATTAGAAGATTCTCATAGCTCAAATTTCTCTATACATCTGGGCAGAAAAAATATGTATAGAGATCTGAAGGAATATTTTTGGTGGGATAATATGAAGTGAAAAATTGTTGACTACATGTTAAGGTTTCTAGTTTGTAAACAAGTGATGGTGGAGAGACATAATCCCAAAGGAGTGATGCAACCACTACCTATTCTTATGTGGAAGTGGGATAACATTATGATGAATTTTTCCACTGGACTACTGAGTACACCTAGAAGGAATGATTCAAAATGGGTAATTGTTGTTCATCTCACAAAATAAGCACATTTCATTCCAATAAGAGAGGATTTACCACTTCAGTGCCTAGAAATAATTTATATTAATGAAGTTGTTAAAATTCATGGTGAACCTATATCGATTGGCTCTGATCGAGATCCCCGGTTTATGTCAAAATTGTAGAAAACTCTCTAGATGGCTTTGAATACTGAGCTTCATATGAGTACTTCATTTCACCCCAAAACCGACAGATAATCTGAAAGGACTATTCATACTCTAGAAGATATGCTGAGTTCATGTTCCCTTGACTTATTAGGTTTGTGGGATCAATGATTTCCTTTGGTGGAATTTTCATTCAACAATAGTATTCATTCTAGTATTGAAATTGCTCCATATTAAGAATTATATGAAAAGAAATGTCAAACTTCAACTTTTTGGGAAGAAGTTGGTGAGAGGACACTTATAGGTACACAACATATTGAAGAGACCATGAAAAAGGTTAAGGTAATACACACCCATATTGAAGCATCCCTAAGTAGGTAGATGAGTTATGCTGAAAAAAGGATAAAGGACATGGAATTCCAATTGGGGGGTCACATATTTCTGAAAGTATCTCCATGGAAGGGTGTCTTAAGTTTTGGTAAGAAAGGGAAACTGAGCCCCAAGTACCTCAGGCCATTTGAAATTTTGGGAAGAATCAGAGTTGTAGCTTACTGTTTACCGATCCAGCCAAATCTATCTAGAGTTCATGATGTGTTCCACACATCATTGTTAAATAAGTACATGCCAGACCCAACACATGTACTCAAATATGAAGAAATGGAACTAGAACCTGATTTTTCATTCTATAAAAATCCTATCAGGATTCTTGACACAAGGGAGAAGTTAATGAGAAATTGAACAACTCATCTACTAAAGGATTATTGGAGAAACAATAATATAGAGGAAGAAACATGTGAACCATTTGATTTCATGAAGAAAAACCACCCACATATTTTTGGTGGACTTTATACATAAAATTTCAAAGAAACAATTTACAAAGGAAGGAATTATATAACACCACAAACATTTTATGGTATGATTATATTAAATAAATTCTATTCATATCCTATATTGCATGAAGCACTATGTATTTTTTGAATAAAAACATTATTAGAGAAACTTATAAGCTATCCATTAAACATAAATTTTCCACTTCTATGTTTTTGAATTTTGAATAACAGATTATCAATTTCTATTATAATCACTAAATTTTGTCATGAAACCATTTGTGTTATGGTTTAACCAGATTATTATATATGTAATATATCCTATTTTTAGTTTTTAATCCTTTTGTACAAATGGTATTAAGTTATAATGTAAACCATATTCATTATAATCAAACCCACCGTTTATCCAAAATGGTTGTCAGTAAGGTTATATAAATAATAATTCGATTTCACAATAAGTAACCAAATTAAATTTAAAACAATGTAATATTATGGATGGTCACAAATAGAATATAACTTCATTTATAGAAAACCACAACCACATCCATATTATATATTTATCCAAACTTGAATATAAGTGAACTGATTATTTAAAACCACATAAACAAACGAGCGAGAAGAATGAAATCGAACCTTAAAACTAATCAAAAAGTCCTTGAATGAACTAAAAATGGTTATAATAAATCCTTTACATATGGAATAGGTTCTAGAATTATGAATTAATAATCCTAATTTTTTATTCAGGTCTTAAATAACTAGTCATGAACACTTTCAAGCATAAGGTAAGGGATATCTTAACTCAATTTACATTCATTAATTAAACAACTTTATCATTGGTTATTTCTTTCCTAGTATATTTGTGAATGACCTATGATTGTTTTATTATGTATATCCACTTTTATTTTGTGTGTTAATATTTTTCACACATAATTATGGCATTGACTTGTCATCAATATAATGGTACTTTTTTGTGAGGGATCCTCTCTCCCACTTTTTTTCAGGAATCCCCCCTATGTTGTGCCCTTTTTTTAATTCCTTATGACCGGGTATGTTTTTTCACCTCCCCCATACTTCCCTTTTGACATATAAATTATAGAATACCCCTTTAACTCTCAATAATCCCTCACCATAACACTCATTACCATACTGAAATGATTGTAAGTGGTTTCTCATCTCACTTTCAATTCTGTGAGATTTTAATTGTTCACCACATATTTAATATATTTGGTATACGTTTCCATCCATTTGATATAAAATAACATGATTATCATTAAATTCATGTTATTAAATGATTAATTTGATGTTTATTATGTTTGTTTATATGATTATACTGATTACATTGTGGTAAGAGGCCTTTTCTCAACATCTATTTGGTTGTGACTAACATTGTACGGTGCACCTAATAATCTTTATGTGGTGTACCTACTTCCCATTTGAGATCAATTTTCATTTGAAATTATATTTATATTAAATATCCACAATCTCATATCATGGATATGTTTGTTTACTAAACCGTATACCATTTTACATACGGTGCTTATTTGGAAAGTTATTTTAGTTAAGGAAATATTGATGAATCCATATACTCTACTCTACGAATATTGAAAATGCATTTTGTTGTTGTATCAAATCAATGTATAACATATTATATGGATATGATGTGACAGGTGGGGTCTGCTATAGCCCCTAGATGCATCAGTAGGTATCATGAGACAAATCAATTGGCGACAAACCCTTCAAGTTTGTTTCCAAAAAATCAGACCAGTTTCTACCCATAGAACTAAACTATTTTTATAGTATTATTGTTTCATGTGAAAGAAACATGACATCCAGTTAATAATAATTCTCTTTATTTATTATCAGTTATTATTATTATCCATGAGGTTTTCACTATGACAAAATCTATGGATACAGTTTCATTCTCAGTTTTTTAATGGCATTAGTTATACATATATTCATTATGCCATATTGATTATGTGAGTTGGATTATTATTAACATATTATTTTACTCATGGTTTTGCTATTTTTAACCCTTACTGAGTTTTTGATCTCACCCCTTTCATTGTTTACCTTCAATAGGTGATGAATTAAAAGTCATTTATTGAGTTCATGTGGTTGCAGTTTTCAGTTTATTTATGTATTGTATCTTGTATGATTTTTTAATGTAATTTGGGTTACATCTATGTATCTAGTTTCTCAAAGATTACTAAATTGATCATTTCATAGGGATTTTAATTCCTTCAAACCTTGCCAATATCACATGTAATGCACCGGCTCTAGCCTTGAGGGGTTAGGGTGTTACACGGTACGTCTAGTCACGTTGACATAAGAATAGCCATGCTGAGAGAAGATTGTCCAGATTTCCAATTTCCATATGGAAAAATATTGATAAGGTTCGACAAGGATTTAGGAAAATTGTAAATAAATTACATGATATGGTCAAAAAGGGGTTAGATGATAAAATTTTAGTGTAATATATTATAAACCTCATAAAAATAAATGGAAATAAAAGAGAACAGAAGTTGATGAATCAATAAATATTTCCAATTATACTCTTCATGATATTTTTGTAACTATTTTACATAACTATAATAGATTGAAAATATATGATGGGATAGATAATAGAATAATGGAAGAATTTCCATTACTTCATATTCAAATCAAATCAATTCTCAAACTCTTAAAAATATAGTTAAGACATCAATTAAGATGAAATTTTTTGTTCAATTTGGATCAAGTGTTTTTTAAAACATTGAAAACGTGTTGTCCAGTCTTGATTTAAGAGTAAAGATGATTGTGGGTAAAAAAATGTTTTAGTATTGGTACATGAAATGTAATAAGGAAAACAAGGATAAGAATGATTCTAAAGTAACCTGTTATAAATGTAAAAACGAATGACATTTAAGACCTGATTATCCAAATCGCTTAATAAAAGTCATAATTTATTGAAATTATAAATGAAATCAAAAAGGTATAAAAATTAAAAAGGTTTAATGTTTAGGAATGGTAATGACTCATGGAGTGCTAGTTGAGAAGATTATTCTGATGAGTCGTCAGACAATGAAAATTCTGTATATAATAATTTTGGTCCTTATGAAAAAATACCTTCTAAAACTCATGCCTTATGGTAAATATACACACTTATTGTTCTTCATTAAATATTCCTTTAAATTGAAACAATACTAAAGAGAAAAGTTATATTTCTTATTTTTATGAAAATTATTCGGCAAATTATAATTATTACCTTCATATGCAGAAGTGTCTAAATTTTATAAATTTTTTGAAAATTTGAATTGTAATGTAATTAAAAAAATTGAAAATAAATATTCAAGAACGAATGTATTGAAAAAAGAACTATAAAATCCTTCTAAAGATCTCGAAGAAAATTGTTTTTTAACTGATTATATTTCAAAGTAAAATTGAAATGGAAAATTTTGAAAATTATTACCTTTCTATTAATTTTTAAAAATTCATTAATGACCTAAAAGTTTTTGAAATAAAACTCACTTCTGAAACAAAAACCAATATCTATATGAATTTAGTTACCATACTAGTGGGTGAAATTTTCATTAAAGAACCTTTTGGAAAACATTACCACTAGTAATGAATGATTTTATAATTTGTACAAACTACTATGTCCATAACGTAACATTTCAGTAATGGGATATAATCATTCCATCCCATTTTTTAGAAAAAATTAATTTGGTCAAAAATTCCCCCTTATTCTCAAAAGCTCAATGTTATGGTCAAATAGATTAATTTTTTTTAAATAAAATTCCATCATAGTTGTTTCACGAATCCTATTTTTCAAAAACATATTTGGATTCCCAAAATCTTGTTTACTAACAATTTCGAACCCAAGTGTGGTTTTGTAACACACCAGGTAAATAAAGAATATGAAATTTCCATATTTATCCATATTTGTGAATAAAATATTAATATTACATTAAAGGGAATGCTATTCTCGATGGCGTACCCAATACGCAACGAGTTTCTTTGAAATCTTACGTTGAACTCTAATAATAAAATAAAATTATTTTAAATGGTAGTAAACTCCAAGCCGTTTTAATGGAGGGAATAAACGGAACTAACTAAAAAATGATTATATATGTTTTTCAAATATTTTTACTTTTATCTAATAAATGTTAGAGGCTTAAAATGAAAATGAATCCAATTTTAGGCATAAATCTTCTAATATTCTTTAAAAGGTCGATTAACTGCCTTTTGATGGAGAACCCATTTTAAATATACTTTTGACAATTTTATATGTTTTATTTGAAAAAATAAAATCCTTCTTTAGAATCTGGACATCAAAGTTTACTTTGTGTAAATTTTTGTTATTTTTTTGATAAAGATCATTTTTATTGAAAATGTTGCATTTTAATTCAAAAACTCCTTTTAATCTGATTTAATTATATGGATAGATTATATTTTTAATTGATATTAAAGTGTATTTAGAATATATTTTTACTATTTAATCCAATGGGGGTCATTGTAATTAATTTCAATTTGAAATTGGACTTAACCTAGTGTCAATCTTTTAATAGATATTGTTTCTTAAAAACACGCTATTTGTTTTGACAGTGGGAATTAGTTATTAAATTAATTAATGCAACATATATGTTATGAATTTTTAAAAATAGACATGATTTTTTAATTTGGAATATTAAATATAGATTAGGGTAATTTTTTTGGTATTTTTCTGAAAAACATCAATTTTTGATGAATAGTGAAACCACAAAGTGGTAGTTAAAGTAATTGATTTTTCGTTTAAATGAAACATTTCCACATCGGTGATTTTATTTTCAAAAATCCGACATACGTGTTTGTCATTAATAAGTATAATGTGGTTCAATGGGATTAAAATAATTTTTGGGTGAATAGTAACTTTTAAGTTTTATTAATCGCGATTAGAGGTAATTAGTGTAATTTAAGGTAAAAATAATGTCTTAAAATATGAAATGACTTAGACACATGTCCTACCCTCATTGGATGTGTCATGTCCGACCAAGACAATCCATGGGTCAACTTAGGGACCCCATGGATGTAATTTGGTAGGAAAATGACATAAATAACTTTTTATTTAAAGCTAAAATAAAAATTTCAATAACATGAGTTGTTCTACTAAAAAAAATTTAAATGGGGTTATACAAGTCATATTTTTTACTATAAATATTCATTAGAAATCTAAAATAATTTCCTACATCATGATATTTTTTTATAATTTTTAGACATTATATAAATTAAATTATTTATGACACCATGATGATGCATCGATTACCTCATTATTTAATGATTTAAATAAAATGAAAAGATAATGTAAATTCTAAGAACTACACATGTCAAATACCTATTGGATGGGTGGATTTAGAACTCCGATCACCATATCTTTTAAATATATAATTTTTGTACCTTTAAAATCCGAATATCATTTTATAATAAAGTAACCTTTTATAACTTTCCAAGAGTGCCCCTCCTCCCCTCTTATAAAAGGCCCCCACCTCTACCACCTTACCCACACATCTCAAGACTTTGGCTCAGCGAAACCCTGCCCATTTTTTCTCTCCACATACATCTATTACTCCTAGAAGCCTCACATTTGGCATAAGTCTTCCCATGTAATCCTTTGAGCTCAAATAAAAAAGTGTTACCCGTTTTAAAGGTAATGTCTTCCCTAGTGTTCTATTGTTTTATTTTGCTTCTCCAACCCCCTAAACTCTTTTTATTTATTTATTTTGTATCAACAACAATATATTAAATATTATATTATGGTGTTATGAGGAGTATTCGAGATACAATAACACACAACTCCATCTAATGGTTAAAGAGCATACTGTTTCTGTGGATGGAAAATTACTGCCTCACGAAACGATGATTGTTCTATCTTATCATACCACCTCTCATGGTGGCCATTATGATGGAACTATATTTATTTATGATATATATTATATTTATTTCCTCTATTTTATTTTTTATTTTATATTTAATACATACCTTTATGCTCTGCATGTTGTGCCAATGTGATAATTTCATGTGAGGAAGTGTGGACTACCGCCCCGTCAAGTGATGTGACTCGTTCATTCAATACATGGAATGTATAAAGAATGAAATTGATGAAATTATGTGATATATATAACATATATATTATACTGGAATTATAATATATATATATATATATACATATCTCATCATGTTTTAATTCTATTAATGTGCCAACGAAATGAAAGTAGCGTTCATCCGTACGTACGGCTTACCATCTCCATGAACAGTACATTTCATTTATTATCTTCAAATGTTATGTACTATTATAAGTACATATATATAATGGATATATATGTCATATATTACATCTAAATGATGGATATCATTCTGTAATTATAATATATATATATCTCTTTTAACTTTAATTCCATTAATATGACAAAACAATGAAAGTAGTGTTCTTGCGTACGTACGGCCTACCGTCTCCATTAATGGTGCTTTTAGTTTTTTATCTCTAAATGTTATGGAATATTACAAAATGAATATATAATATATATATATGATATTTAAAACATTAATACTATTCTGGAGATGATGTACATAAAACTACATGGAAAATTCTTTTCCAACAAGTTCAATTTTTTCTCATGTACAGAACATCGACAAAAACATCTGATATGAACTCACTTTATTAACCAATTATTATAACATTATAATATTTGATATGAACTGAATAATAATATTTAAAGGAGGTCCTTAAGCAATTATAAATTGATTTTTTTTTATTATTCAGGAGATTAAAGAATGATCGAGTCATGTCGGACACGAGGTAAGGGATCCTACCCCTCTCTTTCTTTTTAAGTACACTCTTTTATGTCACTCCTTTTAAGATCATATTTATTATGATTGGGATGTTCTTTTATATTAATCTTACTGTAATTTTTATTTTCATATGACGAGAGACACTATTTTCTCTCATCAATCCATTTTTTGATGTTTTGAGTGGCGCCGTTAGGCTGCCGAATTTTCACAAGAGATCCTATCTCTCTCTTTTTAAGTACTCTTCTTTATGTCACTTCTTTTAATCTCCTCTTTGTTATGTTGGGAGATGTTATTTTATATTCCTCTTAATTTAAATTTTAATTTAATAGGATGAGAGACCTTATTTTTTCTCATCAATCCATTTTTTGGATGTTTTAAGTGGTGTCGTTAGGCTGCCAAGTTTTCATAAGGGATTTTTCATCTCACTTTTATTCCTGTGAGAGTTATGATACATTTTCCACAATTTTCTTTGAGTGGTATATGTACTGACCATTATTCTACTCTTTGTGTAATATAATTTTGTTTATGAGTATTTACATCAATGTTTTATTGCCCTTTTTTCATGGGGTGTATGTTTCATAAGATACCCAAGTCAGTAAGGGAACATTTCACCCTCCTCTTTTTAAATGACATATTTTTGTTGGGTCATTTAATTTACATATTGTTATGTTGGGATATGTTCTTATATATCCATATTGATATAAATATTATGTCCATGGGATGAGATACCATTTTCTCTTTCATCAACTCTTCTTATGAATTTTGAAGTGACACCGTTTGGCTGTCGTTTTTTTGCATGGGAACTTCTTAAACCAATTTTGAATCTTTGGGATAAACTTGTACTCCATGAATATGTCATTCTATGAATATGTGTGAATGACCTCTGATTGTTTTACACTTGATATCCAATTATATTTGGTGTATTATTTTTTCACACATAGTTATGTAATTGATTTATCCTTAATCAAAGGATACCGTCTTTATAAGGGATTTAGTCTCAAATTACATTCCATTGAGACTTCATTGTTTTTATGTGCCAATTCACTTTGATATGGTGTATATACTATCCTTCTGCATATTATATCATGAATACCTTTATTATAATGTATTGATAAAATTTTGTTCCTTTAAAATCTTCAAAGTGGTATGGGACACTTTGATTCAAATATCTTTTTATTAAAAGGTTTTGAAAATAGTATGATAAATCATTTATTTTGTTGATATCGTGAAATGATATATTGTAATTTCAAATGAAATGTTAACAGTGAAATTTTTATATATGTGCTATGATTTTTGTAATGTTACTTGAAAATTTTACGGGTGGTTACGTGATAAACCATATGACGGGTGGTGCCGTGATTACTAGGATGGGTGGTTTTGTTATAACCTCCAATTCATTGGGTATAAAAGTCGGCCCAATGGCTATTCCATTAAGTATGTGTGGAAGTTGTATGTATGGCTATTCCATTAAATATGTGTGGAAGTCGACCGTATGGTTATTCAATTTAAGTATGTTTATGTCCCAAGTTACCTTTATATGTTATGTGTTCTTTATATGGGGTTTATGGTAATCTTTTGGTTACAAAAGAATAAGTAATGGTCTTTTATTCAGTGATGATTTTTTACTACATCATAAAGGTGAAAAGTATTACTTTGATAAAGTATTCTTGGTTTACTTGTTGTTTTGAAAAAGTAAAAGTTTTCCTTCTTTGTGTATCCTTTACTGGGATTTTTATGCTCATATCAAGTTTTTGAAATGTTTTCCACATGACATAAAGATGAATTGGGTCAAGGATGGGATCAAGGAAAGACATGCTATCTAAAACATGGAATGAGAGATGTTTCTTTTTAAGAGTTTTTATTTTATGGAAACTTAGTATAAGTGTATACTTTGTAATCTTTGAGATGTAATGGTTATGTCCTAATTCTCTAAAAATCTAAACCAGAAAATATCATCAATTTGAATTATTCATTTAATTCAATAATAAGTATTGTTTATGGCTAGGGACTTATAGTTGTTATCGAAGGTCGGTTTAGATAACTTTAGAGGTTAGGGTATTCTATAATCACAAGTGACATTACCATAATGGCTAGTATTTCAGAAAGAGTCATAGTTTTTAGATAAAATTAATGAGTATGTATATCGTAGTGATTATATTATTCATTAGTACTGATGATTTTGTTGATATAATCACACTGAAATTTTTGGTTTTAGTAAATGGATGGATCTGGCAGGCACCAGAGTGAAAATGGATTTGAAGGAAACTGTGGTGGTTCTCTGATTAAGAGACTGGATGAAATGGGGGATTCAATGATAAATCTCATGGTTATTCTAAACCAACTATCCAGAGTCAGGATCTACCACTTGAACCTTGGTGAGTTCTCTAATGCATCATGTACGAGAGAATCAACTCGACATGGAATTTCAGGTAATAATTATAATGGTAACAAATAGGGTTTATATGATCCTTACTTTTTAGGTTATTATGGGTTAATCTATGATATGATGGAAAATTAAAGGCATCAGATAAACATGAGGTTAAAATTTGTTACGATCATTTTTGAAGCTATTATCTCGTTTTGGGGAATGTTTAAGAAAATATGTAGTTTTGGAAAAAGGACAACACACAGACAGTGTGACAACCCGTCGCGTCAGACAAAGCTATGGGAATCAAACCCACAACCAAAGTGCGACTTGTATTTATTGCCCCCACTAGACTACGTGAATTCCCTGGTTAGTTTGACTAATTATTTTTAGTTAGATGATTTTATGAATCAAGAGTAAGTTTTTTTTGGGTTATCTATAGAAATTATTAACCTATCATGGAGGATATGTGATTAGGTTAATTACTTTTCAATTTGAGACATTAAGAGTAACTGATGTTATTTGGAGATAAATGTTAAGCTTTATTTTGTATTATTATGTAATTAAATCCTTCAGAGATTTGGGTTTCAGTATTAGTTTTATTACATTGAAGAATTTTATGGATAGATGTTTATTGAATGGTCTTTGTTGAACTTTGGGTATTGTTTGACATATTTTGGAGATTAAGAATAGATTTTTTTAATAAAAGATTATCCTTTTTGGGTATTATCTGATCTAATACTAACCTTTTTCATTTTAGTTTTATTTATGGTCTAAAGACATGGGAAGTATATAGTTCTCTATTGAGGATTCAGTGGTTCTCTAGAAGTTGATTATAGCTCTCTTAATGTGAACAAGTCATCCTAAATACTTGTCTTTCGGAGAAAATATGAATTTGTGTAAGAAATATAGTAAATGTGGAACATCAACATGACATGTATGTTTTCTTATGTTTTAGTTAAGCTCATAAATAAATTCCTCAGGGAAAGGTAACTTAAAACAAAAATGTTTCCTGTTAATTTGTCCTATTGGGGAATCAAACACCGTTTTACCCATAACAAGTTTGTGATTTTCTGATGGTTAACTTTCTCTTAAACATGTTTTCTATCACTCTCCCTCAGAAAATGACCCTTTGTTTTCTCCTCCATGTCCATGTTTTCCTACATGGAATCCTAGTATGGGTTAACTCGGGTGACCTTTGTACATCTCTTTCTTTATTTTAAAGTGATAGTTTTACTTACTTTTGTTCCGATTTGGGATTTTCAATGAAGTTTCCAAGACCAATTTTTAAAATTTTGAGGACGAAATTCCCAAAAGGGGGAAGGATGTAACTCCCCAGGTAAATAAAGAATTTGAAATTTTCATATTTATCCATATTTGTGAATAAAATATTAATATTACTTTAAAGGGAACTCTATGCTCGATGGCATACTCAATAAGAAACAACGAGTTTCATTGAAATCTTACGTTGCACTATAATAATAAAATAAAATTATTTTAAATGGTAGTTAATGTCTAGCCATTGTAATGGCGGGAATAAATGAAACTAACTACAAAATGGTTATATATTTTTCTAAAATATTATTAGTTTTATCCAATAAATGTTAGAGGATTAAAATGAAAATGAATCCAATTTTAAGCATAAATCTTCTAATATTATTTAAAAGGTAGATTAACCACCTTTTGATGGAGGACCCTTTTTAAATATGCTTTTGACAATTTTATATGTTGTATCTGACAAAATAAAATCGTTCTTTAGAATCTTTACATCAAAATTTACTTTGTGTAAATTTTTGTTATTTTTCCGATAAAGATCATTTTTATTGAAAATGTTGCATTTTAATTCAAAACCTCCTTTTAATCTGATTTAATTATATGGATATATTATATTTTTAATTAATATTAAAGTGTATTTATAATATATTTTATCCATTTAATACAATGGTGGTCATTGTAATTAATTTCACTTTGAAATTGGACTTAAACTAGGGTCAATCTTTTAATAGATATTGTTTCATAAAAATACGCTATTTGTTTTGACAGTGGGAATTAATTTATAAATTAATTAATGAAACTTATATGTTATGAATTTTATAAAATAGACATCATTTTAGAATTTGGAATATCAAATATAGCTTAGGGTGATTTTATGGTATTTTTCTGAAAAACATCAATTTTTGATGAATAGTGAATCCACTAAGTGGTAGTTAATGAAACTGATTTTTCGTTTAAATAAAACTATGCCACTTACGTGATTTGATTTTAAAAAATACGACATACATGATTTTCATTAATAAGTAAAATGTGGTTCAATGGGATTAAAATAATTTTTTGATGAATTATAACTTTTATATTTTATTAATCATGATTTGAGATAATTAGTTTAATTTAAGGTAAAAATAATGTTTTAATAATATGAAATAACCTAGACACATGTCCTACCCTCATTGTATGTGTCATGGCTGACCAAGAAATTCCATGGGTCAACTTGGGGACCCCATAGAGCCACTTTGGTAGGAAAATCACATAAATAACTTTTTATTTAAAGATAAAATAAAAATGTCACAAACATGAGTTGTTCTACTAAAACAATTTTTAAATGGGGTTATACAAGTCATATTTTTGACTATAAATATTCATTAGAAAGATAAAAATATTTCCTACATCATGATATTTTTTTAATAATTTTTAGACCTTATATAAATTAAATTATTTATGACACCATGATGATGCAATGATTACCTCATTATTAAACAATTTAAATAAAATGAAAAGATAATGTAAAATCTATGACCTAAACATGTCAAATACCTATTGGATGTGTGAATTTAGAACTAATATCACCTTTTACTCGAAATATATAATTTTTGGACCTTTAAAATCCTAAAATCATTTTATAATAAAGTAACCTTTTATAACATTCCAAGAGTTCCCCTCCTCTCCTCTTATAAAAGGCCCCCAACTCTACCACCTTACCCACAAATCTCAAGCATTTGGCTCGGCCAAACCCTGCCCATTTTCTCTCTACACATCCCTCTCTTACTCATAGAAGCCTCACTTTCGGCAGAAGTCTTCCCAAGGAAGCCTTTGACCTCAAATCAAAAAGAGTTACCCATTTTAAATATAATGTCTTCTCTGGAGTTCTTTTGTTTTATTTTGCTTCTCAAACCCCCTAAACTCTTTTTATTTATTTCATTTGTAACCACACCAGTATCTTAAATATACTAGGATGTTGTTTTGAGGAGGATTCGAGCTACAGTAACTCAAAACTTCGTCTAATGGTTAAAGAACATACTATTTCTGTGGATGGCGAATTACTGCCTCATGAAACGATGATTGTTCTATCTTCTCATACCACCTCTCATGGTGGCAATTAAGATGTAAATATATTTATTTATGATATATATTATATTTATTTCCTCTATATTAATCTGTATTTTATATCTAATACATACCTTTATGCTTTTCATGTTTTTCCAATGTGATAATTTCATTTGAGGAAATGTGGACTACCGCCCCCTCAAGTGATGTGACTCGTTCATGCAATACATGGAATGTATAAAGAATGAAATTGATGAACTTATGTGATATATATAACCTATATATTATAATGTAATTATAATATATATATATATATCTCATCATGTTTTATTTCCATTAATGTGCCAAAGAAATGAAAGTAGCATTCATGCGTACGTACTGCTTACCGTCTCCATGAACGGTACATTTCATTTCTTATCTTCAAATGTTATGTAATATTATAAGGTCATATATATAAAGGATATATATGTCATATATTACATCTAAATTATGTATATAATTCTATAATTAAAATATATATATCTCTCTTTTAACTTTAATTCCGTTAATATGACAAAAAAATGAAAGTAGTGTTCATGCGTACGTACGGCCTACCGTCTCCATGAACGGTGCTTTTAATTTTTTATCTCAAAATGTTATGGAATAGTAAAAAATGAATATATACTGCATATATATGATATTTAAAACATTAATACTATTATGGAGATGATGTACCTATAACTACATGGAAAAATCATTTCCAACAAGTTCAATTTTTGCTCATGTACCGAACATCGACAAAAACGTCTGATATGAACTCACTTTATTAACCAATTATTATAACATTATAATATGAGATATGAACTGAATAATAATATTTAAACGAGTTCCTTAAGCAATTATAAATTGAACAAATTTTATTATTCATGATATTAAAGAACGATCGATTCATGTTGGACACGAGGAAAGGGATCCTACCCCTCTCTTACTTTTTAAGTACACTCTTTTATGTCATTCCTTTTAAGCTCATATTTCTTAGGTTTGGGATGTTCTTTTATATTAATTTTAATGTAATTTTTATGTTCATATGATGAGAGACCCTATTTTCTCTCATCAATCCGTCTTTGGATATTTTGATTGGCGCCGTTAGGCTGCCGAATTTTCGTATGAGATCTTATCTCTCTCTTTTTAAGTACTCTCCTTTATGTAACTTATTTTAAGATTATCTTTTTTATATTGGGGGATGTTATTTTATATTCCTCTTTCTGTTCATTTTAGGTTAATATTATGAGAGACCCTATTTGATCTCATCAATCCATTTTTGGAAGTTTTTAGTGGCGTCGTTAGACTGCCGAGTTTTCGTAAGAGATTTTTCATCTCACTTTTATTCCCATGAGATTTATGCTACATTTGCCAAAATTTTCTTTTAGTGGAATATATACTTCCCATTATTCTACTCTTTGTGTGATATAATTTTGTTTTTTAGTATTTACATCAACGTTGTATTGTCCTTCTTTCATGGGGTGTATGTTTCGTAAGATACCCCAGTCGGTAAGGGAACCTTCCACCCGCCTCTTTTTAAAAGACTTCTTTTTGTTGGGTCTTTTAATATACATATTGTTTTGATGGTATATGTTCTTATGTATCCTTATTGATGTAAATTTTATATCCAAGAGATGAGATACCATTTTCTCTCTCATCAACTCTTTTTCTGAATTTTGAAGTGACGCTGTTAGGCTGTCGAATTTTTTCCAGAGAACTTCTTAACCTAATTTCGATTCTTTGGGATAAACTTGTACTCCTTCAATATGTCATTATATGAATATGTGTGAATGAACTCTGATTTTTTTACACTTAATATCCAATTATATTTTGTGTATTTTTTTGTCACACATAGTTATGTAATTTATTTATCCTTAATCAATTGATACCATCTTTATAAGGGATTTAGTCTCAAATTACATTCCATTGATACTTCATTGTTATTATGTGCCAATTCACTTTGATATGGTGTATATACTATCCTTCGGCATATTATATCATGAATACCTTTATTATAATGTATTGATTAAATGTTTTTCCTTTAAAATCTTCAAAGTGGTATGGGACACTTTGATTCAAAAATCTCTTTATTAAATGGTTTTGAAAATAGTTTGGTAAATCATTTATTTTGTCGATATCTTGGAATGATATATTGTGATGTCAAATGAAATGTTAAGAGTGAAATGTTTATATATGTTCTATGATTTTTATAATCGTACTTGGATATTTTATGGGTGGTTATGTGATAAACCATATGACGGGTGGTGCCGTGAATACCAGGATGGGTGGTTACGTTATAACCTCTAATGCGTTGGGTATGGAAGTCATCCGTTTGGATATTCCATTAATTATGTGTGGATGTCGGCCATTTGGATATTTCATTAAGTATGTGATGATGTAGACCATATGGTTGTTCCATTTAAGTATGTTTTTGTCCCATGTTACCTTTATAAGATAGGTGTTCTTTATATGGGTTTTATGGTAATCTATTGGTTACAAAAGGGTAAGTAATGGTCTTTTATTTAGTGAAGAGTTTTTTAATACTTCATAAAGGTGAAATGTATTACTTTGATAAAGTATTCTTGGTTTACTTTTTGTTTTGACAAACTAATAGTTTTCTTTCTTTGTGTGTCCTTTACTGGGCTTTTTATTCTCATCCCAAGTTTTTGAAATGTTTTCCACAGGACTTAAAGTTGAATAGGGTCAAGGATGGGATCAAGGAAAGACATGCAATCTAAATCATGGAACTAGACATGTTTGTTTTTAAGATTTTTTATTTTATGGAAACTTTGTAGAAGTGTATACATTGTAATCTTTGAGATGTAATGGTTATGTCCTCATTCTCTAAAAATATAAACCTAAAAAGATCCTCAATGTGAATTATTCATTTAATTCAATAATAAGTATTGTTTATGCTAGGGGCCTTATAGGTTGGGTTCTAAAAAACTAATTATTTTTTTCAAGAAATCAAAGGAATTACCAAAAATAAAAATATAATGTACGTGTGTAGTGGTTGTTCCCAATATACAACTAGTAATAATTATTTGTTTTAAATTATTATAAAAATTAATGGTGGAAGAGTTATTATCAGATGTAATTTCTGAGGAATGATTTTCTGTATCGGTAACATTGTTCATCTCATAAAATCATCAATTTTAGATGTTATATTTTTAAATGGTCCTATGAAAAATCTAATAAGAATAATTAAATTATGTGATAAATGTTACCTTGTGAATGTTAGGAACAATAAATGTATGGTACTCAATTCTAATGAGGAATTCATTATTTTTGTAGATCGACATGAGAATGTGTATACAATAAACATTGAAGACATTAAAAGTCAGGATTTATATTTCCTTAGTGTAATGAAAGACCAAACAAGGATATGGCATAGAATGTTAATATTCTCTAATATTAGGAACATATGTAAACTAACAGAAAAACTTTTTAATGATATACTAAAATATATATTTGTTTGTTCAAATTGTTTTTGAAAATGATCAATATTTAAAGAAAAATAATTCTCAAATTAAATCAATTCGTGAAGTATAATCTAATGATACTTTATAGTTTGTTTACATGGATTAATTTGGTCCCATAAAAACAATATGTATCAGAGGAATGTACTATGAATTTTGTTGATGACTAGATTAGATATAGATTGGTTTCAGTTCTAAAAAGAAATTTAAAATTGTATTTTATTTACCAACTTTTGTTTGTAAAGTAAAAAAATTAAAAAACCATTTAGTTGATTATCATTCATATTAAACATGGTGGGTGATTTAGAAATTATAATTTTGAAACATTTTTTAGTAAGAAAGTAATTACCCATAACATTTGAGAACCTAGAAATCATCAAAAAACTTGTTTCTATTAAGGAAGAAATCAAATTCCTTGGGAAATAACATGAACCATTGTTAAGAGAATAAAAAAATTATAATTAATTTGGGCTGAAGATGTTATTACTACTCTCAATACTATCAATCAAGGATGAATTAGACTCTTTTTTAATAAAACTCTTTATGTATTATGTTAATTCTGAAATCCAAAAGATTTGAAATTCATAGTATTTGGATTGAAGATATTCATCATGAATAAGAAATACAATTTAATTAAATCTTTACCTAAATTCAATGAATGTATATTCTAATGCTATTATACTAATTCTATTGCATATAGATTTTTAAATTAAAATTAATGTATTGTTGAGGATATATTACATGTTAATTTTAATGAAATTAAATTTTTTGTTTTTAAACAACCCCAAAATATATCTTTGAATATGTTTCTAAAACTTTATTATCAACCTATGATATAATAAATTAAAAAAAAAGAAAATACTCAAGAAATATTTTATAAGTAGCTTACTCTAGATAACATTCGACCTTATATTGATTAATTTTTTTAAAAAACCCATGTCTGTTGTTTCATAAGAATCATCCTAGTTATAGAATGATGGGGATATAAAATAACATGTATGGACTAGATGTTATTTGAGAAATGATATAAAACATTTTTCATTTGTTTCCTAATTCAAACCTAAAAGGCATGCTGAGGCTTTAGGTGATGAATATTGTATTAAGGCTATTCATAATAAATGAAATAAAGTTGAAAGGAAAAAAATATAGATAGTGGTTGAAAGACAATGAGAAACCAATTCAATTAGAGTAAATTGGGAATTGATTATAGAATTTGATGAAAATTTAATAATCATCATATATAATTCTAGACTTTTTTCTAATGGTCACAATCAACAAGAGGGAATAGATTATGAAGAAACATGTGCTCCGATATCTCGACATGCATATATTCAAAATCTATTTGTATTTGAAGTATTATTTAAATTAAAACATATTAAAATGAATTAAAATGTTTATTTTAGAATGGATATGTTCAAGATGATGCATTTGTTGAAAAAAATCCTATTTTTAAAGATAAAAAACACGCTGAATAATTTTTTCAATATTCCCAAACATTATAATCCCTTAAACAAACCTTTAGAGCCTGGTATGATAGACTAAAATGATTTGTGATTTAAAAAATTTATGTTAATCAAACTGATGATCCCACTCATTTCATAAATTATTAAAAGAAAAATGTTTTGGTTGTTCAAATTTAGGATGATGAAATTATATTCAGATAAACTCAACAATTTTTACAACATTATTTTGTGAATCTTATGAAATCGTTGATTCAAATGAGTATATGGGTGAGCTAAAATTCATTATTGGTATTCAAATTTCACATAAATAAGAATGAACTAATACATAACAACATAAGTATGTTAATTATCATCAAAAAATAAATTGATATGAAAATAACAGAAATATTATTACTCCAATCAGTACCTCCAAAATAATTGATCCTGGTGGCACTGGGAAACAAATTAATCAAATAAATTTTAGAGGAATGAAAGGAAGATTACACTACTTACCATCTGGTGGTCCAATCATAATGTTTTAAATATGATTATGTGATATATATTAATACAATACATTAGAATCTATTATAAAAGATGTGAAAAAAATTAAAAATATTTGATGGGAACTATAGATTTTGGAATATTATTTTCATCTTTAAATGATTTTGTAAAGAGATTGTTTTTAGATGCTAGTATTGGTGGTTTTAGAATTGATAATAAAGGTACAATCAAAACCTTTCATTTCATAATAAATTCAATATATCCACGACCCCTCCTCACAAATAGTACCCCTCCTGGGCTAGCAATGTGAGAAGGGAGATAATGACCCATGAGTCTCACCTCTTGTGGGCCCCAGGTTGGAGACTAGCACCGAGGGTATAGAAAACCCACCCATGGGAGGCATTTCCCTCTAAGAGAACACATAAAGAAGAGAGAGAGAAGATTGACACCAAACAACTCTAACTCAGGCATTAAGATAAAAGAAATTACAAGTATAGATATGAAATTCCATGCAAAACTACTCAACTGAAAGGGGAATACTGCAAGTACCAAAAACAAAGTAAAACAACAGCACCCACAGGACTGAACCACTCCTGCAACCACAAGCTAGTATTAACCAGCATGATCTTCAACCTTCTCCTAGGGACCTGAAAAATATTTTATAAATACATAGGGTTAGTATAACAGTATAGTCAGTAGGATGCTTCCTGAAGCCTCTCATTCAAAAGTAAATAATGAATGTTAAAGCACATTGAACAACGAGTGAAACTAACTCATAACCTAAACAAGTATACTAAGTTCCCAGCCTCACCATGGATACTCTCACCAAGTAACGCATAATAGAATATATCATATAATGAAAACATCAAAGGTACATTGCTAATACTTCCCCACTTTTTTGTCCCTTTTCCCCAACATCGCACGTCCTGAGAATCTCCTTCCAAAAAGGCATGCCTACAGAATCCTGGGTGAAGCACCACAACAAGCACCACTTGCAACAAAACAACCATGTCCATGTAAGAAAAGTAACCGGGTAGTTTATAGGAGCCACCACTGCTCGCATGATGTGTATCATACATCATGTATTATACCTCAAGACATTACAACCCATACACCGAGTAAGGATCCTTAAGCCATCACAACCCTTACATGTTACACCTATAGTAGTCAATAAGATACTATATCTAAAATATATGTGTGTTAATAACAATAAGCCATTACATCCCTCAACACACATATATAGAGAAAACTAATGGCTGTGCATACCAGCACAAGTATCTACCAAGAGAAGAGAGTGGGGCCAAAGGGGGTTGTCAGCAATTCATCCTCCCACCAGAATGTTAGGGGAAGACACACCCCATGGATAAGAATCACTGGGGTGTGAGTTTACCTTACTGGCATGGTGGAGTAGCATATAGAAACACAAAAAGAACAGAATATACTATATCTCACAACCACACTATGGGAATAATCTAGTCTTAGAGTCAACTACAGTTAGCTAACATCTCTCGGACTCTGGGCTTCCACTTCTATGACTAGGTATCCTATATGCACACAACCATTTAAAGAGATTTAATATATTATTTAATTCTATTTTTACCAGTTTCACTTTAGGTTAATTAATTTTTAAATCATTAATTAACCTTGAAAAATTCCACATTAAATTTCATTAGCATCCCACACGAAGTCTACTATCCCTTTAAAATTACAACCTCATAATTATGTTCAAGAAAACTCCACTTAGGTATATGCCTATAAATATACCTATGTTATCAAGTAATCCATCTCAATCATGAGGAAAACACAAAAGATACTGACTGAGCTCAACCAGGATTTTTATTTACATTATCGAAACGACGACTGCTAGATAAATCCTCCTCTGTCTACTATAGTGGGTCTACCGTGACACCAAGGCCCTTCCCACTAACCTTGGACTACTGAGGTACTCCTCCTATCAAGTACTATGGGTCTGTTGTGTCACAAAGGCGCTCACCATTGTGGGTCTGTCACCACAACCAGGAGGTCCCCATAATAGCTTATATAGTTACTCCTCCTGTCATGTACCATGGGATTGCTGCCACAACTAGGTTATCCTCTAACGTGGGCCAGACTCCACAACATATCACTCCCCACTAGGCTAGTCGAGTCACTCCAAGTAAATCAGTCAGCAGTCGTGAAATCTCATCCAGCTACAAGGTCTATGCACTCTGTCCGCTCGTCTCTGGAAGGATCGTCTCCATGTGCTACTGGTCGACACTCCAACTGTCATGAATTCCCATGAAGAAGTATCTAAATGGTCTGCCATGACATAGGTATCTCAACACAACAGACGACACGTTAATCGTACCTCTCATCTGTGAGTTATTAGCCTTTTAGTCTCAGGGGCTTAGTTGGTTTCGTGCATGATCCAACTTGTCCGTATCTCATATATACTCCAATATCTAGTGGGGTATACTCAATGGTGAATTCATGATCCATGATTACCAGCGCTATATACGGTTCATCAAATGGACGTTCGGTGCCAATGATATGGCAAAAATAAAGTAAACGGTCGTAGTGGGCTCGGGTTTGGTCCGAACCGGTCAGACCTACTCGGCCTGACCCAGTATGGGTCGACCTGGTTAAGGTTGACCCGGAATGAGACATTGAGTCATGCCGGGCCCATTGGGTTCGGCCCGGCCCGCTGGGCCTAACCCGGCGTGCTGCGAGGACGGTTCGACTCAGAGGTATCTGCAAGGGTGGTTAGGCCCGAAGGGCGCTGCGATGGCGGATTGGCCCAGAGGCGCAGGGTCAGTTCGGCTCGGAGGGCGCTGAGAGGCTAGCATAGCTGGGGCGGCTCAAAGGGCCGTGGTGAGGCCGGTTTGGCTAGGGTGGGAGATGGTTCGGTCGGGATGTCGCAAGGGGCGCTAGTGGCTCAGGAGGCCTGCAGGAGGCTCGGATAGCGGGTGGTGCGGCAGGCGGGTGGTGCGGCTGGTGGGCAATGCGGCCGGGGGGCGGTGTGGTTCATCCCTGGGTGGTGGAGCCGGTACGGCCGGGGCGACGGACCATCGTGGGGGTGGCGCATGTCGCGGAAGCCGCAGGGGGTGCGGTCGTTCCCTTCACCTCCTTTAATGTCATTGTCACTTTCCTCCATTATGAAGAAAACCAAAATGAACAACAAAAGTGGGGGGTTAGTCAATGTTAGTTTGGCCTGCAACATCCATGTTTAGAGTGGTGGAAATCGGTTAATCAAGAAAATAAACAATGAATGAGCATGGAAGATATATTAAAAACCTCAATTCCCATAATCCCTCATTAACAAAATATTCCCAACCTATAAGGAAAAACATCTTCGGATCAACATGATTATATATTGGTACGTATTATTTGTTTTGGAAGGAAATAAAAAAAGGAAAAGATATAAAACATATATAATATTCTATGAAAAATCACTGCAATTGAATGGTAAAAACATCATGTACCCAAAACAATGTAAAACAACCGCAACCACAAGCCCAAATAGCTCCAGCAACCTCAAGCTTGTTGTAACCGGCCTGATCTCCAACCAGCTCCAAGTGACCTGAAATACAGTTTATATATACATAGGTTGAGTATAAAAGTATACATTGTAGGATCCTCCCCAAATCCTCTCGTGCAAAAGTTATGAAAGCATACTAAAGCACAGTGTACAACAAGTGAAACTAACTCATCACCTAAATAGGTATAAAATGATATCCGCCTCACCATGGCTACTCTCATCAAGTAATGAATACAAGAATATATCATATAATAAATAATATCAAAGGTACCCCTCTACTATATCCCCTTGGTTTGCCACTTTTCAGCAACATCGCATGTCCTGAGCATCTCTCTCGAAAAAGGCTTGCCCGCAGACACCTGGGCGAAGCACCACAACTTGAACCTCAGGAAAAAAACCACCACATCCACATATGAAAAGTAACCAGGTAGTTTCTAGGATTCACCACATCTCACATGATGTGTATCATTCATCAGGTATTATATCTCAAGAAATGACAACCCATACACTGAGTAAGGATCTTCAAGCCATCACAACCCATACACGTTACACACATTGTAGCCCATATGATACTATATCCAAAATATATGTGTGTGCATAACCAAAAGCCATTAAAACCCTCTACACACATATATGGGGAAAACTAACCAATGTGCCTACCAGCACAAGTATCTACCATGAGAAGAGAATATGGGCCAAATTCGGTAGTTATTCATTCATCCTCCCACCAGAATGGTGGGGAAAACACCCCCCTCCCAGCTCAGAATCCCCGGAGCGTCAGGTTCCCTTACTGACAGGGTGGAGTAGCGTACAGAAACACAAAAAGTATATAATATACTATATATCACAACCACACTGTGGGAATAACCTAGTATAGGATCAACTATAGTTAGTTAACATCTGTCGGACTCCCATCTTCCACTTCTAAGACTAAGTCTATTATAATCACACAACTATATAAAGAGATTTAATTTATTATTTAATTCTATTTTTACTAGTTTCACTTTACGTTAACTAATTTTATAGACATTAATTAACCGTGAACAATTCCACATTAAATTTCATTAGCATCACACCCAAAGTCCACTGTACTTTTAATATTAAATCATCATCGTTTTGTTCCAGCAAACTTCAACCCGATGGGTTATCACTATTTATTCAATTATTCAATATATAATTACTTTCCCACATTCCCAAGAATTCTAGAAAAACATTATATGATACTGAATACAAGGGAGCTCAACACAGTGAGTATAATTACTACTCGTCGAGTCTTTTCCACCTATATCTAGAGCATAGACCCATCCTCCCTTGAGAAGTTAAGCACAAAATGCATGTGGCATACCCCACGCATCTTCACCTCATTCGGAAGAAGGGTATGTAATACTAGATGCTTTAGGTAGTGGGTAAAAGTAAAATAGATAATAGATCAAAAAGGAACATCAAGAATCCAAAAAACACATCCATCCCATTCCATCATTCCTGGTGTCCTCTCTGACACCCACATGTATAAACTCATGCATCTCGCCACCCTAGGAATAATTTTATACCCCAAAAAAAGGTCTCCATGCCCACACATATCACAATAGCCATCCATTCTCACATCACATCACAAGCTGTAGGAAAACAAACATCACATAAATTGGGATCATGGCCCTTAAAAAATCAAGAGGATAACTCAGAACCCTTCAAAGAATTATCAAACAATTAGATCCTTATCCATCATGAATTAATAGATTTATTATTCATAGATTCCAAAATTCGGAAAACCTAATCAGTAAGCTATCACAAATAATTAAACATGCTTAGTCCACCAGTTTGATTAACATCACATTAAAACAAGAAGAACCAGATTCATTTACATGCCTGTTTATCCATATCCAAAAGTTACCAATTAATTTTGGTTTATGTTCTTTACCAATTTTCATCAAGAATGAACAACACAATGAAGAAAGCATGGACATCTCACTATCTAGAAAATAAGGGGGAAAACATACAACCAATATTAATTATTTTATCAGATTCGAATATTTATTATGTCAATTCCATTTTGGTCTAGTGGGATAAAACAAACTAAAAATACATTTTCACATAAAATAAAAGAGAAGCAAAGAATCCCCTACCTCAAACAGTTCATGACTTTCTTTATCCACCCAGCGGTTCATAATCCTCCTCTCGCGTCATTTGCATCCACCTGAGGATTCCATGGTACGAATGTACCAACCGAAACCCAAGAAAACTCCATTATAAGCCTAGATATAACAAGAAATAATATAGAAAAAATAAACATGAGAAGATGAACCCCAAAAGAACAACGATAAAACATACCATATATCGAAGATTGATCGATACTGCTTGGTTGCATCGAAACAAAGAGGAATAAATCCTAGGAGGAATGTTTGATTGTGCAACTCCTATGGGATGGTATGATATATTCTAGCATCTTACAGTTGAGAACAAGGATAACTAATTAGGGAGAAAGATATCATGTCCCTTTAGAAGATTTAACGGAGCTGCAGCTAATGATATGATTGATTTCCTATTAAAAGAGCATCGTATTAAACAACACAATTTGATCAAGTAAAAACATCCCAAGCCTTAAGAATAATTAATATAGGGGTTATGGAATTTGAACAGGCCTAATATTCCTTAAATCAAGGATTTAAATTCATTTTATGTCAATGGAAACTTCATAGGGGCGAAATTGCAGGAAGCTAGAAACACTGTTCATGAACAAAAATTTTGGGAAAGGAAAGAAAAGATCATTATTAGACCTCACCATTCTAGAAACACTGTACATGAACTCAAAATTTGGAAAAGGAAAGAAAAGGTCACCATTAAACCTCACCTTTTTGGGAACACTATTCACGAATTCAAAATTTATAAAAGGAATTTAAAGTTCCTCATTAGACCTCACCATTATGGAATCACTATTCATGATCTAAAATTTTGGAAATTGAAGGAAAAGGTCACCGTTAGACCTCACCATTTTTAAAACACTGTTCACGAACTCAAAATTTGGAAAATGAAAGAAAATGTCACCATTAGAACCTCACCATTATAGAAACATTGTTCATGAACTCAAAATTTGGCAATGGAAAGAAAAGGTCACAATTAGACCTCACAATTATGGATACACTATTCATGAACTCAAAATTTTGAAATGGAATGAAAAATTGTCATTAAGATTGCCGATAGAACTATTCACTGATGGAACTGTTCATATAATTGAAAATTTGGCAATGTAAAGGGAGGTTATAGGTAGAGGTTACCGATAGAACTATTCCCCAATGGAACTGTATTATGAATTAGAAATTTGGAAAAGGAAAGAGAGGTTACCATTAGAGGTTACCAATAGAACTGTTTACTGATGGAACTATTCATAGAATTGGAAATTTGGAAAAGGAAAGAGAGGTTTCCGTTTGAGGTTACATATATAATGTTAACTGATAGAAATGTTCCTAGAATTGGAAATTTGGAAGAGGAATGAGATTTTACCGTTAGGGGTTACCGATAGACTGTTCAATGATGGAATTGTTCATAGAAGGTTACCGATGACACTATTCACCAAGGGTCACCGATGAAGCTGTTCACATAAGGTTACCGATGACACTGTTCCACTAAGGTCACTGATGCACTATTCAGATAAGGTTACTAATGACACTGTTCACCTAATTTCACTGATGCACTGTTCATAGAAGGTTGATGTTTCACTGTTCACAGATTTCTACCATTGGAACTATTCACCGAACTAGATAATTGGAAAAGTGTTGGGGATAAGTCCCCTTGACCTCCCGGAACACCACAAAAACAATATTTGCTCAAAATAATTGGTTGGAGAGGTCTGTGCTATAACAAATAGTTTCTTTGACTAGTAAGAAACAACACACAATAGCACATTCCACTGCTAAAGTTGAATATGTTGCAGTCAGACATTGTTGTACTCAGGTGTAGTGGATGAAACACACACTCACAAATTATGGAATGATTTTTACTAAAACTCAAATATTATGTAATAATAATAATACCATTTATTTATGTAAAAATACAAAATATAATTAATGTGTAAAATATCTACATATTACGCATCACCTTCATAGGTATCACAGACTTAAAAAGAGATATAATTTTACAATTCATCAGAAAACTAGAAGAACATGATGATAATTTTACAAAACCATTACCTTCCGATATATTTTAACACAATAAACATAAGGAATAAATGATCACTATAGTTTAATCATTCCTATATAATTATTAATTAAAAAATATCTTTAAATTAATATACTCAGTTTTATTAAGAGGAGTACATATGATTTACTTTTATATGTTTTTTAAAAAAAATTCTATTTAATAAGTTTTAGTTTTTTTGATTTCAAATATTATATTCTGATTCAGAAGAAAAATCAGATTCATATTTCTAATCAGATTCAAAGAAATAATAGGACTTGGAATATCAATCATATTTTAGTTATAAATTCGGAGACGAAATATTCCTTTTATTTTTACTTTTAATTAATTCAAAGAATTTAAATATGTTTAAAACATTGAACTAATTATCATGACATTGTACCCACTCTAAATTTTATTACTCTTTATCTTAATATTTAAAAGTAATATATTTTATTAATTCTTAATAGATGTTATACTGAATGTTTTTAATAATTTTTTTTTCATGTTATTATTCGTACTCAAAACAATTCTTTACAAAAAGACCTCATGAGTTTATATTAAATAAAATTAGTTTTAATCTCAACCATAAAATCAGAAATATTGAATTTCATCCATCATATTAAGCGAGGATGTTCAAATGTAACACAAATTTTTCTATAAATAGGAGACCCGTCCATTTCTGGTATATTTTATCAATAATATTTTCTACACAAAGTGATGAAAAATATATGCCAGGAACTCGATTCATCATCTTTGATTACTATTTTACAAGCCATAATACATTGGTTCATACTCAAACTCACGATTACAAAAAATTGGGTTCTCTTCCATGAATGGTTTTCATCATGTTCATTTTAAAAAAGTACGATTCATTATAAAAAAAATTTGATTCAAATTATATGAATATATTTTTGTCAATAGAATGATCTAAATTATGATATGATTTATCGACAAATATTATATGATATTAATGATATTTTAATGTTCTACAAGAAAAATTGAAATGAAATTTCTTATTTTTGGTTTTATGATATGTCTCATGTGAAGAATACAAAATGTATAGCCATGTTTCTTGGTATTTTTGAAGGGGGTATTCTCAGTTTACATTGCATAAATTACTTTATCCTAAAAGAACATTTGAAAAAGGATGATCTACAAATTAATTTTCCAAAATATAAGAGGATCTGATAAAACTAACACATTTGATTTCAGATCATATATTTCTGTAATCATGGATGTAAGGGTTATTTATTCCAAGGAGTGGAGATAAAGACACTATAAATGAACAATTATTTTGTAATAAGAAGAGAGAGTCTAGAGTAAGGATCGTATCATTCAACACATAGTCATGAAAAAACTAGTCTTATGAGGTGTTTTTTGGGAAAGGGATAATATGATATAAAGGAGTTCAGAAATATACAAACTATTGTAAAATCTGTGATGCCCCCTAAAAAAATAATGATTTGAAGGATGATCGATCCACTTAAAAACACTTATTGTATTCTAATTACTTTTGAAAATTTCAATGAATCATTTTTTAATACATAATCCTTTTTGATTGAATGTATTCCAATAATACATGTTTGAATGTTCACACAACTACTTTTGGATGATTTATTCATTTAATTGTTTTTAATATTTTTTTCTCTATAAATTTTCAGGTAAATCAGTGTCTAATACAAATCTTTTTTGACAATCACAGAGGTGGGAATGTTATAGATATTGGGGGAGGATATCATAAAGGTAAAATATTATTGATTGGGGGATAATTTCCTACAAAAAAATTGAATATTTTCCTTTATGAAGATCCTATACTACGGTGGTAAAATTGTATTCAAACATTCATTTAGAATATTTATATACTTAGGAGGAGAAAATTAAATGATTACATTTTAATATTATTTTTCTGAAAAATAATTTTGGACTTATGGTTTTAATAATAATTTTCTATTTTATCCATTTGGTTTTTGACTTCCAGAAAGGGGGAGGTTTATGAGTCAAAATTTTCATTATCACATTTCCCTTCCTTTTTAACTTTTGTTTTGGAAATCACAAACTCAATATAAAATACATAATACATTATTATTTTATGAGGATTTATTTCTTACAAATTATTAATAATACTCTATAACAGTTTCAAGTTATTATTAAATTTACAATACAATTAACATAATGATCATCAATCCAATAATGATCGAATTCACCCTTTCTAATAGAATTATAAACATTCTATTTTATATTCGTTCTCATAGAAGTCTTAATTGGATTTGACAACAGAACTGATACTATTGGACCCACACTCATTGATAAAATTATATTCACATTATGTATTTAATTACATCAGAGTTACTTCTGATTCAACTATGAATATGGAAAATTATTTCATCATATTGAAGTATTTATATCCTAACTAAAAAAATATTTAAAAAACAATATCAGGAATTCTATTTCAAAATGTATTATAAAACGATGTCGTGATTTCGGTTACAATATAATCACTGATGTTATTTGATTCCTAGTTCCTATGAGATTTGAAGAGAAAACCTGACCATTGTAGATCCAAATGACCATCGGGATGAATGGATGTAAAAAACATGTCATTTCAATTATATCAAAGTTGAATTAATGACACTATACAAGAGTTGTTATATATTTTATATGAGTGAAAAAATTGAATTTTATAGGTTCTGAACAACGTGTTCCATATACTTGTATTTCTCAAGAGATTGTTATGTATTTTTAGAGATTGATCATTGTGATTATGATTGATGTATTATATGAATATGAAGATAGTGGTTCCCATAATTATCCTAATTGATGTATTTTTATTATGAGAAGGCAGAGTAATTAATCTCCTTATTGATCGAGGGACTTGATGGATATGAGGACAGACTAAATCCAATCATCATATCAAGGGATTACCAATGTGTGCAAAAAACATAATATCTTGAGAGTATAAATCAAGGGATATTTAACTGAGGTCAATGAATACCATACACTTTAGGTTAAATTAATTGTATTAATTTACTTGTAATTTATTTCCACTACATTTGTAATAAAATGTTATTTCACTCATTTTATATCTTTAGTTCAATTTTCATTTTTGTATTGATTATGATACAATTGTTTCATAATGTATTAAAATGTAATTACGATTTCTATGATTATGGTCATTCTAATTACTTAGTACGAATCTATAGGATTTAAGATTGAATAATTTTGTTTTTTTACTTTGATAATTTGAACGACTGTGATTAAAATACATACCATGCTTATTATGAAAACGATTAATTTCTTAATAATTCTTTTGGAAAAGATATAAAAATAAAATTTTTATGATATTCATTGGATCCGATGATCCATAACGATTATTATTTTAATTATTTGGATGTTTTTTGAATTCTATTAGTTTAAATCCATTTAAATAATTATTTAATTTTTTTTTAAAAAAAATTCACCCCATATGGTATTTTTTTATCTATATATACATTTCAATGAAACAATAGGTATCAGAGCCATGTCTCTAGAATAATGATATAGACATATGTCATGTCACTTTCACGTTAATTAATGAATCAACCACTAAGCAAGTTAGAACTAAAATAAACTATATTTTGGGTTTAAATATTATAATACATGGTTAAAAACTTCTATAAATCCACATAATATAAAAAATCATATAATAATGATAAAAGTAATACATTCATATATAAGGATAAAATATATAAATAATATATATTATGTTAGTATAGCCTTGTACTAATTATGCTAAAATAAAACCAATGTATGATGAGTCTGACCTACGAATGATGGACTTCAATCAATTAATATAGTCTTATGTGTAGATTATTTTTTGACTTTCATAACATAGTTCGCATCAATGGTTGGTATCCAAAGAAATACATGGTGTAATAAATGAAATGCACTGTTCATGGTTGCATCATTGGTTGTCCATGTGGTGATACTTATTTATCTACCGAATGATATTCATGATTTAGATATCATATATATCATATATATCAATTATATATATATATATATATATATATTTATAATCGTCCATAAAATTTGGATATAAGAAATGAAATGCATAGTTCATAGAGACGGTAAACCGTATATACACATGAACACTAATTTTATTACTTTTTTCCATTTTAATGGAATGAAAACTAAATGATAAAAAGGTATATAGAAATTATAGTATAATATCTATGTGATATATGTTACATAAGATCATTAATTTCATCCTTTATATGTTCCATGTATATAATGAATTAGTCATATCACATTGAGGGGGCGGTTGTTCGCACTTTATCATATGAAATTATAGTATTTATACAATATGAAAAGCATAATAGTATGTTATAAATGATAATTACAGAAACATTGTGATAATATAAATATAAAAAATATCATATATAATTACTTATCTATTATAATGGCCTCGATGAGAGATGAATGAGGAATATCGAACAATAATCGTTTTACGGGGCAACATTTCGCGATAAATAGAAATATTATCTTCATATCCATTATATGGGGGTGTGTGTAACTGTAGTTCGAATCCATCTCATAAAAAACACCTGGTATACTAAGGATAATTTTTTTATATAAAAAATGAATTAGAAGAGCAATGGGAGTGGATAAGGTAAAATAGTGGATTGAAACTTGAGAGAAGATGTTACCTCAAATCAGGTAACATCTTTTGATTTGAGCAAATGGGATCTCTTTAATTGTCTTATTCAAAAGAAAAGAATTATAGGAGGAAGAGAGGGATGTTTTTAGCTTATTTGGGAATATTTTTTATTATCCTAGTGGCTTGAGAGGTGTGAGTGATGGGATATAGATGTTTCCCTTTTATAAGTGGGAGGAGATGTATTTACAGAATATCTTAATTTATTATTTTATTATAAATTTTATTTTGATTTAAAATGAGTCCAAATTTTTCTAGTTCAAAGATTAGATAAATATAAGTATAAATAAAATCATCCAATAATAATTAGGAAGATTGTGGATATTGTTTAATCCTTATTTTTTTTATTTAAGCATTTTTTACTATTACCATTTTATCAAGAATTGAAAACTTGGAGAATCAAAATAGTAACCTACACATGAAAAATATCCAATTAAAGAAAAACTAATGAATTTTTATACATATAATAACTATTTGGTTGAATCATCTATTTTTTAATATTATAATATTTAATAAAATATATTATATTTTAAAATATGAATTATGTCAATTTTGACACTATTCATATCATGAATTTTTTAAAAATCCATAACAAATTGATTGAATAAAAAAATCATTAATAAAAATATAACTTGTAAATATAATCCATAAAAATCTTGGATCACATCAAAATTAACTAATTAAATTTATTTTATTATTTATAATATCATTTATTTGAATCTTTTTTTAATGAATCATTTAGTACATCATCATTGTGTCATAATTAATTTTTTTATAAAATCTCTAAAATTATAAATAATATACTATTATATAGGAAATAGTTTTAGATTTATAATTTATATTTATAGTCAAAATGATAACTTATATAACCCCATATAAATGTTTTTTTAGAAAACAGTACGTCTTTAAGTTATATTTTCCTTAACTATAAATTAAAAGTAATTAAATGCCATTTTCACACACAAGCGGCTCAATGGGGACCTCCAATTGACCCAAGGATGCCCATAATCGGATATATCTCTAATGGCCAGAAGGCCTTCATTTTTTATTTTTTTTGATAATCCACCTTTCAAGGGGTGAGGTGGAACCCTTACAAGGCTCGTAGGCATAGGTATAACATGGATCGTAGGCCATAAGGGAATTAATTACCTGTAGGATTCAAACATTACATACAACCCAGACTAACTACTTGTAACTGCTCCTCCCCAGCATCTTCATCATGAAATCAGCTCTCAACCTTCACATGGCAGTTCGGCTAGACATTCTCATGCATTCACAAGATTTTCCCGATGGCAGTTGTCATACCCCTTAATTCTTGCAATCCGTTTAGCTTCTACTGTGGTGAAAAGATCCTTGCTCATCATCCTTATAGAGCATGTTCCTTGTAGCTTGTCAGGTTTGCATTTGCACTTAAGGTGGCCCGAAGGCCTTGAGTTGGCCTGAAGGCCTTACTGACCTGAAGGCCTCGGTGGATTGAAGGACTTAAAGGACCCAGGGGAGAAATCGGTGGCTAAAAGGCCCAAACAGGGGTAGATTCCCAGCTGCTACAGTGCTAAATAGTTCCTGCTATAGTTCCCACTACTATACATGCTACAATACTGCAGAGTTCTTTCTACAGTACCTGCTATAGTACTGATACAGTACTTGATACAGTACCTGCTACAGTACCCGAAAATTCTACCTCCGCCTAGATTTGATCCCTGGTTGCTTGGATGCAGTTATGGAGTCCTTACAAATCAGGCTAAGGCTCATGTTCCATAATCGAATATATCTCATCCAATAGGATATGGACATGTTTTAGGTTAAATAGAATATTTACTAAAGTTACAATTCATATTGACTAAAAATGAAAGTTACGTATTTACAAAATTTGGACCTCTGGATTGAAAATATGGAATCTATTTTCCCAAATTAAATATTAAAGAAGTGGAAGAAATTAATTGAAAAACTATTCTAGTTTCCAATACCAAAAAAGGTGTATTTTGAGAAATAATAACTATAAAAAAATTGACATGAGTTTCTGTCTAATTAAACAAGGAAATTACATCCAATGACAAAACATGGATTAAATGGTAAAATGATAAATCAATTACACTTTAAAACAGATTAAAAATATAATATATCCATATAAATAAATCATATTAAATGTCTTGATTGAATTAAATTGCAGACTATTCATTAAAAATTGAACATAATTAGAAAAATACAAAAAAAATTCCCAAAGTAAATATTGATGTCCCGATTCTATAGAATTTTTTTATTTTTTGAAAAGTATTATATAAATTTTAAAAAAAACTATATTTAAAATAGTCTCACTATCATAATATGGCAATACTTCCATTTAGAAGTTTTAGAGCATTTATGCCTAAAATTGTAATCATTATCATTTAAATCCACTAATTATATTGGCTAAATGAAATAAGAATTATAAAAAGTGTTTAATCAAAACATGGTTAGTTATTTTCATTATCTACAATAAAATGTATAGGCATTAAAAACCTTTTAAAATTATAATATAATGTTATTATTTTTCACTATGACTCAGCCTTGTGAGCAACATGAGATTTCGGAGAATCCCATTATTTCATGTTGGGTACATCTTCGAACATAACATCGCCTTTAAAGTAAAATAAAAATATTATTCATATGTTTTAATAGAAATAAAAATTATTATTTTATAAATACCTGGGTCGTTACATCCTTCCCCCATTTGGGAATTTCTTCCGTGAAATTCTATTCACTTATCAAATAAGTGGGTGTATTTATCCTTCATATCATTTTTTTCTACCCATATTCCATCTTCATCCATGTTTTTTTTTCACAAAACCTTTACATGAGGTATTTCCTTATTCCATAATAATTTTTGTCTTTGGTCTACGATCTTTACTGGTTGTTCCTCATAAGATAGATTCTCTTCCAACTGAACTACCTCTGGTCACAAAACTAGAGACAGATCCAGCAAATACTTTCTAATCAAATAAATATGAAAACCATTGTGTACTTAGGATAAAAATAGAGGTAAATCCACTCTATAAGAAACTGATCCAAAATTATCCAATAAATCAAAGGGTCCACTGAACCTCAGACTCATATTTCCCTTGGTACCAAAATGCATAACATGTTTTTGTACAGAAACATTGAGAAATACATGATCACCTATCTCAAAAGAAGGATCCTTCGTCTGGTTATTCGCATAAATTTTCTACCTACCCTATGTTGACCTCATGTCATTATGAATTAACTAATATTTCTCTTCCATCTCTTCAACCAATTCTGGTCTCATAAAAATTCATTCACCTACATCATCCAAAAAATCTAGAGTTCGACATAACATTCCATATAATTCATTAAATGTAGCCATCTATATACTAGATTAAAAATAGTTATTATAAGAAAATTTAACCATAGAATTATGTTAGTCCCAAATTTCACATCCATGAATTTTTTTAAATTTATTTTTCATTTAATTTCCATTATTTCATTGTTTAGGGGGTTTCCTATTCATTTTGGAGGAAATGGTGGGTTTTAAATTTTTTTGTCAAACTGTGAGCCCATTTCCAAATTTAATTTTTTTTATAAATCCTTAATTTTCATCATTTTACACACATTCCACTTACTAATTGGCATCCCTAGTATTTTAAAACCACCATATCAATTTTGACCCCTTATAAATCCATAATAAGGTTATATTTGGGTATTTATTAAGGTGTTGGTCCTTCCCAAAACCTCATTTCATACGTTAATTTTTTTAATTATCTATTATCTAATTTATTTTTTATAGTTTTCTATTGATTCAACTAACAACCAAGCCCACATACCCAAGGCACGATCCCATGCTCTCCTCCCCCACTGTGGAGCTCATCACCCATGTGGATTTGGGCAATCATTCTTAATCGTTCTAAAATCATCCTGATTTGAAGAGGTAAAATATTTATTTAAAAAATACTTATATATTGAATCTTTTTTCCCATTTTCAGTACTGAAATAACCTTTTATTAGACATTAGAGTATCCCTACTAGTTTTGGTTACTATGTGATTCAACTATTAGTGGATTTGGGCTGATTTTTCAAGATTTATTCAAGTAAGTGTTCGTCCCTTCATTTTCGTCTCCCCCTTTAGGGTTTCAAACTTCTTTCATGATGTTATAAAATTTCTAGTAGTTATGGTTCATAACAATGGTTTAATTTGGGGTGTTTTTTGGTCAAATATTTGGGTTTTAGTTTGGATTTTACTCTCTTGAGGTGTGGAATTAGTGTAGTTGATGTTTCGCACCATGATTTGGGGGTATTGATTCAAAAGGTAGGTGGTTCCACCTTTAATCAAATTTTCATGAGCTAGAATTATTTATATAATTATATTTAATGTTTCTCCTATTTTTTTCATTGTGTATAAGCTATTTTTTATGGATTTTGTTAAGCGGTTAATTTTATTATTGCACATTATTTCAAATTGGGTGTTTTAAATGTTTAAACCATGTGATAATCTTTGGGTTGATTTGATAATGTATAAATGTGGTTAGTAAAATATTTTTTTGGTTTGAAATTCTGATTTTTTGGGAATTTCTATGATTTTGGTTTTAAAAGATGGTTTTTAATATGTTTTATGCGTAAA
The DNA here is from genome assembly GCA_963277665.1 of Viscum album. Lineage (NCBI taxonomy): Eukaryota > Viridiplantae > Streptophyta > Magnoliopsida > Santalales > Viscaceae > Viscum > Viscum album. The sequence continues at coordinate 836,173,946 of OY728164.1, read as the reverse complement.
ACCCTATTTAACCACTTGAATGTGTTTTATTAAAATGTGTTTTTTTTCATGTTATATATTTTGGTATAATTTGTGGTGATTTTATAGTACTTGATAATGGATTAATAAATGTTCCAAGGGAAGAAAATTATGATTCGATAGGATTGTGGTGTGATTTTGGCCTTGAAAGGGGGTATTGAGATATTATTTCTGTGAAAGAAAAAGTTATAACGTTTGGCATTGTTTTGTGAAGATTTTTAATGGTATATTTGTTTAAAAAAAGTGAGAAAATGGTGTATATATACTGATTGGTTGATTTTATTCACCTAATATGATTTTTTAAAACATAATGTTGTGATTTATGATGTCATACATTTTCATAATGGTTTATAAATTGGTAAAATGTTATACGAAATGGAATGTGGGGCGAAACATGATTGTGGGTTGTTTTGTGAGAGTGTGATGTGAAAAATGATTTTTTGAATAAATAAGTATTATGTGATGTGTGTATGGGATTTTATTTGAGTCGTACTATCTTGGAATGTTTTAATGAAAATATTTAAAGGATTTTTGGAAAGGAAAAAAAATGTGAAAAGTGTTGTGGGAAATTTTTCTGTGAGTAGGTTTTTAAAATTCATATTAATTAAAAAGTAGATTATGTGACTTGCGTGATATAAATGAAGGATTTTTGGTAAATGTGTGATGTGGATTTAGTATTTTCATGTGAAAAGTATATTTCATGACTTTTTAATCTTGTTTGAGCAGAAGGGGAAAACCCGGGTATCTAGGTGGGTTGATGTGTAGATGTTCGCTAGTGATTCCATGGGGTTCGACCTCAGTTTCATGTATGATGAATTATGCTTAAAACTGTAAATAATATATGATTGTTATGATGATGGGGGACCACTAGGTTATGTTTATGATCCCTACTAGTGGACCGTGTTCATGAGAACAGATATTGGGATGGTTACTCTCACAGTGATACGGGGTTCAACGGACACAGAACGAGTTAGTTCCAAGAGGAAAAATCTCCTTTACTCGTTCTCATTAGTTAATTTATTCTTACCATCGACATAAAATATGGTTTGATGGAAAATTCAATATCTTTTGCATTATTTTTAAAAATGTAGATTTTTTAAAATATCCCACTTGAAAACATCTGTTATTTAAGTTGCATATTTTAGAAATTTTTACTAGAATTTTATGTCTTGAAAACATGCATGCTTTCATCTTTTAATGTTTATCACATTAAATCTCAAAGTGGAGGTATCCAACTGGGATTTGGCACACACCCTACATACACCTTTGGTGTAAGTGGACTTTTTTTACTTTTTCTACTGGTTTGTGTACAACTTTTGTGCCAACGATTTAGGATTTTAGCTATCCATCATGATGTGGTGTTGTGGATATTTCTTGAGATCAGTGCCTAAAGACTTTTGGATGTTATTGGGATATCCATTTTGGATTCAATCATTTTTATATTCATTTAGAGTTGTTTAAAACCATGTAATTCAGTTCATATTTATTTTAAAATATTGTTTTGTTTGAATTTCCAAATTGGTATTATTAGATTTTTTAGGGTTATATGTTTATAAACGTATGTATTCCATTCCCTATATTCATTTATTGATACACAGAAACTAGTTCCAGCCTGTGGGGATCGGGAATTCCCTTCATGCCTTTTCACGGTCACAGATTGTTGAAGATTTTTATGGTGACCAGATTTGGTTCGTGACAAAATGGTAGCAACACAGGTTCTCTTTCTTTGTTCTTTTTATATGGGGAACAATCTGGATAGTCTGGAGTAATGACTATTGGGACATGACATTATGGTTATGGGTAGTGTATTAGGCCACCATAACCCATGATGGGATTCCAGTCGCCAGGGGAAGTTGGGATTTGTTTAAGTCCTTTGGTTTTCATGGTTTGCTGATGACAAGGGGAAATTAAATGAGAGTTGGGATAATGGAGTTAGTTAGATCACATGGCCTGGAAAGCCATATGGATCCAAGGATATTTCCCTGCAGCACTCTCCATGATGGTGATGTTATTGGAATATGGCCACCAACTATATGTCAATGGCACCCACTAAAACATGTTTCCTCTCACATTTTCTTGTGTTGTTTAGTTTTGAAATCATGGTAGTTTGGTTTTAATGAAAAAAATATAGTGTTTTAAGAAGAATAATATTTTTGTGAAATTATTTTATAATAATGAGGGAATTTTTTAATTTTGGAAATGTTGGAAATGAATTTTAAAAAAAAATTGAAATGAAAAATGGTTTCTTTACACATTTTTTAAAAGAAAGAATTTATGTTAAAGTTGGTTCTGAAAAGTTGTTCCCAATATATTGTTCTAAAATATTTAATGGTGTTAACATGGGATGATCTATTTTAAAATTTATATATATGACTTGAATTTGAGTATTAATTTGAATGATTGGGATCTTGATTTCATTGTTAACAGTTTGAAGAAAAAGGACGAATTGTTTGATTGTTTTAGTTTTGAAAGGTGGAATGAATATTTGAATCAAACATTGGGTTTTCCATGAGAGACCACATGCAAGGGGTTATATAGGATTATGGATGGTTAATGGGATGACTGGATCAGTGTTAGGACTGATATGTTGAGGGTTTCGTGGTGTTCCACAAAAACATGCATGTGTGATCCACATGGGGTTCCATTGGTGGATATGCTAACCCTAGAATAGTTTGTTTTCAATGAAATGTTTTTAATGGAAAATTTGATGTCATTATGACTGGAATGGGATGTTTTGTATTATGTGTTTTTTAAAATGTTGATGTTGTGGGTTGTTTTGAGTCCAAGACCGCTTCTTCTTTGAACCATGTTTTGGGTTTCTGTTTGGTCGGTAAGCTGGGATTAAGGGACAGTTAGTGGTCTCCTCAGAGAAATGTTTTGGGATGCATTTACGGTGGTTCCCATTATATTTTTGGATCTAGTTTGTGGCACATCATAAATAGTGTACCATATTGGTTGGGGCCTTGGGTATTCTCATTAGATACGGTACGCCCCCATTAAGGGTTAGTGCACTACTGTTGTGAAACCAGATTGTTTCACAATTGTAAAATAATCTAGTTGATCAATATAAGGACTAGTTTATCTTGCATTTTATAATGATTCTACACCTATTAATTTTTGGTTTTGTATATCCTCTTGTATCCGAAGAGTGCTCTTGGACGGTTAAAATAGACCATATTTTCTTAAGTTATCTGATTATTGATGTTTGAAGTTTTATGTTGTAGTTTGTGGGGATGAGTATCTGTATGTGGTCTAAGAGGGCCTCCAGTTCCTTCATAGTCCATTCAAAGAAGGTGTTTTTGTTAAAAACTAGTGTGGGAAATCTGGTCATGAGAGTCAGTTATGTCCATTTTCTGGAATTGTGTGATGTTGGGGGACGTCACATAAGGTCCCCTCTCAATGTATAGTTTCAATCAGTCACATTCGTCATGTTCAGTGATGGGTTGTGATGTAGAGTGATAATTTTTATATAACGATGATGTTGTAAAATCAATTTTGTGTTGTAGTTTTGACATAAGAGTGTATTATTTCAGAAAATATCTACAAACATGGTTTAAAAGAAGGTGTTTCTATATATCATTTTCCTTCTACTGTTTCTCATCCAAATAAACAAGGGGTGATGTGTGTACATCTTCTAAGCCATTATTTTAGTGAATTGTTTGGTTAAGGCAAGATGATTTTGGAGTGTGTTATGTCTTGGTAAAATTTTCTATGATTGCAGTGTAGTTATTTGTAGCACTGGAAGAAGAAGATCCATTTAGGGGTTTCCAAAGCCTAACTGCGAGGATGAAGATGCTTCAATCTTTTGAGCTCCAGTAAAGGTCCCTTAGAGAAGCTAGAACATAGATAGGGTAAATACCATAGTTTTTCAATACCTTGTACAATGCCATATCCTAATTTTGAATGATGGGAGTAGTTTAAACCTCGAGTGTCATCATATTTCTTTTTTTGTTCTTGTTCGATGAAAGAGGTGGGAGGACCGTATATCCATGTTATCACCCAAGGAAATTTCTTCCCCCTTTAGGTGTTTTGGGAGAATGGTTTTAATTTTTGATAGATATGTTGAGTACATGGTTAGTAGTTACCTTTCCCTGAAAAAACATGTAGATAAAGGGATCCTCATTTTTACCATAGGGTTTCGAAAACTGTGCAGAATAACCGTGTGTTCGTCCCAACTATTTAAATTTTGGGTCATTCTATGTTGGCCTTTGCTGTTCAGTTATGATGGTTGGTTCTTATGGTTTGGATACCAACTATTATACTATTGTATGTTATTTTGGGAATTACGAATGGAACTCGACCCCTTGTACTGGGGAGTGTGTTCAGACCTCCTTTGTTTGTTTCTTGATTCTACCTCAGGAAAATTTATGTTTTCTCTTATGGTGGGGAGCCCATTCGTGTATCATTATACTAGTAACTCAAATTGTTTCCTTCATCATGTCATTGTGGTAGGTAGTCTCATTTGGAGATAACAAAATTCCAACATCTTCCTTGGCTAAAATTTGGTATTATAGATCGCCCAAAAGTTTAGATATAGTAAGGTAAGTGTAACCTAGTTCGTTGTGGTTGTCTGTTTGGGTAAATTGATTGACTCTTGTACAGATAGTATTTAAGGATTTTTCTTTTGGGATAGAGTTTGAATGTGCTTGATTGTTTTAGGAATGTGTTGTCTATTTTGGTTTGTGAGAATATTCCTTCTTTTATTGACCAATTTAAGTTTTTTTGGCCTTTTGGGGGTGATAGAAACATTGAAAAGGAGTCCATTTTGGCCCTTCCATTTGTTTTGGGGTTTTTCCATTCACATTGTTGGGGATTGAGAGGGTAGAATGTTTTATGGTCGGATGAAATGTCACATCCATTACTTTTTTTAATTTATTTTTCATTTAATTTTCATTATTACTTTGTTTTGGGGGATTCCAATTCATTTCGGTGGAAATGCCGAGTTTTCAAAATATGGGCCAAATCGTGAGCCCATTTCAAGATTTAAAAAAAAAATATTTTTTTTATTTTATAACTCTTTCATTATTTAACATATTACACCCATTTCACTTCAAAATAGGAATCCCCTAGTATATTAACAACACTATATCAATTTGGTAGTGGATTATATTACATGTGTGTCATACATGTGGGATGTCTGGTGAATTTGTGATGTGGAAGTAGTATTTTCATGTTAAAAATATATTTTCGGACATTTTGAAATTGTTTTATCACAAGGGGGGAAACTGAGGTTTCTAGGTTGGTGGATGTGTACTATTATACAAGTGATCTCATGGGGTTTTCCACCAGTTTAACATAACCTGTATGATGCTTATAACACGAACTAAACTATGATGGTGATGATGATGGGGGACCACTAGGTTATGGGTATTCTCCCTACTAGTGGCTTGTGTGCTTGAAAACATATATTGTGAGGGTTACTCTCATAGAGACACAAGGTACCTAGGACCCACAGTGAGCTTTTGCATAGTAGTTACATTCCCATTGCTTGTTCTCATTAGTTAAATTTTCTTTAGAGATGGTATATAGTATGGATGGATGGAAAATTCAGTATCATTGGAATTATTGTTAAAAGTGTTTATTTTTTAAATTATCCCATTTTAAAACTACTTTTATTTAAGTTTCATATTTTTGAAATTTTTACTATAATTTCATGTCTTCAAAATATTCATTATTTTCATGTTTGACTATTTATCACATGAAATATCTAAGTGGTGATATCTTGAAGGGAATTTTCACACACCCACTTACACTTTTGAGTGTATGTAGACTTTGTTATTTTTTCCGTAGGTTTGGGTACATCTTTTGTGCCAATGATTTTTGGTTTTTAATTGTCCATCATGATGCGGTGTGGTAGAGATGGATTGAGGGAGGCGATTCTCTCCATGTGGAGCTTATTGGTATATCCTTTTTTACTTTCATTAATTTTTTATTGTCATTGAGAGTTGTTTAAAACCATGCAATTATTTTCTGAAATTTAGTAAAAGATTATTTTTATTGATAAACTTAGATTAGATTTATTGGAATTTTTTGTGGTTGTATGTTTATAAACTCGGGTAAAGAATTCCCAATATTTGTTTAATGATACTCGGGAACTTGTGACAGACCATGGGGATCTGAAATGCTCTGTGAGCCATCTCATAATCTGGATTTGGTGCCAGTTTTAATGGAGACCAAATTCAGTTTGTGACATCATCATTCCTCATGATCCATATATGAAGCATGTAAAGACCCGTAAATTTCAAGGAAATTTTTTTCTTAATTTTCTTTGGAATTTTACAAGGACGCAGTTTCTGACGGCGCCTGATTCCGAGGCCCGGTGTGCCCGGAATCATTTTCCGAAGTTTGGCTCGGGTACGTTTAGTGAACGGACGAGCGGGTTTTTCTAACTTTTGAACCGGTGCCCGGAATCGAATTCTGAGGGCACCGATGAAATCTCAGCGCCGGTATTCGCTTAGAAACTCCTCTTCCGGAGTTGCGTTTGCTCGGGTGTGGTTTTTAATTTTCGGGCTTAAAGTTAAGAAATAAAATAATTTTGCGACAACTTTATTTTATTTCACTTAAGCCACTTGGAAGCCACTTGAAGCCACTTAAAGGTGGCTTGAACTGAGTTGAACTGGATAGGATGCTATCCAGAGATATCCAACCCCCTTGGTAGGATATTTGTGAGGTGGGGCCCGCACGAGCCCCGCCGTTTCTTTCCGCTAAGAAACGCACCCGTGAAAACCCGTCTTAATGAAAGTCAACTGACGCGTTTTCTAAATTCTTAACAGACCATTAAATGGGCTGTTTCTTTCGTGAATTAAATGGCCTGTTTCTTTCGTTGAATTAATTCAACGAATTAATTCAGACGTTTCTTAACTGGTTTCGTGTGTTGGCATATTAATAAAATAAGACCAACCTAAAAATCCATTGAAAAGATTTGAGAGGATCCCTGTTTCTTCAGCTCCCTCGCGAAGAACGCGAAGAACGCGAAGAACGCCGAACCCAGAAATCGATGACGCCTTCGTCCGAGACGTTCTTCCGATCCCCGATCTCCGATCTCCGATCACCGACCATTCGAGGTGAGTGCTTTCGGATTTCCGCTCAAGGTTCTTTTCATTTTGGTTTTAAACACAGATTTAATTAATTATAATTTAAATCTGTTGTTCTTGGTTCGTTGAGTTCGCCGACTCAACGCCGGTTTCCGCGACGACGCGACGCCTCCCCGCGACGACGCGACGATCGATCTCTTCCGCGACGATCTCTTCCGAGAAGAACGCCCGCGCACGACGATCATCAAGGTAGGGATTTCATTATGGGACTTACCCCCCTTTTTTTTAAATTAATTCCCGTCTTTGTTTCTTTAAAAATTAACGAACCGGATTCAAGGAAACAATTTTATTTTTTTATCAAAATTAAAATTGTTGGTTCATGTGTTGAACAAATTCTCCGGGTTGTTTATTTCTAACGCGGAGGGTGCGGGCCAAACGAACACGGCCCGACGACCCTCCGCCGTTCTTGTTTTGTGCGGATTTGACAGTCGATGACGGAACGTGCCGCAGCAGACGTTTGACGATCCCGCAGTAAAGCACGGATCCCGGGAGGAGCAACGGCGCAGACGGGAAGGAAAACGGGCCACCGGAGCGACCCCGGCGGCCCGCAGAAGTTGCCGGCGGCGCGCCGCCGGACGAAATCCACCGCGGCTTCAGCCACGGCGGCGGAGGCCAACGGACCCGCGGCGCGCGGGTTCGGTTCGTCCAGGCGGACGCGGCTCAGCGCGTCTGCGGTTCGCCAGCGCGGCCCGCACGTGGGTCGCGGTTCTTCCTCAAGTCGCGGGTCAGCGCCCGCGGCTTCCACCCGCGCCGCTCGGCCGAGCCGGACCGGCCCTGGCCGGGCCGGGCCGGGCCAGCCGGGTCGGATTCGGGTCGGGTCAACCCGGTTCGGGCAGACCCAGGGGGGGGGGGGGGGGGTCGGGCCGGGTTGGCCCGGGCCCGTACCCCCCCATCTTTGGACGTTTTCGTTCAAACGCCCGTATCTTGAGCTTCGTGCCTCCAAACGACTCGCCGTCAGCGGCAACGCGATCCTTGGATCGAGATGGTCATTTCGGTATATCGCACTCAAGGTTTCGAAATACTTTGAGTTCGGCCGGGTTGGTTCGTACACGAGACCAACCGGGCCCTCGGAGCGGAAACACTCATATCTTGAGCTACGGACGTCCGATTGACGGGCCGTCAGCTTTGTTGAATTCCTCTAAGTGAGACGGATATTTTGGCATACTCCGCCCGAGGATTGGATGCAGGTGGAGTGCAGTCGGGTTGGTTTTTCCTTAAAAACCAACCGGGCCCCTGGGACGAAAATGCCAATATCTCTCAGACCGGGCGTCCGATTGACGCGCCGTCTGCGACGTTGAGTTCCTGTTGACGATACAGAACTTTTGGATACATCAACTTCGGACATTGTGTCAGTTGATGTATCAGCCTCTCGGCTCGTGGAGCGGACCCTCCCGAACGAGCTTGCTGTGTGCGGGAACCCTAGTGCTGGCTGCGACTGCTACTTCGACAGCGACGACCGTGCAGAGATCCTCAGTGGACTGCAGCGACGACTGTGCGGAGATCCTCCGTGGACTCCGACGACGACCGTGCAGAGATCCTCAGTGGACTGCGGCGACGACTGTGCAGAGATCCTCAGCGCACTGCGACGACTCCTGCACTCAGCGATCCTACGTGGATCAGTGCTACAGGTCCTGCATGGGCCCGGTCCTGTGTGGGCCCGATCCTGTGTGGGTCCGATCCTGCGTGGGTCAGCGCTCAGCGGTTCTGTGTGAGCCAGCGCCTACAGGTCCTGCGTGGGCCCGGTCTTGTGTGGGCCCGATTCTGTGTGGGTCATCTCTCAGCGGTTCTGTGTGAGCCAACTTCTACAGGTCCTGCGTGGGCCCGATCCTGTGTGGGTCACTGCAAGGTTAGTACCTATCGATCCTTCGTGCGTCCGACGACTTAGATGGTTCAATGATCATCTTTATCGTCATCCGAAGAAATATACCTGTGTGAGCTGAATCTTGTGTTACTCTCCTTTGTGGATTGTGTTGAGCTATCCTGTGTGGATTTACTGTTTACTCTCCTTTGTGGATTGTGTTACTCTATCCTGCGTGGGTATGCGTTTTGCTTTCCTGTGTGGACTGGGTTGTGCTTGGGCTCGGGCGTTGGAGCCGAACGGGAATTGAAGACTTAGGTATATATATGGGCATATACCTAAGCCGTGTCAGATGTTACTTCGTGATTGTATCTTTCCTTTGTGGATTATCCTTTGTGGATTTCGGGAGACCTTCGGGGGTCTCGGGGACCCTACTGAGTAGCTTATACTCACCCCTGCACGGGCTCTGCCCGCACTTCGTGGTGTTGGTTGCAGACGACGGACAGCGCTGATCGTGGAGGAGGCATGCGGAGCAGGACAGTACCTGGAGGTGGACCACTGGGCGGGACGTACTCGGAGCGGTTAGGTGGACCCGAGGAGCAGTGGAGGCTTTCTGTACCCACCCTTCAGGTGGGACTTCCGGAGGACGGCTCGACGCTGTAGTTTTCCCTTTTCAGTTGTTGTTTTTCCTTTTAGTTGTACTTTACAGTTGGGCTTGTATTTCCGTCCCCTTTTACTTTCAGCACAGCTTGTACAGTTTTACTTAGTGTTTAGTTTTCCGCTTGCTTACTCTGTGGTGCTTGTTTACTTTTCAAAGGCAATGCCTTCCCTTTTTGTTGGGATTTACGCCTTGGTGCTTGTCGCCAGCCCCCGGCCTATGGAAGGCGGGCTTGGGGTAGTCACGGCACGGGCCCCGAGGACGGGTCGTGACAAATTGGTATCAGAGGCGGTCGGTTCTACCGCAGACTCTGATCTTTTTTCTATGTGAAGCAATAGTGTTTAGCGTATTGAGTGTGGTTATCAGTCCAGGGAGTCCAGTGTTGGTGCGGCGGCCGACGTATCCATACACCAGGACCCTGACTTCTGATTTCCGACTTAATGCACAAAAACATTGATTGCATGTGTGTTTCAAGTTTTCTCTGTGATTACTTGTGTCAGCTCACCAGGTATATTGTTCTGACCGTGGCATACTTGTTTCCTTTTCAGGTTGGCACGACGACAGCAGCCAGCTAGGGTTCCTAGAGTAGAGCACGACGACAGCCCACCGAGCAACGAGGCCTCGGTACAGGGCCCGTTGACAGCAGAGGCACCGGCGGTACCTTTACCCGCCGAGCCCCCGATGCTTCCAGCACTGGCAGCTGACGACGCACGACGTCTCGGAGCTTTGCACGAGTTCCAGCGCCAGCGACCACCCAGGTTCCGTGGGGAGTCGGACCCCCAGGCAGCCGAGGACTGGCTGGAGGCGGTCGTCCGAGTTTTCAGGCTAGTGAGGACGCCAGCAGACCTCATGGTGATCCTCGCGGCGAGCCTACTGCATGCAGCAGCCGGACGCTGGTGGAGCCTGATGCTCCAGGTACACGATGAGGCCACCCTCATCTGGACGGACTTAGAGAGCCTCTTCCGCTCAGAGTTCGTCCCGGCCACCCTCCGAGCGGTGCGCATCCAGGAGCTTCTTCAGCTGCGGCAGGGCAGCTTGACGGTCGCTCAGTATGCGGCGAGATTCACCGACCTTTCTCGGTACTCGACAGACATGGTACGGGACCCCTTCTTCCAGGCCTGGACCTTCGAGCAGGGTTTGAGACACGAGATCAGGGCATCGCTGATCTCCCTCAGCATCCCGACCCAGGCAGGAGTACTGGAGCGAGCCCTCCTGATCGAGAGCTTCCTGGCTGAGTCCACAGCGAGACCTACCGCAGGGTGGCAGATAGCGGAGTCTTCAGCAGCTGATAGCCGGCGGATGACTCAGGGTTCCAGGCGGACCAGACCTTCCGGCAGGCGACCTCGGGACACTGGCTCAGCAGTGCAGGGCACCCGGCCCAGAGCCAGCCTTCCGAGAGGCAGATAGTGCTACGAGTGCGGCGGGCAGGGCCACATGGCTCATGACTGCCCGACCCGTCGTACTGAGGGGCAGCAGACGGTGGAGGGACCACCCAGGCAGAGGCAGAGGGTCGACCATGGCGGTCCGCAGGGAGGAGGCGGACGAGGCAGAGGAGCTGGCCGAGCAGCAGGTGGTGGGCGACGCTTTGAGGCTCTGCCACCACCACCACCAGGAGGCCCGCCCCGACCACAGGGAGCTGGCGGGCAGAGACAGGCTCAGCTCCAGGCAGTAGAGGCCTACGACCACGGCACGCCAGAGTTGATTCGAGTTACGATCTGTGTCTATTCCACCCTTGCTGCAGTTCTGATAGACATAGGAGCGAGTCACTCTTTCATAGCCACTGCCCTTGTTCGGAGCTCGGAGATTCCGACAGAGCCGTTGGCTCGATCCTTACGGCTAGAGACTCCTACGGGTGCAGACTCGACGATTACACACTGGTGCCGGCAGTGTGAGCTTACTCTAGGAGGCGAGAGCTTCGACTGGGATCTTCTTGTAGTAGCGTCGAGGCCTTACGACGTCATCTTGGGCATGGATTGGTTATCTACGGTCCATGCTCAGATTGACTGCATTAGGCGCAAGGTGCGATGTGTGCGCACCGACGAGAGCAGGTTCACCTTCACCGGCGAGAAGGGAGCCTTAGCAGCACAGGATGGACTCACGCAGAGGAGAGTTCAGCCCATCACTAATCAGTTGGCTAGCCTCATCCTGGGAGCAGTTGACGTGCGGAGTCCCAGATTTCCTGCAGTGGTGGATCAGTTTGCGGACGTCTTTCCCGACGACGTTCCAGGACTACCTCCTCGCAGAGAGGTAGACTTTTATATTGACCTGTACCCCGGGACAGCCCCGATATCCACTCCAGCATATCGGATGGCCCCCGCTGTGCTTCGAGAGCTGCGGGTACAGTTGGAGGACTTGCAGGGCAAGGGGTTCATCCGACCCAGTGTTTCGCCCTGGGCTTCCCCGATTTTGTTCGCCAAGAAGGCGGACGGGAGCTTGCGACTGTGTGTCGATTATCGTCGCCTGAATCAGGTGACAGTGAGGAACAAGTATCCGCTACCCAGGATTGATGATCTCTTCGACCAGCTCAAGGGAGCACGGTGGTTCTCGAAGATAGACCTCAGGTCAGGCTATCATTAGCTTAGAGTTCGAGACGAGGATGTGCAGAAGACGGCCTTCAGGTGTTGGTATAGCCACTTCGAGTTCTTGGTTATTCCTTTCAGCGTGACCAACGCTCCAGCAGTGTTCATGAGCCTCATGAACAGGATCTTCCAGCCATACCTCGATCGATTTGTCGTGGTCTTCATCGACGATATTTTGGTGTACTCGACGACGGAGGAGGAGCACTCCTACCACCTGCGTGTTGTACTAGACACACTCCGAGAGCACCAGCTTTATGGCATGCTCTCGAAGTGTCAGTTCTGGTTATGTGAGGTCCACTTCTTGGGGCATGTCATTTCTAAGGCGGGAGTTGCAGTGGATCTCGCGACGATCGAGGCAGTGCTAGCTTGGGAGCCACCCAAGAGCGTGACAGAGGTGCGGAGTTTCTTGGGCCTAGCCGGATACTATCGGAGATTTGTGCCAGACTTCTCCAGAGTTGCGGCCCCACTCTCAGCATTGACGAAGAAGGGGAAACCCTTCGTGTGGTCAGACAGATGTCAGCAGAGCTTCCAGGAGCTGAGGCAGAGGTTGACCAGCACACCTATCTTGAGGTTTCCTGAGGAGGGAGCTGGATACGTAGTCTAATGCGATGCATCAGGGACCGGACTCGGGTGTGTCCTGATGCAGGAGCGGGCCGTGATTGCCTACGGATCACGTCAGCTGAGGCCGCATGAGCAGAACTACGCTACCCATGACTTGGAGTTGGAAGCAGTGGTCTTCGCCCTGAAGACATGGAGACACTATCTGATGGGCGAGCGCTTCACAATCTTTTCTGACCACCAGAGTCTCAGGTACATCTTCTCTCAGAAGGACCTGAACCTGAGACAGCGGCGATGGCTCGAGTTCCTCCAGGACTATGACTTTGAGATAGTCTATACTCCTGGGAAGGGGAACGTGGTGGCTGATGCCCTCAGCAGGAGGACGAGCATCCAGCTACTTGAGGAGGCGACAGAGCAGCTAGCCGCTTTGCAGATATCCTTCGTGGATAGAGACGGAGCAGCCTTCCTTCAGCCTCTCACAGTCTCTCCTCCACTTCTTCAGCAGGTCAGAGAGGCACAGCATGGGGACGTTGACTGTGATATGCGGCGTGCACAGATATCCTCGGGACAGGTACCTGATGGTTTCTCCCTTAGAGCAGAGCACGATGTCCTTTTCAGAGGACGTACCTTGGTACCAGTTGCCTTACGAGAGGAGGTGCTGAGAGAGTTTCACACTTCTCCTTTGGCGGTACATCCTGGAGTGGCGAAGATGTACCAGGATCTCAGGCGACAGCACTGGTGGCCGGGCATGAAGAAGGTTGTGGCAGTGTTCGTTTCACGGTGCCTCACCTGCCAGCAGGTGAAGGCATAGCATCAGGTACCAGCAGGCTTGGTACATCCCTTGGAGGTCCTGGAGTGGAAGTGGGACGGGATATCTATGGACTTTGTGACTGGACTTCCACGCACTTCCAGAGGTCACGATTCCATTTGGGTGATTGTTGACCGACTCACCAAGTCGGCACACTTCTTACCCATCCGAGAGCAGGGCGCAGTGGAGAGCTTGGGGCGTCTCTACGTTCAGGAGATTGTACGACTTCACGGTGTGCCATCGACTATCGTCTCCGATCGGGACACTCGTTTTACTTCCCGGCTTTGGAAGGGGTTGCAGGAGGCGTTCGGGACGCGACTACGTCTGAGCACCGCCTTTCACCCTCAGATGGATGGTCAGACGAAGATGACCATTCAGACTCTCGAGGACATGCTCCGTGCATGTGTCCTCGACTTTGGTCGCAGCTGGGAGGACCACCTACCCTTGGTGGAGTTCGCGTACAACAACAGCTACCACTCCACCATCGGGATGGCACCCTACGAGGCGTTGTACGGCAGGCCTTGCAGATCTCCTTTGTGCTGGACAAACCCTGGAGAGTCAGCACTTGTGGGACCAGAGATGGTCCAGGCCACGACAGAGAAGGTCCAGGTCATCCAGTAGCGGATGAGGACAGCACAGAGCCGGCAGAAGTCATATGCTGACAGGAGGCGGAGGCCACTAGAGTTCGAGGATGGCGACCACGTCTTCTTGCGGGTCTCACCTCGACGTGGTTTGAGGAGATTTGGCCGAGGCGGCAAGTTGTCTCCACGCTTCATCGGACCCTTCCAGGTCCTCAGCAGGGTTGGCGAGGTGGCTTATCTCCTGGCTCTGCCACCTCAGTTGCACCGGGTGCACGACGTTTTCCACGTATCCCAGCTGAGGAGATACGTGCACGACCCGACGCACATCATTGACTATGGGGAGCTAGATGTGGATGATGGGGCGACTTTTGCGGAGGTCCCAGTGGAGATAGAGGATCGACAGGAGCGGGTCCTACGTGGGCGATCGATTCCTCTTGTGCGCATCAGATGGCAGCACGGGAACCTCCAGGAGAGCACTTGGGAGCGGGAGGCTCAGATGCGTGCTCAGTACCCACATTTGTTTCCCTAGTTTTTGATGTATCTTTATGGGGGCGTAAAGTCCTGAGGTGGGAGTAATGTAAAGACCCGTAAATTTCAAGGAAATTTTTTTATTAATTTTCTTTCGAATTTTACAAGGACGCAGTTTCTGACGGCGCCTGATTCCGAGGCCCGGTGTGCCCAGAATCATTTTCCGAAGTTTGGCTCGGGTACGTTCAGTGAACGGACGAGCGGGTTTTTCTAACTTTTGAACCGGTGCCCGGAATCGAATTCTGAGGGCACCGATGAAATCGCAGCGCCGGTATTCTCTTAGAAACGCCTCTTCCGGAGTTGCGTTTGCTCGGGTGTGGTTTTTAATTTTCGGGCTTAAAGTTAAGAAATAAAATAATTTTGCGACAACTTTATTTTATTTCACTTAAGCCACTGGGAAGCCACTTGAAGCCACTTAAAGGCGGCTTGAACTGAGTTGAACTGGATAGGATGCTATCCAGAAATATACTACCCCCTTGGTAGGATATTTGTGAGGTGGGGCCCGCACGAGCCCCGCCGTTTCTTTCCGCTAAGAAACGCACCCATGAAAACCCGTCTTAATGAAAGTCAACTAACGTGTTTTCTAAATTCTTAACAGACCATTAAATGGGCTGTTTCTTTCATGAATTAAATGGCCTTGTTCTTTCGTTGAATTAATTCAACGAATTAATTCAGTCGTTTCTTAACCGGTTTCGTGTGTTGGCATATTAATAAAATAAGACCAACCTAAAAATCCTTTGAAAAGATTTGAGAGGATCCCTGTTTCTTCAGCTCCCTCACGAAGAACGCGAAGAACGCGAAGAACGCCGAACCCAGAAATCGACGACGCCTTCGTCCGAGACGTTCTTCCGATCCCCGATCTCTGATCTCCGATCACCGACCATTCGAGGTGAGTGCTTTCGGATTTCCGCTCAAGGTTCTTTTCTTTTGGGTTTTAAACACAGATTTAATTAATTATAATTTAAATCTGTTGTTCTTGGTTCGTTGAGTTCGCCGACTCAACGCCGGTTTCCGCGACGACGCGACGCCTCCCCGCGACGACGCGACGATCGATCTCTTCCGCGACGATCTCTTCCGCGAAGAACGCCCGCGCACGATGATAATCAAGGTAGGGTTTTCATTATGGGAATTACCCCCCCTTTTTTTAAATTAATTCCCGTCTTTGTTTCTTTAAAAATTAAAGAACCGGATTCAAGGAAACAATTTTATTTTTTTATCAAAATTAAAATTGTTGGTTCATGTGTTGAACAAATTCTCCGGGTTGTTTATTTCTAACGCGGAGGGTGCGGGCCAAACGAACACGGCCCGACGACCCTCCTCAGTTCTTGTTTTGTGCGGATTTGACGGTCGACGATGGAACGTGCCGCAACGGACGTTTGACGATCCCGCAGTAAAGAACGGATCCCGGGAGGAGCAACGGCGCAGACGGGAAGGAAAACGGGCCACCAGAGCGACACCGGCGGCCCGCGGAAGTTGCGGGCGGTGCCCCAGCGCGCCGCCGGACGAAATCCGCCGCGTCTTCAGCCGCGGCGGCGGTGGCCAACAGACCAGCGGCGCGCGGGTCCGGTTCGTCCAGGCGGACGCGGCTCAGCGCGTCCGCGGTTCGCCAGCGCGGCCCGCACGCGGGCCGCGGTTCTTCCTCAAGCCGCGGGTCAGCGCCCGCGGCTTCCACCCGTGCCGCTCGGCCGAGCCGGGCCGGGCCAGCCGGGTCGGACCCGGGTCGGGTCGACCTAGGGGGGGGTCGGGCCGGGTCGGCCCGGGCCCGTACCCCCCATCTTCGGAAGTTTTCGTTCAAACGCCCGTATCTTGAGCTTCATGCCTCCAAACGACTCGCCGTCAGCGGAAACACGATCCTTGGATCCAGACGGTCGTTTCGGTATATCACACTCAAGGTTTCGGAATACTTTGAGTTCGGCCGGGTTGGTTCGTACACGAGACCAACCGGGCCCTCGGAGCGGAAACGCTCATATCTTGAGCTACGGACGTCCGATTGACGGGCCGTCAGCTTTGTTGAATTCCTCTAAGTGAGACGGATCTTTTGGCATACTCCGCCCGAGGTTTGGACGCAGGTGGAGTGCGGTCGGGTTGGTTTTTCCTTAAAAATCAACCGGGCCCCTGGGACGAAAATGCCAATATCTCTCAGACCGGGCGTCCGATTGACGCGCCGTCTGCGACGTTGAGTTCCTGTTGACGATACGGAACTTTTGGATACATCAACTTCGGACATTGTGTCAGTTGATGTATCAGCCTCTCGGCTCGTGGAGCAGACCCTCCCGAACGAGCTTGCTGTGTGCGGGAACCCTAGTGCTGGCTGCGACTGCTACTTCGACAGCGACGACCGTGCAGAGATCCTCAGTGGACTGCGGCGACGACTGTGCAGAGATCCTCCGTGGACTCCGACGACGACCGTGCAGAGATCCTCAGTGGACTGCGGCGATGAATGTGCAGAGATCCTCAGCGGACTGCGACGACTTTTGCACTCAGCGATCCTACGTGGATCAGTGCTACAGGTTCTGCGTGGGCCCGGTCCTGTGTGGGCCCGATCCTGTGTGGGTCCGATCCTGCGTGGGTCAGCGCTCAGCGGTTCTGTGTGAGCCAGCGCCTACAGGTCCTGCGTGGGCCCGGTCCTGTGTGGGCCCGATCCTGTGTGGGTCATCTCTCAGCAGTTCTGTGTGAGCCAACTTCTACAGGTCCTGCGTGGGCCCGATCCTGTGTGGGTCACTGCAAGGTTAGTACCTATCGACCCTTCGTGGGTCCGACGACTTAGATGGTTCAATGATCATCTTTATCGTCATCCGAAGAAGTATACCTGTGTGAGCTGAATCTTGTGTTACTCTCCTTTGTGGATTGTGTTGAGCTATCCTGTGTGGATTTACTGTTTACTCTCCTTTGTGGATTGTGTTGCTCTATCCTGCGTGGGTATGCGTTTTGCTTTCCTGTGTGGACTGGGTTGTGCTTGGGCTCGGGCGTTGGAGCCGAACTGGAATTGAAGACTTAGGTATATGTATGGGAATATACCTAAGCCGTGTCGGATGTTACTTTGTGATTGTATCATTCCTTTGTGGATTATCCTTTGTGGATTTCGGGAGACCTTTGGGGGTCTCGGGGTCCCTACTAAGTAGCTTATACTCACCCCTGCACGGGCTATGCCCGCACTTCGTGGTGTTGGTTGCAGACGACGGACAACGCTGATCGTGGTGGAGGCGTGCGGAGCAGGACAGTACCTGGAGGTGGACCACTGGGCGGGACGTACTCGGAGTGGTTAGGTGGACCCGAGGAGCAGTGGAGGCTTTCTGTACCCACCCTTCAGGTGGGACTTCCGGAGGACGGCTCGACGCTGCAGTTTTCCCTTTTCAGTTGTTGTTTTTCCTTTCTGTTGTACTTTACAGTTGGGCTTGTATTTCTGGACCCTTTTACTTTCAGCACAGCTTGTACAGTTTTACTTAGTGTTTACTTTTCCGCTTGCTTACTCTGTGGTGCTTGTTTACTTTTCAAAGGCAATGCCTTCCCTTTTTTTTGGGATTTACGACTTGGTGCTAGTCGCCAGCCCCTGGCCTATGGAAGGAGGGCTTGGGGTAGTCACGGCACGGGCCCCGAGGACGGGTCGTGACAAAGCACGTAACATTTCATCCACTGTATGAATTTTTCATTTTGACTACCCATTTGATTGAGGATGAAAATATATATGTAAATTTAATTCAGTACCCAATGAATTATGAATGAACATCCAAAATTTATAAGGGAACCTTGAATCACGATCAGATACAATGCAGGGGGAAATCCTTGTAACCTTTATTACATTTTAATATAAATTAAAGATAGTTGATATAGAGATAAAGTATCTCTAATAGGAAGAAAATGAGTATATTTAGTCAATTAAACAACAATAACCTATATTTCATTTTTTCCCCGAGATGGCTTCAGTAATCCCACAACAAATTCCATGGATATATTTTCCAATTTCTACTCTGGCACCGGTAAAGGCCGAAGCATCTCTTTCGACAACTGCTGATCTGATTTAACATGTTGACAAGTAAAACATTTCATAGTAAAATCAGAAATATATCATTCCATTCCATCACACTAGTAATACTCCTGATGGTCTTTGTACATCTAATTACCACCAGGATAAACTGAAAATGGAGAGCTATAAGCTTCACATAATAACTCTTTCTTTAATTTTGAATCACAAGGCATACACAATCGTTTCAAAACCACAAAACCCAATCATTATCAACATTAAATTCATGAAACATTCACATAAGAAACAAATTTACTGTTTTATGAAACTCACAATCTTCTTTCTGCACATGCTTTACTCTATCTACTATAGACAATTTCACTACAACATGTAAAAAATAGGGGAATTTCATGCCCCACCAACTTCTATGCCATTGATCATCAAATTTTTAATAAAAGGATTTGGTTCCAAACATAGCATGGATAATGTAGCATTACTCTTTCATATCAAAGTGTCATCCTCTTTATTTCCCTTTCTTAGGTGGTAATAGATCATGGAATCACAATTTTGATTAATTTTAACCATATCATATGTCTCCTGTTTAATTATTTCAGAGGGAATATATACTTCAATATTTTGTTATCAGTATATATATCACACTTAACACCATTAAAACAATGCCTCCAAATTTATAATGCAAAAACATCATCAGCTAATTACAAATCATTTGTAGGGTAATTTAATTAATGAGGTTTTAACTGACCTAAAGCATAAGCAATTACCTGATCATTCTACATTAGGACACAACAAAGTCTTTTGAACTAAAAATATCTGTAGATAACAAACTCATCATTTCCAGAACGTAATGAAAATACCAGATCATTCACAAATCATATTATCAATTCCTGAAAAAAAAAAGCATCAATTTATTTTTTCTAGATAATCATAACACCTGCTTGAGTTAACTTAGTCAGTAGGAATGATTTCCATTTAAAATTTTCAACAAATGTTTTTAATAGCTTACCAAACAACGAAAATTAATAATATCAGTTATATTTGTAGGTATTGGCCATTCTTCAAGAACATTTTCTTTAGTAGAATAAATTGTTATGCCATTTTTGGAAACAATATAACCAAGGAAAGAAATTTTTTGTAACCAAAAGATACACATACTGAATTCCCCACACAACTAATTTTCTTTTATGGCTTTCAAGACAACCCTTAAATTTCATTCATGTTTCTCTTTACTTATGGAATATACCTAATTTCCATCAATAAAAACAACCTCAAACCTATCAATGAAAAGAAAAAAACATTTATTCATAAGATCCATGAATACCACAGGTACATTGGTTAACCCAAAAGTCATAAATTCAAATTCATAATGGCTATATCTAGTATGAAATGCAGTATTAGGATTGCATTCTTCTTTTACCATTAATTGATGGTTCCCCAACCTCATGAAATTCGTTGTAAAATACTGAGCACCATGGAGATGATAAAAAAATAATCTATATGAGTCAAATGATACTTTTTATTAATAATGGTTTTATTCAGTGATATATAATCAATAAAAATCTCATTGATCCATATTTATTTTTGAAAATCTAGACTACATATTCACATGGGGATTTTCTAGGTTGAATGAACCCTTTATCAAATAACTCCAACAATTGTTTCTATAACTCTAGAAGTTAAATTTGAGAAATTTGATAAGGGGTATTTGAAATTGGATTAGCATAAAGAACTATTCAAAAAATAAATTTGACATCCCGATCAGGTATAATACATGGTATCACATTTGAAATAACATCAACATACTCATTTACTAATGGAACATCATTAATCATAATAGTTCCTTTATTTTCCACTATATGTGAACAATTACATTCATTTCCATCTTTCACTAGTTTCTCAGCTTCCTAATAAGTTATCAGAGATAAGGGTTCATTCTTATAAACATGCAAGAAGTATTTAAAAAAAACCTGTTTATCAATACAGTTAATCTTAGCATGGAAAACAGAAATCCAATCCACTTCCACAATAACATCAAATTCTACTAGTGGCACAACAACAATTTTTTAGGTAAATTCATCCAACAAATAATGATAGTATGATTCTTATAATTTATTTTTTCTTCAATATTTCACCTATGTGTTTTTACCACATGTTCAGGATTTATATCATGAGATGGAATTTCCAATTTACTAGAAAATTTCTATGAAATGATAGAATGTATAGTTCCTAATTCAAACAACACATTGGAATAATCTGAAAAAAATAAAAAATGTAACTAATACCAATTCATTTGATGGTCCCACATCAACCATAGTTGTAACAAAGGAATTTTCCCCACCCTTCTTCTTTTGATCTGTTAGTTTCCTACCCAGGGTAATCAACAATAGACACACATTGTCATATTGTCCAAAATAATTGAACTAAAACATCTTACCACTGGATTTCAATTTCCTTATTGATTTTCTGACTTACAATTACGAGATATATGCCCAGTTTTACCAAACCGAAAGAACTTTCCATATTTTAAGAGACATTATCCCGGATTATTTTTACCACAATTCTCACAAGATGGAAATTTAATTTTCTTATCCCTAGGCTTCATTGATGAATTCTTTCTATATTCCAGCTAACTGGGCCTCTTCTTTTTATTTATCTCTTGGAAAAACTAATCATTAGAAACTCTATTTCTACCTTCTCGATGAATTTGTAATGATTCTCATAGATTTTGAATTAATGAGAGTCAAATGCTTTTCGATATCTTGTATTTAGTCCTAATTAAAATCGATTTATCATACTATCAAGACCTCAGATGATAATTTGAGCATACCATTCTAGCCAATTTAAAATTTATTGATATTCATCCATTGAGTCATCATTCTATCTCAATTTCAAGAATTTTTTTCCATCCTATGTTGAACTGCCTTAGAAAAAGGTTTCTCATGAATCATACCTATGAATTCTTCCCAACAGGGAGCATCAATCCCCTCACTGACCCTGATAGTTTTAACCATCGACCACCACTGATATACTTCTCCTTAAAAATGATAAACATTATGAAAAACCATTTCATTGTATGTACAACCCATGACATCAAAAATCTATCCTAGCTCATTGATCCACCCTTCAACTTGATCAATGTTATATGATCCTTAAAATGATGTGGGATGTTTCCTCCTAAAATGATCCAAAACTGGCATGTTCATATGTGGTTGATCTGGATGATCTTGTCCATGGATACCACCACCATTTATATCCTGAGTAAATTGTTCCATCAATCCAACAAACTAATCAGTTACGATTTGGACCATCTCTGGTTGCTGATTTGGAAGGGTTTTTTATCTTTTTGTTGTTATATCATAGCTTCCCTATTTCTTCTTCATCAAACCATTATTAATATAGAAATATATTTTTCAAAGAAACATGGTATCCTTAAAATTCAATATCATTTCAATATTACTAGAAAGTAAAAACTATTTATGGATATTCTATTAGAAAAATTATATCTTTTAATTTTATCTAAACCTACCATTGATACCATCTATAAGTCCCTAGCCTTAAACATTACATAATCATAAATTAAGTTAATAATTCACATGAGGGACATTTCAGGTTTAGAGATTTAGAAAACATGGTCATAAATTACACAAAACATCTTGAATATTACATGTATTCACTTCTACTCAGTATCCATGATTTCATCAAATAAAAAATTTTAAAAGAAAAGAAACATGTTCAGTTATATGTTATAAATAGGATGAATTTTCAAATATCACATCCTTGACCATATTCCACCGTAAGTCCTATGAAAAATATTTCAAAAACATGTGATGAGAATAAAAAGATCAGTAATGGATACGTAAAGAAGGAAAGATGCTAGTTTTCAATACAACATGTAAACCATGAATATAAAATCCTAATGTAATTTTTTTCAACCTAAAGGAGTTTAAAAACACTTCACTAAATATAATCTCATTCTTACCAGTTTTTTAAACCAAAATATTATCATAATGCCCATAGAAAACAACATATACCATATAAAGGTAACTTGGAACATAATCATACTTAAATGGAATAACCTTACGGTCATCTTCCACAGACCACTCTTACAAATTGTATGGACATAGAACCAACTTCCATACCCAATTCATTGTAGGTTATAATATAACCACCCATCATTTGTTTAACATTCACCCACCCGTCATATTGTTAATCACGTAACCACATGTCAAATTTCCATGTGCCATTATACAATCATCACACTTAAAAGATTTCAAATATAAACATTTCAATCATAATATTTAATTTTGACTAACTTGAAATAATTTCAAGATATTGAAATAGTAAATGTATTTTCAAAACCATTTAAATAAATAAATATTTTAAAAGGGTATATGGTATTTATTTTCCATTTGAAAACATATCGGCTTATTAAGGAAGCCAAATATCAAATAGAGATCACGGCGGAGAAAATGTCATTGTCACTGCATACTTTAAAATACTTCCATTTGTAATTTAGTGAAACAATTCATAGAAAAACGATTCAATTAGAATGAAATTAAATTCTAAGGGGTTGATTATACACCATATAAAAGAAGGAGGTGTATATTATAAAAAAAGCCTCAATGAAAGGAGATTGAGACGAAGCCCCTTACACCGTGTCCGACTTGACTAATTTGTTCTTTAATTTCCTGAATAATAAACATAAGATAATTTCTTCATTCATTAGATCCTTTATTAAGGATATTATTCTTTCAATATCATTTATTACCTTTCTATATCAGTTAGTTATTTATTTGTGTTCATATCAAATAGTTTGTCCATGTTTGGAACTTAATTTGAAAATGAACTTGTTATAATAATAAATTGTCTATGTGGCCAATCATCCATGATATACAGAATGATATTAATTATTTAGATATCATATATATTTTATATATCCAGTATATATGTATTATAAATATTACATTTCATTTTGATATAAGAAATGAAAATCGCAGTTCATGGAGACAGTCAGTTGTACGTACTCATGAATGCTAAGTTCATTACTTATTCATATTTAAAGGAATGAAATCTAAATTATACCTAGGTATATTATAATTCCAGTATAATATATATATATATATATTATATGTTACATCATTTCACTAATTCCATCCTTTATATGTTCAATCTATAACATGAACAAATCATATCACTTTCTGGGGTACGTAGTCCGCTCTTCCACAAATAAAATTATCATATTTATACAACATTAAAAACATAAAAGTATATAATAAATGAGAATTAATGAAAAAATAAAATAAAAAATATCATAAATATCTTATATAAATAAATTTCTATCATAATGGCCTTCATTAGTGGTGGTAGGGGAAATTATAATAATCATCGTTTTGTGAGGAGTAGTTCACCGTATATAGAAACATTATGTTTATATATATTATATATAGGTATGTGTAAGTTTAGTTAGTGTACTTCTCATAAAAACAACCTAATATATTGAGAATTCTATTATTACTATAAAAAAAAGAATAATATGAGTATATTTAGTGGATATGGGAAAATAATGGAAAGAAACTTGAGAGTAGATGTTGCCTCAAATCAGGTAACTTCTTTTGATTTGAGCCAAAGGGATCGCTTTAATTTTATTATTCCTAGGTGAAGGATTATTGGAGGAAGAAAGGGATGTTGGTAGATTATTTGGGGATATTTTTGGTGAGCCAAGGGGCTTGAAAAGTGTGAGTAATTAGTTATAGGTGGTTCCCATTTATAAGAGGGAGGAGGGGAACATAAGGAATATGTTGAAATATTATATTATTATAAACACTATTTCGAGTATTAACAAGTCCAAATTAATATAGTTCCAATATAAGATGTATATAATTCGAAATAAATTCATAAAATTAGAAGTATACTGGTTTTGGAGATTTTTTAATCACTTTAATTTTTATTTAACCCTTTTTACTATTGGCTTTATGTCAAGACATTAACACTTTGAGAATCAAAATAGTTACAAAAAATGAATAATATCCAATTAATGAGTCAGTATTTATATAGAATTATGATAAATATTTGGATGAATAGTATATATTTTCATGGAATTTTATAATATTTAATAAAATATTTTATATTTTAAAATATGAATTATGCTAATTTTAACACTATTCATATCATGAATTTTTTAAATATCTATAAATACGTTGTTGATTCGAAAAAACATCATTAATACAGTGATAACATGTAACTATAATCTATAAATGTTTTATTACATATAAATAGAAAAATTAAATTATTTTATCATTAAAGATATCATTTATTTGAATCCTTTATTTGTAAATCAATCACAACATCTTCATTGTTTCGAAATAAAATTAATTTTTCTAATTTGTAAAAATTATAAATAAAATACCATTTTAGAGGACATATTTTTAGTTTTATAATTATAATGTATAAAGGAAAAGATAAATTATATAAATATATATAAAAATGTTTTTACCAAAAGAAACATGTTTAAGTTATATTCTCATTAACATAAAATTGAAAGTAATTAAAAGTAATTATCACATTCAAGTGGCTGCATGGGGTCATAAAATCAATCTAAGGATACCCATTGTCGTATATTTCAAATCCAAATGTAAAAAAATCCATGATTGGTTAATTTATTTTATTATAATATTAATTTTTACCCTTATTTAGCAAATTTACATTTAAACCATGGTAACTAAAATATTTATTGTATTTACTATTCATAATGTCTAAAAATAAAAGTTACATATTTACAAATTTTGGACTTCTTGATTCCACATATGGAATCCATTATTACTAATTCAAAACTTATATGATTCAGAAAATTAATTTAAAATTATTTCCCATTGTGAAAAAATCATGTTTTTAGGAAATAATAAATATCAAATGATTATCATGTGTTTATTTCTAATTAAAAAGTGAAATTACTTATAATGACCATAAATAGATTAAATTTTACAAACATCATCTAATTAAAATAAAATATATACTATAAAGACAATCTAATTGTATAAATAAATTATATGAAAAGACAGTTTTGACTTAAAATGAATTATTTTTTACTATTCATTAAAAAATAAACTTTATAAAAAACATTCCAAAAATTTATCCAATGCATGTTTTTATGTCTCATTTTTAAATAAGAAGTTTATTATTTCAATTGGAACAAATAAAATTGACATAAATATATTTAAAAGTGTTTCTCAATCAAAAGGCAGAAAAACTTCCTTTTAAAAATAATAGAGTAGTTATGATTAAAATTGGAATCGTTTTATTTTAATCCTCTAAATTTAATTGGATAAATGTAATGTCATTTAAAAATAATGTTTAACAATAATATAATTATTTTTTTCCATCCTTCCAACACAATGGCTAGGCGTTGACTATAATTATAAATAATAGTATTATGTTATTACTTTTTAGTATTCCTAAGCCTTATGGTCAACATTAGATTTCAGAGAAACCCATTTTTTCATTTTGGGTACACCGTTAAACATAAAATACAATCTAAATTATAATTAATATATCATTTATAATATTAATAGAAATAAAAAGTATTATTTTATAAATACCTGGGTCTTTACAGTAAAATATTGATATCGGGGAAAAATGATATTTTTTGTTTTCTTTGTTGGATGTTGGGCCCCTAGAAGAAGAAATTCATGTGGAATTAAGTGAAAGACAATGTTTTATTTATAATTTAATGTACTTATTCAATATATAGACATTTTTTATTATATATAGATTTTTTTTATCTAATATTCATCCAAAGGTATGAACTAAGAAGATTTCATAAATTGGAATAGGAGGGGTGGAATTTCAAGATACCAAGGGTGTGAGCTATGATACTCTATCCATCAGAGTCTACCATGATTCATTGCCAATAGGAATGATTTTTTAAGAGATTATTATTTTGAACTAATTATTATCGATAAAATAATTGATGTATCATTAATAGATATAATTTTTATTATTATAAAATTTCAAAATTTATGTTTTTTATTTTATATAGAGAACATAATTTCTGTTAAGTAACATTCTAATAATGGTCTTAATGTGTTATATAACAAAAATATTTATAAGAAATTCATAATGAATCATGTCACTTGACTTATATATCTCCCAAAAATAGTATCACTTTCTTATTAATATAAATTATATGAATTATAAATAACATTATCGTTATGGTTATTTAAATTTTATAGATATAAAACCACTTGATTGATGACATTCTTATTTAAAAGTAAAAATGGCCAAACCGCCATTCATTTGGCAAGGCGAAAGGGACATAATGGCATAAGGATTACAAAACAGTGATGTTAATGAAACACTTCAAGTATAATCAAGAGGTGGGTATTATTAATTTAAATCATCCAATGATTACTTGAGTGGATAAACATATAAGTACTATATGAGGTATATGTATGATTAATTATTTAAAATAAAATAATTCATGAATAAAAAATTGATTTTTTTAAAGAGGAAAATAAAAATTCGATAGGTTCATGCTGGTGAATAAATTAACCAATATTTTATTATAAAAATATATGATTTTGGAATTATATCTCTACTCACTCCACCAAACACAGCATGGTGGGTTCGTGTTGCTGATAGGAGGTACCATACCCTGCTACAGATCATACGGTCGATGAGGATTCATGCAAATATTCCATTAATATTTTTGGGATATGATATATAAAATGTGGATGAAACACTAATATTTGTACCAACTAGAGTGTAAAATTAAATTCACCTCAACATATGTTGTGTAAATAAAATTATTCTATCACATGTACATGTATGAGGTGTCATGGAAATTGTTAAAGCCTTCATAGGTAACAAACTATCACTCTAGAAAAGAAAGTGTATATTTATTATGATTGTCAACTATAAAATGGAATCTACCGATACATCATATAAAATAGAAATGTTAATATCCCCAAAAATCCATATTTCTAGGAGTGATAACATCTCAAAGATGGATAGTTGGATAATGATCAACATCGATGAAGTTGACTCTCACAATTCAAAAGAGATGGTATATTGATAGATTCCATAGATCCCCAAGTAATTATATATTCCTAAAACAAAAGTACTATTTGAGAGAAATAAATATATAATTGAAATAAAATATAATTTTTTATATCAAGAAATATAGAGACTCATTATTAGTTGACAACAAGGAACCCCACTTCTAAAAAAATGATGTAGAGAGTTAGATGTTGCTTGATGTTTAGAAGCCTTGAATTTTGAAAATAAATCCATGTATCATAACCATGTTTAATTTCTAGTAAAAGGTCTAGTTGAGGTAAATCCCAGAGTTAAAATGGGTATTCATTAGAAAATTAAATGCAAAAGGTAATGTAAATACCATTATAATATTAATGGTGACTAATGGGACTAAACAACATTAATGAATTTTCTATGTTCAACCCAATTCCACCAGTTTCCATGTTGAAATCTATCAAAATTAATCATTCAATATGATCATAACATGAATGTGAAATATGGGAGATACATGTAAACACATAATTTATTAACAAGAACCTTCATAATGATGTCTATAAGGAACTACTAGAAGGTTGTGTTATTTTAGGTGAAACAAAAAATATTTACATGTTTTAGAGATCAATTTATCAATTAATGAAAAAATCCATGTCATTGAACATTTGATTCTATGAATATTTAAAATACGATTTTTTCATTAAGAATTAATGTTTTCCATTTGATTATAAGAGGTTTATGGGGGATATATTAATTATCCTAGTAGTATATATTTATGACATATTAATTATTATAAATTACACACCAGAATTATAGTATGTCAATGAATATTTAAAAATGTGTCTCTACGTGAAGAACATATAGGAGATGAAAATAATATTTCGATCGAGATCATTATTGATATATCTATGAGGCGTATTGAACTATGGAAAGATTCATTTGTTGACTAGATACTCATTATATTTTTTTATGAAATAATACAATAAGGTTTTGGATGTTGTGTCACATGGTGTAAATATTTTATGAAATTATATTCATATATACAACAGGATAGAATTAGAATTATTATGACCCCATAATCATAATAAATATGAAAGACTTGTATGGAATGTTATGAACCATAAATGGTGTTGTATATTCATTGATCATGGTAGGAAGATATCATGATGATCAACGAGAATAACATTGGTCTACTGATTGGTAAATCTTTATGTATATTATAAGAACTACAAATATGTTCCTAGTGTTCAAAGGATATGATGATCTAGTTATGAGGGGTGACACTAATTTTATTTTCCAAGTAGATTAGAATGATTGGAAAGTATAGTCAATAAATGCTTTCAGTCTTTTCGGAGGAGTTGTGAGTTGGTAGAATTGAAATTAGATTGTCATCCCTAATTCTAAAGTGGGGGTGTGAGCATAAAGCGGCATATGATGCATTCAAGTCATCCATTTTCATATGAATAAATTTTCCCTATTCTTGATGTTTTTTGTATGATTAATGTACCTATCACATTATATTATTGTAATACTATAGTGTTGGACCTTTTAAAATAGCCAAAGTAAAGAAATTAATAAAGTTATAAACTCAAGAAGTATCAA
This sequence comes from Viscum album, assembly GCA_963277665.1. NCBI lineage: Eukaryota > Viridiplantae > Streptophyta > Magnoliopsida > Santalales > Viscaceae > Viscum > Viscum album. The sequence continues at coordinate 836,144,716 of OY728164.1, read as the reverse complement.
ACCATGAGGGATTTTTCTAAATGATTTTATGTTGTAGTTGGATAATTTCACATTTATGAATGTGTTCCAGTCAAAATTAATAATTTTATATATCCAATGAAAAATTAGTATCATGAGAGATCTTGAAGTTTATATTGTCACAACCCGTCCTTGGGACCCGTGTCGTGACTACCCCAAGCCCACCTTCCATAAGCCATGTGCTGGAGACTAGCACCAAAGGCGTAAATCCCAAAGCTGGGAAGGCATTTCATTTATAGTATTAACACACACAAAAACAGAGTAAGATGGAAGGAAAGAACTAACTGAAAACTGTACAAAAAATGTAGTGTTGAAAGTAAAAGGGGCCGGAAATACAAGACAAACAGTAAAGTAAAGGTACAATAGAAAACAAGTACAACTAAAAAGGGACAATAGATGAAAAAGGATGCTCCTGGAATGTCCACCAAGTATGCTACCTGAAGGTTAGGTACATCTGTCTACCTCAGCACTCCACGTCTATCAGTCTGCTCTGTGTACCGTCTCGCTGTGTGGTCCACCTCCAGGTATTGTCTGGTCCAGACTCACTCTCGGCCTCCGTCAACACTGTTCGTCGTCTGCATCCAACACAATGAGGTGTCGAGCCTAGCCTGTGTAGGGGTGAGTATAACAATACTCATTAGGGGCCCCGAGACCCCCAAAGGTGTCCCAAAATCCTCATAGGATAAACCATAGAAGGGAAGATACAATTGCAATGTATAAAACAACACTACATAGGTATATTCTCATACGTAAACCTATGTTATCAATCTCAGTTCGGCTCCAACTATCTAGCCCAAGAACAACCCAGTCCACATAGGAAGTAAAGTCAACCACGTCGATGATAATGATTGAAAGTCAAGACTTAGCTCACACAGGTATACATCTTTTGAATAGCAATGGAGATGATCAGATGTTGTCACTGATTCATCTAAGATGTCAGACCCACACATGATACAAGACCAGCTAAGCTGTCGGACCCACACAGGATCCATGACCGACTACTCTATCGGACCCACACAGGATACAAGAACAGTAATCATCATTTTCGAACCCACGGAGGATCCCAGTATAGTAGACATTGTTGTCTAACCCATGGATGAATCCAGTACATTAGTCATCGTCGTCGAAACCATAGAAGATTCCAGTATGGTAGATGTCGCAATCGCAACCAGCTCTAGGGTTCCCACACACAACAGACTCTATTATGGGAGGGTCCGCTCCTCGAGAAAAGGGGTCGATACATCAACTATAACGATGTAATGCCCCGACCCTAGTTACCCAAATTCGGTGCATTAATACATAACGTTGTCATGATCACAAGAATGATCATGTCTTAAAAGACCAATTAGTTTAGTAGCCTTTGAACAACCAGATACATTCATAATGTTTAAGTTACATCATAAAATGAAAATGACAAAAATATAGTCTCCATAGTCCACACTATTATCCACTCATACTATCCCTACAGGTCATTCATAAAATTCTTCTTCACATCCTGGGAAAAATAAAACATAGAAAGGGGTGAGCTCAAATGCCCAGTAAGGATAACAATATAGCAGAAACTTTCATAAATAAGCATAAAAATTTACAGCAATGTATAACTAAAACAAAAGCCTTTTAAAACATGAACTTCAGCATAATATTGGAGAAATAGAATGAAATAATGCCATATACTCATTCACATGGATATTCTAATGGTCGAATAATCACATGAAATTTCAATAGCAACGTTCATAATGTTGGAATGCATAATGTCAGACTATCATAACCACATAGCCAAGGCCTCATGCCAAGACTACAAATAAATTTTTTAAAGGCCTTGTGCCAAGACACTATTTTTTCTCATGAGACCTATCGATGCATCGAGGAGCTATATCAGGCTCCACCCATCACATATTAAGTCCAATGAATTACTCCTATGAACAGGTTTAAACATAACATAAACATTAGTATTAAAACTCGCATACGAAATGTCAATACATTTTCCATAAACCATGAATGGTATAAATTTAACAAATCCACAGTCAAACATATCAAAAAACCCTCAATACAATATTGAAGTTTTGTATCATAATAAATAAACTTCAAATAATATTAAAATCCATCAAAGGATGTTGGAATAGATGAAATGAAAACTATTTGAGATAAATATCTCTTTTTTTTAATCATAAAAGTCACATAATTAAAAAATAAAACTTTTACTTTGATAATATTCTAAGAATCTTATATAGGAATCTTCGAAGATTTTATAATGGTGGAAAATAACTGCACCCACCGTATAAGTTAAAAAACGATATTCTTACCTTAACTCTGTCGAAAAGGATAAAAAGTACCTTGTTTGGAAAACGACAGAATGATTCCTTTATAATCATCTTATAAAAATTCTAACAAAGGTATAAATGACTTTATCCCATATTATGTAAAATATTAAGAATGTTTTTAAATACATTTTTAAGAAACATTGATGTGGATGATAAAGAGGTCCCAGTAGATAATTACGTATAAACAACCTCGAGTAATGAAGAAATTGTGAAATAAAACCTTACCTTGTACATGTCCTTGTTTGGGGTAGGTTATCCTCCTGTATAATGGTGAAATAATTGTTATTAAATTCTACAATAATCATATACATTAATATGATATCATATATGATCTTTTAACATTGATTTGTTAATAATATCTTAGAATTATTGTCGTTTCGAGTGTTAACTTACTCATTTTCTTTCGTATGTTTTGTTACATAAGTCATGTATGTTATGGATAGGTTGTATCTTATTCATATCAAGAATGATATCAAGTACTTAAACATTATTTTTAAATCATCAAATGATAATTATACTTGAATGGATACAATGAGGAATGAATCTCATCACGTTCGTGGAGACGGTAGTCTGTACGTACGTACGAGCGACAATATCATTCTTTTGATATGAAAATAATATATAATTGGATGGTATATCATATATAGAGAATCATTATCATGTTATATTTATTATTTACATGAATTACACATCATTATTATACCAATCCAAATAATAATTTATTGAATAACAATTACACAACGACGTGGAGACGGTAAGTCGTACGTATGCACGTATGGTGACATGTCACTCAAAGGATGGATATAATACTGAATAATGTTGTAACATATATATAATAACATCACAGTATATACAAGATACTGGATTTATTATTTTATAGTGGTAATAACAAAGAAAGAAGAATTTGATAAAGAGAGGAACTTGAAAGAGGGTGGTGAAAACATTACCACTTCTTCTGGTTCTTCCTTTTGATTTGATCAAAAGGGATCCTCAGGTTGGCTTTATGATCAAACTAAGGCCACTAGGTTTAATTGAGGGAATTTTATAGATTATTTGGGCAGGGTTTTTCCAATCCAAGATGCTTTGAATGTGTAAATTAGTGAGAAGGGGGAGTGCCCTTTTACAAGAGAGGTGAGGGGACCCATTGGAAAAGCTAGAAATATAATTTTATAATAAAATCATATTCGGTTTCTAATGGATACAAAGTGGATTATTTAAAGTTTAAGGTGGGGATGGGTAGAAAACCACTCAACCAATAGAATTTAGACAGTTTTGGGTTATTATAATAACCTTATCTTTTAGTTTTAACTCTTAGTTAATTAGTTTGACACTTACCATGTCACTTTGTATTTTTATATTATATAGTTAATAAAGATACTATATACCTCAAAGAGACCCCAAGTGGTCAATTAATGATTCACCTATCATGATATAAGTCTCTTGGACAAAACTTAGATTTTTATGAATTTAATATCAATTAATAATATAATATTTTTTTTACAAACTCTTTTATGTGAATTTTGACACTTTTCTATAATTGATTTTTGTTAAAGTCTTAAAAAATTTATTAATTTGAACCAAATTCATTAAATCAATACCATAATATCATATTAAGTAATAAAATTAATGTATGTCATCAAAACTTTCAAATTATATTAATTTTAATATTTATAATACCAATTATTTGATTCATTCATTAATAAGGAAAATACAACATCATTATTGAGTCATCAATAATATTAATTATTAAATGTCTAAAAATTTTAAATAAAATTCAATTTTGTCGGAAATCATTTTATCTTTATAATTAATATTTATAATCGAAAATACAACATATATAAACCTACTTAAAAATTATTTTTCTAAAAGATATATGCTTATGTCATTTTTGTATTTATTTTAACTTAATTAATATAAAGTGTCATTATCACTTACAAGTGGCTCTATGGGGTCCCTAAATAAACCCAAAGATTCCCATGGTAAGAAAAGTATCAACCAATAATGTTAGGAAACGTTTTAGGCTAATTTATTATCATTATAATTTTATTTTTTACCCTTATTTACGGGATTTACCCTTTAACCATGGTAAATAAAAATTTTACCGAAGTAATTATTCAAAATGTCTAAAAATAAAAGACACCTATTTACACAATTTGGACTTCCTGAATTGAAATATGGAATCTATTTTTCCAAATTCAAAACACAGAAGTGGTAGAAATTAATTTCAAATTAATTCTCATTGTTAAAACAAACAGCATGTTTTTATGAGTAATAACTATCAAAAGATTGACACTTGTTCATGTCTGGTTTAATTTTGAAATTATTTACAATGACAAAAATTGTATTAAATGGTAAAAATATATTCTAAATATAATTTAAGCCACTCAAATTCATAATTTATCACTATTAAATATTTCGATTAAAAAATTTGTTTTTAATTAAAATTTAGTAATTTTCACTATTCATCAAAATATAAATGTTATCCGAAAAGTTATGAAATTTTACCCTAGGATAATTTCGATATTCTGAATCCAAAAATGAATCCAATTTTGACAGATGAAATTTATAAAATTTCAAAAAGTGGGTATTACTATTCATAATGGCTAGTTTGATTGGTTGTGGTGTGTGTTAGAACACAAAGTTGCGTACAACACACACTACTGTATTATTCAAAGGGAAGCGTACCGTGGAAGATTGTGGTGTTACAAACGAAGTTCATAGTTGATGTATCTCAATGTTCCATCTCATCAAAAGAATCCCAACGTGACAGACGACACGTCAATCGGATGCCCGGTGTGTGAGTTATTGGCTTTTCCGTTCTAGGGGCTCTATTGGATTTATGTTCATTTCAATCCTAGAAGTTTTCCAAAGTTTTTAAAAACTCACATATTTTATCTGAAAAATTCCATATCGTTGAGAGGATCCCAGTTTCAAAGACGGTGTGTCGATCAGGTGCGCGGTCTGGAAGATATTGGCGTTTAAGCGAAACGGGCCCGGCCCGTCAAGCCCAGTGGGCTAGCTGGTCAGCCCGACCTAGTTTGGCGGGTCTAAACTGGCAGGAGGTTGTCCCGGCCTAGTGGGGAGCGGCTAGGCCCAGTGGGGCACTATCAGGCCGGGCGGAAATGGCCCGGCCCACACGAGGGCGGCCCGACCCGTGCGGCAGGTGGCATGGCTCGCCCAAGGGCAGCTCGGCCTGCCGCGGGCCACAGCTCGGCCAAATGGCCAAGAGGAGCGAGTGGGGGGGGGGGGGTGGCCCCCTAGTTTCTTCAAAAGATGGCACCAAGCAGCGTTGCCTCTCCTGCCCGGCCGACCGATGCTATCTGGTCTTCTCCGGTGCGAGTGACACGCATAGCAGGCCACTGTCTCCTCCAAAAGTCGCTGCATGGCGCCACAGTTTACTTCCACCCAGCCAGCAGGTTGCCGACCGGTTCACCCGCTGAAGTGGCACACCCAGAAAGGGCCACGGTTTTCTATAGTGTGGCACCATGATGCGTTGTGGTTCTTCAGGTCGGCTGACTTTAGCCGGCCTGTTCTTCCAGCCCAGTCAGTAGTGGGACCGACCAGTTCTTCTTCAGCAGAGTGGCCCACGGGTGCGGGACACAGTCTCCCCTCAAGGTGGAAGCTAGTTCTGCGGTCCTCTAATGGGCCTACGCATGACCACCATTTCCATCGCCACCTTCGGACATCGCTGCCCCCTTGATCGTCGTCAACTATGGTCGTTGCCACCTCTTCCATCACCGCCTCTATAGCGAATAAAAACAAGAATCATTGGAGGTCATCGGGCCGTGTTTGTTCGGCCTGCACCCTCCGCATTAGGTGATATCAAATGGCTGAAGAAAATACATGGTATTCGATGAAGAATGATGCACAATTTTATTCAATTAAAATTGATCATAACCCCTACCTCGATTATAAGAACGTTTCACATCGACGAGCCACAGAAGACGATCGTCGTGGAGTTCGGGCGTTGCAGAATATGGCATCACAGAATACATATATCGATTCCGTTGACATTAGAGTGCGTCCGAAGAGGAAGTGTCGCGGGAGAAGCTCTTCGTGTTCTTTTTCAGAGATGTTCTTCATTGAAGAACGATGTTCCTCATTGAGATAATGAAGTTCCACCAAGAGTTTTCTCCCAAAGTCTCCCCATAAATAATTTCCAAGGAAAAATATAATAATAGGCTTTTCCCAAGATTATAATCTTCCATGCATTTCATATTAATTCAAAATAACTCATGAAACACCAAAATAATTAATAAATTCATGAATTATTCTTGAGTAGGAAAAACTATTAGGGGAAAGTGGAAATGCTCCACTTAAAGTGGAAGTTCAAATGTTAAGAGTGGGGTTTCAAGGGGAGTTAAAGGGTTAGGGTTTGAGTGGGCCCACCCTTAGTTAAATCCTCTCATGGGAAGTTTTTTGGTGTGTGGGCCCCACATCCAACTCCTATTTGGAGAAGATAACCACCACTTGAAAATAAAATTGTGTACACAACAATTTTATTTAATTTATTATAAATTCCCAAAATATAACTTCCATCTTGTATAAAACGCAACTGCAATAAAGGACCCCTTAAGCGAATACCGGTGCTGCGAGTTCATCTGTGCCCAAGGATTTCAATTCTGTGCACTGGTTCAAAAGATAGAAAAACCTGCACATACATTTACTGAACGTACCCGAACAAAAAATCAAAAAATCATTTGAAGCACCCCGAGCCTTGGAATCAGGCACCGTCACAAACTATGAAAATTAATTTTATTTATTTTTAAATTTACATTTCACACCATTTTTAATTTTATTAAACAAAATTATCTTGAATCTTTAATTTATAAATAATAAATCAGTTAAATAGTCAACTATTAATATTTCCATTAAAATAAATTATTGTTGTTGGAAATTAATTTAAATGGAAATGGTAATTTTGATAAATGGTATAAATTAAAAAAACCATAAACATTCATCATTTTCGTGAAAAATAGTGGTTGAGGTATGTTTTTATAGATTATGAATATAAACACCTATTGTTTTCTTTTTGTATCCATTGAATCATGAATGAAAACCTTACATTTTTTAAAATGTATGAGTCACACCCAAAATTACCCTTCTCTTCAATTATCAATTTCTATCATGTTTAACTATTTAAGAATCTCAAATAATTCTATTTTCTCCAAGAAATTTATTTCATGTTAATCCTCCTATAATTAAATATAATTATTCAATACATATACTCAACATTAATTAGAAAAAATATTTCATTTCATATGATTATCCATGAAAATTTCAAGTCCCCGCCATGAGTATTATAAACTACAAGGTTTTCCTTCATAATTATTATCATTAAATTTAATTATATATTTTCTAATATAATGATATTAGTATCATTTATGAACATAATTATTACCATATTCAGGATATTATAATTTTTAATCATATAGCTCATCCATTTTAAAAAACAAAGTTGTTCATTAGTGGTGTGGACCAACACCTCCATGATGCAACTTGTTTCTTTTTTCATCACCACCATACAAGGAGAGATTTAATGATGGTATAGAAAGTGAAACAATTTTTTTTGAATAATTATGTTTATCGTAAGAACTATTACATCTTCTATTAATCATATGATTAAAAAATGATGATAATTTATTTTATCATTTAAAATAGTCTTCTAAGGAGGATATTATTTTATTAAAAATTTGTAATAAGTTTATATAAATTATTTATCCTTTTCATTTGTTATAAATCTTATATATCATAAATATAAACACTAATTAAGAATTTTTTTCATAATATTATAATTATAATAGGACAAAAAAACCTCATATTCAATCATTAAAAAAGTGTGTATCCATTTTCATGACAGTACAATCACAAAATAGAATGATAATTTGAGATTTTATAATAAAGGATAATGGGAAAATAATTACTTTTACATTTTGTTATGAATTTGTAAAAAAATATTTTTTGGTTCTGTAGAGGGTATATCAAAATATGATTATTGATTAAAAAAATGATATTAGATTACTATGAATCACTAAAACATTTAATTATCAAAATAATAATAAATGGTAAATAAGAAAAATATAATTAATGTATATTGGAACATCTTTTGTAACTATAGAACATCCATTTATGTAATATTAATTATATAGTAATGATTAAAATTGTATATAGAATGAATGTTTAAGTAAATATTATGAATATTGTAAAAATCAAAACAATAAACAACTAGATGGGAAAATCAGAATAATTCATGTAGAGATTGAATATTTATATAGAGTGATTTTTTTTGGATCAATTTTGGTTCACTATGTGGGTGGTTAATTAGTGATCACATTTTAATTTAAAATGTAATATTTATTAAGAATTTTATGAGACCATTCATAGCCTGTAAAAACATTTTAGATTTATGATCATCCCAAATATAAATCTAATATTTTACATTCAATTGTTGAAAATTTATAGCGTGATTCAAAATATCTGAGTAAATGCTCTACATCATCCCATGATTGATTTACCCAAAATGATGGATTCTATTATAAATTAAATTTTTCAATAGATAAGAAAATGTGTACACTATTTCTATACACCATTAATATTTATTTATGGTAAACCGGGTTATAATCTTAGCCATATTCTCTTTTTTTACAATGATTTTTATACACCTCAACTGTTCTTTTTCATTCCATGTTCTTCAAAGCTGGTTATACACACCATCAGAAATAGGTTTTAGCAACTAGTTATACTACATATATAAAAGATAATTTATCTTCATTTCTTATTCATTTTAGATTTTTATTATCTATCCTTATAATAAATATAGACCCCCTTCACTATTTTATATTAATTAATAACATTAAATAAAATTATAATATATTTTCCATGATTTTTTTTCTATATTGGTTATTACTAGAATATTTTTTATTTATTAATCCTTATATTTCAATACATTTATTTTGAATTATCATCATATTAAGTTCTATGTTTGGGATTCACGGGATATATGAAATAAAATACAAAAAATATTAACATTTATTAAATCAAAGACATTATGTTTTTGGAGATAAATGTATTTCCACTGTTAATGTCAACATATGAGAAATATAAAATCATGGCTGAATCTGGGATATGTGCATTACCCTAGTATTGATATAAGTATGGTTTGAATTAGATGTCCTTGGAAGTCCATCATTATTGGTGAGATAGGAAAAACTAAACAATATTTATTTATTTTACTTTAAATGATGTAATCCTAGAATTCCACTATAAAAACATCATTATGTTATTTATAGGATCATCTTCATAGACAATAGATAACTATAGTAGGGTGGAAATTTCCAAATTATATGTCGGTGGATCAGAATTTCTGAATAGTGATTCACAGATCAAGGTATTTCATGAGAGTCGATGAATGTATTGGATCTTCACTACAATTATAATACGAGGTGTTATTTTTTATTGATTAATCTATAAGTGTGGTATGGTTTTTTAATTACAACATTTTGAAAGTGGTTAATCGTGAATTTAATCATATTCATTAATTATTACAGTTATTTTTAATCATTGTATGATCCTAAATATGGATAGATTTGTTAAACCCATTTTATATTTTTCTACCTTTAGTCCACCAATGGTTTAAAATCATTATGTTCATTATCAATTATCAAACCATATAATTGTGATTTCCTATCATTTATGGGAATTTCACCTCAAATTTTATTTTCGATCCACATTATTTTCACAAAAAATCATAGTTTGTAATTTTCAAGGGTGATTTGAGTGTGATAGAACACTAAAATTCCATGGGGAAGTCTACATGATTTGAGGATAAATTATTTATAAATGGATCCATGAATGATGTGGGATTTGGGAGAGAGATTAATTTATTTTTAATCTAGAGTTAAAATATGTGGCATAAGGTATTTCCACAATTTACCAGATTTCCAATTTCTGATTACCAAAGGATGAAGATCTTTGATTGATGATGATACCATTTTTTATTTCATACTAAAATTGTGACATTTCTAGGGGGGATTGGGGTTTGAGAAACTACTTGACGTCTAGAATATACTACGTGAGGAAAAACAAACCACCCGCTATATAGTTTGGAAGAACACATATCAGAAGTCCCAATGTTTTTGTTTCTTGGATTTTAGGTGATGATAAATATCACAATTGATATATTACTCATAATAAATGTATTACGTAGTACTAGAGGATAGATTTTTTACTATGTGATCTCATAGGAAAATAAAAGGCTAAACACATGAGAATGACTCTAGGACAATATAACATCTATGTACTATTCCATGGTCTAGGTACCATTACATAGTAAATGTACATGAGAATGATCTATAAAATATAGTAACAATATTGTAGGACTAGGGAAAACCTTGATAGGACATGTCATGACATGTAACAACCATTTATTCCTTGTATTTCTACATTTCTAGACATGTTTGGTGTAGTATAGGACATTACATGGTTTCTATGCAAGGTCACATGTCATGTGACCCTTAGTACATGAAATTTACATTCCTCGATAACATCAAAATTTATTATCTCCCTCTTATCAACTCAAATATAGTATTTTTAGTAGATTATCAATTGTGGTTTTCAATGTATGACGATACAATAACCATCATATTATAATGTATGATACATTATGTGGTTCTCCATGAATTAATAATCTATTGTTTATGAATGAATTCTGAAAGATATTATAATGGATTATTATGGTTATGCCAGGCTTAGAAACACCCTTATCACGCTAGGAACTAAGTACCCCTCACTAGATGAAATTATTGGGATGTAAACTACAATACTATATAATGAACATGTCCTCTATATATGAAGTGGATACCACTATTCCTTATGCTTGGACACAGAGTACATCCTCCACTAGATATGGTTCCCCCTTAAAAGTGGAAAACAATTGAGAGGTATCAGTCCATCACATGGTATATTGGGCTATTGAACATGATGTTGGGAATGAGATATAAATAATTGGATCCATAGGATGACACATTATTCTTCACTAGTCTTTGGATATAGAGAATAAAATTCCCTCACATATATTATTCATTTTGATAATATATGTTTTTTTCATTTATCTCTTACAATGGGATGAGGAAACCTATGATGTGTTATTTTATTTCACTTTTTATGGTTTTATGGAATCTTATTTGGAATGTATATACATCACCCTTCATTAGATTTTAAGAAACCTATCATGGATGTTGAAGATAGAATGATAGGTAGTGAATTTTTTTGAACATTGAAATAAATGGGTTCCTTGATGACATTTAATGGTCAGAAATATATATCAGGAGTTGGTCCCTCTTTATTTTTCATTTTAAGGTTTTGTTTTCATGTTAGGAATTTTTATGTGAATGTATTTTCCACATTTATAATGTTTTTTTATATTTTCATACTCTCTTTTTTTCATAAGGGTTTTTTCGAGAATGGTTATATAATATTTGTTTTATTCTTTTATTATTCCTATAAAAGTGTTCATTTATATGGTTGGGTTCATCCATATAGGTATATTAGGCCAAGGACTCCCATTTTTGTTTATTACTCAATGATGTTTATCGGTATCCCCTATCCTATATGAGGTAGGATATGGTTTCACACTCAGTTTTTTCCTAGCCAAATGAGCCCGAGATTAATGTATCATGAAAGAGTGTTATGAGAAAAGTATATCCTCATGTTAGTATTTGTATTTGGATGATTGGTAAGTATTGGTGTATTTTTTTGGGGAAATTGTGTTGGATTTTTTTAGGAAGAGATTTCCAGAAATAGAATGTAATGTTATTGTGAAACTGTCATGTCCATTCATTAGGACTTCGACTGCCTAACTTGTGACTCAGTATTGTGAAACATGTTAATAGGTAAAATTATACAGACATGATACATGATTTGGTAATTTGACATTCATTTCATCCAATTTTCATATACCCATATATTCTCATCTAAAAATTATATTTTTTTGTTAACATTCATTATGACTCTATGAACACTAACATGATGCTGATATGATATCATAAAAATGATCACTTTCATGATGAATACATAGTTTTAGGATGATCTTTGTATGTAATTACTCTATCCCAATAGAGAGTATTGCCACAACTTATCATTAATAATCTAGTTAAAATAATTACATATGATGGTTCACACATACTTATCCTTCAAAATAAGTTCTAGTGAATGAGATAAATGCGGTTTCACAGTGATCCCAAACATCATATTATAGATGAATGGCTCAAAATGTGATTCAAGTCGTTAGGGTCCTTATGACCCCAACTAATTATATGATCAATGGTATCTAGTTGTTTTCATGGATATGTAGGTCAGTAGTGGGTTATATTCATAGAGACCCATGGTGAGCTGAATATCTCATTGTAATATGATTAATAACATACTCATGAATTATATTAACCTTTTTGGTTTTTATTTTTTTTGGATTTAGATGCAAACATAGATATAGTATACATATTTGAAAGTATCATATTATGATAAATGGTTCACATAACACGTGTATTACTAACATGGTAAGGATTTATAAGGTTTATATAGGGTGTTGAATATCAACAAGTTACCCTGTAGATATAATCATGCTAACATGGTATACTTATTAATTCCATATTATGTATGAGTAATTTTGTGGTCTTCAGTTATAGTATTATTCTAGGAAGAGGGATGGTGGGTTGATGGAGAACATAGTGGACATCATTGGGCTATGTAGTCTACAATAGCTAGTAGGAGTCATTTGACATATTCTCAATATAGGATGACTCCCCATTGATACACTCAAGCATTTTTTATTAAAAAATGTGTTTCAGGAAGAATATTATATCATATGGGTGATTAGAGATATTTTTTATTGATAAGAGATGTTATATTGATCCTGATTTATCAAATAATTGTGCAGAGTATGAAAGGTCTATGATGGATGAACCATCATAACAGAGTCATATCTTTGATCTGCGATCTACCAACTGGGGTCAATGTATCCCCCGATGTGGAGGATTTGATATGGGAGAATGTGGAGCATTAGAAGTTTGACTAAGTGGTGGATGGACACCGTATGATTAAATTCCACCACCAATGCTAGGAGGCACACTCCACGATCATAGAGATCGTAGTTAAGGTCATTGGTTGTTTCATACAATGGAGTGGCTTGACCAATATAGAAATGAAATGATTTTATACACAATTTATGTTTTATCTACACATTCCTAAGTACTAGTTAACATAGGCGTGTGTAATTAACTAATGTAAATCACTCATGTGATTACTAAATTTTCTTGTTTATAATTTAACCCCACATTAAAAGTTATTGATTCTTACATAGAGTGATTATTATATGTTTCACATCTTTTTATGTTTCTGGTTGTCCTTCAATTGAGAGAGTTTATATGGCATGTTTCTATTTACAAGATGAATCCATATAGAATAATCATTGTAATGGACGAAATGTCCCATGTTTGTTCTATAAATTCATTAATTATAGAATAGTTTGATTCAAATGTATTTATGACATCATATTATTATTTGTAGGAGAGAGAGAAATTTTAAATGATCATGTGACCTCATAGTCTAAAAAATACAACCCATAAACCATAAGTTTTCTAGCTTAGCCGTTGGTGAAACATGATCATTATCCATATTTAATCTTGATATTTTAGATGATTATATATATTCCATTCATGAAGACTTCCTTGCACTACCTTCAAGGAAGCTGATTGAATTTTTGATTAACATGATTAATGGGAACCCACTGATATCTTCCATGACATTTCATATTTCCCTTAAAACACTCAGTGGGAAGATGGTTTAGTTTGATGTCATTTGTGGGAATAATATTTTAATTAGACCCAAAGTGACCAACTATGTGGATCCAGTATTGGTCATGAAATAGAGGTATGATAGTTTGAGTACTTATATATATTATTGATGCATGAATGAAGTAATAATAATGATCATGTACACAGTTATGATGATTGATTACATTTTTCACTTTTTATGAGGGGATATATGGTTCTTTAAGATTGATCTCAATTCAAGATATCATTTTTTGAGGGAACATGTGGATTATTTTTTACGATGGTATTTTATTTTCACTATTGAAAATATGAGTTCAGAGTGAATCATTTTGATGTGATAGATTCCACCATAATTCCCATGGATCGTATCAACTAGATGATCTAGTAATTATTTAATGAATTTCTGGTTGACATTATTAATTACATACTAATATAATTTATATACGAGAGTTAGAATATAGAGAAATTTTGGATGGTCTTATACTTACTCAATTAGAACAATCATTATGTAATGCTCTCGAAGTGTATCATTTGTATGTAAATGGTTAAAATTCAAGGTAATTTCATTTCAGATCGTGGTTTAGTGGTAGAGTTGATGATGATTTATTTAGTTCATGATTAGAATTCATCCAAGACCATTATGGAGGGGTGAAGTATAATTTTATTGAATGGGTAATACAAAATGTTCATACTATACATATCTATGAATATATCTCCGCTGTCTTCTTTGACAAAGAATGGTACCAAATTACATGGAATGAGGAATGTCAGGGTTACATTGAAGAGAATAGGTAGATGCTGACCGGTTCTCCAATATTGAGAATTCTGGAGGGGTTAATTTTTCTTGTAAATATTTGTAATGCCTCTTTATATAAGCTTGAATTCGTATTGATTCATTTGAGTGGAAAGGTCATTTACAGGTCAATTCATTTGAGATACAATGAGAATAATTGCTTGAATCTAGACCTACATTTTGTAGTGATTGTCTACAATTTCATGGTTTAGAGGAATTATCTTTATGGTAGGAGTTTTTTTATAAAAATTCCACTAAATTATTCGTTATATCATCACTGATCAAGATCATAACCTATGGGAATGAATTTGGATAGAGTATATATATGTTCATGACAATGGGGGACTCATTACTCTTGGGAAAGGAAATGTTGTTCTGCATATGATGACAAATAAGTCTCATTCTCACATAGAAGGGGTTGTGTCAGAGCATTTTTATTCATTACAACTAACTATGGATAAGAATAGGGATGCTGTTTTTCATAATTTGATGGTGTGGACTCCTCTTATTATTAATGATGTGATAAAAGATTAGTTTGTACATATCTATATTGATGTCCAAGATGATATGAAATCCTATAGAGATAAAATAGATGAATTATAAAAACATGGTTTCTTTAGGTAACCAAATATCCTCAAGGGATTAACAATATGGATTCTATGAAGGAGAGTATAACATCATAATTTTTAATGACTACATTTAGTTCGAATCATTTTATAATTGGAGTAGACGAGGGAATTTAAAAAATCCCATTTTATTGTACACATACATGTGGGAATTATGTACTTGGATATTTATTGATATTTTTTGTGGATAGGAATGACGAAGAGTATCATTTAGTTTATCTATCGGTGTCTCACATGTAAGAATGTAATTGTTGATCACGTGGTTATGGACAGTTTGACACAACCCATTATGATCCCTATGTAGACATGACATTGCATATAAATATACATTGTGATAGGGATTCTATTTATACAGAGTGGATATAACACCATCACTGTTACTGTATATTTAATTACTTTTCTCCCACTTTCTTTCCTTATGTATTACAATTCACTTGGGTGATTAGAAATGTTTTACATGTGAGATATTATCGGAAATAAAAAAGAATTCATAATTATATTATCTGGGGGTGATTCATGGGTTACTTCATTGTTGTGGAGAGGTGTGATGTAGTCCTTGTAGACCAAGCTGAAAATTAGTATGTTGATTCATCCCCAAAAAGTAGACAAATTGAGATGAATATATACGTGTTGGATGAGGTTCTAAGAGTCGGTGTTGGGATTTATCCATTTCTAGCTGGGTAACAATTTTTTGGTATTACATTCTTATTATTATAACAATCACTATACTATCAGCATGTATTCATTTGTGTCCTGATATCTTGGATCCCATTTTTCAACATAATATAATATTGGTATAAGGGATATATATATTTTTGGCCCATAAATGGTGCATGTCATGATAGAGAAATTATAGTTGATCTAATTTCATATGAGGATATCATAGAGTAGACATAAATCCAACAATGATTGACCTATTGGTATTAATATTTTGTTTAGGGATATCATTTTTCCCTTAGTGTATCCCAACAATGAGGATTGTGGTTATTTTTTTCAAAATGAAATCTATCTATAAGGTTCAGCGGGTTGTTCGAGATCCTATAGAGGGTTGGTGCTGTAGCATAACACGTATACATTTCCACACAATTAGATCGAGACAACATAATCTTTTCTATGTGGAAAATAATAATATATGTTCATGTACCTAGGAATGTTATTGATATATCAATTTGGATATAAATTATGGAATGATGTTAATGGAGTATCAAGTGGTAATTAAAGACAATCAAGAGAAGATCTTATGTAGATAGAATATCTCTCTTGATCACGTGATTTGGAATAATGGGATCATGAATGATAGATTCTATGAGTGTGAGAGATATATGTTTTCCTAATACCCAAAACATTTTGTGTAGTTTTTGATTTTCAGAATTATAATAATTTATGGTGGGGAGAATGTAATGACTTTATTTTTGTGTATTTTTTCATATAAATAATTCAATATATACGTATATATCTATGGGATTATTGTTGGAGTTGGAGATAGGTTTTAGTGTCATGGGACCCAAAAATCAATACATTAAAAATATTAATATTTATTAAATCATGGTATCCAACATATTTACATAAATGGTTTTCCAGATATTAGAGTCATTATTTGGAAGATATGAGACTGAATTTATCCTAAAATAATTTATTTTTCCGAGGTGTTATATACAGATTATTGGGGATGAATCTTTCATTTAAAAAGGTCATTGGAAATGCATTAAATAAAATAAATAATTTAATAATTTTTATATAAAATGAAATAACCCAAGATGTACTCTATAAATAAAATATTACATTTTTTTCTACAGTCAAACACATATATATAAAGGATTTACTGGATGAGGAAGTGTTAATTGTTCTTCATTGATGTATCATGATATTAGGATAGTAATGAATGAATCATGGTGAATTGGGAGAGTGTAGGTTATTGAATTAGATCTTCTTCCCTATTGATATAAAAAAATCATTATTAATGATATATTCACATGTTATTTAGGGAAATTATTATGTGTTTTATTCCATGTGTTTAATAATTAATATAGTATTTAATCGCATATTATAAATTTTAAAATATTGATGTTTTTCTTAAGAGTATGAATGTGAATTGTGTTGTTGACCCCAATTTATATTTTCCATTCCCTGATTCCACCCACGGTTTGACATATTCATGGTCATTTGTTCAGATCACATCGTAAAATTTTTATTTAACATCGTTTTTGTGAATTTTCCCCCCATAATTATTAATTTTCCATGATATTGGATGATGTTGTAAATGTCTGAATTTTCCATAGTGCCTTTAAGCATGACCGAACCTCGATATCCATAGCAGGTGTGTGATAGATATTTCCATAAGTGGTATTAAAATGAATAATGGTATTCTGAATGACTAAGGTGATGGATTGTAGAATTTTGGAACTAGGTTAGTTGTTGGGAAATGATTTCTTCTTACGCCGGATCAGATTTCTATGATCATGCCATAAGAGATTTGAGATATATGATTGAAAATAGTCCCCATCAATTTTATGAATCAAACAATTATATATTGAGAGAAAAAATTCTAATTTTCAAATCATATGGTGTAAATTATTCAATTCCAAAGAAAACAAATGACAAAATACCATATATTATTTAATGACACACATAATGTACTCCAAATCCTACTATGAATATGGTTTTGGGTGATGATAAATATAACACACTATGTATGAATCATACACATCTTGTGACATTGTACTAGTTTTCCGTTGTGAACTCTATGAGTACAACAACATAGACATGGAAGTGGTTATAATCATGGGAATAAATAGCATGACTGGGAAACATAATGTACATGAACATGGTCAATGTACTTCAATAGGGATTGTGAAAAAATGAACATGGTGTTGTAGATGGGCATTGGTTGGGAGGAGACTGGTAGGTCAGATTGTCCATGATATATACTGTAAAACCTGAAAATGTCTCATAATTCCACATGTAAATCCAAGGAATAGTCTATATAGGATGTGGATATGATTATTGATGAGTTCAAACATCATGTGACCCTTTTTACATGGTGCGAACATTCATCTAGAACATCCACTTCAATATATCCCTCTTCTAGGATCAGATATATTCTTGAAACAATCTATACATAATGGGTTTTATAATTGGATTTCATTGTATAATTAATAGTATATTGTGATAAATTATGTTGGTAATTATTAATCTAATATTTATTTAGGTGTTACAAGTCAAATGGCAGAGATCAGGCAGGATCATTACATTGTTATTGTGGTTGAATCACCCAATCTCACCAATGTGTGGAACCACATACATTATATATATATTGGGATATATCCCCCCAAACCCATTAGTATAGAGGGATAATATCCTATATCTATTGAGTGGAACCAACCCCATTATTGAGCTCCATCAAAAAGTGGTTACTCCCTTAGAGATTCTTACATCTCGATTATGTAGAATAA
This sequence comes from Viscum album, assembly GCA_963277665.1. Taxonomy (NCBI): domain Eukaryota; kingdom Viridiplantae; phylum Streptophyta; class Magnoliopsida; order Santalales; family Viscaceae; genus Viscum; species Viscum album. The sequence goes on along the minus strand of OY728164.1, from coordinate 836,125,678 downwards.
AATCACGGTGGGGTTCCTCCACCATGATTCTTCTTTAGTATAAAATGATGTTGGACACCAGAACTAGACATTTATAAATATTTGATAACACTTTCTTTATATCTGACTTATATAGATATATATTCCATTAATTCCCTCATAGGTTTCTTTATGAGATTATATGTTTTTTCCCACATGAAATTTGTTGAGATAACCTCTATATCTTTTCATTATTATCCCCTTTATTCTTTATTGGGAATCCTATGAGGATTTTATTTAATCACCCCTTAATTAGTTTTAATCACATGATTCATTTCTTATGTAGCTGTAAAATGATCAGAGGTGAAACTAGTGAATAATAGAGATACATTGATTCATTCATTGTGTTTAAAGGTTGGACATGGTGAATGTAGTTGTTAAATATTTAATTACTTTATTTATAGTTTTCTTTTATTAAGAAAATTATTTGTATTTGTATTTTGGTTTTTTAAATTTAAATATTGGTTTTATATATTCTTATCTAAATATATTTCCTATAGTACATTTCAAAAATGGTTATAATATTGATGTGTGGTTTTTTATTATTACAATTCAATTTTCTTGGAGGTGGATGGATGTGTGTAAATGTACATTAAGAAAAAAGACAACAATTTCAATTTATTACATCATGAAACATGTCACCAGCCCCTGTACATTTAGAGGTGGGATTGTGGTGTCTGATATAGCATTACAACCGCTAGGCCAGCCCCATTCGGTTGTGAATGACATTATCATTGGGAAACCATGATATGGTCAATCTTATATTTCCAAAAAAATTGTAAGGAAAACATAATATGAAATTAATTTTCTGATACCATTTTTTTATTATCCCTAATTATATTGGGAGACATTTTATTAGTTCATAATTCTATTCTCCTCAAATTACTACATTTTGGTGAGATAATTTTTATGTACCTCTATCAAATAAATCATTTTCCAATTGAATTTTTTCATATAATGCACCAATAATTTATTCAATTGTGTTGAAGATAAACCAGTTACACCATCCCTTGAATCTATGATTGAAAAAAATTTTTATAATTAAATCTTACTCAACTATGTATATTGTAATCATTTTTGGAAAATCAATTTGGAACAAAATAATTAGCATTCCATCTTTTTTAATGGATTAATATTGCTAGTTCATATATTATAAACTACTCTTGATATATCCATCCCATTAATACAATATAATATGAACACGAAATGTTTTTATTCAATAATGAAATTCACATGACACTTCTCAATAATTTTATAATAATCAGGAAATTATAGAAAACCATAACATCCCCATTATTATTTAATTGTTCCTTAAACTCAGTGTTTTGGACAATTGGAAAATATACTTAACAATACTGTAATTGTAAACTTTGAAAAAAATCATTAACATTATCATTTCAGTGGATAGAAAAATGTGTCTATCAAGATATATATAAGAAATTAATCAATATTATTCTTGTTTATTCATTTCAATGTCACTTAATTTTTTGTATACTATCAGTATAGTTTAGTTGATGACTCAAAAACACGTTCATTTGACATATCATCAATTGGTTTTTTTATGAATCTGCCATCCATTGTTCTAAATATATTACCATTCAATGATAATTCTAGAAGATTTTATGTTATAACATTATTGATTATCATTTTCTTCCGTCTAATATCCTTTGAGTTCCTCATTTTCAGCTTCACCTATATATCTTTTGAAATAATATATTCCCTTATTTTCAGGGAGTCCAATACATTTCATTATTTAATTTTATAATTAAATAAACAACATTTGGATCATTGAACAATATGTATAATGTAAATGATACAGTGGAAACAACATAAAAATTATAACCTTATTCTTTGAATTTCTTTTTTAGAGTATTTATAATTATTAAATTATATATACACATAAAAACACATTTGATATTTATATCGTCAAATTAGAGAATTTACATCTTAAAATTAAGATCTCCCACTAAATATATTTCTCTCTTTATATTAATGTATAATGATACATCATAACAAAATATTTTCATTCCACCTTAGTCTAGTGATACTCGACCAAAAACTCTATGTGTATAAGTATGATAATATGCAGAACCTCATTCAACATGAAAACTCACTTCAGAATTCCAATTCTAATTTCTTATTCCAATAAATAAACAATTTGGATGTATTATTACTTCTTATTGAAGTTATTAACTCAGAATACCAACAGAAAAAGGTGATAATTTTATATATAACATTCATATACTCTACATGGGAATTTACAACAACATTCTTAAATGTATTAATTAATAAAATTACAAAATTAACTTTCTCTTCAAACTCATATTTATATATTGAAAAAAACACAACAAAATAAAAATTTTAACAATAAATACTGTGAAATAATAAATATATTATAAGGGTTCTAAATTAATTGATTAAAATATTAATTTTTGTGATATAAAATGTTATAATAAATTATTGAATGTCATAAACGTGTTGTAAGGGTTTTCCATAGAAAACCCTCTCTTTGGTATATGTATGATATAATCAATATAATTAGATTTCTTTGGTGTATATATTTCAAAATTTAGATATCTTGCCTTTAACAATATTTTATTCATTTGATTTAATTTTCAATATAAATACATCTCTTATAATAGGTTTTGGAATGAATGTTTCTAATGTCTTATTATTTTTCTTTAATATCAATTTTTATTGCTTAACACATATCAAATTTAAGGAACCAGACCATCTTCGATTGCTGTATTCCAATCCCATAGATGTAGATTTAGCATAATATTTATTTAATATTGGATTTATTATATAAATTATGTTCCCTTATTAATGTTTCTAATGATTCAGTTATTTTTACAAGGGGTAAGTATTTTTGTCAACATATCATTAACTTATTGATTTATGGTCATTCTATGGAATATATTTCATATAATATTTGCACTACCCAATTTTTGATTTTATTATTTGTCTTATATCATTTTTTTAGATATTAATTCGTACTAAATATACTCACTAAAAAAATTCCCCACTTATTTTGATGTGTTCTCCTAGAACCATCAATATTGATTCTATGGATGGTTTATGATATTTTTATTCAGATACTAACTTATTTTTCTACTCATTATTTTTTTTTTTTGAATATTACATTTTTTATAATTCAGATTTTATAAAGTTCTCCAATAAATAATGTTATTCTTTAGTCAATGGAAAATGTATTCGTTTGTCATGTATTGGTATTCCAATATGTATTAATAATAGAAATTTGATTATGTATAATTTAACCATGGACCTTATTTCTCTGAATTGATTATGATATTTCTTCAAAATATATTAAAAATGAAAAAACTTATTAGAATAAAATATATTTTTAATCTAATAGGTATTATTTTGGATAACTTGACTTTTTATAATTTGAAAATATTCCACATTTCTCATGATGGATTATGATTATTAGACCTGTTATATTGACATGGGGTAATGTATTGACATTATTATTTAATACTGAATGCTAACATAGGATGACCATGTATTGATATTATGTATTATCCAATATATGGATATCCATGTATTTATTTAGTAATTTTTAACTTATGTGATGATAATAAATGTTCTGTTGACTCTTATAGTGAATGAAATGGGATTAATTAGGTCATTGGAGAGGCCCAGACATATATGGAAACTATATTTAACATGAGGACTCATGAAAGAAAATAGGATAGACTATTTGGTATATGCCAGACCATTTTAGTAACTTTTCGTAACTATAGTACTGATAAAAAGTAAATTCCATTGTACAAAGCCATGAGAACAATATTTGATATCATTAATTATTAATTCCATCAGCACGATGCCAGTATTATTGGTATATATGTTTTCATTTAGTACTATTGATATTGAATACTTACAATTTCATTCTTATTATAGATTTAATTTTTTTCATATTCTAACCATAATAATTATGCCATATTTTCTTTATTATTTATTCAATCATATATATCCCTTACATATCAATTGAGGTAAAAATTATTATGTTCCCATTACCAATCTTTATGAACAAAACTTTTACAAGTGAAATATTTTGAAGGATAACATGTTTGAAAAAATAATTAGTTGATTTTGAAGAATCATTATGGATTATTTTTATTCATTTATATTGATTAAAATATTTATATTTGATATAATGGATAAATGTTTTTCAAGTTATTTTTTCCAAACATTCTAGTGATATCAATTTTAAGATAATCTATAGATTTTCATATAGACAATAATAATTTTTAATTTTTTAATATATATTGTCAAATATATTCATTCACATATGGTATTAAAGAATTTATATAACTTCTCTCTCTATGAGAACCAAATCAATAATTTTGGGTCTGGGGTTCAACAGATTGTATCCAAATAATTAGATATCTTTGGGGAATATAATGTTTTTTGAGGATACAATTTTCAATTATATTATATAGTTGATCCAAATTTACCATTTATAGATATCCCATTAGAATAATATATTATTTAATAATAAGGAAATAATGATCGTCATATTTTTTTAATATGATGGGAGGACATTATTAAAAACCATATAAATTATTCTAGGAATTTGATATGTTCCATATGTTTTGGTAATTTATATATTATATGGTTTTCATAATAATGCATCCATGTTTGAATATTGTTATTGGATACATCTATGGAAGAAATTGACCTTGGTGTTATATTCCTTAAAATGTGTGTTCAATCATTGACTCAATCATTTAGATTGGCTATAAGACCACACACAATCCGTGATACTACCTAGGTATTTTCCTTAGTTCATAAAATTGTCTTTGTAAACGATTATTATGGATCAAATGAAAATTACAAATACATTAATTAGAGAACCAAATACAACTTTTACAACAGAATACCATGTATCCAAAATTATAGTTATACATTGATATGAAAGTTTCAAATGATAAAAAAATGGTGTTATGAAGGATGATCTATCTGAATTATTGTTTTCATATAGATATTTTTCATATTATCATAAAAAATTTGTTTTGGTATTTGGTTGAAAGTTGATTACATGGATGAAGTTGATAATTTTTTTATCTAGAAAATATTGGTCTTATAACCAAATTAGGGAGTATACAAAATAGTTATGAATAATATATTCAAATAATAATTGAAAGGGTTAGTTTTCTAGTACTTTTTATGTGTTTAAGGTTCATATTATAATATATATATAAATACTTGATACTAATATATATTTAAATGTTATAATTCCATTTATCTATTCTATTTTGATAAATTAAAATCATGTTGAGGATTATGTGAAATTTAGAAAGATTTATTTAGGTTTTCTACATTAAATGTTTAGAAAATATTTTAAATGGTGTTAATAACATTAAAATGTTACTATGTATAAATGTTATATTTTTATGATAACTATGGTAAAAATATTATGGAGGTATTGAAAATTAATGTTTTAAATAATCATAACATAGATGTAATAAAGGGTTATTTTTTTTGAAAATATATTTTATATATTATCAATATCCTGGGTATTGATTATAAATCATGAAATTTTTGGTAATTTTTTTTCTAACTTTTAAGATAATGATATTTATTTGACCTCTGTGTGATTATATAATATAGTGACCAATACAATTTCATGGTTAATGATATAGTTTTCTTTATGTCTTGGAGACTCAAATATGATTCATGTAAGGTATGTTTTTTAGAGTATAATAATAGGGACTTTATATGATTGGTAATGTGATTTTTGTAATTTATAACAATATTTTCGAATGGATAATTTGTACTTTTATATCATTTATTTTAAATATTGGTAGAATTATATATTTTCATGAAATTATGTGGGAATTTTAGATATCTATTTTTTGGAATATATTAATAAGTTTGAGGTCACGAGGAAAAAAGAAACCTAGGATGAAAAATAATGATATATATTAAAATTATAGTGATAAACGTTGATCTAATTATCATCCTATATAATTTTTATGAACGAATTTCTATGAGGATAATGTTATGATGTGAGACATCATGAGGTTATAGTTTCATTCATATAATTATTATTAATCCGTTATAGTTATTTTAACACATTTCTAATCGTATTTCTTATAATTTTTTGACTTATAAAGTATAGTGGGTGTGTGGGAAATTATAGTGGTTACCATTATGAGAACGCATTCGAATGAGAGCTATAAAAATAACCCCTTCCATTATTCCAAACAAGATACCATGAAATACTATTAATGTATAGAATATTTTTAAATCCTCATATACAATATAGTGGAGATAGATAATATCCCATAACACATCACATGATGAATATAATGAATGATAGTGGGTTCTATTTCATATATATAAAAATGTATTGAAAATTCATAAGGTAAATTTTCATACTGTGATATGTAATTGATATAATTTTGGAGAATATTTTATAAGAATCAAAAGTATAACAAAATGATAGAGGCTACAATATCCACTAATTTAATAGTATGATAATTGGGAATTATATGAATTAATGTTCCTATCCATGGGATAATAATGAAGATAGTCACCAGAAACCATAAAACAATGTAAAATCATATTAATTACTATAAATGAATTAGATTTTGAGTTATCTATATATATTTCCTACTATCTTACACCATGTATGATTTAACCAATAACTGGAAAGAATAGTTATAAATAAAAACATTGTAGTGGTATGATTATCATTTAAATCAATATAATGATTTTTGGGAAGATTCCCATTATGGATATATATCTACATCCGTTTGTATAATTTTATGTGAGATATATCTAATTATAAAAATTTAATGATTATTTTTCATAAAGATTAATCAAATCATACATCCAGTATATTAATTGTATCATCTAGAGGAATATCATTAATTATGGTCATCCTAATGAAATTACTCTGATCATAAGAGTCAAAACAGGAAGGTGAAATTTATTTAAATATTGTCTTATATAACTCCATGAATATTAATATATCATTACATATAAATAATTCAATTTTATCCACATCATGTTCCCCAAGAACTACTAAACATAATGAAAACCAATGAATGTATAGATATAATATAAATTTTATATGTAATAATATTAAAAATTCATGAATTAAAATAGAAATAATAATCTAGATTAACTACATAATGAATTATATGTAAATTTAAAATTATGGATACTTTAATATGTATGATATATAATTATTTTACATAAAATATATAATAAAATAAATGATTATTTAATAATGAATTTATACAAATAATTTAATTCTATATGATATCATTTTATATTTCATGAAACATATGATTAATGATAAATTTTACTTTAATAATAGGTTAAAAATATCTTTTTGTTGAAGGATGTAGGTTTCAAATTAAAAAAGATATTCATTATATTTTTTATTTTAAAGAAAAAATAAATTTAATATTTTCTATTTTCTATATTTATAAGAATTGTATTCATTTTTAAATTCCTTAAATATAAATTTAATTATTATAAATTTTTTATTTTTTTATAAAAAGGTGGGTTGTACCATAAAATTTATGTTTTCATGAAACTTTTCATTACTATAACATTATATATATATATATGACATATAAAAATAGAAAACCCCTTATTGGTAATGAAATTTGAATCAATATACTAATTATATGACTTTAAAAATACTATTTTATGTTATTAATCCTGTTCTGATCATTTTAAAATGATCTAAAATATTACGGTAATAATTTTTTTTTTGTATTTTATTTAAATAATGTACATTCAATAGATATCAGTTTTGGGTCTCTTCAATGCCTCATAATATTTATTTATTTATAGTAAGTATATTACGGAATTGAAATCATTATATGTACTAATTTTATCTTATATAAAGAGATCAAGGTTATATATGTTATTTCTCTACGAAATTATTTCACGTGATTAAGTGTTTTTTACAATGAACTTTTATAATGATAAAATTGTTATTTTACAAATTCTTCATCAATTATTAAATTACATATAATTTTTTTTAAATATTTCAATGATAAAAATTTATTCTAAATAAATTACCATGGATTGAAATTAAGTACCAATATAATGAAAAATCAGGGTAAAAGATAAAAAAATCCACAAACTCATAAATTCATCTAAAAAATTTGTTCATATGTTTATTTTTTAATCAAACTAATTTTCACTCATTTTTCCAAGTTTTATAATAGAAATCTGAATAGTAATGTAACATTACTTTAAATGTAAAAGTTAATCATAAAACTACCTATCCCCTCTGTTTTAAATAGGTAATATTATAAAAAATTGAAGTCCAAAATAAGGTTCTAATATCTCCACTAAACACATCCATTAATCTCCTCCTATACCACTCTTACATTTTCAATAGATTAAAGTCACATTTAATTATGATACAGCCTTAATTTTAAATGATACATCCAGGAAATGTTTAAATGTGATACAATATTATTTCCAACTACATCGTTTTTTAATAATTATATTCAAAATAATTTATTCTAATAAATCTAATATATAGATATTAGTGTTATTTATATACATTAATGTTACTATATTATGGATTCAATGATTTTTACTGAAACAACCTATCAATTAAGAAAAAGTTGTTATTCACACATAATGTGCATTTCCAAATCATTGATAAATTGTGTTTCATATTCAATCACTACATTATAATGTTGTATATAATGAATCTATTAACACTATAATAATATTTTTGTAATATTAGAAATTTTTAGTTATGAAATAATACTTAAACTATTAATATATAATAATGTACTATTATTTATTAATACAATTTGATAAAATAAGTGTACTAATAGTATAACATTTTCTCAAAATATTTAGTAATACACTATCCATTAATTATCATTATAATTTATTAAAATTATGATATATGACACTAATATTAACTAAATAAAATAATTATTCCTCTATTATGTTTATTTTCTAAAAAATCACCTCATATTCATCTATTAAATAATGGTATATCTATATTTTGGTCAATTTAATCTCTTGATTGATTGATACTAAACCTTTACAAAATGAATGTATATTGGAATGTAATTTCTTTTATATTATATATAAATGTTTTATTAATATTTTTTTGGTTATGTTATTAACATATTTAATACATTAGTTATGGAAAAACCAGTTGATTGTCTAGAATCATCAATACATTCTTTTTATAAATTTCATCTTAAAGGGTAATGATTAAAAAATCATTAAATTATTTTATAACACAATATATAATTATAAAAGATACATATAATAATATTTCTATCCTATCAATGATAACATTTTCAATAATAATTAATATAGATACAAATATTATGAAATTTGTGAAAACAATCAAAACACTATACACCCAATGTTAAAAATAAGAAGTATTCATATAGAGAATAAAATTTTAGGAACAATATGAATAAAAATTTATATGTTCAATGTTATAATTTTTTTAATATGATGGATATATTTGTGATACATGATGGTAAATTATGTGTATTAATATCGTTAAAAATGGTAACAATTTTCATCAAATATTCTACTCGTGGAGCCTGGTATTAGATTATGCACATAATTTAATTTATATAGTATATATACTAAATAACATATATATATAATATCATGAGTTATAAATTATTCATGGTATTTAATTTTTTGAAGATCTATATTTAAAGGAGTTTTGATTTGATAGTTTCAAAAGTAATAAGAAATTTCTTGCTAACAATTATGATTCTTTAAGGTATAATAATTTTTTTTCACCATGTTTTAAATGGTGAATTGATTTCCCGTGGATAAATTTTTTTTGTAATATTTTTATTTATTTAGTTTTTTCAATCCAATTAATGTTTCCTTATTGACATGTCTATTGATTCTTTTTGCTTCCATAGTTGTAATGATTTTATGTTACTCAACAATATATTGATGTGTTATGATCATTCTCTTGTAATAATTTCATATATGTTTGGTAAATATATTTATTTTATTATATTTTGGGTGATTATTTAATTATTTATTAAGATATAACATCATACCACTTTAAAACATTGAAAAAATTACAACTTCTTATTATATATAATTTTGTAACTATATGAATTACCTCTCCATAAGTAATGTTATCCTGATACTAATGAAATGACATAGTTATATACTCCATATACATTATGGTGTGGAGAAAACATATTTCATAATTATTATTGGATTTTTCTCAGATTGATTGATATTTATTATACACATATTGAAAAATGTATTGGTGAATTGTGTATTTTTACTCGAGTATAGATCATTTTTAGCCAATTGAATATGTATTATTTATCTATTCACATTCTTTCTGAGTATTTTTATTTATCATGTAATCAAATTTATTTAAATGGTGAATTAAATTGGAATAGATATATTTTAATTCCAATATGAATGAATTTCATAATGTGCAATAAGAGTTGTTTGAACATCCAACTTCTATATTTTAATGGGTTTTTATCATTTTATCTATTTTATTGACAAGGAATAAATGAATGCAAATATTGATATATTATGAATGATAATAAATGATGACATTTTTTTCATATTAAGAATTATTCATTTTATTTATTTCTATGATTTTATTAAGTAATAGGATCATAAGTGAGTTGTAAGAAAAATAAGGTTTACTTGTATAGTGAATTCATTAGACATAATTAGATCACTAGTTGATCATGGAATTATTTAATTTTGATTTTATCGATTAAACTCATGAGACAAAATGGATTTTGATTTTTTATGGATTCATATCAAATTTATTAATACGTATTTTTTGTAGTCTTCACTATAGGGAAATGGTTTATCACATTGTAATAAACCATATCCAAGTATCATAAAGATGATGTCTTTCTATTTAACTTTTGAATTTCTACAAGGTATTGAATCCCAAATGAGAAAATATTTTAGCAGTTTTTTAAACAAAATACATAAATGATACCCATTATACAATGGGAATAAAAAATAAACAATAATACATAAAAAATTAAATGATCAACATCCATGAACTATAATTCAATGATCTCTTCATCAAATCATGGGGAATGGAAACAATATATACGAGTGAGATAAAATCATAAGTAAGTGTTAATTTAAGGGGATGTAAATATGAATCAATAGGAATAATGAACATATAAATGTATATAACTAAGCACAAATTCCATTACTCAATAACATTATCATAATATAGAAAAATTGATAGATGATTAAATAATGGCATAAAAATAATTACATGATCTTGGAACATCGGCGTGGATATTTTAAATAATCGATTAATCTCATGAAATAAAAAGAATTAGGGAATTCATAATGTGCAATGTTTTCAATTTCATTATATATCCTATAAATAGTTACTTTTAAGATCAACCTTCTTTCTAATTTATCATTTTGTTCAGAAACCCATCTAATTTTTGAAAAAAAATTCATCTCATTAGAAAATGGATGCATTATTGTTTTTTTGTATATACATTCCACTCTAGTTCATTCATTTATAATGACTTCACTTTATATAAAATAGTAGATTTCATTTATGAATCAATATGAATCTTAAAAAACTATTTTTAAGGAGTCAAATATATTGTTTAAACAATATTTCCAAAATAAATTAAATTCATTTAAATGAATACACCATATTTGAAACGGTAAAAGGATTAAGAAATAATTATATAAATGATACAAGATAAATGGATATCTAATATAAATTAAATTTTAAACGAATTATGATCATAAATAAAAAAATGGGTTGAATTTATTTCAATGAAAATATATAAGGTGTATGCTATTAAAATATACCTAAAAATTTGATATTTAGACGAAGTCACATAAAAAGTTAATATCTATAATTTGTGATTATATTATGTTTATTTTTGGTAAATCCACATAAAAATGTGGAAAACAACATGAGATAATCAAAATATAGTTCACACATATTGTTATAATAAAATAATAAATTAAATACAACTATTACCCTATCAATGAAATTTTAGTTAAGAAATCCATTACTATATTTAATCAATCGAATAATATACATTATAAAAATGGTAATTATAAAAATAAAAATTTAACACAATGAAGATATTTTGATTTATGATATGGTGTATCAAATTATATTTTATATACACTACACACATTAAATACATTTTTATTATGATATATATATGACTAATGTAAAGGTGGGATGATAAAACCATACCTCATGATATCCATTAGTATTGTGTAGTTTTCCCTATATATGATTGTTTTTATAATGATATTAAATCATTCCAGAACAATATTTATATTAATCATTCCGTATATGATTATTTAATAACACCTTATGACCCATTAATTAATAACATTTGATTATTTTTATTTTCATGGGTGCATTATTTTTCATGGTTTCATGATTTGTTTTATCTATAATTGAGTATTTTAATGAAAATTGGAAATCAAAATACATTAGTGAAATTAAATACTATTAATTAACATCAATAATTTCAAATTTTCCAATTTATATTTTTTATTTCTTACATGATGATGAATAATTTTGAAAAACATTAATGATAAATATTTAGTTGGTTTTAGTTATTATTTAGGCCATAAAAAACAATTTATATTATACATAATATTATGTCTATATTTTAGATCAAGAACATTAAATAATATATAATATACTTATCAAAAATTTAATTTATCCTGCATAATATTTTTATGGATATCCATGAAGGTAGTAAGGGAAAATGAACAAAATCATATTAATGATGGCGGTTACTCAGCATAATTTGGACAATAGTTTTGTTTCATTGAATAAATTAAGTTAATAAGTGGAATATATAAATTTATATATATTTTATTTGACTAGAAACATAAAATTATATTACATACATGATTATGGTTTTATAAATACTTGATATATGAATATGGTGATGAGAAAGTATTAGAATAAATGAAATTAAAAGTGATTTTTTAAGCACATTAACTACTGAATATCACCTCCTTGAAAGACCCCTTTAGGAATATAGAATTGGAGTTTTTGGGAGACCATCAGCAAATTTATATGGGGTTAGTTAATAGAAGATATTTTGGTGAAGATATTAGGAACTTCATGGAAATTTTGAGGAAATGGGTTGGTGAGGTGCGGTATTTGTACTTAAGGAGGGTTTTTTAAGTGATTAAATATTGATTATTTCTTTATTTCTATCGTTCCACATTTGGATGGCATTAAATTCCAAGATTTTTTTTATAATTTATTTTTTAAATACTTGCTGGGTTCTATAAAATATTAAAAAACATTAAATTGTCTATTATTTATGTATATTATGACTTTACCATTTAATTTGTTACATTATTTTACATATACTATGGTAAATTTTATTTTTTACCATGGATTTTTTTAAAAAATTTACCTTAATAGATAATTTTGGAATTATTATTCAAAATATGTAACATATTTTAACAAATTTAATTAATATTATTTGGAAAACAATATTTATTGTTCATTTTAATAATGGAATGTGAATAAATATTTTTTAAAAAAATTCTAAAAATATTGAAATGTTTTTGTATCCAAAATCATCATTATAATAATTATAATTAAATAAATTGGTTTTATATATGTATTATTCATTTAATTTTATTTTAAAATGACTAAAATATAGTTTAACATTATAAAATATTTACAAAAAATTCTATTTTTTATTGAAGCATAATACTTTACCCTTCTCCTAAAAATTTAATATTTTCATATAAATAACAAATTTTACACTAATATAATTGTTATATTTCACTTATAGTAATTATAATAATATTTTAAATGAAAAATTATAAAATTGTTACATTTTTTTAAAACATGTCTGTAATAAACAGGTGAAGATATTTCATTTTTGAAAAGTATTACTTTTTATGATTAAAATTTGATTTATTATTATCATATTCTTATAAACGATATTGGATGAATATAAAAAATTTAATTAATATATATTAGATATATTTAATTAATATATTTCACAAATTGCGATTAATTTAATTTACAATGATAAAATGAAATTTTGGGAATTTGAATAGTTTTCTATAACAACACAAAATCAATGTTCAGTTTATATTAATATTTATTTATAATTTAATGAAACACAATGAATTCAATTTTTACCATATGTAAAATATATTTTCAAATTTTAATTAATATGATTTATTTCTCCATTCCAAGGGTGAGGTGATAAAATTCACAATTAAATAATAATTATTAATTTTTTAATATCAATGTTTTGTTTAATGAAATCTATCGAATATAGTGTTATTTTAGAACATCATGGTGTTTCATTCTACACTACCCCAATAAATTCCATCCTTAAAAATATGAATTTATCTATTATGTTATAAGGTTTATATTGGAAAATTCATTTTGGGAAAACCCATATCTTAAATATGGTTGATAAAGCTTCATCTAAAAAGAAGAAAATGTAATTGCAAAGGTACCCAGAAAATTAGGCATTAGAATAAGAGAAAATCCTTGAAATAGATATATCTATAATAAGCTGACAATCATGTTTATAAAGTGATTTATATAATAAAAGTAATAGAAACATAACCATGATGTTGTTATAGAGAAAGATAAAGAACATTTAAATCAGAATGTTAACCATCAGAAAACGAATAATTTTTTATGGTTTAAAAGTCCATTGATTTCTCAGTTAGAAAAATAAACGGAGAGTGTTTTTGCTAAAAAAAAATAATGTTCCTAGATTTGTGGGATTATTTTAGTTTCCAAATGAACACATGATAAATATTTTACATTAATTATTTATATATTAAATATATATAGTTTCGTTCATTTTTAATAATTTGATTTATTTTCACATCATCTCTTATGATAGGAAATTGAAATTTAAAATGAAATTGTATGCATGAATCCCATTTAATGAATAATAATACCAATATTAATTTCTCCAATATTCTAATATTTTCCAAAAAAATAGTTAGATCTTTTTTTCTAAGATTATAAATCATACATTAACAGAAAATACTAATATCCATCATTCAAATTATTTGATTCAGTATGGTTTCATTCTTAAGGGTTACATAAAAAATTATCAAATTATTCCCATAATTTTTTAATAGGGTTACTAAATAGTCATATAACTAATACAAAAAAATTATCTATTAATGTAATAAGTCAATTACATGATCAGATAAATACATGGTAATAATGTGAATCACCACAAACATTACTGTAAACATTCATGAATTTTTATTCATTAAATGAAAAATTGTAGAAAACAAGAAAACACTCAAATATCTAAAAAATAAAATTATCACCAATTATATCTCTTAATTATATATTTATTAATATCTAAACATTGAGTTCATATTGGTTGTTATCATGCGTGAATCACGTGTATTCAAAATGATTGGCTTTCCAATGAATCACTTTTCCTAGTCATCACCCCCATTCAATGCATTCTCTAAAATCCTAAATGAATACAAATTGTAATAATATCATTATGAGTTACACAATTAATATAAAAATAATGCTATATAATATATTTCATGAATTCAAAATCAAAATAAAAATGGTCATTCTATTAGGCTTTATCCATAGCTTATGCTTGACGTTGATCCCATTTTTTCTAATGAGGTATACTCGCTTTATTTTTTTGGAATTTGTTTGTGTAGTTCCCTTTCAAATTATAGAAAAAAATTCACATTTACAATTTATTTCAATTGCATGAAATAAATATCATGGTGGAATTTTCTTGAAACTTGTAACAAAGTACAAAAATTAATTCTATATTCCGATAATACATTTTCTTGAGTATTTCATCTATCATTTTAAATATATAAGAAAATGATTTTTTTCTCTATGATATCAACCACCCTGACTTTTAGAGCACTATATAAGTCTCCTATATAGCGAGTATGATGATTGGATCATGTTTTTTAATCATATAGTTTGATAAATTATTATTCACAAACACCATATCCTTTACTCCACATATTGTCCCATTTTAGAAATCAAACACACATTGTTTATAACATTTAATGATAACATGTTACTTTTGGGTCACACTATAAACTAATACCAAACATAAAAGAGTAATAATGAGATTAAATGAATCAGAGTAAGGAAATATTATTCAATGTCTGTCTAAATAATGACAAGTTAGACTCTATTTATGAACCTTTAGAATTATCCTAGGTTATCCATAGTCACTACCAAATCAAGAGGACATTATCCCAATATTTGGCATATCCTTAATGTTAGTCAGAGAGGTATTTTCAATAATCTATAGTTTCTTAAATATAGTTCCCAAGGATTCTACTAAACATGATTTGATTCAAAGTGAAATGAACTTCATCCCAGTAACCTGGAGTAGGTGCCTTATTTTATTATATCGACATCAATACATGTTATCGACACTAGAGGGAAAAAATATTTTATAAGATTTAAAAATGAGATATATAAATGATACTGTCACAACCCATCCTCGGGGCCCGTTCTATGAATATCCCAAGCCCGCCTTCCATAGGCCAGTGGCTGGCGACTATCACCAAAGGCGTAAATCCAGATAACTGGGAAGGAATTGCCTTTATAAAACATAATCACATCCAACCAGAGTATAATAGGAAGTAAAACACTAAGTACAAAATAATGTGCTGAAAAGTAAATGGGCCAGAATACAAACCCAACTAAAAAGGTATAACTATAACTGAAATGTAAGTACAACAAAAAAGACAAACAACTTGAAGATAGAAGCATCTCCTGGGTCGTCCATCTTAGATCCCACCTAAAGGGTAGGTACAGATAGCCTCCTCAACGCTCTAGCCCGCCATCCTCCATGGAGTACCGTCATGTCATGAAATCCACATCCGGGTACTTACACATCGTATGTTCCACCATCGGGCACCATCCAGTCCTCGTACACTCGGTCTCTGTCAGCATTGTTCGTCGTCTACATCCAACACAACGAGGTGCGGGAATAACTCGTGCATGGATGAGTATAACGATACTCAGTAGGGATCCTGAGACCCTCAATGTCTCACTAAATCCAACAAGGATATCCACAAAGTAGGATGTCAACAGATAACCCTTACATAGGTATATGTCCATACATATACCTAAGTTATCAAGTAACTCATCTCAATCAAGAGGTAAACACAAATGTCATTGACTCAGCTCAAACCATGATTTTCATTAATGATATCAAAACCAAAACTACTGAAGTGCTCCTCCTCTAAAGAGTATAGTGATCTTGTCACATCTCTAAGGCACTGATCACTAATCTTAGACTGCTGAGGTACTCCTCCTATTGAGAACTGCGGGTCTGCCACCCAAAC
The DNA here is from genome assembly GCA_963277665.1 of Viscum album. Taxonomy (NCBI): domain Eukaryota; kingdom Viridiplantae; phylum Streptophyta; class Magnoliopsida; order Santalales; family Viscaceae; genus Viscum; species Viscum album. The sequence goes on along the minus strand of OY728164.1, from coordinate 836,108,308 downwards.
ACAGTAGTGCTCCCCGACATGGGTCTGCCACCTCACAATGTAGTGCTCCCCCTCATAGCCTACAGAGGTACTCCTTCTGTCAGGTACCGCGGGTTTCCCACCCAAACATAGTAGTGCTTCCCGCAGTGGGTTTGCCACCCAAACACAGTAGTGCTCCCCACTGGGCTATACAAGTCACTCTGACTCGAATCGGACAGGCAGTCATCAAGTCTTATATAGCTACATGGTCTCCGTACTCCGTGCACTTGTCCCTAGGATGGTCGGCTCCACGAGATACTGTTCAATACTTCCATGTGTCAAGTAAAGTCACATGGAAGTATCTCAAAGGACTGCCTCGTCATAGGGGTCTCAACGCAACAGACGGCACGTCAATCAAATGCTCGATCTGTGAGTTATTAGCCTTTTATTCTAGGGGCCCCGGTTGGTTTCGTGTATGAAAAAACCCATCTATATCACAAATGTTCCCCAAAATCTCATGGGTTATACTCAAAGGAACCATTTCTCAACATGATTACCAACGCCACTGACGGTTCGTCAAACAGACGTCTGGTCTGAGAGTTGTTAGTATTTCCGTTCCAGGGGCCCGGTTGGTTTATAAGCTAAACCAACCCGACCATACTCCAACCACATCCAAACCTCATGTGGAGTATGCCAAAAGAACATTCTCATCAAGAGGAATCCAACAAAGTCGATGACACATCAATCAGACATCCGGAGCTCATGTTATAAGCGTTTCCGCTCCGAGGGCCCGATTGGTTTTGTGATCGAACCAACCCTGCCATAATTTAAACATCACCAAAGGCTTGAGTGTAATATACCGAAACGACCATCTCGATCCACGGATCCCTATGCAATTGAGGGTGTGTCGATCAGAGGTTCATAGCCCAAGATATGGGCATTTGAACGAACCTGAACTAATATTTGTGGATCTGGGCCCGGTCCGACCTGGCCCAATACCCCCTGGGTCGGGCCGAACCAGGTCGAACTGACCCAGGTCCAGTTCCGTCCCGATTGGGTGCGGCCCGACCCGGTTGGCGCGGCCCGTCCCAACGCTGGCGGCCTGGATCTGCCGACGTGGTCCAGTCCATGTGACCCACGTGGTTGACCGCGTGGTTGGGCGACCGAGTGAGGTGGTGGACCCCATAGGGGCCTGCCCTAGCTGCAGGTCTAGGGGATTACAGCCCCCGGTTTCTTTGAAAACAGTCGGCCATAGGCACGACGCGATGACGCCGCACCCCGCCGCCTGAATTCTCCAACGGCCGGCTCGGCCGGCCTCCCCTGATGGTCTGCTGTGGCCTTAGGCTACGACTTCTCTCACTGGCATGGTGTGACGGTGTCACGCCCCTCCGCTATGGCCCGCTCTGGCCATGTGCTACCTTGGATTCTCTGGCGCGGCGCGACGGCGCCGCAGACCACCGTTACGGCCCGCTCCGGTTGTGGTCTTCTTCCTCCCCGCGTGGTGCAACAGCACCGCACCGCTTTCACCTAAATCATCAATGAATAACAACAAGAAAAGGGTGTGGGGTGAGAATCAGCCGTGTTTGTGAGGTACGGTCTCCTCCGGTTACGACAATGACATTCGGCCAAAAATTTAAACAACGAAGGTCGATGATAAAACTTGAACAATAGAATTAACCCCTACCTCATGACATGATCACTCGACAGATCTGCAGATAGGTAGCATCGTTCGTTGATGCCGGAAGGTGATTTCGTTGTTTGATAATTCCTCACGGCGGTGCCTCCTCCCTTGATGGAGAACTGTGGAGCGTTCTTTGTCAAGGAGGATGGTCACTCTTCATCGGAGGGAGAAGTTCATCAAAACTCTAGAGCCCCCTCTCCAAAGGATTTTCCCAACACAAGTGACAACCCAATTAAAATAACCTTCCACTTTATTTTAATTGAACATGTCAAGCCATTCCAATTTTGAAATCAAGTCCCCTTAATTAATTAAATGTTGATTTATTTAATTAATTAAGAGGTAGGTTTGAAAATCAATAAGGAAGTGGAAGAGTTACATAATTAAATGTGGGATTTTATGAGAGTTAAAGTGAGTTATGTGAATGTGAATGGTTGGCGATCATGTGGGACCCTCCTCACATTTATCCTCACATGTATAGTTAGGTTCCACCCAAACTCCCCCATGTATGATATAACCACCTTAGACATAAAAAGAAAATTGTTTCACAGTTTAATTCATTCCTCACTTAATCTACAATTTTTAACTTCTCCACCCGCACAAACACAATTGTAGAAAAGGTACCCATAAGCAATTACTGGCATTGGGAGTTTATCAGCTCCCTGAGATTTCAATTCCGAGCATCTGTTCAAAAGATAGAAAACCCCGCTCGTTCTTTTACTAAACGTACCCGATATGATCTTCAGAAATCGATTCCTGGCACACCGGGCCTCAAATCAGGTTCCGTCAGAAACTGCGCACTCATAAAATTCAAAAGAAATTAAGAAAAAAATTTACTTGAAATTTTCGGGTCATTACATTACTCCCACCTCAGGGCTTTACATCCCCGTAAAGCTACATCAGAAACTAGAGAACTATTGGAGGTACCGAGCACGCATCTGGGCCTCCAGCACCCATGTGCTTTCCTGGAGGTTCATGTGATACTAACGAAAGCGCACAAGAGGAATCGACCATCCCCGTAGGACCCGCTCATGTCGATCCTCAACCTCTACTGAAACCCTTTGAATGTCTCCCCATCATCGATGTCCAACTCTCTATGGTCGATGATGATGGATAGGTCGTGCACACATCACCTCAGCTGAGATACGTGATTGACGTTGCGCACCCGGTGCAACTGAGGTAGAAGGGCAAGACAGTAAGCCACATCGCCTACCCTACTGAGTACTTGGAAGGTTCCGATAAACCTCGTAGATTACTTATCGCCTCAGCCAAATCTATCTATACCTCGTTGAGGTGAAACTACTAAGAAGATGTGGTTTTCATCCTTGAAATCCAGTGGTCTCGTCTCGTATCAACATAGTACTTCTGTCTGCTCTGTGCAGTCTTCATCTTTTCCTGGTTGATCTACACCTTCTCCATTGTAGCCTGAACCATCTATGGTTCTACACGTGCTAACACTACCACTATCCACAAAGGATATCTTAAATGCGTTCGACTGCTATCACGCCACTCCTAACAGTTGAATGCCCTATCTCCTAATAAGAGAACCTACTACAATGTTCCCCTCTCCAGAAGTATAATCTATCTTGAAGTCATAGTCCTGGAGGAATTCAAGCCATCATCGTTGTCTCGAGTTCATGTTCTTCTGAGAGTAGATACACCTGAGACTATTTTAGATGGAGATAACTCTAAACCTTTCGCTCAATGAACAATGGGTGAGACTAGCCAATTGTAAGAACTCATCTCCACCCTTTCTCGTCTATGTTCCACCAAAGAGATGCTGGGATTTCTCCTCTGGAGAAATGAGAAATCTAGTCTCATCCCCTAGATGAACCATTTTCTTTTCCTAATAAAATAAATCCTGACATGAACGGTACTATTTCATGCCATGGATGAGGTCATAAGGCCTCGACGCTACTACCTAGAGATCCAACCGTTACTCTCGCCTCCAAGGGTCGAGTCACACTGTCAGCAGCAGTGTGTGGTCACTGGGTCTCCTCCAGTAGGTATCTCGAAAGTGAGGATAATGTCAAAAGTTTTAAACCATAACCTCTTACTATCAACCGTTCAAAGTGGATAGGAAAGTAATCGTCACAAAGATAAGTGTATTTTATTACTGCAAATCGTAGTACAAAAACAGAATGCAAACACAACAGCAACAACATGGAGACTAAAAACACCAAGAACAAAGACTTCCATGCCTTGTCCCACTCCTGTCTACCCACTTCCGGAGCTCCGTAGTCATATGCTTCAGCTGCCTGATGTTGAGCCCCCCCATACCCATATGTTCCCGGTGGTCAGGGTGGTCCTCCGGGTGGTGGTGGTGGAAACACCTCAAAGCGTCATCCACCTCCATCTGTAAGGCCAGCTCATGTGCCTCTACCTTCTTCTCCTTACAGTCTGTCACGATCAAACCTATTCCTCTACCTGGGAGGTCCCTCATCTATTTGCTAATCATCTAAGCGGTAGGTCGGATAGTCACGAGCCATGTGAACCTGTCCGCCACATGTGTAACACAACATGGTAGGTCTGGCTCTGTCTCTACCCTTGGTGTCGCGCACTACCGATCCCGAGTCGTGTGGTCGACCACTTGTAGGTCTGGCCTTCTTGGACCTCTGCGTCATCTGTCTACTGCCAGCTTCAGAAAACTCGGCTGCAAGTGGACTAGTGGTGGGTCCCACTGCTGGAGTATGATTAGCAAGGAAACTATCCACTATGAGGGCTCGCTCCAATACCCATGCCTAAGTTGGGATACTGAGAGGGATCATCGAAGCTCTGATCTCGTGCCTCATTCCTTGCTCAAAGTTCCGTGCCTGGAATAATGGGTCATGTACCATGTCGGTAGAGTAGCGTGAGAGGTCTGTGAACCTCACTGAGTACTGAGCTACACTCATACTGCACAGCTGAATATTAAGTAGCTCCTCTATCTGCATTGCTCGAAGGGTGGCTGGTACAAACTCTTCCTAGAACTGGCACTTGAAGTCTTCCCATTGAAGTGATGTCTCGTCATGAATCTAGAGCATCAGGCTCCACTATCTACCTGCTGCTGCATAAAGGAGGCTGCTATTAAGGATCACCATGATGTCTGCTGGTGTACCTACTGACCTGAATATTCTCACCACAGCGTCCAGCCAATCCTTAACCGCCTGTTGTTCCGTCTCTCCCTGGAACCTAGGTGTCCTCTGGCGTTGGAACTTGTGATGCGTGCTCAAGCGGCGTGCATCGCCTGTTGTTGGGGATGGTGGCATCGGTGGCCCAACAGGTGGTAGTACTGCCGGTGCCTCTACTGGTGCCTCAACTGGATGAGATCCATGTATTGAGGCCTCATCGCTCAGTGGCCTGTCAGTACGTACAAATCTCAGGGCTCTAGCAGGTCATCCGTGGGGAGGCATCATGGAATAACAGATGCGACACTGTCAAAAGACTGTACCTAGTGAGGTGACCTGGATTGAGATGACTTAATAGGAACTTTTGAAAAAACACACGTAACCAATATGTTCGTGTAATAAATCGGAAATCAGAAGTCTGGGACCTGGTGTATGGATACGTCGGCTGCCCGCACCAACACTGGACAACCTGAACTAGAAACCACACTTTTTACCCTTAACATTATTTCTTCACAGAAAGAAAATATCTGAGCCCTAAGTAATGTGGTAGAACAGACTCTTTTGATACCAAGTTGTCACAACCCGTCCTCAGGTCCTGTGCCGTGATTACCCCAATCCCACCTTCCATAGGCCAGGGGTTGGCGTCTAGCACCATAGGCGTAAATCCAGATAACTGGGAAGACATTTCCTTTATAAAACATAAACACATCCAACCAGAGTATAAGCAGAAGTAAAACACTAAATACAAAATAAAGTGTTGAAAAGTAAATGGGCTAGAATACAAAACCAACTAAAAAGTACAACTACAACTGAAATGTATGTACAACAGAAAAGGCAAATAGCTAGAAGATAGAAGAAGCTCCTGGGTCGTCCACCTCAGATCCTACATGAAGGGAAGGTAAAGATAGCCTCCTCAATGCTCTAGCCCGCAAACCTCCTCCATGTACCGTCACGTCATGATGTCTGCCTCTGGGTACTGACTCTTCGTAGATTCCACCTTCAGGCACCGTCTAGTCCTCATACACTCGGTCTCTGTTAGTGATGTCTATCATCTGCATCCAACAGAACGAGGTGCGAGCATAGCCTGTGCAGGGGTGAGTATAATGATACTTAGTAGGAACCCTAAGAACCTCATGGTCTCACTAAATCCAACAAGGATAACCACAATTTAGGTTTTCAACAGATAACCCATACATAGGTATAAGCCCATACATATTCTAAAGTTATCAAGTAACCCATCTCAATCAAGAGGTAAACACAAAGGTCACTGGCTCAACTCAAACCAAGATTTTTATTAATGATCTATAAACACAAGTGGTGAAGTGCTCCTCCTTTGACGAGTACAGTGATCCTGTCACAACTCCGAGGTGCTGCTCACTAATCATAGACTGCTGAGGTACTTCTCCGGTCGAGCACTGCAGGTCTGCCACCCAAACACAATAGTGCTCCCTGCCAGGGGTCTGCCACCTCACAAAGTAGTGCTCCCCCTCATAGCCTATAGAGGTACTCCTTCTGTCGAGTACCATGGGTCTTCCACCGAAACACAGTAGTGCTCCCCACCATGGGTCTGCCACCCAAACATAGTAGTGCTCCCCACTGGGCTATACAAGTCACTCTGACTCGAATCGGACAAGCAGACATCAGGTTTCAGCCAGCTACAAGGTCTCCATACTCCATATGCTCGTCTCTGGGAGGGTCCGCTCTATGATATACTGGTCGATACTTCCATGTGTCACGTAAACACACATGGATGTATCTAAAATGTCCTCCTTGTCTTAGGGATCTCAACGCAATAGACTACGCGTCAATCGGATGCTCGGTCTGTAAGTTATTAGCCTTTTAGTCCCGGGGGCCCAGTTGGTATCGTGTATGAACCATCCTGGCCATATCTCAATTGTACCCCGAACTCTCATGGGGTATACTCAAATGAACTATTTCTCAACGTAATTACCAACCCCGCTGACGGCTCATCAAACAGACGTCTGGTATGAGAGTTATTAGTATTTCCGTTCTAGGGGTTCGGTTAGTTTATAAGCTAAACCAACCCTACCATACTCTAACCACATCCAAACCTCAAGTGGAGAATTCCAAAAGAACAGTCTCATTAAGAGGATTCCATCAAAGTCGATGACATGTCAATCGGAGGTCCGAAGCTCACATTATTAGCGTTTCCACTCCGAGGGCCCGGTTGGTTTCGGGTTTGAACCAACCCGGTCGTACTTCAATCTTCGTCGACGGGTTGAGTGTAATATACCTAAATGACCGTCTCGATCCAAGGAACTATACGGAAATGACAGTGCGTCAATAGGTGCTACGTAGCCCAAGATATGGTAGTTTGAACGAAACTTGTCTGAACTTAGGGGGTCTGGGCCCAGTCCGACCCGGCCCAATACCCCCTAGGTCAGCCCAAACGGGGTCGACCCGACCCGGGTCTAGGTCCTACCTGATTTGGCGCGGCCTGGACTGGATGGCGGATCCCGACCCAGCACTGGAAGCCCGACCCGGCACTGGTGGCCCGACCCAGCCGATGGGGTTCGTTCCACATGACCCACGCGGTTGGCTGCATGGGTGGGCGAACGGGCAGGGTAGCGGCGCCCAGAGGGGTCTTCCCTAGCCACAGGTCCGGGGGGATACGCCACTAGATTTCTTCAAAACGGTCGACCATAATGGCCGGCCATTAGACAACCATAGGACCCCTTCGGGTCCCGCCTCTTAGTGGCGTCGGCGGCCTGCTCTGCCAGATGCCTCTTGAGACCCACCGCGACCTTAGGATGCGGCGTGATGGCGCCGCCCCCCGCCTCCTGAAGTCGCTAGCAGCCGGCTCGGCTGGCTACCCCTGCTGGTCCGCCGCGGCCTTTGACCGCGACTCGTCTAACCGGCGCGGCACGACGGAGCCACGCCCCTCCACTGCGACCCTCTCCAGCCGCACCCTACCTCGGCTTCTCCGGCACTGTGCGACGGCACCGCGAACCACCACTGCGGCCCACTCTGGTTGCAGTCCCCTTCATCCCTGTGCAGTGCAAGGGCACCGCGCCACCTTTGCCTCAATCATCAACAAAGAACAACAAGAAAAAGGGGAGGATAATCGGCCATGTTTGTGTGGTCTGTTCTCCTCCCGTTATGATGACAACATTCCGCCAAAATTTTAAACAATGAAGTTCGACGATAAAACATGAACAATAGGATTAACCCCTACCTCATGACTTGATCACTCTTTGGATATGCGGAGAGGTAGTGTCGTTCGTTGACGTCAGAAGGTGACGTTATCGTTCATGAATTCCTCGCGGCGGTGTCTCCTCCCTTGATGGAGAAATAGGGAGCTTTCTTTGTCGAGGAGGATGGTCGCCCTTCATTGGAGGAAGAATTTATTCAATACTCTAGAGCCCCCTCACCAAATGATTTTCCCAACACAAGTTCCAACCCAATTAAAATAAGCTTCCACGTTATTTTATTTGAACTTGTCAAGCCATTCCAATTTTGAAAAAAATCCACTTAATTAATTAAATGTTGAGTTGTTTAATTAATTAAGAGGTAGGTTGGCAAATTAATAAGGAAGTGGAGGAGTTACATAATTAAAGGTGGGAGTTTATGAGAGTTAAAGTGAGTTATGTGAATGTGAAAGGATGGGGCTCATGTGGGCCCCACCTCACATTTATCGTTAATGTTATCCTCAAATTTATCCCCACATGGGTAGTTAGGTGCCACCCTAACTCCCCCTTGTAGAATATAACCAACATAGACATAAATATAAAATTGTTTCACAATTTTATTCATTCCTCAAATAATCCACAAATTTTTACTTCTCCACCCGCACAAACACAATTGCCGTAAGGGTTCCCTAAAGCAATTACCAGCGTTGTGAGTTCATCGGTGCCATCAGATTTCAATTCCGAGAACCGGTTCAAAAGATAGAAAATCCCACTCATTCATTTACTGAACATACCCGAGCTGAACTTCAGAAATTGTTTTCGGGCACATCGGGTCTCAGAATCTAGTGTTGTCAGAAACTGTGCACTCATAAAATTCCAACGAAATTAAAAAAAAAAATTCCTTGAAATTTTCGGGCCTTTACAGATACACATTTTCCAATGGGTATAAGAAATAAAAAATACATCATAACAATATTAAATGCTTAGAATCCATGAAATCTAATTCAATGCTCTCATCATTATATTTGAGGGATAGGAAACAAATAATACTATGATATCAAATTATAAGTATCAGTTACATTTAGTTGAATAGAACATGAATCAATATGGAATTGTATATAATTGGCCCTAACTTCCATTACTCAATAATAGAGCATAATATCGGAGGAATAATTAATGCACAAATAATACAATATAAATAATCACATGAACATGGTTCATGACTATGTATATTTAAACTAATCGATTAATTATATAAAATAATAATGATGATGGAATTTTAAATTTTGGACATCTGAACTATAGAGATTGATCATCTAAATAGTTACTGTCATGATCAATCATCATTCCAGTCTAATATTATGTGTAGAAACCCATCTGAATTAGAAAACTGATTCATCTCATGATACTAAAAATACATCAATTGGATTTTCTATATATTTTCCACATAAGATCAATCATTACTAAATAATTATTTATAAATGGAATAATCTATTTAATTTATGAATAAATATTGACTATAAAAAATACGATTACTGAATTAATTACAATGATTTGAAATTATTTCCCTAATCATTCAAATCCCTTTAATTTAAATTTTTTTTATAAAATGGTATACAATATAGTCATTATTTATATACATGATACAAGAAAATTAGATATTAATAAAAATAAATTCTCAATGAATTATATTCATAAAAAAACATGGTTGATTTCTATTAACCAATGAAAATAAATTATGTTTTTAGTATTTAAAAATTCGTCAATGATGTGAAATTTAGTCAAATTTTCATACCCAGAACATATCATCATTGATGTTAATTGATTATGTATAACCACTATATATAAATATAAAACCTGTAAATAAATAATTATATAATCACAATGAATTTCTCACATAAACCTATTATTAAATAATAAATGGAAATGTTTATTAAAAAAATGCTTGAAAATCTAGTTATGAAATCCCTTAGAACATGTAGTAAGTCGTTTCATATTCAAATTTAATTAAATAATAATCATTTAAACCTTTAATATCATGATGATAATGATATTAAGGATACTATTTATTAAAGGGAAGTACACATACACCACATAGTATAAATAATTTCAAATTAAGACATATATCTTATAGATGTACTCAATAGATGATAAAACATTACCTGATGCTTTCTTTTAGATTCACCTGATTTAACCTCCTATAAAATTGTTTACATTAAATTATTTACTCATTTGAGAACTATATTCATATTCTCTAAATTTTATATAATGATATTAGAACTTATTATGAAACATTTATTAATAATAATTCACTCTTTAAATTATTTCAGGTTTGTTTATTTCATGGTTTCTTGATGAGTTCATTTTTTGTATAATTATAGATTTTCATTTTCTATTGGAAATAAAAAATAATTATTCTAAATTAAATAGTATTAATTTAAATATATAATCATAAATGTTCCCGTTTATGATTTTTATTTATTTAATGAGGAATATTCATTTGATAAATCATTAACAATTATTTTTTTGTTAGTTTTTGAAAATTCTTCAGAACATCAGGAAATACATTTTTTATGTAATATTATTTCTTTATATTACTTATACAATATTAAATTTGTAATAATAATATTATTAAAATTTTGTTTAGCCAAAAAAGGTTTTTTGTCCATCTATGAAGGTGGTAATATAAAACAAACAAATTTATAATTTATTGTAGTGATCAACTGAAACTATCTGGACAATAATGTCATTTCAATGAATTAGAGGATATAATAGAAGTGATATATATAATTTCATCAATTATAAAAATAAATTTCTTGTATATATATGATTAAATACTTATGATAACTTTATCTATGAAGGTTTTAGATGAAATTATGAGAATAAAATAATTAACAGAGGTTATTTCAAAAAAATAACACTTGAACATCACCTCCGTGAATGACCCCTAGCATACCTTGGATTTTTTTCGTTTTCTTATAATAGAAATACATGGGCGTTGGGAGTCAAGTAGGATGGTTTTTCTAATATTGGATGGTCCTTAAGGCTTCTGAGCTGAAATGGGGTAGTGAGGGGTTGTATTTATACTAGAGGATTGACTGTGTTATGAGATTAAATATTGATTATTTAATGATTAAAAACAATAACATTGAGGTGGAATTAATTTCCATGAAATTGGGTTATAAGTAATTATTTATATATTTTTTTGTCTGTAGTCATATAAACCATGCTTTAAATATTTTAATTTTTTTGTGTTTTATGCCCTTACCTTATAACCATAACATGATTCATTATTTTACAAATAGCATTTTACATATTAGTTTTTACTATGGTTAATTTTTTATGAATAAAAATTAAAATATCCGTAATACCTCATTTGGAAATTTTTATTCCAAATATTCAATCCATTTTTCCAAATTCACATCATAAAATTGGGGATTTTATATCTATAATTTGTCCCACTGACACAATGAGAATTATGGTTTTTAAAGAGAAAATGTTCAAATGTTTGAAATGTCTTCATATCAAAATTCATCATTAAAATCATTCGAATAACCTCAATTGGATTAATAGATGTCTATATTATCTAATTGTAATTTTAAACCTAAAATATAATTTTACATTATAAATAATTGAATAGAAATTAAATTTTAGTTGAAACACAACATTTTTCACATTTCTTCAAAAAAATAAAATTATTAAAAAAATTCACAAAAAATTACCATAAGAGATTAATTTGTCAAAAATTGAAAAATGTAGATTATTTTTTAATTAAGAAAATATAACTGCATCAAATTTTTATATAAGAAATTATCCGTTAAAAGTCTAAAGCATTTCATTCTAGAAAAATATAGTTTTTATGTTTAAAATGTATTTTTTCTTATCATAAGGCTATAAAACATATTGAATGAATATAAAAAAATTTATTTCACATAAAAAATATATATTTCTTTATGATAATTCAGTAATAGTGATTACATTATTTTATTAAGATGAAAATTTCTTGTGGTCTTAAAAATGGATTTTTTTTTACAAAAAATACATTATGTTCAATAGGTTTTTATTATTATTTATAATTAATTGGTAACCCATGAATTCATATTTTAATCATGTGTAATATATATTTACATAATTTTGTTCATATGATTAATTCCCACAATTCGAACAAAATAGTGATAATTATCAGAACTAAATAATAATATTTAATCATTTGTTATTGTTCAGTATTTTGTGCAATAAATGATATTGAACATAGATTTATTTTGAAATATTAGGGATTTTCAAGCATCACCATGAAAAAATGGTTTTAATTTCAAAAATTATGGATATCATCAAAATACTATCAATATTATATTTATCCTTGATATTATTTATTATCATTGATTTAGAATGATACCAATTTTATGTCTATTATTTCTTCACGATTCTTTCATTTTATTTCTATAATATTTATGAAATTCGTATGTCATGATTTATTCATGAATATGATTCCTGTAGTGAGAGTTTTATAACACTCCTTAGTTTTTTCAATGAGTTATTAATTAATATAGTTGTTGTTAAATGATTATAATGAAATCATGTTTAGTTGAATTTAATGGTTATTAAGAATCCTCTTTCTAGACATATTAGTTTTATTCATAATGAGAAATAAATTATTTGATATAAACAAAAAGGCAATTTCAGGTAACTATTTTTCCTTGTCCTCTAATGATATATAAATGAACAATATCCTTCATAGATTATGTGATGTATTAATCATCATTATTTTTTAATTAATGGTGGATATATCCCGCTTTTTATTATATTTATCATATAAATTGTTTATTGCATGTGTCTTTGAGAAAAATATATTGCTGTTTTGGAATATGGAATCACATTATACACATTATAGAGGTATCATCTTCTCAAATTACATGACTTGGTTGTCCTCTGGTTGACTTATTTAGGATCATAGATATTCATTCACAATAATGATTTACATTAAAAGACCATAAAACAATTTTTAAAATATATATTTATTGTTATGAATCAAAATTTTATATTCTAAAAATTAAATTTTTTTGAAAAATGATATAATCATATAAAGTCATTTCCAAACCATATGAGGTTGACATGTTACCCATGAATATTGTTTTTCAACAACAAATTTTATTTTCACAACCTTATAATGTTTTAATATAAAACTTTTTCATTTAAATATCGACTATACACAACTCTATATCAACCATAACATTATCATACCTCAATAATAATTTTTTTATGAATGTTATGTGGTTCATACCATTTCCATTTTCTCATAATTTTCGATAGAACCATGAATATGATATACTCTGTCAGTATTACAAAGCATATAATTAGGATTATGATTTGTTTTCATGAATATTACAATGAAATAAAAACACATTACAATGTGTATGTTTCAACCTTATGAATATTTCAAGACTTATAAATTTTTTCATCTAAAAAATAATTTTTTATTAAAATTTATATAGATTAGTTCATATTTCAATTATCTCAATTATTTAAAATCACATATAAATTATATATAAATATAATTTATAATTTAAAATAGATACTTTAACCTATTCATAATTTTTCTATATATATTATACAATTTTTATTATTAAACATTAAGTATTTCATCTTCTATCACTACCTGTACATTTTCATGTATATTTTGACTTATAAAAAACATCATAATGTAGATAGTAATCGTATAAAATATATATCCAATATTCTAGGATAATTTGAGGAACGATTCATCCACCTCAAGCTATCTATTCTAAAATCATTGATCCTATGTTAAGTATATAGTAACATATTTACATGTAGTTCAACTAGTTGGTTAGTAAAGATAATTATCTACTCAATTATTGAATATTTTTGATAATGCTAAAAAAATTAGATTTGATCATTCAATTTTATGCAGAGATAAACATCTCTATAATCATTTTAATTCAATAAACATGGGATCAAATATATAGAATAATTCAATACATGTACAAATATATTTCATAGAAAATTTCAATAATATACCCTGATTTAAAATCAATTAATTGTGGAATAACTATCATAATTAGTTTATTTACCATTGTTAATACTATACAAAAAATCCACAAAATTCTACCATTAATATAAAATTATGTCAACATATAACTCATTAGAACTAATATTTCAATTATACAGTATAAATATTAAACCAAATAGAAGAATAATTAATTTAAAACTAGATTTTACTTATAATTGATCTAACTGAGTCATACATATGATTTTCATTTCCATTATTTTTCATTATATATAGCTAGAGTAGAAAACATAGAAACTCGAAGACACGTAAATTTTTTTCCAAATCACTCGCTATAATGTGAAACCATTAATCGAAATGAAAAATTATTTATATGATATTAACCATCTTCACATATTGATATCATGCATATGTCATACATTATTGAAAGCAAAAAACACAGACGATGTGGATTCAAAAAAATATCATGAATTAACTACACTGACAAAATTAACATACCTATCATATACCTCCTTAGATTTATGTATAACGAGTTTTATAAATTAAAATACAATAAAATATAGCATACATCACAATTCATTATATAAAAATTATATCTTTAAATTATAAAGTGGGGTATATACTAAATAAATTAACAATAATGATATTAAATAAATTAGATAATTTTTTTTAAAAATACATAATTAAATTATAAAAAACTTATAGTTTATGCAATAAGAAAAATGAAATTTTCGCTTTTTTAAAAAATTATATTTTTATATTATTAAAATTATGAGTGTAATACCAACAACATTTTATTAATTCTTTTCAAATTTTTCAGATTTAATAGATACTTTTATTTTGATATTATATTCATTAAATGAATTATGAAATTGTTTACATTAATAATAAATTTAACAAATAAGGATACTAAAATATGTCTTGTATATTTATAATTATAATCATATCAAAAGATATATATAATATTCATTTTCAATGTATTTATATCCATGAATGTATAATTTAATACAATTTCACATCTACTATAATTTTATTACATTTTAAATCTCATATTCAATTTGTGTTTCACCATCAAGTTATGTGTCGATTATTGTTTTTGAAATTTTTAAAAGGGATAAATTATTATTAAAATTATACTCAATTTGATAATCCTTAGGTTATAATACAAAATATCTTGGATCTATCAAAATTACCTGAGTGATACTCATTTTATAGTGTATGAAGATTTTGAGTAAAGCTATATCCCAATCCAACTCATCTAATCCCTGATCCGAGCACTAAACTAGTTTAGTAGAAAGCATGTGGGGCACTCCTAATGCACACAAACTTGAAACTAGTGTCATGCTACGTGATAAAATATATTGGGTGTTATGTTTTCCAATAAAGTGAAAATAAACAAGGAATCTCCCTTGGATGTCTTTCATTACAAAAATTTATATTAAAAATTCTCAAAAAAATCACAATCAGTCTCATTTAATAAAGAAAAAAACAATTCTCAATGCATAATAAATAATGAATGAAAGATAATTCAAAATCTTCCTCAAACAAATCCAAATTTTACTCATAGAAATACTCTACTGGGCACCATAAGAACCTTATACAATCACTCATGTCCCAATGATACGTGGTATATTAATATAACGGTATATAAAGGAGTTATTAAAAAACAAAATAATCTTCCTCCTCACACCCCATTTATATCCATTAATATAAAATCATTTTCAATAGAGTTTTTAATAAAAAAATTAAATATAATATTTATATAATATTTTAAAATAAATAACCTGATACCCTTACTTTAACTAATTATATATTTGTAAGAACATTATCCATTAATATATAAATTATATTTGAAACACGTTGAATAAGATTAAATTTATGAATAATTAATCAATTTCAAAAAATACTTATCCAATACAATGATATTTTAAATTTAGATGAAAATAACATAATTTTGTAACACCAATTTTGAAATTTTATTTAATTCATTGAAAATGTAGTGATATATTTTTTAAAAATATTCAACTATGATTGAAAATTAATAGAAATTATCCTTGGAGAAACCCATGTGGCCAAAGAATACAATATTAGAGAAAAAAATTTAAAATTAAATTAAATGTTAACAGAAAAATACTCAACAATGAATATATAAGGAATTTAAAATATAAATCAATAATATAAAAAAAGTCCAAAGTAACCAATTTAATTGTAGGATCCCTGCATAATTTTGGTCATTGCATCACTATAGAATCATCATATTCCAGGGGAAAGAAACATTCATAATGCTTCTCTTGTATGATCCGTTAAAGATGACCATTATAATGACTTGTCCATAATCAAATCTATATCAAAGAAATTCATAGTCAATGTTACATAATAATTCAAGTCTTATGTAAGGTGTGTCATTGCTGGTAGTTTTGTACATGTATTCCCAACAAAAATTCAAATGTCACCTATCATTATATACATTTGTAAGTTACAGGAATCATAAAATCAATTTCATAATATATCAATGTATAAAAAAATTCCCCACACACATATGAAGAAATATATTCTTATTTATCATATGAATCTAAATAGAATTTTCAATATATATGATCACATCAACACATAATCAACATAGTTTAATCACTAAACATTTATAATGTTTCATTAGGACCTATCAGGAAATAATTTAGAAAACCAAATCATTGTCTAATTCTTAAAAAAATAAAACCATAAAACCTTACAATTATTATTTATTTAATGGGTCATATATTTTATAAATTACATCTATACCCACTAAAATACATAATAGTTAATAGGTTTCAATAAAAAAAATCATGAAATTATTAATATTATAACAATTGTGTAAAATGAATAACTTGTTTTTTTTTTTGAAAACTCTCATTCCAATGGACTGATCCAACCCCTATTTAGTATCATTTTTAACCAATATATTTTTAAAATATATTAAAAAATTATTTTAAGGATTTTTTTGAAAAGACTAGTAGTAGTGAAATTAATAAAAAAACAATGTATATTGAAAATATTCATAGCGAAAATAATAGAAGAAACAATATTCAATATAGATGAGATATATATTCATTGATGAATTTTACAATAGTTCAATTCATTTTTATAAAGCATTTTAGAAATCAATGGATTTATATTTAAATGTCATTATTTAACACACATGCCTTTTCTATTGGAATTATTTTATAGATTCATTAGATATTATATAGATTCTTAGAAATACTAAACTCTAGACAATAGTTTCATACACTAAAAACTAAATTTCATAAACAAAATAAAAATTAAAAAATAATGAAAACACTAAAATTTACCTCATGGAATATGTTTAAAAATACAAAAAAACATAAAAAATTTAAAAAAAATTAAAATCCAAATTATTATAATAAATAGACTGAAAATATCATTAAGACATGTGATTAGAATAAAATTATTCAATTATGTGATAAACTCCTTAATCAGAACCCTATTCCCCAGTCAAAAAACCTTAATTTGTGCAATTCGAATAACTTAAAATATGACCCCTATAATCATTAATGTAATAAAATATTTATCCCACTATATTTCCTAGGACAGTCCAAAATGGTGAAACCCGTACAAACCCAGTGATGTAAGAGGTTATATAAACTTAGTAGGATGTAGTTACGATATAGGTAGAGGATTTCATAAGACAACACAAAATTTTTTATTATTTGTTTGAAAAATCATAAATCCATAATTTGGAATGAAACCAGTATAAGATTAGTGCATCTTTAAAAAAAAGTGTGATTTCTGACACATTGAAATGAATTGTGGAAGGATATTTAGATAGAGTGGGGGAGAGGAATCAAGATTTTTCTCAGTATGATTCCTCATTGTGTGTCTTGTAGTTGAGCTATCCCACTTGGGGGAGTATTTGTTGTATTGTTCTCCCCATACAAAAAAACATCCCTCATTGAAAATCAATCCCATATTTTTGAACTATAATTATGTAATTCTTACAAAAAAATGTTTATATTTTTAATAATATAGTTATATACTCAAGAAATAAGAAATTATATATATATAAATATCAGAAGATTAATTTCATAAAATAACAAGGCTTCACATATTTATTTTACTATAATATTAATAATATCATTAATATAATAATTATTATTATTATATTGATAAATATATTACTATTCTTACTTATATATAAATATATATCTTTATATAAATCATATCTCATTATTAAATTTATTAATTTAATAACATGAATGATTATATATATATATATTTGGAAATTTATGTGTTTTTTAATATATGAATAGAGTATTTAATATTAATTTTAATGATTATCACAAATTCTAATGTCAGCAATCCTATAAGTTTATAATACATAAACAGAATATTAATAATTTTAAAAAATGAAACACACATATGTCATATCCTAATATATGTACTTATCACATGAAAATATCATTTCTTTATAATAAAAATGATTTTATTTATGATTTAATTACTGTGGTGATTATAATAAGTAGAAATTTCTTTTATATGTTTTAAAAGATATTCATTTCCATAATATATATTTAACATTTTAATTTTTTTATTTTAACAAAATCACTACGGGAAAAATGGGTATTTGCGACGGGTTATTTGCGACGGGAAAAAATCTCGTCGCAAATAGTCCCGTTAAAAACTTATTTGCGACGGGGGTCTTTACCCGTCGCAAATAAGTAGTCTTTTGCGACGGGATAGGCTTCCCCGTCGCAAATAGTTTTCCCGCAATTTGGCGCCAAATCGCGGAAAAAACTATTTGCGACGGGGAAGCCTATCCCGTCGCAAATAGTTTTCCCGGGCTTTGGCGCCAAATCGCGGGAAAACTATTTGCGACGGGGAAGGCTTTCCCCGTCGCAAATAACCGGCGGCGGTAAAAGGTATTTGCGACGGGAAAGTATTCCCGTCGCCAATAGTATGTTATTTGCGACGGGACCCGTCGCAAATAACTATTTACCGGTTGACCGTAATAAATGCGGGCTAAGGTATTTGCGACGGTACCCGTCGCAAATGCTAGTATTTGCGACAGGATACCCGCCGCAAATGGGCCCGTCGCAACTAATCTAACCTATAAATACCCTCATCCGTTTTTTTCAAATCATTCTCATTCTCTATCTTCTCCTGCTCTCAAACTTGTGTTTCTAAAGTTGAGTTTTTCTTTAGTTTAATTTTTTTCTTCGGAGCTGATATTAAAGTTTTGAAGAAGGATTAGAGCAGATCAATTTTCAAGGTATTTATGTTCATTTTAATTTAATATTTATTTTTAATTTTTTATTAGTTTCTGTTATTCTTAATTAGTTGTAATTTAATTATGTTTATATTGTTTTCTTACTTAATAAATTTAAATTATTAGTATTGTTCATAGTTAATGGTAATTAGGAATAATTAGTAATAATTTTTAATAATTATGAATAAATATTAATAATTAGTAATAAATACCAATAATTAGGAATAACAACATTATTACATTATTAGTATATTTTATTATTAATATTAAAATAATATAATTTTTTATATATATACAATTCTTTTTTCATCTGTGTGTTTACTGTCTTCACATGTATTATTTGTATGTGGAGATAGAAAACGCACAGATGAAAGAAGAATTGTATATAAATCAGAAAATTATATTATTTTAATATTAATAATAAAATATACTAATAATGTTATTATTTGTAATTATTGGTAATTATTCTAAATTATTGGTAATTATTCATTTAATTACTAATAAATAGGAACAATTATCAATAATTATCAATAATTAAGAATATTTAGTAATAATTAGTAATAATTAGTAATAATTATCAATAATTAGTATTAATTAGTAATAATTACCAATAAGTAGTAATAATTAGTAATAATTACCAATAAGTAGTAATAATTATCAATAAGTAGTAATAATTATGTATAATTTGGAATAATTACCAATAATTACCAATAATTAACAATAATTAGTAATAATTAGTAATAATTACCAATAATTACCAATAATTACCAATAATTAGTAATAATTGGTAATAATTAGTAATAATTAGTAATAATTAGTAATAATTAGGAATAATTAGGAATAATTAGGAATAATTAGGAATAATTAGGAATAATTAGGAATAATTAGGAATAATTAGGAATAATTAGGAATAATTAGGAATAATTAGGAATAATTAAGAATAATTAGCAATAATTAGGAATAATTAGCAATAATTAGGAATAATTAGCAATAATTAGGAATAATTAGGAATAATTAGGAAGAATTAGCAATAATTAGCAATAATTAGCAATAATTAGCAACAATTAGTTATAATTAGCAACAATTAGTAATAATTAGGAACAATTATCAATAATTTGGAACAATTATCAATAATTTGGAATAATTATCAATAATTTGGAATAATTATCAATAATTTGGAATAATTATCAATAATTTGGAATAATTATCAATAATTAGGAACAATTATCAATAATTATCAATAATTAAGAATAATTAGTAATGATTAGGAACAATTATCAAGAATTATCAATAATTAAGAATAATTTGTAATGATTAGGAACAATTACCAATAATTACCAATAATTAGTAATAATTACCAATAATTGCCAATAATTACCAATAATTAGGAATAATTAGGAATAATTAGGAATAATTAGGAATAATTAGGAATAATTAGGAATAATTAGGAATAATTAGGAATAATTAGGAATAATTAGTAATAATTAGGAATAATTAGTAATAATTAGGAATAATTAGTCATAATTATTAATAATTATTGATAATTAGTAATAATTAGGAATAATTATGAATAATTAGTAATAATTAGGAATAATTATGAATAATTATTTATAATTAGTAATAATTACCAATAATTACCAATAATTACCAATAATTACAAATAATTACCAATAATTACCTATAATTACAAATAATTACCAATAATTACAAATAATTAGCAATAATTAGCAATAATTAGCAATAATTAGGAATAATTAGCAATAATTAGCAATAATTAGGAATAATTAGCAATAATTAGGAATAATTACCAATAATTAGGAATAATTACCAATAATTAGGAATAATTAGCAATAATTAGGAATAATTAGCAATAATTAGGAATAATTACCAATAATTTGGAATAATTACCTATAATTTGGAATAATTACCAATAATTTGGAATAATTACCAATAATTTGGAATAATTACCAATAATTAGCAATAATTAGTAATAATTAGTAATAATTAGTAATAATTAGTAATAATTAGGAATAATTACCAATAATTATGAATTATTACCAATAATTAGGAATAATTACCAATAATTAGGAATAATTACCAATAATTACCAATAATTTGTAATAATTAGTAATAATTACCAATAATTCCAATAATTGCCAATAATTAGTAATAATTATCAATAATTGCAAATAATTAGGAATAATTGCAAATAATTAGGAATAATTGCAAATAATTAGGAATAATTAGGAATAATTAGTAATAATTAGTAATAATTAGTAATAATTAGGAATAATTAGGAATAATTACCAATAATTGCAAATAATTACTAATAATTGGTAATAATTACCAATAATTGCAAATAATTGCAAATAATTAGGAATAATTAGTAATAATTAGGAATAATTAGTAATAATTAGGAATAATTAGTAATAATTAGGAATAATTAGGAATAATTAGGAATAATTAGTAATAATTAGGAATAATTAGTAATAATTAGGAATAATTAGTAATAATTAAGAATAATTAGTAATAATTAGTAATAATTAGGAATAATTAGGAATAATTAGGAATAATTAGGAATAATTAGGAATAATTACCAATAATTAGTAATAATTAGGAATAATTGCAAATAATTAGGAATAATTGAAAATAATTAGGAATAATTGCAAATAATTAGGAATAATTAGTAATAATTAGTAATAATTACCAATAATTGCAAATAATTAGTAATAATTGGTAATAATTACCAATAATTGCAAATAATTAGTAATAATTAGGAATAATTAGTAATAATTAGGAATAATTAGTAATTATTAGGAATAATTAGTAATAATTAGGAATAATTAGTAATAATTAGGAATAATTAGTAATAATTAGGAATAATTAGTAATAATTAGGAATAATTAGGAATAATTAGTAATAATTAAGAATAATTAGTAATAATTAGTAATAATTAGGAATAATTAGGAATAATTACCAATAATTAGGAATAATTACCAATAATTTGCCAATAATTACCAATAATTGCCAATAATTACCAATAATTGCAAATAATTAGTAATAATTGCCAATAATTACCAATAATTGCAAATAATTAGGAATAATTAGTAATAATTAGGAATAATTAGGAATAATTAGTAATAATTAGGAATAATTAGTAATAATTACCAATAATTTGTAATAATTAGGAATAATTGCAAATAATTAGGAATAATTGCAAATAATTAGGAATAATTAGTAATAATTAGTAATAATTAGTAATAATTAGGAATAATTAGGAATAATTAGGAATAATTACCAATAATTACCAATAATTACTAATAATTGGTAATAATTACCAATAATTGCAAATAATTGCAAATAATTAGGAATAATTCTTATAGATAAGTAGGGAATGAGTTGGTTTGTCTGATTGCAACATTACTTGCGAAGTGATCAACCATGCAAGGACAATTATAGAGTTTACATTAGACATGGCTGGCACAAACTTTTTATTGCGCATGACCTGACAATTGGCGACCCTTTAAGATTTGAACATGTTAATAATAGAACAATGTCTGTTATGAATATTGATAATTTTAATATTTTTTAATTTTTGTTATTATTTTAATAATATTAATATTGTTTTTTCGTAAATATTGATAATATTTTTTTTATTACTAATAATTAGTAAACGAAATCTGCTTGGATAATGAAGGGAAAATTTATAATCATCTCCACAACGATGATTACCAAATTTCCTTTCATTATTCAAGCAGTTTTCCTTTTGCTAAGTATTGCTAAGTATTGCTAAATTAGTAATAAATAGTAATAATTAGCAATAAATTGTAATAATTAGTAATAAATTGTAATAATTAGTAACAATTAGTAATAAATTGTAATAGATTGTAATAATTAGGAATAATTCGGAATAATTAGGAATAATTACCTTATTACATGTGGAGACAGAATGTGAAACACACAGATGAATGGAGAATTGTATATAATATAAAAAATTATATTATTTTAATATTAATAATAAAATATACTAATAATATAATGATTTTATTATTATATAATTAATATTTATAAAAAAAATTATATTAGTATTATTTAAAAAAATAAAAAATCAATATAATATTAAAATTATCAATATTTGTAACAGGTTTTGCTTTATTCTCAATATATTCAATCCTTGCTTGAGTGTTTTTTCTAACAAATTATTCTAAACCAGTAATGCTTTTATATTTTATAGAAAAATATGGAACAACGAGGTCGTCAACAGTCATTATTAGATGACCGCATATGGATAAATCAACGTAGAAATCCAAATGGTTCTGGTTTAAATCCAGTATATATAGAGGGTGTGGAGATTTTTTTATCATTTGCGGCATCAAATTCAGAATTTGTTTCAGAAGGAAAGATAAAATGCCCTTGTAGAAAATGTGCATTGAGAACGTTTGACACGTTTGACAAAGTGGGGGAACATCTCTTGCGTTTTGGTTTTCAAGTAGATTATGTTTTTTGGTATCAACATGGTGAACGCAGTTCCAGAGCAGGTGATACCAACTTGATTCCAGATCCATCCCAGTTTCAAGATTTAGTACATGATGTTGCAAGTTCATCTGTTCAACATACAGAAACTCCGGCTGATATAGCTTCAAATCCTGAGTTGGGACCGTCTGAATTTTATGAGTTGTTGAAGTCTGCTGAGGATGCATTATATCCTGGCTGCAAGAAGAGCAAATTAGAAGCAGTTGCAAAATTTATGGCTATCAAATCAGATAACGGAATGTCAAACACATGTTTTCACCAGATATTTTCATTGCTGAAAACACTGTTACCCGAAGGAAATGTTTTACCTGCAAATTACTATGAAAGTAAGAGGTTGGTTCGAAATTTGGGACATACATGTCAGAAGATTCATGCATGTTCAAATGACTGCATTTTATATTCAGTGGAAAATGAGTCGTTGGATAGTTGTCCCACATGTGGGCAACTGAGATATAAAGAAGGACAACACGGGAAGTCTGGTTTGATTCCTGTAAAACAGTTGAGATATTTTCCGCTTACATCCAGACTTCAGTGTTTATTCATGTCTAAGAATACAGAGACAATGATGTCATGGCATAAAGAGAATATTTCAACCGATAAAAGCTTGAATCATCCAGCTGATGGTGATTCATGGAAACATTTTGATAGAGTGCATCCATCATTTGCTTTAGAAGCTAGAAATGTTCGACTGGGCCTTTCCACTGATGGTTTCTGTCCATTTGGATCTTATGGTAGTCGATATTCATGTTGGCCTATTTTTTTAACTCCGTATAATTTACCTCCATGGATGTTGATGAAGGAGCCATATATCTTTTTGACTTTACTAATTCCAGGACATCCGAAGAAAAATATTGATGTTTATTTGAAGCCATTGATTGATGAATTAAATTTATTGTGGAGTACTGGTGTCAGTACATATGATGTTGCAACGAAACAGAATTTCATACTGAGAGCAGCATTGATGTGGACAATAAGTGACTTCTCGGCTTATGGGATGTTATCTGGCTGGAGTACACATGGTCAGAAATAATGTCCTTACTGTATGGGAGAGAACAAAGCATTTATGCTCATTCATGGAAAGAAACCTTGTTATTTTGACTGTCATCGCAGATTTCTTCCAGCTGATCATCCTTTTCGCAGAAACAGATCTCATTTCAGAAAAGGAACAGCTGAAAGGGATGGACCTCCAAAAATGCTATCAGGTTCGGAGTTAAAATCGGTTGTATTTTCATTACCTCCCATCACTTTTGGTCCCACAATAAACCAACAGAAAATTTCTGGTTTTGGGAAAGAACACAATTAGATTAAACGTAGCATATTTTGGGATTTTCCATATTGGTCTGATTTGTTGGTCCGACACATGTTAGATGTCATGCATATGGAGAAGAACTGTTTTGATAATTTGTTTCATACAGTTTTGGATACGCCAGGAAAGAGCAAAGACAATGTAAATGCACGTTTAGATCTTGCCCAAATTTGCAGGCGTCCAGAATTGGAACTATTTGAGAATGTCAGAACAGAAAGGTTACTGAAACCAAAAGCAGCTTATACACTGTCTAAAGAAAACCGTTTATTATTTTGTCAGTGGATTGCAGATTTGAGACTTCTAGATGGTTGTGCTTCCAATTTGGGTAGATGTATAAAGAATGGTCATATTACTGGATTGAAAAGTCATGATTGTCATGTTATAATGGAGAGACTTCTACCCATTGGATTAAGAGGTCTGTTGAATTCTGTGATTTGGGATTCCATAACAGACATGTCTCATTTTTTTCGGGAAATTTGTGCGGCTACGGCAGATTATGATGCTCTAGGCAAACTTGAAAAAGATGTTGTTGTAATTATATGTAAACTGGAAAAAATATTTCCGCCGTCTTTCTTCGACTCAATGGAACATTTGATGTTACATTTGCCATATGAAGCCAAATGTGGAGGTCCGGTACAGTTTCGATGGATGTACCCATTTGAAAGATGCATGCAAAAATTGAAAAGAAAAGTACGCAACAAAGCATCTGTTGAAGGATCTATTGCAGAAGCTTATTTGCAAGAGGAAATATCTTTTTTCTGCTCCCATTATTTTGAATCTGAGTATCCTTCAAAACACAACCGAATGGGACAGAATGAGAGGAATATTGATGAAATCGACAATCAATTATCTGTTTTCAACCAGTCAGAGCTTGGTTTTGGTGGAGTTTCTGAACGCTGGCTTTCAGATGATGAACATCATAGAGCTCATACGTATGTTCTGCTCAACTGTGAAGAGATGACATCAGTTGTACTATAAGTGTTTATATCACTTATTCTATCATTTATGTTACAGTAAATAACTTTGGTTTTTATAGGTTGTATGATAATCATATCAAGAAAAAAATTCCACAAATTACAGCAGCTGCTCTCGAAGAACGTCGACTGAAAAATTTCTCTCAGTGGTTTCAAAAACTGGTAACATAAATTCTTTATCATTTAGCAACTCATTCAATGTATAGTTTACTATATTGATAATTATTTCAAAAATCTTCAGGTGTCTCGACATGCTGATAAAATTGACAAACGACTGTGTGTATTGAGTAACCCACCTTCCAAACTTGTTAAAACATATAATGCATATGTGGTGAATGGATTTCGATTCCACACACATGCATATGGGGAATCGAAAAAAACAATGAACAGTGGAGTTAGCTTGAGAGGATCTCATCATCGAGAAAATGAAGTTGACTTTTATGGCATACGTGATGAAATCATTGAACTCTGTTATCTTGGACAACATTACATAACCATGTTCAAATGTCGGTGGTTGGATACAGAGAGAGGCGTGCGTGTTCATCCGACTCATGGAATCATCGATATTAAATGTAAAAGTGTTCTCGCAGTAAATGAACCATTCTTATTGGCTCAACAGGCATATAAAGTTTATTATGCAAAGTACTGTGCAACATCAAGAGACTTGACTGATTGGTGGAGTGTAATAAAAATCAAAATTCGAGACAATCAGTTTAGTCAAAGTGAATGTGCTTTCACTGATGTGCAAAGAATTGAAGTTTTTCAAGAGAGTACTCAAAATCAATCTTTTTTACAAAGAGATATGAGTATCGATGAAGACACCCCACATTTAAGAGTCAGTGATGACGATGATGTTAATGATGTCACACATGAATTTGAAATGGTAAGAGATGAAGCAACTGCAACTCGAATGGATATCGATGATGTTGAGGAGGAATATGAAGATGACATTGACATATATGAAGATGATGATGAAGATGAACACTTATATAATTACATGGTATTTATATACAATCATAATATGTATATATGTATATATAATAGTAATTATCAATTATTTGCTAATATTAACATTTTCTGTTTCAGATGGACGAGGCCACATTTCGTGAGTTGGCGGAGGCTGACCTGCCTTTCGATGCGGATGAGTTGCTGGCAGATGACCCTCAGCCTGCAGGCGCTCCAGGGAGTACGCGGAGGGGGCGTGGTCTTGCACGATTGATGATTCCTGACCCCGTTCCCGAGCGACGTCCACGTCTTGGGTTTGATCCGCGCACCCGGAGGTGTGATAACCTGTGTAATAACCTGTGAATTTGACTAAGATTTCATTAATCTATTCACATAATAAATGTTTATTATTTTTCCAGTTTTTCGCATATAGCAGTCGGACAGGGAAGTGCTATTTTGCGCAACTATTTCTCTCAGCCGTGGACCACATGGGAGCAGATTCCCATTGATGTGCAGCAGGCCATGTTCGGCCATTGGTTGGTACGTACGTAAATAAATAATTTTTATTTTGAAAATTATTTCATTTCTAACTTGATATTTTGATTTATTTGTAGGGTTTATGGTATCCGATCGAGGATACCATGCGTGACGCCATCCACGAGGCATGGGAGGTGGCCATGCGTGATCGCCTTCGTCAGTTTTTGCACAATTTAAGAAAAGCTGCGATGAAGAAAGCATGAGTGTCAGATTTTGATGAGTCATGTAAAGCACACCGACCAGAGTACATTTCATCCCATGTATGGGATGGATTATGTGCGCACTGGTTGAGTGGTGCCTTTCAGAGGAGATCATCGGTGGGGAGGCAGAATCGGGGGAGGCAGGAGGTGACTCATCGAGCTGGGAGTCGTTCTTTCAGTACTCATAGACAGCATCTGGTACGTACATTATTTATAAATATTTTATATAACTATAAATATTAACAGTTTATTTTTTATTCTTATAGGCTGTCGAGCACCCCGATATTACAGAGTACGACGTATATCGGAGGATGTATAGTGATCCTGCTACTGGGGAGCTCAGAGGTGATCGTCAGCATCACATCGTGGTCAGTATTATTTGTTTTCAAGTTTAAAAATTAACTGCATATAATATATTCACAATTTTAATTTTAAATTGCAACTATAGGAGTCATATGAGGCTGCAGCGGCACAGGCCCGGCCTGAGAGTCAGGCCGAGGCATCAGATCAGACCACTGCCCGTCAGTTTGATGAGGCGGCATGGATGCAGGCCACCCAGTATGCCTTCGAGAAGGGCCGGGTAGTTGGTATCGGCTCTCAACTGACTCCCGGAGATTATTATGGCAGTGCTGCAATGTCGGCGTCCAGCTCGAGAGGAGCTCGTGCATCTTCTTCTACACAGTATGAGGAGCAGTTGCGATCTCAGACTGCACAGATAGAGAGTCTCCGACAGGAGCAGGAGCAGATGCGTCAGCAACACGAGGAGCAGACGAGTCGGTGGCAGCAGCAGCATCAGGAGCAGATGGAGTACATGCGCCGACTCACTCATGCTTTAGGGATGGAGTTTCCTCCACCACCATCTGCAGATCCCCCACCTCCCCCCCTCCTACAGATTAGAGTTTGTATTTCTGTTATAAAATTTGTGAAATCAAAATATTTTTTTTTTCTATTCGTAGTTTCTGTCTCATTATAAAATATTAATAATATTATATTTTTAAATAACAATATTAATATGAATAATAATAATATTTATATTTTATAATATTAAATTATATATATATATTATAATTTTATTTATATAATAAAATTTTATATATATATTAAAATTTTATAATATTATAATTTAATTATTTTTTTGTAATACTTGAATTATTTTAATATTTGAATGTAAAATAATTCTATTATTTTTATATTAATTAAAATAACTTATTAATATTTTTTTATTTATGAATTATAATTATAATATTATTATATTAATTAAATTATTTATTAATATTCTATTATTTTTATTTTTGAATTATAATTCTACTATTATTATAGTAATTAAAATAATTTATTATTTTCATTTGTAAATTATAATTCTATTATTATATTAATTAAAATAATTTATTAATAATTTATTTTTTTTATTTTTTTTATAGTATTTGCGACGGGATACTATGCCCGTCGCAAATACTAGTATTATTAATAGTTTTTTATTTTTTTAAAAAAGAGTATTTGCGACGGGTCCCGTCGCAAATACTATTCATAGTATTTGCGACGGGTCCCGGTTCCCGTCGCAAATACTAGTATTATTAATTTTTTTTATTTTTTTAAAAAAGAGTTTTTGCGACGGGCCCGTCGCAAAAACTGTTTAAAAAGTTTTTTACAAAACTACGGAACACTATTTGCGACGGGGAGAAGGCCCGTCGCAGAAAAAGGATTTAGCGACGGTCCCGTCGCAAATAAGTTTAGTTGCGACGACGTTTTCAGCAACGGGCTATTTGCGACGGGATCCCGTCGCAAATAGCCCATCGCAAATACCTGCTTTTCTAGTAGTGAATCCTCATGTTAACTCCAATTATATATATATATATATAAAATTTCCCCATAACCTCATTCTATTATAAATTTTCATTGGAAAAAATATAAAACCATAGTAAAATTTTTAGGAATTATAAATAACCACATTTTAAATATATAGTTAAAATAATTTAAATATAAATAATTACGAATCATCAAAAATCCCTCCATCATAACAAGTTTCAATAATAAAGTCTCCTTATACTTTTTTAAATCATAACAAAGTTCTATTTAATAATGATAATTATCATTAATTTTTAAATATCATGAATGATATGAAAATACAGAAGTATTATCTCTTGAAATGTTTTTATATAATATAATTTTAAAAAATTTCCATTCATTCCCCATGTGGTTAATCCGCAACGTAATGGATTACGATATATTAATTATTTCGATAGAATTAATAATTTATTCTATTTCCATTTAAATTACATCCCATTAAATATTAATTTTTGATGTACCTAGAAAATCAAATGATATAGTTTATGTTACGCTTAATTTCAAAAACACACATTCAATTATATAATATTATCATTTTAAAATATAAATAACAATTTAAAACATATTTTAAATTATAATAAATCAATGAAAACATTTTTTCCCATTAATTAAATGAATAAAATGGGACAAAAAAAACACAAGTACACATCTTTATTTACTAAGAAAATGTTCCTTAAAAAATTTCATAAAAATAAAAAAAATATTAAAAAATAAAAATATTTAATTAATTACATGAATTATAAATATATTATACCAATAATTACATGTTATTTGATAATTGTATATAAAATAAGATACAAAAATCATGTTATTTGTTTTACAATTTATTGACCAATTTTATTTTCAATAAAAATTCTTAATTAAAACATTTATTACTCTATAAAATATTTAGTACAATAGAGTCCATATAATTTTAGAAATTATAAAAAATATAAAGGAAACTATTTTCATTCATATAAGTGAATAAAAATTATAAAATTTCATTAAAAAAGGGAAACCCGTTTTATCCATTCAAAATTCATTTATGTTTTCTAACATTTAATAATAAAATATAATTAGAAATAAAATGAAAATACTGGAATGTCTATTTTATCCTAAACAATACCCCAAAAATATATGTTCAATTCAAATAAAAATTAAAATAAATAAAATTAAATGTTCTCACATACCTTAAAAACATTATGACTATCAATTAAAAATATAAAAGACCAATAAAAAACATTATTTTAACATTTAAGAAGGTACATCACAACAAAATTGCATCCAGCAAAGATAAATCACTAGTGTACATAATATATCGCACATTCGTCCGGTCCTTTTAGATTATTGGTTCATCTTCCAAATTATTCAAAAAATAATTTTACACATATTTAGGGAAAATAAAATGCAAAAATAACAATATGTATCCCAATATTTCAAAAAAAACAAGGTTTAGTACAACGAGTGTAATCCGAGCACTAATTCATAATAATGTCACACATTCTGGATATAATCTAGATATATAACATGACACCCCATGTATCGTAAAAGAGTCACATAAATATTTTTTTCTAATAAAACCTTGTATATACCATATCCATTTACTCAAGGTGGATCTTGACATTGTATAAGGGGAATCCCCAATTCCTAGATAATAGAAACTGGGGTCAAAAAACATGTTATACTTTATTGGAATGATTTTTTTTATAAATTATCGATTGAAATATCAAAGCCCCTATGAATCTTAACATTTAAATTTCCTTTATCAAATGGTAAAATAAGATAATAAGTAGTTTCAATAAATATTAAATACCAAATATGGTATAACAAATTCAAATAATTAATATAAATTAAAAGATAATATACAACATCAAAAGTCAGGATTCATGCAATGAAATACATTGACTGGATCATATACCACATGAGATGATGACCTAATACTATTTGATACAACCATATCATAAATATAATGGGAATATAATTATATATATGTGAATCAACATAATTCTATATAGGTATCCTCCCCATACCACATGGATAACATTTTAAAAAAATATAAATCATGATATATTTAAATTATAACAACATAAATATTATTTTCACATTATTTTATAATACATCACCATAAACAATAACATAAACATATTATATATATATAATTACACCATCCAAAACAAAATAATTAAACTTTTTTATGAATTGTAATGGTAAAAATATATTATTAATTTATCAAATTAAATAACATAATCTTGAATAAATATATACAGTGTATATGTAATGTATAATATACCAATTTTATAATCATTCATTCTAAATTTCTCTTAAATAAATAAAATTTTTTTTATACATTTAAACTAGATGGAACACCTAATGTGGTTGAATGAAAATATATTAAATGGGGAAACAACCAATACAATATAAATTAGTTGTATATAAGTCAATTAAAATATTTATTATTTATATATTAAGACAATCCATTCAGAAAAAAATTAAAAGAATAAATGAACAAAATTAGAAATAATATATCAAATAAATAATAAAAAAATCAATGTAAAGAAAATCAAGAGATATTACTAGGGTACTATTAATATGGAATCATCCTCAGATCCGAACATTCTTCATGGATAAAAGGATTTATATCTTTTCCAGAACCTGAGCCTCTACATAAGACTATAGAAAATTCTTGGTGATATATATCCATGTAATCTCATTGTTTAGTTAATGTTTTATCATAACACAATCGATAGAGATATTATATATTGTCTAGATGTAATTTTCATTGACATTGGTATCAATGCCTTGTAGGATATGATGATAAAAATCTATTACATCCCATAAAATGAACACAAACCAACTTCCTAACAAATAAAAACAGATTAAAACATTAAAAAAATTTATCAATATAAATACATTTTAATGTCCCGACCAGGAATGTTGGGAAATAATTATGAAAAATAATAATAATCTCATTCTCTAAAAATAATCATATAAAACCATGCATTTAAAATCTTTTGGAAGTATCTAATATTTTATAAATTCCATCAAAATGAACTCAAACATATATTATCAAACAAGTATCAATAAAATACCACATGAAATTACAAAACATATAAAAGTATTTTTTAATGAACTTAGATATTTATTGAATAATTTGTTTTTATATTTATCAATATTATAAAATTAAATACTTAAATTGATTATGTTATGTAATTATTAATATAAATAATTTAGCATATCATTATTTAATTGAAAAACTAATTTCCAATTTAAATAATTATTGATTGAAAAAAATAATTTCATTTTTTAATTCATCATGTTGAAATTACATTTGTATGAATGTTTTAGAAATTTCAGAAAATGTATTATTTTATATGAAAAATGAAAAATATTGAAAACTTATTTAAAACTACTATTTCATCTAATTTATTTAGATCATTAATATTATCATATCAATTTTTTTAAAGAATAATAAATCATGTTTTTATCCATTAATACAATTTAGGTAATTGGAATCAATGTCACATAGAAATTGGATATAAATATTTTGTGAACATTAGAATGTTTTATCTTTGTAAACCCATTTTCTCGATTTTTCAAAACGATTTATTTTAAATTAATTTTATGTACTTATATATTTAAAATTTATAAAAATGTAAATTTATTGATGTAATCTATATGATATTTAGGATCGAATAGGTTTAACATAATTTTTTGTAAAATATGTATAATGACTTTAGTAATTATTATTTTTGTCTATCGTCAATTATAAATCAATTTATTATGGGAAATAAAATATATTAAAAAATTATAAAATTTTCATAACACTTATCCTATTTTTATTAAATAAGATTCTTTTGACCAAAATCACCAATCGGTGTTTTTTAGGACCCCATGGATGACTTTAATCCATTTATATTATTTTATTCAATGAATTGAAAATTTAATAAATCAAATAAGTTTTATTGACCTAAATAAAAGAAAATACAAATAATAAACAAATATAATTGATTATTATAGACCAAATTAATTTATCATCATTGATGTAACTTATTTTTAAATATTAAAAATTTAATACTTAATATTAATGAATGTACAGTTCTGATTTAGTGATTGTTCAAGTATAGATAGAATAAATTAAATTTTATTATTAAACATAGAAAAAATTTAAATAACAAAAATTCTGGAAAAAATAGTTTATTTATTCATGTGACGACCATTATCTTGTATTTATTCAAATTTTTGTCATTTTGGACCCACATGAATTGCATTAATCCCATAAAAATATTTTCATAAAATTAAACATAGTATTTCTCAAAATTAATATTATCTTGCATAATATTTAATATGGGGTTTTATAGAAGTGCTTTCAAACCAAAATATAGTTTTAGAATTTAATAATATTATATTTTTAATAAAGTTATATTTTTTATTATTATGGAATATATTTCTACACTAATGAATTGCACAATAATGAAATGACCATTATTAAAATATTAAATAAATCAAATTAATTATATTAAAAATAAATTTAAAGAATAAATTTATATTTTTATTATTATTCAATAATTCCATATATTAATATGATAAGTATAAGTGATAATATAAAAATTATTTCAATTTGAAAACTTTTTTTTGCTGTTTTTTAAGTCAAATTTTAGGAATAATGCTTAATTGGACAGAGAAATTTTTCATTCATACAATATTTAATTATAATATTTAAAAATATATATTTTCTAACAATGAAGAAAATGATATTTTTTATGGAAAATCAGGTATTATATTATTTTAATCACTTTTTAAAAAAATTTCTCTATATTATACTTGATCTAATTTCATATTTAATTTACTTTGAAACTTACCCATCACCTCGTTTATTAAATGAGCTCATTCCTTCATATATTTCCTCACGATGAGCCTCACATCTCAAAAATAATTTTCAAAATTAACATATCCACATTCATATTCATAATATATTACTTATTGCCTCACAAAAGGATTGTTTCCAAGATACTTTAGTTGGTTTTTAAAGGATAAATTTTCATAACATAAAATTCATTCTTCTAATCTTTTAATTTTTTTATATCTTCTACCTATCTCTTACCCATACCCAATGTTTCATGATAAATAAATTACCATATATAAATAAACTATAATTTTTCAAAATTGGTTATTCTTCATTGAACCACTCATTTTATTAAATAATTCTTAAAAATGTAATCATTATTTGTAGTGTGTCAATTCCCCACCTTCATGGATGATGGGTAATCATTTTGTAATACCGAGATCATGGAATTTATATATTCCTTAATAATTGTTTAGACTGTTCTAATATATATATATATATATATATATATTCTATATTGTGGGGTGTTATTTTAAATTGACAATAGAAAAACGCAGTGACGCAACCTTGGAATCCATGATAAGAACACATCGGAAATATGAAAAAACTAAATATTTTCAATAAATTTTTGGAAAATGTTATATTAATATCACCTATGGTTTTATAAACATGAATAAATATAGTTAATAAATCAATATCAATTTTTAAAACAATATATGTGACATTTGAACAAATTATAACTAAGAAGAACCTTTGGTAAGGAAATTATTAACCAAATTCGTATTCATCGGGTTATCCTACTACATCCCTGATTATGTGGTACTTATATTATTTGTGAAATCAATTATGATGTTTTATTATGTAGGTTTTTAGTGTATACTCAAATTCTATTCTTTTTATCCTCACTTCAAATATATGATATTTATAAGGGTCTTTTCATAAAAAATACTATGTTAAATTATTTATATAATGTATTATTGTTTTATGATTATGATATGTTTCATGGTAATTATTTATAGTGAAGGGTGGGACCTATATCTACCTCCAATGAATTTATTTTGTTTATACTAATGTTTTACTGAATGGTTAATCCAATTATTAATGTGATGGTACACCATATGTTTGTCGTGAGGGTTACATTGGGTTATAGTAGTGAAGTTTACAAATCATATGGTATCTTTTTTGGTCACTATATCATTTAATTAATTCCCCATGTCAAATTTATGGTATTATTTATGTTATTAATTCTTTATATAAAACACATGTTCTCCCAAGTATGTATATGATTCATTCTGGGTGAGAAGTGTATCTTTGTGAAATTTATTTCAAATAAATATAAGTATTTGTTGACTGATATTTTCATTACTTATTTTTATATCCCTTACAAATAATTTCTTCCCTTTTATGTTTTAAAAAAAATTTAATTGTTATATGTATGTGATATAGAAAATTTGAAGCAAATATGAGTAGTGTAAATATATTACATGAAATGATTTCATTACATCACATAAAAAATTTGTATTATAGTAGAAATGGGTACTCTTATAGTAGTACCCACTTTGTATGATTGAGAGTTGATATTTAAGAAATATATCATAATTTCAAAAACTCTAAACAAAAAAAATCTTTGGGAATGTGTGAATGAAAATTCTAGATGAACTGAAACGAATGTGTAATTTTAGGTCATGTAGTTATAGTTCCCATAAGAGAATGGTTTAGAGAAAATTATGTGTTAAGATGAAGGTAATAGAATACCAGAAGTGATTATTATTTATGTTTATATAGACTTGATATATAATTTTAAAGTTAACATGTTGCTTCATATATAATCTACTTGTTCAGAATGTTTATCCAAAGAATAAATAGGGATGCTGAAGTAGGAAGGAACTGGGAGGATGATATCATTCCATATCTCTAACATAGAATTATAGAAATTGGAACCAAACAGTTTGTGAAAGTAATGTATCAATTGACGCAGACTATAAATGGAAATGTAATAAATTCAAGGGAGTTACCATAGCTACCATAAAGGAACAAGATAATAGTAAAAACATTTATGAGGCAATACCCACCTACTTTCAGTGGATCTTCTAAATCAATGGCGGTTGAAGGGTGGATTAAATCCCTTGTTATGAAATATGAAATCATGAGGTTTTCATATAATCAAAAGTTCAGTATTACTATTTATAGTTTTTATGTTTAATCTGACCTATGCTGGTCAATATTCAAGAATATTAGAGATATATGACATATTTATTCCTTGGGTTAGCATGAATTATGGAATCTTTGATTGAAAAAATATTTTTCTATGGAGGTTTGAATTAGGATGGAAAATAAATTCAACAAATTAAAAAAAATGAGGAATATTTAGTGATCATGTATAAAGAAAAATACGCTCGATTGGTATGGTAAACTGTAAATATTATTCAGGATCTTGATATTGAAATCAAACATTTGTACTCATTATTGAATCTAAGATATTGATGGGAAATTTCCTCCCATAAAAAAGTTATTAGAAACATGTCTTATGTGATGTGAGTGTAGAAATAGGGTTTTATGATTATCAAATTTACTTTGAAAAAAACATGAATAAATTTTTATGATGTCCAACAATGGGAAATATTCAATCAATGAAACATGAATCTAAGAATGTTTAGTTTCTGATTTATGGTATGGGTTGTAAAACCACCCTATTGAATGTCCTAAAAAAATAATAATTTTTTCCTATGTGGTCATTTTGGACAAGTGCCCATATATTTCAATGAAAATTGATCTTAAGATTAATTATGATAATAAAACCAAAATGTTTTTAATATTTTGTGTGATGGTTCATTACGGAAATACCTACCCAAAGAAAGACATGAATGATGGGAGGAAACCATAATATAAAAATAAAGTTATAGTGAGATAATTTGACACTATGTAAGAAGATGATTCACTAGACAATGAAGAGTTGTAAGATAATTTTTTTGATAAAAAGTATTTTTATAATTGATTCGGGATATAAAAATTCCTTTTTTTTCTGAATTTTTATAGTAAATTTGAAATGTTTCTTAATGAAATGAGTAAAAATATTCTGGTTAAAATAGTAGGGGAGAAATAATATCAAAAATTATTTTTAATAAACATCATGTTGTTTTCTGTGGAATGAAATTACCTAAAAATTATGTTTTCATCATTAGTAGTGTTTAATGATATTATTGGTATTGATTGGTTTCATTACCCTCCCCTGGGGCCCATGTTGTGACTACCCATGCTCACCTTCTATAGTCCAGGGGCTACTGAATAGCACTAGAAAGGCATATCCCAATAAGGGAAGGCATTTCATTTAAAACTATACACACATATACTGGGAAAACAACTCAAATCATACCACGATGGAATGAAAAGTAACACAACCACCACAATGTACCATCACTTAGAGTAATTTGTATAAAATGAATGTAAATGGTCTATAATGGAAGCCCAACTGGAAGGAATGTACCGAAAAAAGCACAATCTTCATAGGTTGACATCCAAGGATCCTAATTGAGAGGTAGTTACAACTCTTCGCCAGATGTCACTAAATCACACCATATATATCGATATACATCCAAGCATCATCTAGTCCTGGTTTCCCAATGTCCCAGAAAAATATGTCTGTTGTCTACACAAAACACAACAGGTGCAAGAAAAGCTTGTGAAGGGGTGTTTATAACAATACTCGGTAGGGACCTCTAGACCACTGAATATATCTCAGTTATCCACGAAGGAAATTACAAAAAGGAAATACAACATAGGTAATACCACTAAGAATGATCTAAAAAACATAGAACAAAGTCATAGTCGCAGCTCACATTAAGTATATATTATGTACATAAGTAAATATGAATAGTCATAATGCTAGATCATCTTATTTTCTGACGAGGCTCTGCTTTTGATCCATGCAATGTCCCTAGCTATGAACAAACATAAAATCTCTAGATGCTGGCCCACATGGTATCTCTATGTATTTACCCACACATAATCGCTAGATGCTGACAGACATATGATCACTACATAATGACCCACATAGGATCATTAGGTGATGACCCAAATAGGATCATTATTCATTCTTCACGGAATATCCAACCACTAGATTCTTGAACATATCATGCTTTATTCTGAGAGGATCCTCTCATAAATCCTTCCATCACACCCCAACAGCCATGAATTCCCAAATATAGTAACCCTAAAGAACCATATCATTGTAATGTCTCAACATAATAACCACTACGTCGAATGTACACTCAGACTTTACGATATTGGTAATTTTGTAAAAAGGTCCCTATTTGATATGAGTCTAATCAACCTATACATACACCAACATTCTCTAGATCAGAAGTTGAGTACCTCAGAAAGACCACCTCGTGAAAAGGGTCACAATGCCTCTGATGAAATGTAAATTAGATGCCTGGTCTAAGAGATATATGTGTTATAGTAAATAGCGGCTAGTTGTGTATGGTAAAGGACTGACATGACCTACCCGACATGGTGGTCCCACATACCTCGGTTTAACTGAAAAGACTCGAACAGATCCACTTCAGGTCTTTGTCGGTCCAGTCCGACTTGACTAGTTGGCCATGCCCAATGGGCCCCACTAGACCCGTCCTAGTTTTTCCGAAGGTCTAGTTCGCAAGGTCTCCCGGTGTGCCGATCTAATTCGGATAGTCCTAAAGGGCGTGAAACTGGCCTAATAGCATGGTTCTAGCTTTCTGGGTGTTGGTTCGGCCCACTGGACCATGGGACCATCCCACTGGGTCATGGGTCTTTCCCGTTGGATGGGGCGTGCCTGACCTCCACTATAAGTCCCCATCCTTAAACCTTACATAATATTGAGTTATTATAAGATTACACATTGAAGATATTTTTAAGTTTAGAGTTTTAGGGAATTAGAACATAAAACATTCATTACATTCCACATATAAACAAAGTGGTTACATAAAGATAGTATTCATTTTTCCCATCAATGGAAACATATTTAAAATAAAACATGGATTCATTCTTGACACTTCCTTGACACTATCAATATATCATGTACCTTTCCCTTGACATGTGAAAAACATTTCAAAAAAACTTGGGATGAGCATAAAAAGCTCTGTATGGGTTATAAGAATATGGAATGGAAACATAAGTTCATATATACATAATAATGAATTCATACATTACCCATAAAACATAATCACTTTTACATACCTCATCAAATCACAAATAAATCATAGAAATCACAATACATAAAGGTAACTTGAGGCATTCATAAAATTCTTACGTAGGGAGTAACCCTCTTGGTTACGTTTGGAATACCCATCATAGTATATTCCCTAAATACCTTCAGATAAACCTTAACGTTTCACTCCTTCACGTTACCCAATTCATTGGAGAGATATATCGGGATCACCCGCCCTTAGTTTATCACGGAACCACCCGTCTTCATAACAATTTCCAAGAACCATAACATAATCATATCACATACAACATGCATAAAGTAAACATAAAATTTCCACCTTTCAATCACAAGATATCAATACAACACATTGATATAAATACATTATGAAAACCATTTTCAATACCAAAACAAATAAAATGCAAAACACGGTATTTATTGTTCTTAAAAAAATGTATGGCTTGTAGAGGAAGCCGAAACTCAAATAATGGTCACGGCGGCGGAGAAGTCATTGTCACCGCATACGTACGACAAAAACATTCCCTTTTGTCGTTTAGTAAATGCTCCATATAAAAAAGATTCCTTTTGGATAAACGTAAAATTCAAATGGATTTATACACTGTATAAAAGAAGATTGTGTATAAAATAAAATATGCCTCAATGAAAGGAGATTGAGACGAAGTCCCATACCTCGGGTCTGACTTGACTCGGTCGTTCTTTAATCTCCTGAATAATAAACTTGAGTGAATTTATACTTTTTTAAGAACCTTTTTCAAGTTCATTATTCCTTTTATATCACTTATTTCCATGTCATGAACACTATGTAATTATTTATGTTAATAACGGTCGTTTTAACGATCATTGGTACTTGAGTCAAAAATAAACCCTTTATAATTACAAGTTCTTCATGTATCCATTATATCCAGAATTATAATCATGATTTATATATCATATATATCATATATATCCAGTATATACATTCATTTATAATATTACAATATCATTTAGCGGTAAGAAATGAAATGCACCGTTCATGGAGACAGTAAGTTGTACGTACACATGAATGCTACTTTCATTTCTATTTCGTATTTTATAGAATGGAATCATAATGATATAAAGGTATATTATAATTCCAGTGTAATATAATATATAATATCATAACTCCATCCTTTATATGTCCCACATATGGTATTTAACGAATCAAATCACTTTGAGGGGGCGGTAGTCCGCACTTCCTTAAATGAAGATAACGAGTTTACCCATAAGGGATACCATAAAGGTATGCCCAAAATGAAAAATACAGAATCTTAAGGAAAACATAAACATATTTTATATCATATATAAATATAGTGTCATCTTAATGGCCACCTTTGAAGGTGTTAAAATAATTTTGAACATTCATCGTTTCGGGAGGCCGAAATTCGTCATGCATGGAAATAGTATGTTCTTTAACCATTAGATGTAGGTGTGTGTAAGTGTAGCTAGAATCCTTCTTATAAAAACATCCTAGTATATTTAATATACTGGAGTTTTACAAAATAAATGAATAAAAAGAGTTTAGGGGGTTGGAGAAGTAAAATGAAACAAAAGGACTCAAGTGAAGACATTACCTTAAAATCAGGTAACTCCCTTTGGTTTGAGCTCAAAGGCTTCTTGGGAAGACTTATGCCCAAAGTGAGGCTTCAATGAGTAAGATAGGGATGTGAAGAGACAAAATGGGCAGGGGTTGGTCGAGACAAAGGCTTTGGAAGTGTGGGTAAGGAGGTATAGGTGGGGGCCTTTTATAAGAGGAGAGGAGGGGCACTCTTGGAAAGTAACGAAATGTTACATTATTTTAAAATGATTTTCGGATTCAAAAGGTCCCACATTGATATAATTCGAGGGTAATGTGATAATGGTTCGAAATCCACCCAAAAAATAGGTTTTGGACATGTTTAGGTCATAGATTTTACATTATCATTTCATTTTATTAAATTTTTTTAATGAGGTAATCGCTGCATCATCATGATGTCATAAATAATTTAATTTATTTAAAGACTAAAAATTATAAAAAAAACTATGATGTATGAAATCATTTTATCATTACAATTATTATTTATAATTAAAAATCTGACTTGTATAACCCCATGTAAAAATCGTTTTAGTAAAATAACTCATGTTTGTGTCATTTTTACTTTAACATTAAATAAAAAGATATTAATGTCATTTTCCTACCAAAGTGGCTCAATGGGGTCCCCATGTAGACCCATGGATTGTCTTGGTCGGCCATGACACATCCAATGAGGGTAGGACATGTATAAAGCTCATCTCATATTATTAAAACATTATTTATACCTTAAACTGCACTAATTACCTCTAATCGCGATTAAAAACTTAAAAGTTACTATTCAACAAAAAATTATTTTAATCTCATTGAACGACATTATACATCCTAATGAAAACTATGTATGTAAGATTTTTGAAAATCAAATCATAGAAGTGGGAAAGATTCATTTAAACGAAAAATTAGTTTCTTTAACTACCACTTAGTGGTTTCACTATTCATCAAAAATTGATGTTTTTCAGAAAATACCAAAAATTCACCCTAAGCTATATTTGATATTCTGAATTAAAAAATGATGTCTATTTTACAAAATTAAAATAATATAAGTTTCATTAATTAATTTAATAATTAATTCCCGCTATCAGAGCAAATAGCGTGTTTTTATGAAACAATAAATATCAAAAGATTGACACTAGTTTAAGTCCAACTTCAATGTGAAATTAATTCCAATGACCACTATTTCATTAAATAGTAAAAATATATTCTAATTTTACTTAAAAAAATACAAAAGATAATCTAGTCATATAAATAAATTAGATTAAAAAGCAGTTTTGATGTAAAATGCAGTATTTTTCACTATTGATTAAAAAAATGAACATTGTCAGAAAAATACCAAAAATTCACACAAAGTAAATTTTGATGTCCCAATCATAAAGA
Source organism: Viscum album (assembly GCA_963277665.1). Classification (NCBI taxonomy): domain Eukaryota; kingdom Viridiplantae; phylum Streptophyta; class Magnoliopsida; order Santalales; family Viscaceae; genus Viscum; species Viscum album. The sequence continues at coordinate 836,065,807 of OY728164.1, read as the reverse complement.
ATAAGTTTATTTTGACAAACATTGCTTTTAATATTTAAAAAAGATAGATTTAAAAATTGTTTTCCATCAAAAGGCAGTAAAGCAATCTTTTAAAAATATTAGTGTATTCCATGCTTAACATTGGATTTATATTCATTTTAAGCCTCTAAAACACTATCTAATTCATTAATAGACATAGATAAAAATATCTATTATTCATTACTTACATGGGATGATATATCCTTACCCCTTTAGAAAATTTCATCCCCGCAATTTATTTACCTATCGAATAAATGGGGGTACTTATCCCTCATTGCCTTTTCAGATTCCCATGTTGCCTCTTCCATCATGTGGTTTTCCACAAAACCTTTACCTGATTAATCACCTTATTCCGTAACACTTTCTCCCTATGGTGAAGAATCTGGACCGGTTGTTCCTCATAAGATAGGTTATCTTCCAGCTGAACTACCTCTAGAATCAAAACATGAGATGGATCTGGCATATACTTTCTTAACATCGAATCATGAAAAACAGTGTGTACCTGAGATAAACTCGGAGGTAAAGCCACTCGATAAGAAACTGATCCAACTCTCTCCAGAATTTCATATGGTCCAATGAACCTTGGAATCAGCTTTCCTTTATTACAAAATCTCATCACACGTTTCCATGGTGATACTTTGAGAAAAACATGATCACCTACCTCAAATGATAGATCCCTCCTCCTGTTGTCCGCATAACTCTTCTGCCTGCTCTGAGTTGTTCTCATGTGTTTCTGTATCAGCTGAACATTTTCTGCCAACTCTTCTACCAATTCTGGTCCCATCAACTTTCTTTCACCCACTTCATCCCAGAAAGCTAGAGTTCGACACCGCTTCCCATATAACGCCTCAAATGGTTCCATCTGTATACTGGAATGAAAACTGTTATTATATGAAAATTCATCCAAAGAACGATGTTGGTCCCAACTTCCCTGATAATCCATAGAGCAAAGAACGTAGCATATCCTCTAATGTCTGAATTGTTCGTTCTGACTGACCATCTGATTGAGTATGAAATGCTGTACTAAAATTTAATTCAGCACCCAACGACTTCTGAAGGCACTTCCAAAAGTTAGAAGTAAACCTGGGATCACGATCGGATACAATGGAGAGAGGAACTCCATGAAGCCTAACTATCTCTTTAATATACAAACAGGAAAGTTGATCTCGAGAGAAAGTATCTCCTATAGCAAGGAAATGAGCAGATTTAGTCAAGCGATCAACAATAACCCAGATTGCATTATTACCTCGAGATGTCTTCAGTAATCACACAACAATGTTCATGGATATATTCTCCCATTTCCACTCTGGCACTGGTAAAGGCAGAATCATACCTTTCGGTAACTGCCACTCTGCTTTAACCTGTTGACAAGTCAAACACTTCATAGTAAAATCAACAATATCACTTTTCATTCCATTTCACCAGTAATACTCCTGCAGATCTCTGTACATCTTAGTACTGCCAGGATTACTGAAAACGGAGAACTATGAGCTTCACATAACAACTCTCTCTTCAATTATGAATCACAAGGCACACACAATCTCTTCCAAAATCTCAAAACACAATCATAATCAATGTTGAATTCAGGAAACTTACCCTTCTGAACCAACTCTACCTTTTTCTGCAACACACTGTCTTGCTTCTGTGCTTTCTTGATTCTGTCTAATAGAGATGATCTCACTGATACCTAAAACAAAACATAAGAACTTCCTACTCCAACAACATCTATGCCAAAGTTCATCAAATCCTTAACCAAAGGATCACGTTCCAAACGCAACATTGTTAATGAAGAATTACTTTTTTGAATCAAAGCATCAGCCACTTTATTTGCTTTTCCCAGATGGTAATGAATTGTACAATCATAATACTTGATTAATTCTAGCCATCTCCTTTGTCTCATATTCAATTATTTTTGAGTGAATATATACTTTAAACTTTTCTGATCGGTATATATTTCACACTTTACTCCATACAAATGATACCTCCAAATTTTTAAAGCAAAAACAACAGCAGCTAACTCCAAATCATGTGTAGGGTAATTTACTTCAAGAGTTTTCAACTGTCATGAAGCATTAGAAATTACCAGATCATTATGCATTAGGACACAACCAAGTCCTTTCAATTAAACATCATTGTATATAACAAACTCACCATTCCTGGAAGGTAGTGCCAAAACTGGAGCATTCGCCAATCTTCTTTTCAACTCCTGAAAACAATCATCACATTCTTTTGTCCAGATAAACTTAACACCCTTCCGGGATAGATTAGTCATTGGAATTGATAAATGTGAAAAGTTTCTAAAAAATATTCGGTAATAGCCTGCCAAAAAAAGGAAGCTACAAATCTCAGTTACATTTGTGGGTCTTGGTTAGTCTTCCACAACTTTTGTTTTTGCAAGATCAACAGTTATCCCATATTTTGAAACAATGTGACCAAGGAAAGAAATTTTTTGCAACCAAAACTCACATTTGCTGAATTTCCCATACAATTTCTTTTCATTTAAGGTTTGAAAAGTAACCCTTAAATGTCTTTCATGTTCCTCTTTACTTTTAGAAAACACCAAAATATCATCAATGAAAACCACCACAAACTTATCCAAGAACTCATGGAAAATTATATTCATTAAGTCCATGAATATAGCAGGTGCATTGGTTAGCCCAAAAGGCATTACTACAAATTCATAATGGCCATATCTTGTATGAAACACAGTCTTCGGAACATCTGCTTCCTTTACCTTCAGCTGATGGTACCCTGATCTCAGGTCAATCTTTGAAAAAAAATGAGCTCCCTGAAGCTGATCAAACAAATCATTGATATGAAGAAAAGGATATTTGTTCTTAACAGTGATGTTATTCAAGGCTCTAAAATCAATGAAAAGTCTCATAGAACCATATTTCTTTTTAACAAATAAAACAGGTGCAGCCCATGGTGATGTGCTAGGTCGAATGAAACCTTTCTCTAATAAATCTTGCAATTGCTCCTTCAACTCTAAAAGTTCAATTTGAGCCATTAGATAAGGGGGGTTGGAAATTGGCTTAGCATCAGGAACTAAGTCAAAAGTAAACTCAACATCCTGATCTGGTATTATTCCAGGCAACTCATCAGGAAAAAACATCAGGATACTCATTAACCACTGTCACATCATTAATCTGAACAGTTCCTTTATTTTCAACGATGTGTGCAAGGTAACATTCATTTCCATCTTTTACAAGTTTCTTGGCCTCTTGATATGTTTTCAACAGTAAGGGTTCATTCTTGTATACAAAGTGAAAGTTTTTCTGAAAGGAAACTTTTTAAGCTCTATAGTCAATCTTAGCATGGTAAATAGAGAGCCAATCCATACCCAGGATAACATCAAACTCTACTAGAGGTAGAACAATAAGGTTTGCAAGTAGGTTCTTTCCATAGATAAGGATAGGAAGATTATTATAAATTCTTTTTGACTCAACATTTCCCCCAGGTGTTTTTACCAAAATTTCAAGAGTCATTTCTTGAGATGGTATTCCCATTTTACTAGAAAATTTTTCAGAGATGAAAGAATGTGTAGACCCTGAATCAAACAACACACTGAAATAATCTAAAAAAACAAACAATGTACCCGATACAACTACATTTGATAGCCCGACATCTGCAGAAGTAGTTTCAAAGGATTTCACCACCCCTTTCTGCTTGTAATCTAATTGCTTCCCATCACTCCAGCTCTTTGTCGGACACTCATTTGCACAGTGACCCATCTCATTGCACTTAATACATTTCACTAACTGTAAATAAAATTTGAACATACCATCACATTGATCTCTTTCAATGAAATCACGAGCCTTATGTCCCATATTACCACATCGATAGTACTTTCCAGAATTTAGAAGACATTCCCCAGCATGCCTTTTACCACATTTATCACAAACTGGAAACTTAGATTTCTTACCAACAGACTTTTTTGAAGAATTCTTCCCTTTCTCCTGCCACCTCGGTCTCTTCTTCTGTTGGTTGTTATGGAACACTTTCTCATCGACAAACTCCATTTCCACCTTCTCAGCACATCGAAAAATCTTTTTATAACTTTTAAACTCAGGAGAAGCTAATGCCATTTGATATTTTGGATTCAATCCTGAGTAAAAACGATTGATTTTACTATCAAGGTCTCAGATAAAATTTGGAGCATACCTTGCCAATCGAGTGAACCTTTCTTCATAGGTAGACATTGAGTCTTCCACTTGCCTCAATTCGAAGAATTGTTTTCCATCCTAAGTCGAACAGCCTTAGGAAAATACTTTTCAAGAAACATACCTTTGAATTCATCCCAGTCAAGAGCATCATTCTCATCAGCGTCCCTGATATTTTTAACCATAAACCACCACTGATCTGCTTCACCCTCCAAACCGTAAATAGAAATACTAACCTTTTGATTGTCTGAACACCCCATGATATCGAAAATATTCTCCAGTGCTTTAATCCACCCTTTAGCTAACACAAGGTTAGATAATCCTCTGAATGATGGGGGATGTTGCCTCATGAAATGTTCCACCACTGACATGTTCTTCTGCGGTTGATCTGGCTGATCTCGTGCATGGATACCACCACCATTTATCGCTTGAGTCAACTGCTCCATTACTGCAACAAACTATTTAGTTCCAATTCTGAAAATCTCAGGATGCTGATTCGGAAGGTTATTTTCTTCTGTATGCCTTCCTAGCACTGCTTCCCTGTTTCCTCTGCAGAAAATCATTCTGAACAAACATGTCTTAGATGAAGCAACATGGTAATCTTCAAATACTATACCATTTAAATTTGACCATAAAAAAAATATTTTTGGATAATAATTTAATAAAAGTGTAACTCCTAAAGTTATCTAAAGAGAACTTTGATACAAACTATAAGACCCCAGCCTTAAACCTTACTTAATATTGGGTTATTACCAGATTACACATTGAGGATCTTTTCAGGTTTAGAGTTTTAGAGAATTAGAACATAAAACTTGCATTATATTCCACATATAACCAAATTGGTTACATAAAGATAGTATTTATTTTTCCCATCAATGGAAACATATTTAAAATAAAACAAGGATTCATTCTTGACACTTCCTTGACACTGTCATCATATCATGTACCTTTCCCTTGACCTGTGAAAAACATTTCAAAAAAAACATGGGATGAGCATAAAAAGATCAGTATGGGTTATAAAAATATGGAAAGGAAACATAAGTTCATATATACATAAGAATGAAATCATACATTACCCATAAAACATAATCACTTTAATATACCTCATCAAATCATGAATAAATCATAGAAATCATAAGACATAAAGGTAACTTGAGGCATTCATAACATTCTTATGTAGGGAGTAACCCTATTGGTTACGTTTGGAATACCCATCACAATATATTCCCTAAATCTCTTTGGAGAAACCTTAAGATTTCACTCCTTCGCATTACCCAATGCATTGGAGAGCTATATCGCGCTCACCCGCCCTTAGTTTATCACAGAACCACCCGTCTTCATAACAATGCCCAAGAACCATAACATAATCGTATCACATAGAACATGCATAAAGGAAACATAACATTTCCACCTTTCAATCACAAGATATCAATACAACACATTGATATAACAAAATTATTAAAACCAATTTCAATACCAAAAATAAAAGAAAATTAAAACACAGTATTTATTTTTCTTTAAAAAAAAGGTATGGCTTGTAGAGGAAGTCGAAACTCAAATAATGGTCACGGCGGCAGAGAAGTCATTGTCGCCACATAAGTATGACAAAAACATTCCCTTTTGATGTTTAGTAAATGATTCGTATAAAAAATATTCCTTTTGGATAAACGTAAAAGTCAAAGAGATTTATACAGCGTATAAAAGAAGGTTGTGTATAAAATAAAATATGCCTCAATGAAAGGAGATTGAGACAAAGTCTCATACCTCGGGTCCGACTTGACTCGGTCGTTCTTTAATCTCCTGAATAATAAACTTGAGTTAATTTCTACTTGTTTAATAACCTTTTTCAAGTTCATTATTTCTTTTATATCACTTATTTCCATGTCATGAACACTATGTAATTATTTAAGTTAAAAACGTTCGTTTTAACGATCATTGGTACCTGAGTAAAAAATAAACCCTTTATAATTACAAGTTGTTCATGTATCCATTATATCCTGAATTATAATAATGATTTATATATCATATATATCATATATATCCAGTATATAAATGCATTTATAATATTACATAATCATTTAGAGGTAAGAAATGAAATGCACCGTTCATGGAGACGGTAATCCGTACGTACGCATGAACGCTACTTTCATTTCTATTTCATATTTTATAGAATGGAATCATAATGATATAGAGGTATATTATAATTACAGTGTAATATCATATATAATATCATAACTCCATCCTTTATAGGTCCCACATATGGTATTTAACAAATCAATTCACTTTGAGGGGGCGGTAGTCCGCACTTCCTTAAATGAAGATATCGCGTTTTCCCATAATGGAAACCATAAATGTATTCCCAAAATGAAAAATAAAGAAGCTTAAAGAAAAAATTAACATATTTTATATCATATATAAATATAGTGTCATCTTAATTTCCACCTTTGAAGGTGTTAAAAGAATGTTGAACAATCATCGTTTTGGGAGGCCGAAATTCTCCATCCACAGAAACAGTATGTTCTTTAACCATTAGATGTAGGTGTGTGTAAGTGTAGCTCAAATAATTCTTATAAAAACATCCTATTATATTTAAGATACTGTAGTTGTTACAAAATAAATGAATAAAAAAGAGTTTAGGGGGTTGGAGAAGTAAAATAAAACAAAAGGACTCAAGTGAAGACATTACCTTAAAATCGGGTAACTCCCTTTGGTTTGAGCTCAAAGGCTTACTTGGGATGACTTATGCCAAAAGTGAGGCTTCAAGGAGTAATAGAGGGATTTGTAGAGACAAAATGGGCAGGGGTTGGCCGATCCAAAGGCTTTGGAAGTGTGGGTAGGGAGGTAGAGGTGGGGGCCTTTTATTAGAGGAGAGGAGGGGCACTCTTTGAACGTAAAGAAATGTTACCTTATTTTAAAATTCGTTTCGGATTAAAAAGGTCCCACATTGATATAATTCGAGGGTAATGTGATTAGGTTTCAAAATCCACCCATCCAATAGGTTTTGGACATGTGTAGGTCATAGATTTTACATTATCATTTCATTTTATTTCAATCCTTTATTAATGAGGTAATCGCTGCATCATCATGATGTCATAAATAATTTAATATATATAATGTCTAAAAATTATAACAAAAATACTATGATTTATGAAATATTTTTATCTTTCCAATTACTATTTATAATAAAAAATCTGACTTGTATAACCCCATGTAAAAATTGTTTTAGTAAAATAACTCATGTTTGTGTCATTTTTACTTTAACATTAAATAAAAAGATATTAATGTCATTTTCCTACCAAAGTGGCTCCATGGGGTCCCCAAGTTGACCCATGGATTGTATTGGTCGGCAATGACACATAAAATGAGGGTAGGACATGTGTCAAGCTCATCTCATATTATTAAAACATTATTTTTACCTTAAACTACACTAATTACCTCTAATCGCGATTAAAAACATAAAAGTTACTATTCACCAAATTTTTTTTAATCTCATTTAATCAAATTTTACTTCTTAATTACAACCATGTATGTTGGATTTTTCAAAATCAAATCACAGAAGTGGCAAAGTTTCATTTAAATGAAAAATAGGTTTCTTTAACTACCACTTAGTGGTTTCACTATTCATCAAAAATTGAAGTTTTTCAGAAAAATACCAAAAATTCACCCTAAGCTATATTTGATATTCTGAATTCAAAAATGATGTCTATTTTAAAAAATTCAAATCATATAATTTTCATTAATTAATTTAATAATTAATTCCTGCTGTCAGAGCAAATAGCGTGTTTTTATGAAACAATAAGTATCAAAAGATTGGCAATAGTTTAAGTCCAATTTCAAAGTGAAATTAATTCCAATGACCACTATTGGATTAAATAGTAAAAATATATTCTAATTTCACTTAAAAAAATTTTAGAAGATAATATAGTCATATAAATAAATTATATTAAAATGAAGTTTTGATGTAAAATGCAGTATTTTTCACTATTCATTAAAAAATGAACATTGTCAGAAAAATACCAAAAATTCACAGAAAGTAAATTTTGATGTCCCAATCATAAAGAATACGTTTATTTTGACAAACATATCTTATAAAATTTTCAAAATCTATATTTAATAATGGTTTTCCATCAAAAGGCAATAAAACAATCTTTTAAAAATATTAGTGTATTCAATGCTTAACATTCGATTTATTTTAATTTTAAGCTTCTAAAACACTATCTAATTCATTAATAGATATAGATAAGTATATCTATTATTAATTATTTACATGGGATGATACATCCACTAGCCCCACGGACACATGGAGCCCTCCTGCCACGGTCGTGTGACTGTAGGTCATCGAACCACCCATGCATCCCAGATGTGGGACGTCCATCCATGTTTCACAACGCATGCACCACGTCTTCCTAATACCACTGCGGCACACTGTCGAGCATGCCGCCTCCACCGCTGCTGCACCGAATGATGATTCGTGGACCTCCAGACACGCTCTGGTTGTCTGTTCATCGTGACACTTGTGTCTATGCTCTTCAAGGAACTTCCTCTTCACCAAAATTGTACTAGAATTATCATGTCACCACATTGAGGTTGCAACATCAAATAACACACCCAATAGAGGTGCTCAGTCCTTGTTCTTGTCGGCCATTGCCCTTCACTTATGATTTTTATAATCTTGGGGAGGGTTGGGGATTTAGGATCAATCCAATTATAGATAAACTAATCCTAGATAATAAATCCCAACATAAAAGTCACAATCCCACATAACACACATGTAACGTCCCAGATCAGTGTGCCAAACAATGGGTGCCCCAAAACCGGTTGGTCACATGAGCTCAAGCACATTTCCCCAAACGCCGAAGACAACGGACTAGCAGTGATGAGAAATGAAAAATAGTTGGGAAACTATGCCCGCATTTGTCAAAGTGTAGCGCAGAAGAATAAAATATATAAACATACAACAATGGAAGCAGTAGAAAATATACAACTGAAATTGAAAACTGATGTAAAAGAGAACCAACCGAAATACATATAAAGATGCAACATGTTAGTAAATCTATAAAAGCATCCAGAACAAGATACATTGCAGTAAAATAAAATACAGCTCAAAGTACAAGGTACAACCAAAGAAACAAAGTAGAGTAAATATAACGCAGCATCATCGCAAGCCTAAGCTCGTTCCAATGCTCTCCTACTCCTTTGCTACAATCATGTACCTATATAGGGACCCTTTCCCCTATTGACACGTATAAAAATGTAATCTGTTTGGGATGAAGGCATGAGCCTAATAGGGTGTGAGAAATAAATCATTGTAGGAAACCAACAAAGGCACGTGCCCAACTGTCATTGAAAATTTCCAATAGCAGTGTGCATTATTAAATGCAATAAACTATGAATTACTCAAAAATAACAAACCTTACTAGTTATATTTCATTTTTTAATATTCATTTAACCATGCCAACCCTCCACTTTAACTTGGCAGGTGTAACATACGAAAATCACCATGGGGAATATTAATTACAACACTATCCTAGGACATACAATCCTTACCCTCAAGTAATCCGAATCGAAAACTGTATGTGTTTTCCAATAGGCATAACGGATGTTTCCCACATGCGTATGAGGTGTCTCCCATATGCACAAAATCTTCATCCCACAGGTACAAACTGTTTTCCCGCAGGCTAAATAATCATTGCCCACAAGTGTACAAAAGGTTACCCTCATGCTATAAAAGTAACTAGGACGATCCCAACACATAAACAAGAAATAATATTCAATTACTCTCAAGGAAATTAAAATCATGCAAAAATTCATGGTATAGCCACAAGTATTATGGCCAAACGGAAAAACAGAGTAACGCACCCCCGAGGTGGTCTTGGATTCTTGTAGTAATCCCAAACAGTAGTTTTAACTCATAAAAAGTTTATCTACGTAGTTATAGTTTACTTTCATCAATGTCCTTGTCCATATGACACCCCAAACATGGGTTTGTCGCACAACGGTACACAAATTCATCTAAACAATTATAAATAAACACCAAAACACCTACCTCGATCGTCTCTAATCGTTATACGTGAACGACGCCTCCTGAATCATCCAAGAATGGCGTAGATCTAGGATAATCGTTCAATCATTCAAACTCAAATAACATTACCTCAGGAATGAATTGGTAGAAAAAGCACAAGGAGAGGGGAGGGCATACCTGTACGGTCCCAATGTGATCGACGGAAGCGGAATCGGATTCCCGTTGTGCGATCGAGAGATCTCCAAAGCTTTGTCCTCCTCTCCTAGCTCCAAAACAAACTAAAAGAATCCTCTGCCAAATGAGGATGGTACTACCCATTTTAAGCTAAAAAAACTACATGGCATCTACTATCAAGTACACGTCATGTACTTTTCATTTTTTAAACTGTTAACCTGGCAGATTCTTTCTATAGAGGCACTATTCATCTTTCAACATGAGTACACACCATGTATATCTGATTACATAGCGTGTACGGTAGCTTCACTGTGGCATCCTCCACCACCATACTATTCACCCGCCAACTGATTACACGATTTGAAAATACTAAGTACACTATGTGTAGTCAGTTTTTTACACCCTTCATCACCGACATGCCTATACTCCCTGAGTAATCATCCCACACAACCAAAGTACATGGCATGTGAAAATGTACACAATGTGTTCGCACAAAATTTTGGGATTTATCTCCATTTCATTATTTTCTCAAAAACACTTAAGGAAATGGGAAAAGAAGAAACCCGTATCTCAAGAATAAGAACCGCATTCTTACAAACTTCCCCATTAAAGAAATTTGTCCCTGAATTTCCCTTCTAAGGGTGGTGAAGATAAAGCTCAGAACAAATCTAGCCACTGAGCACGTATATCAGTCTCCTGCTGCTAGGTTTTATCCTGCACTCGGCCATGCTGCCATATCACCCATACGAGAGGAACTAACTAGACTTGGAGAACCTTTGTGGTCCTATCAACAATATTAATCAGATGCTCCTCAATGAATGCATTGACCTGAAGCTCAACCCCCTCATGCTAAAATATTTGAGATGGGTCTGAATGATAACAGCATAGCTGAGATATGTGGATGACGTCGTGCATGACACAGAACCTCTGTGGTAACTGCAACTGATAGGTAACTAGCCCAACTCTCTCCAGAATCTCAAATGGCCCCACATTAGTCATTGAAAGTTTACCTTATCTCTCGATTAGCCAGTGTCCCAACCTTGACAAAAAATTCATGAAAAATGATCCCTGAACACGAACTCTAAGAGATTTTTGTGGCAATTAGCATATAATTTATGACAACACTATGAAGTAGCCATCCACTACTGAATCAACTGGACCTGATCAAAAGACACCTGCATGAGACTTGGTCCCAGTAAAGCTACCTCACCTTCCTCCATCCTACACAAATGTGATCTGCATGACCTAGCATATAAATCCTCCTAAGGTTCCATCTAAATAGTTACCTGAAAACAATTATTATAAGAAAAATCTAATATGGTTATATGATTCATCAAAGAGCCCCCAAATTTTAGGACATATGTACGCAACATGTCCTCAAGTACCTATATCATACGCTTTAACTGGCCATCGGTCTGAGGGTTGTAAGTTGTTCTCAGAAGCACCTGTTTCCCCATTTTCCTCTGAATACTCTACTAGAAATGAGACATAAAATGGGAGTCTCTATCTAAAACAATAGAACAATGTATCTCATGAAGACGTATGACCTCTTGGATATACAGCTTCCTGAGGTCATCAACACTAAAGGTCTCCTTGATCGGAAAAAATTAATCTACATTTGTAAGTCTGTCCTCAACACCCCACAAGGCATCACTGCCTCAAGGTGACCTCGGCAATCCTGTCATGAAGTCCACCGCGACATCATCTCATTTCCACTCCGGAATGGTTATCTTCTATAACATTCTAGGAGGCCTCTGATGATTCACATTCACCTACTGAAAGGTGGAACATCATGCAATAAAATCAGCTAGTTTCCGTTTCATACCTAGCCACCAATACTGACATCTCAAGTCACGGTAAATTTTGGTAACTCTAGGATGCACAACCCACACTAAAGAATGAAACTACCATATCAACACCTCACGTATATCCCTAGGAACCCTCACTCATCCATGGATACACAGTACCTCATCATCGCCTATCGTCCAAACTAGGAGGAGGGTCCTCACATGCCACTGACTCCCATAGAACTAGGCATTCTGAATCAGTTAGTTTTCTCATCCTCACTCTATCTAGGAGGGTAGAATCCACAGCTATGGAAGAAAGATAGGTTTTCCCTTGAATATTGTGCACCTACATATGCATCTCAAAGAAAAAATCCATATGCGACAACACACCACTGGCCTCATGAACTGCTTGTATTTGAGTCTTCCTACTCAGTGCATTAACAACTGCATTACCCATACCTGGTTTATAGGGAAACATGAATTTGATGGACTAAAGGTATTCAACCCACCTACGCTGTCTCAAATTCAGGTTACACTGGTTAAAGATATATTTGAGACTTTTGTGGTCCGTAAAACCCACAAAATGTTCTCGCAAGAGATAATGTCTCCAAAAATGTAATCTATGAACAACATCTACCAACTAGAGATCATGTGTCGGGTAATTCCTCTCATGCGGCCTCAACATCCGATAACCGTATGCAACTACTCGATCGCCCATCATCAACGCTGCTCCCAAACAAATACCCGATGCATCATAGTATACTGTATAGATCTTCCCTTGATTTTGACAAATCAGGATTGGTGTTGATGTCAAACATCCCTTCAGCTCATGAAAGGTTGTCTTTCAAGTTTATCACCAAATGAACTGCACACCTTCTTAGTCAAACCCGTCAACGGCACTGCTAAGCAGTTCAAGTCTTGTATAAATCATTTGTAGTAATTATCCAGCCCTAAGAAAATATGTATTTCAAACACATTCTAAGGATGATCCCAGGAAACTACTGCTCTCACCACCTATGGATCCACTGCCACTCCTTCCTCTGAGATAATATGACCCAAGATGTGTATCTGGTCCATCCAAAAGTTACACTTTGAGAGAATAGCATATAGTCGATGCTCTCTCAGTGTAATCAGTATGATATCATGATGGGTGGCATGGTCGTGTCGAGTGTGAGAGTACACCAAGATATGTTCCATGAAGACTACCACAAAAGAATCCATATAGGGGTGAAATACACGATTCAACAAAGCCATGAAAACTGTTGGTGTGTTTATGAGTTTGAATGGCACAACCAAGTACTCGTATAGATCGTATCTGCTCCGAAAAGCTGTAAGCGGTATTTCCGATGGTCTCACACAAAACTGATGATATCTGGATCTCAAGTCAATCATCGATAACAGTCGTGGTACCCGAATTGGATTAAAATTATCATCAATCCTCGGTAAGGGATATTGGTTATTGACTGTCATGGTTAAGCATCCGATAATCCTCATAGAGTCTGAGGGTACCGTCTCCCTTCTTTGAAAAGAGGATAGGAGAACCCCACAATGAATTATTGGGTCAGATGAAACCCTTTTCCAGGAACTCCTGTAACTACTTATTCATCTCTTGCAACATAGGTGTACCCATCCTGTATGGATGAATGGACACCGATACCGCTCCGGGCAGAAGCTCAATAGAGAAATCTAACTCTCCCTCTAGTGGAAGACCTGAAATGTCATCTAGGAAGACATCCCTGAAACAATCAACTGCTAGAGGGAAATCCTTCTGACAAGTCCCCTGATTATCCATATATAAACTCGCAATCTGGGTTGTCCTTGCAACTCAGCCACGATGCTCGGGTCTTGCTCGGCTCACCTGGACATCGCATTCACCCTTGTATAGAAACTATCCACCCTCTAGTGACATGAAACTCACCCTGTGATGATATCAATTCAAAAAATCTTGAAAGGGTACCAAACCAGTCCATACCAATAATGAAATCATAATTTGTCATCTATAAGACATAGAGGTACCATAGAAAGTGACACCCACCAAACTGAAGGGGGTACTCCTTGCACTGACGCATACCTACAGTCCTTACTCCCAAAAACATGTCTAGAGTCCTGATATCATATAAGAAGAAACACTGAGCCCAAGACTCTCCACAATGGGCACCGATATAAAGCTATGTGTAGCACATATATCGAAAAGTACATAAGACAAAACAGAAGCAACTATAATTGAACCTCTAAAAGTGGATGGTCCGAGAACCTACTTTTCTTGGGTATGTTGCACTGCATATGCCTGCCCAATGATGCGGCCCTACAACACAACCTGGCTCCCCTGAGCTGACCAACCCTGATGTCTCTGAGATCTTTTTGTCTGGATACCACGACCATGACCAACATCACGGCCTAGACGCTCAGATGTATTCCAGTTTCCTGACCGGTATGAAGATGATGGTCCTACTCCCACACAAGTAGTCTACATAGAACCCCTATAACTAGCCACTGGTGAAAAAACCCTACAAAAAATGCTGGAGATGTCCCATCCTACCACAACCTCAACACTCCACTAGTTCACGTGGACACTGTGGTCTCTTGTTCCATTATTTACCACATTAGTAGCACATGACCTGACCACCTGATGAATTATTATATCTAATACTACCACCGTGAGAGAATTCTATCTACCTCTTCCTCTTACTGGTAAAAATTGTACAATAAACTGGTGTCGAACCAACATGGACCACACTAAAAGCTTCCTGAATGTTCCATTCAATAATCAGTGCCTGGTTCACAATAACATGTACTTTAGGTATCCTAAAAACATTCGCCAGCTCTCAGATGTCATATCAAAGACCATACTCAATGATTCTAGACCTCAACGCCTCATCACCCACCAGAACGGGTGCAAAACGCTAAATCTCGGGGAAGCGGGAAGAATAATCCATCATTGACATAACACCTTGTTGTAGATTCATGAACTCTCGAGATCGATTTGCCGTCAGCTTCTTTGGGAATAAGAAGTAATAGAAGACTACCTGAAAATACCTCCATTCCATGTCATAGTGATGCTTAGACTAGTTGGTAACATCCCACCAACTCTTGTCGGAATCACGCTGTATGTACATAGAAATCATGACCCTCCGCCTGGGAGGCATCTCCAAATTCGCAAAGATAGTTCACATGGAACCTAGCCAAGACTCTGCAGAATGTAGTACGTCATCCCATGAAAACATAGTTGGATGTTTCTGTTGGAATATACGTTTTAGCTCTACCATAGATGTAGTAGCTGGAGGTTCTCCATGAATGGTCTTCATGAACCACATGAAGCCTTCACGGAACTCTGCATCTACACCTGTGTCTGGTATAACAGCTGGAGCTGCATCTGGCTCTGCTAGATGATCTATTATTATCCCATGGCCTACCTTCTCTATACTTAATCATCAATACTCTCATGGTGAAAAACCAGTGGTCGTCTCGGTGACATGACTCCACAATGTCAAACACACACCTTAGATCAAGATTATGCAAGAATGAAAATGAGGAGACCAAGAAGGGAACATGAGAAAGAAGGCCTTAAATATTTACAAAACTAGACTAAATAGAATTTATAAATACTAAACAGCGTGTTAACACAGGCCATCCACATGGGTGTGTACTCCAGCTAAAACTGGTCGTGTAACACCCCAAACACACGGTGTGCCTTCTGAATACACAACGTGTACTTGAATCCTCTTTCCCCTCCTGAGTCCTTCTACACGGATAAGCCCCAAAACACTACTTAAACAAAACTACAAGTCATGTCCCAAAAGTAGACGGCATGTACATGACAGGCTTTCACCAACCCGTGTTTTTCATCACACGTCCTGTGTACTTAGGTCACACTACATGACATGTTCCAAAAAGACATTGCATGTTCTCAGAAGTCCCATACTGACCCATGTTGCTCGGTACATGGATGGATACATAGCCGACACTACATGGCATGTTCTAGGAGGACATGAAATGTACAAAGAATGATAACACCGACCCGTGTTGTTCGTGACATGGCCGGGTACCTGGGTAAGACTTCACGGCGTGTTCAAGCTAGACAAAATGTGTATATCTTAAGGATTCCTCCATCTGTGTTGTCAGTTACACGGGCGGACACCAGATCAACACTACTCGGCATGTACAACTAGTACACAACGTGTTCCCCCAATCCATTACCCACCCCGTGTCCTCACCCCAACTACATATGACGCAGGAAGAGACTATATGGCGTACACTGAGGGTATACGGCGTGTACATAAAAAGATATCATTTCTTCCTAAAAAGAAGAACACATGGAATGTGTCTGAGGAACTACTCGGTGTGTATCTGATGTTTTTAGACAGTAATCCTCAGAAACTACTCCGAAACCGAGAACAAACATTGAAACAAACACTTAATTGCCAAATTCAGATTCGTGAGGGCCCATAATCCCCACGAATTGAATATTGGCATCTTATACATGTTATAACAAAATTAACACATTGGATATCCACAGAATTCTGGTCATTAAGGGCCCATAGTTCCAAGAACTAAAGTATAGCGTTTATTCTATTAAAATCTCATAAAACAATACACTATCAAATAACAGGTATTTATCAAAGTAGCTATCACAACTGCATGCTTTTCTATCACAACAACTGTCACAACAACATGTAATTTCTAATGCACCTAAATGGAATGGAAAGAATGCATGTAATATGATTTGTATCATGTACCTAAATGATTCATGAGATAGAATACCCTCATATCATTGGGTTTCAGCTAAATATAACCCAATTATAACATATGAACAGCACACCACAAGTGTGTCACCCAATGGTGAAAATCAAATCAACTGTAAAATTTGAAAAATTAGAATAATTGTAAGAAAAGAGGTAGATTAGATTTTCCCAATACACGGGTTAGATACTCTCGGGCACAGATTATTACCAACTACCATGTCCGTCCTATCCATGACTATAGGATACGAATAGTATGTCAAAGAAAATAACCCCTCTGATATCACTTTGTAACGTCCCAGATCCGGGTGCCACACAACGGGTTCCCAGAACCCAGTTGTTTAAATGACCTCAGGTGCATTTCCCCAAACACCAGAGGCTACCAAATAGTTGCGAGGTCCGTATAATGATAGTGGGGAAGCTATGTACCCCTTTTTTAAAGTGTAGCACAGTAGAATGAAATATATAAAAATAAAACAGCATAATTAGATAACAATATACATCTGAAATGGAAAACTGAAGTAAAAGAGAACAAGCAGTCATATATATAAAGATGCAGCATGTCAGTAATTCAATAAAATCATCTAGAACAGGATACACTACAATATAATACAATAAAACTCAAAGTAGAAGGTACAACCAAACAAATCAAAATAGAGTAAACAGAACGCTTCTGCATCGCAAGCCTAATCATGGTCCCATGCTCCCCTACACCTCTGCTAAAATCATGTACATGTATTGGGACACTTTACCCTATCAAAACCTGCAGAAATGTAATATTTTTGGGGCAAAGAAATGACCCAAATAGGGTGTGAGAAATAAATCCTATTTGGCAACCACCAGATGCATGTGCCCAACTATCAGTGACAATGTACAACAGTAGTGTGCCGTAGTAAATTAAATAAACTAAGTAGTACTCAAAAGTAGCTAACTTTACAAGTTATATTTCCATTTGAATATAAATTTAACCATGCTAAGCCTGTTCTTTATTTTGGAAGGTATAACATATTAAAATCACCACGTTGAATATTCATGATAACACTGTCCTCATACATTCAATCCATACCCTCAGGTAATCAGAATCGAAACCCGTACGTGATTACCCACAGGCATAATGAATATTTCCCATAGGCATACGAGGTATCACCCATAGTCACATAATCTACTTCCCATTTGCACAAAAAGGTTTCTGGAAGGCTAAACGAACATTTACCATCGGCATATGAAAGGTTTCCCTCAGGTTATACAAGTAACTGGGCCGAGACCAACACACAAGCAAGCAATTTTATATAATTTCTCTCAAGGAAATTCAAATCGTTCTAAAATACATGGTACACCCATAGGTATTCTTGCCAAATGGCTAAACAAAGGAACGCACCCCCAGGGTGATCCTGGATCCAAGAAGTGATCCCAAATAACAGTTTTAACTTATTAAAATATTATCTATGCAATTATAGATATCTTTTAGCAAAGGCCACATCCATATGACACCCTAAACATGAGTTCGAAGCACAACCGTACACAAATTCATCTCAACAGTTGGAAATAAACACCATACCACCTAGCTCGATCATCTCTGATCAGTATACATGAATTAAACCTCCATAATCGTCCAATAACGACGTAGATATGGGATAGATGATCACTCATTCAAACTAAAATAACATTCCCTTGGTAAAATATTGGTAAGAACAGTGTAAGGTGATGGGAGTGCTTACCCGTATGGTCCCAATGAGATTGATGGATGCGGTATCAGATTCCCAGTGTGTGGTTGGGAGATCTCCAAATCTATGACCTCCTCTCCCAGCTCCAAAACGAACTCAAAGCCTCCTCTTCTAAATGAGGTGGATACTGCCCATTTTAAGCGAAGAAACAAACTACACGGTGTGCACTCTCAGGTATGTGGTGTGTACTCTCAAGTAAACGATGTTTACTATTAATTTTTTAAATAGGTCCCCTGGTGGCTTTTTTCAACCACAACACAGTTCATTCGTCGACATGAGTACAAGGTGTGAATATCTGATTACACGACGTGTACGGTCATTCCGAAGGTGGATACCTCCACCATCTTACTGTTCAAATGCTGACAGAGTACACAGAGTGTAAATACTATGTATATGGCGTGTAGTAAGTTTTTACACCCTTAATCACCAACGGACCAACACGCCTTGTTTACTCAACCCACATGGCCAAAGTACCCTTCGTGTGGAAACGTACACTGTGTGTAATCACAAAATTTGGGAATTTTTCCCCATTTTCCTTATTTTCTGAAAATAATTTAAGGAAAAGGGAAAAGAATAAACATGTACCTAATGAATAAGAACCATGTTCTTACAACACGATTCATTGATCACCCTAATCATGGGTTGATCAGCATTCATCATTTCTAATTTAAGAATAGGGAATAACATGAAAAAATCAAATAGTAATCTCTTTAATTTTCATTGCTGTAGTGTTACGTCCTTAATGTTCGAATACATTGATGTTGTTCTTCACATACAACTATGTTCATCGAGGTGTGTCGATGATTTTTTAAATTCATCATGATTTCTCATTCTTCATTATAGAGGATGTTTTCTAGAGGTTTATCTGTGAATTGTCACAATTTAATTCCCCTTTCACAAACATGTTCATTTAATAAAAAGATACATATCACATCATTTATATTACCCATGCGACGTTGCTCTATTACACTGTTTCATTTATTAAAAAGTGTAATGGTTACACCTACACAACGATCCATTAAGGGGTTTCCTTAATTGTGAATCGTCTTCATCTCATCACTGCACCTCATAGTTTCCCTCTTCCTCTCAAAGGTTTGAAAAAATAAAATAAATTTTTCATGGTATTTCATTATTTTTCCTAATATTCCCAAATGTTAACCTTTCCATCCAACCCTTTCATGCTAAAGTCATGTCCTTTAGGTGAATCCCATCATTCCGAGTTCAAAGATAGCCTCCAATTTTCGATCCAAGCATCAGATGAAAAGTTAGAAAATCTATCACACAAGTTTGCAGAACGTACCATAACTATGTACAAAAATTTGTTCTGGGCTCACCAGGCCATAGAATAACATTCTAAGAAAGAATTTAGTATAAAAAAATCCCATATAATTAAAAAAATTACACAAAAATTTTAAGACATAACATTTTCCCCAACACAGAGATTTATGTACCCAAAATCCAAAACAAGGGCTATTAAAAATAGTTGGGTACTTGAGCATGAAACATATCCTCTCGCACCCATGTGCAATGCTATAGTTTCCCTAACTTCCACTGAATGTGCACTAGTGGAATCGACCATTCACAATGGACCAAATCCTATCGATCCTCTACCTCCATCATGAACTCCCAAAATGTCATCCCATTGTAAATTTATTTCTCGCCCCATTCGATGATGTGCGATGAATCATGCATGTACATCATTAGCTGCGACAAGTGAAAAACATCATGCACCCAGTGAATCTGTGGGAGATGAGCTAGGTGGTACCCCACCTCGACATCTCTTCTCCGAATCTAAAAAGTTCTAATGAACCTCAGAGATAGCATGTCTCCCCAGCTAAATATCTATAATCCTTGTCGTGGTGAGATCTAAAGGAATAAATGATCGTCCTCCTCAAACTAAAAGGGTCTATGTCTATTGTCCGCATAAGTCTTTTTCCTTCTCTGTGTAGTCCTCATCCACTCCAAGATGATATGAACCTCTCAGTGGAAGCCTATACCACCTCTGGATCCATGACTACCGACTGCCTTGGGTCTATCCAGCATAGGGGTGATTGGTATGGCCACCCTTACAATGACACAAATTTTACCATACTAATGGTGGAGTGATAACTGTAGTTTTATCGAAACTCCACCAGTGGATGGTTATCCTACCAACCCTGAAAAAAATCTAATACACAAGGAGAAGTAATGTACTCCATATTCATTATGGTCTATTTGGTCTGACCATCCCGTCTGGGGGTGAAAATATATGATCAAGTGCAGCTGAGTCTCGAACACCTCCAACAACACCTTCATCAATCAAGATGTAAGAAGCACATTAAATTCTGATATGGTCATATATGTAACCCCGTGAAGCATCAATATCTCCTAGATGTAGAGGTGTCCCAATCCCTCTAACTATCCCTACTTCCGGATGGGTAGAAATGGAGCAAAGATGGTGAGTCGCTCAACAATCACCAAGATAGAATCGTGGCCCCTGGACGTGTGGGGTATCCCCGTAAAAATGTTGTGCATGCTAAGACCTGATGATCAACCATCCCATGTTGAAAAATCAGGCATCGGGAAACAAAATCTTCCACCATTTTATTAATCCATGGACAATAGTATTGTCATGAGAGTTCCTGGTAAATCTTTTCCTCACCAGGATGTACCATCAGAGGTAATGTTTGGTACTCCCTCAACACCTCCTCCAACAATTCCATTGGTAATAATGTGCATCATATGAAAAGGATTACGTGCTCCCCACCTATTGGGAATTCATCAGGAGCATGTCCTAAGGATATTTGAGAAATTTTGGCCTCGTAGTGAACGTCCACAAGTTTAGCCTCTCTAACTCGTCGTAATAGTGGGGGAAAGGCTGTCATAGACTAGAGGTAAGTTGTTCTATCACTATCTATGAAGGATATCATCATCTCAACCAGCTTCACTATCACATCACTCAGTAGATGCAATCCATACCTCATGTTGAGTTCATATTCCACCACATTCCCTTTCCCAAGTGTATAGACTATCTCAAAGTCATAGTCTTAGAGGAACTCAGACCATCGATGTTATATCATGTTCATATCCTTATGTGAGAAGATATACCTGAGACTGTTATAGTCATAGTAGATGATAAATCATTTACCAATCAATTAGTGCTTCCACATCTTGAAGGCAAAGACAATTGCTGCTAACTCTAGTTCCTAGGTCGCGTAGCTCATCTCTTAATGCATTAAATACTATGTGCTGATGGAGATCACTAATTTTTCCTACATCAAGACACAACAGTGTCTGGTTTCTAATCCATTACAGTAGACTACATTCCCAATGCCCTCTCCCAGTAGTCTCAGGATTAGGAAACTCGTTAGTCTCCTCATCAGCTCCTCGAAAATATGATGGCACCCCTTTATCCACACAAAGGTTTGTCCCTTTATTGTCAAAACTGACAGGGGTGCTACAACATTTTAAAATTAATGTAGGAACCTCTTGTAAATCCCAACCAACCCCAATTGATATCCCACCTCGGTCATGCTCCTAGGTGGATACTAAGCATGCAATGACTCTTTCATCACTGGATCCACAACAAATCTAGCGTCAAAGATGATGTATCTAATAAAATGGGCCTCCCAAAGATAGATCAGGAACATCAAGATATTACAATAAATTTGGGGCTCTCATAGTGCATCTAGGACTATCCTAAGGTTTGTATTGTGCTTCTCTAGTGGCACTGAGTGGACCAAGATTTCATCAATGTAGACTACCATGAAATGATCAAGGTAAGGCTGGATTATCTTGTTCATGAGTCCCATGAACATTGACGTGGAATTAGTCACACTGAAAGGGATCACAAAAATATCACAATGGTCATATCGGCATCTAAAGTCTTTCTTCAGTATGTCTTCATCCTGCACCCAAATATTATGATAGTCTGATCTGAGGTTGATCATTGAGAGCCACCTCCCTCCATTCAGTTGATTGAAAGGGTCATTAATCATTGTCATTGTTTACATGTTCTTCAAAATCAACTAGTTTATGCGCGATTAGTCCACGCATACCCTCAAACTCCCATATTCCTTCTTGGAAAACAACACTGGAGCTACCATTAATGAAACACAGAGCCTCACAAACCCCGTCCACTGTATGTCCTCCAGATTTACCCTCAACTCACGAAGCTCCACGTGAGCCACCTGATATGAAGATGTAGATATCAATGTCATAACTAGGTACAATTTATTGCATATGTCTACCTATCTATGAGGATGTAGTCCTGGGAAATCATATAGAAGGACATCCTCATACAATTTCACCACCACAGGAAATCTCAAAATCCACTCAGCCATGATAGTTAGGGGGAGGCCAGCAAACTGGTGAGTGATTGGTTGCACCCTCCTCCAAGAAATCCAATAATGTTCGATAAAGGTTCCTTTATCTCCCGTGAAAGAAAACCATCTTCCATCCTTGAAATCACCCAACTCGTTAAACATAAAATAGTTTATCTCAGTAGGGAATGTGGAGAACCAGTCCATACCCATGATGACTTCGTACGCCCTTGATGCCTCTACTAATGGATCCCAGATGAACCTATCACCTCCTAGAGTATGATCACACTTCTGACACTAGTGTGTAATCATCTAATACGCTCTCGTAAGAGCCTTTAATTGTACGTATGGAAGCAACTGATCCACGAGAATCTCTAATGCTCGAAGAGGTCCATTGCACAAAAAGAGTGACTGTAACCTGTATATATAAGACATGTAGCTAAGGTATATAATAAAATGAATGTACCTATAATCATCTCTAGAGAAACATGGTCATAAGACTCCATCATCTAAAGATGGCGCCGCCAAAGTCCACATGCTCCCAGAGCTCATGGTAGACCTTCTGGTTTTGGTGGTGGTAGTACCATGAACCATCGTCCCCCACCTACATCTCTTGATGCTCCCTTCAACATCCTCCATCATAAAGTCCTCCTCACTAAAACCACTATCATTATCTCAGTGGTCACTCAACTGCCTTATAGTAGTCCATGTGAGGAGATGGATAGTCACGTTCCATGCGACCCTATCTACCGAAAGAGTATCAAAATATATCCCTCTTCTGACCTGTTTTACCTCGTGATCACCACACCATCGACTATGTGTCACAGGGTCGTCCTTTGGATGGACTGGCCCATTTAGAACCTTGACTCATCTACCTACTTCTAACTATAGATGAATCAGCCACCTGTTATCTAGAGGTGTCTCTCCCTGTTGGTTACTGGTCATCTAGGAATCTCTCCACATGTATGTATTTCTATAGCACTCCAGCCTACGTCAGTATGATAAGCGAAATCATCTATAATCTAATATCCAATCGGATCCCCTTATCTAAGGTATGAAACTAGAAAATTAATATCATTCCATTTTGGTGGTGTATTGGAAAATTTTGGTAGACCTCCCTGAGTATTGCGACACATTCAAGAAGCCCTACTGTCGGGGAAGAAACTCGTTAATATTCCCTGAGCATTGTTTAGGTGGTAGGAACTCCACCCTAAAGAAGCTCTCTAAGATCGACCATATTAGGGTCACCTCCTCACGAGTATGTAGCATCAGGCCCCAACATCTCCCTACCATTCCATGAAAACGGATAGAGGATAGAACCACCATATGATTTGTAGGTGTCTCTACTAGGTGAAAACCCCATGTAGCTTCCACAATGAAATCACCTGATTCCTGAGGATATGTCTTGCCTTGAATACTCTGAATCCACTATATTTGAATGTCCTACATCACAATTAGTCGAAGGGAACTATCTACTAGTGGGGCCGGTAACAACTGTTTCTCTATGAGTGGTGGTGCGGCATGAACGTCACCCAATGATTTTATCATTGCAAATGGTCCCAACACCGACGCCTCATCGCTCCGTGATACATCATCGTCATCTCTCATTATAATTGTGGCTGGATATCTTCCTGGACACATCATGCAGACAAAAAGATATTCCACGATAAATAATTTCTAGTTGATAAAATGAATCGCTTGATATAAAGAGAAAAAAGATTTGCAAAAAACCTACAACTTGTTTTTTCATGTACCATATTAGAAAATCTAATTTACCGACTTGGTGTTTGGATACATTGGACACCTCACCAATAATGTAATCCTTGTACTAATATTTGTACTCAAGAAAATTAGTACAATTTCCCCCAGTGAAAATTACACACTCTAAGTTCTTCATGTAGAGGTTATCCCTCAAATACCACTTGGTCAGGACCCATCCCCCAGAGTTAATGTCGTGAAAACCCAAATCCCAGCTTCCATAGGCTAGCGGCTGGTCACATGAACCAAAAGGAATATCCAAAAAAATAAATGCATTTCCATCAAACTTGTACACACATAGATAGGGAAAACTACACAAAGATAACCACGGATGAATGAAAAATAATTCATCCACCACAAATGTACCACCAATGAGAGTAATTTGTGTTAACTATTAGAACAGGGTCTAGAACACAATCCCATCAAAATGGAATTTACATACAAGGATTTACAAGCTCCAAAGGTCTCCTGCTAAGGTTCTTAAATTAGTGGTAGGTTTAGCTCTCTATCAGATGTTACTACAACACACCATGTCTATGGATCCACCTCTGAGCACCGTCTGGTCCTGGCTCCCCAATGTTCTGGTCAATGTTGTACATTATCAACCCAAGTCACCATAGGTGATGGTGAAGCCTCTACAGGGGTGAGTATAACAATACATAGTAGGGACCCCGAGACAACCAAAGGTCACTCAATATCCATGATGGAAAACACCACAATTATAATACCACCAAGGTTATACCACCAAGAAATATCTCAAACACATAGGAAAAAGTAAAATATACAACGCACACTAGGTGTATGATAAGTATTTATGAAATGATTATTAGTCGTAAAGCTATATCATAGTATTCTATCAGGTGGCAATGCTTCTGATCTACACGGGGTCACTAGGTGCTGACCAACAAAGGTTCTTAGGGTGTCAACTAAAAAGGATCACTCTGTGACTACAAAAACATGGTCTCTAGGTGCTGACCCACATAGAATAAGTTGGTTCTGACCCACACAAGATCACAATTTGGTCATCACATAACATTCATCCACTAAATTATCACACATAACATGCTTGATTCTGTTAGGATCCTCTAGTAAAGCCATCAGTCATACCTCAACTTCCAAAAATCCACCAATAGTAACACCAGAGGAACACCTCATCTTAGGGTTCCCAACACAATTAACGGTTCGTCGAACGGATGCCCGATCTGTAATATATGGGTATTTTTGTAAAAATGGTCATGTTGGATTTGAATATGATCCATCATGACTATATAACATCAAGTTCCAAATATCACGTTGTGTATCTTAGATGGGCATCCTCATCATAGGGGTCCCAATGCCATTGGCGACACATTAATCAGATGCCCTGTTTGATGGATACCAATGTTTTAGTAAACAGGGGCCGGTTGGGTATGGGATCAGTCCGACCAGCCCAACGCGGCCCAGGGGTCTCACAAACCACAGTTCAACTAGAAGAATTTGACATGACCATGTATGGGTTTGGGTCAGTCTAATCCTGCTGGGCTAGTGGGCCAGACCCAATAGGCCAGGCCCAGTGGGCCTCATTGGACCCGACCCAATTTATTAATGGTCCTCTCCGTTGGGTCTCCCAGTGACCCGGTCTAGTCAGTACCAGCCTGATGGGTGAGGGTCCATTCCACTTGGCCACTGGTCTAACCTTCCAGCTCATTGTATGTCAAACACTGTGTGGTACGATGGGGCGTTTCCTAGCGAGGACGCAGCCTGCTACCACCTTCGGTCTCCGCTGACCCCACGGAAGCAAGGGGACATACTGTCACAGTCGAGCAATCATTTCCTAGAAAGCTCCTCATGTGGCCCCAATTAAGGATTTTACCTCCATGTGGTTCCAGGAAGGCTCCATGTATCCCTTATACCATAGTATCGCACCATCCCCTATGCCCGTGGCCACCACTGCGGGCCGCCGCTACCGTAGACAGATGTTCGGCGGACCACTAGATGTGCTCTAGTGGTCCATTCATTGTGCCGATAGTACCTATGCTCTGTGGTGAACATACCCATCACCGAAAAGATCCTAGAATTATCTATCCACCACAGTGAATGTGTGGCCACAAGGAATGCTAACAATGGAGGTGCTCTGGCCTTTTTTATTTCATCCTACACCCTACTTGTTAGAGGCTTATAATCATGGGGAGGATCATGGATTGATAGTCAATATAACTAGTGATAAACAAATCCTAGATAAAAAATCCCAAAATAAAATTCACCTTCCCACATAAACACAAAATCCATGAATCAAGCTTGTCAGGGGTTGATCTGTTTTAGTTATTTATGGATGAATAATGGGGAAGAACTTGCACAAATTACTCCCCAATCACTTTGATGTTCATTACCACAATATTAGATCTTTTTGTTTCAAAATTTAAACATAATTTATTGATTCCTACTCTATTATTTGATGTATGTTGGTTATGTTTGATGTTAATTTGGGTTTTTTGATTTAAAATTTTGTTCATTCTTATTTCCAAGTGACGAACCCCGATTAACCCACGACTAGGTTAATCAACGTACCATGCATTCTTATGGGAGTGTGACTTCAATGGGGTTTCATTATCTGGGATTGAATAATAATTATAGTTCAAAATAAAATACGCGGGACAACCTTTTTTGTAAACATCTAACGAGGAGGGCATGAGCCGACATCAACAAGGCCTGATCCCCTCCACTGTGGGTGTTCTTCAAGGACAAAATCTCGAATCGATTGTCAAAACAAAATTGAGACCTTCACAGTGAAGAGTGAAGTTCTCGGGGAACATTGGTCAAAGCATTGCGAAGAACAGAAATTTTAATTGAGTTTCAGATAAGGATTTTTTTAATATATTATATCATTTTTAAGTAATGATATGGTTGTTTATATGTCCAAAAAATCCATATATTTACTATGATCATATAATGTCTAAATTTTGTAGACTAAAATATATGTACATGAAGTTATCATTTATGAAAACATTGATGGTTATTTCCTTATTACAAAACATCATAATTTATAGATAATGCAATACGATAAAATTAAATAAATTAAAATTATTATAAAAGTAATTTTCCATACAATTACTCTAATTATACAATATTATAATGATTATTAGAATTTCTAAATTAATCATACGTTAAAATATATAATAGATTCAATACCAAAAGTTATATAATTTTTGAAAAAGTCTCTATATTATCATATTACTTGTATAATAAAATATAATAGTAATTGTATCCACATTTTAATTTGATTAATGATAAATTCTTGTAGATACTATGAATTATAGTTTCATTTATTATTATTATATATTTATTCTTGTAGTATCAAACCTTTATTTTTATTCTTCATAAACATTGTATCTCTTTTTTATCTCTATATTATCGTAGTAACATATACTTAAACTATTTATTATAGAGATATGTGTTTTTTTATTCAAGTAAGAAGGTAGGTCAATTTCAAACAATAATAGGTCATTTATTGATTTGGAATAAACTGATGTTCATTAATAGTAAGTTGTGATTTCATCCTGGATGTTCAAGGTTATACTTTGAAATTATTTTAATGTGTTTATCGTTTTATTAATTGAATGAAATTATTATTCTTTTTTGGACAAGGGAGAAGAGTGTAATGATGAGGAAAATAAATTTTCTCACAGAAAATATCTTCCATGGAAAATAATTATTTAATTAAGTAATTTAAATTATGTTATTACTCTTATAATAGCTTCCAGGAGGTTAATATTTCCATTTTATTGTAACATAACATCCCAGGTTCCACACAATCATTTTCAATACCATTATGTCACACAACCTCAAGTGCACCTCCCGGTATGCCATAGGCTTCTAACTAGCAGGAATTTTCTAATATCAGTCAGGGTGGGAAAAATATTATATTTATAAAAGAGTAAAAAAACACACAAAAAATTAAACAATAAAAAATATATAACCATTACTAAAATCATATTAAATTCTCATAATGGCCAAAACTGGAGATACAATATCAAACTAAATAATAAACATTTTATTCTAATTTATGCGTGAAGTGTCAAAAATGAAAACACGAATGTAAATACATTGATGAATTTCATATGAGTTCTGATCCAAATATAATTACCTTATCCAAGATCTATCACAACATAACTATTTAACAAAAGGTATTTTCCCTTATCCAATAACATAACTATGTAATCTATCCAGGTACTGATCTGGTATCCTGATTATGGGCTGAGTGCAACTCAGTAGGCCACCACTAATGCGTTTAAGAAAATATGGTCTATAGAAAGTGTATTCAATATGAAAAATAAATAATTGAAATGAAATAATAAAAAATTACCATATTATCAAATAATTTTTTAACCACCTAAATCCCATGGTTCTCATTGACACACAAACCTAAATATCTTCTTCATCCCCTCTTAGAACCAGAATTATGAATGATGGATATCGTATCTCAGAAAACCACTGTTACTAGTATTTAATCCACACTATAAAATGACAATATTTTAATTCTTAAATTCATATTGAATTCACATTTTATAATTTATACTCATACAACAACATTATCATGTCCAAATTTTTGATTTCACAAATAAATGACCTTGTTACCATTCAAAACAAAACAATAAAATGAACATGTAACCAATTAGTAACACACAATAAATTCAAAAATTAATTATCCACATCAACTCCATTAATAATTTGATAAGTAGTTATATTCCTCAATTTCATTTAATAATTCATCAATTAACTAATCTTGTCAAAAATATAAACTACATTTCTATTAAATTATACACATCAAATACATTAATTAATTTAAAAATTAGTTAATTGCCTCATTTATTTTCATTAACTATACAATTAACTAATCTTGCTAATTTTATTACTAATTAATGAATTATTTTATCACATAATTACCCTTATTTAATTCCATAATTAATTATGTACATTTATCAAATTAATTAAAACTTCACTTAATTAATATATATAAAAAATATAAAATCTGATCTATTATTCCACAATTATATATCTCAATAAAAATATAAATAGCTAATAATTAATTAGAAAATTAATTATATTCAATTACAGTATTAATATATCATAATTAATTATACAATTAATTATCTCATATCAAAACTCAATGTCATTCAATTAATTCATAAATTAAATATCCAAATAAAAAAATAGAACCAAATAATTAATTTGAAAATTAATTATATCTAATAGTCTATCTCTAAATCTCATAAATAATTCATTAAATATTTATCTAAATCTATAATCCCAAAGTACCCAATTTTACATCATCTCAATTAATCAATTAATAAAATTAATTAATCCAATAAATAAAATGATTGATAATTATTTGAATGATATAGTAAAATTACATACCAATAATTTCAATCAGGACTATGGGATTATAGACCACCTACATAAAATTTAATGAAGATCCCTTGCCAATGAAATCCCTAAAATTTAATAAACAGAAGGACGTAAAATAAGATTCGAATCTAAAACCATAAATAAATATTGAATAAAACAATATTACTTAAAAATAAATCAATGTAAAAATTAATATACATATATCTAATTATAATACTATAATATCCCCTTTCATGTTTAGGAGTGGAAAAGATAATGAATGTGAAAACAATCAAGATTACATCCACTTATCGGGATGACTAAAGATCTTTGATCTTGCCATTGAATCATGAATAAAATAAGTCAATAAGGATTGGAATCCATTAGTAGATCTCAAAAATCATGAATGATATCCTAGGAAAAAATGGAAGACGAAATACAGTTAATGTGGTGGTTCATTAACAATTAATGTAAATTTTCATGTTAATTAAATCCTTATACAAGGTTTAGTAGTTAGATGGGAACATTTTCCACTAAATGTTCGCATAACCCTTGTATCTCTTTAATAGTGGTGGATGGTTTATCCTGTGATGGCCTACAATTTAACAAACTAGTCACCAAATGTGTAAAAAACCATTGTACAATGATTCATGGTTTGTTGGGCTTGGGTGAACAATTTTTCTCTAATTTTGTGCCATCAATGCATTTTCCATTTTTCTTCAATTTTTTTCCATTTTACACAAAAAAACATAAGTTAAAACTGATAAAGGGTATAAATATGTGAAAACATATTCTAAAATCAATCATAGAAAAGTTATAGAAAAGTTATGATCATACATTCTCCTAACCTTATAACAGTGCTTCATTGTGTTACACTCCCAAGAATCTATATGATTATGAGTCAAATAGATTGGTCCACTGATATCATATATCTTCTTCTATTTACAATGTTTTCTCTTACATATTTCATTGTTTACTCGATAAAAATCAGTAGGAATGTTCTTTCCCCAAAACATTTGGTCACTATGGTCCGACACACTCATCCCATGTGTCCCAAAGGACACATAAATCTCATTCCCAACATCATCCACCTAGATAATATGTGATGGTTCAAGGTGATACATCGAATGTTGTGGAACCTGAAAAATTTCAACCATAACACTATATTTCTATACAATAACCAAACATTATTCCTATAGATATATTTTTTTTCACCACATAAAATCTTTTATTGATCTTGGGAGATAACTTTCCAGATATCCGTAACATGTGGTGACCTAACCTAGGTGATATCCAAAGAAATAATTGATCATCCACATTGTATTATAGGGTTCATTGGTTTCTATCATCATATGACTGATGTATATTCTAGCCACTGTTATATAATTCTAAATATGTTGTACCTACTCCAACATCTCTAGCATGATAATCGGCCCCAACAATTCTGACTCGGCTACCTCCATCAAATATAAAGGGGTCATGGATGGATTTCCATGATGAGTCTTGTATTTTTTCATTGAAATCATAGCATAATAATTTTTTTATAGTATAACTCCACACGTTCTAGGTGGATCTCCCAATACCCTTCATTGTCTAGAACACAAGATCAAATCATATCCTTAAGAACATGTATAGTATGCTATTACTACCCATATATATATCATTGGATATTTGTACTCAATAGAACATATGTACAGAGCACCTTCTTCAATACCTACCGTAATCTTAATGTAAAATGTGAGTTGTTGTTAGAAACAATTTTTAATGGAATCACATGTAGTCGTACTATCTCTTAAGTAAACATGTCTCCATACTACACCACTAAGGACATACACCATATGAGAAATAACTACTCTACCTTTTCCAATATATCCACAATAACTCACATTGAATCATTATTATGAATATTTCATGGGAGAACTACCACAAATTCTATTTCCATATCATCCCACATCCACTCATGAATGGTAAACGACTATTGGAAACCTCTATATCTCCAATCCTCAATCTTCACCTATTGACAAGTGTAGAATTGTGTCACGAACCGTAATATATTATTTTTCAAGAAATTACACCATAAAATATATTTATATTTTACGCAGTATTTTGTCACACATGTACGTACTACACACTTAGAGTAATGAAAATCAAGAATAAAATCCACTATCATACTCAATGAAACATCATTCAGATTCTTGACACAAATGGTTTCTTCCTCGTCTATGCTCCATTCTTAAGGGGAATCCCCTCCTTCACGGATTTCCCTCTAGGTCAAGCATTCTATATCATAATAATATATATACATGATCTATCTCAAAATAATATAATCCTATAATACTTATATGAGAGCCATCATATCCTGCCCTTCTAGAACCACACATGCATCTCACCTAATAAGTTGATCTAGAAAAATTATTAATTTAAAACAACTAGAATCCATTTTAATTCAATCCATTTTTATATAAAAATTTGTAATTAAATAATTAATATTGTTATTAATTAATTAATTCATTATTCCATGAGATTATAATTTTTTTAAATTTAAATAAATAAAATAAATATTCAATAAATTGTAGATAAAGACATTGAACACAACATGTTCAGATTCAAATATATTTAAATTCATTTTAGATTTAAATAAACATAATATTTCATTATAAAACAAGGTTGGTGAACTTCAACATTACACAACAAGTATTATCACTTACATGGAATGTAACTTCTACAATGTATGGTCCATATCACATTCTATGTACCTATGGAAAATTTATTCATAAATATATTTCAAAAATAGTACATGAATCATTGTTTCATATGGAAAACATTTTAGTTTTTCATTGATGATTGACTACACAACCATCGAATATATACAGGGAATGCACTACTAGAGATGCATAAGATAGGAATATACTATTAAAATACCACATATGTCAGGAATTCTATATGTATTTTTTAATATAAAAATCAATACACATTATTCCATATGGGCTGCAAAAAACATGTTTTTTCAAACTATGGATGGAGGAGAAAGAAATATTTTATATCAATTAAACATATAAAATATGATATATTTTTATTTTTTTAATAATTATTATTTCATTTTAATTGTTTGAATATAATGACAAAAAGAAAAAAAATATTCTTCATGAATTTACCTATATTTAATAATGTTTTTAATCCCAAATGATTTAATTTTAATACAAAATTCCACATTTTATGATTTTGAAGGTTTTTAAAGATTAATAAAAAATGGCCTATTTGTGATTTTAACTATTGTAAAATATATCTTTATTTAGGACATAAAATTTTATATAATAATTAAAATTATTAAATATATTATGGATCCCAGATAACTTGTGGTACATTTCATCTTTCTGGACAACAATCTCGATCTGTCAATACGAGGCCCACAATCAGATTACAACACAGGCCTCTAAAACTACTCATAGATATAGAATGATTTAAATATAATATTATATATCAATATTGAATGGCCCAATGATGCTGAAATTTGACATGGAGATGAATAAGGAATTATTTTATCAATTACGATCATGATGGAAATCAGTGATTCTGTTTTTTTAGGGTCATAAAATCATGGGAAACTGGATACATGGAATATTGTTAGGTTGTCCAGATATATAATATTGTAAGAGTTAAGAGGTCATAACCATTATTCTACAAGGAAAATATTCATAAATATTCAGGTGAGACATGTAAGATAATGGGGATCAACATTTAAATATGGTTCCATATGTGAATCATCCATTTAATGGATCTGAAATAAATTTAATTTTCATGGAATCATATTCACAATAAAGAGATGATATATCCCTCTTCCCAAATCATTTCATTCTATCCCATTCCATCTGGGGTACCATGTAGAGGAATGCATGGGATATTTAGTATTTATATTTTCTTTTACATTTTTTTATTTTCCCTTTTTAAATGCACACATATTTTTTTTAAAATGATTCATTTTCATCTTATATCTATCTTTTTCATCCAAGCCTAATCCCATTATATCTTCCATCTTTACCTCATGATAACAATTCAAATTTAGTCGAAATTGAATGACATGAGAATTGGCCCTAGGAGAGGATTCATGGTGTTATATTTTTCATTGATTCAATTAAAAATATTTAAATCTATTTGTGGTGGATTTATAAATATTTCATGTATGTGGTGGTCATCCAACACGACACTACATCCATATCCATTCATTATTCTTGATCCATTCTTTTTCACACTTTTCCCTCAAAAAATTACTTCATACAATGTAGTTGTTATGTCATTAAGGGGTGAAACGACATATGGTGGATCCATGATTTTTAATAACAACATGATTGGTTGAGGTGTTACCCTATTTGACAGTTGGAAGAGGTGTAGTTTTTTGTTCTGGAGGAATGATAAAATCACACACTCAATAAATCAATGGTATGAAATTCATTAATAAGTATTCACAAAATTAAATATCTAATTAAATTTAAACAACAAATAAACTAAAAATTAACCCACTTTATCCTACACAGAACTAAGAGCTTTCATCCACAATTTCACTTTTTTCAATCTTCATATATATTTAAATTATTCAATTAATTATTTAAATTACAAGTTTTTCAAATCTACTAAAACCTATCATTTCATAAATAATATAAAAAACCTAATTATAATTGGTGATCTAAAATTAGTAAAGGAACCAACTATGATTATCCTCAAGTGAAATGACACAGGTCAACCACTATGTTGTATTAATAATATAAATTTTATTTTTTACACACTCTGAAATAGGTGTTCATCAAAATTGGCATCATTGACAGGGAGATATAAAAATATTTTAAGCACATTCTTTTGAAATTAACATTTAAAATAACCATTATTTTCTATATTAAAAAAACCAATAATCCCCTTTTTATGATGTATTTAAATTTAAATTCTTATTCATGGGAAGAGTACTCACAGGTCCAGAACAAGAAATTGATTATACTGAGGAGGAAATCTAACAAAGGGTTGATTCTTCAATATTAATGTTGAAACACTAGCAAAACGGCAGAGAGACCAGGATCTGACTACAAGGGATAATGAGCATGATTGATGAACTTGGAACTAACCTACATAGATTTGAGGCCAAGAATGAAGTACTAGTGATTTTCCCTAATTTCTATTAGGAAATACGATAATTTGAGGCCAAACTCAAAATGGATGGGATGGACTACCTACCTCAACACAGAGATGATAATCATCATGTGGAACATTCAATCAATGTAGTGTTTCAGTTCTAACCAACTAAGATATATGATACATTAAGAAGCTCAAAATCATTTAATTTATTAAAACTAATTTTAGTATCACTCTAAATAATTTTAAATTTTATAACTCGACAAACATATATATTTCCTTAGAATAAGATGATGAAAATGAATATAATATTCTTGAGTATCATTTAGTGATAAAAAACAATGAACTCTTACTTGAGTTAGTAAAAGAAGAGATCCCAGTAGATCTACTGATAGAACAAAATCTATATGTTCTGAATATTGTATGGGTATATTTTCAGTAACATATAGAGAACCAATTGGATTTTGATGAAAATGTTTCACAAATATCAATGAAGTAGGAGGATATTAAATACTTAATCATACCGCTTCCTTGAAATTTGTTTAACAATGTGTAGGGGGGTATCTAGTTTACTCTATATTTGGAATTCTCCACAACAAGAATAATGAATTACATTCTAGGAAAATCCAACAATTTTAGCTCATGTCAATATATCCCAAACCAGCATTAGACATTGGTTAATAGCTTCAACTTCCTTCTAGAGTATGAAAAAATAAAGGGCTCACTGGGAGAATCATTCAAATATTTATCCTTAAATGTTATCTAGGAATTTAAAATTTACTTTCCTACTTTTAGATTACTCCATCATGGGTCCCACTACCCCTTTTCATTTTGGGATTAAAATACATGATCCTTGTGATTAATTAAGTAAATTTATATTATAGGATCATGATGGTAGATGGAATCCAAAAACATTAGAGGAATAAGACCAAATATTTATTTCCATATGGAGTTCATTTTATTATTATATTTTAAACTCCATACTTTTTTAATTTTTCTTAAGAATTAATTATAATAATTGCATGGCCACACCTGAAATAATTCTTTTTTTGACTAATCTAAGATACATGAGTTTCTTAGGAATATAATGATTCTTTGTTTTAGATTTAAATATTAATGAAATTGAATGTTTAAAGTGTAGCATGGATATTCAAATGAGGACTCATGATTTGGGGGACTTATTAGATTCATGTGATTAGAATTTCCCAAATATTTATCATCCATTCAATTTCATATATTCATGAAAATTTATTTTTTATTATTAATCATTACTTGATTGATTTCATAAATATTTTTTATCATTTAATTTAATATTTCCAGACCAAATATTTTCTTTTTTATCTTGATCATATTTAATGAGTGATCAGGGGTGATGTCACTTTCTAGAAGTATTATTTAAACTCGTCAATGCTATGATTTTACAAACCAACATTTCATATGATTGCGGCATATTTTTAGAATACCATATCCTTAAAAGGCCACCATCATCTCATTTCTTTTTTTCCCATAAATTCATTGAATTTACTTTATAGGTATTATCCACGTTTCATAACATTTTTTATCTATTCCTACCCTACTCTTGGTAATTGAAATATATTTTAATTGGTAAGTTTGGGGGTGGAGGGATTCATGATAAATAGGATGATTTACATTGAATGGAATAAAATTTACCGTTCTTATTCTGGGAATTATGTAATGTTGTTAGAATCCTTAATTATACTCTATTATTTTTTCCCACTTGAATAATAAAATTTTAAAAGAGATAACAACAAAAAAAATGATAAAAATGGGTTGTTATTTAGTAAAACAAAAGATCAATACTAATAGTCCTATAATTTTTAACATATTTGATTAGGTGATGGGTGTCAGGTTTATTTTAATTCATAAATTTATAAAATAAATTAAAATTAAAAAGTTCATTGAAAATGAAATAATAGTATAAAAGAAAAAAAAATTCAAGATGGTGAAAATATAATTCATTATACTTAAACAGATCATCATCTTTTCATTTATTTTTGAGTAAAGTGGGAGTTTAAACATTGGATGGGATAATTTAATTAAAATTTTTTACTTTTAAGTTATTTGTTTATGCTTTAAGAGGTAAACATCTTCCATGAGGATTATTTTTAAAAATCAAATTCTACCAACCATAAGCATCATATTCATTAGAACCATAATTTAAATTTATCCTGATTTTACGTTTTGTGAAACTTTAACAATTGGGGAAATTTTTTATTTTTCAAGATTATGGATATGTAGCATGTTATCATGATATGATAAAAACTCTACTTGAATTATATCAAAAGTGATGAGAAAAAATAATCAAAATTGTTGTAAATCAGGACATGTAATATTTAAAAATAATGACTTGGGGAACTTAATTGAATGAGAAGAGAAGTTCAACCATTTTAAAAATGGATAATGTAAAATAAATTGATATATTATTTAACTGAAAAATGTGAAATTGAATTTCTATCTTATCTGACCATTTATAATTTAATTTGACATTGAAAATTGTATGCTTTTTTAAATTTGAATATTGTTATCATTGGAGCCCTCAGAATTCTAGGTTGTGATTTTTTTGTGGAAAATAATGTTTTAATTTTATATTAATTGACTGAAAAACTAGTTTAAATAATTCTACATTGAATTTATATTGTTTTTAAACAAAAAATAATGTTATTTGATGATAAATTTACACATTTTATGATTTTGAGGGTATTTTGAGCTTCATCAGAAAAATGGAATTATTTGGATTTAAACTATTAAAAAAAATTGTATTTATTACCTAAATTTTTTATAACTAATTTAAATTATGAAATTCTACTTTTTTTACTATCCCAGACTTCTTGGGATACATTTTATCCTTCTACGACACAGTCTCAATCCATCAATTAGAGGCCCAAAATCGAATCACAACACATGCCTCCAAAACTATTCACAAATCATGAATATGTTTAATTTAAACTTATATATCTATGTTTCATGGCCCAATTAAGCTGAAATTATTTATTTAGATGTATAATAAATTTATTAACATCTTCTATTCAGAATGAAACATTTGAATCAGTCTTTTGTAAGTCCATTAAATCATGGGAAGCTAGATACATGGAATATTGTTAAGATGTCATTGAAAATTAAATTCATAGAGGTAAATAGTCATAAAATTAGTTCCGTAAGGACAAATTTTAAAAAATATTATTTGAGTTGAGTATGACAATATGAAACAACTTTTATGACGGGATCTATGCATGAATCGGCCTTTTAATCAGTCAAACAAGCAGTCCATTTTGAAGTAATAATATGGACTATAAAAGTATGATATCTCATACTTCCCAAACCATTCCATTATATCCTATTATACCTATGTAACCTAGGATAGAAGGCCAGGATTATATTATAATTTCTCATTTACTTTAATTTTATTTTATTTTATTTTCACATTTAACAAGCATTCAAATTTTTCTTAATGTGATTAATTTTCATCTTATGTCTCCCTTTTTCATCAAAACCTAATCTCATTATCTATCTTCCATAATTCAATCATGGTCTCTATTCACTTCCAATATCATGTGAATAACACAAGGCATTTCCCTGGGGAAGGATCCACGATGTTCTTTGTTATTTCACTTTAATTGAAAATATTTTAAATCGATTGTTGTGGGTGGCCAAGACATTCATGGGTGTTGTGTTCTTCTACCACAACATTATATCCTAATTTATTCGTTTTAATTGATTCATTATTTTCCAACTCATCTCTATGTAAAGTCTGGTATATGGTGGATTTGGATTTCATTAATGGATGAAACCACATACGATGGAGCTGAGTATTTTAGTAACAACATTCTCGGTCAAGGTTTTACCCAATTTTACTATTGGATGAGGTGTGATCTGATGTGTTGGAGGAATTCTTAAATCAAAAAATCAATATATAAATGGAATGTAACTCATTAACGAGATTTCACAAAAATGCATTAAAACATAGTATATAAAAAAATTGAACCCTAGTAAACAAAACATGGACTAAGACCTTTCATCCATAATTTAATTTTGTTTGCATCTTCATTTAGATTTGTATTCTGTATTTCATTATATGAATTTTATTGTTTTCAAAACCCAAAAAAATAATTTTTTAAAAAACTAATATAAAAAAGAAAAATGAATTATAATAGGTGAACTAAAATAGTGATAGAACCATCTATGACACTCCACAAATGAAATGACCATGGTAAGCCCCTGTGTAGTAATAGGAATATTAATTTTCGTTTTCCACATCTTATGAAAAGTGTTTATAAAAACGTCTATATCAACAAGTACCTTAAATTATATTGTATGAGTAACATTGATTTTACACCATTCATTGATTTTTGTGTGCATTTTGTATACAGATTCACTACATTCTTTGAGACAATGTGTGTATTCAATATCTTATTGTATGTGATACATGGATTGCATTCATGATTCATAGGGTGAAAATTATGAAAACCAATACTTTTAAGAAAAAAAATATTATATCAATATAGTAAAATATTTATCACATAACGTAATGATAAATGTCAAAATACTTAGGTCCAGTTCTAATAGAGAATTTAATACCTAAAAAACTGGTCAATAAGTGAACTATATCATATACCACTATTCTATTCATAACAAGAAACCATAATAGAAATTTCATACATAATATCGTCCTTCTTAACATTGATAATGGAAACATGAGAATGGGTGAGTACAAGAGCCAAGTAACGTTATACAAGGTAAATATCATCATAACATGGCCATATGGGTATGAGAATATGAAATAAAATATTCTAAAACCATAACCTTCTTATCATAGATCATAAAATATAGTAAATTCATAAATCATGGAAGTATATC
Source organism: Viscum album (assembly GCA_963277665.1). Taxonomy (NCBI): domain Eukaryota; kingdom Viridiplantae; phylum Streptophyta; class Magnoliopsida; order Santalales; family Viscaceae; genus Viscum; species Viscum album. The sequence goes on along the minus strand of OY728164.1, from coordinate 836,025,764 downwards.
TGACATGAATCATATATTAATCAAACAACGTGATCTGTGAAAAAAATACATTGGTTAAATAAAGAGATTTTTCTCATACAAGTAATCAATGAAAATTATTTCATTAGAAGTCAAGACTCATTTCCATGACTATCATAGTGGATAGGGATCTCTCCACAACCATACTATTAGTCATCATTCACCATTGATACCATAAAAATTGATTTTGTTGACTCCCAAAACCATTATAGATTGCATTGTTCACTCAAATTTCTATCATAGAGGAAAATGTACCTTACTGCAATACGTTAACTCGCCATTGTGTCCCATGATACCTCGATCGATCTTCCTAACCCATGGACTGTCCTTTGGTGCTCCCCGACAATGTTCCTTCATTGAGGCATTCTGTGGCCCTTCTCCTAGTCCCTATGGCCCCATCTTCCCAGTGATATCCCTTTTCCCCAGTGGATGTGTGTGGCGGCTCATGTATCATGGTGGAGATCCCAAAAGAAGCCTATCACTAAGCAGAGTCCTACCTGATGTGGGACTTTGTGGTACAGTTCGGGGCGGACAAACCATCGTTGAAAGCCTTTTAATGATTTGTCCGCTCTTGGGGTTTGGCTGCACTGGTGTCGATTTTGGAAATTCACTTCCATGGCTTCTTACTGGTTATTTTCTCAGAGGATGAATTCATTCTCGAATCATTTAGAGCTCCAAAAATCATGAGAAGGTGGAAATTTTATGTTTCCAAATTTTCATTGGATGTTCATAAAGGCAGGGAGAGTCCCCTATCATATTTGTGATTTTGTCTTCCTGAAATCCCTCTCCCATTTCAGAATGAAGGTTTCCTTTGAATTATTGGTGAGTCATTGGGGGGTATCTTGTGTTCGAATGATAGAACCTGGTGTGGCTTTTCTGTCTCAGAGGACCGGATTTGAATGGAGTTAGATAACTACCTCTCTTACCTTAATAGGATTGTGATTAGGGCGAAGGAATTACCTATGACATCCTTTACATAGCTAACCTGATATACTTTTCTTCTTGTCATCTTCTAGGTCACTCTCTGTAGGTATGGAGGAAACATCATAAGGAAAGCACTCATAGCCACACCAATGTAGCTCTGGTTAGGCTGCAGGTTCTTGAGCCTCCCCCTCAACCTTTTTACCCTCAACCATTGCATCAAGAGATTATCGAAGACACTTATTCAGACCTTGCTCCACATGTTGATCACCTTCCAACGACTCATCCCTCAGTGCATGATGTGGAGTTGGGGCCTTTAGTTCTTTTGCAAGCAGAGTATATCAGTCTCCCACATAAGGCCAATCATGCCTCATTTACTCGACATCCTTATTTCCCCCAAATTGTTTGACATGGTTCGCATGCATGGGATCTTCCTCAACCTATTACCTTCTGTTTTCTCCCCGCATCTACCCCTGCCATGCAAGAATGTACTAAGCTCCTTCCATTGTTGAACGTAGATGACCATTAGCCCAATATGCCTCAAAAATCGATCCACAAGAACAAAATTGTCTATGTCTTGGTCTCCTCAGACATAATTCCCTCCCCACCTCATGGAAAGTAGAATGACGATTCTCACCCCCAGTCCCCTATAGCTCCCCATGGTTTACCTCCTCCTCTAACCATGGGGAGGACTGCTTCAGTGGTGTCAGCCCACTCCAAAAATCATGACATGCACACTACATACCATCTAGGATGTAGAGGTAGTACTCTCCTTCTTATCAGTTGATGGCTAGTATTAGTGGGGCTAGTGCCGAGCCATGTCATTTTCAATTATTCCATTGATCATTTGGAATTATTATGGTCTCAGTGCCTGTGTGAAGGCATGTTTTATTGTTTATGAAATCTGAAAATGTAAGGCACTTCTCGTTTTATTATTGGGGAACAATAAAGACACCTACAAAATCAATTTTTTTTTTCTCACAGGCTAAAAATGCAGTCCAACATGCATACTGATCCTCTAAATTGACATATTTGGTTTTTCATGAAGTAGAAATTACAATTCGATCTCATCCAGGAGGGTGATCAGTTCATCCCAACTTTGGTCACCAATTACGGGGGATTTTTATTCCCCTTCTTTGTCTATGGAATCTATGATGCTCATCGTCATGTGGATATTTTGAATGACCTCAGTAGCTTCGATCCTGGTACTTGTCTATGGATTGTGGGAGGATATTTTAAAATCATTGTGGATCCTGAAGAGAAGAAGGGAAGGGTGCCCTTCCCTTTTCAGGGTAACACTGATATCCACTACTTCATGGCTAGAAATGGCCTTATGCACCTCAGGATCACTGGTGATTTATTCACCTAGTGTAACAATCAACATGTGAAGCAGCATTCCTAGAGCTAGTTGGATCAGTCCTTGTGAAACATGGTGGAAGTGCTCTCATTCCCGAACATCAAAGTGTCTCACCTAGTGTATGGTGTCTCAGCCCACTCTATGCTCCTCATTTCCCTAGATCCATCTCATGTTTTCTAGGACTCTTTACGATTCACTCAGAACTGGTGTGGTCAGCTAGATTACTTGCAAATCGTCGTTGCAGCCTGTTCTGAGCTTTCCCAATGATTTTCTTGTATCGCGATTCACTCAAAAATTCTCATGCTCAAACATTGCATGAATTCCTTGGTTACTAAAATTACTTTAGATTATTTTGATGTAAACATTTCTATGCAATAAATGATATTCCATGAGAATTCCCTTTTGGTGGCATGGGATGGCTAGGTGTTTTAGGCCCTGTCAACCAAGAAGGAATTATTAATTTACATGATCCTTCGACAAGAGAAAATGACGAGGGAAACATCAAGTATTCGTTTGATGGAGGAGGGGAAAGAACAAGACCTATTTACATGCATGTATTAAGTAAAGGAAACCCTTGGTTTCTCCCAATATTCTGATTGAGGATGGGTCTTACTCAAATGATAGGGAGGTGGTGAGTAACCTGGCGGGAAAATATTTCAATGAATAACAAATAGGCCCTAAATCGTCCATGTAGAATTGATACCCTGGGGGTGTAGTGGAGGCCCTTACAGTTGTTCTTAAGCTTTTGTCTCTATAGGTCAACAAGACGTTGATGGATTTTATTTATGTGGATGAGATACCCAAGGTGATCTTGAAACTTATGGTTGACAGTGCACCTGGTCTGGATGGGTTTCTTGGTTTTTTCTATAGGGACTCTGGGGGAGTGGTTACAGAGGATATCTCCGAGGAAATTTATGATTTCTTTCGGGGTGGCCACCTCCCATGGGATGTAGTTGACACTCTTCCCATCCTCCTACCCAGGAAAAAGAACCCATCCTCCATCCTTCAGTACTACCCTGTCAGTATGTGCAACGTCACAAATAAACTTCTTTCAAGAATCATTTATACATGGTTGGTTTATCATCTCCACAATTGGGTCTTCAATGAGCATCATGAATTTTTGAATGGCTAGACAATTCAAGGTGATATTATGCTTGTTCAGGATATGTTTCGTGATCTCAACTATAAGAATATAGGGTCTATTTTTTCCATCATACATGATATGTCCATGGACTATGATAGAATTGTGTCGATATTTATTAACAACCTGATAACAGGTATGGGCTTCAACCCTTCTTCCACTTACCTCATATTTGGATGATTCGGTTTCTCCTAGCTAGAAGTTAACTTCATGGGTAAAACTCATGATTTCATCAAACAAAACATGGACTGAGACAGGGAAATCCTATCTCCCCCTAGCCTCTTAATTGTCACACAATACTTCTTTAGTCATCTAATCAACAAAGGCCTTAATAGAGGCGATATGCACCCCTTCTACAAGAAAGTGACCTCCCTACTATTTTTCACCACATATATGCAGATGAAACATTAATTTCACTCAATTCTAGTAAGTGGTCCACCCATGGAATGCTGAAATTAGTTCAAACATACAATAAGATGAGAGGCCAAGCCATTAACGAGTCCAAGAGTGATATATTCCTCTCCAAATATTGTCCTTCCGGTCAGGAGGCCTGGATCTAGAACACCTTGGACAATAATTAGGGCATCCTTCTAGTGAATCATCTAGGTGCCCCAATCACTTTAGGCTATATGTGGATCAGAGTCTTTGACTACATTTTTTCCAAGATAGAGGATAGATTCCTCAACTGGAAAAATAAAAATTTCTCTACTGGATGATTTGTTTTCCTCAACAATAGTGTCCTCAAAGACACTCTGGTGCACGCCCAGTCACCAGCCATGGTCCCAAAAAGTGTATTCAGAAGTATAGACATGGTTCCCTATAATTTTGTCTGGGATGTCATGTATATTTGAAATGCCACTGGGTTTCCTCAGAGAATATGAAAAATCCCATCATAGATAGTGGGATCAATGTCAGTTGTATGGTGGAAACTTTGTACTGATCGCATTCAAGGCTGGCCTAGGATATTCATGAACACTGCACCCTCTAGGGTAAGATTATTAGGGGAACAATGGAATGAAAATTGACAATGGAAATGAGTCAAATGTCACCATTCATCTTGCCACTTCTTCCCTTATTCTCTTCCCAAAATCCATAGGCCCACTGGATCATCGGAGAGGGGTCGATATCCTTCTAGAACCAAAACTGGCTGGGAATGTGTATTGGTCTCCATAGGTGCCATGCTTTTTCAATCACATTCATGGAGGATAGTAGGTACCCTCAGTTCATTAAGGCGGTCCTTGATGACAATCATAAGTCATCCTTCGATTTATTGAGACCTTCAAAGACCCTGATCTGTAGGTTTTTACCCATGTAAAATCAGGGGAATTCTCCATCATCATTTTTCCTCAGTCTCTGTCCCCATTGGTGTAGGGGACAGCTGGAACAAGGCTTTATGGATCAATCATATATGAACAAAGATCAACTTCCTCACCTGGAAGATCCATAACAGCGATGTCCCAGCCAATGTGAGCATCAGAAAATGCAGGATTCCTCTGGTCACCCACTACACATACTATAAATTCTATCAAGAAGAGAGTATCAACCACCTTTTCTTAGAGGGTGAATAGGCAAGGTAAATAAGTCATCTCTTTGGTACAATTACTGCCTTATCCTCCTCTCCCTCACCAGATGCCCCCTTCCTGGACCTTTGGTTTCACAACTCAATTGAAAAAGGACTGGGGATACTGGCCCACACCCTTATCATCCATGATGGATGTTGGTTATTTAAGCATGATCATAATAAAGATAAATTTAAGAGGGCCTCTTGCATTGAGAGGTCTATAATATTGAAGATTAGGGTCCTTATCTTTAACGTGTTCAGGTGTTTCATGTTATGGAGGGGTGCTGCCTCATTTTACATCCTAAAGTCGCAACTCCCGATTAATACATATAGAGGCACTCCAAGAGGGGTTTGGGTTCATTGTCTCCCTCCCATGTGGTCCCTCACATATAACTCTGACTTTTCATGAATCATGGTCACCTTGCAAGGTGGTCGTCTTCTATGTGATCACATTATCCTGGTTGTGTTGGTGTTCACTACATTCATTTCCCCCAGCTCTCCTCTCCATGAGGAGGCTCTCGACCTTTTCATTGGCCTCTCATTCTATAAACAGGGTGGCATTATCATTCTGAAAGTTGAAACTGATTCCTTGATTCTTGGAATTGCATGCGTGATTCTACCAACCCCCCTAGTCCAATACATATTCCATCCTAAAGTGTTGTGTGTTGATCTCCAGTATCATTCACCTAAGACACATGTGGAGGGAAGGTAACATGGTGAGTAATAATAGGGAATCCATTTTGGGTATTGTCCCTTGTGTTTCATGTTTTGATAACTAGAATTTTCTAAAAGTGTGGGTGTGAACATCATTAGGGGGGTATTCACCCAGTCTCCATTACATCACAACCCATAGGTCATAGTTCACATTTCATGTCCCTATTATTGATTTCTATGGATTCCTTTCAAATAAATATATAATATTTATGAGGATCATTAAATATTATTAATCTCAAAACCCATGAAATAAATTGATTTCATTAACATTTCATCACAGAATAAACCTTGTAAATGAAAATGGACTCAAAAAATTTTATGACCCAACAAACAAGGATCTGAATAGTAACCACACCACTCCCTTCAATTACACGCAAGGGGATACAGAACAGTAAAAAATAGTAATTTCCTACAATTTGGATGCATTATCATAATGTACCTTCACACACACACACAAATATTCGATCCCAAACAATGATAAAATCTATATAAAATGATTGTAATGCATGAGTATAACTATAATACCAATAATGTAGTATGTCTGTAATGTATTTTAGGAGAATAGGAGGAAAAATACAAGACCGACAAGAAATTGGAATATATGCAACTTAATATAAATGTGTGAACTATGATCGATGTCAAACTCATGGAAAACACATTTATCTTACTAGTACAATCTATGCTTCACCAACTCCATGTCCCCTCAGGACAACATCAAAACGTTTTTCATCTAAAGAAGACATGGAACATGTATACAGAACCCAAAAATAGGTGATTATAACAATACCAATTAGGAAACATTTATAACACTTAAAATATAGCACCATTTATAATAACATGATTATTCTCTATGAAATGATTCATAAAATATAAACCACTATGCAGTCCATGATATCACCAGAAAAAATCAATCAAGATATCAGGATCACTAGTCTCTGCCCAAGAAAGATCACTATTCTTAGAAGACCCTAATACTTAGATATGGGTCACTCCTATAACTATTAGAGGACACCACAAATAGTATTTGTAATAACTCGTTGTGTTGGGATATTATTCTAATGATTCCATGAACCCCACCAAAACCACATCCTAGATGGAGGACCGAAACCCTTCTTAATCATTTCACACATATTTCGCAAACCCCGCCTAGTGTATAATGATGATATATGATCATAATCCATTTTTTTGGAGGTCAGAAAATAAACTATATGAGACTCATTCTCTAGAGGGGAACTCAATCCTGTGATGTGGATATAATACTGAAATACATAGTCAAGGGAAAAACGTATGGTAAATCCACTCAACCAACACCTCATTGAATTGATTATATGACGAGAAAAGAGTCATCTCAATTGGAATACATGGTGCGTAATTGGAATACATGGTGCGACTTGATCATCCTTGATATAATCATTTGGTGCTACCTAATATGACATGTAAACCTAAACATACATGATGTGTGAGTGAGATAAATCGGTTTTAGAGGCATCTATCTACTCTACCTATGAACCTGGCCAAGTTTGGGTACCAATGCTTGTGCCTTTATACCATCCCTTGTATACTTGGTAGAGTCTGTTTCTGAGTACACTACATACTCATTTCTGTGTACTCCAAGACATTTATATGTACTCGCCAAGGTATATTCCAATCCATCAAATATGGGACATAGGGAATGTGACCATGTCTTAAGGTGTGTGATATTTATCTATAACTAAAACCCTAACTCCACAAAAAAGGTGTCCCACATAAAGTGTGATCCGGAACGACCTGTAATATTTGTAGAGATATTCTATTCCATCAGGATATCTCTTGTGTCGTTGCACACCTCAACAGAGTGGCTACCCTTTCAATATAATATATATCAGGGATTGACAAATCCTTTTCATCATCACCAGAAAAAATCTAGTTTCAGATCAACAGAGAAAATGATCCATTGGTCCAATCCATAATATCACATAAATACCAGGAAGTATAGAATCCATAACCATATTTTGATCAACATTAGATCATCTACACCATATTTTCACCTCGATCAAACCATAAATAATGAACAATAGCCACAATATTGATATATTATACTAAATAATGGTCACATATCAACAAAATTTTCATTATTCTTTGAAAAATTGGCCTAATTAAATGCACGTGCATAATGTTTTAAGAAGCAGGGGGAGGAGAAATTCATAGTCCATAAAATGTGAACAATGAACATTGTCCTTTTTTCCTTCCATGAAATTAGATCTCACGAAATATAGAAACCAAATAGAAATAGATAAATTGTGGACAATAATCCATCAATTTGAAACTACTGATGATGACCATTTCAATTTTTTCGTGGAATTTATCTGGGTATTTCTAGAACTAAATAGAAAGATATAAACAAAAATCAACATCATAACTATTATTTTGATTTATTTTTAAAAAATAATAATGTTCTGTTGTATTTGTTAATGAGTTTCATGAACTTTTTCAGTGAAACAATCCTTGATCTGGTCCTGATATGTCAACATTATCAATGAACACTCCCTTATAATGTCTTCTAGGCCTCAATGGGTTATCCGCAAAACCAATGGAAAAATAAATAGCTATCTATTTAAATAAGAATAAAAAAATGTTGAAGAAAATAAAATTAACTAATTTATTTATTTATTTTATCAGTTCTACCATTTTGATGAATTTTTCCCAAACAACGAATATGTCACACTGAGGTTAAACACCATGTACTAGACTCAACAATGCCCTCATAATTTTGATATAGGAACCCGTTGATGAATTATTCTTATTTGAAATAAAAAATATGATTGTGTTTTATTAAAAAAATTAATGTATTTCAATATTTTATTTTTCGAATTTCTGGAAAAATAATCACATTCTGTCTATGCGTCTAGTCTCGAAAAACACTTCATATATTACCCAATGTTATTACATTGAAAATCACATACATTACATTCTCCCACCATAGTAATTTTTTTCATAAAAACGGATAAAACTAGTAAAAAGAGGATTTTAACGGTCTCACATTTGTGTCTCATGCTACTAGGTGCTCTCATAATGATTCTCCTACTATCACTAGTCAAAATCAAGTGGAATATATCACCCATAAAGGATCCTCAACTATCAATCCTAAATCACTACTAGGTACACATCACATCTATCTCCATCATCGATGACCCGGTCACCCAGCTAAAAACATACGAGGGTTCATGCACATACCTCCAATGTCGTGACATATATAACTTTTGTTGTACCCAGTCCAATGATGGTGAAAAAACTAATAGGTATGCTATGTCACCAACATTATTTAGTATCTAGAAAGGACTAATGAATCTCAAAGACAACTTTTCCCTTTTCCAAATATATAAATTCCACATTTAGGTGAGACCCTTAGAAACAAGTTATATCACTCCAAAAACTCCATAGCTCTCTATCATCGGTCCACATAAGACTTTAGATGGCTCTTTGAAGTCCTTGTATTGTGTTAGATGAATTTGATCATCTCTGTAGTACCCCACACCAACTCCATTCCACTGACAACTAACACTCCACGAATAATCCAAAAAACATGGTGTCTTGGAGGGTCATTCATTTAAAATATCATTTATTACCATACAAATGGATGGATGGTAGATATTTTTGTATGAAAATTCCATGAACTATATATAATTCCCCCATCAATGGCTAACGTCAGACATGAAATCTCACAACATGTCCCCCATGATCATAATTGTCCCCTTTGTCTGGCTGTTAGTTTATAGTTGATATGCTATTTTCAATAATAACTAAGTAGAAACATGCTGTTATCATCTACATAATTATGAAGTGTTGAAAGATTTAATGTCTAAAATGATCATCAAGGGAAATTAATTAAATAGGATTATCTCTTAAACAAAGTGTCTTCCTAGGCTTTGTACTAAGTTCTACTATTAAATATGTAAGAAGTGTGCTGAATTAGTTTGTCAGTTTACAATCACCATGATGTAATAGTATCCCATAGACCTATATAGTTACCCCAACATAAATCCCATGTAAATCTCATTCGACAATCCATATTGAACATCAATGGGTTGATCTAAACATGCAAGAACATGGTTCTCATATTTCACATGCTGGGAAGTGATGCATTGGTGAAACACTCTATAACACATTTATTCATACATGACCACCCAAAAAGATATTAGAGGTCCTGGAATATCTTTTCAACAAATGAATTCACTTTTAAATTGGATTTATTAAACTCTTTAATTTCCTCCTCAATAAATAACAAGAGTACCATCATTCGTCATTTGAAATGTATAGTGTGCTCCCCAACATCAGAATAACCATCAGGATCACATATAGTGCATTTCGGAGTATGTAAGGTCTCACAACAGATATATCAATGGTTAAAATCATAGAAAAAAATTAAAATTAGGGGCGTAATATCCATCGATTGAATTCATGATGCTACATCCTTTTCAAAAAAATGAATACTATTATGAGGATAACTGCTCTGATGCCTTGTGTTGACAACTGAGAACATGATCTCCTACAGAGACAATATACCACCATTTTCAACTTCCCATGAATATAGAATATATTGAAGCCATAGTCCTATTGAAACAATATCCATCATCTCTTTATCATGTTAATAAACTTATATGAGAATATATTATTGAGACTCTTATAATAAGAGTAAAAGATAAACAACTCACACATCTAGTAGTGTTTTCACATATTCAGTGCGAGGACTAAATTTACTAGATTTTGATTATGGGTCAAGTAATTATATAGATATGTTTTCAAATAACATGGGCCATAGGCAATGAATTCCTATATCTACATTATAACATAACGAAGCAGAATCCATCATGTTTCACATAGAATAATGTACGAAACACCATCCTCTAGATATATCATGATTGGAGCACTTGTAAACTGATCCCTTGGACCATAAAATAGTTATTTTCACATATTAATCCACAATAAAAGAATTCCTCCACCAGGTCAATGATTTCATGGGTTATTCAACTCTAGATAAATCAGTTAAAAACCTCTAATAGTTCCCCGCGAACCCATTGAAACTCTTCATTTCCATAACACTTGTTTTTTCTAAAGACATCATTGCCTCAATATTCATTGGGTCAACTAATACTACTAACTCTTAGAATAAATTTCCCATAAGTTTTATTCTTGGTTGAAAAAATAATACCTCATGATATTCCTATAAAACTAGTGCATTTAGAGCGTGTCTAGTACCATCTTCAATTGTCTCAGATATTTCTCCTCAAACACCATGTAAATTATGATGTCCCAGATGAAGACCACCACAAACTGGTAAAATAAAGGTTGAATGATTTGTACCATGAGTCCCATGAATAATTTTGTGGCATTATTCATTCAACATAAATCATCATGTACTCATAGTAAACAAAATGAAATATGAATGTATGTTTATGTATATCCTCACCCCACAGTCAAAGATTGTGATAGCCTCATCAAATGTAAATTTTCAAGAACCTTCATGCCACCCAAATATGATTAAATAGGTCATAAATCTTTGGTAGAGGATACTTATTATTCATGGTTAACTATTTCAAGATCCATTAGTCCATATATAACAACCATATCACATAATCCTTGGAAAACAACAATAGGGCACCCAATGTGGAAATAGTATGTTTCAAAAATCCGTTCTCCTACGTGTCCTCCAAGTACACTAGTAGCTCATGAATCTCTATAGAACCCATATGATATTTTTTTAGATATTAGTGTCATTATACAATGAAAATAAATAAATAAGTATAAGTCTCATTGGTGAGGTAAACCTGTTACATCCTTAGGAAATATATCCTAGTAGTCTATCACCAAAGCAGAAAACCCGAGTTATCATAGCATCCATAACTCCAAGTATCATATTATCCTAATGGTGTGTAAATTTCTACACTCTACTATGACTAAAAGTTTCAAACTCTACCATGTTTTCCTTTACCCCACAAAATAAAACCTCATTCCATCTCTTTGGACACAGCAAAAAATCCTCCTAAAATAGTTAACATTAGAATGAAAGGTGGATAGATAGTTCATAAATATAGAGATGTTGTAAGGCCTCATCACTACTACAGATAAATAAAATACAAAAGTATCACCTACAATCATTAGATAAAATTGTTGGAATAGGTGCAAACTCATTTGATCACTACCTATCATAGTTTCTAATAACATGGTTCAAGTGAATTGCTCAACTAGAATCACTAACTACTGAAGAATATAATGGTAAATAAAGGAATTTATCATGCATGTTTATATTAAAACTCAAGATAAAATAGAATAACATAGATCATACCTTATATAATCCCAATATCTTCTTGGTTATATGACTTCATTGTCAGTAGTTGGCCTCATCCCAAACCACCATCACCCTAATCCTGGTATGGGCCACTAAGGGGTCTTTGTAGCAATTAGTCGAATCTTAAACCACATCTTACTGCTATGTTGGCCCCACATTCACGTATTCCACCCTGAAAACCACCTTTATCCTTCCTCCCCCTACGTCTTTGTTTTCCCATAAACACCACTTGATTAACTATAAATTGTTTTGGACAATCCACAGGTATATTTCTCTGACCATCACCCAAGAAACACTTCTAGTAGCACATGTGATTTGATACATCTGGATTCCTCTTCACTCTCCCCATGTGATATGGGATGGCTTCTTAAAGTACATGGCATTCAAGGATCCATCTGACAACCATTATCTACAATTTTCGGACGTATTATCTCCAAGGTTCCTAATACCAACACACACTATCTGTGTTTTCAATGTTACGAATATCTCCCTAACATATTCCCACTCAAGAACCCTATAATAGATGGTAAACTAATGAAATTCCATTTATTCCATTATTTATTTGCATAAGACCAGATTAATAATCTATGATCTAAATAAAGATCACATACCATATCCATGGACTAATGTGATATATCAGTAAATCTCATTAAATCCTTCATTATGGTAAAAAATTTCTACCGAAGATTAAAAGGATTTAAAATTCACACATTTCACAATGTGCTCATATTGAACACCTCCTAGAATAGATTATAAAAATAAGACTCTGAGAGAGCTACCTATTTGTGTGTCTAGGTTATGAAGTTCAAAAATTTCAATGCTAAGCCTAAAGACATCTTTCCATGATGATTTCTATCAGATCTACTAGTTTCCTCGCAACTCGAGGAACAAAGGAGATGCAACTAGTTAGCTATCATCCACTAGGGGTCAAGCTTATAAGAAAACCTAGGGGTTCACTCCTTCTAAAACCTATAAAGAAGACCCATATTGTGTGCATCTTATGCTAAAATCCCTTCACATGCTATTTCTCAATGGGTGGTGGTATAAATGGTAACCCACATGATGGTTATATCTCGGGTGCTGGAAACTGAACTGATTCCTCATCACTCATGAGATCATCCTTGTTTTCATGAAGTGGAATCCTAGATGAATTATTTATAGAGGCATCATGAAATAGAACAACATATAACATGGTCAAAAAGTATATATAGGGATATGACTCAATAAGGGAGTTGAATGAAACCCATTTCTATATGAATCCTCATTAAATGCCTTTCCATGAAACTAATGTTTACATGTACAGAGTAAAAATGAAGGTGATCAAATTCCTGGTGTATTGATATGTCGGAACTACACTGATATTGGAGTCCTTGTCTTGAAAGATAAACCTGATACACAATATACTATTTTCCTAAATAAATTTCCCTAACACTAGACATTAGGAATAATAGACTCCTATGATACCTTTTTCATGACCTGAAACACTAGGCTATAACACATAACAATCCCAATCCATCATCTTATATACATGGGGCATGAATATAAGGACCCGAAAATAAACAATACATTATCATGAGGTAAGTCAAGAGTTCACATTGAGGCTCATATCAGGTTTAGAGTTTTAGATCATTAAGAAATATCTATTACATTATATTTCAAAAACTACGCCATATACCCATCTACTCGGTATCCATTTTTTCAAAAAATAAAAAAAAATTCTAAAAAACTTGTCTAGTTCCATGTTTTAGACAGAATGAAAATATTTCGATCCCATACCTGATGATATTCATCTTTATGCCATGCAAAAAAACATTTCAAAACTTTGGGTGAGCATAAAAAGCTCATTACGGGATATAAAATAAGGAATGGAAACAATAACACATCAATAAATACAAATAAATGAAACCATACACTTTAATCATAACATACCTCATGAAATCGTAAGATTGATGAATAACACATAGAAATAATAAATCATAAAGGTAACTTGTGGCATCCATATTATAATTACATTGCTGCTATTGCAACTACATTGCATGTTATGTTGGAATACCCATCACAGTATGTTCCCTAAATATCTTAAGAGAAACATTAACATTTTCCTCTTTCATGTTACCAAATGCATTGGAGAGCTATCTCGGGCTCACCTGAAATAAGTTTATCATAGAACCACCCATATAAGTAAACAATGCCTAAGAACAAGAACATATTCATTAAAAATAAAACAAGAGTAAATGAAAGATTAAATTTCCACATTTCTATCACAATATATCATTTCAAAATATTGACATAATCAACGCATTATCAAACTATTTTCAAAACCATTTAAAATGTTTAATAATGATACTTATGAATCAAACTGTTCCATACAACATTGAAACATTTAAAGGAATTGTCATTTAAAAACATTATTTTCCATATAAATAAATCCTGAAAACAATTTTGAAATCATGGACATTGATGAGGAATATTTAGAAGATTTAATCATTAAAATATTTAAAATAATATTTTAATTAACGAGTTTTTATAAAAATGATGGATGCTTAAATAAAAATAATTAAAGAATAAAATTTAATCAAAACATTATAATATGATGAGAATAAAAGGGATTCAGGATATTATATACCATAGAACAGTATATACACCATATAATATTGAATTGGTACACAACAACAATGAAGTCTAAATGAAATATAAATTGAGACTAAATCCCTTATAAAGATGGTATCCTTTGATTAAGGATATATCAATTACATAATTATGTGTGAAAAATATAAATACACTAAATATTATTTGATATTAAGTGTAAATAAATCAGGGTACATTTACACTTGTTCATTTATAAACAAAATTAATTACTTTGATATTTAACACAATGAATTTAAATAGAGTTAAGATTAACCTTATCACGTTCATATAAATGAATTGAAAATTCATCAATGGTGTGACTATGTGTATAAAAATTATATCCACAAAATGGGAGTGTAAATTACTATATAAATAAATAAATATTGATTCAAAACATAATAGTTGAGTAAAATATTCAATGACGTTTGCATGAAACCTAATGAGTTGAAATTGAAATTTTAAATTCCCTTACCGAGATGGTAACTTATGAAACATACATCCCCAGAAATAAGTACCAAAAAATGAAGATGTAAATAACCATAAATTAATGTTTATTATACAAGGAATACAATCATGGAAATTACACACACCATACAAATGGAAATAGTGTAATATATATCAGGAATCTCATGGGAAAAAATGTGAGATGAAAACCCATTACCATGTTGTAATCAATCGATTCGTATGAAGAAAAGTTAATTACCACCAAATTAATATTATAATACCATGAATATAAATATAATCATGATAATATGTACCAAATGGAAGTAAAAAATACACCACATGTCAGAAATAAGTGGCGAACATTGGAAATCTCATGGAATTAGAAGTGGGATAAGAAACCCCATACCACATTGTAATCAATCGACTCATATGAAAAAAAGTAAATAAACACCAAATTAATCACTTAATACCCCGAATATAATCATAATCATGATAATATATATCAAATTTATTTACACAATACACCATATGCAATAAATAAGTGGCGAACAATAAAAACTCTCACAGAATTATAAGTGAGAAAAGAATCCTCCTTACGACGTTGTAATAGATCAGGTCGTCTAAACAAAAGCTAATAACCAGAAAATAAATAACAGAATACCATGAATATAAAGATAATAATAATAGTATATATCAAATGGTTGTACACAATATAGCACATGCAATATATAAGTGGAAAACAATGGATGTCTCACAAAATCAAAGGTGATATAAAAAACCCCTTACCACGTTGTGTTCAATCGAGTCATATGAATAAAAGTTAATAACCACAAAATTAATCACATAATACCATTAATATAAATATAATCAGGATAATATTTATCAAATTTAAGTACACAATACACAACAATATAAAAATAAGTGGTGAACAATGGAAATCTCATGGAATTAAAAGTGAGATAAGAAACCCATAACCTCGTTGTCCAACTTGAACCGTTCGTTATTTAATCTCTTGAATAATAAAATAATGTTAATTTATAATTTATTAAGAACCATTTATAATTTTACAAACCCTTTTATATCACTAATTACCATGTTATAAACATTATGTAATCATTTAAGTTAATAATGATCGTTTTGTCGATATTTGAGGCAATCATGATCTTATTATAATTACAAGTTGTTCATGTGGTCAAAGGTCCATTTTATCCTGAATTATATTCAAGATTTAGATATCATATATAACATATATATCCTTTATATATATTTATTTATAATAGTTCATAACGTTTGGAGATAATAAACGAAATGCACCATTCAAAGTGTTGTTAAGCCCTATGTACGCAAGAACACAACTTTCATTTGTTTTTAATATTTTATGGAACAAAATCATAATGGTAAAATGGTATTTTATAATTAAATTATATTATCATATATAATTTCATTAACTCTATACTTTAAACATCCTACATATGGAATGAACGAGTCATATCACTTTGAGGGGGCGGTAGTCTACACTTCTCAAATGAAATTATTGTATTTACCCACTATGGAAAACATAAAGGTATTATATAAATTAAATAATAAAATAGTATAGAAACAATATAAATATAATATATATCACATTTAAATATATTTCCATCTTAATGACCACCATATGAGTTGGTAGGATATGATTGAACATTCATCATTTTGTGAGCTAGTAGTTCACCGTCCACAAAAAAAGAATTTTCTTTACCCATTAGATGGTGGTGTGTGTAAGTTTAGTTATAATATTTCTCATAAAATCAATATATTATACTGAGTATATTGGTTTTGTTATAAAATAATGTAATAAATAGTGTTTATGTGTTTGGATAAGTAAAATAAAACAAAAGATCTTAAGAGAAGATGTTACCTTTAAATTGGGTATCTCCCATTTGTTTGAACCAAACAGTTTCATTGAAATACTTTCCGCCTAAGGGAAGGATTCTAGTAAGAGGATAGGGAGGTTGGGAGAATAATTAGGCATATTATGGATAAGACAAGGGTATTGAGAAATGTGAGTAAAGGGTTATAAGTTAGTGCCTTTTATAAGGGGAGGTGGGTCTCATTAGAAATGTTTAAAAATATTATTTTATTATATAATGGTTTTTGGTTTCAAATGGTCCAAAACGTATTAATTTCAAGGATAAGATGAATCATGTTTGAAATAAAATCATCAAATAACAATTGGGCAGGTTTTGAATTTTTTTAATCTTTATAATCTAATTTATTTTAATCATTCATTAATGAGGTTAACACTACATCATTATTTTGTCATAAATGATTTTGTTTATTTTATGTCTAAAAACTATAAAACAAATATCATTAAGTAGTATATATTTTTAGATTCCAAATGAATATTTATAGTCGAAGAGATAACTTATATAACCCAATTTAATAATTTATTTACCAAAAGATATATGTTTGTGTCATTTTTGGCTTTACTTTAAATTAATTAATATAAAGTTTCATTCTCACTCCCAAGTGACTCTAGGGGGTCCCAAAATCGACCAAAGGTTTACCATGGTAGGAAGTGTGTCAAAAATTAGGAATATGATGCATATTTTGGTTATTTTGTATTATTATAATAATATTGGATTACTCTTATTTAAAAGATTTACCCTTTAACCATGGTAAATAAAATATTTACTGAAGTAAATATTCATAATGTCTAAAAATAAATGTTACCTATTTATAAAATTTGGACCTCATGATACCTAATATAGATTTCATTTTTCAAATTCAAATCACATAAGTAGCATAAATTAATTTAATATTAATTCCCTCTATCAGAACAAAAAAAACGTTTTTTTAAGAAATAATAAGTATCACAAGATTGAGACTTGTTTAGTCCAATTTAAAATTGAATTTACTTCTAGCGACCAATATTTGATTAAATGAAAAAAAAATTTTAATTAAACTTAAAAACTAAAAAAGATAAATTAACCTTATAAAAAAATTAGATTAGAAATCAGTTTTGAATTAAAATACATTATTTTTCCCTATTCATTAAAGAATGAATTTTATCAGAAAAATACCAAAAATTTACCCAATGTAATTTTTTAAGTCCCGATTATAAAGAAGAATTTTATTTCGTAAAATATAAAAAATAAAAGTGACCAATACTATATTTAATGAGGGTTCTCCATCAAAATGTTATAAATTGACCTTTTAATGAATATTAGAGTATTTATACTTAAAATAATATTCATTATTATTTTAGGCCTCTAAAATTTATATGGTAAAAGTAAAAACATTTAGAAAACATGTATATTGATTTTAGTTCTATCCATTCCTACCAATTCAACATATAGGCATTAACTACTATTTAAAATAATATTCTAAAATTAATTTTCAGTATGACTATGCATTGTGTGAAACATTTGATTTCAAAGAAACTTGTTGTTTTTTATTAGTTGTGACATCAATCATAGAACCCCCTTTAAGGTAAAATTAATATTTAATGAAATTTTTTTAGTAAATATTAAAAATTTAGATTCTTTAGTTACTTGGTATGTTACATCTTTCCCCCTTTTGCGGAATTTCATTCTTGCTATTTTAAAATTGCCCTTGGAAACATCATTGAATGTCCCACATTGGAAAAAGTGTGAATAAAAATATCACTTAAAAGAAAGATATATAAATAAAAGGTCACTTGAGAAATCACATAATAGGATTCCATAAATGAAAACATGGATATGGAAGGGAAACAAGCCATCGATGGTTGATGTAGACTGGTAGAAAACATGAGTATGGGAAAGATAACCACTAGAAAATTACATACCTGTGGTGGGTTAAATAGTCCTTGATTCCCTAGTTGGAAAAGTTAACGAACACTATTTTTGTTTAAAGTTACTTTTCATAAAGTTGAGGAATATATTTAAGAAATTTAATACAAACATAAGGAAACAAACTTATATTCTATGTATACTTTCATCCATTAATAGATTTCTACCACAAACTCATATTTTCTCTAAAATATGAGTATTCAAGATGACTTGTTCTAATTGAATGAGTTATAATCAACTTTTAGAGAATCAAATAATCCAAAGAAAATGAAGTATATTTTTCCCATGTTATAAGATATTAACAAAAAATAAATTTTTTACTACAAGATCAGTTAATCCCCAAATAGTATAATGTTTTACAAAAAGAAAAAATACTCGTAATCTCTAAATTTTTTCAAAAAATACCCAATGTTCAAAAAATTCTATTTTATAAACAATTGTCCATTAAATTATTCAAAGAAATTCATAATATTATTGAAAAAAAATCTCATAATGAATTAATTACATAGTCTTCCAAGATAAATCATAACATTTATCTCCAAATAACATTAGTTACTCTTAAAGTATCATACTAAAAAGTTATTAACCTAATCACATATTCTCCATGATAGGTTAGTCATTACAATAAATAAAACAAATCATCAAATTTCTATAATAAAAACATAGATTCCTGAAAAAAAAATAAATTATTAATCTAAAAATGAGATTCCATAGTATTATATTTCCCAAAATCATATAATGTTTCCAAAAGATCAAACTTCTTATAAATTAACATTTATAACATAATCATGAAATCATTTTCTTATATTAAAGTTATCAATTTGATAAAACCTAAGTTCCCAAAATCAACTTATTCTTGATCCATAAAATAGTTTAACTTAAAATAATAAGTCATACAAAACAGGGACTTCACGTAAGATAGTGGTAGGAAATGTTCCCTTTTTGCCTATCAGTTGTGGGATTGATACCTTCAGCCTTTCCTAATGTGATAGGTTGTCACCAATCTTATCAGTTTTCCTTTTTATAAAACTCAAAATAACCCTAAAACGTTTTAACATCATAGGATTTCTTATACCTTTCATTTTCATCCCAGTACATTAAGACCTCCGCATATTATTTATTTTCATCATTTTTCAACCTCTATATGATAAAATAAATCTATTCCCAATAGAATGAACATCATACCTTGGTCATGGTGTCCATATGGTTTCATCATCATTTTGTTCACAATGGTAGAAGGTACTTGCATTGCAAAAATGATTTAGGGATTTTTCAAAAATCATTTTAATCATCCATCTAAATACACATTGTAAAAATTGGGTCATATGGGTGTTCCCAGAAAAACATTCTTCAGAAAATAATTATGTATGACATATTATTTCAAAAAATCTGATAGAATATGATTTCTCTAAAAATTTGGACCGAATATGAATAATAAAGTTCAATCAATGGTCCATTTGAAATACAATAAGTATGTGATGATATTATATGTTGTAAAAGAATATATAAATAGTTTTTTCAAGGGCCTCCTTATTCAGAACCATTTTAAAAATCGCAATAGTTTTCAGAATCATATGATAAGGAAAAATATTTGAAATTAACTTGATAATATTTACTGTTCATGAAAATATAATAATATTGAGAAAATAGTATTTGATTAAATACAACCAAAGATCCAAAATGATATTGAGGTATAGTGAAGGTGTTTAATAACTCAAGAACCTATGTGCAAGTGAGTTATTAGCTTGAAAAATATTCCCCATTATATGAACATGACTTTGCGATAATAATTGCCAGCCTGTCATCAGGATGAGATATGAATGTCATTTGAGATCCTCCTCCTTCCATTTGTAGCTGAAATACATTGATCTAAAAAATTTATAAAACTAGGATTTAACTGAAATAATAGACATAGGGACTAACCATGTGTTTAACAACAACTCATAATTCCTAATGTTCACTAAAACGAACTCTAAAACCAACTATATGGACCCTACCTTAAACATTACATAATCATGAGTTATGTCAAGAATTCGCGTATGGATCTTTTTAGGTGTAGAGTTTTATATAATTTGTCCATATCTATTAAATTACATTTAAAAAATTACAAAGTATACACATATACTCAGTATCCTTTTTTTCATTAAATAAAAATAACTCTAAAAAACATGTCTTGTTCTATGTTTTAGACAACATGTCTTTTCCTTGATCCCAACCTAGACCATATTCATATTTAATTCTAGAGAAAGACATTTCAAAACAATGGGTGAGAATAAAAACAGCAGTAAGGGTTATAAAATAATGATTGGAAACACTAACACATCAATAAATACAAATCAATGAAACCATAATTTTTAATCAAAATATACCTCATGAAATCGTAAGATTTATAAATAACACATAAAAGTCATATATAATAAAGGTAACATGTTTCACACATATCATACATACATTTTATCTATAAATGCTACATAGGGAGAGACATTGGAATATCCATCACAATATGTTCTCTAAATCTATTAGGAGAAACATAAATATATTCATCTGTCTCATTACCCAATACATTGGAGAGAATTCTCAGGCTCACACTCCCTAGGTTTATCACAGAACCACCTGTATATGTAAGCAATGCCCAAGTACAGTAACATATTCATAACACATTACACAAGAATAAATGAACGATAACATTTACACATTGCAATTGCATTATATCATTTCAAAATATTTACATAATCAATTCTTTATCAAACCATTTTCAAAAACATTTAATACTTTTAATAAATAGATTTTTGAATTAAATTTTCACATAAATCATTTAAACATTTAAATGTGTTATCATTTTTAAACATTAACGTTAATATAAAAAAAATCCTAAAAACCATTTTGAAACCATTCACATTAATGTGAAATATTTATGAAGATAAATCATTAAGGAATTTAAAATGTTATTTTAGTTAAATTGTTTTTAAAAAAATTAGAGAAACTTGAATACAAATAATTTAGGAATAATATTTAATAAAAAATATATAATATCATGAGAATTAATGGATTCGTGATATTATATTCCAAAGGACAGTATACACACAATATAATATTCAATTGGTACATAACAACAATGAAGTCTCATTTGAATGTAAATTGAGACGAAATCCCTTATAATGATGGTATCCTTATATTAAAGATGAATCCATTAAATAACTATGTATGGAAAATATAAATGCACTCAATATGATTGGATATTAAGTGTAAATAAATCAGAGGACATTCACACATATTCTTGTAGAAACTAAACCAATGACTTGGATATTTAACACAATGAATGGAAATTGAGTTAAGATTACCCTTATCAAGATCATATCAATGACATTATAATTTATCAATGTAGTGATTATGTGTATCAAAAGTAAATCCACGAAAAAGGGAGTGTAAATTAATAATTAAATAAATTATTAGTGATTCAACACATAACCATTGAGTAAAATAATCAATGATGTTTTCATAGAACCCAATAAGTGGAAATTAAAATTTGAAATTCCATTATCAAGTTGGTAACTTACGAAACATACAACCCATGAAAGAAGGATCTTAAAATAAATACATAAATACCCATAAATTAAAGTCTATTATACAATTAATACAATAATAGAAATTAAATACACCACCTAGATGGAAATAGTGGCAAACCTAGCATTAATCTCAAGGGAATAAAAAGTGACATGAAAACCCCTTACCACGTTGTAATCAATCGATTCATATGAACAAAAGTTAACAACCACAAAATTAATCACATAATAGAAATAATATAATGATAATAATGATAATATATATGAAATTTCAGTACACAATAAACCACATGTAGGAAATAAGTGCTGAACAATGGAAATCTTACGAAATTAAAAGTGAGATAAGAAAACCCTTACCACGTTGTAATCAATCGTGTCATAAGACCAAATGTTAATAACCACTAAATTAATAAAAAAATAAAATGAATATAAATATAATCATGATAATATATAAAAAATTTATGTACCCAATACACCGCATGCAATAAATAAGTTACGGACAATGGAAATCACATAGAATTAAAATTCAGATAAGAAACCTCCTTATCACGTTGTAATCAATCGATTCGTATGACATAAATTTAATAACCACAAAATAAATCATAGAATAACATGAATATAAAATTAATCATGGTAGTATATATAAAATGGTAGTACACAATACACCACATGCAATAAATAAGTGGCGAACAATGGAAATCTCGTGAAATTAAAAGTGAGATGAGAAACCCCTTGCCACATCATAATCAATCGAGTCATATCAAAAAAGTTAACAACCACCAAATTAATCACAAAATACCATTAATATAAATATAATTATGATAATATATATGAAATTGACATACAAAATACACCACATTAAATAAATATGTGTGAACAATGGAAATCTCACAGAATTAAATGTGAGATAAGAAATCCCCAACCTCGTTGTTTGACTTGACACGATCATACTATAATATCTTTAATAATAAACTAATGTTAATTTATAATTTTTTTAGAACATTTTTAAATTTTATTATTCATTTTATATCACTTATTACAATTTTATAAAGAGTATTTAATCATTTAAGTTAATAATGGTCGTTATGTCGATATTTGAGTAAAAAATGTACTTCTTATAATTACAAGTTGATCATGTGGTCAGAGTTCCATTATTTCCAGAATGATATTCTTGATTTAGATATAATATATGTTATATATATCATGTATATATCTATATTTATAATAGTAAATAACATTTGGAGATAAGAAATGAAATTCACCGTTCATGGAGACAGTAAGTCATACGTAGGCCAAAAGGCTACTTTCATTACTATTTCATATATAATGGAATAAAAAAATAATTATACATTGGTATATTATAATTCTAGTATAATATAATATATAATTTATTTAACTTTATCATTTATATATACCACATATGGCTTGAATGAGTCGTATCACATTGAGGGGGCGGTAGTCTGTACTTCCTCAAATGAAATTATCGTATTTACCCACTAGGGAAAGCATAAAGGTATCCTATAAATGAAAAATAAAAAAGCATAGAAACAATATAAATATAATATATATCACAATAAAATAAACTACCATCTTAATGTCCACCATAAGAGGTGGTAGGAGAATGTTGAACAATCATCATTTTGTGAGGAAGTAGTTCATCATTCAAGGAAACAATATGTTTTTTACCCATTAAATTGAGGTGTGTGTAATTTTAGTTCGATTAATTCTCATAAAAACAACCTATTATATTGATGATACTCTTTTTGTTATAAAATAAAGTAATAAAAATTTCCTTGGGGTTTGATAAATACAATTAAACAAAAGAATTCAAGAGAAGATGTCACCATTAAATCGGGTATATCACTTTGGTTTGACTAAAGGGTTTAATTAAATTGCCTTATTACTAGGGGAAGGATTCTAGTAGGAGGAGAGGGATGTAGGGATATTAATGAATTGTTATTTGGATGAGAAAAAGTTTTTTAGAAGTGTGAGGAATGGGTTATAGGCGATGGATTTTTATAAGTGGGAGGAGGGGCTCTTTTGGAATGATAAAAACATTATTTTATTATATAATTAATTTCAGTTTCTAAAGGTCCAAAACAAATTAATATCAAAGATAAGATTCCTGGTGTTTGAGATAGAATATTCTAATAAAAATTGTAAAGGATTTAGATATTGTTTTAATCATTATAATCTTATTTTTTAAAGCATTCATTAATGAGGTAAATATATAACCATTATTGTATCATAAATAAATTAATTATTTGATTTCTAAAAATTATAAAAAATTATCATAATGTAGGAAATATTTTGTATAATTTTAAAGAATATTATTAGTCGAAGATATAACTCTTATAACCCCATATAATTATTCAGATACTAAAATATATATTATTTTCATTTTAGTCATTACTTTAAATTAATTAATATAAAGTGTCATTATAACTACCATGTGGCTCCATGGGGTCCCAAAATCGACCCAAACAAGCCCGTGGTCAGATATTTATCAACAAATATGATTACAACACTTGTTAAAGAAATTTTTTATTATTATAATAATATTATTTTACCCTTATTTACCATATTCACCATTTAACCATGGTAATTAAAATATTTACTAAATAAATATTCATAATGTCTAAAAATAAATGTTACCTATTTACAAAATTTGGACCGCTTTATTCCAAATATGGAATAAATATTTCCAAATATAAAACACATAATTGTCTATAATTAATTTAAAATTAATTCCCACTATCAACACACAAAAACATGTTTTTATTAAATAATAACTATCAAAAGATTGAGACTTGTTTATGGACAATTTAAAAGTGAAATTACATTCAATGATGAAAATTTAATAAAATTGTAAAAACATAATATAATTATACTTTAAAACAAAAAATTAAAATCTAACCTTATAAATAAATTATAGTAGAAGGCAGTTTTGAATTAAAATAATGTATTTTTCACTATTCATTAAAAAATGAATTTTTTCAGAAAAATACAAAAAAATTTACACAAAGTAAATATTGATGTCCCGATTCTAAATGATAAATTTATATTTTCAAATTGATCATTAAAAAGTGACCAAAACTATATTTAATGTTGGTTCACCGTCAAAAGGTGTTAAATCGACCTTTTAATGTATATCAGAATATTTATGCTTAAAATTGTATTCTTTTTAAATTTAATCCTCTAAAATTTATTGGGTAATAGTAAAAACATTTATCAAACTTGTATATTCATATTTTAGTTAGTTATGTCCATTATTTCAAATTCAATAGCTAGGCTTTCAATATTATTTAAAATATATTATATTATTATTTTTCAGTATAACTCTATATTGTGTGCAACATATGATTTTGAAGAAACTCATTGTTATGTATCAGGAATTCCATCAAACATAGCATACCATTTAAAGAAAAATTAATATTTAATTAACATATTTTAAAAATTTTGAAAAATGATATATTCTTTATTTACCAGGGATGTTACATAGAAACCCGCAATTAGTTGGTATATCTAACAAATTGAAGGAATTAGATTAATGTGATTGTACACATGCAATCATATCCAAGCCCAAAAAATTATGAAATGTAAAATAACATAAATAAATGATTTAAAACATATATAATACAACAACTAGTTTATGACAGTAAAGTACTGAATGTGAAAATGGTTATAAAGAAAAACACAAACAAAAACTATAAATAGTCTAACCCGCATCAAGGGAGAGGACTATAGTCAATGGAAAAATCTCAAAAATATTTATATCTAGCTCATGATAAGATACACCTACTCTTAATCTTTCGTGGACACCATAAAGAGGTCTCTCATATTCATAAGAGACAACACATATGAGAACATTCAATGTCTGGGTGAGTATAACAATATCATGTAGGAAACCCCAAAAAAATTCAGATGAAGTATAGTCAGCTCAATATAAGATATAAATATCTATGTATTATAGAAAAGACAAAAATATACAGAGGAATGACATGTAACTACAATACGGTTAAAACTAACCATCAACCAAAGGATTATGCTCGATGTAATTATCATTCTTGGAGAATCCACACCATGGTTCATGCCATCATCAGATACACTCAATCAAGGGATAAAGATGATTATGACTCACCATGGAAATCACTTTGATCTCAAAAGACCCTGATACTCAGATAGTCAGTCATGCCTAGAACTGCTAGGGACACCAAAAACCAAATGTAGTTTAACCCTCTATAAAGGGGATCATATACTAATGTACCATGATCACTAATGACATGACTTTATAGTCAAAGTATCCATGCATTGATCAAGGAGGTTAGACATATTCCACAAATCCAACCAAGGGTATAATGATAATAGTGGATCAAAATGTAGTCTTACCAATGGAAACCACAAACTCTAACTGATACTCATACTCTAGAGGGGATCACAATCCTATGATGTGAAATTAAGACCATATTGTTTCCTTTAGGAAAACGACCAAGGGGAAATCCACTCAACTAGCACTATCCGTAATCGAAGAGATTAACATATCCAAGCTATATCTAAGGGATCACATGGTGTGTATATAGAATGCATGGTGTTCTTTGATTGAACACGATATCCATGTATGGTGCTTCCACACATAGTATATAAACCATAACATAAATGACATGGGATTGAGACAGATGATGTGAATAGGATTATCAAAACACGGCCTGTGTCTCCTAGCAAAGATTGTGTAATGCTGGTCACACCAATATACTTGCCCAGGTATGCCTAGTTTTGTCTGTGTCTTAGTATACTGTGTTCCCATGACCATGTACTCCTGGACATGTTTTTGTACCATACATTGTACATTCCCAAAAATTATGGAGGGGACATTTAGTGTGACAAAGAGTCTCATAGCCTTTGATATTTTACTATAGATGAAATCATAGCAATAAAACCAGGGGTTAACACCTAGTGTGTGGTTCTAAAAAAAATCTCTTTTAATCAATATTTTATAAATCCATCAGGTTACCTTTCATATCATCCCACATGACACCAGAGTGATTTAACATTATAGAAACTATATATATTATTTTATCTGACCCTTACATCAAAATCGATCAGAATTTGGGTTTCTATCTTCAGGTAAAATAATCAATCGAGCTAGTCCTTCATTGAATGTCAAAACTGGGTAGAACGAAAATTCTAAATCTATTCTGTTGGACTCTAATCATAGAAAAAAATTATCAATGCATGATCATACTTCAATCATAATCTTCACCCACAATATTTATCTATTTCACCATCTAACAGTCACACAATGATCGAATGACAACTATTCATAAATCTATGGGACAAAAGAAATACCCAAGCTGAACATAAGATGAATGGGGGAGAAATCCACCTGAAATAAAATTTTATGAACTATCCATTTGTTTTTTTTCTTTTAGCCTTAATTTATTTTCATTCATATAGTAAATTAGAATAGTAATATATATAAAAATACAAAATAATACATAAATTTTAATCTAGTTATGATATGATATCGATTATATTAAAGTTAATGAACCACGTTATTTATGGATTAAATAACATAACGAAAAGCACAAACATACATCATTCCTATAGTTTATTTTGATTTTTTATGATGAACGGTTCTATGTTTCCTTCCTAGAGGAGATCCAAGAACTCCGTTTGGCTAACAATTCATGATGCCGCCTAGAACTACCATGGTTCACCAATAATACTCACCTATAATGGAATCTAGGTTTCTAGGGTTTTTCATCCAACCTTGAGACGAACAATATAACCATATACATAAATATTAAGAAAGTAATTGCACTATAAAAAATAAAATTATATATCTTATTAATTTATTTTCTCAAATACTTTCCCATTACTTCATGTTCACAAATGTCATATGAGAAAAAATATAATATCACTCTAAGGGTAAATCCCCTATTCCAAACATAAGGGTTACCATATATATTTCTTTTTCAGACATATTCAATAGTTATTATAATTATTTATGAAAACTACACACCCACATGTTATTCAATATATTTTATATAAATAATAAATTTAAATAAATTAGTTTTGTCCCAAAGGTCATTAGAAACACACACCATCTCAATTCTTGTCTTAAAAAATATTCCATATAATATAAAATGTGAATACATATAAAATCCAAGCCATTAAAAAAATATGGCATCATTTCATTTTATCATAAATCGATTAAAATGGATTTGTTTCTTAAACATATTTTAATAATTCATATAAACCATATAAATAATAAATAATAATGTAACCATTGGATAATATACATAGTAAGTTTTATTTAACATCAATATATGTAATCCTAGAAGAGAAATATTTTTGAAATATAACATGGAATTATTCTTGAGGAAAATATATTTATCACTTTGAATTAAACATTTTAAAACCACGAAATTTAAAAAATACTAAGTAAATATTATTATTATCAAATATATTGAAAAACCTAGAACGTCTGCTTTAAAAAATTGTTGTTCATGATGGAGGAATATGTTTTCCATTCCATTAATTTTAAAATTACTATTCTTATCAAATTTTGGTAATAGCTTTCAAAAAGTAAAACTGTTATACATTTAAAAGAATATTACTATTAAACTAATATTCACGAAAAAAACGATAGGTAAAAATAAATTTAATCAACCATTATAAAACAACCTTGATAAACATTTTTAAAAAAAGTTGATTTTTAATAAATGGACTTTCAAGCAAAGAGAAAAAAATGGAAAATATAAATAAAAATATTATCTTAGTATCATGATAATGTTATGTGATTAAAATTGAATTTAATCATGTATTATTATTATGAAACATGATTATATTTAATTTCATGAGTTTCATGAGTGACATATACTAATATTTCATCTTTAGTAGCGTAATCATAAATAATATCAAAAAAAAAATTGTATTATAACATAAAAAAATTTCCGCATCAAAATATTTTGGATAATATTACCTATGATGGAAAAAATATGTAGATATATATAGCATAGAGTTTTCAATTTAATAATTATAATATACATCTATATGTATTATATTATCTACACAAAAGAAAAAAGAGGATAATATATAAGGTCTCCCATAGAAATAAATGTGAGGAAAAAATACTATACCATATGTCTAGAAATCCATCATACATATTTGAACCACATATATAATAAATAATGATATATTTTAAATATATTCCAAAACCATAATTATACATATTATAAAATTTATGAGTTATTATTTTCTTTTAATTTCCTATCTATTAACAATTGTTTGATAAAAAATCATTTTTGTTAATAATTTTGTTGTTTTTCATGTATATATTGATTTGGTATTTTTTTGTTCCATTCACAATGATCATGGTTAAATCATTAAAAAATGGTAAAAATGATATAAATAACATATATATTTAGTATATATGACATTATAGTAATCCAAAATATTTAGATATAGAAAATGAAATACAGTATTTATAGAGCTTGTAGATCATAAGAATATATGATTGTAGTTAATATTTATTTAGATGAATTGAAGGGTAGAATGTAAAATAATTAATCATATTTATATATTAATTATTAATTCATTTATATATATATATCATATTATCATTAACATTTTTCTTATTACCTTCCATGTATGTTGTATGTGAAAAACAAATCGCATCGCTTAGTGACACTGTAGCTCATAGTACACACGAGCGATAATATCATATTCATATAAAATGGAATGTATGAAGTTATATCTGATATTATAATTAAAAATTTATAATAATAGATTGAATATCTTATATTAACATTATATAAATAATTATATATATGCTGGATTCGTAGTGATGGAAAAAAAATTACATCATATTGCAAGACAGTAGTTCAACATACACCGGATTGATAGTTTCACTTTTACTTTGATGAAAGAGGATAATAATATTGGTTATTACATAAAAAATTTAAATATAATTATATTTTCTATTATGGTGTTATTATGTTTTAATTATCAATACATGAATGAATGTGGTAGTTGAATATGTAATAATGAAGGACCTTATTAAAGACAATTATATTCTCTTAGAATAACCTCAATAGGATATCTTATTGAGGACACAATGATAAGTTTTTTACGAAGAAAAACATATCTCAAACATGTATAAATTTGTGGGGAAGATATATTTTCTGGATTTGGTGGATCCATATGACTTAATATATTTGTATAAGTGAGGCATGGAAGCTCCCTACTTTAATTTAGGAGGATTGACATTTTTTTAAATACAGAGAACATTTCAATATTTGTAATCCAATATCAACCCAAGTGACACAAAAATTGAGAAATAATTCATTAGAGGGATTATATTTTTTATAATAACATCTCAAACATACAATTATTTTAATAATTTAATTACTTATCCTTAATGATTACATTATTAAACTATTATTGTCTTCACCAAGGTATATTTATATTTTTATTTACACAATGAATGTATAATTTATACGTAAAATTAAAAGTAACCATATAATTTAACATGGAAACAATTATTTTAAATATGAAATCAAATTTATTAAAAATATATCATATATGTGTGGAAAAATTAATTTTATCACCAGAACAATTAACACATAAAACCCCATTGTAACTATAATAACTTTAATTAATGAACACATTCATGATTAATATATAATAAATGATTAATTTTACCATATAATTTATTATACATAATTTTCATTATAAATATTGAATTCATTTTCTCACACTAAAATCCTAGAAGTGGCTTAATTATGTTTAAGCATAATACAAGAGATGCAATAAAAGGGTGCTTTTCAATGTAGAAAATATTCAAAAATATAGAATAATTTAACATCAATATTCCTGGGGAATTTTATTATTTGGAATAAAATTTCATATAAATGTTTTATAATTGATTTAATTTTTCTTTTTGAATAATCATAAAATAAAATTGATGTCGTTAATTTCTGAAAATAATTATGTATTTTGATAAAAATTATTATTTTTTACTATTCATCAAATAATTAATTATTTAAAAAATGAAAAAAATAACCCAAATAAAACATTTACATATATATTTTAATATTTTCAAAAAAAATATCTAAAATTAGTGAAAATATTTGTTTTTATTTCATATTCTCAAATTATATTAGAAACATTTGTTTTTTAGAAATTATTATTTTTGAAACATATAAAGAATTTAATGAAAAAAGTAAGCTTGATAAATATGTATTCCTTATATTATACCATTATAATAAATATCTAAAATATATTTATTCTTATTCATACCTCCATTTTTAATTTATAGTCTCAAAAAATTTTTCAAAAAATTAATTTTAATAGTAAATCATGGCCTATTATAACTTGATGTTTCATATAACACAATGTGTTGATGAATGAAAAGTTATTCTAAAAAAATTTATAAAAACAAAGGGTGTTAAATTAAACTACACATAAAATTAACTTCACCCTACTAATACATCACTCCTAAAAAAATATATTACAATAATTATACCTAATCACATCCTCGAGATCCCATGTAGCATGGTAAAGCTAGATGATTTTCCACAAGACATTGAATGAGTGGGTAGTCATGTTTTGTATAAAATTATATCATTGTTCCATAATCACCACCATTTTTTCAAAATTATGATTTTCTTACTCCAGTAGTAAGACCTCATATTTCAATACATGTGACAGATCTGTTATGTAGTTTCTTTGGAAATATACATGGAACAAATCATGAACCTGAGAGATGTTTGTTGTAAGAGACAATAAATAAGATAGCAACGAAATAAAATCATAAATGTAAAAGTTACAAATATACATAGGGATTTGATTCAAATTATTTCCAAATATCCTGACATTATTTTATGGTGAAATTCAAAGAAATTCCTCCTCTTCATATTTAAATTCTATATTTCATTAATGATTATCAGCATAATCATTTTTCGACTTTCAATATCTATTGTTTTGAATAATACCTCAAACCATATCTTATATTTCATTAGATTTATCACATCCTAATATAATTATTTCTCTTCATTCATCTGATAATGTTGGAGATATAATATTATTTCCATAAAGGGATTCATAAGGATCCATATGAAATGACATTTGAAGGATATTGTTGCACAAAAACTCAACCAGAGGAAGGGGTTGATCCCAACAACCATTTAAATCCATAGATAAATATCTCAACATATATGTTAATGATTTAATTGGTCTCTCATGCATCCATATATATATATATATATTATACATAATGAGGGGAAACAATATATGTATTGTGGGATTACTAGATACAATTCAAGAAATACATTGTAAACCATAGATCATGTTCAGACACAATGAAATGTTTTACCATATATTTCCATCCTAAATACTTAATGTTTAACATATAAATATCATAAAGAGGGAAACATTATCTATTAGTTATGTAGAGTGTGTAATTTTTACGGAAATCAACTAAAACCCATATATCATTGTTTCCCTTAGATTTTTTGGGCATTCCAATAAGAAAATAAATGGTTATGGTTTTCCATTTATAATATGTTATGGATTTTTTTATAATATCCCATTACCCTATATTTCTCATCCTTAAATTTTTTTTTCGTATAATGAACTATGATACATATACAATATTATCTCTATTAATTCCATCCAAATAGAAATATTCTCTGAAATTTTTATACATCATATGAATTCTAGTAATAATTGAGAATGAAGAACTTTGATCCTCTACTAATAGATCCTTATATAAATTGGAAATGTTTGAATCACATGCATATTCCCTAAACCTTATTAATCCAACATAACAATGTATGGTCTCATTAACATTTATCTCCTTCTTCTATAACTCCACATCTTCATTTTGAAATTATTTAAATTATTCTATATGTTTCAAAAATTTATATTTATATTTATTTTATAAAAATGGAATATTTTTTCAAGATGATAGTATTTAAAAAAAATCTATACATCAAATTAAGAAACATTTTTGACAATATATTTCAATTATATAAAACTGTTATAAATAATATGTAAAATTTTGTTATTCTTATCCCGAACCCATTTTTATCGCTATTTAATAAAATTAATTCTTGTAAAAAAATAATATTATTTCATGGATTCTTAAAACATGGGGTTGCTTATAACAAAAGCTATCAAAGAAATTAATTATATTCAAATGAAAGATTTGATAAAAACAGGTGTTATTATAGTAATAACCAATGTATCATTTTTTAAGGTTCCATTAAATCCATGGAACTTCTTAATTAATAGTTTCTTACATTGAACCCAATACATATATGATTACCATGGGGCAATACATTATTGAAGTATATAGTTTTCACCTAAGATTCAAACCATATCATTTTTTTACCTTATTAATGAAAAATTGAATTATGTTACCTTGTAATATATAATTTTTCATTATGAAAAAATATTCTAAATTAATATTTAGAAAATTCATCTGAGAAAATACAAAACAAATTATAAAAAATTATAAATAAATTTGTGACCACATTTATAAAACATTATCATTATTTGTTGAAGTTGAAGTAACTTTTCATATTTACAATAATGATTTTCATCCGCTTATTGATAATAAATCCTTATAATCAAAATATAATCACACTAAAATATTAAATAGATGTAATTTATTCACATATAATTTTTTTTATGATTCAAATAATAAATTATTTATAATTATTCATTTTCATTATTGATAATTCGGTGTAAATTATTATTTCACAAAAATTCCCTTAAATGATACTATATATAATTTATCTAATAACATCAACACATATTCCATTAATCTCAAAATGACAGCATGGAATGTATGTATGATATCAAGAAGGAACCCAATATATGTTTTCCTAATTCATTTATTGTAATAAGAACAAAATTTTTTATGAAATATTCTCCTTTTTTCTCTCATAAGATTGAGGGGATGATGATGATCTCCTCTTGTTCTTATGTCTATTCATGAAATGTATCCTTCTCAATGAAAATTTTATTTGGAAAATATCATTAAATATGAAAGTACTAATCATCTCTTAAATGATATTATTTGGTCAATATATATAGGTTATACAATTTTTAGTTGAATATATTCTCTAATTTAACATTTAACTCTCAATGCGATCCTTATTAAAATATAATACTAATAATAACAATTATTATGTGATCCATGGAATGTATTAACAAACATATACTTAAATATCACCAAATATGTAAACAAATTATCAAAATTACATTTAATAAAATATATAATTTCAAAATAATATATCTCAGTTATTCATTATTTATCCACATTTATCAGTCCTTAAATAATAGATGAATGTTTTTAAAAATAATTATAATTTATATTATTTGTTCAATAAATAAATATATACTCAATTAAATAACATGTGATTAAATAATAACTTATAATTTGAATAATGAAATATTTATTAGTTACCATTTTAATAAAAAAAGAGATAGATTAATAATATTAATTCTTAAAAATTAGATAATGAGTACATAATAGTCAACACAGAAATTTGTTTTCGAAAAAATGATGAAATAAATCAAAAAATAAAAAAAGTATTGATTACAAGTTAAACCAAGATCCAAAAAAATTACATACACATACATTTAAAATAATTTTTAATTTAACATTGATAATCAATAAATGTAGTGCATGGAATTCTAGGATCCAATCATAGTGGATTTACGAGATCTTTACTAAATCATTTGGTTTGAATCTATTGACCCGTAAATAAATTCACAGAAAAAGAATTTAGTGTCTGAATAAAAACAACCTCTAATGATAACATGCTATATAACAAAATAATATTTTATAGATATCTCATCATTTTTTGGGATGGATTATTCCATCCAAATATATATGTGATACATCACAACCGCAATGACATTTAATATATAAATTTTACTATTCATTCATTCATTTTATTTTCGATCATTTCTATGTATTTCTCCACAAATTATTCAAAATATATGTTAAATAGTAAACAGATTAAATAAAGAAAATGATTCGGTATAACAATGAAGAAACTAGTAAACACCTAGATTATGGTCACATATTTGTTTCTTAGGATATGTGCATTATTTATATAACTAGGTGGAAAAATTGTTTCACTAAACTGGTGATTGTAGTGACATCATCATAGTTAGAACATTTATTGAAAATTTATACATGGTTATTAAAATTATTAGAATAATAAATTACTAATTATAAACATATCAAATTAAAAAACCCTATATTTACATCTAAAAATTGATCCTTGGTCCTCCCCTACTCAAGAGGGGACTCACATATAACCTTATTATAGGATTTATGTTAATATCTCTTCTTGTTCTTATAGTGAATACCCATTTCTACCCATATCCTCATCTCCTTTGAGTTACACCTATTTCAACGATTTTACCACCATGTGAAGACACTGATACATTGGGTCGCTTTTATCCAATCCAAATTTTACTGATTTCTATGTTATAGTTTCCCTCTGGAGCCATCAGTTTTTTAACCTCCTTTAATACATTGTTTCATGTTTTTTAGGATTCATTGAATTTAGTTTTATGATTTATTCCTATACTGGATGAGCATATGGATTTATGTCTCATTTAAAAAAAATTAATAAATATTATAGTAGTATTTTACGAATTTAAAGTAGTCTAATGTTTATTGAATGATTACATAAACATTTCCATGAGAAAATTAATGAAAGGATTGATAAATTATAACTGTTATATTTATAAATATTCAACAAAATCTAATTTGTTAATGGGTTGGTTAAAAATGACCAAAATTTTCTTTTTTACAATAATTACGAGTGCCACATTGGTAATTCAGGTATAATATGTGTAATGCCTCATAGCCAATGAATTTATTTAAAAATAGTTTTTGATAGATAGGTAGCCATGTTATTTTCTAGGTACTTATAGTCATAATGATCTGAGGGTGCACTCCCATGATTCTATATTGTGAAAAATATTTTTAAAATGTTATTTCAGGTTTTCATTATTTTAATTAGTTGAATAATTTTGTTTTTCATGAAAAGATGAAAATTATT
Organism: Viscum album; assembly: GCA_963277665.1. Lineage (NCBI taxonomy): Eukaryota > Viridiplantae > Streptophyta > Magnoliopsida > Santalales > Viscaceae > Viscum > Viscum album. The sequence goes on along the minus strand of OY728164.1, from coordinate 835,989,187 downwards.
TTGTACATTCTATGTTATAACATTCATTAATTAGTTTCTATAACAAAGGATTTATATTTTACAATTTTAATATTCCATCATAGAAATATTCTCACCCATTGTATAACTCTTTTGGTTGTATAATAATTGTTTTAATTGATGATGGGAGAGGAACTGAAACTATTTTTTTGGTCTGTATTCATTAAATATTCTACTATATGTGTAGAATTGATGAAGTTGTATGGTGATTCCCCTTTCAAGTAATAAATGGTTTTTTGACTAATATATTAACATGGATACATTTTTAGTACAACTTTTATAGATATTCTCTACTCATCATCCTATATATATAAATTTATATTCATATTGGTATAATTATTTTTAGAGTTGTGAAATATGGTAATGTTATTGTCTATCTTCATTTTTTCCATGTGTTTATATGGTTTATCTAAGTTATGTGGTTAGTTTCATTACCATAAAATGTTATGAGATGTCAATTCAAGGTCTATGTTAAGACCATCATGATAAAACTTTTCATTATGGAACCAAATATATATAGGCATTTCCAATTATTTAAAGTAACTACATTATATCCTATCGAAACATGGAATTATCATCACGCCTAACCAAATTATAAAATAGGTTCCCATATCAGGGTGGAATGGGTTTACTAGTGACAAAATGGTATGAAATAATAGTTTTTATAATGATATTTAGTAAAAATTGATACATTGAAGATAGTATTGATGGGATTTAGGGAGAGATGGTACTAAGGGGTTTCATATCCACTCTCTTAGTACTTCACCATTTGATTAATGGGAGTTTCATTAATTTGTTTATCTAATTTTGTTTGTGGAAATTATATTATTTCATGTGAAGGGTTTATGTCTATTATATAGTTCACATAGATAGTCAATTATAGACTATTGATAAATATTATGTATAAAATTTTTGGTCCTTTAATCATGTATTGTTTTATAATGATTTCAATAGAGCATTATCATTTAATTTTTCCTTTCCCATTTTATGATATTATGTCTTACCATGCCTCAATGAAGAACCCAATTAATTCCTCTAGAGGGTAGTGTAGAAAATATTCAATTAGAAAACTAACACATTGACTCGAGAATTATTTTATTTTTTGAGTGAATTTTCAGTGCCATATCATAGGGTGAATAACCAAACCACATTCCAGGTAAAGAATTAACCCAATGAGTTAACCAAGAATCATTTAATGAGTTCCATTTATATAATAATCATTTATTTTGAGGGTCTAACAAATCCTTAATCATCAGAGTATAAAAATGGAATAGTTGATTAAAAATTTAAATATATTTATTCACCCAATAAAATTAGTGTGAAATTGTTTGCATGTTCTTAAAGGTATCGATAATAAATGATGGGATTCAATTAATCAAGACATGATAAATATGAATTTAGAATATATGAATTTTTTGGAGATTATTACATAGTAATTTTAACTATATACAATAACCATTGTTATATCTAGAGAAATTTTATGCCTCCACAAGTGAAATTAGATATTTAGGGAATATTCATTCAAATTCACCAGTATTATAAATTTATTTATAAAAGTTGTATCTAATGATAAGCTAAAGTCACCAATATTCGAGTTGGTTCATTATCTAGTAAGACAATGTTATAATTTTATTCTAAATATCCAAATTTATATGGATATAGGGGATCATGCCCTATTTATATGGTTTTAATTTTCTAAGATATCATGATGGTTCAGGGTTCATCATTCCCAAGTACTGGTGAATATGTCATTATATAAGAGATATTGAAGAAGAAGTAATAGAGAATTGGAAATAATATTGTCTCTTAACATCCATCACATCAAGAAATTTCGTTTCCTATTAGGAGTATAACCTCGGTGTGTCAATTGTGTTGGACGATAGGATATTTTAATACATTATTACAAGATATTATGATTTATTTCCATCTATACGGGTTGTAGGGAATTTTTATATTTTTTTAATAACGGTTCTTTCATCAAAAAGTGTTGAGGGACCCAAAATAGAGTAGGGATCACAAGTGTAGTATGATCTTATGAAGGAAATTTCAATTTTTTCTCAGGGTGTTAGAGGTATAGGTGGTATATTTAATGAGATGATCCAAATGTTGGACCGACCAATGAAAATGGTATTTTTTTATACACATGTAGATTGCATCAAGAATCTTTTATCAGAAATTTTCATAAAGGATGTGTGGTAAGATGATCATTGGTGAGATAAATTTTAAATTTTACATCATATGTTTCTATAGATATATTATCTACAAATTCATAATAATTAATTTCTTGTCACTATAATATTGATCTACCTAATATCCCCAAAGACCCCATTCATTAATTAATAGAGATATCAAATCCTCTTGGTAAGAAGATGGAATGTGTATTCCATATTCCTTTTAACATTGTCACTCTATATGAAATAATGCAGTCATGAGGCATACTCATTCTATAGATGTACAATTATTTCATTTTCATTGATATAGAATATAATAAAAACATGAATTATAATATATAATATTTCCATCAAAATCATTCATTTACTATCCTATATAGGAGTATTCATATATATAAATTGGAATGGGACTCATGCTATATCATAGGGGTTCCACTGATATTCCAATATCTGAAATGTAATATGTTAATATTTCTTCTTATTATAAGATGATACGGAGGGGAATTGTGATATTATGATAACAACTATGGCCAGGGAAATTATAGATATATATATTTATGATTTCTTAGTGTTTATTCATGACTGGGAGGTGATGTTATTTACAACTATTTTTTTAAGGATGAAAAAAATTTCCTAGATTCATGACACATATATCCACATGATGCAAAAGAGTTGAAAATCATGATAGATTATCTGGTTGAAAAGGGTTTTCATAACCATGGAATATCTTCATATTTTTCACTATTCTTTTTTCAATGAAGGATAATGGTAATAATATATTGTGTATTATGAAAACTGAATGACATAATGATCCTGATAAAATATGCATTACCTCACATTAATTATGTGTCTATCTAGTATGGGGGAATTTTTCTATGATTTCCCGTTTTTATATCAAAATCATATGGTGTGAGATGATCAAATTCCAAAAATGGGTTTTCAATGGGGGAATATTCATTATGAGTACATTATAATTTAATTCATCTGTGAAAATACTCACACTATCATCATGGATATAATGAACCAAATAATCCATCAGTTTCACAATTTTTTTCAATATATTTTAAATTGATGATAAATTTATATATTTTATTTATAAATGGGACCTTGAGATGAATCTACGTATTTTTTTAGAATTATTAATGATCATTGATATTAGGATAGGTTATCTATGTGTATATTTTGGATAAGAATACTAAAATTTTGTGAACATGTGATTTTAGAATAGAGGTTTATTGTTTCTCTAAAAATGGTGATTTTTTTATTTCAATGGAGGATCCAAAGAATATATTCATGATATGATGCTTCCTATTAATAATTTGATATTTTTAGTTGATTTTCAAGGGATATTCTTTTAATAATATACCGTTATTGGTTGATCTCTTTCCCAAGAAGGTTCAATTTCTTATAGTGAAAGGAATGTGATCCCATTATCAATTTAGAAGGTTGTATTGGGAAACTACATTTAATTATACTCTAATACACATCCTGAAATGACCATGATGTGCAATGATATTAAATTACATTACACTAGACTCTAAATGTGATATGATATAAATGATTTTTTCTCAGTGTATTACATTCTAGTATGATAAATCACAACTTTCGTGGAACTATAATTTTTTCCATACACTCCTTATTCCTTTATAATAGTTGGAGGAAATTTCAATGGAAACTATTTATAGATTAACTCAAAGACCATGTAGAAAAAATTCCATTTATAAAGTGATTGATTGATTCACTTAATATTTTATATTCGTATTGATCGTTGAAATCAACAGCACATAAGATCTTGAAATGCTTTATGTTTAGGGGTTGGGGGTCATTCATTATATTCCCATTAACAACATATCTAACAATAAAACATGGTTTATATCTCAGTTATACAATGGGATATAAGAGTAGACCTACATAAATTAATTTTTTTTGTACAAATGGACATCAATATTTGAATGAGTATAGAGGGTGGATAAATATAATCACGTATTATTTCCTTAATTAATTTATTTTAAACATTTATATATCGTAGGGTACCCTGATGGTTCTCATCCTCATTTCATATAATAATATTTAGAAGCCATTTATTTAGACAACTCCATTTGATTCCCTTTATGAAGGATAATACCTCTACCCCTTATTATGACATGACGTTGGTGAACCCTATCTGGTGGGATATAATCTAATCTAGGAGATGAATAAAAAGGTTCAAGATATAATGATTCATTTTAAAATGGAATATAGCTATCATAAATCATATCCAAATGAACATTGTTTTCCCTCGTATTTATCAGCGGGTGAATGATTTTATTAAGGTATCAACCCATTTGGGTCATTATGGAATATGGGTATAGGCGAATCATAAAAAGTAAATTTTTGGCCCCTCTAACATCATCATATAGGATGGAATTGTTTCTTATAGATTTTAATTTACCACTTGTAAAAAAGTAATTTACGATCTGTTTGTCATATCTCATTTAATGATTTTTCAACTAGAAGAATCACTTGTGATAAGTAGGGTGGATCTACATTTGATCATGATGCCTCAATCACAACGAAATTGGTTTATAATATTGACACAAGTAATAATTTACTACATGAACAATACATTATATTATTTCATGTAATAAAATTTACATGTACTATGAGTCTAATTCACATGATTTTTTGGAATGATAGGAACATTTGATATATTACTAGAATATCTTATTAACATATCAATATGTTGGTTGATATTATTTATAAAAACTAATATTGTGGGATGAAGTTTCAAAAACACAATTTCAATTTAATGTATGAATTTTATTAATTATTAACTAATAAGTTTTCCATTATTTTCAAGGTATTTTCCCTATCGAAATTTCTAAATAGGATAATATGTATTAGTGAACTAATGGATCATGGTTTTGTTTAAATGTGTTGAAATGTTTTTTATGTTTTTTATGTTAATAAAAGTGATTCACATTACTAACACATGATTTTCCAAACTATGTGGCCTATCTATATAATAGAACAACATTATTCAATATATACCCAATAAATTAGTACATGAGATGGATATCATTTTAAAATACAATTAACATTACAAACATAAAACCTAAAATTATCCCTTGAAAAATTAAATACACAACCACATATATTCTACCTATTTTGAAATTTATCTCCCACCCACACACATTAGGTGACTTTTCAGATTCCACTTTATTGTATTTATTATGGTATCACATCATGATATTTTATAGAATCACTATATAAGCTTGGATTCTATTTTCCTTTTTTCCATTCCTTATTTCCAAGGATTCTGAAAATCATAAATAAATTTTATTCTTGTGTTATTCATATCTAGAGTTAATAATTTATGATTGATGATTTGGGATTCCTTTTGGTTTTAATATCTTTTCTTCAAAATTTCATGTCCATTTACACAACTTTTAAGTGGTTTCAACTGATATTATAGTGAATTTACATTTTATCAATTGTTGGATAATCATATAGATAAATGGTTTAGGTAAATTAAATATTAGAAATTGTATAAGACTATTTAATGATTGATTTGGCTTATAGTAAAATTAATATTGGTCCATAAAACATTTTTCATTATATAGTTAGTGAATTTTTTATAATAATGAATTATTTTTATTTTGATGAAAATTAATAATATTTTACATATCATTAGTTAGGTTACATCTAGGAAGAGGCCATTTCAACTAGTTATTAGTATATACCCTTGTATACAATTAATTAATGGGTTTCATCATCTGGTCGTTGAGGTGATTTTATTCATGTTCCATTAGATGCCTTCTAAATTTTCTTTGAAGGTATCCTTATGAATTTTCACATATGGGTGAACTAAAAATATTATTTCTTTTGAATGATTATTTTAAATTACCTTTCACCATTTTTATTATTCTATATAATAAAAATCAACATTATTGATTATTTATCCTTAAAATGTGAATAACCTTTTTAATAATTCATGTCAAATGTAGCATGATTTCTATTTTTAATGTATTAGTAGTTAACACTTTATGGGATCCTTCAAGATCTATTTCCCACAACATTCATATTGTATTTAAAATATATAAACCCTTTTTAGATGATTTTGGGAAGGAAATGTAAATATTTAGATATGGGGAGTATTCATTCTTTCTTCTATTACGTGAATCGAAGTGAAACAGGGGCTATGTGACACTCTTTATCAAAAGGGTATGGGATTCCAATTATTTTGTTAATTTTGATTTTTAAGGATAAATATTATACACCATATATCATTATGTCTTTTTCTCATTTAATCACATTTATTTTGGATTTACAGTAGTATTAATATTATACTAGTTATGTCTTCCCGTTATGTTTATTTATTTTTTCTTATATTTATGCCATGTGTCTGAGTAGATTATCTATGATATGTGATTGAGATCATGAAATTAAAATATATTGTGATTCTATTTAAGAATACCATTTTGAACCATTTCGAGTAATTTATTCAATGATAAATGGTGTTCCCAACCACATATTCAACAATGTAAATGAACTAGCATCTACCCAATTAGGATTTATAAATCACTTTGATCCTTGAAACATGCCAACTCAGGTTCCTTGATTGGGGTTTACATGGTTGGTTTTAAACATGATATGTTTTTATATTTCTAATTAAATGCATATGATCAATGAAATACCATATAAATGAATTTATCTATCTATTTGAATTAATTCAAGGGAAAATAGATATCTTCATCCATTAAATGTTTTGAAGGAATCCTTTTATTAATTATTTTATAATTTTAAAATGATAATAAAAAAACTATTATCTCCTACAATGTTGTAAGAGTATATTGTCACATTATTCCACAACATATCAAAGAACATTATTCATGATATATATTAAGAATAATGTAATGTTTAAGGATCAATAAAAATTTCCAGAAAAATGAATTTTTAATGACATCTATAACATTTGGAATTTCAATTAAAAGTTATTCTCTCATATTATAATATCATTTAGATAATCATTTGAATAATTCTCATGAAGGTGTATATATGTCATACAAGATCCTTTTACAAAATATTCCAACGTCTTATGTGTCCTTTCAAAATAAACTTTTCATCCACAAAACAAATTTTTATGAAAATAATCAATGAATTATAAGTTAATTAGTATATTGTAGAATTCTTATAACCATTCTATGTAAAAAATACAGTAAAAACATTTTTATATTACTTTTATGAAGAAGAACTATAATCTTATTGCATGATATTAATTAATATTGACATAATTTAATACAAATCTACAATAAGGTTAAAGTATATTTATTAATATGGAGATATCATTAATAATTTTTAATTAATAAAACTAACAAGAATATTATATATTATTTATTCTAATGTTATTTAATTTCAATACATATATTATTCATCCGGATATGTTTCTATTACATCATATCTTGAGGACCATTGGATATTGATCTAGAAAAGCCATTGCTTATGGATTCCTTTAATCAATGACCCTTGGTGTTTGGTTCCATTGATAGTGGGATAATTATCAATCCAGATGATATTATTGAATCTTGTATTGAGCCGATATATTATTCGAGGAACTATAAAATTGAATCCATGAATATTTATGAATGTCACTTAACTTTTAAGAATATATATGTTATGGTGAGATTAAAATATTTGAGATTTCAATATAATAATCAAATAATTAATATTAAAAATGTATTCCAATATAACATTAATATCTTTAATAAATAAAATAATATAAAAAATAGTATAATATAATTGAAAATAATATCTATAACTAATGGTGTTGAATAAATTGAAATATATGTAATCACTATAATTATTAACATTGGATTATTTTATTCCAAAAATAATTAATTGAAATAATGATTAATTATTGTTATTAAAATCTAAAAATTTGAAAAAATCATGATTTAAAATTTCATTCAACTATATGAGTGATTTTTTGATATCACAATGTAGTGTATTTATAATGGTTAATTAAACTACTAAAAGTGTATTCTAACTATTATAGTAGTAATAAATATATAAGACAATTTTATTTTTAATTTTACTTTTATCTACAACATAAAATGGTCCAATATAATGTAATTTCATAATATTATAATCAATTATTAATATGGATAATTTATAATTTTCATTGAATAATAATTATATTAGATACATATCTCTTACAATAGTGAATAAATTTATTAAAATTTGTTCTAAAATTTACATCAATAATATCCTAATTACAATGTACTTCAAAAGTATAATTATATAATTATATATATTATATATATAATTATTTCTATAAATATTACGTTCAATTTATAAATCCACGTTGAAAATTTTTATTGGTTTATTTATGGAATCCATTTTAAACATTTTATTTTTCACTAGAATACTAAAATATTGAAGTCATGTACTACATGTTTTATGAAATAAATTTGGAAAAACCATGATGTTATAATTTATATAAATTAACATATAATATAACAATTTATAATTATTATATTTTTTAAAATTATTTTAAGTAATAATTATATAAAAAATGAATATTAATATGTTAAAAATGAAAATTTATTTTTTAAAAATAATCTATTACAGAACAATGTTATTTAAATTGAAATGTAATATAATTAATTGGGGTTGTATCATTAACATATATATTTCAATAATTATTCATTATATTTCAATCAACATGATCATATATGTATCATCTAAAAATGTTAATAAATGATGGAAATTAAATGTGGAATGGGTGTTTGATAGCTCACTCTCCATATAAGTCTGAACTGAAATGAAGCCACGATATATTTTAAAAAATATAAATAATTTATTTGATTATTAAAATATTTCCATTAAATTAGCGGTAATGAATTGGAATGACAAATTTTTGTATACTTATTAAATGAAAATAAAGGCTACATTAATTATGAATGAAACTATATTGGTAAAGTTAAAATTACCAATACAATTATGTATTTTTTGAAATTTAGTACAATAAATAATTTATTTCAATGAGATAAGAATGTCAATATCATAGAAATTTTTTTAATGATGATAATATATATTTTCTATTAATTATGGGTTAATAATAAAGTAATGTTTAAATTATTGGAAATATAAAGGAGAATGATTAATATCCTTTAAGATTTATTTTCCAATGAAAAGTATTATTAATTATATGTAACCAATTTATATAAAAATTTGAATTTTTTTTAATTAGTAGATTAAATTTATTAATTTAACATTAAATTTGGATTACTAATTTTAGTATTTTATTTATATAATTATTTTTTCTAAATATAATGGTAATTATGATACTATAATGTTTTAAAAAATAACAAGTATTTTATGAAATTATTGGAATATAAATTGGAATATTAAATTAATGAAATAAATATTCTAATAAAAATATATATTTTATATGTTAATATATAATTTTTAATGGTTTTTATTAATCTACATCCCTAAAATTTATATTTTAAAACATAATTATAATTTTTTACAGAAGTATTTTTCAGTAAATTATAAATTTTAATGTCAAAAGAATTTTGTATCACTTTAATAAATTGAATGAATGGAAATTTATTTATAATTTATAATAATTTGTTGAAAATTATTTTATATAATAATAAATTATTTTTGTTTATTTATTTTGTTAAAATACGTAAAAACTAGTTCAACTTGTAAAACCTAAAAACAGAAAAGTAATATCAAAAGGGGGATAGGGCCTAAAACAGGGGAAAAATTATTCTATTAATATAATGGATTTAGTTTTTTTAGACATAATATCTTACCCAAAAAAATATTTCTCAATTTAGTTTCCACTTGTATGGTTTAACATGTTATCCCTTTATATTCATTTGATATATTTACAAAAATCAAATTTTCTGCAATTATAAATCGGTCCCTTTTCTACCACATCAAGGAATAACTAAAAATTTTGAATTATCCATAATACCATAAAATTATTATAAAAAATATTAATCTTTAAATCAATTTTTATGGATAAAATATATTATCATGTGCCATCTATTTCCAAGGGATATTCAGAGGTCGTCTAGAAGTGTTAAATGCAAGTAATAATTCTCACATAAGTATTTTTTTATGTATTTCCATGTTGTTAAAGAAATTTAAAAACCATATGTAAATAAATATATATTTAATATATATTTAATATATATTTAATGACAATTTCATATTTTAATAATCATTAATCATATTTTTCCTCTCTGATTATAAAAATTTAAAAATATCATTTCATCATTGTGCAGACTGCCACTTCCATGATGCAACATTTTTTATTCCATCACTACATACATGGATGGTATAAAATGGGATGATAAATAATAAATATAATATATATATATATATATATACATTACAAAAAATTAACTATATTAATCATTTAACTAATTCAATATAAAATGAAATCATCACCGATGAAATCGTGTGGACTACCGCCTCAATAGAATGACTGATTTCTCTTTTTATTTTCATTAAAACCATTAATGGATGGTATTATTAATGGAATTAGAGGATAAATATGATTTTTAAGATTCTTTAATGGTCGTTTTATGATATATTGGAAAACTTATCAATGGTAATATTAACCCATGATTATAAATTATTCAATCATTTCAAATAGCCATATAAATAAATAATATTCCAATTCATATTATGTAATGTTTAAAATTAATTGATACTCCATATAAAGCAATAAAATTTTGTTTCATATCATCAATATTAACTAAATTAAATCATTATTCTTTTTGTTTTATTATATAAAAAATAAACCGCCACAAACACCTTTATTAATCAGGGTAGTTCATGTTTTGGTCTATTTGACCACATAATTGACCTATCATATAAATTTATATCATGGGTGAAAATGGGAGCATACATACTAGTATAATATGAAACAAATTTTTAATTAATTTTTTTATATTTTTTCAATAATCTAACATTACTATTAAACTCTTCAATTAAAATCATTGTTCATTCGTTAAGAATTAAAAAAATGTTATCATCTTCAATTTCATAATAATTGTTTGAAAAGAAAACAAAAAAAAATTAAAATTATAGTATACAAACTATCTTGTAACATATATTAAACTATAATATGTTATCCATAGAATATGATATTTAAAAAATTAATATATACCAACATCACTTTCCTGAAACATGTTCAATGTGATAATGATTACCTACAATATGTGTTTAGAATATGATAAAATGACTAATAAATATAGAATTATTATAAATGGGGAGAAAAAATAATTTTAATTTTTAATTTGGTTCTTATAAAATATCATGTTGACATTATTGTAATTATTTATGAAATTTTATTCATTTCAAGAGTAAATCATGACCAACAGAATGGTTTCCTCTCAATATCTGCTCTTTGAATAATTTTTCTTTTTACGCACCAAATTTAATTTATTTTGTTTATGTAATTCCAATTTTAGATATTATATAATTTAATATATTTTAATAATTATATTTTAGTTTCAATTATAATCCCTCTCCTTTAAGGGATTTTGATTAAAATGATACCCAAACAATAAGGGTTCTCTGTCTCAATCATTATCTGATTCAGACATGTTTTCCTATGCACCTAATTTTAATTTACAAAGTTTATTCCTTAACCATAGATGTATATATCTCATATATATTCTTTATTCATTTTATATACTATTTATAATCAGTTCCATTTTATTTAGATCATTTAGAATCAGTTTTCCCCTTATTATAAGTCTTTTATCTAACTCATTTTTTATTATTGGAGTAATGATCATATTATTTGTCTTAATAGATTTTTAGAATATGAAAATTATTTATATTATGTGGTATTATATTTTATTCAAATAAATATAAATTCATCCACATTTACACCTTATAGAAATACTTAAGACTTCAAGGGGTATGTTATCCATAAGTGATATTGATAACCAAAATCTCTAGTCATTGTGTTATAATATTCTATCACAAACTAATTACTTCCATTTTGGGTTTTCACACACTAATATTTGATTTTATGTTAACTTATTCACCTACATGGAAATGAATATATATTAAGATAAAATAATTTTTTTAACTCCTATTGAAATTTTTTATTTGAAAAAATGTATTTTCAATATGAAAAATCTGCTTCCTTCCCCATTAAAATTTTATTATTCATCTCTACATATCTCAAAAATAATATTTATTATTTTTTAATTCAAAATTATTTATTAATATTTAAATTGATAATTTTTTAATATATATTTCAATTTACCTTTTCAAAAAACTTTTTGAATAGACCTAAAACGTTTCCCTTTACATTAATATTAATAATTGTTTCTGAAATATCGTTTTGGTTTTCACATCAACCTCCATTATCATTTAGAATATAATTTACCATAATAATGTTTATTTTAAAATATTTTTACTATATTTTACTTTTAACTATTGAGGGAATGAACCAAATGTGTGAAACAATCCAGTTCAGGATCCCTTCTACGGGGGCATCATTCTAGGATTTTTCTCAGGGGATATTTTTCTACTATGTAAATATCCTAATATTACTCCATTAGTTCACTGGATTTATGTCCAACTACATATATTAAATATCATTCTCTTCATGGGTTTTGAACACGTTATCCCCTTTGTTGACAAGGAAAAAATAAATGACACTTTAAATATTTTTATTCATATATGGAAGATTGTGGGAATATTGTATCTATATAATTTTACCATCCACTATCTTCCTAATAATGTTTTATTATCATGTTATCTGTTTATTAACATGGGAAATAAAATTAGTGTTACATATTTTATTATTTTTATATGGATTATTATTACCAAATCTGATTATTAATTGTAATATTTTTTTTATCGTATAATGATTTATTTTAACATAAACAAATGATAGTTAGGGATTGATATTATATAAAACCTCGATGCATTGAGAGGTCTCATCTAAAAAGCAACATATTTTATGGCATATAACACTTCAAATAAAATTATATTGTCTTTGATTGAATGCATGATAATGTATTTTTATGTACAGAGTTATGAATTCCATCAATATGAGAGTAGTATTATTGCAATCTTTTTTTCATTTATTTTCATGGATAAAAATTATTCTTAGTTATAATTGATTTTTAAATTACATAGATTTTTTATTAGTTCTATAATATGTATATAATGATTATATTTTGGATTTCATTAGTTAAATACGTCTCTTATTTATAATTTGATATCACCCTATTTCATAGGGTTCAATTTCTTTGGTTATAAAGAGATATAGATCATGTAAAACACATATAAAGATAAAATGTTGGGAAGATTTTTGGGATATATTTAATACACATTATAGAATATTTGGATTCTTATATACTGAAACAATGTCCACTATTTGTGATATACATGGGAATTTTGAGAATATATTTTCCTACAATTATATAAATATATAATCCTAAAATTATTTTGAAATGTTTGTAATGTAATGTTTTCATTGCATAATATATATATGAATAGTTATGTCTTTAAATATACATTGGTTATCAAATATAATATGTGAATTAGGTATTCAAGTTATTAGACCTATGATTGCAATTACATTGTGCCCCATAAATCCATTTGTACGAAATTAGTTAGGTATTTTCGACAACATAACTTGAAAAATCACTTGACACAATATTAATAGTTAATACTCACATATATTAAATAAATTCCAAATAATATTCATACTACAAATCAATACAAAATCATATTGTAATTTTACCCACTCAATATCCCAATAAATATTCATCCTTAAAATAACAAAATGTTAAAATAAAATCATTATAATTATTTAAAAAAAATGTAATTGGAGGTTCCAAAATATCGTCTTCTCATTTACCATTGAGAATATTTTTATATTAATTTAATTTATTCATTTTATTTATTATACTATATTATAAAAAATATATTAATTGAAAATTATCACATTTAATTGAACCACATTCCCTTGGTTTTACAATTTCAATACTATTCTACAACAATTAACTATATCTTTATTTATGGACTGCGTTTTTCATATTAAGAATGTATTATTTCAATTAGGTGGTTATTTTTTAAGGCAAATTTTTATAACCACACCTTATATTGGTTATATTCAATCCATGATTGATTAATATAAATTATTGAACAATTTCACATTAAATTTACTAGACTCCATGCATAGATGATTCAGTACAACGATGTCTAATATTAAAAATTTCAATAAAATATATGTGTAACAAAATCCATATTATTATAGAGGGTCTATAAAATTTATGTATTGTCACTCACCACTGAAAAAATATATATTAATCCAAATTAATATAATTGATATATGTTCTTAACTAGTATTATTAAACCACTATCTCACCATTAATAATTTTTTATCCCCCCTATAATATGTATATACCATTATTTCAAATTTTATTGAAGGATACTTACCAAAAAAACATATTATTCTACTAAGTATGGAAAAAATTCTGTAATGTATACCTATATGGATAAATTTTTAACACATTGTGATGTTTATTATAGAGGATTATTTGTGATTATTTCATATTTTGTTGTTTAGGAAATCATTCATGTGATTGATGAATATTCGTTTTTTTGGTTGATGGTTCCTAGATTTATAAAGTCTCTTTATTAAATGGTGGGTTTCACAGGACAATGTACTTTTTTTAAGTTTTTTTCCTACCAATTAATTTCATGTCACTTGTGATGGGGGATCAAATTTATAGTTATGATATATGAAATTTTTCATTCCATAATTATTAAAAATAAAAATTATCCCCATGATTATTTACTTCAATACATATTTAATATGTCAATTTATTATATTCATGTTGTCAATTATATTACATAATTTGAATATTTATCTCTTCTTTATTATGAATTAGTTTTTATGTTTATTTATTCTATTACATGCTTGAACATACTAAGCCTTTGGGTTCACCATTTATATTTTTCCCAATAAACCATGTGAAACAATACACCTGATGTAATTATATGATTGTCAAAAATAATAATTGTTCATCTGATATATTAATTTTTCGTATATAATGTATTGATCGTGAATATATCTAGACTCATAATACTCTAGATATTTGAATCTTATGTATAATTATCTATATATTTTTTATATAATTAATAAATAAGTTATTGATCTCAGATTATAGATTTTGTATGGTAATAGATTATATTAATGGCTGATTTTTGAAATCCTAAAACATGAATTTTATATTAAATATATTATTACTATCCATGATTATGTCCATTGATAAATCCAATAAATATATAACAAAAAAATAATAACTCAATTTTATTTTTTAAAAATATAAATAAATATTATACAATGATTATTTTTTAATAGTTTTATAATTTACATACCTATATATATTAATGAATTGAAATATATGAAAATATTTGGTGTAAAAACATTGATAACTCACATAATCGTTATTAGGATTTCCCTCTGAAAAAATAGCATTTATGTTTGATATGTGAATAATGAGAAATGATTATGGTAGTTTAAATGTGTTATGATTAATATCATTACCTTTATGGAAATGACTACTTACCTTGAAAAATTATTCATAATAGTGGATCATTTGAAATTAATGAAACCTTTAAATTTTTATTTAACCATAAATAAATTAATGGAGGAAAATTATATAATATATTTATAAATGTAAATCTATGAATTTTAATATAATAAAATGGAGGATAATATCATTGTTTTATAAAAGATAATGATGATAATAATAAATTTTAGTCGTTAATTTAAATAATTATATATGAAAATGAGATAAAATGAATAGAATTGTTTTATTTTAATTAAAAACCGATTGAATATAGTTCTCTTTGAGAGAAAAGAGATAATGTAAAAAACAAAAAAAAATGGATAAAATGAGTGGGTTGCTTTTCAGTACTAATAAAACATTTCAATGATAACAATAATTATTTATATTATTATTGAATTCAAGAAATTACATTTAATCACATTTTAAATTGGATAAATCCATTCATTTATGAGTAATTATTCCACCGATAAATTTCAATAAATTTTAATTATAGTGAAAAATGTAATAATGAATTTTTCGGACTACACCATGCCTTCTATTTTAAAAGAAAGGTTACAGAAGAAGAGGATTTATTTGTTTCTTCTATAATATATACAAATTCTTGTTAATGGATATATTAATTTTTTACATTAAATAATTTTATAAATGAATGCACAATGTTTTAATGAATGAGTGAAAAAAATTTAAATATAAAGAGATAAAATCTTTTAACCATATTAGTATACTCGAAATAGTGATGTTTCTAATGTTTAAGATAGTATTTCAATGTGATTGGAAACCATTGTAATCAATTAATAGTGAACTTATCTTCTAATATTTAAAGATACAATGATAATACTTAAGAAAATATTATGATGAATATTAAATCCTCAGAAATTGACAGTATAAGTAATTTTATATGAAAATCAATGTTAGTTTAACAATGCATTATTAAAAACATATACACACTTTTATGTATTATTATTTTTTACAGAACATTGAATCGTCTCCTTAAAACATAAGAAAAGGTTTTAAATTAGAAACACTTTTAGAATATTATTACTGTGATTTATGTTTTCATATTTCTTACAACATTAGAAGTATTCCATTTCTATATATTTTTTTTTGAAATTTTATAGTTTAACATACCTAAATGAAAGGATTTGATTGGAATGTATAAATATTTAATTTTTATATGAGAGGATAAAATTACAATTTATTTACCCTAGATAGAGTACCTACGTTTTATTCTACTAAATTATTTCCCTATATATTTAATAAACCAACCTCTAATGGCTCATTATAGTGAAATACATGAAGAAAAATAATGATATATAAAAAATTAAGGAAAAAGAAATCAATATTTTTGAGGGTGAATATATTTTGAATGATTATATAAATGTATAAAATTAGTATTTTTTTATATTTACATAATTGTGGTGTATAATTCCCCACTAAAATTATACATATTGAAAACCATTATCTAATCCACCCAGTAGAATGTTTTTTGGGAAATAGTGAAATTGTAAAAGAATAATATGTGTTTTATGATAAGGGATTTGTATAGTCAAACATCTAATTATGGGGAAATTTAAAAATATATTATATTTTAAATTGATTTTTAGAAAATGTTTTGAAATAATTTCCCAAAATATTATTAATTTATTTAGATTGTATTTTAGAACAATTATAGTTAAATATTTTTAAAATGAAAAAAATTTCTGCGATCCCCATACCCATTCACATGTCATTCCCACCCTCCAGGAATCTATCGATCCCTCATTTCCTAAACAAAAATCACCATCTCTTAAAATAATTTACCCCCTATGTCCCTCCCTATGAATTTCATCGCTCTATCAAGAACCTTCTTCCCACCACATTTTTATGTGGAGCATGGTGTTGCATTTGTTGTCAATAAGATCTTAATATGGTGTCAGTTGTAAATATGTGTATAGAAAGGTAGTGATGGAATCTGTGATGTTGATTCATGTGTAGATTCATAATTCATTATTTCTAACACAGTGAGGAAACCACATTGATTATAATGATGTGACACAATCAATGTCACCTGGAGAATTATAATTTAACATTTATTGACAGGTTTAGATATTTCCAATAAAAAATTAGACGATTTTAGATGTGGTCATAAGTTCCATATCATGTGTCAATGAATAAAACATTGTTACAATATTTGAATACCACCATGAAATACTCAATATCATGTGGGGAAATAATATCAATCCATTTATTTAATGTATTAAGTTTAACTGAATCAGATGATTATAGAGCTGGCCCAAAGATCTAATACTTATGTCACTGGATGAAAAATTGTTACACCATTTGATAAATGCATTGAAATACTTAAATTCATGATGAACATAGAATATAGATATAATATATATGAATTAGATTATGTTGGTGAAAAAATTCAGACAATTGTAGACAAGATCATAAGTTCCGAATCTTGTGTCAAAGAATGACACATTGTTACAACAATTGAAGAACCCCATGAAATAATCTTTTCAATGATAAAAGTGGAAGATCCATCGAATGAATTATAATTGGATGAAGGATGTGAAACAAATCCTAATATTTCTTTTGATGATCCCCAAATTCCATGACTTGGGTTTATAAGAGAAGACATCACTCACAACAATGATTCCTTGCATTATTCTTTAATGCATTAGGTGAAGAAGAGATCCATGGATCATCAATTTTTGAATAAATTGTGTAATATTTTTGATCTTGGATTTTTTATTTAATGATTAAAAGAAGGATGATGTTTGACAATGAAGAAGATAATAGGAATTGATTGGTATTTAAATGTGGCACGTTATCTTGGATATATATTATTTTTTAACAAATTTTATTATATCCATAAAAAAATTTGGTGAACCATGAACGGTAGATGATACCCTCACCCAAAGAATATGAGGGAACCAAGGGTCTACCATGCACAAAGGTAAGTCCTCAAAGCCAAACCGTAAGAGGCGCATGGTGGCTGTGTATAAGCCCCATGTGTAAGCATTGTTAGCACTAGGTGAGTGCCTGAGGAGACAGAGTGGGTGCTAAGAGTGTGCCCGCAGAGAACCAGTGTGGTGGGACACTGGAGGGGGAGAGGAGTAATCTGGAATTGTGTCCACATTCATTGATATATATATCAATCCCCAGCTATTATCTTGCTTTAATGTGGGAAGGAAATAAAATCCCAGGAAGTGATCACAACCATCCAATGCATCGCAGACATGCGGTCCACCGCTTGATCAATCGCGGGATCGATCGTGCACATCTGGGCCGTCCATATGATCATTGAAGTTTGACATTGAAGATGTGAAATTCTATATCATCTATCATGGTTTTCTACAACCTAAAGACATCCCACAAAAAACTTGCACCACCCAAGAACCAATGATGATGCCAGACACCATTCTAATCACTCCGTCCACCAATGAACCATTGATCAATCCTGTGGATATCGTCTGTACATGAGGATAATGATGTATGAAATTTTATTTTAATGAATAGTATTATTTGATGATTCCAAGTAAGATTAGGCATGTAATGCAGATAAGGCTATGATTAAAATATCGTGATCAATCTTGCATGGAGAAGATGATTTTCATGCATTCTAAAATGAATGCACGTGAGGATTTCACAAAGAAAAAATCTGTCTGTATTAAAGAGAAACTAATCGAGAGATTTGGGAAATCTTATCCTATGATTGAAATATTTAAAATCTGATATACTCGGATATTAAATATAGATACTTAAATGGGAATATTCGGAAAGATTTTGATGCGGTGAAGGATTGGCCCTCACATATAAATGTAGAAGCCTCAGGACTGAGATAGGTTGTTGTTCACATATTTGAGAGCCCTAGTTTCTCAAAAATAATGAATCTATGTTCCTAATTTTTGAATGATGAGTAAATTTTTCCACGTAGACTTTCTATGTGAATAAATTGTTCCCCACATCCCTTGTTTGAAGGAGAACCATGAAGCGCCTTGGTGCACAAAAGAGGCTACACCATCAATGCGAATAAAACTATGTAAATTCAATAGTTTTTTATAAAAATTCTTCATGATTCATGGATGTATTCCCATGGATACAACATTGGTTCTTGACACCATTATTTGATCCGTTGAGAATATAAAATCACAAACCATTATGGGTTCTGTGAGGGATATCCACGTGAACCGTGTGCATGAAAAAGAAGTCCATGTGTGCCCTCTTATTTTCACGAGGAATGAAGAAATTGCGAACCCTTTAATTCATGATAAGAAGGTGATTTCATAAAGGACGATGTTCACATACACATCCCTAGAAGAAGGAGGAATAACACATATAAATGAATAATACCATTTGGGTTTGAATAAACACACACATATATTGAACCTAAAATAGATAATATGTTTGTGTGTACAGAGAACCAATGAAACAAAATTGTATGTGATATTATGTGAGGAAAATAAAGAGAAATTGTGAGTGCTCAAAATGTTATATAGAGTGGGGTTTTTACACAATAATGATAGAAGAAGGATATTTTCCATGCATTCATGCATACTCATGCAAACATGAAGAAATATAAAACAATGAATCGAGCTTGTGAGTGCATGTGTGTAAAAAAGAAGAATAAATTCATTAAAAATCATTTATAAACAATAATTAATTGAAATACCAATAAAATCATGTAATTAAGTGAATTAGATTTGAGACCAAATAGAGAAAGAGTAAAAGAAGACCTTTTTATGAGATTATAGGGTTTGAGAATCCATGAAGGTAGACAGAGCTGATAATGTGCTGAATTATTCTTGTATTCTTGAACATGTTGTGCACACCACATTAACACACATTAGTGGGGCCATGTCTACATCATAAGAAGAACTAATTTCCTAAGCATTATGACACTGAGGATTGATCATAATGGTTTTAAGAGTTATTTAAAAGGTCAAAGTGACCTTACCAAAGGTTGTTGAAGATTATTGAAGAGATATAAAGTCAAGTGTGATTTAGAATTCATATGGGGGAATAGAATAAGATAAATCTATAGTGACTCAATGATAAATCTTAGAAGGATGTGACTCATGTGACTCGAAATCTAGAAAACCCATGTGAGATTCAGGGAAGATATGAAGACATCAGTGTGACTCTAGATCAGGCTAGTGGGACTCTGGTAACACTATGGGCACATGTATAAAGAACCACCTACGAGAATCATGAGAAATACAATGGGGCTATATATTGACTATTTTAATTGATAATAAGATTATAGTGTAGAATCCGTTTTTGGGGGAATAACCAAAATAACAAGGTGTGGATATCTAAACTAAACCATGTAAATATTTATGTTTAGTTCCTTTACATTTTCATCATAATTATATGTATGCTTGAGTGACACTAGAATAGTGGATCAAGGAATTAACCATATATTGATGATTAATTGAACGTAATCATTTAGTAAAAATATTTAAAGGTATCAATGATTCACCCCATCCCACTCTATGTGATTTACACTAATCTGGGCAGTTCTATTTGTATCAGAGAGAGGTTCATCTCTAAAATATCCAATGGAGTCATATTGAAGTACACATTTCGGGAAATGATTGGGAAACCTCAAATGGTGATTTCAACCAAGTCTCAGAAAAATAGAATGAATAACCAGTTCAGGAATATGAAGAAGAAGTTTACTTCTAATGGGGAGACAACTTTTACTAAAGGTAATATGTAAGGTATGAAATGTGATAATTATTATTATTATTATGACTCTTCTGTGGATGCATGTCCAAGATATAATGATGATATAACAATTATTTATCTTAATATTTCACATAAAGATCAACTAAATAAATTTCATAGATAATTGGGATGATATATTTTTGCATGAATTAGTGATCTTCAACAATATTATGTTACATCGAGAAAAGAATCAAATTTTGTGGTAGAAGCATTGGATAAAAGGTTTGGCTTATCGTATACTCTCACAGATCATGTTAAATAAAAGGAAGAGAAAATTTCTATTTTCAATGAAATAATTGATTAAGTTACTGAATAATGGAAATGATGTATTTTTGTGAAGTAATTCTTTGAGATTGTATTTTTAGATGCTTTCCATGCACTTGAATTGTTGCACAAATACTCTCTGGTTTTCAATGATACTGATCTATAAGAAAAGAAAACAAGATAAAGGGTCATAATATCTCTTGGAAAAAATTATGAAATGTGCATGAAAAAAAAATGAAAAAGTTGAAGGAAATTTGGGAACGAAATATGACCTCAGTTTAGGATGAAAAAAAGACCCTCAACATGAAGTGTTTAGAGTTAGAGGTGAAATTGAATAATCAAAAATCACTCCAACATGGAACATCCTAAAAAAATAAAAGAAGAGATGATGTCACTCATGTTTTCATTGGGAAATATTATTTAAAGGGGGAAAATTATAATATAATATAATGGAATCATCATCCAAGAAGAAGGTAACCCATATCCTAGTTAGTTTTGTATCTACTAACTGATTAGCATCTACAAATACATGTTTAATGCTAAAAGCTGGGAAGATGTGCATTGATAAAAATGCTGATACATTTATCCAAATTTCGAGGATAGATGTTGGGATGATTTAGAATATCAATTACCAAATGGATTCTCCAAATAAACAATACTAGTATGTTGGTTTTTTTGAACACTTTTATACTGACGTTTTCATTAAACATTCGGTAAGGATGATTTTTAAAAACGGTTTACAAAAACTGTTGTTAAATCACTTAATATGAAACCTTTATCAACGGTTTAAATATAACTTTTTGTAAAAGGATGTCTTAGATGTTATTTTTAGAAACAGTTCTAAGGAATCGTTTGTATAATTGTGGCCTGAAATGTTTTTCCAACGATTTTTAAAAATCATTGGTAAAAGTTTCCTCAAATTAACCGCAGCCCCTCCTCTACCCCATTGGTGGAACAGAACCCTAAACCGGTGCACTTCCCCCAAATTTACCCTCTGACTTGGTGATCTAAGAGATCCTTTGGCTTCTTCTTCCTCCGTCCCATCAATGCTTCTTAATCTCTTGTTAAATCTCTTTCCAACCAATCCCAATTAAGGTATTGTCTTACGTGGTACATTATTTTTATTGAAATTTATCTAATATTTCAGTTATTAGTTTTCATTTTTTATGTGTATATGTCTCTGTTTCCATTTTAATTTAACCTAGAATATATTCTTTCAAATCCATTTAATTAATTAAATCATTAACCCACCATCGAAGATGAAGGGATTTGTTACCCAGAACAATAGAAATCCCTTTTATATTTTTTAGTTGTCGCTTTAATTTATCACATCATTATATAAAATGTTATATAAATAGACTGGATCGTTATAGACCTATCAGTGGTCACCTACATTAATTGTATCTCACACATTGTTTGAGATACCATTGGGTACCTAGATATACTACATGATTATATTTTTAGAAAAGGAGAATAACGATCTTACAGATGCATAAATACTCAAATGACATAGGAAAGAGCATTAGAGTGTTATGTGAACAATATTCAACTAATCTAATGTAGCAAAGGTGCATATTCAATGGCTATGTGTACTATAATGTTGTTTCCAACAATGTTCTATATAAAGAAAATAATGAAAAATGAAGAGATTATTTAATGGAACTGTTTCCCCCTTGCATACAGGAACATGATTTTACCCATGGGGCTGTGTGGTTCTTATATATTGGGCGGTGAAACATATAGTCATAGGAAACAACTATGTTTGTGTTTAGTTTTTATTTTATTTTCTTTATCTCATTGGCTACTTAGTTATTTTACTTCTATCTACGGATGGAGTGTAGTAAAGCTATCCTGACTAGTTGACGTAGATCACTTCAATACTGTAAAACCAAGTGGTGTGTGTGTTAGGAAACATTAGAAGATAGAGATCCTTGGAGTCTTCCACGAGATGGAATTTCTTTTCTAAAACATTGTTTGGGAACATTTATGGAGTATTTTGGAGTCATGAAATAACACCTAGTGTCTCCAAGTGTCTTCATACGTCGTATCATCCTCAGATGGGTTGGCCACACACCCAATCCTATCAAACCTATCATAGTCTATCCTCTCAGTCACATAGTCTAGACACATATCTTGAGGATTATCCCATGTCTCGAGGCACATCTCATCATCCAGCAAGACGAAGATGATTATTCACCTTATTATTGTCCAAGTCACAAATTCACACTATGTCGAACCCATCTACATTATATTCTCAATAATCCGGTCAATAACCTCATCAAAATAATTTATTATAACCTATCCCCACTAACCAGGTTCAATCCTATGCTAAATCACACCAAGCCTCATGGCATTATAATGCCAATCTGTCAAACAATACCCAATACCCACACTAGCATCTCATCATTCATCTCTTTAGTTGAAATCATGAATCATTAAATGGAGTAAAACCATTCATAATATATTTTATATACTCAGTGGGACCCTCCCACTCTATGAACCTACAAAGATTCAAATCCATCATCATAAGTATTTCCTCCTCAAATGCTAGATGTACAATTTCCACACCAATCACTACAACGCCCAATCCTCTTAGGATTACTTTATATGATCTAAATCCTCATATTTAGTGACATAAATCACATTAAATCGCATAAATGTCAACATAACCCTTCATTCAAAGAATTATTCATGTAGAAAGACCCCATGACAATATTCTATGAACTAAAACCATAAATAATAATTCCAAATATAAGCATCATCATTAAATAAATATCTCAAGTGTAAACATAAAACAAATGAATAATAATACCTCATCCATTGTTTCAAAAAAACCAAACTAAGATGAAACATGTTCCAAATTGATTAGATACCATTAATATGAAGAGTAATTGTTAATTAATAAGAATGTACTATCTAATAGTGTCATTTTAGAACATTGATAGGTTTCCCCTTTTCTTGCAGGTACATGATTAGACCCATGGGGTGCAGTGGTACTTATATGTTGGGAAATGACATGTAGAGTCATAGGAAACATGTATGTTTTAGTTTAGTTTTTATTTTATTTTATTTATCGCATTGGTCATGTAGATCTTTGAATGCTTTCTATGGACAGAGGGTAGTTATATTATGCGATTGGTGCTAGAAGAAGTTCATTTTGATTCAGTCCACCGATTTTGATATGAGGTATGATACTACAGTTTCTACTTGTCTCGCAGCTCATGTATTTGGGGAATAAGTGTTTTTTACTCCATATTATGTTTTTGGTATTGCGTTGGATCATTTCGTGTTGGTTCGAGTGTATTTGGTTCTCCACTGCCAGTCTAGGAAAGGCATTAATTCCATTGGTTGGTTTATCACCGGTCATGTAGTGTCCTTCATGTTTTTTAAGGTTTGTAATATCCTTTGTGTAGTGCGTTGATCCCTGATCGTTGGATTCGAGTTACCAAGTCAAGGGAAACTCGCTTGCATGTGCATTGGTAAGTAAGTATATGTATGTGGGTTCCCTAGTTACATGTATAGTCAATCATGGTAGTTATTATACACCTATGGGGCTAAGTGAGCCCATGTATATATATATAAATTCATACGCAGGTGATTGGAGACTGATATATCCATATAAGAAAATGTGCAAGGATCCCCTTGCACATGCTCATGGCCATGCCGGTGTGTGCATAGGGTATGTGTCCTTGAATGTGTGTGAAGGTGCGTATACCCAGTGGAGGAGAACCAACTTTTAGTTAGAAAGTTCCAAGAGATGAAGTGGACGTCCTGGTTCCACCTTGAGGTAGAGTCCCCCTCCTTTCCTCTTTAATATAAGAATACATTAAATTGAATTTAGCTTCTTTCTTAATTATGCTAAATTATATTGAATTTCATATCTTGAAGTAGTCTTCTTTAATATAATTTTTTTCATTTAATAAATAAAGTCATGTTTTTTATAATAAAACCCTTCTAATGGAGGTGTGCTGTATGTGAAAACTCACAATGATAGTTTAGGGTGTATGATTATTTTCCGTCATTTTTTTCCTTTTAGACGTTTCGTCATTGTGCCACTCACTGAAACCTTCCAATGATCACTTGTTATATCATATTTAATAGTTTAATTTTTCTATCATTTATTTTGTGACCTTGTCTTTTGGAGAAACCCATTATGGGTGTTTTCCTGGCCTCTTGTCCACCCCTTATGGTGTTTACCATAGCCTATTTATCTAAAAACAGTGATTGGGTCATTCTTTAACACCTATCAGGCACATGGTGCTCCCCACCATAAGCATCATCTTAACACTGTTTGTGGTGTTATCCTGACCTCGATGCACATCTAGTTTTTTAAATATATGAAGTCTCCCATTATATTTGTGTTGCATCCTGAGATGTTAAAACATACTCAAATTCTATTACTCTCAAGGTGACTGAATTTTTTTTATTAGAGTTCCAAAAAATGCATATACCATTGATAAGTAATACAATGGCATAATTTGACTCTCAATCAATAGTTTCAACTACCTAGTACCACATTTGAAAAAAACAAATATAAAATATATATCTTTATCACACCATTATCCAGAATAAAGAGTCTGTTTTTATAACATAATGACAGTTTGTAAAATGTGAAGGAAAACTACATAGGATTTATTTTGAATCCTGGCCGGAAGATGCTGGACTGTGGATGTCGTTGGACTGGGCCAACACTAAACAGTCACGCCGTGGTAATGTCGTGATTCGGACCTGCTCCATGACAACACCCCACAGATGTTCGCAGTCATGTCAGAATTTTATGTATGATAAATATATAGTTTTTAGATACAGTACACATCCATAGTTAATAGGGAGGGAGGCAACAACTAGAATGTTTCCCCTCTTCCTCACGCTCCCCTGACTCCTAGCCGGATGATGTAGCCCCACAGAGGTCACTGGACCGAGCCAACATGTCGCGGTCATGCTGCAGTCACTCTGCGGTCATGCCGCGGTCACTCCGCGGTCATACTGCGGTCACTCCATGGTCACTCCACGGTCACGCCGTGGTAACACCGTGGTCACACCGCGGTCACGCCACGGTAACATCGTGGTCACGCCACGGTCACACCGCGGTAATGCCGTGATTTAGGCCTGCTCCAGGAAGGCACCCCGTGGTGGTTCACAGTCCTGTCGGAATTAGATTTATAATACCATGATAGTGTTTTAGATACATTACCCAACCATAGTTAATGGGGAGGGAGGCGACTACCGGAATGTTTCCCCACTTCCTCCCGCCTCCTTCGCTTCTAGAATGATGATGCTTCCCCACAGAAGTCACCGGACTAGGACAAAATGACACGGTCACTCCACATTCATGTTGCATTTACTCCAAGGTCATGTCGTCGTCACGCTGTAGCCACGCAATGGTCAATCCGACGCACGGTGTGGCCAGAACCACTCAAATCGTATCACTTTTCTTTGAAATGGATATCATTTTAAGTGAAAACAACAACTAGAATACATAAAACTAACCAAAGGCATTCATATTTTGTTGATACACTATGAAAATGATCCATAGTTCATTTTTGACGTGTACGAGTCAACCCCACCTCAATCTGAGGCACAGTGTTGCCGATACTACTCAAACTGACATTATTTTGTTTAAAATGGATACGGTTTTAAGTAAAAACAACTAGCACACATAAAACCAACCAAATGCTTTAATATTGTGTTGATACACTAGGAAAACGATTTGTGGGTCATTTGTGATGTGTACGAGTCAACCCGACCTCAATCCGAGGCGTGGTGTGGTCGGTACCACTCAAAGTGTCTCTCTATTGTTTCAAAAGGACATCATTTCAAGTTAATACAAGAACTGAAATACAAAAAACTTAACAAGGCATTATAATTCTATTTAATCATTAGGAAAATTATCCATGGGTCACTTGTGATGTGTAAGAGTCAACCCTGCTTCAATCCGAGGGCCGGTGTGGCCAGCACCACTCAAACTGTCTCACTTTTATTTGAAATTAATGTGATTTAATGTGAAAACAACAACTGGAATAAGGAAAACCAACCAAACACATTATTATTGTGTTGATAATTTAGGAAAATGATACATGGGTCATTTGTGATATGTATTAATCAACCCTGCCTCAATCTGAGGTGTGGTGTGGCCAAAACCTCTCAAAGTGTCTCTCTTTTGTTTAAAATGGACATCATTTTAAGTGAAAACAACAACTGACATACAAATAACCGACCAAATGTATTTGGATATTTCTTAAACTTTAGGAAAATGATCCATGGGTCATTTTTTACGTGTATTAGTCATTCCCGCCTAAATATGCGGCGTTTTGTGGCCGACACCACTCAAAGTGTCTCACTTTTCTTTGAAATGGACAACATTTTAAGTGAAAATAACAACTGACATACGGAAAACCAACCAAATGATTTTCTATTCTGTTGATACATTAGGACATGGATCCATGTGTCATTTTTTATGTGTACAAGTCAACCCCGCCTCAATCGGAGGAACGGTGTTGTCGGTTCCACTTAATGTGTCCATTTTTGTTTAAAACGGATACACTTTTACGTAAAAACAATTGGCATATGAAAAACTGAACAGATGCATTCAGATTGTGTTGAATCTTCAGGGAAACAATCCATGGGTCATTTATGACATTTACGAGTCAACCTCTCCTCAATCTGAGGTGTGGTTTGGTCGGCACCACTCAATGTGTATATCTTTTATTTCCAAAGGACATCATTTTATGTGAACACAACAGCTGACATACGAGAAACCGACCAAAGGAATTTTGATTTTGTTTAAACATTAGTAAAATGATCCATGTGTCATATGTGGCATGTAAGTGTTATCCCCACTTCAATACGAGGTCCAGTGTGGCTGGAACCACTCAAACTATCTCACTTTCATTTGAAATGGATTGAATTTTAAGTGAAAACAACAACTGACATACAGAAAACCAACCAAACACATTCAAATTGTGTTAATACATTAGAAAAACAATTAAAGGGTCATTGTGATGTGTACGAGTCTACCCCACATCAATATGAGGAGCATTGTGGCCAGCACCACTCAAATAATCACTCTTTTTTTATAATGTATACAATTTTACGTAAAATCAACTGGCATACAGAAAACTGACCAAGAACATTCAGATTATGTGGATACATTAGGAAAACGATCCATGGGTCTTTTTTGATGTGTAATATTAATCCCCAAATCAATCTGAGGTTTGGTGTGGCCATCACCACTCAAAGTGTCTCTCTTTTATTTCAAATAGACAACATTTTAAGTGAATACAACAACTGACATACAGAAAACTGACCAATGTCATTCATATTCTGTTGAAACTTTAGAAAAATGATTAATGGGTCATATGAGATGTGTACGAGTCAACCACTCCTCAATCTGAGGTCCAGTGTGGCCGGAACCACTCCAACCGTCTCACTTTTATTTAAAATTGAAAGGATTTTATGTGAAAACAACAACTGGCATATAGAGAACAGACCAAATGCATTCTTATTGTGTTGATACTTTATAAAAATTATCAATGGGTCTTCATTGATGTGTATGAATCAACCACGCCTCAATCCGAGGTGCGGTGTGGACAACACCACTGAAAATGTCTTGTTTTTTTTAAATGGAAATCATTTTAAGTGATAACAATAACTGACATACGTAAAATAGACCAAACACATTTGGATTCTATTTAAACATTACGACAATGATCCATGGGTCATATGTCATGTGTACAAGTCAACCTTGCCTTAATCAAGAGTGTGGTGTGTCTGGAACCACTCAATGTGTCCATCTTTTGTTTAAAATGAAAATCATTTTAAGTGAAAACAACAATTGACATATGAGAATCTATCCAAATGTATTTTGATTCTATGGAAAATTTATGAAAACAATCCCTGGGTCATATGTGATGCTTATGAGTAAACCCCGGCTCAATCTGAGGCGTGTTGTGGCTGACACCACATAAAGTGTCTCTCTTTTCTTTAAAATGGACATCATTTTAATTGAAAACAATAATTTACTTACAGAAAACTGAACAAACGCATTCGGATTCTATTCACAATTTAGTAAAACGATTCATGTGTCATATGTGATGCGTATGAGTCAACCCCACCTCAATCCAAGGCACGGTGTGGCCAGTATCACTATAACTGTCTCTCTTTTGTTTAAAACAGTCATCATTTTATGTAAAAACAACTAGCATACAAAAACCAACTATACATATTTAGATGGTGTTGATACTATATCACAATGATACATGGGTCATATGTGACGTCTACGAGTCAACCCCGCCTCAATCCAATGCATGGTGTGGCGTGTGGCCGAAAATACTCAAAGTGTATCACCTTTACTTGAAATGGAAAACATTTTAAGTGAAAACAACAACTGGCATAAGGAAAACCTACCAAACACATTCAAATTATATTGATATTTTATGAAAATGATTCATGAGTCATCTGTGATGTGGACGAGTAAACCCCGCCTCAATCAAGTGTAGGGTGTTGCATGTTTCATTCAATGTGACTCTCTTTTATTAGAAATGGACATGATTTTATGTGAAATCAACAGCTTGCATACAGAAAATTGACCAAACAATTTCAGATTGTATTATTACTATATTACAATGATACATGTTTCATTTATGACGTGTACGAGTCAACCCCACCGCCATCTGTTGCACAGTGTGACCGGTATCACTCTAAGTGTCTAATTTTTTTTAAAAATAAACAACATTTTAAGTGAAAACAACAACTGACATACAGAAATCTAACCAAACTTATTTGGATTGTGTTGATACTTTAGGAAAACGATACATTGGTGATTTTTTACATGTACGAGTCTACCCCACCTCAATACGAGGCACAATGTGGTGGAATCATACTCTGATCAATACATCACACTATACTTGTACCATTTAGTGTTCATAGCCTTACGAACATTAATATTATTCTTAATAAGGTCGATAAACTAAAATTTCCATTCTTCTTTACCATCACAAGATTTAATTTTGATCATTTTAGTTCTTCTTAAATTTTAAATCAAGTAAATAGTTCCTTATATTACTCCTTTTTTAATGACCATGGAACCATGGGTGAATTTCCATACACCATTTTCATATTTAGTATCAAAGGATGCATAATCAAACATTCTTTTTAGATTTAGGAAGACGAAAACCACTCCCAGGTGAAATCCATTTTCAGACATTTTTCATTTTTTATAAACGTTGCTTTTTTGAGGATAAGTCATATTTGTGTGTTCTTTCATTGTCAAAAGATCATATTATGATCCTCAAAAAACTAAAAATTTCAAAAAATATGGTATTTAATTTCACAACATCAAGAAAGTGTAGCGAGGTAATATGCAGCCACTTTTCAAAGTCCTATGGTAGAATGGTTGGGTTAAATAGGGTAATTGGGACATGATTCAGTTGGATCCAATTTTTTTGAGGATATTATGTGTCGTCACTTTTATTCTCACTATTAATAATGAGAGGGTCTCATCAATTATTTTTATCAAGAAATAGATAAGTGTCTCCCTTACATTAACCAGTAGTACACAATGTATGACTATAACCCATCGTAGAAGGGGATTGTTTATTTTCAACCTCATATGCATCAAGACACACTTTAAATAAAAAACATGTTCGACATCCACTTATTCAACTAATTTGGACTTGATCACTATGTGTATAAAAACAAATACCCATGTATGTTATGTTATTACCACTATAGAGTCCACAAAAAAATCCATTACCATTCACCCAATATCTCACATTAACACCCCCAACTCCTTCATATTTCTTCTTAGTGCATCAAAACCGCCATTTCCTTTATAAAGAACATATTCCATTTCAAATTTGAACATATTCATCTATTTTATCCAACACATCTGGCAACGATTTAGTTCACATTAGAATATATTATATTACTATGACATTCAGTTTGTATCTATAACATGTCTCTATTCAAATAAGTAGTGTCTCTAAAATTTACAATCAACAACGATAGTCACAAAATCTTTTTCATGAGTTAGGTAGTATCACTCACAGGGTCATAAGTGAAGAGACTCCTATGAAAAAACCGTTTCACTATATATTATAAATAACACAAGTTCAATGAAAAATGCATCACAAATCATTACATACCCAAATCTAGGATAAAAAATTTGGTATTCGATCCAATTTCAAAATCTTATTCAACTCTAATAAGTATTTATGGGACTATTATTCCTATTAGAATGTGACGGGGAGGTGGGGGATATACTGATTTGGTGGGTTGTGCAAGGGTGAGATGAAGTACTACTAAAATAGTGGTTGTCAGATGAAGATTGAAATGGGTGTAAATAATGTTTGATTTATTGAAACTGTTATTCAACTCTCTGGGAAGATTGTTGTCATATTAAGATTGAAATTGGGAATTGTATTACATGACGTGGTTGGAAGAGTTTGGTGTTTTTATGTATTTTTTTGCTATAGTATGTGTTATTAATGCTATTTTATGTCTTTTAGTATGTGCTTTTTGTGCTATAGTTTATGCAGGTGTATACTAGAGAGGCTACTGGAGGGGCTGATGTGCAATAGTTCTAGAAATACACAATACCAACAATTTTAAACTGTTGGTATACTTTGAGAAAAATTTATAAACTATCCTAATGGTTTTAAACCAGTTGGTATAGATTCTAGGCTTCAATATATGAACAGTTTCAATGAAAATATTGATAAAAATGCTATATAAACATATACCAATGGTTAGACTACAACTGTTGGTTAATCAATTCATATCGTAGCCTATACCAATGGTTTAGATCAAACCGTTGGTATAGGGCTTTCCTCATGGCTTACTGCGCTACGGTTTGGAAAACCATTTGTATAGGCTATACCAACATTTTTCAGCCTATACCAGTTGTTTAAAACCATTGGTATAACCTTCATTTCCAATAGTGAATGAAAGGAAATTCCAGAAACAAAAAAATCACTGAATTTAGCCATAAAAATAATAAAAGAAAAATAAATAAATTTATTGGATACTTTTAGTTGGGTTGGAAGATTGGTCATCACGCTAATGATTGATGGAATAATATATTAGTATATGAAAATTATGGAAGGCCTATATTCAGGGAAAGAAGATGTGAAGAAATGAAGAATCCTACAATGGAAAGACAAGAAAACACAGATGATGAAAAATATGACTATTAAGAACATATTTGAATATTTTGAAGAAATTTGTGGTAATTGAAACAGAATAGGTCACATTAATGATGTGTGTTGGTTTAGTCCTACCAATCCTCCTGCATATGGTGATATGATATATAAACCACAACAAATGCATGAGAAGGAAAAAAGAGTTGTAAATCCTTCTATTGGGCATATTGAAAATATTGAAGTCAAGAATAATGTGAATGAAATTATTCCGATGAAGAATTTAATGACGGATACCAAGAAGGTCATATTAATCAAAAAAAGATGCTTTTATTATGGAAATAAAGTTCATACTAGGGATCACTGCAAACCAGTCCTGGAAATGATTGGAGGAAATATGAAATAAAAAATAGGATTGATCAAGGATAATCCGGACTGATTGAAAACATTCATGAAGATATCCCAAATAAGGTTTCCAATAATTGTATCTTTAAAACATTAAAGAAGACATGTGGATTCTCCAAAATATAATATGTTTTTCTCCTTTATTATCTATATATTTTAAATAGATTTCATTCTATATTAAATATAGCTCTTGTTGTTATTTCATATATTATATAATTATGTTGTGAAGAAAAGTTCACACCTTTTTCTCAATATTTAATTAATAAATAAAAAAAATTTCCTTTCAAGCAATTTTTTTGGAATTAAAAAATGATGGAAATATATTGTAATTCATCAAAATTTATTTAAATTGGATGTCAATGGTTTTCTTGTAAAATTAATTCATAGAATGTTTTAAGATTAATTAATTTTATTGTATTTTGGAATATAGTAACTCACAATTTTCCATTGAATTTAATATAAAAATGATACCCATTATTTACATATTGGAATTTTTTCCCAAAAAAATTGAAATTTAATTAAAGATATTTGGTATGACCAGATGATTGAATATAATTAATGTATTATATTTTAATATACTTTTATAATATCAAGGGATTATAATTCATTATTGTTAGATTATATAAATTTATGAACCAATATAAATAACACGAATCTATATTCCATCTTTATTCCATCATTCATTTAAATATAATTCATGTAAAGTTATTTCATAAAATCACATTGCTAATAGATTGGTTAAATCATTAAATTCATTCAAATATTTATTTTATGTCTCTAATATCGATTAAATACTATATGTTTTTTCCTAATTGAATTTAAAATAATTACATTTACAGTGTATATAATTTTAAATAAATAAATTTCAAAATATTTTTTAAATAAATATTCAAAACTTATATTTACATAATTTAATAACAGTGAGATAGAGGTAAATGTTTCAGTGGAAGTAGTTAATTGATGACATGTGTTCTACTCAAATTTTAGGTAAAATCTACTTTACCAACCAATGCCTCACATTCTATATCTTGCATTAATTCTGGATCCCTCATTACATTATTTAGATCACCCTCATTGTACTTCTTAATAGTATATAGATCAATTCCTATAGAGGGATATACACCATTTAAGTGTTATTTTTCCATCATGATTTTCTATTGATGTTCACTCATAAGGGGATACCATTTTTATTCCAATTACATAAAAATAATATCCACGGCTCAGGAATATGTGTATAATTTTATATATTTTTTAATAATTTTTAAAAAATATAATATTTTTTCCAAAATAAATATTTATTGTTGTTAGAGAGATAAAATTAATATTTAGATGTATTAGAATCTAAATAATATAAATTTATTTCTCTATTTGAAAATTATGGGGATTTGATGTACTATTATAGAACAATAATATTCATGATAATGTACTATAAATATACCTAGCTGGTGAATAATCATAATACATATTCATGTTTAAGAAGTAAAACATTGTCAAGGAAGAATAATATATTCACATCATATATTATGATAATATTACCTCCTTATTCATCAATAATTTAATTGACGATTACATTTAAAAATCAAACCCCTTTAAAAAAGCCTTTTTTGAAAAAAATTTCACTAACCATAGGTGATATCCCCTAGAAACCAAACATTCGAAAAAATATAATGAGTATACTGCATTATTAGAGTCGTAACAGCTTACCCTTATTAATAAATAACCTTCAAATGAAAAAAATGGAGATGTGAAACAATTCCAAATATAAAACAAGAAAAAATACAATATAAAACATGATTATAATAAATTTACCTCTAGAATAAAATATGTAACATATATCAACATCCCTTAAAAATAATCGTTGACTACCAAGGTGGAACAACTCTAGAATCTAACACATTACTTACACCATGCTCCAAATCCAGCTATACATGATCGTAGTATCACAGTGCTCCACTCTGACTGTGTGAAATGATCTCCTTACATGTATAATTATAAAGATAATATGTATATATAACGTAGGGAATATTAAATGGGTGAGCGTAGAACCTAGTAGAAAAAACATGACTCATTACAAGAAATCCCCTAAAAATAGTTTAGGTAAAAAATTGGATTAAACAGATGGAATTCATAGAAAACACTAGTCTAGATAATATAAATTCATATTAGAATTTCCTAGAATAATATATACTCATATAATGAACCCACACACATAATTGATCCATAAATTGAAAGAATTTTATTTTAGCTGGACCTATAAATAGAACTACTATATAGGAGAGACTTATCCCTCTAATCCCACGTCACCCCTTGGTTATATAATCCATTATTCCACAATATTATATTAGAGATAATATCTTACAAAAAATCCATTCCCATGTGAATTTTAATTCAATCAAACAATTTTCTTGAAATTTTCTAAAAAATATACACCTTATTTATCTGAAAATATAAATTATAATTTTATATAACTTATTATGGACACCACCCAAAAATAAAATACACAATGTGCAACTAAACATCTAGTTTCCACTTGGGGTTTAATAATATTTTTCCTACAAAAACAAAGGAATAACATCTTTTGAATGTAATGGGTTATAAATATTTTTTATGAATGTATAATTACATATATTTTCCATACAAAAAAATAATTCAACACAACAAAAATTAAATAATTTACTCATCTGTGATAATTATCCCAATAAATAAATAATATATAATAATTACCTATTAAAATGATCTCTATAACATAGATTCATATATGAAATACCAGTTCCAGGGATTTTACATATAGAAAATAAAGATACTAGAAATTATTTAATATTTTCATTTTTTTTGGATTCACTATAAAGAATTCTAAATAATTTATTATAAATATTCATGAAATGTAAGAAGATATTGAAAATATCATAGAGTAATCATTTATTTTGATGTGAATTAATGAAGACTAATAATAAACTAAGGGGATATATAACAAATATAAATACTGGAACTGACATCATTCATGTTTTGAAAATGTTATTCAAATTCAAAACCATAGAGATCTCCGGATTCCTACCTCTATTGATAATTAATACACCCTTACCATAAAATACAATAAATTATTCGCATCAATAATTGTAACTCACACCAAGAGCCTTCATATATAATTATTTTATGAAACATCCAAGAAATCGTTTTCTCTATGAATACCATTTCAAACCATGAAACACCTCCAACAAGTAGATTCGTTCTTCATATTAACTTCCACCTTTGAAAAATCAAATGTTCTAAGCAAATAATATTATAATATAAAAAATAGGAAAAATTACTCAAACTGTGGGGGGTCATACATTCTTCAAATAATTAGGTTATCTATGATATGGAATCATGAGATTTTTTAATATTATGGGATTTATGGACATTTCTTTAATATTAACATATCTAGTTCATATATCTTATCAATAATCTGATTGTGCATCCATAATACCATAATGTAAAAAATGTTCCCTACTCATATGATATTTTTTCTTATTAATAATAATAATAGGTTAATTTATAAATGAATATTTATTTAATGAGATAAAATGTTCCCAAAAATCACATGG
This sequence comes from Viscum album, assembly GCA_963277665.1. Classification (NCBI taxonomy): domain Eukaryota; kingdom Viridiplantae; phylum Streptophyta; class Magnoliopsida; order Santalales; family Viscaceae; genus Viscum; species Viscum album. Next base: position 835,952,279 of record OY728164.1, on the reverse strand, counting down.
TTAGGATCATGGTGATATTTTATTAATTAAGAAACACAATAAACATATTGGAAACCATTGAATATTAGTTGAAATGATGACTGATGTTATATATAGATGATAAATTCTAGAGTATCTAATGTTCTGTAAAATAGAGGTCCAAATTTATATTTCCTTCCAAAATGGTGGTGACCAAGTCTCATTGTCAATTTCAAAAATACATGCTCACCAAAATTAAATGATAAGTTTATTTGATGATGATTTATGAATAATTTTTGAGGGATTTCTATTAACACCAAAAATTCCATGATCATCTATATTTTATAGTACTACCATGTAAAAGACTTGGTATACTGAATAAATATCCCCATGTCTATACCCAACAATGTTGATATATATATGGATAATTTTACAATGCCTTAATGGATCCATATGTATTAAGGCATCATTAATAATATTATATTAAAATCTAAAAAAATATTATATTTTGATAATCCATCAAAAAATATAACACATTATATAACCATGTATCATTGTGACCCAAAAAATCATTCAAATTTCATATCCATTACACGATGAAAAATCTTTCTAATGGTTTACCAATTTATAAGTGCCTGGTCCATGGAATTTCAAATATATAATGTGATTTTATGTACTTAGTCAGATGAAATGATATCTAAGACACCATTAAACTTCTCAAAAAACATAATAGTGATATTTTATAAAAATATCTATCGTATTGAAGCCTTAAATTGGGATAAAGATTCCTGTAATTTTTAGTCAAAATAAATTAAGAAGACAACATTATATTTCTCAATTTTCCAAAGTATAATAGTCATAAAATACCTATAAATCCATTCCCATATCCTTATCGTTGTGGTCATAGGATGTATCACTTTTTATAGTTTTTCATTATTTTACATTTATATTTTATAGGTGTGATATCTCGTATAATAATTGTTGAACAATTTTTCTATACCCAACAAATTTTTTTATACTTAATTTCATTGTATATTTACCAAATAACCTAGTTAATTAAATATTTGGAATATTGTTATGCATAAATTAGTTGTTCCTAGAATTATTTTCAATGTACAATAAATGTTAAATAGCTTAATAGAATCAATTAAACCTTTATCCAACAATATTTAATTTCTCAACTATTAAGGTTTAAAAAAATGGTAAGGAAATTTGGGTATGATTGTTGATTTTCATTATCAATGATAACTAAATGAATAATTAGTATAATCTAAAATAATACATCTAACTGATTTTAATTATATATGACCAGAACAAAAATCTGTAATTACTCTCATAAGGTGAATCTTGTTTGAAGCAACTATATTATATTGATTTGACATCATCAGACTCAATGAATCAACCAAAAAAAATTTCTCTACTGTGTAAAAAATATCAAAGATGAGGTTATTGAGTTATTTTGCCCATATTTAGTTACATAGGGTCAAATCATATTATATAACAATATTATTCATTAAATATTTATTAGTAAATAAGGTTATTTTTTTCTAAATAGGCTGGGTCACTATTATTTTATTGAATATTGCCCAAAATAACCAACACCATAAATCACATGACAACCATATATGAATTAAATTATAATAGAGTTAAATCATTTAATGTATTTTTATTTTTTATCCTCCTCCAAATGAATAAATTTGGATTTTATCATGGAAGATGGTAGTAATAAGTATTTACTGATTTAATAAATCCAATTTCCCATCATTTATATAGAGTCTTTCATCCAATCAAACAACTAAAATATTGTGTTTTTTTATATTAATTCAATATATCAATTTATGTGGTAGAATTATTGGTATTATAATATAGTGTGAGAATCTTAAAAAAATGGTATCATTGTGAATTTAAATCATGAGGACGAAAAGAAAAAAACTTGACTTCCCATTCTTATACAACACCTTTAACATTATTGTATGCTTCATGTTTAAATATATTATCTTCTCTCTCTAATGATTAAATCTATTTCCCTATGGAAAGTTCACAATATCATATTTTCCACCACCTTTATATTTTTATCATGTTTATATTTTGTTTATATTCAATTATGTATGGATTTATACAATTAAATAATATATGTCATATTTTCAACTGTTCTAATTTCTTCAACTTTATCAATTCTTGATAAATATGATTTTCCACATCTACTGGTGAATCCTAGAAAAAGTTTCATCATTAAACTAGAGGATAAAATTCCATTTTGATATATTAGGAGTCCATGTACATTATCACAGTGAATGGTGTCCACCAAAACAAAATTATTTTGTAGACATCTGATGTCAGAATGAATTTTACTATGTGGATATTTCATGTTCTTGATTTGATAACATTATATGGGTTAAATATTTCCTATGATTAAAAACTGACAAGTTTCTATAATTGTGAAAGGTGGAGATTCCGCCTCCAATCATGTTTTTGTGCTTGCCTTTATTTGGAAAACAATTATAAATAAATGTGTTGTTAGAGACAACTATGAATATATTGTCGGATATTTTAGAGAAAAAATATGTGACCAAAAGCATCAATAAAAAATTATACATAAAAAATAAATATGTATTATTTTATAAAATTATACTTATGTATATGTTAGTTCAGAGAAATTATTTTAACAAAATCAATGATTATTTGAAATGTTTATTTTCAGTAATTGGAAAAAAAATTACGACCATATTTCTACTAAATCGTTTACTAGACAGTTATGATAATCTAACCCCCTCATAAATCTATTTTATGTCTGAGGAAAAAAATTGATATATCAAATACTCTAACAAATAATTTGAAATGGTATAAGTATATGTATGACTACATGGATGTCATATTATAGGCATTGAGAAAAACCTATGAAATATAATTTCTGTTGATATTAAGGGTTTTTAAATTTGAAAAATCATTACCAAAGACTATAGGTTAGTCCACTTATAGGGAATTAACAAAATATGAGTTAACCTATTATAATATGAAATATAAATGGATTAAGGATTTACCAAATTTTTCAAAAATAATTATCAAAGTTATATAGAAAACATATGATTTTGATGATTCATCTTTCATTGTTTTTTTAATGTCAACTGTTTAAAAAAATAGATTTTTTATTATTTTTGTTCATTATAAGTATACCATATTCAAACATTATATTCATGATATAATGAGTTAGACGTTTCTGTGGTTATTGTGTTTAATAACCTTCCAATCCTTATGAGATTTATTAAATCAATTTGGAAGAGGATGTGTGAGGATAAAATTTTATACCTCATATATGTGAGATATATACCTGAATTAAAGGATGGAATCATATTTTAAATATTAATATATTTACTTTGTTATAGAAAAACCTATTAATTTGGGTTAAACAGAGTAATATGTTCTTCATTCCATATGATATAAGGTAATTTAAATGGTATTTTTTATTATTAAAAAAAGGAAACTATTATAGTTAGATCAACAATATCATAAGTGAGTGATCCCGAACACTGAATATTGTTACATATGAGAATCATTAATACTAAATAGGTGGATTTTAAAATCATAATTATTATTTTTAATCAAAATTTTGTCAATTTAAAAAAACTAAACTTCTAAAAGCATAGTTTGATGTGTAAGGAAACCAGAGTCGTTATCAGCATAATAACCCATCACATGTTGAAAACACATGACTAAATCTATTCTGATGTCTGGAGATAATCACAGGACACTAAATATGGAGGTTATAATTATATTTTTCACATTTATTGATTATTAATATTGATTGGATGTGTTGTATGGAATAAATAATAATTATGATGTTATATATGTCTTCCTTAAATTAATGAAAGATTACAACACATCATAGACAAAGAAAAATCATGAGATTGACATTAAATCATGGTAGAGAGTATACATCAGATCAATTAAAAAAATACTTTTCAATGTCATGGGATTGTGAAGAACATTTTTCTTTTTGGAATGAAACAAAAAATGGGATTTATAATTTTTGAACAATATTATCATTAAAAATATATGTTTTATGTTTTCTCAGTCTAGTACGAAAAAAATTTAGTAGATTCTTTAATGTATGATGAAAACAAATTGAAATTATTACAATCATCCATGACTCATAGAAAAATTTAAGTACATGATTGTATTTGTAATAATGTTTATAAATATGAAAAATATTAAATTTTTCATTATGTTGATGACATTTCTGTCATAGACTCTAAGATATATCCAAGAGAAATGAAACCATTTTTCATTAATGATGGTGAAATATCTTTCCACATATGGTATCTAGAAATAAAGAAAATAATTTAGAGATATGATGTTATAATTATTGAATATATAATGGTGATTTAATATGATTCACGAAGTTTCACAGACGGATCAGATAATATTGTTCTTAATGTGTAGAAAATTCCACAACAAACAGATTATGATCATAATGATAAAGAGTGAAGTGATCATGCTAATATTAAATCAATAAAAGAAGAACCATTAGAAAAAACCTAATGTACATCATTAGGTTATCACTATAAAATGATCTTAGAAGACCCCATTGATACGTTACAGTTTTGATAATATGCTCTCTTATTGTATTTTTTAATAGAATATGTTGTTTAAGGGAGGTATTGAGATTCTTTTTATATCTAATATTTGGGATTGTTGATGTCATCTATAGAATATTAAATAAAATTTTTGCATCAAAATTAGACATAAGATCTTATTCATTCCCTAAAGAAAGAGTAGGACATTGGGTGCCAATGGGTGTTTTTGAAAAAATGATGACATTACTAGGAAGATTAGTATTATGTACATGAAAATATCTTTTGATACGAGAAATTAACATAATGTATGGATATACTACTATTAATTATTTTACCTATTTTTTAATAATTTATATATCTAGATTCTATTCACATTGGATGTAGACAATGATCTGCAATTAGTTTAACATGAAATCAATATAAAATTTTATCATGAATCAGTAGATAAAGAGATATATATGACGAATCCATAGGGATTTTGTGTACTAGTATGTATGAATTGGATTCACATATTGGAAAATATATTTTATGTCCTAATAAACCCATTATTAATGTTTTGTAAAAGTTTTTGTTGTTTTACACTATATATTGATTCCATTTATTGTCAGGTGGATAATTGTGTAAATATTTCGAATATTCACGATGGGTAATTTATCTACCTGATTTTATATATTGATTTTATATTTGTAGAGTTTAACTGTGAGGTTTAGAATTATAGGTTAAAAACTCAACACACCACTAAATTCTTCCTGCACGATCATAGAGAGGCGAGAAAGATTATTGGGAAGGAGATAATACTAGAAAAATGAAATGTTGTTGTTATTATCAACATGATGGAAGATTTAATTAAGTCACTAAAAAATTATTTCATTTATTATAAAATCGTACCATTAAGTACCCTATTAGAACATCATTTAATGAATATTGCATCATTATCTATTATTAAATTTGATGGGATGAAAGTGGGGATATGGTTATATAGGAAAGTGCTGTATAATCTTATATATATTCTATAGTGTGTATGAGATCTGAAATTTTACATATTGGGATAATTCAATGTCGATATTAACATGACCTTGTTAATGGAAAATTTGTAAACAGTTGAATGGTTTCTATGATATACTCGTAGTACCATATATGTTGGTTTGATGTTTATGAGAGATAAAAAATATTCAACTATTTTTATTATGATACAATTATAAATATTTTGTATAAAAATTGATATGAATTAATCTACAAATGGTTTTGATTTTACTATAGAAGGATAAATATAGAGTTTACAAAATACTATAATTCCAATAGTGGAATTGTTTACAATAGATGGAAATTATATAGATATGAAGGATGTATTAAAATATTTTATTTGGTTACAAAGGATAATCAAATAAATTCAATTAATTTAGATTATTTCTATATTTTTTTAATAACTATAGTTCAATTTTCCATTCATAGACTTAGATTCATCACAAAATAACAAAATACATTAATTTTTGTGTCAAATTTTTCTGAGATATTAAAATTGATAAATTTATCACACATAAAAATATTATGACAATAGAGACCCAATATGACATGTTGATGATGTGGTATTAGTTAAAATATTCTAATACTATTTTCAAATAATTAATATGCAACACACATGGTATTCATAGAGGAATCAAGAACACCATTGGATGAATTGTTTTGGTTAAATAATTGGGTTTTTTATTTTCATAAATGTGTATATTGTTGAATATTTCCAAAAACAGTTACCAAAAATCAATTTTAGGTTATATGTGGCCCAACCATGAAGATAATTTATTGTTATATAAATTTTTTTTTCTTCTCCACCACTATTTTTTAAATATGTGAGATAATCATGAGAAATATTTCTAATTGGTAGTATTTGTGTAATAAAGATAAAATAATATCCTTCTAAATGGTTTATTTAATCCAACCAAACCACATAGTATTTATATATTTTTTATATTTTGATTGCCAGGGATGTTTGTGTGACTGTAATAGATAGGGAAAGATTATAATAAATTGTGATATTCTTCCAAAATCATTTTAATGTATAGACCACCATATTAATTCATGATATTTACATTTTTAATTAATTTCATGGTCTTGTAATTACTTAAATCCATATACAATACATTTATCACCTTGAATGAGAAAAATAACCAATGTAAATCAAGATGATTCCCATTATACCATATATCCTGGTCTATTTTCTAGACACATGAGTATTGGTGAAAAATAATACAACACTAATAATCATGATATGCTTTATGGAAATAATAATTATATTTGTATAGAATAATATATATCATTATTATTTTCATATTAGGCAAATGTATTAAGATATGAAAAAATTAGACTATTGTACCATACAAATCTGAATATGATCTATAAATCATTTCAGTTATTAAGTGATTTTTATGAAATATCAACATTTATGAATTCATAATCAATCGATATTCCGTATATATAAATAAGAACCTCAATGAAATTTGTATCCCTAATTCCCACATAGATATATTTTTTGTTCATTAGATGCAACAAATACGATTTGCTTCATCTCAGATTAATCTCTAGATTAATAGAACATTAATATATCATCAATATACATAAAAAATATTCAAGTAACTAGTTGAAAATGAATTTCATTATTGTAATGTCAACTATAAGTGAATTTTAATAACCAGAGTGAAAAAACTATTCATAGTGATCTTAACATCATCAAAAATAGGGCATTATGATATCTAATTTAAAAAATTTCTGTCTGGGATACCGAAATCATACATAAATATTTTAGACCCATTTAGTTCCTATCTATTTATTGAACAACTCATTTATTCAAGGTATAGGGAAATGATTAATGATATTATCATCACTATATTACTATATTCTAAAAATTAGTGAATTGAAATAACATCTGTAAATATGAAAAGAATAGTGGCGGGATATGGGGATGTACGTGATCTAATGTTTTTCATTCTTTCCAATTCATCCTACAAAAATAATAATTAAAAAAATTTCATTACTACCATTCAATTTGATTTTGTATAAATATTAATCAATACTATTCATAAATTAATAGAAAATTATATTACCCATTCATGTGGAAGACTTGAGAGATATTGTGGAATGAATTTAGTGTATCAATCAACTATATAATGAATAATCTCATTAATTGTTTAAATATTTTCACATAAGGACATTACTTCAAACTAATAATATATTGTACAATAAATAATTAGTATATATATTTATATTCGTGAATACATATCTGAATCTATATTTAATATATGGAAATAAATTTTTTAGGTTTCTATGGTTAATCTCCATGAATAAATGTCAATATAAAAATTAAAATCACATATATATCAAATTATGAATATTAAATAGATGATTATTATTTTTAAAGAAGAAAATACAAAAAAATATTACTAAATTTATACTAATGGAATAGGCTAGGAACTTAACTTTTACTCATTATATATTCTCAAGATGATTTTAATTTCATATAATAAGATACATTATTTCCTTGTGAAATCCCAATTGATTTACCACATTGGAATACAATAATGAGTTGGGTGTTCAATTAATAAATAATCATGAATCAACGACGAGTTAAGAAAAATAGTACCTCACACTATTGTGTGGCCTGGTTGATGAGATGGGATTTGATTCTCCCCATTATATAATTTTTTTTTATCTATCATTATATAGTCATGATTCCCCTACTATGGTCGTTTTGTTTATATTTTCTATGTCTTTTATGAATCAACCATCTCCACACAATTGTATTGGTTGGAATTATTTTTTGTGAGGCCATCCTAGTTGATCATAAGAGACATGAAACATATCTAACTCATCACCATCCATTGAAAATTATTATTTTAGTGAATAATTCAAGATTATTTCTTATCAACCAATGTTTCGATGAAAGAGTATTCATGTACAATACTATTGTGAGTGTAACTAATATTTATATGATAATTTGTACCATTGGAGTTTCCACTTGGGTATTTCTTGGAAAAATAGTTTCCTACTATTTGGTTCCAAACAATGCATTTTAATTCAACAATAGACATGTTCACCATAAATGTAATGTTCTTTTTGTAAAAGATAAAACCATTGAGGAAATATGTGGTCTCAGATGTAAATTTATTATATGCAAGTTTAAAGGTTGACTTGAAACTACCCATGGTGTAAATTTATACAGTTAAATATATAAATAGATATTATCATAACGAACATTCTTTTTTTCATTAAAAACTAGTTGGTATTTCGTGACACATAGAAATTAATTAAATAGAATTTTAATTAAACATATTTAAATATACATCCAATGTAGGGCTTGGATCAATATTTTTTTGAATCGTTAAATATCACATGTATTGTTCTATGTATTCAAACAAGTAAATATATATCATGAATTTAATTTTTTATGCATTTCTAAGGATATAAATGATTATTTTGATCTGATTCAGCCATGATACATCATTCTTTTCTATTGAATTTCCCTGATTTATTAGTGGGTAATATCTTTGGAACTTGAATGTGAACCAAGATAACATGGTTCCACATTTTTTTCTATTATCATTAAAATGTTTTGCATACATTATACATTATACAATCATTTGTCTCACCTAGGGTTCTGGTGGAATCATGTTCCATAATGCAATGACTTATTTGTTTATATTTCTCTAGACCGGTGGAATCATTCAAGAACCATAATAAACAGGTCCAAGTAGTTACCAAAAATTTCATAAATCATTAGTCTTATAGAATAATATCTCTCAATAACTATGGTCATTATAACATAATTTCCAAATCATGAATTGAAAATAACATATTAGAAATGAAATCCAATAATTAAGTATAGTATCAAATGAACTATACCCAACACTCATAAAAAATAACCATGAAGATGATATTATAAAATCATAATTAGTGTTTATCAATGTATTTTATACCTTTACCACCATATTATCATTGAGTTTACTATATAGATATTTCTTGTTTCTATTTATTCTATAAATATTAATTTTGAACACATCATTTCATAATTACTTCCACCCTAACTGATAGTCCACAATACAGTGATACCATTTTTAACATCCGAGCCCAAAAATATTTTTTGGGAAGTAATATAATTCCACTAATTTTAAGTGAATTTTATTGAACTAAAAATATACTAATAAAATAAATTACTAATCCACAATATTATGTGGTTCTATTTACCCTTTTTATAAAAATCATAAAATGTACAAAAATAGTGATACGTAATAGGATTCATGATATAAAAATTATAAAAAGACCAATCCATAAAATTATTGTAATCATAGTAGTATAATAATTCAATGCATTAAAAAATATTTAACAACTAATGTGAAGAAAAAAATTACTACTTATACCATTTAAATAACACCCAAAACTCAATCATATGACTACTAACAAACCACCAACTACTATCAACCATGACTAAATCATAATGATGACTCCATAATGAATAATTGAATCTTTCTATTACATATTTCTTGATATATAGTGTACCTTAATGCTAAAAGGTCCATATGTAGGGGCAGAGTATACATCAAATGAGGCAATCCCAAAGAATTTACAAACATTCCACTAAAATAATAATTTTTTTGATAAAATATTTATTATATAAAAAATTGAATGTATAGATAATACTACACAAAATAATATACATAATAATGTAAAATGACCCACATTAATTCATTTTAATAGCATAATCCCACACACCAATTTAATCCCCAAACCAAATGCATATCATCTATTAATATGATATCATAGAAATACAACTCATGAGTGAAAACCCATCATAGATGTCTTAAGATTACATATTCAACAATCATCATATATTACCCATGATTGGATTTGGGAATTTACTAAACCATAAGTCTATTACAAAATCTAAATATATGAAAAAACAAAATCTATGTCTATTCATCCAAATAAATCATAGAAAACCCTATTTTTAAAAAATTTTAAAAAATCATTATATGGAACCCTTTGAGGGTGTAACCCTAAAAAATATATTTACAGACTAAATATTTTTATAATATCCCACATAATGTTTATAATAACCCAAAAAATTATAAATTAAATTACCGATTAAGTCAATAAATCCCTTATAAATGAATGTAGTTGTACAAAACAAATGCACTAAATTTTATTTTGTGATTTTGGACCATTAGTAAATTTTTACAAATATTTTTTTAGGCTTCTAAGAACGTTAAAAATAATAACCATTGATAATATAGTAAATATAGAGTTATTTTCATTATTTTTATACATTAAGGGTTATATTAATGATTAATTGACACATAATTAAATTTTTATGCCCCCCAACATGTATGATTGAATCCAATGAAGACCATTTATTAGAAGTGACAAGAGATATGGAATTAGAAGGATATTCTACTAACCAATCCCAAGTACAAATTCAATAAAAAAATCTTGTTCTAAACCATTTATTGGATAAATTCAAATTTTTTTAGATCACTACTAAAACCCTGTTTCCCAAACCATCTTTAGAATGTGAAACCATTGTGCACCTTACCCTTATTATGTACACTTGTGTTAAATGGGGGTTTTTATCAATATCGTAATATTTTGATTTTTTATACTAATATATTAATGAATATAATTATTATATTATCCATTTTCCTTATTTCATTATATATGATTAAATAATGACTTTCATAAAAATTATATTTGGATATAAACATCCAAGAATTTTATTTTTTGGTAATATATAGCTTCAGTTTAAAAATTATTTATGATAAATAATAATATTTCCCAAATAAAATCTGTTTTCATGAAAAATTATAATTTTAATATGTAACCTCCTAACCGAGGTGCCACTAAAGGGTTCCATGAGCTGGTAGGGCACATGACCTAAAGCATGCCTCCATATATTTTAGAGGTTGTTGTCTGGAAGAGAGGTTTAGGTAAGTTAGTAATGGTTAGACTATACCCTCTATTAATAGAAAAAAGAACACATAGAATAAATGAACAATAAAAATGTGTGGAAGCATATAAATAACCATAATAATACCATGTAACATGATAATCAAAACATGAAATATAATACTCAACTAAAAAGGGAATTCTTTTTATGACAATGTCAGTGTTAATTGTCTATAATACAACTAAAATTAAAGAAACAATTTCTCCAAAGAGGTTCACAATCTAGTTCTGGTTTCCTCACCCATGATCCATTCCCAAATATAAATCTATCCTAGGGACTTTTCCTTAACATTTTCTACTATATAAAAGTCTTCTCGAGTTCTGATCAGGTGTCCCAAGTAGGGTGTGAGTAAAAATTAGATTCCCACCACCAACAATGTCTAAAAAAAATCCAGTCAAAATATATTGGATAAAATTATATAAACCAATAAATACAGTTCATAATTAAATAGGTATCACATAGTCATTTATTAGTTAGTCATCACATTAGACATGATTTCAATTCATTTCTAAAATTTAAATCCTAATCAATGGTGGCATTCATTGGGCGTTGAGATCCATGTCAAACACCCCAAATATCATTCGGTGTAGATCTCCATGTCTAACACACCTCATCACATTCTGGGGAGATCTCTATGTATAGGACCCCACATAACTTGCACTTGGTTAAATATTGGGGATGAACATCACGTCGAAGTCCTAACTACTTAATCAGTCTAGAACAATATGTTTATCCCCCACATTCTCAATCATCTAAATAATTCTTCAATTCTCTATAATTAATCTCATAATTCCTTTAATAATCCAAGGATCAGTTAAAAATATCAAATTACATTAGTTAACCTATCATCCAACTATGTACAGAAATCCTTAGGTAATTCATCAATTTATTAATCAATGAACACAAATCTTATTCCATGATTAATTCAAAACAATTAATTATCCAGTAAAAATCTCAACATGTCATAATTAATTTAAAAATTAATTATCACAACAAATCCAAATAATTTTCACATAATTTATTCCCAAATAAATTATCTCAAACAGAACTAATTAAATATCTGAATTACAATATCTCATATCATAAAAATATTCCCCTAATAAATTATCTCTTTTCTAAACCCATTAAATCCATTATTAAATCGTCAATTAATCATCTATATCTCCAATTCATCCACAAGTCCATGAACATTCCAAATTATCCCAATTAAGGAAATAAATTACTATAGGACACTTTCAATTCATCAATATAACATACATATATCAAATCCACAAATATGGGAGTTCAATTTGGAGCACATACATCATTTTTTAATGGATTTTAGACGAATGGAATTCCTCAAAATCCGAGTGGCACAATTATGTCGATCAATATTCGAATCTAAATCTCTAAACCTGAAATTAAGATTAATATCATAAGGATCATGAAAATCTAGATCTAGATCCACAATACTTGATCAAGGTCTCAACACATAGATTTAGAACCATTGAAGGAGTGAAAATTTCCCATAAAAATGTCAATGAAATATTGAAGAAGGAATGTAATATGGAATGGGATGAAATCCCCCTAGCTGAAAGAGAGAGGTTATTCAATATAGTCTTTAGATATTGACAATGATGTCAAATCTCATTGGAATCCATCCAAATAGCATAGGGATCCCCTAGAATTATTCATCTCTGATCCTTGGTCAAAATAATGGGCTCTCTGTGGTTTGGGTGATTTAAAAACTAATTTTGGACAATAAAAACATGCATACAAAATTTCCAAGGCATCGGTGAATAGTTTCAGTAAACTGTTTTCTGACCATGTGTAAATCATTGTCCAGGTTTTCACAGTTATCAATAATTAGGATCATGTTTTTCCAAACCATGCACAAACCATGCACATCCCTCTATGTGTTAATTTTTTATAAAACTCTGTTGAAATAGTTGGTGCCCTAGACCCAACTATGTAGTACTTTTGATTACTATATCATGTGTAAAGTTAGATATGCATGATTATATCTTACCATAATAGTGCAGACTTTTCTTCATCCACTATAATAATGGTAATGTCCAAAGGATAATTTTCATGTCAAGAGGTTGTAGCAGATCCCAGGCTATAATGAGAACCTCAAGATAAAATGACATTGATCTTATTTATATGTTCTATATTACAGATATATCTTACTGACTGGACACAGTATATGTCTGACAATCAGGTGTTGGGGGCTCATAATTATTGAGTATTCATCTCATGATGTTCTCACTTGGTGATCTATAGTAGTGAGATCATGAGGACAGACCCGCCAATAGGAACACCACATGTTTTAGGTGTCATTGGATGTTCCTATTTACAGACATGTGTATTGATCTCCTGACATGAAACCATTACCAATGAATATCATTTAATTACATAATTTAATGCAAGGCGAAAACCATGGTAGTAATGTCGTGGTGAGGTAGTTTGTGTTGGGTGCGTCGTTGGTGGTATGATGTTTGTTGAATGGTCAAAAAAGAATTTGTCGCTTCCAAGTTTAGGAAGTTATATATATCAGGCCTGGTTGATCAGGATGGTTCCACCTTCATAAGTCTTTGTCCAAAGCAATAGAAAGGAAAATCCGTCTGGATAGATCAAAAAATAATAAAGTAAGATAAGGACAATGTCACAATAGTGCATCCGGCTTTATGATATATTTAATGACAAAGAGACATTAGTGCACAGTAAGTGTTCGTAGGTTGGTAGTCATTGTAATGAATATCCTTATATCTTTAGGGGCCATGAAGGGTTCCTAGACCCCGCTCTTGGTCTGTGGATTTTATACACTACTATTGAGATATGGCCATAGAGGGTCACACACAATAGTGTTTTCAAAAATCTACCCAATTCAGTTGAATATGTATATGGACATAGTGGGCCCCACCATGGGGTCCAAGCATTTCCCATGTTGTCGATCACCAACATAATTAAATAAATTCATTAATATTCAAGTTACGAATATTTGGGATTGAATTTATTTAATATATTTACGAGTTCAGTAAATACAAGAAAATATTAATCCAATTATTATTATTTTAATATTCAAGGATCGCTTAATATTATGTGGGACAAGCGAGTCGAGTTAAATGGATCGGTTTTATTTTGTAATATATTATATATATATTAAAAATATGTGATATATTATTAAATAATATTGGCGCAATTTAGTCCGTCGAAATTATTTATTTAGAGAATGTTGATATTAATGGGGTTGGGGAACCCTACCGGGTATTTAATCAATGTCTCTATAAATAAGATAAGAGAATATCTATCTTTGGGGTGAAAACACTATTCATTCATTTATGGAATGAAAAATTGAGAGCCTCTCTCTCCTCCTGCTTCCTAGAGAGAGAAGTTGTTGATCCAAGAGCTCAGATCAAGTACTTCCACACACATCGCAAGATCAACGATGTGGTGATCTTCGGGACGGTGAAGATAACGTTGAATCACCGCTCTCGCACCTAAAGTTTGATGATCGGCGTTCCCGCGGATTTTTGGAGTGTGTGTGGACGATCTAGAGGGATCCTGCTTTGGATCCTTCAATCGATGATCGCCATCGGCTAGCGGCAGTAGACCGCGCCTTAAAATTTGAAATGGGTACATTTTCATTTTAATTTAGTTCTCTTAATAATCTACGTGAGATCTTCAGACCTCTTCGGGGCTCGGGTCGCCAGCGACAACAAGTATCATCGTTCTACCGACGAAAATTTTAAAATCCCCAGCCCACCAGCTTTTACCGCAAGCCCCGAAAACCTAATTGTGGCATGAGAGAGAGTCACATAGATTATCTGAGCAAAGTAAAATTAATTTTCATGAAATTAAGTAGAGGGATTAAAATCTTTCACAACCGTTCAAACCATGATGCAATCTGATTTCGAACGACACAGATATGGTCATTCGTAATTTTCGGAATGGATCGGGTTTTCGTTTTTGAACAAGGGTATTAAATTTTTTAATATAATTATAATTTTTATAATTTTTATTAATATTTTAATAATAAAATTATAATTATAAGATTATGATAATAATAAAATTATTATATTAACATAATATTATATTATTATTATATCTAAAGTCTAAAATAGACTTTAAAAAGTTAAAAAAAGGGGAAAAAGAGAGACTATAAATGAATTCTTAAAATTATATATATATATATATATATATATATAAAGGAAGACCCCAAAGGGGGTCTTCCCATATGGAGCAAGACATTTGGGTCTTGCTGAATTTCAATATAAAAAAAGAAATTGGCTGGCCCGTTGAATGAAAAACAACAACAAGAAAAGAGAAAGCAGCAGGGGGTCCGAGCGGACCCCCTCCCTCTCCGGCGCAGCACACTACTGCGCCGCCTGGACTCCACCCTAGTGCGACGACCAGCCCAGGGGCCGCCGCACCCCCCGACCTCCTCTATGCCAACCTGCCTCCCCGGGCGACGCTCCTCAGTGCTGCACCCCGCTCCTACGCACACCAGTGTGACCCCCTGTGCGCCCAGCTCTGACCGCCTGTGCGCCTAGCTCCAGGCCCTCCACATGCAGATTCAGCAGGGGCTCCCCATCGTCCCACCTTCACTAGGAGACCCCTTGCACAACCTGGCCTCATGTGCTGAAAACCCCAAGCGGTGGTCCGCTCCTCACCCAGCAGTACTGGCCTCCTCCTGGCTGTGGTATCTTCCATCATTTTGTCTTCCTCCCACACCAAGGTGTCAAATCAGCATGCAACATGTCGGTGTGTTTCCAATGTTGGTCCTCACTGTGAACCCCTGCCATTGGTGCCAGCCATCTGACCGTCTCCTCTGCTAGAGCTACCCATCGCTGCCGCCATCTTGGAACTAGCAGTGGAGCCACCCGGAGCAGGCCCCCTATGCCAGACTCCACCTTGTCTGGCTCCATCTCGGCTCGTCTAGCTGCTTCACTTTCTCCTACGACATTTCATCATGGTCTAAGAACAGAATACCACGAGGTAACCCTGGAGGGCCCGATTTTCCCCAAAATAGGGCCGAGCAGATCTACCCAACCAAGTATGGGTCTGGGCAGACCTGTTTGGCCCAGATAAACCTAACATGGTCTTTCTCTGGCCTATTGCATGTCTGCACACGTTCAGTGTGACACACAACGAGCCAGATCAGGGTTTTGAGGCTTGGTTTATAATGAAACTAATATAATTAATTAATTTAATTTAACTAATTAAATTAATTGGTTAATATAATAATTTTTGTTGAAAATTAATAAATTTCAATTCACTAGATATAAATTAATTTAATTTTGCATATAAATTAATTTAATTAATTGATTTAATTTTGGCATAAAAATTAAAATAATTAGCGGACCGATGAATAATTAAATTATTTGTATTATTAAATTCATTTAATTTAATTTCGATAACCCACATACTTATTTATGCATTTTATTTTTATCATGAAATATTTTATAACAGACAATTGGTCTTGAGTATTGGCCCCATATGTCTGCATTTAATTGTTATTTTTGAATAATTATTTAAACTATGTGCGATGCGTGTAATTAATTAAATTTCAATATGTGAATCATAATTTTTTTCGGTTAAAATGTATAAGGGAATGCACGCCCAATTAACCTGATGTAAATTTATACCCGAGTTCCCCTTGCTTGCACGCGAGTACCTTTTTACTTCGAACGAAGACAGCGAGCGACGTGGACCCTGCCAAGATTAGGCGGTGCACAATGGTGCAAGACAACACGTGAACCACGCCAAGACGAGGTGGTACTCCAAGACTAGACACGGACCCTGCCAAGACTGGTTGATATTCGAGAAGAACAATGAACATACATAATAGGGCAAGCTGCATCAAGAGTCACATTTTGACTCTTGTATGATGCGCCTTAGGTCGTTTAGATGCTCAAGACCAGTCGGGTAGTATTTTACCTTTATGCCTTTATTTATTAATTTATGCATTTTAGAATAGCTTGAAAAATACATAAAATAATAGATACTAAAATTCATAAAGAAGCGGTGTGTGTTTTTTAATTAATGTTCAGTTGTTAGAGCGACAACATAGACGAACAAGATTAATAGAAATGGATTACATTCCTCTAGAGAAAAACATAAAATCCTAAAAGAAAATATTAATTAACAAAAAACCTTCCATCATTCAAGTTTGATCAAAAATGGGTGTTCGAGGTGCCTTTTCATGCCATAGTTGAGGGTGACTCTTAGTACCGGGGAGTTATTATTTGTGTGGTGGGTTGACTTAACACAAATTGCAGTAAATATATAGCCTTAGCGAGTTTGTTTTAATTTTAGAGGCAATCATTGAGTAAATTATTAAATGATTTTTGAAGCTGGGACTTCACTCAAAAGATCAAGGAACCGCGGCCTAAGGAAGTTGGTTAGTCAAAATCCTACCTTGGACCCTCCGAGTAGTGGAATAGCCCTAGCTTATAGACTATAAGGGAGGTTCGGGGATCCTTTCCACAACAATACTCAAGAGTATTCCAATTCTAATACAGAGGGTTCTTAGAATTCGAAAAATTAGTGGGGGACATTTAATGATTAAATAACCAGTAAAGTCACATTATGTAATAACATAAATGTACAATCTGCTAAAGTATATTTGTAGATAATGGAAAGTAATATCACAATAAAAATTCGATATATATTAGTCAAAGTTATTGTCTAAACTATGCAAAAAATTCCCACTGTAGTATAGGCACTTATGAACATTACTACCATAATGGAAATTCATGATGCTTGTGTCCCAACCTGTTAAGCCACCTCAAGAAGTGAGGGTGTAAAACTGCTTACAAGAGACTCATTAATCAAGAATATGATGGTTCTATCATTAATCAAGAATATGATAGTTCTATCATTATTCTATCATCAACGTCTGATGTTAGTTGTGGTCGCTGCATCAAAACATGGATGATGTTACATGTAGTTTCATCTTCAAGATCCTTTCGAGCAGAAAGCGAAGCAATATTTTAATGTGATTATTACACTCGGGTTGTGTAATATGGAAGAAAGTTCATAATCTTTCATGTCATCCCATTATTATACCATTTACACCAAATTACTCTAGTTTCATTTAAAGGTAAAAATGAACCGTATAGTGTAAGTGCTTTATTACGGTTAAGGTAACATTCACCATGTAATAAGAATATTAGAGATAACGCCATCTTTTATTCTTATGGAAAATACATTGAATGACAAGGAGAAAAGGCTTATGGCATGTTACGCCAAAGGCAAATTCTTCATTTCCTTCAATGAAAAAGTGCTTGGTTTTTTAACAGGATGTTATATGTATCACATAATGAAATGAATTCATGGATGTTTAAAAACTGAAATACAAGAAGAAAGTTCCCTCTTCTCATTCATTTTATATTCATCAAATAAATGTATTGTTTTCTCGAATACTTCTTAGGTATTAAAATTCAATATGATTTTCACATATATGTATTGAAATACCATAACCGAGTATGTAGAGAAACATTACAAGTAGTAAAGTTTCTTCTCCAAGCAGTTGAGAAAGGGTGATTCCTAAGTTAGCAGTAAGAAAAACATAACTTCTAATTTCCAAGTGATTGATTCAAATTGAAAATGTTGTGGAGTATAACCAAAAAAATTCATCTCATGTTCCCATTTGGACATAATGAGACATTATTCCTTGTTTTGGAATGAATTTTGTTTGTGGTATCATGCTCAACAAATAGTTTACTTCTATATTAATCAATGGAAATACATGATGAATATATAATGTAATATTTACCCAATTGTGGCAATGTGATTCGTTGTCATGTAAAACTAAACGTGGACATAAACTATATACGAAGTATGGTATTTAGTCCCGACATAGCTAAACACCTATGGTATTATTGACATATTTAGTTTAGACAAAGAATCCTTTATAAATAATGGTATGCCACAATGATTTTGAGGTTAGTTGAATACGAGAGTGTGAAATCTTCCAAATAAATCTAGAGGTAAAGATACTTCATAAGATTCCTTTATGTCCTTAAGGAATGTACCAATGAAGTATATGTTTTTTCAGAAGATATGAGTTGCTTCAGATTGGCAGGTCGAAGAATATCTTGACCAAGCAATCATCGATCATGATAATGTAGCGTGGAGTAATTTCTAAATGCATGTTACCTTATCTGAATCACCATATTGACGTTCATAAGGAGAATCGATGATAAAGTCTTTTATATTAACACTGATCAACAAACATGTAGCGTGGAGCAATTCCTAAATGCATATGTTACACATCAATGTAATGATGTAAGTTGTATTAAAGATGCAACTAGCAGAAGCTTCCATCATATTTTAAAATGTGATTTGAAAATAACAGCGTAAAACCATAACCAATATGCCAACTAAAATAGCAAATGGATATCATACGAGTCATAGTATGATGGAAAATCCATTATGTCATAGGACGTGTTTAGACGCAATGTGTTTGTTAGGATTTAAACAAACATGAATCAAGTTAAACACATTGTGCATCTAAGTTAATTATCCTAACTGTTGCTTAAGATATTACCTAAATCCTTAAGATAGAAAAGATGTAGTCATGTATTACACTACATTTCTATAAAAAGGTGCACATATCTATTAGATATAGTGGGAGATAAATTTACATGGACTTAGTCAATGCTTTGGATGCCCAAATGGTTGGAATAGAGAACAAGTTCCACAAGTACATGCGGAATAGGAATGTTCTAGAGACACATACTGCATAGGAAGTATGAAACCTTGGTGATGGTTTTATATTCACCGCGGTCAATGATATATTATTCATTGAGGATAATAACTCCTACATGTAAGCAGTATATGGAAATGAGCTAAGATTGATAAGATAAGCTAAAATTCAATGATGGATTCCATGTATCAAATTGCAAAGGGGAATATAAATTGAATACTGTGGTGGGTATTCAAAGTAAATGATTCATGGATAGTACAAGTATGGTACCAATAAGTCTTGATTAGTTATACCAAGTCAGTACGCCTAAATCTATTAAAATTTTACTTGTCATAGCTAAAATTCTAAGATAATTTTATTATTCATTGGATGTCAAGATAATTTTTCATGGAAGGTGTCTATATGATGCAACCAGAAAGATATGATGACAACAAATGATGACAATAAGGGTTGAAAGTTACTGAAATCCAATTTTGGGTTAATGTAAGCAACAAGATCATAGAGAAATGATTATAAATAAATCATTTCCTTGTTTCTACCAAATGTTTGTGGGAGCACCAATGTTTTCCAAATGAAATATGTTCGGCAACATATGGAAAACAGATTTTGATCTTATAGTGAGATAAGATCAGGTTAAAAGAAATTATATAATGATTGACTTCCAGTAGAAACCTATGTTTTATGGAATATGATTCACTCAGGTAGATCCAATGGTTTCTTGGTCCTAGTCAATATTACTTAGAGTGACAATGTATTGAAAAATACAAGTTGGAGCAATTCAATTTCAGAATTGTTACCTATGTCACATGGATTAATCTCTATAGGTTAACATGTTCGGAGCATGTTTATAGATTATATTTGTGAATTGATTCCATATTCTTTAGAGATAGATCAATAACATATTCCATATTATGTAAAATAATTGATACTGATAATATATAATTTATTATAGGCAGATATCAATTATTTCCAGGAGCACTACAAGTGATAGAGTCAGAACTCTCATCTTGTACTTTGGAATGTACAAAGGATATGTACCTAGAAAATAGAGAAGAAGGTATACTAGTTATAGAGGGATGCAAACTAGTAATCGTTACATCAATTTAATCCAGTATCATAGTTAGGCAAAGAAGATGAGCGATTCAAGCTCAAAAAATCTTGTGGTAGCCCTACCTACAAATACCGAGTACGCTGTAGCTTCTAAAGAAACTAAGAAAAAGTTATAAATCACAACGATTTGTCCCTATACTTGGATTCACACCTAGTGAGAAAAGTATTATCATAATGACAATTATGATATTATTACTAGCCATGTAGTCATGTTATGACAATAGACACAAGTAATATATTCTGAGATAACTTATCTCGATAATTTTTACTCATGATTATGAGGTCCCATATAGTAGATATGCCATGTGGAAAAAACGTGGTAGGCCTATCAGTTAAATCCATTACTCATCAGTAGCATCGTATTTATCATGTGAGTAGTTAACAAGTTTAGTTAGAATGTTGGCTCTAGTGAAAGTGGGAGTGTTGAAATAGTGGGTTCCCTTGAGCCACTATGTATTACTTTTGATTACTATATCATGTGTATAGTTAGATATACAATATTATATCTTAAAATTATAGTGAAAACTTTTCTACATCCACTATAATAATGGTAATGTCCAAAGTATAATTGTCTTGTCAAGAGGTTGTAGAAGAACCCATGCTATAATGAGAACCTCGAGATACAATGACATTGATATTAAATATACGTTCTATAGTATTGATACATCTTACTGACTGGACACCATAGATGTCTAACTATTAGGTGCTGGGGGATTAGAAGAATTGAAACTTCTTCTCATGATGTTTTCACTTGGTGATCTCTAGTAGTGAGATCATGAGGACAGACCTGCCAATAAGAACACCACATGTTTTGGCTGTCATTGGTTGTTCCTATCTATAGACATGTGTATTGGTCTCTTGACTTGAGACCATTACCAATGTATATCATTTAATTACGTACTTTAATGCAAAGAAAAAATCATGGCAATAAAGTCATGGTGAGGTAGTTTGTGTTGGGTGTGTCATTATTGGTATGACGTTTGGTGAATGGTCAAGAAAGAATTTGTCGCTTGCAAGTCTAGGAAGTTGTATATCTCAGGCCTGGTTGATCATGATGGTTCCACCTTCATTAGTCTTTGGCCAAAGTAGTAGAAAGCTGAATCCATCTGGATAGATCAACAAATAATAAAGCAAGCTAAGGATGATGAAACAATACTGCATCCTTCTCATTAAGATATTTAATGACAAAGAGACTTTCGTACATAGTCAGTGTTCGTAGGTTGGTAGTCATTGCAATGACTATCCTTATCTATTTACGGGCCATGACGGGTTGCTAGACCCCTCTCTTGGTCTATAGATTTTATTCAATACTATTTAGATATGGGCCTAGAGGGTTACACACAATAGTGTATTCAAGAACCTGCCCTATTCAGTTTAATAGGTATATCGACATAGTGGGCCCCGCCATTGGGTTCGACCATTTTCAATGTTGTCTATCACCAAAATAATTAAATAAATTCATTAATATTCAAGTTATGAATATTTGGGATTGAATTTATTTAATGTATTTACGAGTTCAGTAAATACGAGAAAATATTAATCGAATGAATATTATTTTAGTAATCAAGGATCGCTTAATATTATGCGGGACAAGTGAGCGAGTTAAATGGCTCGGTTTTTTTCACTAAATATATTACATTTATATTACAAGTATGTGATAATATATTAAATAATATTGGCGCAGTTTAGTCCGTCGAAATTATTTATTTAGAGAATGTTGATATTAATGGGGCCAGGGAACCCTACTAGGTATTTTATCAATGTATCTATAAATAAGAGTGGAGGATCTCTCTCTTTGGTATGTAAGACACTATTCATTCATTTAAGGAATGAAAAATTGAGAGCCTCCCTCTCCTCCCACTTCTTAGAGAGAGAAGCTATTGATCCAAGAGATCAGATCAGGTTCTTCCTCACACGTCACAAGATCAATGATGTAGTGGTCGTCGAGAAGTCAAAGATATCGTTGAATCGCCACGCTAGCCCCCGGAGTTCGATGATCGACATTCCCATTGATTTTTGGAGCACATGTGGATGATCTAGGGGGATCCTACTTTGGATCCTTCAAGCGATGTTCTCCATCGTCTGGCGGCAGTCGACTGAGCCTTTGGATTTAAAACGATTATGTTTTCATTTTAATTATGTGCTCTAAATAACCTATGTGAGATCCTCGGACCTCTCTAGGGCTCAGATCGTTGGAGATGACAAGTACCGTCATTCTTATGATGAAAATTTTGAAATCCCAGGCCCACCGGCTTCCGCTGCGGGTCCCAGAAATCTAACAAACTCACCACTACTCACCTCAAGCCACAACTCCAAAACAAAGGTACATGAAATCATAAAAATGTGCCTTATAATGGGTAATAGATGGCTCTGTAAAAGTGTGGGATATTACAATACCCACACCATATTAGAGCTCATCCTCACTCATCACTCCTGAACATTACTATGGTTTCGAACCAAAAAAATTGACCATTGAACTGTCGTGTATACTTCCTGTTCCACTATTTCCACGTAAACATTTCTATGTTTCAATAACAGCAGTACTAATGGCACGGTAATTCCCTGAAACACTTTCTCACTATGATCTATCGTACGTATATAATTATCCTCAATGTATATATCTTTCTTGAGGTCAAACATATCCACATCGATCACATGATAATGGTAGGTGTGATACTATCGTAGTTGTTACACATGTAAAACATCTATCATAAAACTCAATTTCTATGGAAGGTATAAATGGTATGCCATTGACCTATGTTTATCCACTACATCAAATGATCCTACAATCCTTGGTGCCATCTTTCCCGACCTCTGTATTCATTGGTGGCCCAACCTAGGAGACACCTGAAGGAATATCAGATCACCCTCTACAAACTCTAAGGGTGGTCTCCATATATTAGCATACAAATTCTACATACTCTGATCCATATCCATAAATTTCCGAATCAAATACACCAGCACCAACATGTCATGCAGGAGACTCGTACCCAATAGCTCTAACTTACCCAAATCTATACGGAATAGTGGTGATCAAATAGTTCAATGATAAAGTTCCTCATATGGTTCTATCTGTATAGTTTTTTAATAGATATTATTATAGGAAACCCCCACTAATTCCAAATGCTTCTACTGTGATCCACCAATTTCATGCACACATTCTCGTAGCATATCCTATAACACAAGTATGGTGTGCACCGACTTCCCGTATATTTGTGGGTGGAAAGTCGTACTTAAAAAAATGGATCCCAATCACATTCTGCAAACCATGCCAAAAGCATGATGTAATGTTTGATTAGTGATCTGAAACTGTAGTTCATGCAACCCAATGAAAACAAACTATCTCTTAAATATACATTTCTCCCAATTATTCTACTTTAAATGTTTCCTTTATCGGTAAGAAATTTGATACCTTCATCAGTAGATCTATGATGACCCAAATAACATAATTCTTCCTCAACGTCCTTGAAATACCTACCACAAAATCCATAGTTACGTCATAAATTTTCCATTCATTAATATTAAAAGGCACCAATAGGCCTCCATATCATTGATTATCTACTTTCACCTACTGATAGGTGACATACTTTTTATGAACAATACTTTATTCCTTTTCAAGCATGAACACCAAAACTATTGTCACAGGTCACAATACATTTTTTGTCAAACTAGGGTATACCACCCACTTCGATGTATGAAATTCTCGTATGAGTTCATCTTGCATACTCGTAGGCACAACTACCCCTTTTTTATCAAAGGTGATATCATCCTCATTTTTCATCCAGTCCGATGGTGTTGCAGTACCTTCAAAGATATCCCTTAAGATTGAACCCTCTAGATCCTCGTATTTCTTGTCCCTGATCCATCTCAAGAATATAGACTCTAGAGCGACTGAAACCAGGGTCATCTTCTCTAGACTATCCTAAACCACCACATGCTTTTCCTTGAGAAAATTCATCATTTTCCACTCTACTCACAATTCATGTACCAACTATGTCGGAGTTTTATTGCTCAAGGTATCATCCAGACTTGTACACTTTTTGGGTGAACATTCTAGTTCAAAATCAAAATACTACATATTCTCTACACATCTTCTCTACCAAATATTCATGTCATGTTGTGAAATAATAAACATCAATCATATGATATCAATACAAGCTATAAACTTTTCACCCAAAAGATAGTGTCTCCAACACTTAATAGCATAAACTACCACTAAAAACTCTAGATCATGCATTGGATAATTCCATTCATGCGACTTCAACTATGGAAACTCATAAGGAATGACTCGATCCCCTTGCATCATCACAGCTCTGAGTCTTATCCCAAAAGTGTTAAAATACACTATGTACTCCTCACATATCATAGGAACGAAAAAATTTTGTGTTAATGTAAAGTGCTTCATGAATTCAAGAAAAGAATACTATCATACATCCATCCAATAAAAAATTACACCCTTCTTTTTCCATCCCAAAAGTGGTGATTCCAATCTAGAAAAGTACTAGATGAACCTCTTGTAATATCAAGCTAATCAAAAAATGGTTCTTATATCAAAACATTTCTAGGATTATCCCAATAAACCACTACCTAAAATTTTTCTAGGTCCACTGCCGCACCTTTTTCCTAGATGATGTGCCCTATAAAGTGTAACATGTCAATCCTAAATTGTCACTTATATATCATGGAGTATATCTATTGTTCTCTCACTGTACTCGGGACAATGTCCAGATATTGAGCGTGATTGTCATGAGTCGTAGAGTACACCATGTTGTTTTCCACGAACTCCACCAATATATTTCTAGGTACGGATGAAATACCATTTTCATAAATTCCATAAACACTAATGGAACTTTTGATAACCTAATTGAATCACAAAAAACTCATAAAGGCCATAAATACTCCTAAAAATTGTCCTTTGTATATCAAAAGTTTGGGCACTCACCTGATGATACCCATATCTCGTGTCGATCATTATGAACACATAATACCCCTTTAGCAGCTCAAACAGATAATTGTTATGATGGAGAGGATATCAGTTCTTCAAGGTCATTTTATTCGTCATTCAGTAATCTAAAAATCAGCATAAACCCTTGTCGGGTTCTTTACAAACAAGACATGTGAACCCCAAGGTGAGGTACTTGGACAGATAAACCCTTTATACATCAACTCCTCCAACTGTATATTGAGCTCTTAAATCTCAATCAGTACCATTCTATAATGTGAAATAGACACTAGATCATCCCCCTACATGATCTCAATAGTGAACCTCACATCCCTATTATGTAGAAACCCTAATAAGTCTTTGGGAAAGAAATCTTGGAACTATTCCACAATTGGAGGAATGGTGTATTACTTACCTCCCCCCCAATCCAGCAAAACGATATAATCTTAGGCTATGAGATTACCCACATAATGAGTAATTGTCCAAACACATCTCTCTTGGATATCCCAATCTCCACGATGAACATACTAGTCACCCTTTGGAGACACAAATGTCACTATCCTACAGTAACAATCGATGTGTGCTGGGTATTTGACTAACCAGTCCATACCCATAATCAGGTTGATGCACTTCATATTAAGGATAGAAATATCCCAAAGAAAAAAATACTCCCTGATCTCTAGTGGACATCCATCTCATAGAAAAAATTAACTAGACTATGCTCCCAAGGATGTATTGATCATCATCACTCCTTATACAGACACCACTACTAGGCTTAATCCATTAACAGGATTTGAATAAATAAATGAATGAGTGGAACTAGTATCAACCAAGGCACCAGAAAAAGTAGAATCTACCAAAACAGTTCCTCTCAGTTTTAGTATCCCAGCCTCACTTTCAACAATTTATTTTTTCTCTACATTTTAATGATTAACCCCTCTTGATTCTGGTGTCTCCTGTCTCCCCTGAGTAGAAAAAATCTACTGATATTGGTATATATACATTGATTCACCATTTCCACCTCATCTACCTCATCTTCCAGGAGAAATCCAATAGCCATAACTATATGGACTAAAAGACCCCCTTCCCACACTCTACCTTTGAACAACTCTTCCCATAGCCCCATCCTATCGGTAATTCCTACAAAACATCTTTAGGTGTCCCATATTGCTGAAAAACCAGAACTTAACTTGTGGTCATGGACAATGTGTTGGATAGTGTCACATCCAACCACATTGGTGTAAAGGCACATGAATATGATCCTATGAAACTATTACCCCTTATTATCCAATATTCACTCCATTTTTCTGAATATGGTTCTCGTAATAGTGCTTCATATTCTCAGAAGACACACTCCATGATCGTCGAGTGATAGCAATATGTCAAGTACTAGAAGCATTCTTCAGGTTACCTTCTGAAATGATAAGATGATTAACCACATTAGATAAGATCTTTATCCTCAAGGCATACATGTGGACTTACATTCACATCTACTTCTATCATGAAAAAGTTCTGCTGAAGTTTTCCTATATTCCACCAAAACTGTAGAAAATTACTTTAAATCATTTAAAAGATCGTCATAATACATTATGTACATTCTTCCATGGGTTAGATTCATAAAATCTAATGAAATCCCTTCAATAAGTGTCTCTTGATAGAAATGTTCCAAGAACATCTCCATAAATTCCTTCCATAACATATAATCAGTATGACCAGATCATACATGGATGTACCACTACTGCTTCCCTGACCTCTGTAGCATATAACCTCCAACAGGACCCTTCTCTCAGTTAGAGTCTCTAAATGGTCAAATATTATCTCTACGGATTAAATCTAGAATTTAGTTCCCTTAAGTCCACCATCGGTAGTAAAATTCATTTGTTGTTGGATTTGAAACACCTTTTTCAACTCAAACATGCTTTTTACAACCTACCCATGTGTCTATCTCCATGAATTTCATGAAATGAGAAATTTTCTATTAGAACTACACCCCTACCTTCCCTTCTATCACAAACAGTGCCTCATGTTCCATGTCTAAATGTTCATTCTGATCCATACACCCTGGTCTCCCTCTAAAGAAGTTTTAGGGGTTAATAAATCTACAAATCTAAATTCAAATCTTAGGTCTCATAACCCAACCATATAAAATTTTCATAAGAGAAAAATGAATTTTTTTAAGATGCACTTTTCCCCCTTTCTCACCACACGGTCATCACCAGGGCACTACAACTAGTCATAACCATCATACTTCTAGGCCTTGAAAAGAAAGGGTACCCAAATTCTCATTAATTAATTCCCTCAATTAATAAATATCATCATTTAATATTAATTAATCCATAAATTAATTAATCAAACCCATATAATTATTCATGTTTCCCATTAAACACCCATTTTTTCCCATTTTGCGACATTTTTTCAATCTTTCAATAAGGAAAAGGGTTCATGTTCAAAAACATACTCATACAACATTTTCAAGTGTGTTCCTAAAATGATGCATGTCCCAATAACCCTATGTTTCTATAACGATTCACCAAGACTACAATATTGTGCCTTTTTAGGCTATGAATCAATGTTCATCAATTAAAAAAAATATCTAAACACACCAAAAGAGCATAACCCAAGGTGAAATAATATCAAATTGTAACAAAAAATATAAATCATAACAATCCCACTATGTGTACCTAGATTTTCCACTATACATGGGTCTGAAACTTCTATACCCGAGTTTATTACCATGCTCCGACTCTTATGAGTATCATTTCTACCATTCCCAAAACAGTAATAAAAAAGAAGAAGGACGAAAATATAACTTTCCATTGTACATGTTTTCAAAATCCCAGCATGGGTTCCACAATATGGTTCCCTGAGATGGTTGGTCACATTACCTCTGGCACTCCTCTTCATATTGTAGAGGGTTCAGACTAGCAATGTGTGACAACCCATATCTAGATTCCACTAAATGACTGACTCGACCCCGATGGGCCACATGGCCTAAATCACATCTTCCCAAACATCAGTGGTTGCCAACTAGTAGTGAGGGCCTCTATTGTGTCCATCAGAATACTATGTATTTATTAGAAGAGTGTATAACAACAAATTGAAGGTAAATGAATTATAAAAAACATATGAAATATAAAAATTATAAACAAACTGCAGATGCCAACTGATGAAATAGATTAACAATAAAAATTATAATTGTATCAACATGAATGATGATGGTGTAATATAATGTCACTAGAAAACTGGTAAACATGGATACCAGACAACATGCATAACATGTTTCTCAATGGAAATGAAAATAATGGCTAATCCAAGAATTACAATATCAAACTCGTTCATCTACTATAAATCTCTACCCTATCTACACGCAATAAAGTGTTGGATGTTGTATTCTTCCCTTTATCAGTACCTGTAGCCATGTAATAATTTCCTGGAACCAAACGGTGCTCATATAGGGTGTAAGATAAATCTCATTGGGCCACCAACTATGGTTTCTATGATATCCAACCCATGAAATGGAATGTAGCAGTGTGTAGGAATGCATATATATAAATTAAATCAAGATATAAAATATGAGTAAATACCAAAGTACAGGCTTCATCCATCAGCTGGTGTCAGAACATGTTACCAGTTCACTAGTAATGTAATTACCATTTAATATTAATAGGTCATATGAGTCATATCCAGCACTGACAGCACATCGTGATAGTATGAGTACTGTAGGTCCTAAGACGTAACAAGGAAACCTAACAATGATATATTGTGAGGGAGTTCCAGTGTAATAAAAAAGGTATCTTAAATCCCATTTAATGCTAACTTCATGGTATTTGAGTCTATATAAGGGGTAAGAGTGTAATCTAAGGAGCGTAATACAATGAATTCCATAATAAGACACCTACTGAGTCCAATTTGATCAACCATGGTAAAACAAGGCTATGCAAGGATAGTGGACTATGGGAATTCACCATGGAAAATGGAAGTTATTGTTGGATCCACAAACTGTATCCAATGTAATCATGTGATAATGAAAAGGACCCTACGGTAGTATATTGGGCATCTGAGGACTACGACTTCAGGCGAGGTGGGTATCAACCAAAGCAAAATGCACCATTGAATCAGAATGTGGTTCCTAAAAACCAAGTTATTTTCCTCTCAAAATCCAAGTCACACTCGAGTAAATCCATTTCTATTTGATATTGAAATCATGTAATTATTCATTTGGTTCATGTATTACCTTCCCTTATTGTGGAGAAGTTATGTAGAGTTGAAACCATTATAATTGGCCCATGTTTTGTCTTCCATTATTTTGGATAGGCCATGTAGAGTTGCGACAATTTAATCAAGTATTGAATAACCATTAGGCCATAAAAAATTATAGATGTCCACTATGTTACCTTCCATTAACATAGAAGGGGGTGATACAAACATCTAACCTAAATTAAACACATTTTTAAGGCCAAGATATATACTTAGTATACTTTAAATTTCACATTTTAAATTTAATAAATCATTTTGAATCCATTACAAATGGTGGGTCAATTGGTGATAATACATGGTACTTTTAATCATGAAATTATCATTAATAACAATTCAAGTATTATAATTAGTATCATCTTTAGTATGGTCATGCATGGGAACACCCAAACAGTAGCTCAAATTTTTCAAAACACTAAAGAACCCCAACTATGTCATAACCTTCAACATGAGGCAGATTGAGTTGTGGTTGTAACCACTAAAAACCATAAACATTTTTGTAAGGGGAATAACCAATGATTTTGACATGAATAACCATGTAATGTAAATTTATGAAACAGTTTCTATAGAAACTGGTGGCCCACAAAAACATTCCAACAATAAGGAACTTTAGGGATAAGTTATAGACCATCCACCTTAGGTTTTTACGATCCTTGTCCTCCGGTATCGGCCCATTATTTTCCTTGAATCGGAGTATGTCTAACAAAACGTAATAGAACTCACATGGAGATATCTAGGTTTAGATTGGTAGAGAATAATATTGGATAAAGAGGACTCAAGTACTTACTATTTCATATCCAACGTGATGAACATAAACTTGATTGGATGTAGAACGAAGTTAATATCTTGATTCCAAGTATAGATCTATAAAAAGACCCAAATTGGGAATGAAATCTATGAATCCTTCAAAAACATGGATTACAGATGAATGGGTGAATTAAATTTAGAATTAATGAAAAATATATAAATTTATCCAGAAAATTAACCCATGCACGAATTTATCTGAATGGATTGTAAAACTGTGTGAAAACTGTATGGGACAGCTCTGCCTTAACGGTTTGGTCTGCACAATTTTTGAAACCATTCAAAAACCACACACGTATTCCTAGGAAAAATGGGTGTTCTAATTCTATGACTTCATGAACATGTTCCATTCGTGTGAGGTTGATCTGTATGAGAAAAAAATCCACAGTGTTTGTGAAACTGTGTTGAGATCTTATATTGTTTTCAATACACCACGCACAAGGTCTTTTTTCTAGAAAAAGATGGGTTTTAGGATCCAAACAATCCCCAAACACCCTCGTAATCCTTAATAACTATTTAGGCCTCCACATTAGGTGAAAATTAATTATTTAAACAAAAAACAAAAGGATCCATACCTGAGGGAACAACCTTGTTCTTACTGTCTTCCGTCCGTAAAAGAACCCCCCCCCCGATTTATCCATCCATGAATAATGAAACACATAATGTGAACAACTCTAGCCACTGAGAAAGTACATTGCCTTCCATCTCCTATTTATTGTACTTTACTCAGACTTTATACAATATCCCCTATATGATTGGGACGAACATTCCTCATAGAGCCATCGAGATTTGGTCAATGATTTGTACTGGATACTCCTCAAAGGAAGCATCGACATCTAACACAACTTCCTTTGGATCAATGTTATGAGACAGGTCAGTATGATATTAGTGAAGGTGTGAGACATGAAAGACATCATGCATGGCACGACACCTCTGAGGTAGTAGTAACCTATAGGCTACCAGACGTAATCTCTCGATAATTTCAAATTACCCAAAAAATGTGGTGATAGGTTTCCATGCATCATTAACAATATATTCCCTAACATGTGTGCTACCCAAAGAAAAACCTGATCCCAAACCATGAACTCAAGAGATCATCGATGGTGATGAACATAAGATTTCTGTCTAGATGAGTAGTATTTATATGCTTTCAGATCAGCTAAACCGGTTCTGATGTCTTCTGAAATAGATGAGGACCTATTAGGGCTGCCGCACTTTCCTCTAGTGAGTACAATGGTGATCAACATGGCCTACTATATAAGTCCTCAAAAGGATCCATCTGGAATATCTCCTAAATAATATTATGATAAGAAAACTCGGCATGTTGGATGTGGTTTTCTTAATAACCTATGATATCAAAGAAATATTCTCAAGGTATATCATTTAGAACTTGTATTTTTTTTTGTTCTAATTTTCCATCAGTTTTAGTAGAAAAGTTGTTCTCATAAGCACCCGAGTCCCTATAGCTTTCTGAAAACCCTTGCAAAACCATGAAGAGAAACTAGAATCCATATCAGAAATGATAGTATGTCTAACCCCATATAGTCTTATGATCTCATGAACATAAAATCATCGCAATTTGTCATCTATGAAATTCTCTCATATAGTAAAAAATTGGTTTTATTTATATATTTAGTAAAACACTACTGAGATGGAATCTCTACCCCTAGTAGATCTAGGTAACCTGACTATAATTTCCATAGCATAATCTTCCCATTTCCATTCTAGTATTGGAAGCAATTGTAACAATACTAAAGGTCTCAGGTACATTGCCTTGAACTGTTTACTGGTGGAACACCATTTGAGGAAGTGTGAAATATGACTTATCATTGCAAGAAAATAGTACTATCATCCCATATCTCGATGCATCTTTGATATCCCTAGATGAACTACCCATGGAGAAGTGTGGGACTATTTCATTAACTCCTATCACATATATTTGGGTACCTAGATATGTCCACATAGATGCAAGACTTCATCTCTATCCACAGACAAATTCAGAGGAGGTTAATATATTGATATAATCTCCTAGAGATCCAAACCAACACGATCTGAAAACTTTTTTTTTTCACTATCTCATGGAATGAGGAGTTAACTATTAATACTGATAGGTAATACTGCTCATGAATGTCAATAATCTCTTTATGATGTTCCAAAAATAGGAACCTTAACTTCTATTCATCACTATATTCTTGTATGACTTGTGTTTTGGTTTTCTTGACTCAGTACATCAGTGACCACATTTCCTTTTCTAGGCATATATACAAGCTCAAAATAAAAGGATTGTAGATAATTGACCCATCTATACTATCATATGTTCAAGTCATTTGGGAAAAGATATAAATGAGGATCTTGTAGACTATTTACACTACAAAGCTCTCATCCAATAGATAATGTCTCCAGTAATGTATGGCTTGGAAAATTGTTGCTAGCTCAAGGTTATGCAATGTGTAATTTCACTCATGATTCCTCAACTATCTAGATCTATATGCAATGAATTTGTCTTCTTGCAATATCACATCTCCATGGCCAATGCATGATACATCACATAAGATTATATTACTGTTACCTAGTTCTGAAAGAATCAAAATCAGTTATGAGAGAACCCTCCCTTTGAACTCCTGATAAACATTATTTCATGATTCAGACCATAAGAACTTAACAACCTTCATTTAATGTCCATTAAGAGGTGAAGAAAGAAGTGATAAGTCCTGTATGAAATTCTTATTATACTCAGTTAGCATTAAGAAACATTTTGTATCACACATGTTCATGGGTTTATCCCAGGAATCTAAAGAACTAACCTTTTCAAGGTCAAAAGACACTCAGGATTCTAAAATAACATGGCCTATGAAGTGGACCTTGTCGATCCAAAAGTATCACTTAGCATGAATGTCATAAATATGATTCTCTCTCTTGTTACTCAGAATTATATCATGATGTATTTCATGGTCGTTATGAGTGAAAGAAGACATGAATATATCATCCACAAAGACCACGAAAAAAGAGTACAAATAAGGGTGAAATCCTCTATATTTCAAAGAAATTAAAATGGAAGGCACATTCGTAAGACTGAATGACATAAAGAGATACTCATACAGACCATACATGCTATGGGAAGATAGCCAAGGTAAGTCTAATTTTCTTACTAGTTCCTAATGATAACCCAACATCATGTCAATTTTATTGAAAATATTTTCTCCTAATATATTGTCAAAGAGATCATATATTTGAGGATGTGGATATTGATTATTGACTATAAGCTGGTTCAAACTTCTATAATCCACACATAAATATAAGGTTCCATCCACCATCTTGGAGAAATTCAACGGTAAACCCCAAGAGGATGTACTAAGACATTTAAAACATTTTGGCCTCTAGATTCTATAACTACTGCTTGAGCTCCTGAATCGTATTAGGTTCCCTCGTGTATAGAGAAATTGACATTGGATATGCTCTTGAAGTATTCTCAATTGTAAACACTACCCCTCTATTAAGAGGTATTCTAGGAAAGTCATTAGGAATGACATCCCTTTAACCATCAACTATAGCAGGGAAAAAAGTTTGAAGAAAACCCAAATCAACTATGAAAATATATGAAATCTGGGTGATCACCTCACCTAGACCATGATTATTCTGTCCAGCTCTCCTAGCCTAAACATCCCACTCACCCTTAAAAATATAACTATTGGCTTCACATGATGTAAAAGAAGACCTACAATGATAGTATTCAAGAAAGGCGTAATAGTGGACTAACCATCCACTCTGATAATGAAACTGAGGCCCAAAATCATGTGAAAAAATATATTCCACAAGAAATGGTTACTACAAACCTCAGGGGGATAATTCCTACGATGATGTATCCCTCCAGTTAGTATTCCCATTGGTGAACCAAGGGACATTACACCATTGTGATATTGTATCTCTATCCCAAGACATTCCACAAGAGATACTAAAATAAAAGAGTTAGAAGCACTAGCATCAAATAAAGTAGAGATAATATTAGAGGCTACTAGAATAGTACCACGTACTGTAGATGGTCCTATATCCAAATCCTCAGGTATCGACTTTAAAGAATTCAAATTACCTGATCCATAGGATTGTGAAACAAATGGACTACCATGATCATGACTGCTCTACTACCACTTCTGGTGATCATGGGATAAACTACCAAGGCTAGGACATCCACCTCGGCCAGACCTGCCGGTGCTATTCCAACTCTCTGCCTATTAGGGCGCAATATAACACTCTCTTGATGGTGGAGTGGATGTGGATACTTTTCTACTATATACTGGTGGAAATTTCACACAGAAATGATGAAGATAACCAATACAGCCCCAAACACAACACACTATAGGTCCTATATCACATTAGACATTCTTATGCCCTGGTTATCCACATTGATGAAACAACACAAAGCTATAAACATGATTCTATGGTTACTGCTTCCCTGATGAGAAACCTCAAAGGATCATTTCCTTCCCCTGGAAGAACCACTGGCTTGACATGCCACTAGTCCTTTAAACCCAGTACATGTGCCTTACCTTATGTTATGCTTAGTGATAAGGGCCTAATCAATTATTGCAGAAAAAGTAGGAAGGCGAATAACATTCACCTAAGTTTAGAGAGTGTACTGAATCCCGTCATCAAAACATTTATCGTGTGAAAGCTCATCACCATGTTAAAGTGATGAAAAAACATTAAATAAATGAAATGTGGTGAATACTCCTTAACTAACACAGAACACTGCTTGAGATGCATGAACACTCTGGATCTATCATCCCTCAGAGCCTGAGGAAGCAACTAATCATTGAATGTAGTCTGTAACTCAACCAATAAGATGCCTAGATAATGACCGACCTTATTAACTATATCCCACTAACCCTTAGATGAATCATGAAGCTTATTTGTAGCAATATGGACTCTACGCTCTGGTGGTGTTTTGAAATTACCAATGGAAGATAGCATGGCTTCTAGCCTAGACTTAGCAACCTACGAACCACCATCCCTTGAAAATGTAGGAGTATGATTCATTTGGAACTCGTTGGTCATATCATACATTGTAGGTGTAACCCATGGAGCACCATTCATGGATTGGATTATACATAAGAAACAATCATTGGATTGAGCATCAATGTTTGGTTTAGGTACATTAGGTGGTGCCTCATGAGGTAGTCCTCAATGTATGATTGGTGTCTCAGGGCCCACCATGTCTATAGTTTTGTTGTCACCACCCACCTGGAAAACAACATGAGGATGGTGTGGTGGGATTGGTCTACAAATGAAACCACATGACTCAGAACAATAAAAATAATAATAAGATACCTTTACTAATGAATATGAACATCTGAAAACTCACTACCCAAGGCATAATTCCCAATATACCCTCATATAAGGCCATTTATCCTTAAATTCCCACGTATATTTTTCATGTCATGTTGCTGTTACTTTCTGGGACCACTCTATTACCTTTCATAAATATGAAATTGCAGGATAAGAATGTGAAACCAATTTATTGTTGTTTTCAGGATTCAGTTTAAAATTGATATCCATTTTTTATGAATCAGTGGCCATACACCTATCACCAGAAATGACACCTATTTCTTTATAACATAATAGACCGACTCAGTAAATTACTCATCCCAACCCATGAGGGCCCACACACTTCATGATTTGAGACAATGAATCACTCAATCAACTCCAAAGTAATACATGTACAATCAACTATCACATAATCACTCAATAATCACAATAAAATCATGAAATGTAAAGCAGTCTGATGAACCTATATGGAATAGTAATATACATGACATATGAATTATATGTGCCTTTAATGATGCATGTTACAATGCTCATTGCCCTCATATCATAAAGTAAATTATGAAATGAATTATCAAACAAAGTAACAATCAACAACAATAGACAACATGTGGGTCAACTAATGGATAAATAATATCAACTGTAATAAGAAAAAGCATTATAATAGTTATAATTTTGAAAACTTGGTTTTTACCCCTAAAATTGGTTCGCGATGCACAAGAATGGCTTATAACCAAGTCCCAATATGTTTTATTCTTCAATATATTATCTCCAAACTGTTAATATAGAAAAGAAACAACCTTTGATACTAGTTTGTAATGACCTAGAACTGGATGCCACATAAAGGGTCCCCCGACCCAGGTGGGCCACATGGACTCAAACACATCTCCCCAAATGTCTAAGGCTACCAACTAGAAGCGAGGGCCAAGGGTGTATCTGTGGGAAGACTATGAACTTATTAGAAGAGTGTAGCACAATGAAAGGAATGAAAATGAATATTAAATAGTGGGAGAAAAATACAAATTTTAAAAAAATAGAGGAATATGACTAAGGCCATAGATAAATAAAAAAAATTGTATCAAATGGAACAATGATGATGTTATATCATGTCACTAGAAAACTGGAATACGTGGATACAAGACAACATGCATAACAAGATCCACTAAGTAATAGAAAATAGATTCTACTTCAAGCATCTTGAGATCCTACTTCATCATCTATTATCAAGATTCACCATATTAGTAAGTAATCAAGGGTTGGAAATGGTATGCTTACATTTTTCAATACATGAAACAATGTAACCTACTTCGGGTACAAAATGATTACCATAGAGGGTGTGAGATAAATCTTAGCAGTCCACCACCAACGGTTTCCATAACATCTATCCCATGAAATGGAATATATCAGTGTGTATGAATGCATATATATGAAGTAAAGAATGCAGTTCAATATAACTAAATACCCAAGTACCTACTTCATCCCTTGGCTTGTGTCAAAACATTTAACGAGTTCATTAATTATGTAATTACCATTTAATGTTTATAGGTCATGTGAGGCATAACTGGCACTAACATCACCTCAAGATAGTTTAAGTTGGGTAGGTCCCAATACTTAACAAGGGATCCTGACAAAGATATCCATTGAGGGAGTTCTAGGGTAATAAGAAAGGTATCATAAATCCCACCTAATACTAACATAGTTGTATCAGAGTCTATTTAATTGGTATGAGTGCAATACAATGAATGTAATCCAAGTCATTCAACAATAAGATGCCTACTAATTCCAAGGTGATCTACCTTGGTAAAATATGAATAATCTAGGATAAGGCACTATTGGCTTTCAACATATAACCTACTAGTCAATGTTGGATCCAAGGATTGTATATGAGAAATCAAGTAATAATGAAAATGACCATACAATAGTAATCTAGGAATCCAAGGAATAGAAAAGAACATGAATCTAGGTGGGTATCAACCTAAGAAAATAACATCCTTGATTCAGAATGGGGTTCTTGAGACTCAAGGTATTATCCTCTAAGAATACATGGTGAACTTGAGTCAGACCATTGCAATTTGAAATTGTAATGATGTAATAATTCATTTGGTTCAATTCATACCTCATATTATTGTGGATAGGTCATGTAGAGTTGAAATCATTGTTATTAGTCCGAAACTTTTGTTCCATTAATGTGGGTAGGACAAATAGTCTTGTAACCATATAATC
Source organism: Viscum album (assembly GCA_963277665.1). Lineage (NCBI taxonomy): Eukaryota > Viridiplantae > Streptophyta > Magnoliopsida > Santalales > Viscaceae > Viscum > Viscum album. The sequence continues at coordinate 835,913,412 of OY728164.1, read as the reverse complement.
AAGTCTTAATTAACCATTATGATATAAAACAATTATATATATTCACTCTTATTCCTTCTATTAACATGGAACGTGGTACTTCGAATATGTAACCTAAAGTCAACTGATTTTTTTAACTTAAATATATAAAATTATTTTACATTTCAATTCAAATTTCACATTTATAAATCATTTCGAAGCACTTATATTATGTGGGTAAAGTGGTGAACATAAATGATACAAATCTTCCACCAATTCTCGTTAATTAAAATCCATTTATTATAATAAATATCACCTTTATGATGTTCATGAAAAGGAACACCCAAAAAGTGGCTCAGATGTGTCAAAACAATAAAAAACCCACTTATGGCATAAAATTCGACATGATGTGGATTGAGATGTTTTTATAACCAATAATAACCAATAAAATACTTATAATGAGAAAAACCAAAAGATTCTAACATGTATAACCATGACATGTAAATTTAAGAAATAATTTCCAATGAAACTGGTGACCCCCGCAAAAACATTAAAAAAAGATGAACTTTTGGGATAAGTTATAGACTATCCACATTAGGATTGTAAAATCATTGTCAGATAGTATTATCCCTTTATTTTACTTAGATCAGAGTAGATCTATGAAAAGGTAAAAAATGATCACATGGTGATTTATTGGTCGAGAGTGATAGAGAATAATAATGACAAATAGGGACCTAATTACTTACTTTTGTGCATCCAACATGATGAATGAACACTCGGTCAGATATTGGATGAATGAAATCTCTTGATTCTATGATTATATCATCAAAAACCCCAAATTAAAATATAAATATATCAATCCTACATAAACTCAGATTAGGGATGAAGGGATAACATAATTAGATCATTAAGGGAAAACTAGGAATTTGTCTAGAAAATTAACCTCCACATGGTTTGTCTGCATGGTTTGTCAATTCATGTGCAAACCGTGTTGGATAACTCTGTCCAAATAGTTTGTCCTGCAAGGTTTGTCGAATTGTGTGCAACCGACACAAGGATACCTTGGAATAAGGGGTGATCACATGGTTAGGCCATATGGCCATGTGCCAATCCTATGAGGTGGATCTCTATGAAAAAAACATTATATACATTTTGGAAAACCAAGCAATAATTTCACATGTTTTACTCTAAATCATGTGTGTAGTCTGTTTTCTCTAAAATATGGGTTTCAGGCACCAAAAAAGCCCTGAACACCCATGGAACCTATAAAAACACATTAGGAATCCACATTAGGTCTAGAAAAATGATTTATACTGAAAATCAATGGATCCAATCAAAAGTGAAAAATTGGGTTCATTCATAATGCGGGTCTGGTATGTTAGTAATGGGGAGACTATACCCTCTTTTATCAGAATAAAACATCAATGGATGAAAATTAAAATAAACAAGTGTGGTATAAAATAAAAACCAATAACAACTCCAAGTAACATGATAGTTAAAATAGGAATTACAATACTCAACTAAAAAGGGAATGAATGTAATGACAATGCATGTGTCAGGAGTCTACAATGAAACAGAATGTAAAGACACAACACCACAAAAGTATGTCCTAAAGCATGTATGGTTCATTCACCCACACTCAATTCCCAAACAAATATCTATCTTATTTCTTTTTTCAGTATCCTATAATGAAAAAACAATGTTTTTTTTATGTGATGATCAAGTTTCCTTAGTAGTGTCTAAAACAAGTCCAGTCAAAATATAGTCTATGAAATTATAGGATGTAATAAATACAATTCATAATTAAATAGATTTTAATATTCCATTTAATCTTTAATCATCACATTAGACATTGTTTTAAATAATTTCTTCCATTTAAATCATAATTCATTATTTTAATTCATTTTGTGTTGAATTCCATTTCAAGCACACCATATTTAATTCGTTGATGATTTCCATGTCTAACACCCCTCATTACATTTAATGTTGATCACCATATTTATAACCCCACTTCACAAGCCCTTGGTTAACTGTTATGGAGGAACGCCTTGTATAACTCCCAACTTCTCAATCGGTCATGAACACCATGTATTCCACACACATTTGCAATCATTTAAATTAGTCGTTAATTCACACTAATTAACCACATCATTCACTTAGAAATCCAATGATTAGTTAAACATATGAAATTCCATTAGATAACCCAAAAATTAAGTTAGTATAAATCTAATTAATTAATTCATAAATTAATTAATCTATACATACAAATCATATTCCATAATTAATTCTTCACAATCATTCATCAACTCCAAATACTATCCTTTAATTAATAATTTCACAATTAATTTTCTCAACATAGAGAAAATATTTTCTCATAATTAATTCCCCAATTTATTATTTGAAACACAACCAATTCAATATCTCAATTTCCATATCTGAAATCATAATCAACTTCCCCATATCAATTATCTATTGGGGAAACCCCTTATTTCCATTATTAAATATTCAATTAATCATACGTATCTCCAAACAATCAATAAGTAATAAAAAATTCCTAATTAGCTAAAATATGGAAATTAATTATGAAGGGATTCTATAAATTAGTCAACATTACATAAAAATATCAAATACATACCAATGGGTGTCCAATTTAGAGAACCTAACTCAAATTTTTGATAGATGTAATCCTAATAGAAATCCCAAAATACGAGTGGCACAACGACGTCAATTATGTTCCGGATTAAAATCCCTAAACGCAAAATAAAAATTAACAGAATCAAGATCAAGAAAATCTAGATAGTGATCTAAAATACTAGATCTAAATCTCAACTCATTGGTTTATATCCATTGAAACAATGGAGATCTTCCATGAAAAATAATTATAATGATAGAGGTATAAACAGAAGAAGCAATAGGTTGAAATCAAATTACCTAGAAAAGAGTGGATCTTTAATCAGGGAATTAGATCTTCAAGAACGGTGTTTAAATTACCTTTTAATCCCTCTAGAAAGATTTATGATCACCTAGAATTTATCAAGACCAATCCTAGGTATAAATAGAGGTCACTCAAATGTTTGATTATTTAAAAACAAATTTTTGGTTAATAAAAATCCATGTGCATGGTATCATAGGAATGGGGCACGGTTAGGGTAAACTATTCACTAACCATGTTGACCTCTATATCCATATTTGTATGCTTACCTACATTTATGTGCATGGGTTTTGAAAACATGCACAAACCACACATAGTCCTCTATCCATTATTTTTTTAGAAACTCACCCAATTTCACCCCTATCCACACTTCTAATACAAAGTTTCATAAAAATATGAAAAACAACCTGAAAACCGACCTGAGATGACTCCATAAAAGTTTGGTATTTTACAAAAAATATTTTTTTAAATATAAATGATAATAACATTTATTTAATCCTAATATAATTTTATATGTTACAGAAAGTGGTTAGTTTCATTAAAAATATATTTCACGTAAATCAATATATTTATTTAAAACTAAAAATTCAGATATTTAAAATTTTCTTCTGTTAATATAATGATTATTTTTTTAATCTACTTGTTGAATATATCCAATGGTGGATTTATTTATTTTAATGTGTATATCACATTTTTTGGTAAAAATTAAATACTAGATAGATACACAATGTTAATTATGACGTCACAGTAGCCTAAAATTTTTGTAATAAATACAATAAATGAAATTAATCATCAAATTTTTATTTCACCTAGAAATTAATTGGTTTTTTATGATTTCTTAATAATTTTAATCTTTTAATTATTCCTCTCATTCCCATAAATTATTTTATGGTTTTAAAATCATTTCATTATAATCATGACTTCATTCCACAAAATCACTGGTACTATGATATGGATCTCAGTGATTATACTAAAAATATATTTCAGACCACTCTTCTTTAGATATAGAAATGGAAAAAAATTGATATGGGTTTTGGTACTTATTATTTTATCTCCTAAAGTCCAAAACAATTTTTTGAAATTTAATAAACAATTCCCCTCACTTTTTCCATAATTACGCACCCAACCTCTTATTCAACATTATTAAATTTAATTGAGGAAAAATTTAATCTCCCACTACCTTTTTAATAACCAAAATGTGTTCCTAAGAAATTATGAATCTCCTGTCAATATTTTATATTTAAAATCTCAATATAATGTATTATTTCATGTTCAATTTTATTTAAGTTATTTCTCTATATTATGCCTTAAAATTTCAAATTTATAATTATCATATATTTTTTACACATCCAATTAATATTTCTATTATTTCCATTTAATGATATTAAACTTTTATCTCTTAGTGAATCCTTCCATGTACATTCATGTACAATAGTTATTTCATTGATATTATCAAGGTATTTTTTACCAATATTTTGTATTGTGAAAAATATACAAAATTTTCACTAAAGGATATTTAGCTATATGTACCTATCCATTATTGATCTGGTATGGAAATGAATATATACTATTCTCTATAAGCATGATATTAAATGCGATGAAATAAATTTATATGTCTTTTATATACATTCCAAAAATATTCTTTTACATGATTTAAATTTGAATGGGGGTCCTAAATTTACATATCCCCCGAATGAATTGGGTGATGTTTTTATCTCATGTGATACCATGTATTGTGCATGGTAAGTTATCCTAGACACACATTTTTTGATGTTATATTGGTCACACTCGACATATTCTAATGAGGTTATGCCTTATATTATTTCAACTTTCCAATATATATATGATGTTATCCTCTTATATCATCATCTGATGAACATGAATAGGATTTAAAATATTTATGAAAGTATTATAGACACCATGAAACACATTTATTACAATAGTATTTTTACAATTTTATTATTACATTAGTTTACATTATATATCACAAAATTATTATTTACATAAGCATATTATGACCATCAAATTTAAAATATCTGTGATAATTGAAGGGAATGTCAGGGACTTTTTCTATTATATTGTAATATATCATCATTTTTTTATTTCTATCAATTTACCCAAAGACACAATACCTATAAATAATTTCTATGTGTACTATATTGGAAAAAATTATTATTTAATGTATATATAAGATATGAGGTTTTGTAGTGAGTATGAGAGAAATATCTATTAACATTTGGTTATTATGATTTTAAATACCTTTGGAAATCATCCTAGATAAAAACAAAAAATTTGAAAAAAATTCCTAAATTTTGGATAAGAATTGATGACGAGGCTTCTAAGGAACATAATCATTGTTTTAATATAATAATTTGTTCTCACTCTAGAAAAGTGTTACCTAATTGTAATAATTCAAAAAATGGTGCATTGGATAATAACTCAATTTTCAGAAAATACACTACAAGGAGAACCTATTTTACACCTATTTTGACACTCTCACTTTATATTGGTTGCTAAATTTACAAGATTATTATAAACCATTAAAAATGAAATATTAATATAATTTAATTAGTAAATTAATATATATATATATTATATGATTTATCCCTTTAGTATTCATAGTTAAATTTTCATGTGATCTATAATTTCAAAATTATCAACCATTATTTTTTCGATGGATAGAAATAAGAGGATCCATGCAAACAACCAAAGTGATGGGAAACATGATGACTACTAAAATGATATTACCAACATAATTTATCTAGGATTAGTGAACATAATGACACTAAAAAGTCAATTTACTAAATTTTTTTATATAAAAATGAATCAGTGGGAAACCAAGACTCTTTATGAATGATATAGTTGTAAACGAATCCTTTATATAAAAAATACCTTTGAATTTAAATAAATAATCTAGTCCCCATATCATGGAATAATAGATCCACCCAATTTAATTGATATTCTTCATCCATCAATGAATTGATTACGATAATTTTTTATCTGATATTTATCATTTGGTAGGAAAATATGATCAATGGTGTATGTTAATAAATAATATATATGCTAATGAATAAATTTATGTGATGGAATGGAATGAAATCCAGGACAAAAAATTTTTACTATATTATTCTGAGGACTTCCCTATACACTCTAGATTGGGTGTTCCAATACCTCAATGGAAATAAATATGGATGTATTAGTAAAAATGAGGAAAAATTAAAAAAAATTAATGATACACCTCTAGTTTTTTTATTAATCCATAATGTAATGTTGACCACTTCATTACTCTGATAAACAAAAATATAAATAGAGACCTTGTGATTTAATAAATTGATAACTATGATTAAATTTCATGATGTTATCTCAAAATAAAAGTGTATATTCAAAAAAATGGTTATAATGGGTCTGGATATAAGATATGGATAATAAAATCTAATTCTAGGGTAGCGATTGTGATTTCTCACAGTGGAGGGAATGTTCAAAATCCCAGTTTTCAAAAGGGTTGGAAGAATATTCAAAAAAATTATCAATGGCACATGGAATTGAATTATGTGCAGTATGAGGGGAACATAACTATGGAATGATAATTAGTGAAACTAACCAATGTTATGGATGAAATTAATTCCCCAATGAACCCATATTCTGTTGTCTAATGATTCAAATACAAGGAATAAAAGATTATATGTAAATAAGTGAATGAAGCCAAGGGTGTTCAACGATTTCTAGAACGAATACACACCAATTACTAGAGGGAAAGGCGTGGAATTTACCATCACAGCTGTTGAGGTGCTTCCTAGCACTGATATGTAAAAAGTAACATTATTTATTCCTTCAAGGATACAGAATATACTATTTGATATCAGTTATAATCATTACTTAATGTCACACATTGTAAGTTGAACAATTCAAAATATACACCTAAAAACATTGAAGCTGATCTATTTGTGAAAATGATAAATGAGAGAAATAATTAATATACTGTATATAAATTCATCCATATCATTATTTTTGGGAATAATTCTTTATAGAACCTTATGATTATACCATTAGTATAGTTTTACTCTATTATGGTTTGGGAATGAAATTCCACGAATAGAGCCTATATAAATTACATGGAGAATGAAACTACCCTCAGTATTGTGAATCAACCTCTAATTATAAAATATTATAAGTAAGAATATATATTTATAATAAAATAATTATCTCAAAGATGTATAAAAATTCATTATTATAATGTGTATCATGATTCAATTATTAATACTAAGGAAATGTTCATACTTGATGAACTATCAAATATAAGAGAATACATTTTACTTTCTTATATAATATATGGTCATCCTCATATCAATGATATATATTTCTATGATTTAATATTACAAGATTCATTTCAAATATCCATGACTACATATTTAATTTCTAGTGTTGATCATGAATTGATGATGAAAAAACAATAATACAATCTGAAATAAGGTTTTATAAGACCACGTGTTTCACCATAGGGTGTACTAGACCATTTCATCACAAAGAATGATTGTTCAATGTCCCCCCTCAACTATTTAAATGATTTATAGAGTTTCAAAATAAAAAACAAGAATTCTCTAACATATATTTAAGAATTATTCGAGTAGAAATGTTTAGTCTAGTATTTCTCAAAGGTGAATCTTTTTTTGCGATATTACCAAGAAAATGTGTTGAAGGTTAATATACCCAAGACTGATTTTTTATCTTTTACTAGCACTACATGGTCTTTGTTATTATATTTGTGTTAAAAAGTTATCAAAATATATTCATCAACATAATGATTATATTCTTTAGAGATTACTAATATATTTTCATATATTATTGGGAGACAATATTCTAATCTACTCCAAGATAAATAATTAAAATGTGAATAATTTGTTATATTGAATAAAAAACTTGTTAAAGAAAAATTATTATGAAAATAAAATAAAATATTATTTATGGATATAGATATTAACATTCATAGTGAATTTACTCCCTATCAAATCATAATCAATCGGTCCTATAAAGATATATGAAATTTAATGGTGGACCATACCATTATCAGAGATTTTGTTTGATAGTTTCCATAATTTATCATGGTACTATTATTGATTTTAATTTGAAATAACATGATTTCAAACACCTATAACAATTCAACATAAGAATGTAGTTAATTGATTCAATTTTGACTAATTCATGGTTATATTTCTATAGTTAATAAATAAACTAACCAATGAGCTCGTACTCACATTATCCATGAGTGGGGAATGATTGTTAATCAATAAATATGAGATAAAAAATTGATTCAGTTATATGGATATAAAATATAAGAAATTTATATCATATTCTTAATTCAAATTAGTGATCCATGAGAATAACTACACAACCCATTATCTGGAATTTGTTATATCCATCTTCACATTAATGATTTTATAACAATATCTGTATGGGGATAAATGTGAAAAACATATTTACCATCAATACCTAAAGAATATATTCCCAAAAATGGCACTCAATATTTACCAATAAAGGGGTTCAATAATAATTATGGTTTATTAATATTCTAACTATTACTATCATAGAAATGTGAAAAACGTTATAGGTTATTTGAGAAGAGATGATCCCACAACCTGATCCCTGATGGCGATTTAAATGGATCCAATATTCTTATTTATGAAATATATAGAAATTAAATTCCTAAAAAGAAAATAATCTAAAAATTATCAAATAATATTAAAACCATCCACTAATGGTTGGATCAAGGAGGCACCATACTATGATAAGGAGATATTGAGTAGGGTTGTGAATAGTCCATAGTTCAATATTTTTAATGGTGGATTAATAATGTTTAAACCAACATATTTTCCAATAAAAAGAAAAATTGAAATGGTGACTTTTATATTACGTTCATATCTCATTATTCCCACCTCATACAAGAGTCACTATAATTCATATATATCTAATGAAAAACATCTCATAGGAAAAAATGATGTAAGAGATTATAAAAATTGTATCATGATACTTTCTATACTTATAATTCAAGGTTAAATCATACATGTCTAATTTTATGATTCAATTATTTCTCACACAACTACGGAAATGGGAAAACAAAACTATGTATATAATTTTAGTAATCAAATGGACATCTAAAGGAACTAACTCTGTTTGGGTGGTAGTTGAATAACTTACAATGTTATCAAATTTCTTTTATATCATGAAATATATCACTATTTAACAAATTACAAATTTATTCATTAGATAAGAGGTAAAAAAACTTTGAGTACCACTATTTATTATATATATATGATAAGTAAGGTTTACCATGAAGATATGGAGTATCAATATGCAACCATTGAAAACTTGGATGAGATTTAGTACTACATACCATCCACGAATATATGGTATGTTTGAGAGTAATATCTAAATTCTAAAGTTTATATAGATATCATGTTCAATGAATTTTCATAAATTTTTGGATCATCCTCTCTTCATTGTGGATTTCTCATATAATAAAATTTTCTATTCTATAATTCGAATGAATTTTTTTTGGTTTTATGTTAGAATTTGTGTTAGAATACGACTTGTTAGGATGAAGATGGATTGTAGATGATAATGGGACCAAATATTATTAAATATGTTTTATGGAAGGTATAAAATATTTATTATAAAATTAAATCTATAAAATGTCGATATATAAGAAATATAAAAAATTATAGATGATATTGATAGTTTTATTTTAGAGATATTGTGTTATTTTTTATATCACCAAAGAAAAATGTAATTAGATTTGGGAAGAGGGGTTATCGTAGTCCAAGATACATAAAATCTTTTGAGAAAATGATTATGTCATATTTATAACCAATTTTCTAGAACTCCCAGTAATCCTATTTAAATTACATGATTTCTTCATGTGTATTTTCTAAGGAAGTATATACTAGACCCCTAGATAGTACTAAATCAGGACGTGGTTCTCTTTATGATAGATAATTTATCAAAGGACCATTTGGTGACGATGTTAGATCATTTTGACAATGTAATTTGAAATAATTAATGTAACATTTTCCATTAAATACATAAAAACAACAGGTTTGAGGTGTTAACAAGGGAACTGGTAGTTGTGATAAAACTGAAGTAGCTACAATTGTTATATATTTTCAACTTAAATATCACAGAAATAGTTTAGAATAGGGGATAATGTAAAAAATCCAAATTTCATAAATTAAATTCTTTTTTGGATTAATAACCTCTTTAATATGATATTTATTTATTGAGAACACATATACTTCATTAAATATTTAAATTTTGGACCTACATAATATATGTTAATAGTTTAAATTATCATAGTAAAAGGCCATTCTAAATCAAACGTTTAGTGAAATTATTATTATATAATGACCATAGATATTAATATTTATTAAGGTTTATTATAATGTATAATTGAGAATAAAATATGATGTGATGGTCCTGATTTGTAATATATTACCATATTATTCCCATTTATCATACTTCTTGAGGGATATGACATCATTTGAATTTTCCATTGACCAAACCATGTCAAGATTCAAAATATGTTTCTTGTGTGAAACCAATTATTGGATTAGTTTACGATTATTATGATCACCACCCAAACCTTGTTCATCAATCCACTTTATGAATGTAGTACCACAACAAACTGACATATTGGAAGTTAGATAATGTAATGGCCTGGGTTTTTGGGGTCCAATACTTGGTAAAAATATGATGTTTGAGGTGTTCTGGGTGGTCTGGAAGGCCATCCCAACTTCTCACTGACTCCTAGCGGTAGCCTCGGCCTACCGGTAGACCTATCCTGCTGGTGACCTTGGGGTATAGGTAGCTCTCGGCTACTGGTAGCTGTCGCCAACCGGTTTCTCTCGGCTACCGGTAGCTGTTGCCTACCGATAACTCTCGCCTACCCCCCACAGGTTATCCGGTAGCACCTCCTTTTTATGCAAGTTGGTTTTTAAACCATGTTTTTGAACACATTATTCTTGTTTTAAATCCCATTAATTCCCATTAATGGCGTATATATTAAATAATTGGTGAGGTACCGAAAAACCATGGGGTGTGAGTCGGTTTAAACCACTCCCAAAGGTGGGGACCTTTCATGTGGGGTGTCCCAGCTGCGTGGTCACCCCATAACCCCACTTCTTACGCGGTTTTGAGTTTTTCTTTCAACATCATAACCATCCCGGGAATTATGTATCTCAATCTTTATAACCTGAAGGATTCTCTCTACGTTTCTTTTTCTCAATCACCATGTGCTCGGAGTACCCTTCATCCCGACCAGTTGTAACCGCTCGATGTTTTCATTGATTGCATTCCATGGAGTTCCTGATACTCACAAGAGGGCTTAACGTTGATCCTTGATCCATCTGGATGGGATTTTCTCCTTCGCCTCTCCTTTCTGTGTATCATGTGAGGTTAGTATACTTTTTTCCCCTGTGGATATTGATGAAACTGAACTTAACGAAGATAATAAACCAACCATTAAATTATGAAAGGAGGGTTGTGATCGATGTTATGTTGTACTCTTTATGTTGTTATGTGTTGTGAATTGTACAGGCCTATGCTCAATGAAAATCATGGTCATTTCTGGTATTTCTCTATGCACTATTGAAGCTGCTCCTAGATGATTAAATTACTGTATCATGGAATTTGTTAATTAAGTATAATCTGTTAAATAAATTGAAAACATCAGGATCAACCCTTTTTGGTGATAACCCCGGTTAGAACAAGCGGAATTAAAACCATGGAGTGTGTTAAATCTTTTAAATCTGAAAATACATGCATGGGCCTGCCATGCGTTGGTGTAGCGGTTTGGTTGTTTCTTTCACAGGCTGATGGCTGGGGTGATGCGGGTGGGGATGGGATCCCATGTTTTATACTTTCGCTGGTTGCGAATTTGAGGATGTGTGATTACTCTACATATATCACTAATTGGGGTGGGATCCTCTCATGTTGAGAAACCGTTAGGCACCTGGATTTTGGGAACATGGGCTTATATCTTGGGGTTTTCTTTGATCCATTACTTCGAGGGATCTCACTTTTCCCTTTGTTGTTGTGACTTTCCAAGAGAACCAGGTGTGAATGGTTAAATTGCTTTTGGCTGTAACTTTTTACCTTGGTTTGTGCTTATGCTATTAGTTTCACAGCAGTTCAGTACAATATTTAAATGATATTACTTGAACATGGATGCAAGAATAGTATGAATGGGGATTGGTTCTGGGGATGAGTTGTGACTCAGCTGTGAGAAGTGTGCTTCCTATGAATAGGGATGATTGTTCTTATACTTGGATTGGCTTTGGAAACCCTAGGTAGGGTTGAGTGTTTTTTTACTTAGATATATATTTGTTGTTCTTATGTTTTTTATTTACACCCCACCCAAGTTTAGCACTTTGTGCCGAGAACCCCCATTTCATGGGGGAGGGTGTTTTCCCAACACCCTTTTAGTGGATGGTTACTAGCTCCTTTTTGCTCCCTTTCCTGGATAACCCAAGTTTCTTCAGGCAGCCTGTGATGGCTTGAGGTCCATTATTATCCCAAGAATCTTCAGTCAGGGTGGTTGGGGTGGTTGGCCCTGGTGTTTACAGGCAGGTTGTTTCCCAAGTATCTTCAGGATGAGGACCAGGTGTCCTCATGCGTAGCAGTGGTTGTTATGGTCTAGGTGTTTTCGGGCATGGTTACGTGAGGTTGTTTTGACCCAGATGTCTGCGGGAGAGATAATGGTTGTGGCCTAGGTTTCTGTGGCAGGGATGTGTGGTTGTGGCCCAAGTGTGTGCAGGTGGATGTGGAAGTTGGACAGCGGTGAGAATGGAGGGATTGGTTCAATGCGTAGGATTTTTTCAATACGAGTGGGAAAGCGTTGTGGGGTACCCAAACATTGATGTGCTATTACTATAGTTTACTTGACTTGCATTATTTGGGGAGTGTGCCTTGGTGAGGCTTGGGTGGATAGTATACCTTGTTTGTTTTTTGGTTATCTCTTTTCCATGGGGCATTAGAATGCCTCCTCACTCATGAATGAGAGTCTATGCTTTTCCTTAATGAGTTTACTTGTACGCTCACCCTACGTATATAAAACCGTTTTCATGTTTCCAGGAGGACATCAGGGATCATGTGGGACCGTACTAGCTCGGACCATTGGGTAGTTTCTATTGTCGTTTTCATTTCATGTTACTTTACCTTTTGGAGTTTTGTGGCTTGTATCTTTTACCTTTAAACATGCATATGGGAATGGTTTAATTTCAGTCGTCTTGGACTTTCAGTTTTGGTGTTGTGGGATTTACTATCTTATCTCCTGATCCTATTAAAACAAAAATGGTAATTCCTTCCATTTATTGTGTGATCCTATACCCTTGGTTCTGGTCGCCACTTCGGGACCTATTGAAGATGTGCTTCGGGGGTCATTATCTCTCCTTCAACATAAATAAGGAAGGGCCTGAAAATCTGAGGACTCTTCCCTCCATTTGGTGAAGGAGGGTCATGAAAGAATGGTATCAGAGGGAAGGTTGAGAGATAGGATAGCGTCTAGAGATAGGCACAATGAGGATTGCTTGGGATGGCAGGGAAACTGTGTTGGGTGACCTTGGAGCATGAATTAGGCCCTGGAAGACCGGCTAGGAAACATGATTTTAGGGCCCCTTGTGATACGATGCAAGGACTCTGGACCTACCAAACGACCAAGTGATGCCACGTTGATTGAAGGGTTGAGACCCTAGGAAAGATACATGCATCATACTGACTTTTTTTCTCGTGTTTTTGGGGTGTTTTGGGAAATTGAGAGAAGTTTAAGAAATTTTAAGAACAATAGTCGGCACTACTTGGGCTTAGGCATTCTTTGGTTACCTTTCAGCTATGGAACTCAGTAGATGAAAATGAGTTGAATGGGAGATCGAGGCCAAGGAGGTTGACTTGGCTGGTCGGTAGAGGGATGATTGAGAGGACAAGGATGATCAGTGGCAGAAGATTCTTCGTTCTTTCCAACTGCAGACCCTCAGGAAGAATGAGGGCAGCATCACGGACATGAAGATGAAGAGTAAGCTAGAGGATCTGGTGATAGCTTTCGACATGAAATGGGCTCCGATGGAGTACTAGGTCCCTCTTTCCGTGAGCCAGATGTGGGGAGAAACGCCTCAGTGGTGGACGCTCTACCTAGGAGAGAGGAGAGAGGCTGAGGTGGAAAGGGCTGATTTCGAGAAGGAGTTCTAGGCATAATTCATCTCTTCAATGATGAAAGCTGAGAAGAGGCAGGATATACTCTCCCTACAGTAGTGGAGTATGTTATTAAGGGAGATAGTGATCAAGTTCAAGGATCTCATCTGCTTTGCTTAGGACAACATTCCAGATGAGGAGTCACTGGAGAGACATTTAAAGGAGGAGCTCCGACCTTCCCACTAGTACACTGTTACACCCTTCACCTTGCCGAAATACATAGAGGTGTAGAAGAAGGATGAAGTGTTGGAGAGGTTGCACACACTGGGAGGTGTGTCATGAGAGGGGATCCAGCTAGGATCATTGACGGGAAGGGCTGTCAGCAGCATGCCTCCAGCATCAGGACCCTCTAGGTTTCGACCAACAGGGAGTAGGCCTCAGCAGTTCTAGTTCTGATCCCCTAGCCCTTTCCATTTCCCTTTATGCCCCGAGCCAAGATGCTTCATCTGCAGGAGCCACGGGAACCTTCGTAATTAGTGCCCGGATATAGTGTAGTACGGCGGTGGGGGGCAGTTTCAGCACCCGCCTCAGCAGCAGTAGTATTCTGTAAGGCCTTTCCAGTAGCTGCAGTAGGGTCCAAGAGCTCCCGCTCCTCCAAGGGTAGATGTTGCAGGGGGAGGCCGACCTCAGGGTTCTCCTCAGGGACCTCGACCAGGGTGTGGTCGGGGAGGTGGCCGACAGCCAAGAGGAAGAGGAGCCGGCGCGGGCAGTTACACGTCGTGGAGGCAGTAGTTCCAGCAGGACCGAAGGTCATTCGAGGTACGATAAGTTTGTTTAGTACCCTTTCTTATGTCTTGTTCAATACAAGAGCTTTATACTCCTTTGTTACACCCATTCTGGCCCGTGATTTGGGTCTATATGCCGAGAGACATCCAGTGCCCCTGGTGCAGAGCACACCAGTTGGAGGTCAGCCCGACTTATCTAATATATTTCGAAGATGCAGACTGACGATAGGGCCACATCAGTCAGTCAGGGACCTCATGCTATGGAATATACAACCATGCAATGTCATCCTAGGAATTGATTAGTTTTTCTTTGTATGTTCCATCATCTACTGCTTCTGAGGAACGTACGTGTTTTCAGACTAAGGTGGCTGACGTGTTTCGTTCCCTGCTGACCAGGGTGGCCAGAAGGGCAGTAGGAGAGAGGAAAACCTCCACACTTTTTTAGCTGAGCTATCAGTGGAGTCAGTGGATGTTGAGATGGTGGAGGAACCAGGGATCTTCAGTGATTTTATGGATGTCTTCCCAGAGGAGGTAACGAATCTACCCCCTCAACATGATGTCGTGTTTGGGATAGACTTGCAGTCTGGTGCTCGTCCGATATCGATGGCTACCTACCAGATGGTGCATTTAGAGCTACGAGAGTTGCGAATTCAGATTGACAATCTGATGAACAAGGGTATTGTTTGACTGAGTGTGTCACCGTGGGGTGCTCCTGTGCTGTTTGTGAAGAAGGGGGACGGTGTTCTAAGGTTCTGCATAGACTAAAGGAGGTTGAATCAGGTAGCGGTCAAGAATCGTTACCCTCTTCCAAGGATAGACGATCTCTTTGACTAGTTGAAAGGGGAAGGATGGTTCTCAAAGATCGACCTACGGTCAGGATATCACCAGTTAAGGGTGAAGGAGGAAGACATCCTGAAGATGACCTTCAGGTGCAGATATGGGAACTTCGAGTTTGTGGTCATGCCATTCGGCGTTATGAACACTCAAATTGTGTTCATGAGGCTTATAAACAACATCTTCCAGGAGTATCTGGATTGGTTCATGGTCGTGTTCATTGACGACATCCTGATATAGTCATGATCAAGGAAGGATCACACTGAGCACCTGAGGATGGTTTTGGAGGTCCTCCGACAACACCAGCTCTATGGGATGTTGTCGAATTCAATGTTTTGGACACGAGAAGTGCACATCCTTGGGAACATAGTGTGTGAGAAGGTAGTAGAAGTAGTCCCATAAAAGGTTGATGCAGTTGTTTCTTGGGAATCACCCATGAACGTGGTAGAGGTCCGTAGTTTCCTCGGGCTGGTAGGCTACTATCGGAGGTTCGTACCCAAATTCTCTATAGTTGCAGCACCTTTGACAACCTTGACCAAAAAGGACCAGGCTATCGTGTGGAGTGAGCAGTGCGAGGTAGCCTCCAGCTATCTTAAGGAGATGTTGGTTAGTTCCTTGGTGTTTAGGTTTCCTGTAGAAGGGGAAGCGTATGAGGTATTATGTGATGCTTTAGGACAGTGCCTTGGGTGTTTGTTGATGTAGCAGGAAGGGGTGGTATCCTATGGGTCTAGGTATTTTTTTCCTCATGAGCGTAATTACGCCACCCATGATCTGGAGCTTGTAGATTTCTTTTTGTCACTGAATATGTGGTGGCATTACCTCATCGTAGAGCGCATTGTGGTCTTCACGGACCACAAAAGCTTGATGTATATCTTCTCCCAACGGGACATGAATCTAAGTTAGTGAAGGTGGATAGAGATCCTCCAAGATTTTGATTTTGATATTTCCTATACCTCAGGGAAACAAAACATGGTGGCTGATTCCCTAAGAAGTATATCACAAAAGGAAGCTGTTCGGGAATCTACATATTCCTGGAGAGCGATGGAAGAGTTAGTGCCTTGCATTTGGATGCACGGGTGGAAGGTGGAAGAGGTTGTCTGTTTCATATGACTATAGTTATGTCCTTAGTGGTGCAGGTGGAAGAGTCTCAGTGGGGGGACTTTGAGGTGGAAGTGATGCGTGATCGTTTTTATCAGGGAAATTCTCCTGATGGATGTTGGAAGATGTTCAGCATCAGATGCTTTTCCATGGAAGGCTTTTCGTTCTGGAGATGATGCGTATAGATGCTCTCCGTGAGTTCCATGGATCGGCTTTAGAGTTACATCCTGGGGTCTCAAATATATACCAAGGCCTGAGGAGACAGTTTTGGTGGCCCGGGGTAATGCGGGAAGTGGCAGAGTTTGTGGCAAAGTGCCTCATGTGTCAACAAGTAAATGTTGGACACCGTTTTCTAGGAGGGTCGTTACAGCCGTTAGATGTTCCCGAGTGGAAGTGGGATGGCATCTCGATGGTCTTCGTCACAGGGCTACCCAAGGATTAGGGAGCCTATGATGCCATCTGGGTAGTGGTGGATCGGTTGGAAAAATCAGCTCTCTTCTTGGAGATTAAGGAGTTGATCCCGGTGAGCACCTTATCCTAGAGGTATGTCGATGAGGTGGTGTTGTTGCATGGGATCCTGATATCTATTGTCTCTGATCGAGACATGCGTTTTACAACACGAGTCTGGAGGGGATTACAGCATGCCTTTGGTACCCAGCTACACCTTAGCACTGCCTTCCACCCTCAAACAGATGGCAAAACAGAACAAACAATCCAGAAGTTGGATGACATGCTGCGGGCATGTGTTCTAGATTTTGGGGGATCTTGGGTACGACACTGGCCTCTAGTGGAGTTTACTTATAATAATAGATTACACTACACTATTGGTATGAAACCATTTGAGGCCTTGTATGGAAGGCTGTGTCGTTCACCCATTTTCTGGTCAGATATTGGGGAAGTCGCTGTTCTTGGGCCAGAAGTGGTGCAGGGCACCACTGAGAAGGTTCAACTCGTACGTGAGAGGAAGAAGGCAGCCTAGGACTAGCATAAGTCTTATGTCGATCATAGTAGGTGGCCCTTGTAGTTCGAGGTTGGGAATCATGTGTTCTTGAAGGATTCACCTCGACGTGGGCAGTGAATGTTTGGGAAGGGGAGTAAGCTCTCCCCAATGCATATTTTAAATCCCATTAATTCCCATTAATGGACTATAAATTAAATAATTGGTGAGGTACCAAAAAACCATGAGGTGTTCATCGGTTTAAACCACCCCGAAAGGTGGGGACCTTTCATTTGGGGTGTCCCAGCCACATGGTCAACCCACGACCCCACTTCTTACACAATTTTGAGTTTTTCATTTTGCATCTTAACCATCCCGGATATGTTGTATCTCAGCCTTTATAACCTAAAGGCTTATCCCTATGTTTCTTTTTCTCTATCACCCTGTGCTCGGAGTACCCTTCTTTCCAACCAGTTGTAACCCCTTGATGTTTTCCATGATCGTGTTCCATGCAGTTCCTACTACTCACGTGAGGACTTAACATCGATCCATGATCCATCAGGTAGGGATTTTCTCCTTCGCCCCTCCTTTCTGTGTATCTTGTGGGGTGGGTATACTTTTTCCCCTATGGATACTGATGATTCCAAACTGGTCGAATATAATGAACTAACCTTTAAAGAATGAATGGGGGGTGTGATTGATGTTCTCATAGACTCATTATGTTTTTATGTGTTGTGAATTGTACGGGAAAACGCTCACTGAAAATCATTGTCGTTGGTGGTCTTTAACTGTGCACTATTGAACCTTCTCATGGATGTTTATATAACCGTAACATGGAATTGGTAATTATGTATACTCGGTTAAATAAATTGAAAGCACCAGGATCACCACTTTTCTGTGATAACACTGGTTAAAGCAAGCAGAATTGAAATCATGGAGTGTGTTAAATCTTTTAAATCTGAAAATACCTACATGGTCCTTTCTTGCGTTGGTGGTAGCGGTTTGGTTGTTTCTTTCACAGGCCGATGGCTGGGGCGATGCGGGTGGGGATGGGATCCCCTATTGTATACTTTCGCTAGATGCGAATTTGAGGACGTGTGATTACTCTACTTATATCATGAATTGGGGTGGGATCCTCTATTGTTGAGAAAACATTAGGCTACTGGATTTTGGAAACATGGGGCTGTATCTCGGGTTTCACATTGGTTCGAGTACTTAGAGGGATCTCACTTATCCCTTTGTTGTTGGGACATTGCAAGAGAACTGGGTGTGAATGGTTAAAATATTGTTGGCTGTAACGTTTTCCCTTTTTTGTACTTATGTTGTTAGTTTCCCAGTAGTGTAGAACTTTATTTAAATGAGATTAATTGAACATGGATTCAAGATTAGATTGAATGTGGACTGGTTCTGGGGGTCAGTTGTGACTCGGCTGTCAGATATGTGCTTCCTATGAATAGGGACGAGTGTTCTTGCACTTGGATTGGCTTTGGAAACCCTTGGTTGGGTTTAGTGTTTGTTAATTATAAATATATTTGTAATTCTTATGTTTCTTATTCGCGCCCCACCCAATTTGATCACTTAGTGCCAAAAACCCCAATTTCATGGGGAAGGGTGTTTTTCTGAACACTCTATTAGTGGATGGTTACTAGATCCTCTCTTCTCCCTTTCCTGGATAGCCAACGTATCTTCGGGAAGTCTGTGATGGCCTAAGGTCCATTATTAGCCCAAGAATATTCGACTAGGGTGGTTGCGGTGGTTGGCCCAGTTGTTTACGGGCAGGTTGTTTCCCTAGTATCTTTGGGATAAGGCCCAGCTGTCTTCGGGCGTAGCAGTGGTTGTTCTAGACTAGGTGTTTGAGGGCATGGTTACATGAGGTTATTGTGGCCCAACTGTCTACGAGTGGGATAGTGGTTGTGGCCTAGGTGTCTGTGGGGGGGGGGGATGTATGGTTATGGCCCAGGTGTGTGCGGGCGGATGTGGCAGTGAGATTGTAGTGATAATGGAAAGATTGGTTCGATGCGTATGATGTATTCAATAACCAGTGGAAATGCGGCGTGGGGTACCCCAACATCGATGTGCTATTACTATACATTACTTGATTTTCGTTATTTGGGGAGTGTGCCTTGGTGAGGCTTGGGTGGATAGTTTACCTTGTTATGTGTTTTGTCATATCGTTCCCATGGGGCATTAGAATGTCTCCTCAATCGTGCAAGAGAGTCTTTGGTTTTCCCTATTGACTGTACTTATATTCTCACCCTACATATATAAAACTGTTCTTAGGATTCTAGGAGGACATCAAGGATCTTGAGGGAATGTACTAGCTCAGACCTTGGGGTAGTTGCTGTTGTCATTTTCCATTCTTGGTACTTTACCTTTTGGAGTTTTGTGGCTTGTATCTTTTACCTTTGAACATTCATATGGGAATGGTTTACACTCAGTCGTACATACAATTTCAGTTTTGGTGTAGTGGGATTTACTATCTTATATCCTGATCCTATTAAAACAAAAAGGGTAATTCCTTCCATTTAGTGTGTGATTCTATACCCTTGGTGCTGGTCGCCACTCTGGGGCCTATTGAAGGCGGGTTTTGGGGGTCATTATCTCTCCTTCAACTTAAAGACGGAAGGACCTGGAAATCTGCTGACCCTTCCATCCTTTTGGTGAAGGTGGGTCGTGACAGATAACATAATAAGGGTTTATGTATCCTAACCCTCATAGTATTAATTTGATTATTTTTTTCTGTAATATGGTATGACATATATTTATTCCCATTTCATTAATACATTATGTATGATTAAATAATAATTTTCATAAAAATTAGATTTCTATAGGAATAAAATATTTTTTTAAAGAATAATATTTCAATTAAAAAATATTTTTTATAAATAAAATAAATTTTAAAATAAATTTTATTTTCATTTAATATTCTTATTAAAAAATATTTAATTGAATATAAATGACCATTTAATTAGATGGAGTAAAAGTAAACATTTATTCACGATTAAATGTCTTTAGTATCATTAAAAAACGTCTTTCCTATAAATGTTATCTTTAATTAAATGTGTAAATAAATCATCATTTGAAAAAATATTATTGTACAATAAATGTTAAATTTTATTTCAAAACATCAAAATAGAATAAAAATTATTTTTTCGTAATTTTATGTGACACGAAATTTTTGGGGTAAAATTAAATATCATATAAATATTCAGTATTTATTATAAAATCATAATAGTTTATGATTTATTTAATAAATAAGACAATTGATATAAAAAAGTATTAATTTTTTAATTATAAAATCAGGTTATTTATATTATTGTATTAATTTTTAAACCCAATAATGAATCCCCAAAAACACATTTTATATATTATTATTTTAAGATAAATTCATTTAGAATATCAAAAATGATGACGTCATAAGTGGTAAAATTTTAAGTATTTATTTCCTGTAGTAATAATTTATCAAAAAACACATTTATTCAGTAGATACTATTTTACAAAATAATTTTATTTATTTTGGTTGTGATAATTACACCAAATAGAGTCCAAACATAATTTATGAAATTAATAATGAATCCCACCATATAAAAATATAGCTAATATAAAAATAAAATTTATTAAAAACCCATTGGGAATGAATTTACTCTCTCAATCCAAGTATCAATCTCTCCCAATGTATACATATGTTCTTAATAATCATTACTCAATAATGTAGAACCACAATCTCATGGAATGGGATTTCCTATCAATTCAAATTATTAATGTAATTTTAATGTTCTATGCCTACTTTATTTCAAATTTTTCATTTTGGATTCTTTAATCATACCATTATTATAAATATTATTTATAAGTAATTAACCAATAACTTTCACTATAATTAATTATATACATTAAAATATATATACACCAGATGTACTGTTTAATCTTTCGAGTGATTTTTAAATAAAAACCTCTATATTTTAAATATTAAATCACATTTATAGTAAATTTTATTCACCATTATGTGTATAACATTCATTTTTTGTTAAATAAGTATACTTAACCACCACTACTAAATCATGGGAAAAAAGTAATTAATTTTTTTTTTCTTTTGTGGTAAAATCTATCTCGCACAAAATGTCTAATATAAGATATGAATGCGGCTGGAGGGAGTACAATTATATATCCATACAATGAAATTGGTAATATTTTTATTTCATGATATACAATGTATTATTCACTGTACATTATCCTATAGTCATCATGTTATGATTTATTGTTGGTTTGAACTATCATTTTCTTGTTATTTCATCTTTTATGTTATTTCAATTTTCATAAGTTTCCTTTAAATTATAATATTATATCATGATATAATGTTCATGTTTATTATTATCATTCTTTATATGAACATGATATACCTCATGTGTCATATTTATTACGTGCATCATGATATTTATATACAATTCCATTATAAGTCGTTATACCTAACCACATTCATATGTATGTGCCCAATTTAAATCATGAATCTTTAGCAGAACTATATAAATTTGATATAATTATAAAAAAAATTATATAATATTTTTTGTCCATATTTCTTATTATTATGATTTTTATATAATTACAAAATTACAATAAGCCCCTCAATAATTTGGTATTATTATATGTTTTCAAATTTATTTAATCAAAAATAATGTTCATAAATAATATCAATTCTCATTGATTTAACAAGAGTTTTCCCACAAAAAATAAAGATAAATTTCATTAGATAACATATGTCTTCACATTCTAGAGGAAAGTGGAATTAGGGTGCATTCCCCATCCTCTAGTTAATTTCTATCTAAAGAATATTTCTGTGATTTGAAAATCCAAGATCCCATTTACGTTCCTCAATGGAATCCCAAAGAAGATAGTTCCAAACATACACAATATCATAGGCCAACCCATTAGATCTAGGTTCATGGTATTATCCCTAAATAAAATCATTAGATTATAAAAGAGAAGAATAATTTATATTATTGCCTTTCATTATCATTATCCAATGATCAATGATCCATTGAAATTAGTCATTTCAATGAGCTGGATCCCCAAAATCTCCATTAAAAATCCTAGAGTTTGTGGGGAATTAATAAATACTAATGATAACTAAAGGGTATTTAGAAGTAATTAGCATTATAAAACAATAATATTCACAGTATAATGCCCCAGCCATAACCCTTACTTGATATTGAATTAAATGAATAATTCACATTAAGGGTCTTTTCAGGTTTATAGTTTTAGAGAATTAGGACATAACTATTACATCTCAAAAGATTACAAAGTAGAAACTTCTACTAAGATTCCATAAAATAAAAACTCTTAAAAAGAAACAAGTCTAGTTCCATGTTTTAGATAGCATGACTTTCCCTTGATCCCATCCTTGAACCTATTCCATGTTATGTTCTGTGAAAAACATTTCAAAAACATGGCGTGAGCATAGAAAGCTCAGTAAGGGATACACAATGAATGAAAACTAGTAGTTTTTAAAAACAACAAGTAAACCTTGTATACTTTATCAAAGCAATACTTTTCACCTTTATGATGTAGTAAAAACTCTTCACTGAATAAAAGATCATTACTTTCCCTTTTGTAACCAAAATATTACTATAAAACCCATATAAAGATCACATAACATATAAAGGTAACTTGGGACATAAACATACTTAAATAGAATAACCATACGGTCGACATCCACACATATCACTTAATGGAATAACCATATGACCGACTTCCATACCCAATGAATTGGAGGTTATAACGTAACCACCCGTCCTGGTATTCACGGAACCACTCGTCATATGGTTTATCACATAACCACCTGTCAAATGTCCATGTACCATTATAAAATCATAAGACATAAAACAACTATAATGGAAAGAAAACATATCTACACTTTGATCACAATATATCACTTAAATATATTGACATAACAAATCCATTATAAAAAAACCTTTTCAATACCAAAATACATAAAATAATATATGGTATTCATTTAATTTTAAAAAAACATTACTGCTGGTTGATGAATCCAAATACCAAATAATACTCGCGGCGGAGGAAAAGGGTCGTTGTCACCGCGTACGTTAAAAGAAACATTTATTTTTGTCATTTAGTAAAATGATTCCTATAAAAAGCTTCCTTTTGTATAAAAGTAAAAGTAAAAGGGGTTTATACACCTTATAAAAGAATGTTGTGTATAAAACAAAATATGCCTCAATGGATGGAGATTGAGATGAAGTCCCTTACCTCGGGTCCAACTTGACTCGATCGTTCTTTAACATCCTGAATAATAAAATTGAGTTAATTTCTACTTGCTTAAAAACCTTTTTCAAGTTCATTATTCATTTTATATCACTTATTTCCATGTTATAAACATTATTTAATCATTTAAGTTAATAATGTTTGTTTTGTCGATATTTTGTTCTTAAGTCGAAAGTGGACTTCTTACAATTACATGTTGTTCATGTGGTCAAAGGTTCATTATATCCAGAATGATATTCACAATTTGGATATCAGATATATCATATATGTTTATAATATACATGTATTTATAATATTACATAAACATTTAGAGGTTATAAATGAAATGCACCGTTCATGGAGACGGTAAGCTGTACATATGCATTAACGCTACTTTCATTTCTATGTCATATTAATGGAATTAAAACTAAATGAGAGGTATTCATATTTTAATTCTAGAAATATATTCATCACTTTGATGTAACATAAATCATATATATCCATTATATATATGTACTTATAATAGTACATTACATTTGTGGATAAGAAATGAAATGCACCGTTCATGGAGACGATAAGTCGTACGTACGCATGAACCCTACATTCATTTATATATCATAATTTAATGGAGTGAAATCATAATGATATAAAGGTATATTATAATTCTAGTATAATATCATATATAATATCATTAATTCCATCCTTTATACGTCCCAAGTATGGCTTTAATGAATCAAATTACTTTGAGGGGGCTGTAGTCTGCACTTTCTAAAATGAAGATATCGCGTATACCCATAATGGAAGCCATAAAGGTGTGAAATAAATGAAAAATACAGAAGCTTAAGGAAAACATAAACATATTATATATCATATATAAATATAGTGAAATATTAATGGACACCTTTTTAGGTGTTGGATGAATATTGAACAATCATCGTTTCGTGAGGCAGAAATTCGCCATCCACAGAAACAGAATATTCATTAACCATTAGATGTAGGTGTGTGTAATTTTAGGTCGAATTATTCTTATATAAACATCCTAGTATATTGAAGATACTGGATTTTTTACAAAATAAATGAATAAAAAGAGTTTAGGGGGTTAGAGAGGCAAAATAAAACAAAAGAACACAAGAGAAAACACTACCTTTAAAACGGGTAACTCTTTTTGATTTGAGCTCAAAGGCTTCCTTGGGAAGATTATTGCCAAAGTGAGGCTTCTAGGATTAATATAGGGATGTGGAAATAAAAAATGGGCAGATATTTTCCAAACCAAAGGCTTGAGAGGAGTGGGTAAGGAGGTAGAGGTGGGGGCCTTTTATAAGAGGAGAGGAGGGGCACTCTTGGAAAGGTAAGAAAAGATACTTTATTTTAAAATGATTTTCGGATAAAAAGGGTCCCACAACTATATATTTATAGGATAAGGTAATAATAGTTAGAAATAAACCCATACAACAGGTTTTTTGACATGTGTAGGTATTAGATTTTACATTATCTTTTAATTTTATTTAAATTGTTAAATAATGAGGTAATCAATGCCTCATCATGGTGCCATAAATAATTTAATTTATTTAATGTCTAAAAATTATAAAAAAACTATCATGATGTAGGAAATCCTTTTATCTTTCTAATGAATATTTATAGTCAAAAATATGACTTGTATAACACCATTTAAATTTTTTTTAGTAAAACAACTCATGTTTGTGACACTTTTATTTTAACATTATATAAAAACTTTTTAATGTCATTTTCCTACCATGGTGGCTCCATGAGGTTCCCAAGATGACCAATGGATTTTCTTGGTCGGCCATGACACATCCAATAATGTTAGGACATGTTTCAAGTTCATTTCATATTATTAAAACATTATTTTTACCTTAAACTACACTAATTACCTCTAATCGCGATTAAAAACTTAATAGTTACTATTCACCAAAAAATTATTTTAATACCATTGAACCACATTTTACTTCTTAATGAAAACCATGTATGTTGGATTTTTGAAATTCAAAACACAGATGTGGAAAATTTTCATTTAAATGAAAAATCAGTTTTTTAAGTACCACATAGTGGTTTCACTATTCATAAAAAATTGATGTTTTTCAGAAAAATACCAAAAATTCACCATAAGCTATATTTGATATTCAGAATTCAAAAATGATTTTTATTTTAAAAAATTAAAAACATATAATTTGAATTAATTAATTCAATAATTAATTCCTGCTGTCAGAGCAAATAGCGTGTTTTTATGAAACAATAAGTATTAAAAGATTGACACTAGTTTCTGTCCAATTTCAAAATGAAATTAATTCCAACAACCACTATTGGATTAAATGGTAAAAATATATTCTAATTTCACTTTAAAACCAATTCAAAAGACAATCTAATCATGTAAATAAATTAGATAAAAAAGAGGTTTTGAATTAAAATACAACATTTTTCACTATTCATTAAAAAATGATCTTTATTGGAAAAATACCTAAAATTTACCGACAGTAAATTTTGATGTCCTGATTCTAAAGAAGAATTTTATTTTTTCCAATAGAATTTATAAGGGTGACCAAAACTATATTTAATGACGCTTCCCCATCAAAAGGCGATAAGTGGACCTTTAGTGAAAATTAGAGTATATATGCCTAAAATTGAATTCTTTTCGTATTTTAAGCCTTTATCCTTTATTAGATAAATGTAAAAACATTTAAAAAACATATATAATCACATTTTAGTTATTTCTATTCATTCCCGCCAATACAATGACTACGTGTTAACTACCATTTAAAATAATATTATTTTATTACTATTATGCAACGTAAGATTTCAAAGAAACTCTTTGTTGCATATCAGGTATGATATCGAACATAGAAACCTCTTTAA
Organism: Viscum album; assembly: GCA_963277665.1. NCBI lineage: Eukaryota > Viridiplantae > Streptophyta > Magnoliopsida > Santalales > Viscaceae > Viscum > Viscum album. The sequence continues at coordinate 835,886,567 of OY728164.1, read as the reverse complement.
TGTAAAATTAATATTTAATTCGAAAATATTAATACATATGAAAATGTTTTATTCATTATTTACCTTGGATGTTACATCCTTCCCCCCTTCTGGGAATTGCGTCCTCACAATTTTATTCACTTATCAAAATAAGTAGGGGTATTTATCACTCATAGCATTTTCAGATTCCCATGTTTCCTCTTCAACCATATAGGTTTTCCACAAAACATTTACCTGGTGAATTACCTTATTTCGCAACACTTTCACTCTTCAGTCAAGAATCTGGACTGATTGTTCTTCATAAGAGAGATTCTCTTCCAACTGAACTACCTCTGGGCTCAAAATATGAGACGGATATGGCATATACTTTCTCAACATCAAAAAAAGAATAACATTGTGTACCTAAGATAAACTCGAAGGTAATTCCACTCGATAAGCAACTGATCCAACATTATTATAATTTTATATGGTCCAATGAACCTTGGACTCAGCTTTCCTTTCTTACCAAATCGCATCACACTTTTCCATGGTGAAACTTTGAGAAAAACATGATCACCTACCTCGAAAGATAGATTCTTGTTCCGATTATCTATATAACTCTTCTGCCTGATCTAAGCTATTCTCATGTGTTTCTGAATCAGCAGAACTTTTTCTGCCATCTCTTCTACCAATTCTGGTCCCATCAGCTTCCTTTCACCCAATTTATCCCAAAAAGATGGAGTTCAACACCGCTTTCCATATAATGCCTCAAATGGAGCCATCTTTATACTGGAATGAAAACTTTTATTATAAGAAAACTCAACTAAAGAAATATTTTGGTCCCAACGTCCCTGAAAAATCCAAAGAAAAAGATCGTAGCATATCCTCCAAGGTATGAATTGTTCGTTCCGACTGCCCATCTGATTGTGGATGAAAAGCTGTACTAAAATTTAATTCAGTACCCAACGACTTCTGAAGGCCTTTAAAAAAGTTAGAAGTAAACCTGAGATCATTATCAGATACAATAGATAGAGGAACTCCATGCAACCTGACTATTTCTTTATGATACAATCGAGAAAGTTGATCTAGAGAGAAAGTATCTTGAATAGGAATGAAATGAGTAGATTTAGTCAAGCAATCAACAATAACCCAGATCGCATTATTACCTCGAGATATCTTCGGTAATCCCACAACAAAGTCCATTGATATATTTTCGCATTTCCACTCTGGCACTGGTAAAGGATGAAGAATTCCTTTTGGTAACTACCGGTCTGCTTTAACTGGCTGACAAGTCAAACACTTCACAGTAAAATAACCAATATCTATTTTCATTCCATCCCACCAATAATACTCCGACAGATCTCAGTACATCTTAGTACTGCCAGGATGAACTGAAAATGGGGAACTATAAGCCTCACATAACAAGTAATTATTCAACTGTGAATCACTAGACACACATAATCTCTTCCCAAACATCAAAAACACAATCATTATCAATGTTAAATTCATGAAACGTACCCTTCTGAACTAGCACTACCTTTTTATGCAACCCACTGTCTTTCTTCTGCGCTTGCTTAATTATAATTGATAGGGATGATCTCACTGATACCTGAAACAAAATAGAAGAACTTCCTGCACCAAAAACTTCTATCCCAAAAATCATCAAATCAAAAACCAAAGGATCTCGTTCGAAATGTAGCATGGTTAATGAAACATTACTTTTTCGACTGAAAGAATCAGCCACTTTTTTTGCTTTTCCCGGATGGTAATGAATTGTACAATCATAATCATTGATTAATTCTAGCCATCTCCTCTGTCTCATGTTCAATTATTTCTGAGTGAATATATAATTTAATCATTTGTGATCAGTATATATTTCACACTTTACTCTATACAAATGATGCGTCTAAATTTTTAGAGCAAAAACAACATCACCTGATTCCAAGTCATATGTAGGGTAGTTTAACTCATGAGTTTTCAACTGACGTGAATCATATGAAATTACCTCATCATTCTGTATAAGGACATAGCCAAGTCCCTTCAATGAATCAACACTTTATATAACAAACTCACCGTTCCTGTAAAGAAGTGCAAAAACTCTAGCATTCACCAATCTTCTTTTCAACTCCTGAAAACAATAATCACATTCTTTTGTCCAGATAAACTTAACACCCTTCCGAGTTATCTTAGACATTGGACTAGCTAAGCATGAAAAATTTTCAACAAACCTTTGGTAGTAAGCTGACAAACCAAGAAAACTACGGATCTCAGTTACATTTGTGGTTCTTGGCCATTCTTCAACAACTTTTGTTTTAACAAGATCAATTGTTATGCCATTTTTTGATTCAATGTGACCAAGGAAAGAAATTTTTTGTAACCAAAACTCACACTTGGTGAATATTCCATATAGTTTCTTTTCTTTTAAGGTTTCCAAGATCACCCTAAAATGACATTCATGCTCCTCTTTACCTTTAGAAAACACCAAAATATCATCAATAACACAACCACCAATTATCACATGATTCAACTGAGCCATCATTTCAGTAAACTGCTCAATTTTGATTCTGACCATCTCAGTATACTGATTTGGAAGGTAATTTTCCACTGTATGCCTTCCTAGAAAATTCGTTCTATTTCCTCAACAAAAAATCATTCCTAACATAGAAATATCTTATCTAAAGAAACATGGTAATCTTTAAATTCTTTATCATTTCAATCATACCATAAATTAATTTATAATTAAACAATTTTCCAACTCCTGAAGTTGTCTAAACCGACGTCTGATACCAACTGTAAGGCCACAGCCTTAAACCTTACTTAATATTGAATTAAATGAATAATTCACATTGAGTATCTTTTCCGGTTTAGAGTTTCAAAGAATTAGGACATAACTATTACATCTCAAAAGATTACACAATAGAAACTTCTACTATGTTTCCTTAAAATAAAAACTCTTAAAAAGAAACAAGTCTAGTTCCATTTTTTAGATAGCATGACTTTACCTTAATCCCATCCTTGACCCTATTCCACATTAAGTCCTATGAAAAACATTTCAAAAACATGGGGTGAGCAGAGAAAGCTCAGTAAGGGATACACAATGAATGAAAATTGTTAGTTTTTGAAAACAACAAGTAAACCATGTATACATTATCAAAGCAATACTTTTCACCTTTATGAAGTTGTAAAAACTTTTCACTGAATAAAAGATCATTACTTAACCTTTTGTATCAAAAATATTACCATAAAACCCATATAAAGATCACATATCATATAAAGGTAACTTGGTACATAAACATACTTAAATGGAATAACCATACGGTCGACTTCTACACATATCACATAATTGAATAGCCATACGGCCGACTTCCATACCCAATGCATTGGAGGTTATAATGTAACCACCCGTCCTGGTATTCACAGCACCACCCATTATATGGTTTATCACGTAACCACCCGTCAAATGTCCAAGTACCATTATAAAATCATAAGTTATAAAACAATATAATGGAAAGAAAACATTTCTACACTTTGATCACAATATATCACTTAAATATATTGACATAACAAATCCATTATAAAAAACCTATTTCAATACCAAAATACATAAAACAGTATATGGTATTTATTTAATTTTTAAAAAAACATTACGTCATGTTGAGGAAGCCAAAGACCAAATAATACTCGCGGCGGTGGAAAAGGGTCATTGTCACCACGTACGTTAAAAGAAACATTACTTTTTGTAGTTTAGTAAAATGCTTTGTAGAAAAAGATTCATTTTGTATAAAATTAAAATTAATAGGGGTTTATACTCCATATAAATGAATATTTTGTATAAAATGAAATATGCCTCAATGAAAGGAGATTGAGACGAAGTCCCTTACCTCGGGTCCGACTTGACTCGATCGTTCTTTAAAGTCCTGAATAATAAACTTGAGTTAATTTCTACTTTATTAAAAACCTTTTTCAAGTTCATTTTTCCATTTATATCACTTATTTACATGTTATAAAAATTATGTAATCATTTAAGTTAATAATGTTTGTTTTTTCGATATTTGGTTCTTAAGTCGAAACTGGACTTCAAACAATTACATGTTGTTCATGTGGTCAAAGGTTCATTATATCCAGAATGATATTCATGATTTGGATATCATATATATCATATATGTACAGTATATACATGTATTTATAATATTACACAATCATTTAGTTGTAAGAAATGAAATGCACCGTTCATGGAGACGGTAAGCCGTACGTACGCATGAACGCTACTTTCATTTCTATGTCATATTAATGGAATTAAAACTAAATTAGAGGTTTGTATGTTTTAATTCCAGAATTATATTTATCACGTTGATGTAACATACATCATATATATCAATTATATATATGTACTTATAATAGTACATTACATTTGTGGATACGAAATGAAATGCACCGTTCATGGAGACGGTAAGCCGTACGTACGCATGAACGCTATTTTCATTTCTATCTCATACTTTAATGGAGTGAAATCATAATTATATAAAGGTATACTATAATTCCAGTATAATATCACATTTCATATCATTAAATCTATCCTTTATACGTCCCACATATGGAATTAACAAATAAAATCACTTTGAGGGGGCGGTAGTCCGCACTTCCTAAAATGAAGATATCACGTATACCCATAATGGAAGCCATAATGGTGTTCCATAAATGAAAAATACATAAGATTAAAAAAATCATAAACATATTATATATCATATATAAATATAGTGACATCTTAATTTCCACCTTTGAAGGTGTTGGAAAAATATTGAACAATCATCGTTTCGTGAGGCAGAAATTCACCATCCACAGAAACAGTATGTTCTTTAAACATTAGACGTAGGTGTGTGTAAGTGTAGCTCAAATTCATCTTATAAAAACATAATAGTATATTGATGATACTGGATTTGTTAAAAAAATAAATTAATAATAAGATTTTAGGGTGTTGGAGAAGCAAAATAAAACAAAAGAACACAAGAGAAAACACCACCTTTAAAACGGGTAACTCTTTTTGATTTGAGCTCAAAGGCTTCTTGGGAAGAATTATTCCCAAAGTGAGCCTTCTATGAGTAAGAGAGGGATCTGGAGAGACAAAATGGGCAGAGCTTGGCCGAACCAAAGGCTTCAGAGGTGTGGGTAAAGAGCTAGAGGTGGGGGCCTTTTATAAGAGGAGAGGAGGGGAACTCTTGAAAAGGTAAGAAAAGATACTTTATTATCAAATGATTTTGGGATAAAAAGGGTCCAACAATTATATATTTATAGGATAAGGTGATATGAGTTCGAAATACACCCATCCAATATGTTTTTGACATGTTTAGGTCTTAGATTTTACATTATCTTTTCATTTTATTTAAATAGTTAAATAATGAGGTAATCACTGCATCATCATGGTTCCATAAATAATTTAATTTATACAATGTCTAAAATTTATAAAAAAAATATCTTGATGTAGTAAATATTTTTATCTTTATAATGAATATTTATAGTCCAAAATATAACTTTTATATCCCCATTTAAAAATTGTTTTAGTAAAATAACTCATGCTTGTGACATTTTTATTTTAACATTAAATAAAAATTTATTAATGTCATTTTCCTACCAAAGTGGATCCATGGGGTCCCCAAGTTGACCCATGGATTTTCTTGGTCGTCCATGACACATCCAAAAAGTTTAGTACATGTTTCAAGTTTATATCATATTATAAAAACATTAAATTTACCTTAAACTACAATAATTACCTCTAATCGCGATTAAAAATTTAAAAGTTAATATTCACCAAAAAATTATTTTAATCCCATTGAACCACATTTTATTTCTTAATGAAAAACATGTATGTATGATTTTTGAAATTCAAAACACAGAAGTGGTAAAATTTCATTTAAATGAAAAATCAGTGTTTTTTAAGTACCACTTAGTGGTTTCACTATTCATCAAAAATTGATGTTTTTCAGAAGAATACCAAAAATTCATCCAAAGCAATATTTGATAATCCGAATTAAAAAATGATTTCTATTTTACAAAATTAAAATCATATAAGTTGCATTAATTAATTCAATAATTAATTCTCGCTGTCAGAGCAAATAGCGTGTTTTTATGAAACAATAAGTATTAAAAGATTGACTCCAGTTTAAGTCCAATTTCAAAGTGAAATTAATCACAATGAACACTATTGGATTAAATGGTAAAAATATATTCTAAATTCATTTTAAAACCAATTCAAAAGGTAATATAATCATGTAAATAAAATAGATTAAAAATAGGTTTTGAATTAAAATACAACATTTTTCACTATTCATTTAAAAAATGATCTTTATCGGAAAATACCAAAAATTTACACACAGTAAATTTTGATGTCCCGATTCTAAAGAAGAATTTTATTTTGTCCAATAGAATTTATAAGAGTGACCAAAACTATATTTAATGACGGTTCTCCATCAAAAGGCAATAAGTGGACCTTTAGTGAAAATTTGAGTATATATGCCTAAAATTGAATTCTTTTCATATGTTAAGCCTTTATCCTTTATTGGATTAATGTAAAATCATTTACAAACATATATAATCATATTTAAGTTATTTATATTCATTCACGCCAATACAACAGCTACGTGTTAACTACCATTTAAAATAATATTATTTTATTACTAGTGTGCAACATAAGATTTCAAAGAAACTCTTTGTTGCGTATCAGATATGATATCAAACATAGAAACCCCTTTAAAGTAAAAATAATATTTAATTCGTAAATATTAATACATATGAAAATGTTTTATTCATTATTTACCTAGGATGTTACACATAGTGTGGTAATGGAATTCATTCCATGAAACCAATAATATTTTTAAATGTGTACCTCTACAGAAAACTATGTCACTATAACCATCAAATCCAAAACCACCACCATTACTTAATACAAATTCAATTCATTGTCCTCATCAAATATAATTTATATTTAATATACCTAGAAACCATTCACACTATTAGAACTATTTAATATCATGAACATCGTCTTATAAAAATAGTATATCTCTTGATTAAATTTTTCTACAGAAACAAGTATATATCTAACCCAATAATACCAGAACATAAAAAAATTAAATTTACCTAAAATTAGTGGTGTTAAAGATTTTATGTTATAAATTTATAATAATTTAGTCAATTTTTTTGTAATAATTATCAATTTTAATTTTATATATTATATCATAAATCCATGAATGTTAAAATCAAATTATCATCATATTGATGAATGTTAACATGAGACTTTTTCATTTGTAGAATGATACATCTCTGGGTGCACTATTGATGTGTGATAATGTACCTAGAGTTGAAATATGGGAGAAAAGAAACATTTTTCAATTTAGTTAACATTTAAAGAATATGGTGTTGAGTAATGTAATGTTATAGAAACAAAATTAAAAAAATAATTATATAATTGATATTGAATTACCCAATTTTTTACAAGAATTTCCCATAAAATAAAATAATAAAAGAAAAATATATTATATCTCACCCATAATATTCAACAGTTTTTTATCAAAATAACCTTCAATGGAAAAAATTTATGAGTTAAATATTAATATGTTAAATATTATGTATTTGAAATTTTAAAATATTGATTTTTATGATTTTTAGGTTGATAAAAGTTCTATGGTAATGGGTTTCGTGGATGGATATTTGATAGATGTCCATATATTATATAAAACATGTTTTATAAATGTTAATACTAATGATAATGATTTATAAATTTTTAGCTTTTTTATTTTGATAAATTTTATTTGACATTTAATTTCAATTATAAATGATTATATGTAAAAAAATAATAGAAAAATTGGACTTCAACGTCACACACTCTTACTAAATATACCATGATACTCAACTTTCTAGGGTTAAGGGGAAAGAGGATCATGATAATGTATACATGATATATTCTGCACCATCTCCATATCATTTATTTTATAGTCCACTAATATCATTTTTCAATCCATATATTTTATATTTTCAGGTATCCCTTATGTAAATGATGTCAATGGTAAATCATTCTTATGAAAAATAAATACTGGATATTGGGTTCATAATCCAAAAATATGATAGTTATATATAAATTAATTGTGAAAAGGTTATTGTAATATTAAATTCATTAATTTCATAATTTCATAATTGGATATTCAAATTTCAAAATTACTGTTTCTCAATGGTCTGAAAAATTCTATATGTAAATTTTAAAAATTGATATTTGTTAAAAATATGAAATATAACAACCCAAATTTTTTTTACATTGATAAACTGACATTTTGTATTTTACCATTTGTTACACAGTACATGAAGTTAAAAAAACATCATATATGGATAATAATATTAATTAATATATAATTAATACTAGGATATAAAACAATTATATTTTAATACCGTTTTAGTGTAAATAATTGGTATGAGTAAATATTTTATGAAATTATTTTCAAAAAAAGATTATTGTCTCTATAAGATATAAATTGTAATGAATAAATTAAAAAATTGTAATTTAACTTTTATAAAATAATTTTCATATTATATCTTTTTTTAATAATAATATTCATAGTATTATTTTTTAATTTTTTTTATGAAGGTTAGTTATTAGTTGAAAGACGTGGTTTTTGAAAAAATGATAACTTTTTTATATTCTCCTTATGTAAGAGTATCTTAGAAGAATAAAATATATTTTATGTTACCAAATATTTGATCAATTAAAAAAATAATTAATGATGAAATGATAAATCATATGTCCAATATTGTTATCTTTAAATTTAAATGATACTTTAATAAAAATTGTTTTCTTTATTTTCATTGAGTTAAGTTATTTCTGTGATATTTAGATTTGAAATTTCTTAAAATATTGAATACCTCTATTTGTTTTATAATAATGAATATTATTTCATAGAAAATATTATCCTTGATAATATTATCTCATGCATGAGTTTTTAATATTAAAAACAAAAAAACCAAAAAAAATATTTCCATATTTTATATATGATTATATTAAAATTGAAATTTCAAACCCATAAAAATTATTCGGTAAAATAATTAATAAATTTAAAATGTTATTTTTTTCTTTATTTAAATAGTAAAATATAATTTTTTCAATTAATATTAATTATTAACATAAAAAATTTATTACCGAGGATAATGTAAAACTGGGGAAAAGGAAAAAAGTTAAAAAACACCATAAAACACTCTTTGATGTTTAAAAACATAATTCATATAAAAAATTTGACCAATAAATAAAATCATGTTACCTTTCTCCCTTTTTTATTAATTTTCCATTTAATAGATTCATTATATTATTGAGATGTTTAGGGTTACATTCAAAACTACACTTTTTTCACTTATATAATAGTAAATTAAAATCCATATCAAGTCCAAAAATGATATGATTTTATCTATGCAACTCTATAAAATTTATAAAACTATAAATCTATACCACATTCATAATCTTATTCTCACATTTAGTTTAAATAATGATGCAATTTATTAAGATCTTTTCATGAAAAAACATAATAATCCATTGTGAGCTTCAATTTTCTAATAGTTGATTATTTTACTATAATCCATACAAATTTATCTCTATATAGATTAATGAAATAAAAATAATACAAGTAGTATACTGAAATATAATTATATTACATTAAAAAAAATTATATGGCATCCCATGTAATATGGGTGTTCAATTCATCTATCATGTGTACAGGTGGTGTACCACATCAACTAACTTGTGATGTATTTTTTTTTAACAATTCCTATTAATGATGGTGTCAAAGATTAATTTATTGAATACCTATTATTTATATGTCCTAAATAAAATTTTGAAATTGTTTTTATCATTAATCATATTTCAATCCATTCGTTGAGAAATTATATCCATTATCAGGTATACGTGTGAACTATAACCACCACGAATAATGAATTTCATTTTTCATCACCACCCATTTTGGATGGGTCTAGTAATTGATTTCTTAAGGATATACGATATTTATAACATTTTTTCTTCTTAATATTTCATATTTTAATAATATAAATGAATTACCTAACTCTACAATAAATTTAAATATGTTAAAATTATGTCCATTTTTACCACCTATGTAAATGATGATGTGTTGATTATGATATAAACTATTATAGAATTTCGTATAATGGTAATTTCATATAAAAATGACATATTTTACATGTTTTATTTTTTCTCAAATTGTTCGATTATCATTAAAATTATTTATTATTATATCACGCTTTGACCATTACACATATCAAACTTTTCAATCATTACACATCTTGAATTGTTCGATTAACATTCAAATTATTTATTACTTGTATTCATCAATTTCACATAATAAAACATGTCAATTATTTTTCCATAAAAGTAAATGTTATTATAAGTGGAATGATATATGAATTATGAACATCATATCACATTCTTCTAAATTATATCTTCTTCTTGGAGATATTGCGACATGAAAACCAAAATATATGACACATAATAATGAAAATAAATTATATTTAGTTATTATATATATAATATATGGTTATAAAATTATTATAAAAATATAATAATGTTTATATTATGTTTATTTTATAATTTATTTAGAAAATTATTTTCATTATATAGGAGTTCAGTTATTAGATGAGTAAGTGGGAATACATATTAACGTTTCTCTATCTTATTTAAAAACACGAAAGACATGTTTACTATAGCATAACATAATTTATGTTATATATTGGATTCATTACCCAATTCCCTAAAATTATAATTAATATCTATTGTGTCATGATTATTTAATTTTTATTTCATGTTAACTCCCAATTTATTTTGTTACCATAATTGTAAGTGTTTTTGGAAACTCAATTAGCATTCATTGAATTATGATTACAATACATGAACATATTTATAATAAGTTAGGTACCATATTCCTTGGAATTATATAATGGGGTAATTTCTCTTTTTATCTAGGTATTTAAAATTATATCATTTGATAAATATTTAAATTTCATTTTCATAATGAAATTTGAAAACTGTAATGGCTTTGGTTGACTCATTTTAGTTCTTAGTTAGAGAAAATGTAATTCCTTGAGCTCCACTCTTTTGTGTTTGATAATTCCTTCAACATAAAATTTAGTAAGATGTTACATCTTTTACCTTTATAAGAATTGATATTTTTAATCAAATATACATTTTCAATGAATATCCTTTTTGAAAAGTGCATCATTTTCCATAAAAAATGTCATCACCTGTATATATGGAATTTCCCACATATCCATTTTAGTTATTATGAATCATATTATAAAAATTTTATTTTCACCCTGAAATGTTTTTTTTATCATGTGCACTCTATATTTAACTTATATTTTATTAAAATTTATGTATTTTTTACTATGTTTTTATTTTGTTTTTTAACAATATTATTTCATTTTATTTAAATGGTTTTTTGTCCTTTCAAAATCAAATTTTTTTCCTCTACTTCGCATTTTATTGATTACGATAATGTATTTTCAAAGATCTATTTTGTAAGTCATTATTATTTTTCTTCTAATTTTCATTTATTTAATATAATAAAATGACATTTAATGTAATATTTTACCTTAATTATTTAAACATGTAGTAAAAAACATTGGTACTTTCATATATATTTAGACTATAAATGTATCTTTCATGAAGGGAGGATTTGATCACCCTATATTTTATATTATGATATGATTCCAAAATTATATTATTTATATCCTATTATTTCTAATGAACATGTCATATGATTTTATTGAATTGATTAAAAAAGCCATTCTTTTTCAATTGGTTCTTAATGATATGATAAATGTTAATATTCAGGTTGAACAGAAATGTATAAATGTTTGATGGTTCGGTTCTAATAAATCCATGAAATTTTTTGGTTAAGGATTTATATCTCATGAGATAAGGATGAGAAGTCTGTAGATTTTTTACCCAACATTAAGTGTTTCCATTTTGTCTCTTCATAATTTAACAAATGGTAATTTTATATATAAAAAACATGATACATGGAAATATTAGTTCTTCTCCACATAAAACATTGAAATTTTTGTTGTTCAAAACATTAAATGTGAGCATTTAATTTTTACATAGTATAAATAATGGAAATATATTTTTTCACAAATTGAAATAGGTGATTTTTTTTCACAACATGATACATCATCATTTTTCAAGATCAAAAAAAGAGCATGGCCATTTGATGGTGAAACCATGAAGCATGTATATTTTTTTACACATAATTTTATATTTTATTATAATTCAGAAAATAATCTTTTTTTCAGATTTTTTATTGAATGTAGTATATCCTAGAAATATACCTATAGTAATACTTCAAGTTTCATTATGTTCTCTTGATTTCGCTATATTTTTAATGTTATATGTTGTTCAACATAGATTTCATGTACTTATATCATAAATGATGGAAAAATATTATTTCTCTTTGCCTTTTCAAGGATAATTTCGTCTATTTTTCATACTCTATCATATTTTAATGAACTACTACATTATAACATATTGATTAGTAATCCTCATAAAGAATTATTGGTCATCAATTTCTTATGTATTCATTCATTGGCTTCTAAAGACTAGTATAAACTAGCATATGTCTACAATTAGAAATGGTGTGGTTCATATATTGATAAATGACCACATGAATCATAAAATATATTTATTAAGAATTTGGTCATAAAATACACTAAAACTTATCTTCTTATGATTGTGATATTTTTTAGGAGTTATTAATATTATTATATATTATTGATATATAAGAAGGATAAGTTCATCTCATTTTATATTAACCTTGTTTTTTGAAGAAATTTATTTTATCCCCAGATTTGGAAATATAGATCTGGGGTTTCTTAGATATTATTAGTGCTAGGTTTAGTTACTCATAAAGATTTGTTCAGTTACTTAATGAGATAAATTATGTAACATTTCATGTTTCGTAAATATATCATCAATAAAATCTTCATGCGATAAGTCTATGTATATGAGTATTTCCTTAATCATTTTTAAAAACATTTGTATGTTGTTTTCATAGTAATACAACCCTTTATTGATTGTATAGTTCATTCTTGCTCTGTTATATATGTAACTATGGGTGACAACCCAAAATATGATGGAATTAATTATTTACACCATTTCCCCTACTGAAAATGACAAGGCCTAATTATACACTGATTTTTACACTCCCTATGGATAGTAATTGGATGTACATATGATATTAATCAACCTCATTGATGTATCTATTTCTAAATACATTGACTGATTTTAAAATTGATAAAACCTTACCAATGAATAATCTACGTAGATCATAAGTTGATATTAGTTGATCTATGGATGATACATGTTAAGATCTGACTGACATAGTTTTAAAATATTATTGTACACAAATAAGGAAGCTAATATTATATATCCTCAAAATAAAATTAATCAAAGGAAAGCCTACCATAATCCAAAAACTAGTATAAAGTTATGAATTAAAATAAGAGAATATACAAAAATCCTTCAATCATGGGTTTTGGATTACTTATTGGATTTTTTTATCCACCCCTATTTATCAATGCATTTTTCATGGATTATTAAATTAGTAACTTGATGAATAAATTATAGAAGGAATCATCACATTGAATTATTATTATATATCATGTTTCTTCATCTAAATATTAATTTAATTGTTATTGAAATAGATAGAATTTATATTATATTTGAAATTGGTTAACTATTAAAATATAAACTCATAATTTACTATAACATTGTAAGTACCCCCATATCACCCTAATTGTTATAAAATATATAAGGGATGTGACAAAAAATGACAGTATTTATAGAGAGCTAAAAATATAATTGAAATGGTAGAATATAATAATGGATTATTTTTTCATTATCCATCATTACATATCCTCTGTGTATAGTTCCTAATAATTATATAGAAGATTAATGTACCATTTTAATGGTGTTTGTAGAATAATAATCCATTATACAAAGAATATCACATAATTAATAATAGTGAAGCATAATAAGGGGATTCATACATATAATCTTGAGTTCATAATTTGTTCAAGAATCATTTTAAATTCCCTTAAGAACATGATCCTATTAAACATGTGATGGAAACAAGTTTGTTCTTAGAAATATATAATTTTTTATCGGTAGATCAATCTAATGTAGACATGATGGGGCCTCCATCTACTACCTACCTTCAACTTGTATGCATTTACATAGAGGGTAGTGTATAGACTAGTGTAACAAATGATCAATGTTATACATGTTAATATATTGTGGTTAGAGGAATATGAAATGGATATTTTGGAGACTTGTAGGAAATTATAGTAGGGGTCTAATCATGGTTCCCAATAATCTTTATTATGATGAGTTTCTTACTTAATTATCTTCAACATTAGACCTCAAATTCATGCAGGTTCTACAAAATTGAGAAAATAATTGGGGACTCTATATATGTGTATGAGGTAGTATATAAATATTTATATTTACTAATTATCAAAATAAGGAATTTTATTTCCTTCCAACCATCGATAATCTTTCATTTTATGTCTGAATATAATATCATGGATAAATAAAATATTTTTTAAACATCAAAACATGGGGCATATTATTATTGAATGTTTGTAAAGAAAATAAATACTTAAAAATATATATAGTTGAGATTGTTATCCATATCTATGTTATTAATTTTTATTCCATAAAATATTTATACGGTATGTATTTTCATTTATATTGTTTTGGAGACAACAAATATTGAGAGAATACATATGATGTCATTTACGATAATAAGTGATGCATGCTACAGACAACATATATGTAATATAATATATAATGATAGAATTATTAATAAATGTTTTCTAATTACTACAAAGATAAAAAATTATATTTAGTTATACAACGAATGAAATAAATTAATCTGGTTTAATAATGAAAAAAGTGTTATTTTGATTATCGATATTTTCCACCAGTAATGTATTATTAATTGAAAGATAAAATTAAAAAAAATTAAATTATAAAAAAAACACTTGTTAATTTTTCAAAAATAGTTTAATTAATATAAATTTATATGGCTTTTCTGAAAATAATGTTTTTTAGTCAATGAATTTTTTTTTCTAAAAATAAGATTTTTATAATTTTTTCATTATATATGTGTATTGTAGAAGTTTAAAAACTAGAAAAAAATATATTTAAGGAAGAACATTGAGAATTTTAAAATATTCGTTGATCGTATCCATTAATTCTCTAACATTTTTAGATGAAAATTAAAATATTTAATAAATAAGATATTTTTTGTGTTTTTTTCTGATAATGTGTTTCATAGTGAAATTTGTTTTCGTTTTCAATTAATTCCACCATAAATTTATTAGTCTAAACCATAATATATTTTACAACATAAAATAATGTATGTTTTATAATCTTATCTGCTACATAAATTTTATAACCAAAAAAATAATAAACAAATTTATTCATTATGATGGTTTATTCTCAAATTATCTTTTTAGACATTTAAAAATAATATTTTTTAAAATTATATTAAATTTTAAAATTATAATGAAAAAGTTATGTAAATTTTAAAATTTAATTTTTTTCATTAATATTCACTTCTTATTTTATGTAGTTAATTTCAATATTTAATATAAATTAGAGTAAATATATTAAATAGTTAAAAGAATAAACCTAAATACACTATAAATTATTAAAAACATGTGTTGATGAGAGGAATATTGACCCAGAAATACATACCCAAAATATTTTCAATTTTTAATCCATATAAATTTTACATGAATCATTAAACTAATGAAAATAAACTTGTTACATTTGAAATGACTATTTTCATCACTTATGAAAATTGTAACTATTCCACTAATTCAATACTCACTTATGAAAATACATTTCTTTTAGTAACATCATATCATGATTCATTAAATAAATATACACATAATATAATCCCAAAATATAGAGTGTCTTACTGTATTTGGGAATTTTTATACATATCACAATAACAAGAAATACGGATATTAGGACAATAATTAAATCAACCAAAACATATCCTTAAAATTCAATTGAACATTTAAAAAAATATTTGATAACATGGGGATTTAAATTAGAAATGTTTTTGATATAAATCCTAATCAGAGAATAATAAAATCATATATTTATTAAATTAATAAATGTGAGTAAAATGAGATGTCATTCTGACATAAAATGGTGAGAATTATATGAACATGGAAAAAACTAAAATCATGACATGATAAGCGTAAATTAATAAAAACCAGTCAGACATAAAAACATAATGTTCTTTGGGTAACCTCCAATGAGCCATAAATGGAATATCTAGATATAAACCCATTCAATAATAAACTGGGAGACAATATAATTATAGTCCCACCAATCACATTGATATCATGTAAAAGTAATTTTTTTACTCCTTCATCATAAATAATTTGATAATATATAATAAGTATTAATCCCATGAACTAAAAGTGAAGTTTATACAAATGTATTTCAATATTAAATGGAAATAATAGTTCAATATATATTATTACACTTATGTGGAAATAGGGTAGGGTATTCAGAGAAAAATAGTTTTTCATAGAAAAAATATGACAGTTTTGGGGGGAAACCAGTGAAAAAAATATCAAATAATTGGTTAATGATTTTTAAATATAGAATTTTAGTAATTTAGAGTTATAAAAATATTAATGGTATGTGTAAAAACACATTTCAACCTCAATAATTTGAAATTGATATGTTTGACACAAGTATTGTACTTCAATAAAGTGGTTGATGATATACTATTTTGTGGGTGTCTACTTCAAAAAGAAATTGAGGATCTTCATATAGGAATGAGAAAATCATGGGACTGAATTAGAGAGATATAGACAAATAAAATTGATGATCAATGTATTTTTATTGGTATGAAATGGGAGTTTGGGTTGGTATATATAAAAATTGAGTGGGAAAATCATTATTTTCCTATAAACATATGATGTGTACTATATGTGATAAAATAATACTAGCCACAAATCATCTTTTAATTTTTTCAAAGGTTTCTAGAAAATAGAAATGGATTTTAATATTTAATTATGAAATAAAACTAACTCATTATAATAAATAAATTTAGGATGTGGAAGTGAATTATGTTAAAAAAGAATTTTATTAAACCCTGAAAATTTAATAAAGTTCGTAATGGATTGATTTTAAGATTGTAAAATTACTAAAATAAATTTATAAAAACAATATTTTATATGGAAGTTAAGTGTTTGGTCATTTATTCCTATTATTGTTTTCATTAAACAACCATTAATTAATATGATATCATAATACATGCTAAATATTTATATCTTATATATTTTTTACCAAATAATTAAAATACCTATGATATTTTTTAAAAATTCACCATGGGAAAATTTAAATGTAGTTATTTAAAATTATTTATTTATATATGATATGTGAATTTATTAATTGAATTTAAAAACCTAATTTATTGGAAAACATTGTTTTTCACAGAAATGAATACATTAAATATTTTTAAAAATAAAATCATACTTTATTTTATTAATTTTTCATTAATATTTAAATAAATATTATTTAATAAGAAAATATCCCGAAAATAACTTTTATTTAAAAATTCATGAATTTATCAAAAAATGTTGTAAACGAAAAAATATATTTTACTATAAACCCATTTTTCATTAGATAAAATTATAGGTCTTATTAAACTCATTATATAGTCTTTTGAATAATTTCATACTGAAATGGTATAAATAAAATAATTTTTTTATTAATAAAAAATAAATAAATTATTTCTAATTTTGTCTCAATAAATTTACCATATTACACTATAAAATGTGATGAAGATAAGGTATGTTATGGTTATACATTCATTGGGTGGATTGGAGAACATGGTCTTCATAGTGATATATGGAAAAAAGAACTTCTCTCGTATGTTTTCCTGGATGTTTTAGTATTTTTATGTTATGTAGGGAGTGAAAAAGGGGAATTAATGGTGATTCAATAGATCATGTAAGATCTAATATGTTCTGTTCATATTTATGATCCTATAATATGTGAATGTCAAACGTCATTTTTGTTTCAATTAAATTTTATTATTAAACCTTATTATATAATAACCATAATGGTATTTTTAGAATTTCTATTTTTTCAATTGTTATGTTGATTAATTTTCATGTACATATGAAAGAATATATTTTATATTGGTATAGAAAAATAATGTAGTGCATGTATTTAATATAACAACATTACTAAATAATGAACTTATTTATTAAAATTTTATATCATTTATTAATTTTTAGGTCATTATATTTTTTCCCTTTCAATAATTTCCCCCTAAAATAATTATTTAATATAAAAAAACAAATGAGAATACTTTTGTGTCATTGATACTTCTATATCCCATATGACCTCCTCAGGCATGTGGCTCCATTATATTACACTGATAAAGATTGTTACATTATTTTATAGAATATAGTCACTATGATCCAATACCTTCACCAATTTCTCCTCACATGAATTATTATTTCCTTATGGTACCACCTTTTAAATCAATACAAAAAAGGGATCTAGTATCTATTTTTTAATAATGGATCAACGTAACAAAAAAATATCATTTAATATGTTATGTTGGAGAACAATTCAATATTCCACATATCTGATGTGATCGAGTATCTCAAAGCGGATGATGTATCTTGGTATGAACATTAATTTATTTTAAAACATCATGACATTCTTCTATGGTGATATTATATGCAAAAAATTATCTCCAACCAGAAAATATATTCCACATAGACGAATTATTAGTTCATTTTAAATCCACTTTTCATATACATCATGTGAATATTAATGTTTTTAACATTATGTAACATATCTAGCATAATATAATGTTCCACCATTTTCCTTTAACCAACTTCGGTACAGAATGTTTGAGTCTAACACCTTAACCCATAAAAAGACACATAAGGTTCCATTTTGAATAAAGAAATGAAAACTGAAGATATATGATAAATCCACTAGGATGACAATTCAATTCCAATATATTTTTAAATCCATTGAAAAAGTTATTAACAATACTCTAGAGTTTTTTTACCTCATACTGACCATCCTTCTTAGGGTAATTAGATTAATTAACTCTAAAATTACTATCCAAGGATATATAAAGATTCAGTAGAAACTACAGGTAAACCTCAAATGTTGAAAAAAATAATTGATAGTTGTTCTCCATGAATTATTATATCTTCTCTTATATATATCAAGATAGTGGTTCGAGAAAAAAATCTCCCTTGATAGTAATTAAAATAAATGACATATTAGATTGATTAACAAAAACTCATATAGTGTTATTGGATATTGTTTCAATAGGGATTCATACATTTATATTCAAGGTTCTATTTTCTAATTTTAATATTTGTAAGGGAAACGGTTACAAATGAAACTTATACATTTTTCATTCAACCTTGAATTTTTCGTATAACAATAACCAAGGTAAAAATTCTTCAATATCTATTTTTTTGTTATCCTATAATAATTTTTGGATATGATATATGTAAATATTAGATCATTATATTTGAATAGATAATTCAATGATATTTTGATCTTTTAGATAGTCCATTTTCTGGTCTGGTTTTGATGGTAAACATATTTATTTTTCTATCCTTATAAATCAATAATTTAACAACTTCAACTCTATAATATTCACTACATTCTTCTAATTGTACATATCTTGTTTTTGTGTTTTCACAAATCTCTCAAGAATGGATTATCAATATGTTATTTGATTAATATAGTACATATATAATTTTATGATTCTCTTTTTTATCAATTTCATGTCTAGTAATATTGGATCCATTTTAATAATTTTCTTATATAGAGTTGTACAATCCTTTTAGGAGAGAGTATACACCAATTTATTTTCCTTCTCATCATTGTAATATACTAAACAGTGTTAATTTTTAATCATATCTAAAAACTTTATTGAACCTGTTCATCTCTATTTATGTTAATATATACTTAAAGGATTTGTGATCCATATATATGTCTCAATATTCTTAATACAGATAATTTCACCCAGCCAGTAATAAAAATTTCACAGTATCCAATATATGATAATTTTATGGGAATTTTTATTGAATAATCATTATTTTAGGGGATATATAGGTTATAAATTTATCAGTATTCATAATTTGTTAACCTATTACATTTTATGACGCATCAAAATAAATGGAAATTCCTTCCCAATTGGAATGTAATTCATGTACATGTGTGTTTATTTGCCTGATATTTAAACCTTTAATTGTTTCATCTTGTTCATAAATCTAGAAAAACATCATCCTCTTACGAGTCAACATTGATATTGAGATTCAAAATCAATGTAATATTCTCATAGATTAATTATAGAACCCATAAAATCTATGAATACTATAAATATATATAAATTTTTTTTGTTTGGATTGTCCTACAATTCAAACTATTTTTTGAGGATCCAAATATATCAATTTTGGTGATAGCATTCCCCAAAAACTTTACGTTCTCTACATAAATTTTAAATTTAATATGCTTAATATATAACCTAACTTTATGAAATATCATTAATACAACATTGAAATGATCATTATGTTCCTAAAATGATTTTAGTTATAGAGTAATATCATCTATAAAGACTGTCTTAAATATTTCATTCCAATACCTAAAGACGACATTCATTTATTCCATGATGATAAATAGGGTATTGGTGAGTCCAAATTTCATTACTATAAGTTTAAATAGATTAAAATAGTGAATCATTCACTTATTAGCTATTTGAGAAAATCATCATTACGTTGAATGGATAATCCTGTTCCTCCTATCTACTAGCAATACGAGTAATTATACATCATTATTGACTCCGACAGCATAATAATGTTAATAATGAAATAAAAATTGTATATATTAATTATATATAAATAGTTATATGAAAAAATTATTGATATAGTGTTGAATTACACCATTTATGGAGATTGTTGGCTATACATACACATGCATGTTTTTTGGGATTATGAAAGGTGAGAAAAAAGATAATTTGATAATAATTATCCATTCTATAATCATTATTATATCATATATATAATTTTTTATGTTAAATATATCATTATTTTAATCTATTTAATTTGTAAATGAAATACAAATTATACCACTTCCATGAGGTGGTGTTCCACACAAACACACAAGTGACGTTATCAGTTTCCAAAAAATGGGAACGTCAAAAGGCTGATACTATATTATAATTATTGAAGCATAATTATATCCAAAATAAAATATATAATGTGTTAACACATCATTATAACTAACTATGAATAGTTCTGTGGGAAAATGAATTGTATTTCTATGTGGAGGTGGTAGCCCACACGTACCCAAAAATGATAATTTCACTACCCATTTGATGCAATAGAGGATGGATAATTGTTTTACCATAATCATAAGAACATTTATTTGTATCAATTATAATAAATTATTTAATATTCAATTAATTGAAGTTATTTTCTCTGGGTAAAATAGTAAATGATATTTATGTGTTTGGGTATCACTTCTCCGAATGGCCTCTTTAGAGCAGTTAAAAATGACAATTGGAGTGGTCTTTTCCTAACAAAATAAACTATTATTCATGTCTATTAGTGTTTAAAATATAAATATGAAGTGTTTTAATGAGATAGATCACTCATAAAGGACTAAAGAAAAGATACAAGGGGTATCCTTTTATATATGAGGTAATGGACAACCTTGGAATTAAATAAAATATCTAAATATAATAAATCTATCTATCAATTATAATTCCAATTAACATACTTGAGTCAAATTAAAAATATTATATGGTTGAAATATCATCACAGATTGAAATTTGTTATGGTTGTTTGTATATATTTACACTTTATCCTTTTGATTAACCCGTTACATAACCCAATTTAACACTTAATTAGATTTATGAATTTTCACTCTTAATGGGTTATAATTTTGATTTCATGATACAATTTGGGTCATAAATTCACTAGGGATGAAATTTGATTCCATTTATCATCATTATTATCATATTTTATGATTTTATTTATATTTAAATAATATAATAAAATATTTTTTCATAACATATCTGTAATGTCAATTTCCAATCTATTAAATTAATTTGATATAAAGGTATCAACATAGTATTGTAATTTGAATGTAAAACCATCAAACATATATAATATGTTTTATTTATCTATAAAATATTTTTGGAACTATAAATCAACTATATTTTTTTGGTTTTTGTGTTTTACAATCATATACATGGTGTTTATTCTGTATGCACAAGCACTATGTTGACGTTGTGTAATAAAAATTATTATTTATATTATTACAAAAAGGGAAATATAAATTAACATGATGAAAAAAATAAATTTTGTTTCAAGTAAAATTTTATAACATAAATTACAATATTTAATGCTTACAAAATAAATTCACAAGTATTTAAGTCTAGATAGTTTAATTTTTTAGTTTAATTTTTTTAGTATTATATCAGCATAAATTTCATGGGAATGTGACTCAAAATGTGATATATTAGAATTTGGGGTATCAATGGTATTTTTAGTCCATTAAATTAAATAATTTTATGTTGTGTGGTTTTTTATTTAGACCTTACCTCATGGTTTTAATAATATTTTTCTACTTTTTCACATAATAATTTGACATATATTTTCAATGATCGCTATTTATTAAAGAAAATAATAAAATTGTAGTATTTTTTAATTTTAAGCATATTGATTCCAAATATGGTTCCAAGTAAAAAATATTTAGTTTTAAAAAGTTATATTAATTAGTTTCAATATTAAGAAATAAAACCCAGTGAAAAAAACTATTTTTTGAAAAAAATGTTCAGTTGTATAAAATGTATTTACTCTATAATCCTACAAAAGAATAATTCCAATTAACTTTAATAGATTTTTTATAATACAATTTAACCAATTATATAGTTTAACACATTTGTAAAATAAATATTTCATTTTATATTCTTTAAACGAAAAGCAACATTTATATAAAGTTAATATTTTTTCAGTTTTCATGAAAAATAATTTTTTTCAAAAATTATCAAAAACAAAAAAGAATATAATTTTGACAATCATATTTATAAAATAAAGTTAATATTTTTTATAAAACTTTTATAAATTTGGAATAAATTAATTATTTTATTTTCGCAAAAATATGTGGAGACCATGTTTGAGGGAACCATTATATTCAATGATTATAATGACTATACTAAAATATATAGTTCGCTTTTATAAAATTATAATACATATTTTATTTAAAAAATTTATATTAATATTCATTACAATATATTATTTTCTAGGTTATAAATATATGAAATATTTTTATTAATTTAGTATATAGGTTCTTCGTATAAAATAATATTGATGAAATCAAATTTATTTATTGGGAATTTTGTCTTAAAATAATAATGTTATACATTATACCCCTATATATTAATTTCACTAATGAAATATTTTGAATATGATAAAACTATCATAGGATACATCAACCTAATCACATCCTTAGGATTCCATTTTCATCCACTAATTTATGGGTTAGCCACATAACATTGAGAAGGTTAGTGGTATTCTTTTATTGAACATTCTCTCTACATTCCAAAATATGTATCTACTTTTACTCATAATAGATATGTTTCATCAACGATATTAAAATTTATTTTGGTGTATGTGATGTAATAGATATGTACAAATTCAGAATAGATATGTTGAACACATCATGACCATTAGATATATTCCTTTGACATCCAAGACTAAAAGATACCACCACAATTAAATCAAGAATATAAAAACAAATGATCATTATTGGGATCATCTTTCCATTATTCAATAACAATACCATTTCACCAAATATAAAATCTATATCTCACTAATGATTTACTACATGACATTTCTCTTGATTCCGATGTGATCTTATGATCATCTGAATAGAAATAACCATACCTTCCATATCATTAGATAGATCAGGCTACAATATCATTTATTATCTAAATTAATCCCAACACATTGTAATTATAAACTTATATTTATAGAAGGACATCAAAAGAATCCAAATTAATTATAAAATCCCAAGTAAAAAAATAACATGATTTTTTTATATTTATTAATATTTGTGAATTAAATGTTAATTCTACTTTAAAGGGGATGCTATGTACAATGGTGTACCCAATATTGCAACAATGGGTTTCTTTGAAATCTTAAATTGCACACTAATAATATAATATTATTATTCTAAATGGTAGTTAGTGCATAGAAATTTTATTGGTTAGAATGAATTGAACTAACTACAATATTTTTATACATGTTTATTGAATATTTTTAAATTTAACTGACAAAATTTAGAGTCTTCAAATAAGTAATGAATTTGATTTTAAGAATAAATACTCTAATATTCACTAGAAGGTTGATTTACCACAGTTTAATGTCGATCCTTCATTAAATCTAGTTTTTGAAACTTTTATATGTCCTATTTATCAAAAAAAAATTCTTCTTTATAATTGGGACATAAATATTTACTTTGGATGAAATTTTGTTATATTTCGGATACTGTTCATTTATTTAAAGAATAAGGGAAAATATTGTATCTTAATTTAAAAGTGCATATTAATCTAATATATTTTTATAGTTATATTACATTTTTAATTGGTTTTAAAGTGTATTAGAATATATTTTTACGGGTTAATCTACTTTTGTTCGTTGGATGTAATTTCATTTCAAAATTGGACATAAAGAAGTGTCAATCTTTTGATTGTTATTATTTCTTAAAAACAAGCTCTTTGTTTTAACAGTGGGAATTTTAAATTAATTTCTGCCACTTCTATGTTTTGAATTTGAAAAAATGAATTCTATATTTGGAATTATTGGTCAAAATTTTGTAAATAGGTATATTTTTTTATACATTTTTAGAATTTACATAATTAAATATTTTATTTACCATGACTAAAAGGTATAAATAATAAATAATTGTTAAATATAATATTGTAACAAAATTAAATTACCCTAAAATGTGTTCTAACCGAATTTTCAGATACCTATCAGACCATGGACATCCTTGGGATGAATTTGGTACCCCATGGAGACACATGGCATTAATAATGACATTTTATATTAATTAATTTAAAGTAAATACAAAAATGACATAAACAAATATATTTTAGTAAATAAATTTTTTACATGGGGTTATATAAGATATATTTTTTACTATAAATATAATTTGGAAGGATAAAATGATTTCCTATATCAGGGTATTTTCTTTTTAAGTTTTTGACATCATAAAAATTAAATTATTAATGACGCGATAATGATGCAATATTTACCTCATTAATAAATGATTCAAATAAATAAGATTATAAATATAGAAAAAATATCAAAAACCTATCCAATTCATACTGGATTATTTTATTTATACCATGACCCATCTTAACAATAATATTAATGAATAGTTGACCTTTTTAAACTGAATATGAGGTAATAATAAAATAATGTTTTCAACATTCCTAAAGAGCCCCTCCTCTCCCTTATAAAAGCCCTCAATTCTTACACATTTATCACAATTTTTAAGCCTTTGGAACAAGAAAACACTTCTCAAATAAGCTCCCAATATTACCATCTTAAACCTATAAGCCTTACCTTGGGGTGAAATCCCTTGAAGAATCCATTTTGGTTCAAACCAAATGGAGTTTCCCGATTTAAAGGTAATATCTTCTCTTAAGTTATTTTGATTTATTTTACATCCCCAACCACTTAATATCTTTTTATTACATTATTTTGAAATAAAAATAGTATCCTCATTATACTAGGATGTTTTTATGAGAAGTATTCTTACTACACTAACACACAACTCTATCTAATGGGTAAAGAACATAATTTTTCTGTGGATGGCAAACTAATGCCTCACGAAATGATGATTGTTCAATTAACTCTTAAAACCTCTCATAGTGGACATTATGATGGTACAGTATTTATATATGATATATATATTTTATTTTTTATTTATTTTTTTGTATTTTTTTATTTATAGCATACCTAAATGGTTTTCACAATGGGTAAACATGAAAATTTAATTTTACGAAGTCCGGACTACAGCCCCCTCAAAGTTATATGACTCGTTAATGCAATATGTGGGCTACATAAAGGACTGAGTTAGTGACATTAAATATTATATTATACTGTAATTATAATATACCTATATATCATTTTTTTTTAATTCCATTAAATTACGAAATAAAAATGAAAGTGGCGTTCATGCGTACGTACGACCTACCATCTCCATGAACGGTGCATTTCATTTCCTATCTCCATATGTCATGTAATGTTATAAACACATACATATAATGGATATATTTGATGTATATGATATCTAAATCATTAATATATTTCTGTATATAATGGATTATTGACCACATGGACAAATTGTAATTATTACAAGTTCATATTTAACTAAAATTTCGAACATCGACAAAATGTTCGATACAAACTCAAATAATTAACTAAATATTATTACAATGTAATAAGTGATATAAATGTAATAATAAACATTAAAAAAAATTAATCATGTATAAATTAACTTATGTTTATTATTTAGGAAGAACAAGTAATATACAAGTCAATTTGGACAAATGGTAAGGGATTTCTTATCTCACTTTTAATTCCGTGAGATTTCCATTGTTCACCACTTATTTATTGCATGTGGTGTATTGTGTACTGAATTTTGATATATATTATCATGATTATATTTATATTCATGGTATTATATAATTCATTTTGTGGTTATTAACGTTTTCACATATGGATCGATTGATTACAATGTGGTAAGTATTTTTCATCTTACTTTTTATTCCCATGAGATTCACACTATATTAGGTCGTATTTCCTTTTGTGTGGTGGATTTACTACACATTATTATATTATTTTTATAATATAATATAATTAATAAGTATTTAAATATTAACTATGTGATCATTCTTTCATGGGGTGTATGTTTCGTAAGTTACTAAATTTGTAAGGGAACCTTTCACACTCCTCTTTTTAAAAGACTTATTTTTGTTATGTCATTCAATTTAAATCTTATTATATTGGGATATGTTCTTTTATATCCTTATTGATGTAAATTTTATGTCCATGTGATGAGATATCATTTTATCTCACATCAACTTATTTTCTGAATTTTAATGTGATGGTGTTCCTCTATCGAATTTCGGTAAGAAAACATCTTAACCCAATTTCAATTTTTGGGTTATACATATACTTCTTGATTATGTCGTGTGATGAATATTTCTGAGAAGCCTCTGATTGGTTTACAATTAATATCCACTTATATTGCGTGTATTTATATTTTTCACAAAAAAATTTCCAATTAATTTATCCTGAATCTCAGGATACCGTCTTTATAAGGGATTTTATCTCAATTTACATTTCATTGAGAATTCATTGTTGATATGCACCAATTCAGTCTTATATCGGGTATATACTATATTTTGTCATATTATATCTTAAATACCATTATTATCATGATATTTTTATGTTATGATTGAATGTTATTCCACAATTATTTTTATTCTAGGATCTATCATCTTGTTAAAAACTCTATAACTAAATTATCGTTTTAAATGTTTTAAAGGATTATTATTATAAATCATTCACATTAATGTCCATGTTCATAAAAATGATTTTAAGGATTTATTCATATGGACATGAATGTTTTGAAATTTAATTTTTTTTCAAAATCTTCAAAGTAGTATGGGACACTCTGACTTAAAAATATCTTTATTTTATATTTTAAATGGTTTGATAAATGGTTTGATAAATGCTTTGATTCTGTCAAAATTTTGAAATGATATATTGTGATTGGAATATAGAAATGTTATCTTTCCATTTTGTTTTTTTTATGTGTTATGAATATGTTATAGATATTGGTCATTTTTTGTGTATATGGGTGGTTCCGTGATAAACCATGGGCAGGTGATCCTGAGATAGCTCTCCAATGCATTGGATAATGTGACGGAGGTAAACATTAATGTTTCTCTTAAGTGATTTATGGAATATATTGTGATGGGTATTCCAAATGTGACTCCCTCTGTAGCTGTGATAGCTATGATGTAAGTATGTTATTTATTATATATTTTACCATTATGATTTATAATTTCTATGTGTTTTCCATAAATATTATGATTTCATGATGTATGTTATGATTGAAAAGTATGATTTCATTGTTTTGTATTCATTCAAGGGATAATTATTTCATTCCTTATTTTATACCCCTTGCTGATATTTTTATTCTCATCCCATGTTTTTGAAATGTTTTCCATAGTACATACATATGAATAAGGTTCAAGGATGGGATCAAGGAAATGTCATGCTCTCTAAAACATAGAATTTTACATGAATATTTTTTAAGAGTTTTTATTTTATGAAAAAATGGATACTCAGTAGAATTGTCTACATGTAATATTCATGTTGTTATGAAAATGTTGTGACCTAATCTCTAAAACTCTAAACTTGAAATAATCCTCAATGTGAATTATCTATTTAATTCAAGATTATGTAATTTTTAAGGCTTATTCCTTACATGAATTCTTGATTTAAAAGCCATTTTTTTAATAAAATATTATAAAATTATGGTTATTATCCCATCCACTTTTCAAATGAATAGATATAGCTCTCAACATATCTTCTCAAGTGAGGATGGTATTATCATACTGACCATAAATCTAAGGTAGATATGTAGTACATAATAACAAATATGTGCCCAAATGATGGTGAACACTTCTATAGAATTTTTAGTTAAACTGTATATTCTGAAAAGATATAATAGATTTTTGTACTCTATTCACTCTTACCAATTCACTAATTTATAGTCATTATTGATTATCATGAGGGTAATATTATGTTATGAAACTAAATTGTGGATTTTTTTAGATGATTAACTACATCCCAAAGTACATTATTCTGTTTAGATTTTTTGGGGACACCAACTATGAAATAAAATGTATTGTTTTCATAATTAAATTAATTTATGGGTATTGGTTGTAACATCTCCTTAGAATTTTATATTTTACCCTTAACATGAAGACATACCAGGTATCGAGATAAATAATTTATAGTATCCCTATTCATTTTTTCCCTATATAAATATACATTCAGTTCTATAGTCTTATTTATACATCTATAATGAATAGGGAATAATAATAATTGAAAATATTATAGAAAAACCATAATCAATTATTGTACTGATAGGTGAGATACCCAATTAAATAAAATCAATATTCATTTATAATCATTATTGAAATTATCATAGACTCTGAAAATTCTTCTATAGTTATACATGTTCCCTCTTTGCCTCATTAATAATGAAATAATTCTATGAATGATCATTCTTAAGAGATATATAAGATATATCCCATTTATTCAAGATTTTATGATCCACATTCTAAAAATCTATATGTATCATTTCAATTTCTATTCTCATCATTAAAAAATATGAATGATCTTCTCATGAAAGTGACTTAACTTCCTTCTTCACCTTCCTTGGGATCTAATGAATTCAATAGTCATAATAATTTAACAATTTAAACAAAATTAACTTTCTTATTTTTATATATTTCTATGTTAATATACAATTCATGATTTTTTGATACATATATATGTCTCACCACATACTATATAAAAAATTCCAATCTATTATCAATTCAAATGATAACATTGATAGCTAATGATCTTGAGTTCGGTACTTCTTTTCAAAAACCATCAATTGTAATGTGGAATAAACTATAGAAATGTCATTATACCTGATTAATAATCCTACTAAATTATTTGGTGAATCATTATCGATCATATATCTTTCTTCACTATATTTATTTTTGTGTATATGTTAACTCACCAATAATAATTTTAGTACATTAATATTTTCTTTACATTAATTTTTTCACATTAAAATAATTTACTTTTGATTCATCATATTTATTATAATAGATAGTCAGGATAAATATCATTCAAAACATTGATAATATCTATAGAAACCATAATAATTGTAGATTATAGATACCATGGTTGGTATATTTGATTTCCAAAACAACATATATCATTAATGGATCAATTGATATACACTCACAAGAGATTATATTACCCATAAATAATATTTTATGATGCCATGATTCAAACATTGTAATTATTTCATAAAAAACTCCTTCTTTAGGATATTTAACTCAATTATCAAATTATCAAAATTCCATTATTTTATATTTTATTATGTTAGAATATCTTATGTTATACTATAGAAAATTGATGAACATATTCTCAAAATAAAATTTTAAATTTTTTTATATATCATGGAAATTAGAAATTCCAAATTTCAGCAAAATAAATTCATAATTCAAATGCATCATGTGAAAGGATCTCTTTAGTATATCATATATCTTAATTGTCAATTATTAAAATTATGAATAATGTAATATCATTGAATTTATTTGATATTCCCTTTATTGATCAAAAAAATCATTATAAAGAATCATATTGTATGTGTTCTCGATAGTTATTAATTATTTTCACAATAATCAAGTAAATGACCCATTAAACCATATTTCTTCTAAACATAATGAATAATTCACTCCATGGTGACACACTAGTTAATATTAATTACTTATCAATGTTCTACTTTTTTTTTCATCAATTCCTACAACTTAATTGGGGCCATTCTATATGAATACTTTGAAATATTCGTTTCACTAGGTTTATGTTCTATTATATAAAAAAATTCACAATTTAGAATAATTAAAGTAAATTATTCAATAAATTCATCAATAAAATTCTGGAAAATATAAATATCCTTATTCATTGAGTTTTTTGAAAATATAATATATATATTTTATTCAAAAATAAGATTTATGTCCCATAGTATGGATGTAACTTACATTGTATATTCATATTAATCCTCATATTTAAATTCCATCACTGGTTTCCCAATCATGAAACCTTCATTCTATATATGAAACATTAGTATTTACCTAGCCTATAATGAGTTTTACCCCTTTAAATCCTTCATAATAATAATAAAAAGGATATTATAATTAACTCAATCATGTCTCTAGAGGGTTTCTATCTTGGTTTGCAATCTTAGGCCTATACATAATGCACTAGTAATAATCATTCTAATACAAAATCCACACCATTTAGGCTAATCACCCATTGGATAATTTTTATTATGGACCCATCAACATGATAGTATACAAATAGGGATGTATTTATAATAAAAAAAATTCATTATTTACAATGACATATAATGTTCTCTGATACATAGACATATCATCATGGTTTTCACCATCGTTCTCTAAACCATTATGGTCCAAAAATTTCTAACATTATTTTTTTTATTTTTTAGATTTATATTATATATATAACATTTTGATCTATGAAATAAATATAATTATTTACTATTTTTTGAGACTATATATATACATCTAATCATGGTACAATATTTATCAAATCTAGTAGTTTTATTCTATTAGTGTACCCATATACTTAAGACCTATTAAAACCATTCATTATATCCTTGGGAAATAAAAAATAGGAAATAGTGACCTCAAATGATTAATAAGTGAGATAAATAGATATATGAATCGATGATCAAAATAATGTATAAGATAAGACCAATGGTATGTGATAGTGAAAACTATATAATATTTTCATACCCAATCAGTCATAGATTATTAAATATTACATGGTATAAAACATTATCATTTAAAAATAAATGATTCAAATGAGTGAGGAATAATCAAAAATCCATCATGAACCATATATAAATTTCATAATCATTAAAGAATGTCATTATTAATGTGGAAAAATAAAATCAATGAAATTATTTAATATATAATAATTTATTACCAATTCTACTAAATCTTAATGGATGAGGAATCAACAATTATATAACTTATCATAATGGATATATCTTCAGAGTATATTTTAATGAGTGGATCCATCATCCAACTATGAATCCAATAGTTTAATAAAATGTCCTACATGTTTCCCATAGTTTATCGAGCACATAAACCCATTTATAGTAATTATCTCAGGAGATATATTGATATAACCTATGTATTGGCGGGAATTATTGGACCTTCCCATTACATAATGAATACCATACATATGTATACCATAATGTAATAAATCATTCAACTTTTCATAAAATCATAATCTATTGAAAATTATAGTGCTTCAGAAAAATAAAATTATTATAAACACATACCATCCTGAGAAATAATAATGATTGTATCAATTGAACATATTCCTAGTAAAACATATTTAACACTAATAGATGTTATAATAGATTAAAAATTCCATAAAAAACACTATAATGTTTCTTGAGAAAAATAATCATTTTATTTTATAATAACATATTAAAAATAATTATATTTATAAAATCATGTAGAAATAATATCTGTTAAACTAAAAAATGAAAAATATTAATGGAGTATTCAAATATTTTTTTAATGAAATTATGAAATTAAATTCACGCATATTACGTTAAAACAATGATTTCATTAAAAATTCTAATAATATTAAAAAATGTTTCATTTGGACATCATTATGTTTATATTTTTAAATCATTTTAGAAATAATTAAAAATAGAACAAAATAATTAAAAAATATTATTGTATTAGTAGACAATTCATTAAAATATTTTATACAATTCATGGACCAGGACGAAAAAACAAATATGAAATAATTTTTTTAATAAAAATTTAAATACCATATAATATACCAAAGAGTAAAAATTTATCTTTTAAAATAAATTTACACGTATAACTAGAATATAATGTAATGAAATAGATTTATCATATATGTATCCTATATTTTCTTAGACGAAAATTGAAAACAAAAATAATCCTAATTAAAATGTGATTGAAATATAAACCCCTTACCACAAGTCTTGTCATACTTCATATGTTTCTGACCACAATATATACAAAATATATATTTTATATAAATTTAATATAGATAAATAATAATTTCCATATACTAAAAAATATAATTTAAACCCAACATACTATCACTGAAAAATAAATTACTTTTAAATTAAAATCATTATTCCTTGTGAAAACTATTTTTTTTAATATATTTCATTTTGGTAGTCTGAATCCTTATATATTAATCATTGTTCATTCATCTCCAAATTATGAATCATGATATCTATATATATAGGTTATATATTCATTATATATATTAATATATAAAATTTAAAGAATTAAAAATGCATTACACCATTCATAAGGATGTTATGTTGAATGTACATGTAAACATTGTATTTAAATTTCCATGGATGGTGAAAAATAATGGTACAAATTAAATAATATATAAATAATAATAATTATATAATATATGTAATTTATATTTGATAAATATATCATTTTTACCATATATTTATTGTGGAAATGAAAAAAATACCTTCACATCATGGAGGTGGTTGTTCACACTTACAGACGAGAAACATTATCATATTTCTAACAAATGGGAATGTAACAAGTTAGATAAGATATTATTATTCTATAATAGTAATTAAATTTTAAATATAATATGTAACTAGTAAACCCATCATAATAAAAATCCATGAATTATGTTGATGGAAAATGAATTATACCTCTCTATAGAGGTGGTAGACCAGACATATAAATAATCAATACATGTACTTCCCACATGATGAAAATTTTTTGTCAATTATTATGGTAATATAATCAAAATTACATGTTATTGAATATAAGATACTGAATTTATTATTAATTTATGTGAATGAAATATTTTTAGGAAGTATCAGATTAAATAATTTGAAAGATGTCGTGTAAGAGGACTAACTCTTCTTGGATATGCCTCTATTATATACCATCAAAATAATTCATGTAATGGTATTTTAAGAAGAAAATAAAATATAAATTGTGGATATTGAAGTTTATAATATAAATTACTTGGTTTTTTAGATAAAAATGGATCAAATATGTGTAATGAAAATAAAGAATATGTTTTTTTCAATTGAGGGGAAAAGACGCAACTGTAGTTTTTTGGAAAAAATTAAATATCATTAATCTAAAATTCAAGTATAATGGCCTTGACTATTAATTTTTTTAATATAAATATTCTATGGTATAAATATCAATAATAAATTAAAATAAACTTAATTGAATTTTTTGAACTATTCCCTTCTTTTTAATTTATTAACATTAAAGAATTTATGTAATAGAAATATAATCATTCCAAACGTCCCTAATTTTTTTAATAATAAAATAAATTAATGGGTAACAATAAATCACTGAAAATTTTACTTTAAAATTTTTTAAAATAATTTTCATTATTATCTTACTGCATAAAATGGAACTATGTTGATGTTATGTAAGAATTTAGTATAATTTTCACATTAATAAAAATTTAAAATGAATCATCATGGTAAAAAAATTATTTTAAAATTATATTATACATATGTAACTAATTTACTCCTATTTTTATGTTATTTTTAAAAATTTAGAGATATTAAAATCTAGAGAGTGACATTTTGGAATTTTTATTAATTATATTAATATATATTACATTATAAAAGTAAAAAAGAATGAAAGATATATGTATTATTGTTTTAAATGTATATGGTTAAATTTATCTAGTGAAATTAAATAAATTAATGTATTTATTTGATTTTGGGACATTACCTTATGGTTTAACCCTATGTTGCCCATTTTATCATTACCTAAATTAAAATTTTAAAACTAGTGATTAATAATATTTCTTCAATTTTTAAATATTCAAATGTTTTTCGATAAATAAATTATATATGAAATAAATATGTGTAATCCAATGGAAAAATGACTTTCTTTAATTATTATTATGAATTTCATAAAGTTTTTATTATTAAATTGAGCATTAATAAAACTCTGATGAAGTAAATTGGATTATTAATAACATCTATTAAGTAATTTTACATTTAAATACATTTTTAAAACTAAATTTATATTTTTAAATTATTCAAATAAATTGATAGTTTTAATTAGAAAATAGTGTCAATAGTTTTCATTAAAAATAAATATTTTTATGGAACTCTCAAATCTTAACTCTAATATTATTTTGAGATGATTATTTTAAAAATTAATTTTATTTTTATAAATAAATTCTCTTAAATTGGGATAACGTTATTACATCAATTTTTTAAATAATTACATAAATACTATTTTTTATGAAAAATGTATTTTCAAAAAACATAATGGCTTTTCTAGAAAATATATATTTATTATCTAGACCATTATACAAATTTTTTTTAAAAAAATTAATTCCTGCAATTTAAAGGATATGTTATATCATTATACACTATTAATATTTATTTATTCTCATGTTTTTGTGTATCATATGAAATCGATGAAATTATAGTTATTTATTAATAACTATATCATTAAATATTGGGGTGTCACAATTACCCCTATATACAATTGTTCTTGATCCTCATCCCCTTATAGTATCCATACAAGGATTTATTCTTTGGAATCCACTAGAAAATTATTTTATCAAAATTTAGTTATTCATTCCAATATGTAGTTTTATACATATGGATTTAATAATGTTTTTCTAATCATAACCACAAAAATGTTACTAATTATCTGATACCAAATAAGATAACCAATATATTATATACAATATATTCAATTACATTTTTCATAATGATACACATAATAAAATAAAAAGAACATATATTCCTATTGTGTTTTTTAGTTAGATATATATTAAAATAACATGAAATTGGGATACTAAGAAATTATTTAAAAACTCTATAACATGACCATGAAATTCCATTAACCATCTATAAGTACACTAGATAACCTACATAAATATATAATACTGGGTAATATTTAAATCACACTAAGGGAATAATCATAAAATATCATAATGGAAGTAATAAATATTAGTCAGAAGACATATCACATTGACATAATATGATGATAAACATAATCATGAATATAAAATAATTTATAAGATAATAAAATCAGTCTAGAGTTAGAATTTAGATGAAACATAAAACATGGAACCATATTATCTTGTTAATGTTTCCCATCGAGACATCATAACATGGTGTGCTCAGGTTAACCACATTTAAACCATACATGGTATCTTGACAGTTAAAAAATTTACCGAATTCATTATAAGTAATTCATTATATAAAAATATAATATTGTGGACAACCATCACATTCCTGCAAGGTACATGAATTTTTCTTCCATATATAACGTACACCATAAATTTTTTTTGATCAATACAACATTTAATAAGTTTAGGATAAATTCACAGAAATAATCAATTAATGAACAATTTTAACATTTAGTTTAATATCAATTATTTTAAATGGTGATGAATATACACAATTCAATATTTTTTCAAGGAAAATCAAGAGATAATTTCCGAAATATAAAGGATGAATATAAATGTTCATGGAAGGTAATAATGAGGCTAAAAGGTGTTATCTCATTATCTAGGAATCAGAATAATAGTTATGCGGTGTGTAAAAAAATTAATAATCAAAATATGGGATTCATTATGATTAAAATAAACAATTTTATTGAATTAAGAAATGGTGTAAGAGCATTCATAACATGAGGGTTACATAAAAATGATAGTGAGGAACATTTTATGATCCCGAGAATATAATATTTGTATTTCAGAGTGGTAATTGAATTGGAAAATACATATAAAGGGAGTTTTAGTGATGAATAATGAGTGGTTGGGATGATATTTATAATAAATTATAGAGGATTTTTTATTAATTTTAAACACTTTGGTTTGACTCTAAGTGTTAAAATAATCAAAACCACAAATCACCCCATGATTTTTACCCATGTATTCTTCCAAATATTAGTGATTTATATTTTGTCTTTGATCCTAACACTTTAAACTAGTACAATTCATGGTTTTAATGTGAGTGATTTTCATAAAGAATTGTTTTTAAAACCCTATAATAATATATTGGTTTCGTTTGATTCATTATGGGTTTAAAAAAATTAAAAAAAAATTAAAAAATATATTTATTTAATGAATTGATCCATTTTTTCATGGATTTAATTAATATTATTTCTTTCCTTTTTTTCCTTTCATGATATCAATTTAGAAGACATATAGATATACAATACATAATTTTTACTCATAAATTCAAAATTATTTTCAAATGAAGGAATATTCATCATTTTCTGACTTCCACGTATTTATTTATTTTATAAAATTGTTTTTAATTTTTTTCATAATATTATAATTTACACTTTCTATAAAAACAATATTATAATTAAATTTCAATTTTTTTGTGACAATAATAACATAATAACCATTATAAAAATTACATTTTATTTCATTAAATTATATAATTTGTTATAACTGTAAAAATATTATTAAAATATAATATTCAAATAAAATATAATTTATTTCAATAAAATTTTAATTTCATAAAAAGTTTGTTTTAATTAAAACTATAATTTCTTAAACAAATTGTTTCTTTGTACAAGAATACTGTTTTTATTAAACCCATTATGCAATTATGTGTTTAAATTAATAATAAAAATGTATAAATAGAGTACTTATTTCCTAAAAAATATGATATAAATATTTAGACTAGTAGTTAAATATATATAACCTGTTATTACAATAGTGTATTTCTTAGGGATATGTTGTACAGTTGTGGTACATCCTTTGAGTGGATCATTTAACATTATTTTAAAGATAATCAATTTCAGAATGATCTTATCATATAAAAGGATTCACTCATATTGTAGTAGTTTAATATTATATTTGGATTTTTTGATGTTAGAGCCATGTGATTAATTCTACCTCTGATGCTCTATTAAGTGAGATTTATATAGTATGATAATATTGGTTGATGGAATCAGTCATTCCTTATATATTAATTTGAAATTACCATAAACCATTATATCTAAATAAATTAATGTCTGATATATAATTAATTTTTTATAAAGTTTCATTGTTTTTAGAGGGATTTTTATCCAATAAATATTTTTTAAAATGGTAAATAATTACCAATGTAGCTCATGTTTTTTCCATGACTACATTACAAAATTATGAATTTATTCCAATATAATTCAGTTTCATTTATAAAATATTAGGTCCTTACATCACCACACATTTGAATTATTTCAGGTATCTCTACCACATTTCTCTAACTAAAATATTCTCTATCTTCTATCATCTTCCAGTCAACTTTATTTTTCTTAATGAATCTATTTACAATATGTTTTATGAGATTAATCACAAGTAACAAACATGATTATTTATTAAATTAATCTATTTATTTAAACAAATATATCAAAAAATATTCTCAAACAACATTATTGTAATGAAAAAATTATTATTTTAATACCTAAAATATTTATATTAATTTAATAATAATTATTCATTGCATTCCATCCAATATGGTAAATTGAGTCATTGATAATTCATACATATGGTTGACCACATCCCATAATAGACGATATTAAATATTCATCACTTCCTATGCATGATGGTATCATGGATGGATATTATTATTAAATATGGTTTATAAATCAAAAATAACAATCTAAAATTATTATTTTACACATACCGCCTTTTTATTATTTTTTTCGGAACGAGATTATTAATTGTGTGTATATACGAATAACCTTATCCAAAAAAAGGAATTTCATTTGTCCTTGTCTTCAATTTTGGATTGTCTTGTGAATTTCTTTTACAAGGATATATGAAAATATTGAAATGTATATGTTTTTGAATATTTCTTATTTTCATTATCAAATGAAATTCCCTTTCTCAAGATAACATTATGACATGTTATTGTTAACATCTGTTTTAAATATTATGTAACTGATGTTACGATGATTATTTTATCAATGAGAATGATATTTCATATATTAGATGTTTAAGTGTTATTGATATATATTATTTTTTTATTTTATTTAAAATGGTTATTTCTTTTAAATATTTATTAACATATCACATATCTATTGTTAATAATATTGAAAACTAATTTATTATGATTTACATTTTCAGAAGTCATATTTGGGACTTTAACTCAATAAAAATGGTATTCAATTAATCATTGAAATTAAATAATTATAATTTATTTATTTATACGAGGAATAAATACAATGACATCAATTTTTGAAAATCAATCCCCTCCTCATGAATTCTGTAAGAAACAAGATTCCGAAAAATCTAACAAATGATAATGAAAATAATCTACATTCGATAAATATATTTGTAATATAAGGTTATAAAATAAAATTAAAATGGGTATGACGTTCATATTAATATTATAATAGACGCGCCTAAGAAATTTTATTCATTATAATGGAGGTATGAGTATAGTATTGTAATAGGGAATATAATTAAAGGGTTTTGTTATCTCATTTTCAAATCCATGATACATATTTAATATTAGACACCCTAATTTATTTTCTACAATTTATTAACATACAAATTTAATTATTTTATAATTAATTTATCACATTTCTTATCAATAGAAGTTTAGATTCATCATATCTCTCTAATTATTATAATACCATTATCTTAAGTGTTTTTTGAATCATATTTCTCATTCATTTAGTTATTACTACTATTCTATAATTTATTTAAATGAATTTGGGTAAATATATTCCATTGATTTAATTATGTAATCTATTCTATTTTAAATTTTAATGATTTGTTTTTTTAATAGAAAACATATTTTTAAATTTCTATTTGTACATGAATTATGACATATATAAGGTATTTTTGAACTCAAATTTCCTTCCATTTAGTTAAAATATTATTCCTTGATCGTCACTCTACTTGGTTTGATAAATAGTTTTATTTATTATTTCATATGTTTTAAATATCTTTTCTCTATATTTAAAAGTATATTCTTAACTAAAATACTCATTATTCATTTGTTTCTCAATCATTATTTTGTGATTTTTTTTGATTAAAATAACATCATCCTTAAAGATGGTTTTTCTTCCCATTCAAGTTTCATTATTTTAAAAAATGTTTTCTTTTTCTATTTTGAAACCCTAATATATTTTACTCTTGTGACCTCCAAATATATAATCTTCGCTTTTGTAATTAACATTTTATTATCCTTTTTTATATCTAAATTCAACAATGTCATTTCATGATATACTAAAAGTTATTCATCCATTAAAAATGAAATTTCTTATCTTCAAATACATATATTTTCATAACCCTTATTACTTTTAAAAGATAATTTCTTTTGAACTTTTTATATTATATTTTCAAATATCTTATCTTTCCATTTAGAAATATTTTTAATTTAATTATCACTTTAATATATTAAAATATTTGTCAATGATATTTTTGTTTTCACATATATATAGACATTATGGTTTTTCTCTCATGATGTAATGTTCTTATAGAAATCTATTTTTTATTATTAAATTGAAAATTTTGGAAAATGGTATTTTTTTATTTCATTTGATTTAATATGATAAAGTTACGTGATGTTTCTAATGGTTAAATAAATCCATTCTCATTCCATTGAATATTTTCAAAATTATCAATATTTTTTCTTAAGTGGATAATATATCTATGGATGTATAATGGGTTTCATTTTGTAAATCCATGCTTTTAATTGTTTATGGATTAATAATTCATAGGTAAAATATGTTATCAATGGGAAAAAAAATTTCCACAACATGATGAATGATAATTTTTTAATAATATGATGTGTGGGAATCATATTATTTAATAATTTATATGAGGGGATTTTATATTTTCTGAACTTATTGTGATGGAATTGTGATTTTTCAAATCATAATGCATGAGATTTTTAATTTTTTTATGACTATAAGAATTCAATGTATCTCATAATATTAATATTAGAATATATTTTTTTGAGAAAATGAATATTGGGATTTAAGTTAATTGAATATATGAATGGTGTAATTTTTATTATTATCAATATCCTAATTTTTCTTTATTTATATTTATTCAAATGTTCTTTTATTATTCAATTTTTTATTGGAATATTTCATTTCAAATTCAAAAGGAAAGTTTTATAATCCATGAATCATGATTATTGTCACATGATTTATCATTATTTTTTCATGTGATATTCTTTTCATTTAAGATTTCTTGTACTTTTATTATTACATTATAAAAATCTTATAATATTAATTGATTTTAAATGTATATTAGTCATATACTCATGTTTTTAAATACTATTTTAAAATGTCCCTTATTACATATTTATTTTTATTTCCAAACAAAGTGTACATGAACGCCACATTCTTACGTTTTCTTTCCATGTATTATAAATATGACTATAACCAACGATAACTCTATATATAAGTATAGTGATGTTGAAATTTTGATAAAATTTTCACGGTAATATAAAACATGTTTTATTACTCAATTGAACATTTAATAAAACATAATTTCCATTCATGGGGTCATGATTTTTTATGAGTACTATTTCTTAAACAATCGAAATGATTAAAAACAATGATAGTTACATCTAGAATTTTTATCAAAAATAGTGTTTGAAAAATGTTTTTTCAGCGCAATATATGGGGTTGTGGGGATTAGGCTTGGCACTAATTTTTTATTATTG
The DNA here is from genome assembly GCA_963277665.1 of Viscum album. Taxonomy (NCBI): domain Eukaryota; kingdom Viridiplantae; phylum Streptophyta; class Magnoliopsida; order Santalales; family Viscaceae; genus Viscum; species Viscum album. Next base: position 835,844,881 of record OY728164.1, on the reverse strand, counting down.
ATGTAAATAAAAATAAAAATATTATTTAATTTTGAAATAAATTTTAATTAATTTACCAATAGCCTAGAATGAAGATGGAGTCAATAATTACATTTATGGAGGAATGTATGATGGGGATTGATTGTGAGTGTTATAAGTGATTTTTTAAAATAAAATAAAGAAATTGAAAATTAAAGGTTATGTACTTGTAAATTAGATTAGTATTTTCCGTGTTATTGGTGAGGGTGATTTTGTAATATATTATTTCATTGTAACAAATGTTTATATATTTTATTATATTATTTGAAATCATTTCCTACCACTTTATATAAATAATAATTTCATATTTTTGTCATGATTTATCTGTTTCTTTTTGGAATGATTTATTGTTGTGTTGATTTGGTTGTTTGGCCAGAGACTATTTTGTATTAATAGTCATTATTTGGTGACATCAGTAATTTTAAATTTATTCATTAAATAATTTTGGCGAGTTATTGTATAGTTTTTTCTTTATTTTTAAATGATTCAATTTAATGATGTTTAATGATTATTTAGTATAGTTTTATATAATATTATTGTGTTTTTAATATTTTCTTCTATTCATGATATAATTTTCGTTATATTTGGATAGTTCCTTTAAGTTATTTTTAATGTCGAACTAGTCATGTCATGAAAGGTTAGGGAAATTTAATTTTTTTTAAATTCCTATCAAGATAGGATGACTGAAATTATTCAATTCTAGTAATATTTCAATGATTTATTATATCTTTAATTATATAAATTAATTTAATTTTGATCCATATAAACTACATTAGTTCATTTTTGATTCCTTCAAATGGAAATGAATTTTTTCTATTGGTTTTAGTTTACAATAGTTCTATTTTTATGGTACAATATTTAATAAATATGTAATAATATATTTTTTTTATACATGTTGGTTTTGTTAAAAAATTTTAAATAAATTCATTATAATCCATATTAGATATTAACAGTTTAAATATATTTTTTTAATATAGTCTACTTCTACCTAGTTATTTATAGTTGATTATAATAGTATTTGATTAAAATAAATTAGACCTAAATTATTTTAAATTAATTTGGTAACATTCATTGTAATTTTATTCTTTAAAAAATTAAAAGTAGTAATATATTATTTTGAAAGAAAAAAATTCATTTTTTCTAAACAAAATCATATACAATTTCTCAGAGGTTTAAATTGTTTATCTATAACTCTTATATTTAGAATTTTATCAATAAATAAGATAATTTTTTTATATTTTAATTTTAGTTATAATATTTAAAATTTTGCTATACGTACATGATTGAGTTATTTTTAATATTGTCATTCACATTCAACTCTTATTAGGGATTTGATCAGCGTGTATCTATAATTTTTTATAGGGTATAAATTTTTCATGTGATTTAAATATTTTTTTATCATGTATTTATTTTCGTAATTTCATGTTTTAAATATAAATATGACTTAAATCAGCAATCTAAATGATTCTAATAATATAATGTATTGATTTAATGAAATTTATTTCCATGTTTCCGTTTGATTTGAATTTTAAAATGTCATTAATAAATCAAGTATTCTAAAATTTGGTTAATCTATGTTTGACAAGACCTATCGTATGTTCTGATAATTAGTTTCATCATAGTGAATATAAAAATATTGATATTTTTACATTTTGGGGTGATCATCATTTTTTATGAAAAATATGGGCATTAATTTTTCTATTCAAAATACATTTGTACTCAAATGGTGTTTAAACATGTTTTCACAAATTTATAAATGATGAATGTTGGCATAAAACCATTGAAATTGTGTTTTTTTATTTAATGTATTTTGAAAAACCTATACATGTTGTGAGAAATTAGATGATTATGAGTTGTGGATTGATAATTTATAAAAATGTTTATACTAGTTAAGAAAATTATTATTTCAATACTTATCATTTCTATATTTTAAATTGAAATACTAAATTTCATTTGTCTATTCTTGTGGTTGATGAATTATTCATCCATCGATGATTTAATGAACACAAATTGAAATATTATCTAATATTGGAGTTGATAATAAAAATGTTTGAATCATTATATTAATTTGTATAAATAAATTACAATTAAAAACTTCATTATGTTGATATAAAATATATTTCAAAATTTTCATTATTTGATATCTTACTTATTCCAGATATTTTTTAGTTGGATTAGAGTATTATTTGAATTTCAATTAATTGAAAATTAAAATAAATTGGTTATTTGGTATCTATTTTTTGTGGTAAATTTTTATTTTAGTTATGATGTATACTATTATATTAATATTATAGATTTTTTAAAAAAATTTATCTATATGGGATGTTATTTTATGTCAATATTCTTATTTAGGTACATGTATCTATTTTATTTGGTAGATACAATTATATTTTTTGAAATATTTATGATTATATGGGTTTATACTATGTATATATAAACCTATCATTTTTAGTGGTTTTTAAGCCTTCTAGATAATGGAAATATTTAATATCAGTTAAAAGAACCACTAATTAATTTAAATTAAATATTTTGGGTTTATACAACTATTTTCAAAAAGGGAAAAAAATTAAATCATAAAAATATATAAGAAAACCATGAAAATTAATATTTTTACGTAATCATTAATCATATTTTATGAAATTCATAAAATATCCACAAAAAATATCTATATACCATAGATCATCAAAATAAAATAATGTTTGATTAAACCAACAAGAAATTCCAATGAAAAAAATATGGATGACTATTTTTCCTATCTTAGATCCATCAATAATATTTTTTAAGAAAAAGGATGGTTCAATGAGGAATACAATTATATTATGGAAATAAATTCCATTTCAACTAAAAAATATCATTTATCAATATGGAATGAGTTTTTTAATTATAAATCAATTCAAAATATTTTCATAATTATTGATAATTAATATTGTTATAGTTTACAAAATAAATTATATGTCCGGTAATTCCATCCAATGATTTTATTATATATTTGTTTTTTAATTAAATATTATGGAAAATCTTGTTTCATATTAACCACTAAACTAAAATATATATATAATCATCTAAGTATTATAATACGGTAATTGAATTATAAAGAATAAATTATTTTATGAACATTATGAAATGTATATAAATTGAGTAAAGTAGTTGTTGTATTGATTACGAGGATAATCTATCTAAGCATGAAACTAAGGTGGAGTAACTAATATTTTTTTAGTAATCCCTTATTTAAAATCTTCATTCTGGTTTATAAAAAGCGATAAAGGGTAGATGTTCTAAATTAGATAAGTCACTCCAAGAACAATGTTAATTTAATGACCACCAACGTTTTTACCAATAATAATATTTCTCTTATATAGTATGTGATATTTTCATACTATATGAATTTTATTTTGTTCATAATGATTTATTTGTTAATATGATTAATCGTGTTTATATAAATTTTCAAATTGTAATATTTTTATGATAAAAAATTATTTTTATAAGAATATTTTTTTAATAATCATTATTAAGTTAATATTTATATTTACCCATTTTTTTAATTTATATCTTTATAAAATGAAATGAACATTTTTATTTAGCATGTAAAAAATTTTATTTGGGTTAAATTTTTTAAAATATTTTAAAACTATTGATTTTTATAAAAATACTGAAAATAGTGTTTTTATAATTACTATAACATTGATGAAAAAATTATGTTAAAAGAATGAAAAAATAATAATTAAACCATATTTTATTCTAATCATATATTTTTTCATTAATATAAATCATTTTATATGAATATTACACATTTAGAAATCTATGAATTACATTTAGAAAGTTAAGATATGTTTTATTCTTTTTAAAAATAATTTTATACTAATCTTTAAATTTAAAACTTAGTAGGAAAAAACCCATTTTATAATTAAATTTAAGTAAAATATTAATACATTTTAAATTAATGTAATTTAAATTTCATTTGAATATAGATTGTGCATTATTGTTTTATAAATTCATTTTTATTATTGAAAAATATCTATTTAAAAAAAATTTCGTAATCATAAATTTGTTAAAAAAAATTTAAAACCTATAAAATTTTAATATGGTAAAATATTAATTTAGGAATCATAATAAACAAATTAAGTAATTATACCAATTTTATATTTAATCATAATAATAATTTACCATTGTAAAAGCATCAAGTGTTGTAAATGATTAAATTATTAATATGGTGTAATATTAAAAGAAAACACTAATAATTATACAAAAGAAATTTATATAAAATGTATTCTATGATTTTATCATAAATATAATACAACTAATAATCAATATATATCTAATTTAGGTTATTATTAATTGGGGTTGACTTTAAATTTATTTTAATAATTGAATATTTCCAAAAGTTCCACTTCTCCCATTTAAAAAATTACACTTTCATAAACCCCATATTTCCTCAAACCTAAACCATCCTAGATAAATATATTTATTTAGATAAACATCCTTGTAATTTTTTATAATTTATTATAGGTTCTTCAATCAACAAAATTTTAATCTTTTAGGGCTTTAAGAGAGGATAAATGAGTATATTCATAGAAGATGTGATAGTTTTTACCAGGTTCTTTCATAAATATTATTTCTTATAACTTTAAAAAATAATCTACATAAATCTATATATAATTTCATTAGTATAATTAATAAATATAAATTTTATTTTTATAATAGAATAAATATTTTATTCCTTCCATTAATTCCTTATAATGTGAAAAATTTTCTCATGTTATGTCTGCACTACCACTGCTATTAAAAGAAAAATTGTGTTTCACATCACCAACCTACATGAAAGGATATAAATAAGATTTTCAAAATTTAATAATGATATTTGTTATGTTATAAATAATCTATAGTGTTTATTTAACCATTTAATTAAAAATATTAACAATAAATGGTAATTATAAATCCAACGACATAAAGTGAACATATCATCATGATTTTTTAATTTTAATTAATTTTTTTAATTACCAATGAAATTTATAAAATTTTTTATAGTATTTGATAAAGTGAATTTTCTTTTACATTACATATATGGTGAATCTATTTTAAAATTACATTGATATTATTCAATATAAAAATGAAACTTTTGATGAATTTTCTAAAAAATCCCATTTGGAAATATAATGAATATAAAAAACAATAAATAAATTTAAACATAAATTTAATAGACTATAATATTTTTATATAAATGTAAACGGTTCTAAAAATAGTATTTAATAAGAATATTTTATTTTTTATGTGGTTCTATGCATGCACTTAGGGGGTTGTGACATAACACTAGGGGTTATTTTTTAAAAATTTCACTGCATCACGACATGTTTTATATTATCTACTTATTTTCATTTATAAAATGTTTGTAATACATAATTAATATATTATATAATTATACCATTTATAAAAATCATGTTTTGTGTTAATTATTATGTTCATACATTTATGGTTTTTTTATTTTTATATTCTTATAGTGTTTTATTTTTAATGATCTTTTCATTTTTTGTAATAGTCACAAACAAATACATTTTCCCCATAAAAATTTTACTTATATTGTTTTGTAATTTTTATGTAATTTTGATACTTTTGTAAAAATTGTATTTTATATATCATTTACATAATTTAAAATTTTAAAAAAATTATATTTTTAATTTTATTTATATTGTTCATATTTAAAATTTAGTATAATGTTCATAGAATTTTTTTTAAAAAATTATTATCCTAATAAATCTTTTAAAATTTTATACTTATTCATCATTATCATGATTAATTTCCATTTTTCGATATTTTTTCTAAAAAAATTATATTCCGATATATCTATAAATTTCATTTATTTATAAATGATTCTAAAATGAAATGATATGTCAACATATTTATCAATGAATATTTATTATTATTTAGAAATTAATTTTCATTTTTTTGACTTACTAAAATAATTTCAAAGCATCCATAAATATATTTTCTACTAATATAATCCACCTTATTTGTGTGGATCTCTTATGGTGTTGTTTGGAAAATGAATTCCAAGACATTGATTTATTTTCCATGGATTTAATAATATATAATTTAATTATTAGTTTTTTTATTATCTCAAATATAAGTATGATCTGTCATAAAATATGTGGTAAGTTGTTATATATCCCACTAATTAAATTTACTCTGTTTTATGTCTTACAAAAACACAATTATTATCTTAGGTCATTATTATTATTCACAAAATGTGATCTATCAGAATTATAGTTGGTTTCAAAGCATTAGATGTAGTAATTTTTATTATGATAAATTCATTATTAATGAACCTCGTTATAGTTATATGTTTACACAATTTCGTGATTTTCATTTTTATCCCTATGACACAATGTAATTTTTTTTAATTCATGTTATTTTTTTGATAATTTTGTTATGGGTTTCTATGATCATATTATCTCATGAACTAAAATATAATTTTTTTAACATTTATTATGTTAATATCATATCATTCAATGGTGATTTTAATTATATATTTCTCCTATGATATTTCAGTAACATTATTTGTTTTAACCCACTATGAAACAATCATATATTTTCTCTTACAGAGAATGTGTGCTCGGTATTTTCATTGTAATCTATATTAACATAAATTTATATATTAGACTATTATTTGAATAATTTTTTTCATATGGTATATTTTTGGGTGATGATGGGTCATTAATGGATTAAAATATATTCATATATCTAGTATCTAAATACATAACTCTGTTCTGGTATAGGATTATGAAATTAAATCATTAATTTATGAATATGATCTATAAAATATTTATGTTGATTTTAGGTCAAAAATGGTCATATCAAAGTGTGGATTATTTATAATTGGTTTTTTTGTTAAGAGGTATAAGAGAACAATACCTGTATATTTCTTAGGATGAAATAATATGTATATATATTGAACTAAAATATTAATAAAATTTTCAAGTCTATAATTAATGTTCCCTATATTAATTCATTCGTATTAAAGACTTGTAAAATTTATATCAGTGATTGCTACAAATCAACTGTGATTATTTTGGTTATGACTCATGTTAACCATTATTTTGATAACATTGATTAAACATTGAGAAACAATGTAATAATTTGTGTATTAGATAATGGACTAAATTTCCCTTTGATTAAATGGGATGGGACCCATATTTAAACAAATCCCATATAAATTATTTCCCAACTATCTCAATTAGTGAAAAAATATTCAATCCTATTTTATTCCAAAATCCACCATATAATAGAATAATTTTTAAATATCATTTTAGGAAACAAACTATACCTTACATTAGTGGGATTTGAATTATAGTAATTTTATTCCATTGGATTAATTTAATAGAAATGATTTAATCCATTCCCTAGTACTGAGACCATTTAAAGGCCATTTTACATATCCATCATATGCATGGTGGGACTGGCTACTAGTGGATCCTTATTAATAATACAGCATAATAGGAAAAATCATAACTCTATATAATTAGTGCTTTTCATGAAAATATCAGTTGTCTAATTATATCTAAAAAATAATCTTCTAAAAATGGAGTGAAATTATATATATAGAAAAAAGTGGATGAATCAAGAGTAACACATAAAGAAAATCTCAATTGATAATTAATATAAACCTATAATTTTATACCTAACTCCAAATTAAATATTGATTGATGATTTAGTTCCTAAAAAGAATTAATAAATTGAGAGTTCATATTTTATAAATTAATAAAAACAATTAAAATTTATGATTTTTAATAAATGGTTATTACAAACTAGAAACACTTATCCTTCTAAGAATTTTAGTTACATGAATAAAAAAAGTTCTTCATGGGAATAGAATAAAAAATAACATGTACGAAATATTTTTAATGAAATAATGATTCCATAATTATGGGTGGAAGCTATGTATGAAAATTTTAATGGGGAATAAGGTGTTTTATCATTGTGGAAGTATTAGATATAATATTAATAATATCTAGAAAATGATATGGTGTCTAGTAAATGAAATCAAGGAATAAAATTAATTAAAAAATCCACAACCCACACTTCAATTGGTAATTTGAATTTTTTTTGGAATTATGAAGACAAATTCACCAATATAAGGCATCATATTGAAAATAATAAATTACAACCGCCTAGACCAAGGAAACATAGAATAGTTTATACAATCACTACTTATAAAGTGAATTACTATAATGATTGGGGGTATATTATAAATATTATATACTTTATAAAAATTAAATTACACATTTATTTTATTTCTACTAATTAAATAAGATAATATATAGTAGTAATTTAATATTGTTTCACAAAAAAAAATTTATATTAAATTTCTAGTGTAGACACCTAGTAGTGTGATACTTTCAATCATGTTGTAAAACTCTTATCCAAAGAAATATTATTAAATTATACATCCAAAAATTCATGTTATTTCATCCTTTATTTTTGTTATATATTATATTGGTCGTGGATTACATCTCCCTAAATATATCTCAAATCAATTTATTGGATAAGAATGTAACCTTTAATATCTTGTATTATCATGTTATAAAACAATCAATGAATAGATGATTATTAACAATGTTTATATATAAACTCTATAATATTGGTTATGGTACCACATAGAAGGATTCAATTATCTAATTGATAGGGAGGAACTAAAAATGTATATTTTCTCATTTTATAAGAGTATATTGTTAAATTCACAATGTAGATTAGTTTTATCCCCAATGACTCAAAGTTGAGTTTTGAATTTAACTCATACTGGGTTTTACTGCAAAATTTAAGAAACCTTTTGAATGGAACAAATTACTTTGGAAAATTTAAATAATTAAAATAATCATAATCTTGATATGTTTTTTACTTTCCATAGTGTTTCACTATTTGGTTCACCAGTTTACTTTTTCTAGAGGGGGGCATGAATAAATGAATTTTTTACATTGATTTTCACGAATATATCTAAATAATAATGATGAAAAATTATCCTTTATCACATATTAATGACATGTTGGATTAAATGAAAGTATATAAATATATCATGAATATTCATCATTGGTCTAGATATCATAAAGGGTAATAAGGGAGGACATACCCATAGAAAATTATATATAGTTATAGACACAATAACATAGTAACACTTTTTGGAATTTTAAATATCTCTAAAAACATTATGGATAAGTAGAATATAGTTTTTAGAGACTAAAATGATCATTTTATTATATTGATTATAGAAAAAATTTTATAGCACACCAATTGAATTATATTGAACGAATACCATTCATGGATTGTCTTGAAGACCCTGATAATGGGGAAAATATATAAAAAATTTAAAATATATTACTTCTTTTCATAGAAATAATAAATATGTGGTTATATAACCATAAGAGAGTTTATAATTGTAGATTATTTAATATAGTGTTTAATTAAAAATGCCCCAGGATAAACACTTTAATTGATGTATTTATTTGTCTTCTATTATCTAGAAATGATTATTATGTTTTCAAAGAATTATAATAGATACAAAATACATTATATATTCTTACAAAATTGGGGGAAATTTTCATTCTGATAGATGATTGTCAATAAATCATCAAGGATTAAAATTAAAGGTTATCCACTTCAACAATACATATATTATCATTTATTAGGGATACATTTTCAGGATAAATAAAAAGGTGCAATCGTATGAATCATGTTAATTAAAGTACCAAAAGAGAAATTACATGGTGCATGATCTAGAGATAAAAATGGTTATCAATTCATTAATGATATTTTGTATTAATCTATATATATACAATTTTTACAAACATACTAAAAATAATATAATAAAATATATATTTACACATATAGAGTTATAAACTATGAAAAGGAGGTGTTGGGAATTAATTAGTGATTTTTATTTCAAACTTCATTATCATCCAAGGATAGAAAATAATGTAGTGGATACTCTAAAAATAATGATCATGATACATTATCATTACTAAGAATGATATGGAATAATTTTTTTTCTATATTCCCTATATGGATATAGAAGTTATAATTAATTGGTTAGAACAATTAATTACCCAAATTATATCTCATCTATGAATTTATGGGATTAATAAGGAATCCTAAAATGTTTATGTTCTTCTATAAAGAAGGTATCAAATATTTTGGAGTCCATAATTAATATAGATGTAATTTAAATGTTTAGAACCCACATTTGTGTCCTATAAAAATTAAAATTAAACAAAGGCCATTATAATGATTTACAAAACTCATTATTCTCAAATTGTCCATGAATCATGAATATATATCGATATTAGTGGAAACACCATTAGTGGGACAACAATAAGGGGTATTATAGAGATTTTATATAAATTTACTATATTAAAACCAGTAAAATAACAAATATAGAAATATAAAGGGAAAATGAAACCATTACATAAACATCTGCAGATGTTTTAGAAAATTAGAAAGTATTTTATCAGCTTTCTCCCAAACACCCGTAATGGGAATAATGAAATTTGTGTATTTGTGGATAAATCACAATCTGAGGACACTAAATTATAATTTGAAAGGATTTATCACATGATCATATATTTAGGTTATATATATTATGTGGTAATTATGTTTTGAGTAAAAAATTAAATTGAATCGTATTGATATAAGAGGATAACATAAAATTGTCTAATGAGGCTGTAATATGAATTGAATAATGAACTAAACATAATAAATGACTACCAACCTAATAATTTTAAAAAATATGAATGAAACATTCCGATATTATAGGATATGATATGATTTTGATCAGGGTACAATATGGGTAATTAGGTTTGATATCTTTTTCACATATGGTTTTCAAATAATAAAAATTTACACTATACTATTCAAATTTTAATGAACCATATCCAAGTAGTATAGTTCTACTATTTACATTATTACATCAACACAATATATAATTAATAGAATCTGAAAATGACCAAATATTTTTGGAGTCATCATAATCTAATTATATACAAGATTTTCATTTAACATTTTAATACATCAAATTACCACAAAAATATATTTTATAGAATATAATCACTCAAAATAGTACATCCTTTCATATCATACATATTAATCATTTAGGATTACTAGAAAATAAAACAAAATAAGGGTGATCTCAAATACTCAGTAAGGGTATTATAATACATATTCTATCATAAATTAATAATCATAATAAACATGGGAAGGTAAATAACTATAAATTCATTCTATTTAATATAATTCAGGACTATATTGATTATATAATGAATATTAAATATAGAAAGACAAATATATAAAAAGAGAATACATTAAAATAACAATACAATCAAGAATACATAGGGTATACTGAAAATGTATCATTATACAACTAAAAACACATAATATTTAAAAAAAATTAATATGATTAATTGATATAGAATATTAAATATGGAAAGGCAAATAACCAAAAAAACATTCAATTAAATAGATTAATATAAAATAAAAATGAATCCAAATATAATATCATTTAAAAAATCCCATGAATAATAATAATTGAAATCTAAATTTTATTAAGGATTAATTGTTTAATTTTATGATCTCATGAATCATGATATATATATTATTAATACATTTCATGGGGTATTTTTAAACTGATGAGTATGTATACTCAAAAAACCCTTTTAACTAAGGCTAGATATATCACAAGTCTTATGACATTACAGATTCATCATTAGTATATCAATAACCATGGAAGACCAATATCTATATGTTTTATTCATTCCTCAGATATCAAATGATATATTTAATTCATGATCAATATTCTATGTCAAAAAAATCCTATATTGAGTAAGGATTATAGATTAAAAAAATTCCCTATTTTATAAATAACATTTAATGAAAAATACAATATATAGAAATAATTAAAAATTTAGGTAAAAATTAAATCCATGATAAATTATATAGATATTTATTGGAAAAATAATGACAAATGATAACATGAATGAAAAAATAACCACAGGAAGTTAAGTATAATAAACAAATCAATAAATAGAATTTCAATAAATTTCATTGTCAAAATAATCCTAAACCATCTATATAAATAAAAATTATGGTATTAATAGATAAAATTATATTTATATCATATTTAAAATAATCTAATAAGATCATTATTTTATATAAATACTATTAAAATTTAATTAAAAAAATCATTAGGAAATTAACGATTATACATTAAAAACAACTTTTTAAAAAAATGTTCAAAATTTATTATGAAAATTATATTTTATGAAAATAACCTCCTAAATTTATGATAGAGTATTTTAAACTAATTTGAAATCATATTTTAAAAAAGTTGGATGATAAAATATTTGGAAAAAAATAAATAAATTTGGTGGTATTTTATTAAATACATTTCAATATTCATCTAAAGTAAAATGAAGTTGAAAATGATACTATTAAAATAAAACTTCTTAAATAAAAATATGATTGGAAAACTAAATGTATTTATCAGACAATGAACAAAAACATTAATTCAATGGAAATCCAACCATTAACAATCCTGAATATAATGAGTTTATAAAAAATCCCTAAAAATATCATAATGATGTTGTGAAAATTAACCAATTAATATATTACATTTATCAAATTTAACTATATATAAAACATGTATAAAAAATAAATATACAGTAAAAATTAATTACACACATAATAATATAATATCAAATACCGTGAAAGTTTTAATACTAACTAACAACAATAAATTTTCTTTTGAAATTATTTTTCACATAATATTTTCTATTCAAAACAATCAGGGACGAAATAATTCAAATTGAATACAAAAATACAATGATTTATTATGAAATCATGATATTACATTTCAAATGGGATATTTGTAATCCATATAAAAATTTATTTTCATAACATTAATATATTCTTTAATGATTTAAAATTGATATGATGTCCCTAACCCCATATTTAATTTTATTTAAACATGATTTAACCTCCCAAATTGTGGTTTTCTAAAAGTTATAGTCTTATAAAAACACCATAATAATATTTACAACATCATATTTGATCGGTTCTTATTACTTATAACATATTAATTAACAATCTCTCATCATTAAAATTGTTTTAGGTGATAACATCCTTTCTTTCTCATTCTTGTTTCAACATGAATGTTCCATTTCATTATAATATAACATATTTCAATAGTATCTAGAATTATATTAATGATATTAATATCATTTATCATTATATACAATTTTAATAATTACTATTTATATTTGAACGTAATTAAAATTGATTTGTTGAGATGATAGGTAATACATATTCATGAGAGACATTATCTTCTCCAAAACTATTGGAAGCATAAACAAATTTGAGATATATTAAATATAAGAAAAAATTATCATTTCATATATATCAAAAACATTCATTTAATGTATCCTTATAAAAATCCACTTCATCCATATGTGAAAAAAATAACATCTCTTAGCAAGATAGTAATCAACCGTACACATGAGTGAAATAATCATAATTAAAATGGAATAGAATATTAGAATATATTTCTTATATTTATTTTATTTCTTATTATAATATAATATAAATTAATCCCATAAATATATCAATCCTTGAATTGTGGTTATTTTAAAATTATTGCATCAGATTATGAGGAAGTATTGTATTATTCACTTTATTGACAGATTAATTTCCCATATGATGGAATATTATAGCATCCCGTCTTTTTATAACATAAAATTTCAATATATTACGAAAAAACTGAGGATCTTTAAGGTTTAGTGTCTTGGAAACCAGGAACATAATACATGAAAACAACAAAAAACATTGTTCTTAAACACTTCAAAGGATTCTCCTTATGTTCATCATAGGTTCATTACTGCATCTCATATCCTGGGGACATACATCAAAAGAATGGGTGAGCAGAAGGCCCAGTAAGGGAAACAAGAGAAATATTTTACAGGTGAACTTGATATACTTCAATAAGGTCATAAAAAGAACTTTAAGGCATGAGAAAGAAATCATGAGATATATCATAATAAAAATAACATTTTTCATAACTTGAAGATGTGGCTGCAACATTTAATATTGACAATCATTTCTTTTCACCAAGGTTCATCCCCAAGGTGTCATTAAAAATTACCAAGGTTATTCACCATGGTATCAGTCTAAATGGTCAGCCCTAAAGATTAAGACATTACCCAATGAATTGGAGCGCTATCTGAGGGAACCCTTGACATGTATTTATTATCACGTGAGCCACATATATCATCATCAATAATTTCATAAACAACCCATATAGCATAAGAGAAATGGGTTTCATTTTATAATCATAACGTTTTAAAAACTACTTTAAAGACATGATCTTTATGTCACTTTAAACCCATGGAAAGGAAAAGCGGGTTTCATGTATGTAAATACCAGAATTTAAAATAGAAAATTTTGATATATATGTGAATAACCCTATAGAAAGAAGATCTTTTAGTATTCACGTAATAACATAAAATAATTTTGAGAAAAAGAGAGAGGCATTTTGAGAAGAAAATTTTGCAGCATAACGGCTACGTTACATGGTCTTAGAAAATGTTGGAAAAAGAGGGGATATGGTTCACCCACTCATAAATTATCTATAAAAATAGTATAGGGACAGAATATAAAGTATATGAATCATGGTAATGAAATTTGAAGGACATACCATTTGAAATGAAAAATAGGTAAGTAAGACAAAAATAAGATTTCTCTTATAAAAATTCGGCAGCCTAATGGCGTCACTTAAACATCAAAAAATGAATTGAAAAGATCAAATAGGGTCGTTCATCATATGATCATAAAATATCATTATGATAGATATAGTGATCATTCCCCAACATAATAAAAAGGAAGATGAAAGACATGACATGAAAATAGAACTTTAAAAATGAGAAGGGTGAAAGAATCCCTTAAAAATTCAGCTGCCTAACGGCGCCACTTAAACATTCATGAAATAAAATGATGAGAGTAAGAGAGGATATCTCATCATATGAAAATGAAAATGGATGTAAGAGGAATATAAAATAACATCCTCCCACATAATAACATGGAGCATAAAATGAATGACATAAAAAAGATTACTTGAAAAGAAAGAGAGAGGTCGGATCGCTTACCTTAAACGTAATTCTTAAAACTCAAAGATTGGGACCTTGAGAGGCTTTAGGTCACCTTGGCAGGACTCCATGGGTGGTGAGGAGACCAGAACTTCGTTGAGAATGATATTTGAGTCCAAAGGATTAGAAAATGTCTTGGTATTTATAGGGAAATTGAGGGGACAAGGCATTAATGGCCAAGGGACACCTCATTGGTGGTTTTGGAAAAACCATGGGCATGCCCATGGTATTTTCCCATGGTACTGGCCACATGGGACACCTCATAACTTATCTTACTATTCATAAGTCGACCATATTGATTACATACATAATACATCATTTAAAAACTATATATTCACTATTCACTGAAAATTTATCTTTCTCAGAAAAATCCAAAAATATCACCTTAACCAAATATCGATACTCTGATTACAAATATGAACTCCATTTTATAAAAATATTTTTCTAAATATTTTTAATTTAATTTTTAAATAAAAATACTATTCTCTGAAAATTCATTTTTTCAGAAAAAACCCCCAAAATTACCATAACATAATATTAGTGCCCTGAGTTCAAAAATAATGTCCATTTTATAAAAATAATTTTCTAAATATTTTTAATTTAATTTTTAATTAAAAAACCACTATTCACCCCAAAAAACTAATACAAGACTAATAATTTATGAAATAGTTATTTACCCATTTTATTGAATCACATTACTTAATCTTGGTGTCTAAATTATATTATAACATTATTTGAGTGAAATTACTAATCCATTTGGTCACATTACTAATCATAAGCGTAAAATCATTATTCATAATTTACTATTCATCAAAAATTAAGTTGATCTTATTAGACTCCAAATTCCTTACAGAACACTTTTGCAGAAGACCTTTTTTTGAAAATCATTACACATCATTAATTATTTATGGTTTACATATATATTTCAAAATATGCTTTTTTTCAAAATTCATCAATAAATACATCCTAAAATTATCCGGACATTTTAAATTTCACAAACTTCGCTAAAGGAAGAAATCTCTATTTATTCATCCCAAAGGATTACACATAGAAGCTAGGGTCTCGTCCCATATCCCCTTATAACACCAGCATATGTCTTAAGTTTAATGTGTGCTATGGTGAGAGAATCTGAGGTAGGCTCAGATAACATTGCCCTAATAGTAATATCTACTAACTTGAACATCTCCCGTAGTCATTTCCGTTCAAGCTTGACATGCTAGAGTTCGGCTTGGGCATTCTCTAAAGCGAAGCCCAATGATTCCACCTCCTTCCCAAGCTCTGATATGTGGGCTTCATAAGGTTCGAGTCTATTGGATGAAGCCGTCGACTCCTCTTGTTGTATTAACCATTAACATCTCTATTAAATCATTATGAGTAAGTTAATATACTACTCAAAAAGTTTGGGTCGTTAAATTCTTCCCCCCTTAAGAAATTTCATCCCCAAAATTTATACATGAGGACTAGTAAAAAAGGTGAGGGTACTTTTGCTTCATAGTTTCCTCAGGCTCCCATGTCGCTTCTTCATATTTATGATTCCTCCACAACACTTTCACAATGTGGGTAGTCTTGTTTTGTAGAACCTTGTCTCTATGGTCTAAGATCTCCACTGGATACTCCTCATAAGAGATATCATGTTCCAGTTGTACCACCTCTGGGTTCAGTACATGCGAAGGGTCGGGTATGTACTTCCTGAAGAGAGATACATGTAATAAATTGTGAACATGAGCTAAGATCGGTAGAAGTGCTAGACGATAGGACACTGCTCCTATGCGATCAAGGATTCCATAAGGGCCCAATGTACCTAGGGCTGAGCTTCCCTTTCTTCCCAAACCGCATGACTCTCTTCCATGGATAAATTCAAAGGAAGACTTTGTCGCCAACACCAATCTCCAAGTCCCTTCGACGATTGTCAGTATAGCTCTTCTACCGACTCTGAGCAGCCTTTATGTGTTGTTGGATGGCATGAACCTGTTATTTCATCTCTTGCATGAGATTAGGTCCATGAATCTTTCTCTCACCATTTTAATAGCAACAAGTAGGAGTTCTACATTGCTTTCCATACAGAGCTTCATACGGTGCCATCTGAATACTCAAATGGAAGTTGTTCTTATAGGAGAACTCAACTAATGGGAGGTTTTGATCCCATCCACCTTTAAATAACATTGAGCATAATCTCAGCGTGTCTTCGAGTGTCTGAATAGTCCTTTCAGATTGGCCATCAGTTTGAGGGTGATAGGCCGTAATAAAATTCAATTCAGTATTTAGAGCATATTGAAGACTTCTCTAGAATTTTGATATGAATCTTGGATCACGATCAGACACGATGGATAGTGGTAGCCAATACAGCCTCACCACTTCCTTTACCTATATCTTGGCAAGTTGATCCAGAGAGAAATATTCCCAAATAGAGATAAAATGGGCTGTCTTGGTGATATGGTCCACAACAACCCATATCGCATTGTTTCCTTTGGATGTTTTCGGGAGACCAGTTACAAAGTTCATACTGATATTATCCCACTTCCATAATGGTATGGGTAGCGGTTGTAATACCCCCTTAAGAAGTTGTCATTCTGCCTTTAGTTGTTGACACACCATGCACCTTGTATTGTAATCAGCAATCTCCCTCTTCATGTTATCCAACCAATAATGATCTCGAAGGTCTCTATACATTTTAGTGCTTGCTGGATGTATAGAGAATGTAGATCCATGAGCTTCATCCATCAGTTCATTCATTATCTCTGGAATAGATGGAACATGTAGTCTTGTACGAAATTTCAATACACCTTCTTGATTAATATTGAAATCAAGGAACTTCCCATCTTTTACAGCCTCCAACTTCTCCTGCAGTAAAGGATCTTTTTTTAGCCTTCTTGATCTTCTCTAGTAATGAAGGTTGAGAAATCATTTGGGATAGGGTTGATGATGTCCCTTTACTTATAATTCCCATGTCCAGTTTTACTAGATCTTTAATCAAGGGATCTCCTAGGATCCTCATTGTTGCCAGAACAACAGGGTCTTTCCTACTTAACGCATCCATGACTTTGTTTTCTCTTCCAGGGTGATAATTAATTAAAAAATAATAGTCTTTAATAAGCTCCAACCATCTCCTTTGTCTCATGTTTAATTCTTTTTGTGTGAAAATATACTTTATACTTTGGTGGTCAGTGTATATATCACATTTCTCCCCATAAAGATAGTGCATCCATATATTTGGAGAAAAAACAACTGCCGCTATCTCTAGATCATGCGTAGGATAATTCTGCTCATGAATCTTCAACTGACAAGATGCATAAGAAATTATCTTTTCATTTTTCATGAGGACGCACCCAATCCCTTTCAGAGATGCATCACTAAAAATAACGAATCCTTCACTGATAGATGGTAGTGTTAACACAGGTGAATTAACCAATCACTTCTTCAGCTCTTGGAATCTTTCCTCACATTCTGTTGTCAAGATGAACTTAACCCCTTTTCGAGTCAACTTGGTTAGTGGATTAGAAAGCTGTAAAAAGTTTTTCACAAACCTCCTATAATATCCCACTAAACCAAGGAAACTACGAATCTCAGTTACTGTTGTAGGTTGAGGCCACTCCTCCGTAACCATTGTCTTTGCAGGGTCAATAGAGATTCCTTCATTGGATATGATGTGCGCAAAGAAAGCCACTTGTTGTAACCAAAAATCACAAATTCTGAACTTTCCAAAGAGCCTCTCCTTCCATAGAGTTTTCAAAATAACCCTCAGATGATCTTCATGCACCTTGAAACATTTTGAATATATCAAACTATCATCAATAAAAACTACCACAAAGTTATCAAGGTAGTCCTTAAAGACTCTATACATCAAATCTATGTAAATAGTAGGAGCATTAGTCAAGCTAAAGGGCATAACAGTAAACTCATAATACCCATATCTTGATCAGAAGGAAGTCTTTGGAATATATTCTTTATTCACCCTCATTTAAGGATAACCAGATCGAAGGTCAATCTTAGAGAAGAATTGAGCCCCAAAAAGATGGACAAATAAATCATCAATTCTTGGAAGAGGGTATATTTTCTTCACTGTGATCTCGTTAATTTCTCTATAATCAATGCATAGCCGCATTGATTCATCCTTCTTCTTCACAAAGTGAACTGGTGCTCCCCAAGGAGACACACCCGGTCGAATAAACCCCTTCTCCAACAAGTCTTGGAGTTGTTTCTTTAACTCTCCTAGATTCATATTTGCCATTCTATATGGGGTCATTGATATCAGTTGAGATGCAGGTACGAGTTCAATGTATAACTCTAACTCTCTTTCTGGGGGAGGTCTAGGTAACTTCTCAGGAAATACATCCATGTATTCCTGAACAATTGGAACATCTTCTATTTGTATTCTCCCTTTTCCTTCTTCATCATCACCGATTAACTCCATAAAGAAAGCTATAGGAGGTGCTTCTAGATAGGCATCCGATCGGGATATCTCTCCTTGGATGATAGATGTAGGTCGTTTATTCAAGACTACTGATATTTCCTTACTTCTACATTTTATCTTAGCATTATAATTTTAGAGCTAGTCCATCCCTAGTATAACATCGAATTACATCATGGGAATGACTACTAGATTTGCAATAAGATTGTGCTAATTAAAGTAAACACTCAAGTCTCCAAATTCTGTTGATGCATGGATAATCCCACTTGGAGTCTTAACTAACAACTCTACCTCAAGCAGTTCTGAGATTGATTCTATATTCTTTGCAAACATGGAGGAAATAAAGGAATGTGTAGAACCAGAATCAAACAAAGTAGTTGCTAGTTTTGAGAGGACAGCAAGAGTGCCTGCTACCACGTCATTCGGAGCTTCAACATCAGTTGTTGTGATAGAAACAGCACAACCTTTCTCCCCTGGCCATTGCTGAGGTTGATGGTGATTCTCCTCCACTGCCCTTGGATTTGGATAGAGATTAGCATAGTGCCCAAGTTGTCCACACTTGAAGCAATGGACTTCAGGTAAGGCCAGAACCTTCTTTCCTCTTTCGTTAGTGTTGGGGAGTTGAGGCTTCACCTCACTACGACAATTCCAAGCAATATGGCCTCCTCTTCCACACTTGTAGCACTTTCCACTTCCAATCAAGCAGTTCCCCAGATGCTTCTTCCCACATTTATTGCATGTGTTATGTTGAATTTTCTTTCCACCTCTTCCCTGATCAAAAGTCTTCCCTAAACTGGGCTCCAACGATCTCTTCTTGTCATTTGATTTATGAGACCACTATGCCTCACCAAACTCTAGCTCTACTTTCATTTCACTTCGCATGATCTCCTCGTAGCTATCGTAGTCCCAGTTGGCTAAATTCTTCCATAGATGATGTCTCAATCCACTAAAAATTCTATCAACCTTCCTACTTGTATCCATGAAAAAGCTAGAGGTATATCGTGAATGTCAGGTGAAGTTCATCTCAAATCTTCCGACATATTCGTTCTCCTTCTGCTTTAGATCGAGAAACTCTTTCTCCATTCTTTTTATCATGGAACGAGGTAAATAATTATTAAATAATATTCCCCAGTACTCTTCCCACTCTATAGCTTCCATCTCTCCTCTAGGCTTCGTGTTTTTGACCAGTGACCACCACTTATCAGCTTCTCCCTATAAGTGGTAAACAACAAGGGTGACTTTTTCTTATTCTGAACAAAGGAGTACAGAAAAGATCTTTTCAATGGAGCTTATCCATTGTTCCACAACCAATGGGTCAGTAGATCCACTGAATGTTGGTGGTCGTTGATTCATGAAGGAATCAACAGATTTTTGTTCCCTTTGTGATGAGATCGGCCTCTCATCTTGATTCAAGTTATTACTCATAACTTTAGTGAGTTGGTTCACCATTCGCATGAATGTTTACATTCTGGCGTCCATCAGAGGGTTGTCAGCACATGGTGCATTGCGGTCACCATCGGCACAGTTCCTCCTATTTATCGCCATTTTCTTAAAGAATAAAACCTTAATGAGAAACTTATTTCATTTATGAATCTTTTAACTAAGACTTTATTTTTAGACAATTACATTTCTCTATAATTCCTTCATAATTATTCAAAAAAACTTGTGATTAACCAAACATATCAGCCAGGATTTTCGTAACCAAGAGTGCAGCAAGGCCCGTTATCATGCACCAATTCCCATTCGAGTCTAGCTCAAAGCGGTGTTTTCGGGTTTTACCCCTATGTACATCTGTGCCAGAGCCGCCTCCACCTGCTCGTATCCAGACAAGGATGTATGTGTTTGATAAACCACTTACTCAATACTTACCAAAATACCAGGAAGTTTTCCTATATTTAAACTTTTCTATAGGGTTCTTCAAATGATTTTATATACTAATTTCCAAAAATAACTAAACCATTATTTGATACCAACTATAGCATCCCGTCTTTTTATAACATAAACTTTCATTACATTACACACAACTGAGGATCTTTATGGTTTAGTGTTTTGGAAACCAGGAACATAATACATGAAAACAACACAAAAACATTATTCGTAAACACTTTAAAGGCTTCTACTTGAGTTTATCCTAGGTTTATTAATGCATCTCATAACCTGGGGACATACATCAAAAAAAAGGGTGAGTAGAAGGCCCAGCAAGGGAAACAAGAGAAACATTTTACATGTGAAGTTGAGATACTTCAATAAGGTCATGAAAAGAACTTTAAGGCATGAGAAAGAAATGATGAGATATATCATAATAAAAATAAAATTTTTCATAACGTGAAGATGTGGCTGCAAAATTTAATATTGACAATCAATTAATTTCACCAAGGTCCATCCCCAAGGTGTCGTTAAAAATTACCATGGTTATTCACCAAGGTATCAGTCTAAATGGTCATCTCTAGAGATTCAGTCTTTACCTAATGAATTAGAGATCTATCTGGCCACAACCTTGACATGTATTTATTATAATATGAGCCAAATATATCATCATCAATCATTTCAAAAACAACCCATATAGCACAAAAGAAATGGGGTTCATTTCATAATCATAACATTTTAAAAACTACTTTAAAGACATGACCTTTATGTCACTTTAAACCCACGGAAAGGGAAAGCTGGTTTTATGTATCCAAATCCCAGAATTTAAAATCGAACATCTTGATATATATGTGAATACCCCTATAGAAATAATATCTTTGAGTATTCACGTAATAACATAAAATAATTTTGAGAAAAAGAGAGAGGCATTTTGAGACGACAATTCTGTAGCATAACGTCTACGTTATAGGGTTTTAGAAAACGTTGAAAAGAGAGGGGACATGAGTCACCCACTCATAAATGATCTATAGAAATAGTAAAGGGACCGAATATAAAGTATATGAATCATGGTAATGAAATTTTAAGGACATACCATTTGAAATGAAAGATATGGAAGTAAGACAAAAATAAGATTTCTCTTATAAATATTCTAGAGCCTAACGACGTCACTTAAACTTAAAAAAATGAATTGACAAGATCAAATAAGGTCTCTCATAAAATTATCATAAAAGATCAGTATGATAGATATAGATATCATACAACAAAATAATAAAAATGAACTTGAAAAACTTGATATAAAAATAGATCTTGAAAAATGAGAAGGGTGAAAGAATCCCTTAAAAATTCAGCAGCCTAACGACGCCACATAAACATTCATAAAACGAAATGATGAGAGTAAGAGAAGATCTCTCATCATATGAAAATGAAAATGTAAGTAAGATGAATATTAAATAACATCCTCCCACATAATAACATGGACCATAAAAGGAATGGCATAAAAGAGATTACTTGAAAAGAATGAGAGAGGTCGGATCCCTTACCTTAAACGTAACTCTTAAAACACAAAGGTTGGGACCTTGAGAGGCTTGATGGAACCTTGGGAGGACTCTTGGGGAGGTAAGGGGACCAGAACATAGTTGAGAATGATTTTGGAGTCCAAATGATGTGAGAATGGCTTGTTATTTATAGGGAAAGTGAGGGGAAAAGCCATTAATGGCCAAGGGACACCTCATTGGTGGTTTTGGCAAAACCATGTGCTTGATCATGGTATTTTCCCATGGTATTGGAAACTTGGGACACATCATACCTTATCTAACTATTTATAATTAGACCATATTTATTACATACTTAATATATCATTTAATGATGTCATTAAACACCTGTAACTTAAAAACTGTATTTTCACTATTCACTAAATATTTATCTTTCTCAGAAAAATCCCAAAATTTCTCCTTAACCAAATAATGACGTTTTGATTAAAATTATGAAATCCATTTTATAAAAATATTTTTCTAAATATTTTTAATTTAAAATTTAAATAAAAACGCTATTCACTGAAAATTCATTTTTTTCGGAAAAAAGCCCAAAAATTACCAAAACATAATATCGGTGCTCTGAGTTCAAAAATAAAGACCATTTTATAAAAATAATTTTCTAAATATTTTTAATTTAATTTTTATTTAAAAAAACATTATTCACCCCAAAAAACTAATACTTGACTAATAATTTATGAAACCGTTATTTACCCATTTTATTGAATCACATTACTTAATCGAGGTGTCTAAATTATATTAAAACTTTCTTTGAGTGAAATTACTAATCCATTTGGTCACATTACTAATCCTAAGCGTAAAATAACTATTCATAATTTACTCTTCATCAAAAATTATGTTGATCTTATTAGACTCCAAATCCCTTACTAAACAGTTGTGCAAAAGACCTTTTTTTGAAAATCATTAAACATCATTAATTATAAAAGGTTTACATAAATATTTTAAAATATCCTTTTTTCAAAATTCATCAATAAATACATCCTAAAATTTTCCGGACATTGGAAATTTCACAAACTTCGCTAAAGGAATAAATCTTAATTTATTCATCCCAATGGATTACACAAAGACGCTAGGGTCTCGTCACAAAGCCCCTTATAACACCAGCATATGACCTAAGTGTAAGGTGTGCTGTGGTGAGAGAATCTGAGGGAGGCTCAGATAACATTGCCCTAGTAGTAATCTCTACTAACCTGAACTTCTCTCGTAGGCGTTTTCATTCATACCTGACACGCGGGAGTTCATCTTGGGCTTGGTCCAAAGAAAATACCAAAGATGCCACCTCCTTCCAAAGTCTGATAAGTGGGCTTCATAATGTTCGAGTCTACTGGATGAAGCCATTCACTCCTCTTACTGCATTAACAATTAACATCTCTAATAAATCATTAAGCGTAAGTTAATATACTACTAAAAAAGTTTGGTTTATTGCAAATATGATACTAATCATTGATATTACATTAATTGAAAAATATATCATTATATAAGTTATAGTTGCCTTATTATGTTTTAATTTATAAATATTATTTGAAGAAGATTTATGAAAAAATAAATCAAATATACTTGATTAATATTTTATCCACTTCATGACAGTGTTGATATGTGTTTAAAACTAAATAACTTTAATGAGTGATTAATAGTAAAATTAATTCCTCAAGTCCATTGTGATAGAATTAAGGAACATTTTTTGGTATCATTTCTCTTATACAAAGAATTTTCTGATGTGTAAATATGGGAAGAGTGTGTGGACTTTTATAATTGATGGAACAGACAGACATGGAATTTTTTTAAATGATAAAATGATAACCATATTTTATTCAAGTCAGAATCCTCCAAAAAGGGTCATTAACTATACTTATAAGTTATAGGGTCCAAATATGGCTAAAATATTGCTTTTTAACATTTTTTGTTAACTTTTAACCCTTATCATCTTAGTTTAATGCCTGGTGAAATTTTTTTTACCTTAATTATGGTTATTTATTATTACTATTTTAAATAGTCGTTATAGTTAAAAATTATGTTCAAATTATTATAAAATATAAATTATTCCTTTACCATATATAAAATTTATTTTTTCAAAATTCATTTAACAGAAGTGGGGTAATCAAAATTAAAAATAAAACTGAATTGGTATTTGGAAATGGGTTTTCCAAAGACAATATATTTGGAGTTTAAAAATTATTTATACTAAAATTCAATATAAAAAAGATTAAAACAGACAAAATAAGTTATAATGATATATATTTTTATGAATCTTAATTTAAAATCTTTTCAAAGTTATCATAACATTTTAAAAAATTTAAACAAATACTTTATAAAAAATATTAGTAATTTTACTTCTGATAAGAAATAAATATGTTAATAAAATTTTATTAAATTCACAAAAATATAACTTTTAGATATATTTTTTATTAAATAATATAATTTTATAAAATAACATTTCCAAAAATGTTAAAAAAAATATTATCATTATATGTGAACAAAGCCTCACAAAACCATCTTTTTTAAAAAAACATTTCTAAGAAAAAAATTAATTTTCTACCAGATTATTAGTATTATACTTCTTATAAATATATAATAATTTAATTTATTTATATATTTTTAGACTATATAAATTTTATGATTTATTTATTACATTTCACACCATCCATTTTAAAATTGAGGTTATAAAAGCATGTTATATCGTAGTTCATTTAGATTCGGGGATGCCTGTTATGCAATATATTAAAGAAATATAATTTATATAAAAAGAAATATTTCATAATATCAATGAGTGTTAAGTTCTATTCAATGTTCTATCTCATGTTACATATACTCTATCATCCCCATTTTTCTTCTTTTGAAGTCTCCTAGTGTTACATTGTAACCCAATATAATAAATTGTTTCTTCACAATTTAATCCTGAACTCAACAATCAAGGTGTATACCTTTAAACATACATTTTCTCAAAACCCCAAAACTTTAAAATTGTTAAAAAAACTTATTATTAGAATTTTGAATGGTTATCTTGAATAAAAAATAACTAGGTTTCCATGTTGACAATATATGTGGGAATTTAAGATATGTATATGAAATAAAATGTTAATGCCCAAATAATGAAAGAACATGAGAAAGGTCATTGATCCATATTATGTGAATGATTAAGAGATATTTAACAACTAAAAAACCATAAATCAATGATAATTAAATAATACATTGATTCATTACGTATAAGGTTATTAGGATAATATTATTGTTTCAAGACCCTTTTCTCAATGTTGAGGAAATCATTTACTATCATTGAGTATAATGAAATATAAAAACATGATTACATTCTATTTAATAATCAAAATTCACACATATTTAGGAGATTTTATTAATTTCCACCTCATCTCACACTCATTGTAATTAATTTCCATAAATGATCTTAAGTCCAAGGAAACTAAAATTTATTTTCAAGATATCACATGATCCATAATAAAGTGATAACTACTTACAACTTTCTGTAAATATTTTTTAAACCCAATTTGTTTTGGTTCATACACATTTTTTCTATAAAAACACTTTGTCAAAAAATTCAAATATTTTAAATTTTAAATAATCAATAACCTGAAAAAAAATATTCCTAATTATTTAAAATTCATCGTAAAACAGTTCATTTATTCATTGTTAAAAAATATTAGGCAACACATTTTTAGTTAATATATAAAATTATCCATCCAAATTAATAAATTAAACTATCATATCATATAAATGGTAATTTAGTAGATTCCAATCATAATGGTGATCACACAATGGAAACCATAGTTAGAGGTATCTAGGTTTTTGGTTCATTGATAAAAATCAGGGCTACAACACACTAAATTTCCTAAATAAATGTATGTATAATATATGGATTGAGGAACACCCTATAATGTGAGCCACTTATAATTTTAACACACTCTTTATATTGATAATGGTTCGAAGAAGGAGGAATAAAGGGACACCAATGAATGTGATCCTTGACGATGTCAATTTATATGGGATATTATATAACCCGTGACTTATTTACACATGGATCCAATGTTATACATTTCTCAATTCATTTAAATGGCCCTAATACATTTTATAATAAAAATTAAAACATCCCTTTTCACCTAAAACAGTTTGTTTAAAACCTATTTGAAAATTCATTGAAAATATAATTTTATTTATAAAATAGGGGAAGATATAATTTATGAAATCCCATTTATGCTTGAATATCTATCAATTCATTATTTATTCCAATTATCAAATAAATAATCATTTAACATATAAATACAATCAAGTCTTCATTAAAAATTTCCACGATATGATAAAATATACATCAAACATAGGTCAGAGATTAACTATGATTGGATCCAAAAAAAGAATTGAAATTGAAGATAATAAAAATGATTTTTAGTCCATAAAACAACATCTCAAATTTTAGTGTCACGTTTTCCAAACAAAATGTGTTGTTTTACAATATATTTCATCACATACCTCAAGCATCATTTTTTTCACATGAAGAAAAATGATATATGGCCTCCATGAGACAAAAAAATAATGAATCTATTATAAATAAACAATGAATAAATAAATGATTAAAGGATCAATCCAATAAATCATAGATCCACATACAATTTCATTGATAATTTATGAATTAATAAATAACAAGATATTTTAATAAAAAACATACTAAAAAATATCCAATGAATAATTTGGATCCATAGTCTATGATGAATCAATCTTAAAAGAAAACATTTTTCCTCCAGAGAGAGACTAAGGTGAAATGGATCATGTAATGTTTAAAATCTACCATTTAGATTTAAAAATAGTGGAATCTAGAATTTCAATATGAAAACATGGGAATAAAATCAAGGCCTAATGTTTTTTCCACATTATTTTTCAAACATGGTTTATATTTCTATTATACTTAGATAGACATATAATTTGGCCTCATAGTTCTACAAACTATTAACAATATGGTCATTTACCCAATGTGACATACTAAATCATTGGAGTTGTATGTTTCGCTATTTTTACTATTTCATTAACCATAATAACTACTTTGTAACTCTCTTATTATATAAATAGTGTCTTTTTGAATTTTATATGGTTTTGACTAACCATTAAACAACAATAAAGAAGCCCAAAACACATAAAAATCTTTAACAATCCCGGATTATTATTTAAGACAATTTGATAAAAATTGAGGATAAATATAAAAGGAAATTAATAAATTAAATCAGGGTTCAATATGTTATAATTTTCACATCCATATGGTATTTTATCCCAAAAATGACATCTATAAGAATGAATCTCAAAAAATATTTGATTCATTACTCCCTCACTATTGATTTATTTTCAAAAGTGTCATGAAAATATAATTATTTCCCTTATAAATCATCATCCAATGGTAAAATGTTCACACACAATACATTTAATTGAGTAATATTGATCTATACTAGTTTGAAATCAATTAATATTTATGATATTACACACTCTCTTCCAAATTCATATCCAATGTTATACATTTCTCAATTCATTTAAATGGCCCTAATACATTTTATAATAAAAATTAAAACATCCCTTTTCACCTAAAACAGTTTGTTTAAAACCTATTTGAAAATTCATTGAAAAGATAATTCTATTTATAAAATAGGGGAAGATATAATTTATGAAATCCCATTTATGCTTGAATATCTATCAATTCATTATTTATTCCAATTATCAAATAAATAATCATTTAACATATAAATACAATCAAGTCTTCATTAAAAATTTCCACGATATGATAAAATATACATCAAACATAGGTCAGAGATTAACTATGATTGGATCCAAAAAAAGAATTGAAATTGAAGATAATAAAAATGATTTTTAGTCCATAAAACAACATCTCAAATTTTAGTGTCACGTTTTCCAAACAAAATGTGTTGTTTTACAATATATTTCATCACATACCTCAAGCATCATTTTTTTCACATGAAGAAAAATGATATATGGCCTCCATGAGACAAAAAAATAATGAATCTATTATAAATAAACAATGAATAAATAAATGATTAAAGGATCAATCCAATAAATCATAGATCCACATACAATTTCATTGATAATTTATGAATTAATAAATAACAAGATATTTTAATAAAAAACATACTGAAAAATATCCAATGAATAATTTGGATCCATAGTCTATGATGAATCAATCTTAAAAGAAAAAATTTTTCCTCCAGAGAGAGACTAAGGTGAAATGGATCATGTAATGTTTAAATTCTACCATTTAGATTAAAAAATAGTGGAATCTAGAATTTCAATATGAAAACATGGGAATAAAATCAAGGCCTAATGTTTTTTCCACATTATTTTTCAAACATGGTTTATATTTCTATTATACTTAGATAGACATATAATTTGGCCTCATAGTTCAACAAACTATTAACAATATGGTCATTTACCCAATGTGACATACTAAATCATTGGAGTTGTATGTTTCGCTATTTTTACTATTTCATTAACCATAATAACTACTTTGTAACTCTCTTATTATATAAATAGTGTCTTGTTGAATTTTATATGGTTTTGACTAACCATTAAACAACAATAAAGAAGCCCAAAACACATAAAAATCTTTAACAATCCCGGATTATTATTTAAGACAATTTGATAAAAATTGAGGATAAATATAAAAGGAAATTAATAAATTAAATCAGGGTTCAATATGTTATAATTTTCAAATCCATATGGTATTTTATCCCAAAAATGACATCTATAAGAATGAATCTCAAAAAATATTTGATTCATTACTCCCTCACTATTGATTTATTGTCAAAAGTATCATGAAAATATAATTATTTCCCTTATAAATCATCATCCAATGGTAAAATGTTCACACACAATACATTTAATTGAGTAATATTGATCTATACTAGTTTGAAATCAATTAATATTTATGATATAACACACTCTCTTCCAAATTCATATCCTTGGAATCATAATCATGGAAAAAATCATCATATAATATCATATGAGTATGTAATTAAAACTAATAAGAATCAAGAACAGCTATTTTAGTAATATCTAATGATTTAAAATATCATAAATACATTTTCCTTAAATTCCCGAGCCCACATGGACCCAACCATGGGGAATCCTTAATGAAAACTAGGTCATCACAGAAAACTCAAATGATGGTGTTAAAGATACATATATTATTTTTTTCAATAGTGATCTATATAAAATAATCAATTTATATCATTAATACTTATTTATGTACCTTGAAAAAGGCTCATACCCATGGGTAAAGTTTCATGAATGTTTGGAACACAAATCAGTGTACTGCATCAGTGACCATAAATTGTTTCAAAGGGCCTCATTCTGATCAATGACTGATATCTATTATAATAAGAATATATGACCTATCTTAGGTGGATATATAATGATCCACCATAACTCAAGTTACATGCACATAAAATATACTCTAGTATTTTAGTGGCATTATATTTTTGAATATCCATTTGTAGATTCAATGTAATACTCAATATGAACAAAATCCATTTCACTTCATAGATACTTTTCTTTAATTGAGATATAATATTGGGGTCCTAATTAGAGATAATGGTAATGGGGACCCTATATAAACAAAAACATTCATGTACATATAGCTTACCTACAACACAAATCATTAAATTTTCTCTTATTAGAATTAAATTATCCAATTTTCATTGATCAATAAATCACCCCAAAATATAATTACTGATTCATCAAGTCTATGTTAATCCATTGATAAATTGTATTGACACATAATTTCATAACCATAATGGTATTGGAATATGATAGATAATAATATAAGTATATAGGCACTCTTCTTTAATCTACTATAATGTTGAAACCGTTGAAAAATAATCATTAATGTCACACATCATACCCTGCCACCATAAATTCAATATTATATCACAAAATATATTAATAGTTTCATGAAAACAAGCCATAATGAAATTTCTAAATCGTGAAATTTTCAATTATTGGATGATAATGGGGAAATAACCAACTCTCAATGATAAAATACCCTCATAGGGGGTATACTAGACACGATTGGTCTCTTTACCATAAATGTATTAATTGAAGCCTCTAAAATTAATATCATTATGTTTATCATGTTTAATAATCACAAAGAATGATGATGAAAACAAAAATTTTGTCAAAACCAAACCTGAATCACTATACTATTAATTTTTAATTAGATGTGGTAATATATCTGGGAGAACACCACCAATTCAATTAAAAAATTGTTTATCAGTAGTGGTCCATAAAGGGAGTGACTCTAAAAGAACTCCATTACCAAATTTAGTTGATTATAATTCTCCTGATCAGATATAAAAAAACCATTATATTATCCGTGATTAACCAAAAATATGTTTCAATATACCAGTATAATATATAGTACATCTATTCAATAAACAATATTTTGGGAATATTTATGAAAAAATGAATAAAATGAAACTCATGGCATCAAATTCATATACATAAGTATATATTAAGTGTATATATATTTTAAAACAATAGATTATTATAATATGACTAATGATAAAACATCAAAGTCCCGCATTCCCCAATTAACTAGTAAAACAATTCATCACAATGGGAAAATAAATACATGTTCTTCATTGTTATCAGATTCATTATTGTACAGTCTACAAAGAGAAATAAATAACCAACTAGATGAATAGATATAAATTTAGGGGTTTCCCATTGAAAAACATATATAAAAACAAATACCTTATCTAAAATGGAATACAATTAAACCATATTATATTACGCATACTCAACATCCATATATTAAGAGGGTATTGAGATCACATTATACACAATAGTAGGTTAATTAAGACTTATTCCACCTTATCAGATGAAAAATTGTATATGTGTCATGGGAAAACCATATGGAAATCCAAAAAAAATGATGGGAATAAAAAATTATAGAAGAAATCATTATTCATTACCACACAAACTGACAAAAAAACTACTGAACTCTAGTTGGGATGGTTTTAAATGACTGGACATTGGCTTTCACATTCCCTAGAACACCCTCGTTCTCATATAAGTGTAGATAATCAAAAAATATGTTGGTAACTATAGTAACCTATAACTTTAGTTCATATATATATAACATAATAATATAATAATATTCATTACAAAAAATAATAATTCATTTAATAATTTTATTGGTTGATTACATTTTGATACATGGACCCATACAAAACTAGTTTATAAATTAGTTGTATCCTCTCCCACTGATTTCATCAAAACCATCACCCAAAATAAACATATAACTTCTAAAATAATCCCTCATAAACTAGGTGAAGTATGAATACAAAAGTGGGGGGTTGTATTTAGGGTAAGTGTAAGAAATGGAGACATCAGCGAACACTTATGCATAATATGAGGACAATTGTGTGAGATCATTATATTGACATTTTAAATCTATACCCTACATATAATTGATCTTAATCATGAGTCATGGAATAAATATTTAATGTTCATAGGATGTGATTCATAAAATAACATAACCTATGTGTAAAAAATTTTTCATGAGACATAGGATTGTGGCATACACATAACAATTTATCTTTTTTAAGTTATATGAATTGAAAAGGGGTCCCTTATTATGTTATGGAAATTAAAAATTTCAACCAATTTAACAAATTTAAATCATGTCAGATCCACACATAAATGCATGTATTTTGTTTCTAGGTCTACACATATTTTTATGGGCATGAAATCTTGGTCCACTAATAATATTGTGGACATTAAAATTAGGTCCACATGTAAAATTTGAACACAAAATTAGGGTCACTCACAACATATTGACCTAATGATATATCTAGAAATACCCCATTCATTGTAGGGAGCTATATGTCTAATCCTTACATTTGGAAACAATAAATAAGTTATCTGAAAGATCATAATACTTTCATAATTACAAAACTTATGAAAATAAATGGATTTCATAGAAAAAATTATAATAAAATTAAACCATATAGTGAAAGAATAAATATGTTATAATTTCATAATATTACTCATCAATCATAAATAACAAAAAATGACTTCATCGTATACTGAAAATTGTTTTGAAATATAACTAAGAAAAATTTATTAAGTAAAATAACCATTATATTATAAAATCCCATATTATTAAAATATGTGAAATTATGAAGAAAACAATTCATCTATAAACCACATAATAATGTAAAAGGCTTTCCAAATAAAAAAATTACTCATTATGGAAATATAAAATGTTCATTCGAGAAAAATTATAAAAAATATTACTTGCATAATACATTTCATAAAATTCACAAAGTGCCTCATTTTGAACATGAAAAAATATTACATTTAAAATGATTTTAAAAAGGAAAAAATTTATAAAAATGAAATTATAAATAATAATATAATACTAAAAATATAATTCATAAAAATATTAAACATTGATTTTTAATATAAATATTTCCCAATAGAGTCAAAAAAATAAATATTCCCTCAAATGGATTAGAATGTGAAATAAAAACATTACTATTTTTAAAACTTCTGAATTCAAAGACCCATGAAGGAAATAATGAATGATTAAGATTTAAATACAAGATTTATAGTGACAATTATATTAAAATTCAATCATGGTTAGTATATACACTACATAAAATAAACCATTGATATATAAGTCATGTGTCCCAAAAAATAAAAGTGCAACACAAATCCCTTACATTAATTTTTTCTAGCTTCAAAAGTAATAAATACTACTATATAAAAAATTATATTTATTATAATTCTATAAAATATTTCTATTTATATCTATAATAAAAAATATGATCCCATTATAAACTTTTACCACCCATTTAGTGACAGAATCATTATTTTTGGTTGTCAACTATTTTGCTTATTTAATAGTATTATAGTTCAGTAGTTACAATTATTATAAATTAATATATGTTTCATTGCCTCCATAACAATATAAATTATTTAAATATAATTTATATTAATTATATATGTTTTTGCAGTCATCTATAATTTTCGAGACAGAGTATTTAATGACATCGATCATGGGAATGTTAGGACGTTTTTAAAAATGAACAATTTTCTCATATTTTTGACATATAGAATGAATAAAATTTAAATAATAATTCCAATTTATAGAATAATTATATTTTTATATTTATATTATAATTTAATAATATTTATCCTTTTTATAATCCATGTAAATTGGAAATAAAAAAAGAAACACATCACTTTAGGGAGGTGGTAATCAACACGTACACACGAACGACAATATCATTTCAAATGGTTTTAATTGTATGATGGTAAATGTTATATTGAAATTAAAATATTTATATTTTTTCATAAATAGTACATATAATCATCATTATACGTATATGTAAACAATAGTTTTGAGAAATGAATTGAATTACTGTATGGAGAAAGTACGTTGTATGTGTGAAGAAGTGATACATTTACATCCAATTTGATTGGATATATTGTGTATAATTATCTCTTAAATATCATAATAATATTTAAGAATAGTTAGGATATTAATTGTATTATTTTATGTTAAATTTATTTTATTTATTGGAGTTTAATAAGAGTATTAAACAAGGAGATCGGTTTAAGCGATTACCTCTTCTTGGGACTGTCTTTTTTAATCATCCTGAAAGTGGCACTAGGTATGGTCTTTTGGGAAAAACCCCTATAGAATGATTATATGTAACAATAAAACATAATATATAATTGGGTTTTCAAGTTATGAATATTATTTAGGTTTATAAAAGTGAGGTTGGTAGTCATGTTTTAAAATTTAGGTATGGTGCACTTTTGAAATTTTCTATAAAATTAAAACACAATTAGACGATTCTAGAGAGAAATTCTACCAAATCGTCATGAATTTAAATAAAAATTAATTAGGAATTAAATAAAATAAAATATTTAATTTCTATTTTTTTATATCATTTTAATTATTATCACTTTTCATAAGAACTTAATGAATCTTTTTTACCATAACCCAACTAAAAAATATTTTAAATGAAATTTGTTAATATTGTTTCTATAAATGAAAATGTTACTAATTAATGGACTGAGAAGAGGTTTCAAACAACATTAAATCCACATGTATGATGTGAATATTTTTATTAATTTTAAATAATTTAATAATGTTATTTTTAAAATATTATTAATAACAATTTTGACATAATTCAATTAATTTGAGATTATATATATCATGAAAAATGGAATAGTATAATTTAATGTGTTCAATCATTAAAAATATTTATTATATATCTGTTGATTTATTTTTTAACATGATCTCTTAAATATTACAACACTTTTAGGATTTTTAAATTTAATTTAATTTTTTTCATTAAATATATATTTTATTAGTTTTTCACAAGCATTATAGGTAATTATATAATATATAAAAGTTAAAAATAAATTTTATATAGATAATAGTTTCATTAAAATAAAAATAAACATATAGTATCATTCCTATATTTCATTTTTCCCCATGTTTATATAGATTATATATTAAAAACCAAATGAGTTCTATTTTGTTACATTCATTACTTTAAATATATTAACAATCATTTTATGATACATATATTCATTACTAAATTATATTTTGATAATAATATGATTAATATATAATAAGATTATTCTAATAATCTTTATGATGAAAAATTACGTTTTTATCACTTGTTTTCACAAATATTAACCATATTTATCCATTAGGATGTGATAAATATTATGGTGGGTACTATTCAGAATTCATAAAAATGAAAGTGAACATTTCAATAAATTTGACACATATGATATCAAATAAGGAATCCATTTCATAAAATGATTAATTTATAAATTTCAAAAATTATTTTTATATTAATTGAGTAGATTATGATGAATTTTTTTAGAAGAGCACAATTTTTCATAAAAATATTTTCCTTGCCTTAAAAAAAATTTATTTCAAATTTAAATATAATAATTATTTCAATGACCCTAATGTTATTTTTAATAATAAACATTAAATAAATTTTATTTTATACATTTTTAAAATAATATGGGTCTTTTAAAACGTTCGAATCAAAAATATAGTTTTATATAACAGAAAATTATTTTTCATTGTTCACATGATAATTTATATTTATATAAAAAAAGAAAATTTCTACCTTGTATTATTTTTATATTATTATTGAAAAAAATATAGGTTTTCAAATAATAATTAAATATTTTCTATAAATTTCCTTAAATACATTCTAATATAAATAACTAAAATCTTGTTTGAAGAAGATGTATATTAGAAGCATAAAATAAATTTATAAATAAATGATGGATTACATTCTAATAATTTATAAATAAATTTATATTGAGCATAAAATTTATATAGATTTCATTATTTAGATATTAATTATCATTAAAATACCATTAATGGCATAGTTATATCTTCCTCCTCAAATAATAATATGTTAGTAATGTGTCATGGTTTGTGTAAACTCAACATTGCATGTAATACAAACTATCAAAGTATTAAATTTAGTTTAATGGAATTGTCTCTAAAATATCATGGTAAAATATTGTCCTCCCATTAATAAATTTCATCCTAACAATTTTATCTTTTGATCGGTAATCAAAGTTTTGATATTTGAAAATACGTTTGTGACAAACACATATCGTGAAAAATGTTAACAAAACATCATCTTCAAAGGAGGTAAAAGGAAATATCATTGTCACCATAAAAGATTCATTCCAAATATAACTACATAGGTTGGAATTTAAAAATGTGAATATTGAAGATAAAAATAGCTTTGAATAACTAATAAATAGTGATATAGATCATCCTCTATAGAAAGGTAACGTTCTAGAAACTGTAAACATGTGATTGGTTAATAGAACGTTTATATCATGTTATGAAATTTAGATAGATAAAATTTTTATTTCAATATTTTTATCCTAAAGTATATGAATCTATTAATTTCTCAGTTAGTCTCTCTAGGAAATAATAAAAACTAATTTCCTCTTATGTAATAGGTACAATATCTTCCTTTGGTTGTACTTAATTCAATTGCCACAACATTTATTATTCCATGAGATAGATATTTGACATGAATTTACATTTCTATGCCTGAAGAACATTTAGTGGATAATTAGATCTATAAATAAATCTTAGGGCCTCTAAATATTTACTAGAACAAATTTTTTTAATAGCTATTGATAAATCATACATTATCCTCAAAAAATTATATCCAAATTTCAACATAATATATTCACCATGGTGTTAACCTGATGACACCTAAAAATATTACCAAACATATTAAAAAATATAAAATGATTTATTCTCATATACATTGATTTTCAATAAACCAATAATTTTAAGGTATCATATTGTCACAATAAATTTTTTATACATTAATTATATATTCATAATTTTATATATATCATTTTTGAAAATATATAAATAAATCATATACTCTTAAAAAATATAGTTCATCACTTTTTTATTTAATTATGATCTTATATAGGCTAAAATTATCTCAAATGGTGTATTAGGTTAGTCCTTGTATTAATTAATAATCATAGGTTGAATCGTAATATAAAATTTGATTTTGTTAATATATAAATATATATGGAATCTAAATCATGGTAGATAAAACATTCCTTGAATCACAAGAAAGTTCACGGAATCATATGATTTTCATTGTGTATATTAAAAAAAATTCAAAATGAAAATAATATAACAGATCGTGGGATATGTTTTCCCTAATTACAATGATTCTATTCTGATATTTTAATCGCATGTGATTTCCATTTATCATGTGACTTCAAATGTTTTTGGTTCTTACTATCATCATGAAACCCTATATTAGGGAATTGAATCATATGGTTTTTAATAAATTTTCATTTATAAAAATGTATTTTGATTATAAAATTATTTTATGTTTACTATCGTATTTTATACATTTAATAGAGTATCTAAGCTACCCTAACATTCTTTTACATAACGTATGGGCTTCCTAGACTTGAATTTTTATTGTTCATGTAAGGAAGTCATTGGAGTGATCATTCCCACATTTTTTGAAATAACGATGAGGAAAAGATCCCCCTCCTTGTGATAAACCATTGGAGCATCCCTAGAGCTACATATTTCTATTAATGGCACTAGAAACATGATGGTTTCAAGTTCCATTTCCAATTTTAGTGGACATTAAACAATTTACAATATCTTACAATGTTTATTTTGGATATTTTATTTAAAGGAATGGTATCAAACCATTAAAAATTTATAAATAATTCATTCAACGGTGATGATTAACTATGAAACACACATCATGTTTCTAGTAAAATATTTCTCATAGGTACAAATATATTCATTATCATTCTCTTTATTTTCATGAAATTAATTTTATATTTTTATATAAATAACATGAGAGATGTACTTATTGAAAATAGTTTCTTACAATCGTCCCATTCAATGGATCCATTTTTATTCCATTTCATTATATTCTTAATTATATTCTATCATTGATCTGAATTTATATTGAAAAGGTAAATAGGTAGGTAAAATTTCTCATGATCTGAGCACTGATGACTGGAAAATATCATTTTGAGCTAATTAATCCACATCTGAATAACAACTGTAGTGGAAATCCTAGATATGGATGGTGGTTGTTGTAATATAAAAGAGTCAATAAAATGTTTCTCCATCCTTGGTGTATTTAAATATTCAACATGATCGGTTTTACAACCAATAGATCAAGGGAGTAGAATTATAATACAAAAATAATTTTTTATACTAAATATCTATCCATTCATTATCTCATGAGATTATTCATTGCATGAGACATTACATTCACTGTTCAAATGGTTCTTTTGTGTTCTATCCATTGACTAAAATAAAAATGAATATTTTATTAAATTATAATATTTTTTGTAAAACCAAATTATCATGAAAAATATTGTAGTGGATGGATAAGTGGGTACACCATCCTCTATAAAACCTTAGGTTTGTCCAATTTTATTCATGTTCATTACCAATACATGAGAATTTTATTATATACATATATATATATATTATGGGTTTTCGCTATATTTTTATCATCTTAGTATCCCATGTATAACTAAACCTTACTATAATACCAAAATTAGTTACCTATAAATTGAATACATAGATTCCACATATTAATAGTTCAGTATTAGATACATAACCTAACAATAATAATTAGAATATTGTTGTTTTAGTACACATGGAAATAGGGAAACTTAAAAAATTATTGATAAATGATCTATATCACCTCCCACAGTGTTCCCCATAACTACATCAATTTATATACAAAATGAATTTAAAACCATTATTAATATTCTGGGGAAATGAAACAAAATAAAGGGTGATCACAAATTCTAATTAATGGTAAATAAGGGTGATATAAATGATCATATTATATTAACATGATAATAATAAAGAGTTTTCTTGAAAATATAATTTGAAATTCACAACATGTATATCACAACACATATCCTTGAGTTAGTGAATAATTCTTGAAAAATAATAAGAAATGAATCCTAAAAAATCAATGAACATAAGACCCAAAAGAATGACACCCACATGGGACATTGAATTTTTGAATACACATAATCATATAACATTTAGAACATGTATAAATAGAAAAAAGATGACTCATTATGTAATGGATATGAAAGAATGACCTCTCATAAACATATTGAAATAAACCTAGTATCAATATAATATTATGGACATGAAAAAATTCTCCTCATAAAATCATATATACATGAAATCTAAGTCAACATATAAACATATATATACAAAAAACTAGTCCATAGATAAAATTTTGAACCAATAATCAGGTTTATGAATAACATATTTCCCTCATCTATCATAAATAATTACTCAATTCATTAAATGGGGATATATTTCACACATATTAAATTTCAAAATTATACATATATGATACATAATATTATAATCCATTAATCATATAAAAACCCATGAAGTGAAATGGGTTTCATTAACATGTTGTAATTATAAACATAAACCTTCCAAAGATGTAATAATGATGATAACCTTATATTATATTACTAGTTAAAATTAAATAAAATAAATGGATTCCATCATTGAATGAAATTTTTTTTGAATGATCTGATATAATAATTCATGGGGGAAATATCATTTCTATATTGAATTCACATATTTTTAAAATGTTGCACAGTTATAAATGAGATTATTTTAAAAAAATTTATAAAAAATTAAATTTATCATAAAACAAAAAATTTATAATTATGTGAGGAAATGTTTTTAATGTATTATAATTTAAAAAACATAAGATCCATATGTATATTGGAAAATTATCCAATTACATCCTTTGAAAAATGAAAAAAAATATTTCATTCAAACAAGTTTTTCAAAATTAAATAATGGTTAAAAAACAATTAATAAAATCAAATGTGAATATAAAAAATAATAATTTTTTTAAACATGGATATGAAATATAAAAATTCCCCATTGGATACATACAAATAAATAATCATAAGTACTGATGATTTTGGGAAATAAAACCCTCATTACATTGGAAAAATATCAATTGTACTCCCCATGAAGTAAAGAATAATAAATTGATATGTAAATAACATAATTATAATAATAATATTCATATAATACATTAATAGAAATCATATAAACCACAGAAAATAAAATACATATATAAAAGGAATGTGTCCCACGGAAATAAATATGAGATACAAATCGCTTACCTTGAGTTGATATTAATTTTAAATTACATTCACATCTTCTATAACAAATTATAATTTATTATATATCTATAAATGATTATTATTTATACATATTATATTTAATTAATTATTATAACTTGTTAAACACCATTTTATCAATAAATCATTATTTCATAGAGTTATCTGTTTCTTTTATTAATTAGTACATTAGTTATGCAGATCAATTACATGTAAATTTATAATGGTTACATCAGCTCCATAAAATAAATAATAATATAAATATCATATATATTAATTTAATTCATATTTATAGTCATACATGCTATTAGAGATAGAAAAATGGGTTACAAAATTAATGGAGAAGATTGGTCATTTGTACAAATGAATGCTATTTTTTGAGGATGTAATGAAATAATGTAAACAAATAATTCACTATTATTGATTGATTTTCTATATATATATAATTTAATTTATTAAATTTATCTAAATTACTATCCATGTAAAATAGGAATAGAAATTAATTCACCTCCATTCGAAGAGGTTGTACTTTATACTTACACATTGAAAATGTTATCAATTTCCAATTCATTGGATTTTAAGATGGTAGATGTCATATTATAATTAAAGAAGTGTAATTATATCATAATTATAAATATAAAAACAAAAACCATCATAAAACCTAGCCATAAAATTCAGTGATTAGAAATGAATTGTATCGCTTCTTTGAGATGGTATTTCACCAGTACACACGAGCGATAATTTCACTTCTCATTTTATTGGAATGGGGGGTTGTCATGACCCGTCCCCTTAGGCCCATGCCATGACTACCTTCATCCCTCCTTCTATAGGCTAGGGGTTGGTGACTAGAACCTAATGCGTAATTCCTAAAAAGTGGGAAGGCATTACCTTTATAACATGTAAACACACATAGAAGATATGATCATGAGTAAACTGAATAACCAACAAGTTAGTACAATAAGTAAAAAGGGGCCAGAATACAAGCCCAAATATAAAGCACAATAAACTGAAAGTACAATTATAACTGAGGAAATAGGAAAAACAACCACTAGGTCTTCCTCTGAGGTTCCTACCTGATAGGTAGGTATAGATCGCCTCCTCAGCACTCCACGTCTCTCCATATCCTCTGTGTACCAAAACATCGTAAGGTCTGACTCCATGTACTTTCTATTCATGGTACTCACAACCTCGGTTAGCATTGTCCATCATCTGTATCCAACACAACGAGGTGTGGGCGTAGCCTGTGTAGGGGTGAGTACAACGATTCTTCAGAGGGACCCCGAGACACTCAATGTCTCACAAAATCCATCAAGGATAAATAAAAAAGTATGAAATCAATGGATAACCTCACTAAGGTATTTTCCCATACATATACCTATGTTATCAAGAAATTCATCTCAACCATGAGGAAAACACAAAAGATACTGACTTAGATCAACCAGGATTTTATTCATAAAATCGAAACCACGACTGCTGAAGAACTCTTCCTCTGTTGAGTACAGTGGGCCTGCCACGATACCAAGGCACTTCCCACTAACCTTGGACTACTGAGTTACTCCTCCTGTCGAGTACCGTGGGTCTGCTGCATCACCAAGGCGCTCCCCACTATGGGTATTCCACCACAACCTGGTGCTCCCCCTAATAGCCTGTAGAGGTACTTCTCTTATCGAGTACCGCGGTTCTGCCACCACAAATTGGTGCTCCTCCATCATGGGTCTTCCGCCACATCCAAGCGCTCCCCACTGAGCTAGTTGAGTCACTCTGAGTCAATCGATCAACAATTGTCAAGTCTCAGCCATCTATAAGGTCTCTGCACTCTATCTGCTTGTCTCTAGAAGGATCTACTACACAAGCTACTAGTCGATACTCCAACTATCACAAATTCCAACAAGGAAGTATCTTAAATGTTATCCATGTCATAAAGGTCTCAATACAATGGACGATGTGTCAATCAGACGCCCGGTATGTGAGATATTAGCTGTTTAGTCTCGGGGGCCCAGTTGGATTCTTGCATGATCCAACATGACCGTATCTCAACTATAACTGAAACTCCAGTGGGGTATACTCGAAGGTACCATCATGCTCGAAGATTACTGGGTCCATTGAAGGTTTATCAAATGGGCACCCAGTGTAAAGATATGGCCAAAATAAAATATAGGGTCATAGTGGGCCTGGGTCTAGTCTGACCTGGTCCAACTAACTCGGCCCGACCCAGCCTGACATGGTGGGTCTCGCCCAAACCAGAGGTCTGGTCAGCCTGTTATGTTAGGCTCGACCCACATGGCCCAGCCTAGTAGGTAGCGAGAGAGTTGACCGACCACGAGGGCACAGACCGGCCGCAGGTCGGTAAGAGGGTGGTTTGGCATGGAGGGTGCCACATTGGCGGGTCGGCCTAGAGGGCACCGTGAGGCCGCGTATCATCCCAGAGGGTTCCACAAGGGGCCGGCACATGGCGTCTCATCCTGGGGATGGGGTGGCACGAGCGCGGTCTAGGGGACGACTCATTTTGGGCGGCGTAGGGCGCGAGGAGATCGGCGGGCTAGTTGTGCCAGTTGTGGCATGGGGCACATGGGACATGCAGGGTTTATAGATGGTGAAGCTATGGGTAACACGGGGCATGCAAAGGATTGCTAGCTGGTTCAGCCTGCGGCAGCGTGGAGTGCGCGGAGAGGGCGGCGAGTGTGGTGGGCACGGATGGCAGAGCCGTAGAGCACGCGGGGCGCATGGATGATGACATAGTCGGGG
The DNA here is from genome assembly GCA_963277665.1 of Viscum album. Classification (NCBI taxonomy): domain Eukaryota; kingdom Viridiplantae; phylum Streptophyta; class Magnoliopsida; order Santalales; family Viscaceae; genus Viscum; species Viscum album. Next base: position 835,801,355 of record OY728164.1, on the reverse strand, counting down.
CATGGGAGGGCACCGCGAAGGGCGTGGGAGGCACAACGGCTGGGATCCAGGGTGCAGTGCGGTGGGGCCGTGGATAGGCTGGGGTACGGTGCGGCGCGGGCCTATTCGGTTGGTGGGTGGTGCAGCCGGCAGGTAGCATGGACGGGGCGACTCGGAAGCTGGATGGTTGTGCGGTTCGGCCTGCGGCGCCAGATCATTGTGGGGGTGGCACAAGTTTCCTTCATCACCTCGTCCCCTTGGTGAAGAACATCACAAAGAATAATAACGGAGAGGGGATGGGCCATGTTTGTTTGGCCCGCAACCTCCGTGTGTAGTGTGGTAGGAATTGGTTCATCATGAACATAAATAATGATCGGGCATGGATGATATCTTAAAAATATCAATTCCCAAACTCCCTTATTAAAAATATATTCCCAACCCAAATGAAAAACATTTTTGAATCAAGGTGATAATAAGTTGGTCTGGGTTCGTTGTTTTGGAATGAAATAAACAATGGAAAAAATTCATTCTTATATTAAATAAAACCCCTACCATTGTTCATTGTCTATTGATGTAGTGGCAAGGAAGAAGACAAAGTTTTCGCCATTCGTCACATATGTCGCAAACATCCAATCCTGAGCGCATGTGACGGTTCGTTGATGATGATGAGGAGGGAGGTTCGTTCATTGAAGATGTCCCACATCGAGTTCTACTGCAATGTGCTTCCAAGGAAGAAGTCGAAGATGCTCCTTGCCAGCATACATCGTTAGAAGAACATGTTCTTCATTCTTCATTGGAGAAACTAATTCTTTGATATAGAGTTTTCTCCCAAGTTCTCAAATCCTCCCTTACCAAACTTTTTCCATCAATAGAATATGTATCCCCTCCAAATAATAGATTCTCTATTATTTATTTTGATGAGTTTAAAATTCAAATTGGGTGAATTTATTACGTTTTCTTCACATAATTAATTCATGAGGTTGGCACAATTAAAGAGGGGAAGGGTTGACACCATTAATGAGGGGGGTGGAGAGACTCTCCCTCATTAATGGGGGGAGTTGAGAGGTTTTCCTCACCCACCATTATTAGGGGGTTTAGTCCTAGGTGATCCACACTTTGTAACCTCTAGTGGGAGGTTTGGTTCGGGTGGGCTCCACCAGCATAACCTCTCATGGGAGGTTAAGGTTTTGTGGTCCCCACCTTCATTATCCTAATGGGTGGAAATAATAGATAAAAATAAAATAAAACATGTGTTTATTTTATTTTATTATTCCCACGAAAAACCCAAAAACTATCTTCCACCCTCAACCAACTGTTATCGCGATGAAAGTCTTCTTAACCGAATACTAGTGCTATGAGTTCAACGATGCTCTTAGATATTAATTCCCAACACCTATTCAAAGGTTATAAAAACCCACTCGTATGTTAACTTAACGTACCTGAACAAAACTTCAAAAATTGATTTCGGGCACTCCGAGCATCGGAATCATGCGCCATCAATTTTCCCAGACTCGTAAAATTCCCATTTAATTAAAAAAATACATGAAATTTTGGGACTTTACATTCTCACCACCTCTAGGCTTTACATCCTTGAATGATACAACTCATAACTAAGGGAACATTTGGGGGTACTGAGCATGCATCTGAGCCTCCCACTCCCATGTGCTCTCTTGGAGGTTCTCGTGGTGCCAGCGAACGCACACTAGTGGTATCGATCGTCCACAAAGTTTCTTCTCATGTCGATCCTCAATCTCTACTAGAACATCCGTAAAATTTGTCCCATCAATAAAATCCATCTCACCATGGTCAATGAGGTTGGAAGGTTCATGCACGTATCTCCTCAGTTGGTATATGTGAAAGTCGTCATGCACCTGGTACAACTATGGTGAATGAGCTAAGCGGTAAGCTACCTTGACAACTCTGTTGAGGACCTTAAATGGTCTGATTAATCTTAGGGATAACTTTCCACCTCAGACAAATATCCATAGAACTCGCAGAGGTGAGATCCATAGAAAGACGTTGTCACCATCTTCGAACTCTAGAGGTCTCCATCTCCTATCAGAATAAGACTTCTTCTTACTCTGTTTAGTCATTATCCACTCTTGGATGATCTGCACCTTCTCTGTGCTATCCCGTTCCATCTCTAGTCCCACTAGTGATGGCTTCCCTGGGTCAGTCCAACACAGAGTGTATCTACAAAGTCGCATGTACAATGCCTCAAAAGGTGTCATCATAATGGTGGAGTGATAGCTGCTGTTGTATGAAAAATCCACTAAAGGTAAGTGATCCTCCCAGATGCGACTGTATTCGTGGACAAAAGTACGCTACATGTCCTCGAGGGTCTGAATGTTCTACTCAGTCAGGTCATCCTTACAAATATGGAAGGTGGAGCTCAAACAAAGTTACTTCCCGAATGATTCCGGCAACAACTTATATAGCCGGGAATTAAAAAGTGTGTCACGATCGGAGAAAATTGTCGAAGGTACTCCATATAACCTCACAATCTATTTCAGATAGAGGTATCCTGACCTCTCTATTGACCCCTACTGTCTGATCGGTGGGATGTTGGTCGACATGGTGAGTCGGTCGACGATCACCCATATTGAGTCACGACCTCTAGATGTACGCAAATCTCCTGTCAAGAAATCCATGGATATCCCATCCCACTTCCACCCTGGGACCTCTAAAGGACAAATCTAGCCTGTTGGTACCTGTTACCCCTCCTTCTCATGCTGACAAGTGAGGCACCTAGAGACAAACTCTACAACTACCTTCTTCATTCTCGACCACTAGTGCTATCGTTAGAGGTCCTGGTACATCTTCTACACTCTTGGATATACCACTATATAGGATGTGTGGAACTCCTTAACACTTCCTCCTTAATGGACACACGTACCATAGTACATCCCTATTAGAGGATGACGTTCTCACCACCTTCAAAAAATCAATCAGGAGCCTGCCCTGTGGATATATGAGCACGTCATATATCACAGTCAGTATCCCCACTCTACGCCTCCCTAACTCACTGAAGAAGTGGGGTTGTGATTGTAAGAGACTGAAGAAAGGTTTCTCTATCTCTATCGAAAAATGACATATGTAAAGCAGTCGGCTGCTCTGTCGCCACACTTAGGAGCTGTATACCCGATCTCTTGCTGAGTGCATCTGCAAAAAAAATCCCCCTCCCAAGAGTATACACAATATCGATGTCATATTAATGGAGGAACTCAAGACAACATCATTCTCTCAGGTTCAAGTTATTCTTATAGAAGATATACCTGAGACTATTGTGATCAGAGTACACGATAACATGTTTTCCCATCAGATCGTGTCACCACATCTTCAAGGCGAAGTCCACTCTTGATAACTACAGGTCATGGGTAGTGTAGTTATGCTCATTATGTGTTAGATGATGGGAGTCATATGCGATTACTACTCTATCCTACATTAGGACACATCTGAGTCGGGTCCATGATCTGTCGCAGTAGAATATTTACCCTATTACTTCTTCTAGAATCCTCACAAGGGGGTCACTAGTCAGCCTCTGCCTCACCACCTAGAAGATCTTATGTCATCTATCCATCCACACAAAGGGTTTATCCTTCTTCTTCAAGGCTCATAACAGTTCTGCAACTATGGAGAAGTCTAGGACAAACCTCTGGTAATAACAATCCAAAACCAGGTAACGTTGTACCTCCATCAAACTCCTGGGTGGCTCACAAGCAACTACCGCCTCAATCTTCACTAGATCCAATAATGCCCTAGCTTCCGATATGAAATGTTCTTGAAAGTGAACCTCTCGGATCCAGAACTAAGTATTCGAGAGATTTCCATAAATCTGGTGCTCTCAGAGTGTGTCGAGTACTACCCATAAGTGATAAGAATTCTCCTCCTCAGTAGTCAAGTAGATCAGAATTTCATCGATGAAGACTATGGAAAAATGATAATGGTATGTCTGAATGATCCTTGCCATGATTCTCATGAACACTGATGGAGTATTATTTATGCCGAATGGCATATCTAATAATTCTTAGTGGCCATACCAACATTTGAAGGCCGAATTCTGGACATCATCATCTCAAACTCTGAGCTGGTGATAGCCTGATATGAGGTCTATCTTTGAGAAACTCCATGCTCCATTCAGCTGATTAAAGAGGTCTTCAATCCTCGAGAGTCCATAGTTGTTCTTTAAGGTCACCATGTTCATCCATCAATAGTCAACACAATGCCTCAAGCTCCCATCCGCCTTCATTGAAAATAGAATTGGGGTTGCCTAGGGAGAAACACTGGGCCGGGTGAATCCCTTCCCCTGCAAGTCCTCTTATTGTACCCGTACCTTGCGAAGCTCCGCAGGAGCCATCCGATATGTTGGAGTAGATATTGGTGCCATATCATGGTACAAGTCAAGGTAAAATTCCACATCTTTGTGAGAAAGTAGACCTGGGACATCGTGCAGGTAAACATCCATGTACTGGTCCACCACTACAGGATATCTTGGACTTTCCACATCAACTGATCTGAGGGTAAGGCTAGGAAACTGATGAGTGATTGGCTGCACCCTCCTCCGGATATGTCTGTCATGTGTTGCCAAGGAATACCTATCGCCATTGAAGGTAAACCTGGTCCCATCCATGCTGAAACAACACACTTTGTTCCAAATACACTCAATATGAGCATGAAATGTAGATAATCTATGGAGCACCGTGATTGTAGGCCTCAGCTGCCTGAAGCTAAGCTCTCCCCTATCTACCTACTCCCTGAGGTCGGGGTGTACGTCCTGGTGGTGGTGGTGGTAACACCTTAAAATGATTTCCACTACAAGATGCATGGAGAGCTCCTCTTCCACGTCCCCCTACTCCCTGCGGACTACCTCAACCGAATATGTGTCTCTTCCTAGGCAGTCCTTTGATCGTCTACTGATCATTCGAATGATAGGTCAGACAATCATGAGCCATGTGACCCTGCCCACTAAATGTGAAACACTTCCACTCCTGGCAGGTATGTCTCTCCTCCGGGTGCCCCACACATCCAATTTTGGGTCATGCGGTCATCCACCTATAGGTTTTGTCCTCTTGGACCTCAGTGACATCTGTCTAATTACAGATGTAGAAGGCTTCTCTACATGTTGACTGCTGGTGAATCTCATTGCTGGAGACAGCTCTTCATTGAAACTCTATACTAGTAGGGCTCTCTCTAACACCACTACCTACGTCCGGATGCTGAGTGAGATCACCGAAGCTCTGATCTCCCACATGAGTCCCATCTCAAAGGTATGGGCCCTAAAGAATGGGTCCCGCACCATATCAGTGGAGTAGAGTGAGAGGTCTAGAAACATTGCTGAGTACTAAGCTAGAGTAATACATCCCTGCTGCAGATTATGTAGCTATTGAATGCGTACTACGCAGAGAGTCACTGGGACTAACTCCGCCCGAAATACGCTCTCAAAGTCTACCCTGAGAAGCGTTGTATCTTCATGAAATTCGAGCATAAAGCTTCACCATCTTTCTTTTGTGGCTTGTAGAAGGCAGGTAGTGTTAATTACCAAGAGGTTATCTGGTGTCCCCACCTGTCAGAAAACTCTCACCACATCCTCCAGCCAATCATCAGCTACCTATGGGTCTGTCTCTCACCAGAACCCGGGTGGCCTCTGGCACTGTAACACGTGAAACACGCTCAAGTGGAGTACATTGTCTACTACTGGGGTTGGTGTCATCGTTGGCCCAACGGGGAGTGGTATCGCCGGTGCCTCTTTTATAAAAGGGTCCTGCATCGAGGCCTCATCGCTCGGTGTGCTATCTTTGAATACAACTCTCGGGACCCTAGAGGGTCATCCATGGGGAGGCATCCTAAATTAAATAGATGAGACACTGTCAAAAGATTATACCTAGTGAGATGACCTGGTATATTTTACAAAAAGAAATATTTTGAAAACTCACACGCAATCAGTTTTTTCGTGCATTGAGTCTGAAATCATATGTCAGGGTCCTAGGGTATGGATATGTCAACCGCCGCACGAACACTGGACACCCTAAACTAATAACCACACTAACTACTCATAAAACTATTAGTTAATTGAAAATAAAGACCAGAGTCATATCTTCTGTTGTAAAACCTCCATTTGACACCAATTTTTCATGACCCGTCCCCTAGGGCCCGTGTTGTGACTACCCCAAGCCCGCCTTCAATAGGCCAGGGGTCGGAGACTAGCAGAAAAGGAGTAATTACCAAAAACTAGGAAGGGGTTTCAATTATAACCTGTGAATACACAAAGAAGATATGATCACGAGTAAACTGAATAATCGATAAGTGAGTATAGTAAGTAATAAGGGGCTAGAATACAGGCCAATGTGGAATGTACAAGAAAATGAAAGTACATGTACAACTGAGGAAATAAGAAAAACAGTCACTAGGTTGTCCTCCAAGGTTCCTATGTGAAGGGAAGGTACAGATCACCTCCTCAGCACTACACGTCTGTCCATCTCTTCCATGTACCGACACACCGTAAGGTCCACCTCCAGGTACCATCCAGTCCTGGTACTCTAAGCCCCATTCAGAGATGTCCATTTTTTCCTCCAACACAACGAGGTGCGGGTGTAGCCCATGCAGGGGTGAGTGCAATGATAATCAGTAGGGACCCCGAGACCCTCAAGGTCACACAAAATCCAACAAGTATAAACTAAAAAGTATGAAATCAATAGATAACCCCACATAGGTATATGCCCAAACATATAATTAATTGATCATGTAATTCATCTCAATCATGAGGAAAACACAAAATTTACTGACTCTGATAAACCAGGATTTTTTTCACAATATCAAAACCATGGCTGGAGGAGAAATCCTCTGTCGAGTACCATGGGCCTGCCGCGACACTAAGGTGCTTCCCACTATCCTTTGACATCTGAGGTACTCTTCCATTCGAGTACTGTGGGTCATATTCATCACCAAGGCACTCCACACGGTGGGTCTTCCACCACAACCAGATGCTTCCCCTAATTTACTGCAAAGTTACACCTCATGTCAAGTACTACGGGTCTGCTGCCACAGCCAGGCACTCATCCGACATGGGACTGCTGCCACAACCAGGCACTCCCCACTGGGTAAGTTGGGTCACTCCAAGTAAATCAGTTAGAAGTTTTCAAGTCTCAGCCAGCTTCTAGGTCATCGCACTCTGTCTGCTCGTCTCTTGAAGGATCTGCTCGATAAGCTACTGGTTGATATTCCATCGGCCATGAAGTCCCAATAGGAAGTATCTCAAAGGTCTGCCACGTCATAGATGTCTTGACCTAATAGACAAAACTTCAATCGGAAACACAATATGTCAGTTATTAGCATTTAGTCACAGGGCCTCGTTTGGATTCGTTCACGTTCCAACCTGACTGTATCTCAACTATAACCCAAACTCTAGTGTGGTATACTCAAAGGGACCGTCATGCTCCAAGATTACCAGGTCCGCTGACGATTCGTTAAATGGATCCCAGTGCAAATGATATGGCCAAAAGGAATCACAGGGTCGTAGTGGGTCCATGTCCATTACGACCCAGTCAGCCAACCCAGTTCGGGTCGACCCAGCTAGACCCGGTTGGTCAGGCTCGGCCTAGAGGGAGGGCATGCCTGTTAGGTGAGGCCTGACCCGCATGGCCCAACCCAGCAGGCTGTGAGGGGTCATGGAGGAATGCGAGAGCACAGACCGGTCATGAGGCCATGGACAAGTCGTGGGTCAGCACGATGGCGGTTCTTCCCGGAGGGCTCCGCGGGGCCAACCTGGCCCGGAGGGCACCACGAGGGCACGACTCAGCCCAAAGGGCGCCGCGAGGGGTCGGCTCGGGGTGGCTCGACCCGGGGGCGGGGTGCCACATCTATGGACGGGAGGTTGATTCAGTTGGGGCTTCATGGGGGCATGCGAAGGCCGGAGGGCCGATTCATATAGCAACGGTGCGGGGCGCGTGGGGTGCGAAGAGGCGGGCGAGTCGGTTTGGCTAGCGGCAGCATGGGGGGGGGTGCGTAATGCGTGGAGGCCACCTTGGCCGGGGCTCGAGGGGGAACTTTATGAGGAATTTGAGGCATGAGAGGCACAATTTCTAGGATCCCGGTTGCGGCGCTGTGCAGGGAGATGTGGCTGTCGGGAGGCGTGGCTATTGGCAGTGCTACCGGGGTGGCTCGGAAGCCCAAGGGCAACGCAGTTCGGCCCTGGGCACCAAAACATCGCGGGGGTAGCGCATGTTGCCTTCATTGCCTCATCCCCATTCCAAAGAACATCACAAACAAGATTGGCGGAGAGGGTCAGTCCATGTTAGTATGGCAAGCACACATCACGTTTATTGTGGTAGCAATTGGTTCATCATGAACAATAACAAAGAATGAGCATGGAAGATATCTTAAAACCATAAATTCCAATAATCCCTCATTAACAATATATTCCCAACCCTCATGGAAAAACATATACAGATCGATGTGATAATAAGTTGGTACACTTTAATTGTTTTGGAAGGAATGAAACAAGGGAAAAATATCATTATTAAATTATATTTAATCCCTACCTTTGTTTGTTGTTTGTTGACGGAGTCGTGGGGAAGAAGACTGATTTCTCATCATTTTTCACACCTGCTGCACACATCCAATCCTGAGATTGTGCATCGGTTTTTTGATGACCGTAATGAGGGAGGGTCAGTCGTCGGTGAAGTCCAACATCGATTGCTTCCACAAGGTGCATATGAGGAAGATGTCAAAGATCACCCTTGCCGGAATTATTCGTTGGAAGAACTCATTCCTTGTTCTTTGTTAGAGAAACTAGTTCTTTATAGGAGATTTTTCTCGCAAGAGCCATAATCCTCCCTTTCCAACCATTTTCCAAAAAAATAACATGTTGCACCTCCAAATAAAATATTATCTATTATTTAGTTAGATGGGTTTAAAATTTAAATTCGGTGAATTAATTAAGTTGGCTCCAATTAATTAATTAATGAGGTTGTTACAATTAATGAGAGGAAGGGTTGACACCATTAAGGATGGGGGTGGAGAGACTCTACCTCATTAATGAGGGTATTTGAGAGGTTTTCCTCTCCCATCATTATTAATGGGGTTCAATCTAATGTGGTCCCTACTTCGTAACAACTCATGGGAGGTTAGGTTTGGGTGCCCCCCCACCATAAACTCTAATGGAAGGTTATGGTGTGGTGGTCCCCACATCAAACTTCCACTGGGGTGGTTTTAACATATAAAAATAAAATAAAAAATGCGTTTATTTTATTTTATTATTCCCAAAAAATGAAAAAACAATCTTCCACCTTTGACTAACTACTGTCACGGTGAATTTCTTCTAAAGAAAATACCGGTGCAGCGAGTTCAACGGTGCACTAGTTATAATTTTATAAAAACCAGCTTGTATGTTTACTATATGTACCCGAACAGAACACCTCAAATTGATTCCGGAAACTCCGGGCCTCAAAATCACATGCCGTAATTTTTCACGGACACATAAAATTCCCATTTAATAAAAAACAAATTCACATGAAAATTACAGGTCTTTAAAGGAGTATAATATTGTTTTTAAAATAATAACAAAAAAATAAAATTTTTATGGTATAAAATTAATTAGTTTACCATTAATTACATAGATTTGGAGTTGTTTATGATTAGTAGAAAACTAAGAGATTAGTTTATGTGATTTCCTCTTCGTGGGAATGATTCTTCTAGATCTCTAATAAACAGCTCTATGATTGTTGTTTTAGGAATACCATCACCCAATGAATGTGGATATAGGAGTTGAAATGATAATTTGGTGGGGTTTTCTAAACAAATAAGGCTCTTGATGTTATAATTAAGTGAGGGTATATGTTCCATTTTATAATTGAGAGGAGGAGTAATTTTAGAATTTCATAAAAAATAAAATATAATAAGACTATTATAGAGGAAAATGGTTATAATTATTCCAGAATTTGAAGGCATTTTATATAGTATTGAAATAAAATGATCCAATTATATTTATACTTCTTTTATATCATTTTAATCCATATCATTTATATTAGCCTCTCGGTTAATCTTCGTTGACATTAACCACAATAACCACTATTTTATGCAAAATGATTTAATAATGGCTCTATAATTGAATAAGTTCTCAAAAATTTGATAAGGATTATTTTTTCAAACATATTACAATTACATAGACAATGATTCATTTTTAATGAAATTTAAAATTTTTTAATAATATTTTGTTGAAATATTATTATTGTCAATTCTAACACCCTTCATAAATTTTGACATTAAATATATCAAGACATATAGGTAATTACAATATAATTATTTAAAACTTATATTATATGTGATATTGACAAAAAAAATCAATGGAAATGATAACACATTAAATTTATAACAGTTTCTTATTTTTGAAATCATTTATTTCCTTTTTCTATTAATAAAATAAATATAATATTAGCATTGCACAAAAGTTTAATGTAATTAAATAATTCAAAAAAATATGAAATAAATTTATCCCATAAATTTATTTTGAAGGATATCAATATTGACATTAATTTTTGTCAATATAATGATTTTGTCCCTATGTTGACACATAATATATATTTAATACATAGAGAGTGACATTTTATAATTTTTTTCATCAAATATTATAATAGTCTTTTTCTTGAAAAATTTATCATTATTACATTATTTATAAATCTTAATATCTTATGGGTATAATTTCCACTATAAATTTTTAATAATGATGATAAATTAGGGCATTATCACTTAATTTTAACATATTTACCCTTTACGGAGCTCGTAGTTTATAAGATGGATACTATTAATAATACCTTTGACCAAATAAAACCTATTCAGTAATGTAGAGACCATGATTAAAAATATGGAATCAATTTTAGCTAAATAAATCTCAATAAATATAATTATTTAATTTCAAAATACTTGTGAAAAATGTGATGAAAATAGTTTCTTCAAAATTTATTAAATTTATTTTTTATAATTTTTTATAAAAAAAACGAAGTTATAAATTTTAATCCAATGAATGTAACACCCCAAGCTTCTATGGTACGTTTCCCTTCGAATAATGCGATAGCGTGTGTTGTACGCAACCTCGAGTTCTAACACACACCACAACTAATTAAACTAGCCGTTGTGAATAGTAATACCTACTTTTTGAAATCATATATATTTTATATTTCAAAATAGACTTCATTTTTGGATTCGGAATATCTAATTTAGCCAAAGGTGAAATTTTGGTACTTTTCGGATAACTTTCATATTTTGATGAATAGTGAAAATTACTAAATTTTAATTAAAAACAACTTTTTTTAATCAAAATAATTAATATTGATAAATTATGAATTTGAGTGGTTTTAAAGTATATTTAGAATATATTTTTACCATTCAATTTAATGTTTGTCATTTGACATAATTTTACAATTAAACCGAACATAAACAAGTGTCAATCTTTTGATAGTTATTATCTCTTAAAAACACGCTTTTTGTTTTGACAGCGGGAATTAATTTTAAATTAATTTCTGCCACTTCTGTGTTTTGAATTTAGAAAAATGGATTCCATATTTTTAATCAGGATGTTCAAATTGTGTAAATAGGTAAATTTTATTTTTAGACATTTTGAATAATTACTGCGGTAAATATTTTATTTACCATGGTTAAGGGTAAATCCGGTAAATAAGGGTTTAAAAATAATATTATAATAATACTAAATTACCCTAAAACGTGTCTTAATCCTATTGGTTGATACATGGTCGACCATGGGCATCTTTGGGTATATTTTGGGACCCCATGGATCCACTTGTAAGTGATAATGACACATTATATTAATAAAGTTAAAATAAAAATAAAAATGGCATAAGCTTACATCTTTTAGAACAACAATTGTTACATAGGGTTATATATGTTGGATTTTAGAATATAAATATTCATTAGAAAGCTAAAAATATTTCCTACATAATGATATTTTATTTATAATTTTTAGACATTATATAATTTATTTTATATATGACACAATGATGATGCAGTAATTACTATAATAGTGAAAAATTAAAATAATTGATATTATAAATACCCAAATAAATATAATATGAATCATTTAATGAATTAAACTAATTTTCTAGGATAATATGATATATTAGGATTTATTTAATTGACTTTGTTCGAAGTAATAAATCTATTATGAGTTTCACAAAAATCAACTATTGAATAGTGTCAAAATTGACATAAAAGAGTTCTTAAACAAATATTATATTATTAATTGATATTAAATTCCTAAAAATCTAAGGTTCGGCCAAGAGACTTATATCATTATAGGTTCATCATTAATGTACCACTTGGGGGTCACTTGGATGTATATAGTAAGTTTATTAACCATATTATATAAAAATACAAAGAGACATTGTAAAAGTGATACTAATTAACTTAGAGTTAATACTTAAAGATAAGGTTAATATAAGTACCCAAACCTGTCTAAATTCTATTGGTTGAGTTTTTTTCGACCTATCCCCACCTTAACCTTTGAATAATCAACTTTGGAGCCTTTAGAAACCGAATATGAATTTATTATAAATTAATATTTCTAGCTTTTCCAAAGGTGCCCCTCACCCCTCTTATAAAAGGGCACTCCTCCTTCTCATTTCTTCACACCTTCAAAGCCTTTTGGTTCGGCCAAACACTGCCCAAATACTCTCCCAACATCCCTCACTACAACCTAGAGGCCTTAGTTTGATCAGAAAGCCAAACTAAGGAGCCCTTTTGATCAAATCAAAAGGAAGAACCCGAAGAAGAGGTAATGATTTCACCACCCTTCTCCAAGTTCATTTCTTCTTCCACTTCTTCTTCCTTTGTTCTTACCATTCTACAATAATAACTCCAGTATCTCACATATACTGTGATGTTATTATAAATATGGTACAATCATATTCAGTATTCTATCCACCCTTTGAATAACATGTCACCATACGTGCGTACGTACGGCTTACCGTCTCCACGTCGTGGTGTAATTGTTATTCAATATAATATTATTTGGATGGGTATAATAATGATATGTAACTCATGTAAATAATAAATATAAAATGTTAATGATTCTGTATATATGATATACCATCCATTTATATATTATTTTAATATCAAAAGAATGATATTGTCGCTCGTGCGTACGTACGGACTACCGTCTCCACGAACGCGATGAGATTCATTCTCCATCGTATTCACTCAAGTATAATTATCATTTGATGATTTAAAAATGACGTTTAAGGACTGAATATCATTATGATTATGAATAAGATACAACAACCATGGCTTATGTAACAAAACATATAAAAGAAAATGAGTAAGTTAACTCCCGAAACGACGATAATTCTAAGATATTATTAACAAATCAATGTTAAAAGATCATATATGATATCATATTAATATATATGATTCTTGTATAATTTAATAACAATTATTTCACCATTATACAGGAGGTTAACCGACCCCAACCAAGGAAAAGTACAAGGTAAGGGTTTATTTCACAATCTCTTCATTATCTGAGGTTGTTTATACGTAATAATCTACTGGGATATCTTTATCATCCACATCCATGTTTCATAAAAATGTATTTCAAACATTTTTACTATTTACAAGAATATGGGTTAAAGTCATTTATACCCTTTTTTGACTTTTTATAAGAGGTTTATAAAGGAATCTTTCCGTCGTTTTCAAAACAAGGTCCTTTTTAACCTTTTCGACAAAATTGAGGTAAGAATGTTTTTTTTAACTTATACGGCGGGTGCGGTTATTTTACGCCGTTATAAAATCTTCAAAGTTTTCCTTACAAGCTTATAAAAATATTTTCAAAGAAAATGTTTTATTTTATATGGATCTTAAATGATTTCAAAATAAAAGGAGATATTTCTTTAAAAATAATTTCGATTTCATCTATGTCAACATCCTTTGATGGATTTTAAGATTATTTGAAGTTGATTTATTATGATACAAAACTTCTATATTGTATTGAAGGTTTTGTGATATGTTTGACTATGGATGTGCTATTTTTATACCATTCATTGTTTATGGTGAAATTATTGACATTTCGTATGCTAGTTTTAATACGAATGTTTATGTTATGTTTAAACCTTTTCATATGGGAATGCATTGGACTTAATAAGTGACGGGTGGAGCCCGCTATAGCTCCTCGATGCATCGGTAGGTCTCATGAGACAAACTAGTGTCTTGGCACAAGGCCTTGACAAAATCTTATTTGTAGTATTGGAACGAGGCCTTGGCTATGTGGTTATGATAGTCTGGCATTATGCATTCCAACATTATGAAAGTGGATATTGATTTTTTCATGTGATTATTCGATTAGTAGAATATCCATGTGAATAAGTAAATGACATTATTTCATTTTATTTATGCCATACCATGTTGAAAGTTCATGTTTAAAAGGCTTTTGTTTTACTTATACATTGCCTTAAAGCTTTATTCTTATTTATGAATGTTTCCGCTATATTGTTATCCTTACTGGGCATTTGAGCTCACCCCTTTTCTATGTTTTATTTTTTCCAGGAAGTGAAGATGTAAGTTATGAATGACCTGCAGGGATATTATGTGGGGATATGAGTGTGGATTATGGAGACATTATGTTGTTGTAGTAGTTTTTCATTTTATGATGTAATGTAAAACTTATGAATATATCTAGTGTTTCCAAGGCTACTAAACCAATCGGTCTTTCGAGATTTGATCTTTCTTGTGATCATGCCAATGTTAGGTAATAATGCACCGACTCTGGGTAACTGGGGTCGGGGCGTTACATTTGGTATCAGAGGGTGTTTAATACAAACCTTGGAAGCTAGATTTAGATAAACTCTGATTAGAGCACGTATACCTAAGATGAACTTTGAGGATTAGTATAGAAGAACTTCCTAGAATTTTGGTATTGTAGAGATTTTGTGAGTTTTCCGAGCAATACATCCCTGTCTGGATACGAGCAGGTAGAGGCGGCTCTGGCACAGATGTACCTAGGGGTAAAACCCGAAAACACCGCTTTGAGCTAGACTCGAACGGGAACTGGTGCACGACAACGGTCCTTGCTGCACTCTTGGTTACGACACTCCCGGGGGATATTCTTAGGATAACTCTCATTTTCTTTAAAAATCATTATGAAGGGTTTATGAGTATATACTTCCTCAAAGAAAACATTTTTATGATTATGGATTATATCCATAAATAGTTCAATTTATGTTAAATGTTTTATAAGTATAGGATTATGTATTTTGATTCATAAACTGATCTAGTTTATGCCATTGTTTAGAAATGGCGCCTAGTGGAAGAAATGGAAACCGTATCAATGCACGCACTCCATGTAGGGATTTCCCTCCTGCTCAAGATAATTATAGTGGGGCTGGTGATGCAACTGGTGCTGATCAGCTAATCACCATACTGGGACAACTTACTCAGGTTATGAATAATAACCTTACCCGTATGGAGCACCCTGATCCGCAGCGTGGAGGATCAATGTTAGATCGATTCATGAGGCAACAACCACCAACATTCAATGGGAATACAAATCCATTAGTAGCTGAGCAATGAATATTTTCCCTAGAGAAAATATTTCAGGCTTTGGGGAGCAGTGAAAGGGAAAAAGTTATCATGGCAGTTTACCGCCTCACTGGAGATGCTGATCAATGGTGGTCATTGATTCAGAACATGAAGGAAGATGATGAAGTATCAAATATGGAATGGAGGGAGTTCAAAGATCTGTTTTTAGAAAAATACTTCCCTCGCGACCATCGAGCAGATATGGAAAGGCAATTTCTGAGTCTGAGACAAAAGGAGGATGAGAATGTCACAAAGTATGAGGCTAACTTTACAAGGTTAGCGAGGTATGCTGGAGATTATATTCACAACCCAAGAAGTAAGATTGATCGTTTCTTTGATGGGTTCGTTATTTATAGTGATGCATCGAAAAATTGACTTGGCTGTGTCCTTATGCAGAATGATAGAGTTATTGCCTATGCATCACGACAGTTGAAAATTCATGAACAAAACTATCCTACTCATGATCTCGAGTTAGCAGCAGTGATCTTTGCTTTGAAGATATGGAGGCACTACCTCTATGGTGAAAAATGTGAGATTTATACTGATCACAAGAGTTTGAAGTATATTTTCTCACAAAAAGAACTCAACATGAGGCAAAGGAGATGGATTGAATTACTCAAGGATTATGATTGTACGATACACTACCACCCAGGGAAGGCAAACAAGGTGGCAGATGCTTTGAGTAGAAAAGACCATGGAGTTTTGAACAATATGAGAATTGAAAGGGATCCAATTTTTATGGATCTAGTGAAGATGGACATGGGAATAACCAGGGAAGGTGAAACATCAATGCTTTTTCAAATGCTTGCCAAACCATCTTTACTAGAAAGGATTAAGAGTTCTCAGACCGATGATGAAGAATTCCAAAAGAAGATTAAAGTTGTGAATGATTGGAGATTGAGAGACTTTGTGTATGAAGATGGAATTTTGAAATTCGGGAAGAGAATTTGTGTTCCCAATATACCTGATCTAAAAAGGGAATTGCTGGATGATGCTCATAGTTCCAATTTCTCTATACACCCTGGGAGCACCAAAATGTATAGAGATTTGAAGGAACATTTTTGGTGGGACAACATGAAGAGAGAGATTGCTGATTTTGTGTCAAGATGTATGGTTTGTCAACAAGTGAAAGCTGGAAGGCAACAGCCTGGAGGAGTCATGCAACCTCTTCCCATACCAGAGTGGAAATGGGACAATGTTACGATGGACTTTGTCATGGGGCTACCAAAGACTCCTAGAAGGAACGATTCAATATGGGTTATTGTTGATCGTCTTACCAAGTCATCACATTTTCTTGCTATAAGAGAAGATCTACCCCTGGAACGTCTAGCAAGACTATACATTAATGAAGTTGTGAGGCTTCATGGAGTACCCCTATCGATTGTTTCTGATCGGGATCCCCATTTTACTTCAAGATTTTGGAAAAGTCTTCAGAAATCCCTGGATACTGAACTACATTTGAGCACTGCTTACCACCCTCAGACAGATGGACAATCAGAACGGACTATTCAAACCTTAGAAGACATGTTGAGATCTTGCTCACTTGACTTTCAGGGTATGTGGGATCAATATTTACCACTGGTAGAATTTTCCTATAACAATAGCTTCCATTCGAGTATACAGATGGCACCATATGAAGCGTTATACGGAAAGAGATGTCGTACACCAACCTGTTGGGATGACGTTGGTGAAAGAAAACTTGTAGGCCCAGAACTGGTGGAGGAAACGGTGGAAAATGTGAAAGTAATCCAAAATCACATCAAAGCAGCTCAAAGTAGGCAGAAGAGCTATGCCGATAATCGAAGGAAGGATTTGGAATTTCAAGTCGGTGATCATGTTTTCCTAAAGGTATCTCCATGGAAGGGAGTCATACGTTTTGGAAAGAAAGGTAAATTGAGTCCCAGGTACATCGGACCTTTCGAAATTCTAGAACGAATTGGGGCTGTAGCTTACCGATTGGCAATGCCGCCAAGTCTCTCCAAAGTTCACGATGTGTTCCACGTATCTCTGTTGAGAAAATACATGCCTGACCCAACTCATGTACTCACCTATGAAGAATTAGAACTGGAACCCGATCTGTCTTATTGCGAAGAGCCCATCAAGATTCTTGATACGAGAGATCAAGTGCTGAGAAACCGGACGACGCGTCTGGTAAAGGTTTTGTGGAGAAATCATAAGATGGAAGAGGCAACATGGGAACCCAAGGAACTTATGATGAAGAACCACCCGAGTCTTTTTATGCAGTAATACCCTAGAAATTGTGAGGACACAATTATTTGAAGGAGGGGAGAATGTAACACCCCAATCTTCTATGGTACGTTTCCTTCGAATAATGCGATAGCGTGTGTTCTACGCAACCTCGAGTTCTAACACACACCACAACTAATTAAACTAGCCGTTGTGAATAGTAATAAATACTTTTTGAAATAATATATATTTTATATTTCAAAATAGACTTCATTTTTGGATTAGGAATATCTAATTTAGCCTAAGGTGAAATTTTGGTACTTTTCGGATAACTTTCATATTTTGATGAATAGTGAAAATTACTAAATTTTAATTAAAAACAACTTTTTTAATCAAAATAATTAATATTGATAAATTATGAATTTGAGTGGTTTTAAAGTATATTTATAATATATTTTTACCAATAAATTTAATGTTTTTCATTGGACATAATTTTACAATTAAACCGAACATAAACAAGTGTCAATCTTTTGATAGTTATTATATCTTAAAAACACGCTTTTTGTTTTGACAGCGGGAATTAATTTTAAATTAATTTCTGCCACTTCTGTGTTTTGAATTTAGAAAAATGGATTCCATATTTGGAATCAGGATGTTCAAATTGTGTAAATAGGTAACTTTTATTTTTAGACATTTTGAATAATTACTGCGGTAAATATTTTATTTACCATGGTTAAGGGTAAATCCGATAAATAAGGGTTAAAAAATAATATTATAATAATACTAAATTACCCTAAAACGTGTCTTAATCATATTGGTTGATACATGGTCGACCATGGGCATCTTTGGGTCTATTTTGGGACCCCATGGATCCACTTGTAAGTGATAATGACACATTATATTAATAAAGATAAAATAAAAATAAAAATGGCATAAGCTTACATCTTTTAGAACAACAATTGTTACATAGGGTTATATATGTTGGATTTTAGATTATAAATATTAATTGGAAAGCTAAATGGATTTCCTACATAATGATATTTTATTTATAATTTTTAGACATTAAATAATTTATTTTATATATGACACAATGATGATGCAGTAATTAATATAATAGTGAAAAATTAAAATAATTGATATTATAAATACCCAAATAAATATAATATGAAACTTTTAATGAATTAAACTAATTTTCTAGGATAATATGATATATTAGGATTGATTTAATTGACTTTGTTCGAAGTAATCAATCTGTTATGAGTTTCACAAAAATCAACTATTGAATAGTGTCAAAATTGACATAAAAGAGTTCTTAAACAAATATTATATTATTAATTGATATAAAATTCCTAAAAATCTATGGTTCGGACAGGAGACTTATATCATGATAGGTTCATCATTAATGTTCCACTTGGGGGTCACTTGGATGTATATAGTAAGTTTATTAACCATATTATATAAAAATACAAAGAGACATTGTAAAAGTGAAACAAATTAACTTAGAGTTAATACTTAAATATAAGGTTAATATAAGTACCCAAACCTGTCAAAATTCTATTGGTTGAGTTGTTTTAGACCTATCCCAACCTTAACCTTTGAATAATCAACTTTGGAGACTTTAGAAACCGAATATGAATTTATTATAAATTAATATTTCTAGATTTTCCAAAGGTTCCCCTCACCCCTCTTATAAAAGGGCACTCCTCCTTCTCATTTCTTCACACCTTCAAAGCCTTTTGGTTCGTCCGAAATCTGCCCAAATACTCTCCCAACATCCCTCACTACAACCTAGATGCCTTAGTTTGATCATAAAGCCAACCTAAAGAGCCCTTTTGATCAAATCAAAAGGAAGAACCCGAAGAAGCGGTAATGATTTCACCACCCTTCTCCAAGTTCATTTCTTCTTCCACTTCTTCTTCCTTTGTTCTTACCATTCTAAAATAATAACTCCAGTATCTCACATATACTGTGATGTTATTATAAATATGGTAAAATCATATTCAGTATTCTATCCACCCTTTGAATAACATGTCACCATACGTGCGTACGTACGGCTTACCGTCTCCACGTCGTGGTGTAATTGTTATTCAATATAATATTATTTTGATGGGTATAATAATGATATGTAACTCATGTAAATAATAAATATAACGTGTTAATTATTCTTTATATATGATATACCATCCATTTATATATTATTTTAATATCAAAAGAATGATATTGTCGCTCGTGCGTACGTACGGACTACCGTCTCCACGAACGCGATGAGATTCATTCTCCATCGTATCCATTCAAGTATAATGATCATTTGATGATTTAAAAATGATGTTTAAGGACTGAATATCATTCTGATTATGAATAAGATACAACAACCATGGCTTATGTAACAAAACATATAAATGAAAATGAGTAAGTTAACTCCCGAAACGACGATAATTCTAAGATATTATTAACAAATCAAGGTTAAAAGATCATATATGATATCATATTAATATATATGATTCTTGTATAATTTAATAACAATTATTTCACCATTATACAGGAGGTTAACCGACCCCAACCAAGGAAAAGTACAAGGTAAGGGTTTATTTCACAATCTCTTCATTATCTGAGGTTGTTTATACGTAATAATCTACTGGGATATCTTTATCATCCACATCCATGTTTCTTAAAAATGTATTTCAAACATTTTTACTATTTACAAGAATATGGGTTAAAGTCATTTATACCCTTGTTTGACTTTTTATAAGAGGTTTATAAAGGAATCTTTCCATCGTTTTCAAAACAAGGTCCTTTTTAACCTTTTCGACAGAATTGAGGTAAGAATGTTTTTTTAACTTATACGGCGGGTGCGGTTATTTTACGCCGTTATAAAATCTTCAAAGTTTTCCTTACAAGCTTATAAGAATATTTTCAAAGAAAATGTTTTATTTTATATGGATCTTAAATGATTTCAAAATAAAAGGAGATATTTCTTTAAAAAGAATTTTGATTTCATCTATGTCAACATCCTTTGATGGATTTTAAGATTATTTGAAGTTGATTTATTATGATACAAAACTTCTATATTGTATTGAAGGTTTTGTGATATGTTTGACTATGGATGTGATATTTTTATACCATTCATAGTTTATGGTGAAATTATTGACATTTCGTATGCTAGTTTTAATACGAATGTTTATGTTATGTTTAAACCTTTTCATATGGGAATGCATTGTACTTAATAAGTGACGGGTGGAGCCCGCTATAGCTCCTCGATGCATCGGTTGGTCTCATGAGACAAACTAGTGTCTTGGCACAAGGCCTTGAAAAAATCTTATTTGTAGTCTTGGCACGAGGCCTTGGATATGTGGTTATGATAGTCTGGCATTATGCATTCCAACATTATGAAAGTGGTTATTGATTTTTTCATGTGATTATTTGATTAGTAGAATATCCATGTGAATAAGTAAATGGCATTATTTCATTTTATTTATGCCATACCATGTTGAAAGTTTATGTTTAAAAGGCTTTTGTTTTAGTTATACATTGCCTTAAATCTTTATTCTTATTTATGAATGTTTCCGCTATATTGTTATCCTTACTGGGCATTTGAGCTCACCCCTTTTCTATGTTTTATTTTTCCCAGGAAGTGAAGATGTAAGTTATGAATGACCTGCAGGGATATTATGTGGGGATATGAGTGTGGATTATGGAGACATTATGTTGTTGTAGTAGTTTTTCATTTTATGATGTAATGTAAAACTTATGAATATATCTAGTGTTTACAAGGCTACTAAACCAATCGGTCTTTCGAGATTTGATCTTTCTTGTGATCATGCCAATGTTAGGTAATAAGGCACCGACTCTGGGTAACTGGGGTCGGGGCGTTACAATGAACCTAATTGGACTAATAATAATATAATAGAAATTATATTAATTTTAAAACATGTTAGATTAAAATGTATCTTTTAATATTATTTCAATAAAATATAGTCTTTTAATATCATTTTTTATATTCACTTGGAAAAAAATTTCAAAAGAATATGAACATTTCACCATGACATAGATTTGATATTATAATTTAAATTAATATTTGAAACTAATAGTTATATATGTTGCACAAATTTGTTGTATTATATTCTAAAAAAAATTAAATCATTTTTTAGGAAGATGTATTTATAAACCATAGAATAACTTTATTAATAAATGAGACATTGTATACTAAACGTTTACCAGTTAATTTATATTTAATTTAAAATTTATACATTTTTCATAAATTAGTTGTTCATTATCACACCATCCAATTTAACGGTTAGAAAGTAATGGTCTAATTTAATAATAATATTTTAATAGTGTATCATGGTTTTTTTAAAATCAGTGTGCATGTAAAATAAACTATCGAATAAATAAAATAATTTAAGGATAAATATTCCTAAAATATCACGGAGTTATTATACAAATTATTCACAAATCTATGGGTTCCCAATAAATCTATCCTAATGGGGATACCAAAAGGATTAAAATAATGCACCATGATTACACACACTTACTCTACATTAGCTACTGATAGAGATACTAAGAGGAAAAACTCATTATATTTAATTTCACAATGATGTGTTTTCTAATAAATAATAATGGCCATGAGATTAGTTTTATGTTAAAACATATCCAAAAAAATATAATTTTTAACCAGGTGTGAGTATCCTATGACAAACTATGTAACTACTAAATATTATGGAACAAAAATTGTACCTCTCATTGTAATAGTGCCCATATAACCCTCTTCTAGAAACTCATACACTATATTATGATGTCTCACTCTTGAGGCCTATGGATGGAGAACTGTGTAATTTTATGCATCAGACTATTTTATAGTTTCCTTTGGTTTATAAGGTCATTTATCATATCAAAAAATAGATAGAGCCTAGAAAAATCACTATTGATGAATTTGGTGCGTATAAGTATTGTTGTTTTTCAAAGGTTTGGCGAATGATTATTGGTTGTTCCACGCACTTCAACACTAGTTGTAGGTAAATGGTAAATTGATAGCAATGACTGTTTTGAAAATCTCTCTATATTATCTACTTCTCTTGTGTTCTACTAAAATTTCTTATTTATCGAAGGAAATTCCCATGAAAACCTTTCTCAACAACCATATCATTCTCTACCATTATATCCCAGTATAAATTCATAGTATAGGTATTGAGATTTAACATTTAAATATATGATCGGATGTCATTCTAGAGACCTTTTAAGTTTTTTTTATCTTTTTACTTATCATTCATCTCTACAACTACAAAAAATATTAACTCTATCTATAAAAATGGATTGAGTGAAACGAAAGAAAAAATATATCTCTTCAAAAAATAGAGAAACTCAGAATACATTATCGTCATTAAATATTCTACGAAGAAATATTCAAATGACGATGTCTCGATGTTTTCTTTCCACTCGAAAACCACATGTTCATTCACATAAACCATAGATTCTCTAAAAATATTAGTATTACTATTGGGCATAAAATTTATGCACTTTATCTTGAATGATTAAAGTGTATCTATGAAGTAAAATACAAGATAATTATTATCCATCCATCCCTATTCCTATTCAAGGTCATCCACACAATTAATGTGTTGGTATATTATCAACGGAACACACATGTTAAATCCTTTTCTACTCTAGATCCCAGTTTTTCCTTAGTGACATGGTTCTGAATAGCAATAGATTTTGGTACATTGCTCAAACAACCCCAATTATATCTTAAGGAAGATTCTTATCAATGGGTAGATTCAGTTATGGAGAATCATCTTGTACACCGTATTATGAAACACTTAGATAACATATCATAGGCATTATTTAGCATAGTAAAACCAAATAATTGATAAAATAATAAAACATTATGTGATTGAACTCAAAAAACCCAATAAGAAACATTGATATAGAATAAAACCCAATATAGGTGACAAAAAACCCCATATCCTAGGGTTACATAATACTCTTCATGGAAACATTTGGCAATAAACTAACCATAACCTACACCTAATGTATTTAAAATATTATCCCGTACCTATAAATATTTCAATTGTTATTATAAAAAAACTATGAAAAACCTTTCCGCATACCATCCAATAAAACCCAATCATTTTGGCTTCGTAAAATTATATAAATGTAAGAAAAGGTTATTCACGATCCCCACAGGTAGGTGACTAGCACCCGTGCCATCAATAATATCCATTAGGCCATAGATTACAAACCATAAACTAGATTCCAATCATTGAAAAGTGAAATTTCTCTAAGAATAGATATTCCATAAACCAAATTGTATAAAATTAATGATAAAACCCAAAGTATCATGATAACATATAATATAAAATTTCATGTAATATCAATTACAAGATAACATAATGTTCTAATATATACCGTTTGCAATACTTTAGAGACATCCCGACATCTTACAATTACTACCCATACCCAACTAACTTAAAACTTTTTAATTCACTTGGATTCTCTTACATTTATAAAATCTAATAAGATGTTCCACACACATCATGTGATCATTTTGGGTGTCAGATAAAAAATTTTATTACGATCCCACCAATATATTCCACAAAAATACTAAAGAAAAAAATCCCAAAATGATCAATTTAATATAAATCATTTTATTATAATTATTTTTATCAATATTATCAAAAATAATTATAATAGATAGACAATTTCACTATTAAATAAAAAAGACATGTAACACAATTTCTTGAATATTTAGGAAAATTTATTTACATATATCCAGTGTGGAATAATTTCAAGTCAAATCCAATGTATTACATTCTTTGAGTAATAGTGACAACCCTTAGGATAATGTTTTTCAGGCTTGCTAATTCACTCATATGTCAATAAAAATAATGACCATTATTCACAAAAAAATTATAAGAAAATTAACCTATGATATACTAATTTAAAAATAGCCCATAAATTGAACCACCTAACAATGTAAAAATAATTTCCTTGATGAAATTTATTTACGATTTTCAATAGAGGAAGTCCCCCAAGTGTAAACCCCATACATTTTCAATAGATAGTTCAATGTACAAAAAATTTCCCCTAGGTACCCAATAATACCATGTTCTATAATTAATACTTCCAAAAGGTTTGTAATAGTTCACAATATAATTATATACATCCTTCTTTACCAAAAACCAATTTCTGAAAACTATTTTCACAATGCATTTAAAACAATCTCTCGTCTAAAAAAATAGTTAAAAACATTATATAAATTCCATTTTGATATGTATATTATGAAATTCATGAATCTATTCTATTATCATATATATATATAATAAATTAAAAAATAATGAACATGAATAGTTAATCTGACATAGAATAAAGAAAAAATTGATAACCTCAAATCTTGATCAGACACAAACCACGACCGTATCTATACATCAAAATTAAACTACAATAAAATAAAAATCAATTGGATTCTTTAATTAATAATTTTTACAAAAAATGAATCCTTTGACAATTATCAATAGTGAGTTTTGAGAAGATAGATCATTAAATACCTAGTGATCTTAAGAACTGCAACACAACCAATATATGATCCATCCTCAAGTATATAAATAGATAATGTATCAATATGAAACTTAGTTATATTCAAAAAAATATTTATTAAAATGATGAACATGGAATTGAACAGATGCTAATTCTATAGAGAACAGAAGAACCAACCATGAATAATATAGATTTGATTTATCATTCTGAATAAGATCTAATACATCATACAGGAACTCAATTTATAATAAAATAAAATTATAATAGTATAATTAAACTAAATAAAGGATTTTGGGACGAATGGATCAACTTAGGTTCCAAATAAAATAATTTTGAGTTAAACCAGGGTATCTTAGTAATGAAATTAACAAAATAGTGTAATTAAATTTCTTTTCGCATGATTCTTGAAATTGTGTTCCAACCATTCCCTATAATTACAGGCTTTTTGAATATCTATACAATTTTTCTACACATCCTTGAAACAAATCACCCAATTTTGTATGACCACAGCATTTCATACCACTTGTTATATGGAGTAGGATATTGTGTTTATACTAATTTTGTTCTTATCAATGTTCCCTCTTAAGGAACTCCACAATAATATTCATAGTTTATTTCAAAAATATGTATGGTTTCCATTTACTATGAAGAAACCATGCATAATATACAAATAAAAAAAATATAATATCCAATAATTAAAAATTGATTAAATGTCATAACAGTATATGATCAAAAAGGGATATATGTGCCTAAAATGATGCATCGATATGATTCAATATCTATATGAAAACATTGCACAACATGTCTCATGTATAACATGTTATTGATATATACCACGATTAAATCATGTAATAAGTGATAAAAACAATAATACATAAAAAACTGATAAGAATCATCCAAGTATCAAATAAAAATGAATTACACCAAGTCTCCATGATTTTTTCTGTACCAACTATCAAACACCCCCATGAAGCGACATAAAATATGGGATATTTCAATGCTACAAGAAACCCGTTGATTTATATGGTTCTTTATAATTCTACATATTTAGAAATTAATGTGTTGGAATGAATAAAATTCATAGTAAAAAACTACTAAGAATATATTCATTTTAATTCAATAAGAATCTAATTGTAAAAACAATAGAACAAAACAAGTTTAATAAGGATATTTTTTTTTATTTTTTTTTGAAAAAAAAATGTAACACCCCAAGCTTCTATGGTACGTTTCCCTTCGAATAATGCGATAGCGTGTGTTGTACGCAACCTCGAGTTCTAACACACACCACAACTAATTAAACTAGCCGTTGTGAATAGTAATACCTACTTTTTGAAATCATATATATTTTATATTTGAAAATAGACTTCATTTTTGGATTCGGAATATCTAATTTAGCCTAAGGTGAAATTTTGGTACTTTTCGGATAACTTTCATATTTTGATGAATAGTGAAAATTACTAAATTTTAATTAAAAACAACTTTTTTAATCAAAATAATTAATATTAATAAATTATGAATTTGAGTGGTTTTAAAGTATATTTAGAATATATTTTTACCATTCAATTTAATGTTTGTCATTGGACATAATTTTACAATTAAACCGAACATAAACAAGTCTCAGTCTTTTGATAGTTATTATCTCTTAAAAACAAGCTTTTTGTTTTGACAGCGGGAATTAATTTTAAATTAATTTCTGCCACTTCTGTGTTTTGAATTTAGAAAAATGGATTCCATATTTGGAATCAGGATGTTCAAATTGTGTAAATAGGTAACTTTTATTTTTAGACATTTTGAATAATTACTGCGGTAAATATTTTATTTACCATGGTTAAGGGTAAATCCGGTAAATAAGGGTTAAAAAATAATATTATAATAATACTAAATTAAACTAAAACGTGTCTTAATCCTATTGGTTGATACATGGTCGACCATGGTCATCATTGGGTCTATTTTGGGACCCCATGGATCCACTTGTAAGTGATAATGACACATTATATTAATAAAGTTAAAATAAAAATAAAAATGGCATAAGATTACATATTTTAGAACAACAATTGTTACATAGGGTTATATATGTTGGATTTTAGATTATAAATATTCATTAGAAAGCTAAAAAGATTTCCTACATAATGATATTTTATTTATAATTTTTAGACATTATATAATTTATTTTATATATGACACAATGATGATGCAGTAATTACTATAATAGTGAAAAATTAAAATAATTGATATTATAAATACCAAAATAAATATAATATGAAACTTTTAATGAAATAAAATAATATTCTAGGATAATATGATATATTAGGATTTATTTAATTGACGTTTTTCGAAGTAATCAATCTGTTATGAGTTTCACAAAAATCAACTATTGAATAGTGTCAAAATTGACATAAAAGAGTTCTTAAACAAATATTATATTATTAATTGATATTAAATTCCTAAAAATCGAAGGTTCGCCCAAGAGACTTATATCATGATAGTTTCATCATTAATGTACCACTTGGGGGTCACTTGGATGTATATAGTAAGTTTATTAACCATATTATATAAAAATACAAAGAGACATTGTAAAAGTGAAACTAATTAACTTAGAGTTAATACTTAAAGATAAGGTTAATATAAGTACCCAAACCTGTCTAAATTCTATTGGTTGAGTTGTTTTCGACCTATCCCCACCATAAACTTTGAATAATCAACTTTGGAGCCTTTAGAAACCGAATATGAATTTATTATAAATTAATATTTATAGCTTTTCCAAAGGTGCCCTTCACCCCTCTTATAAAAGGGCACTCCTCCTTCTCATTTCTTCACACCTTAAAAGCCTTTTGGATCGGCCAAACTCTGCCCAAATACTCTCCAAACAACCCTCACTACAACCTAGAGGCCTTAGTTTGATCAGAAAGCCAACCTAAGGAGCCCTTTTGATCAAATCAAAAGGAAGAACCCGAAGAAGAGGTAATGATTTCACCACCCTTCTCCAAGTTCATTTCTTCTTCCACTTCTTCTTCCTTTGTTCTTACCATTCTAAAATAATAACTCCAGTATCTCACATATAATGTGATGTTATTATAAATATGGTACAATAATATTCAGTATTCTATCCACCCTTTGAATAACATGTCACCATACGTGCGTACGTACGGCTTACCGTCTCCACGTCGTGGTGTAATTGTTATTCAATATAATATTATTTGGATGGGTATAATAATGATATTTAACTCATGTAAATAATAAATATAACATGTCAATGATTCTTTATATATGATATACCATCCATTTATATATTATTTTAATATCAAAAGAATGATATTGTCGCTTGTGCGTACGTACGGACTACCGTCTCCACGAACGCGGTGAGATCCATCCTCCATCGTATCCATTCAAGTATTATTCTCATTTTAGGGTTAAAAATAATGTTAATATCATTCTGATTATGAATACGATTTAATCTATCCATTACAAACATGTCTTACGTAACCAAACATTTAAGAAGAACGAATCGATTATCACCTGAAACGACGATAATACTAAGATATTATTAATAAAGCAATGTTAAAAGATCATATAATGTATCATATTAATGTATATGATTCTTGTATAATTTAATAACAATTATTTCACCATTATACAGGAGGTTAACCGACCCCAACCAAGGAAAAGTACAAGGTAAGAGTTTATTTCACAATCTCTTCATTATCTGAGGTTGTTTATATGTAATAATCTACTGGGATATCTTTATCATCCACATCCATGTTTCTTAAAAATGTATTTCAAAACATTTTTACTATTTACAAGAATATGGGTTAAAGTCATTTATACCCTTGTTTGACTTTTTATAAGAGGTTTATAAAGGAATCTTTCCGTTGTTTTCAAAACAAGGTCCTTTTTAACCTTTTCGACAGAATTGAGGTAAGAATGTTTTTTTTAACTTATACGGCGGGTGCGGTTATTTTACGCCGTTATAAAATCTTCAAAGTTTTCCTTACAAGCTTATAAGAATATTTTCAAAGAAAATGTTTTATTTTATATGGATCTTAAATGATTTCAAAATAAAAGGAGATATTTCTTTAAAAAGAATTTTGATTTCATCTATGTCAACATCTTTTGATGGATTTTAAGATTATTTGAAGTCGATTTATTATGATACAAAACTTCTATATTGTATTGAAGGTTTTGTGATATGTTTGACTATGGATGTGCTATTTTTATACCATTCATAGTTTATGGTGAAATTATTGACATTTCGTATGCTAGTTTTAATACGAATGTTTATGTTATGTTTAAACCTTTTCATATGGGAATGCATTGGACTTAATAAGTGACGGGTGGAGCCCGCTATAGCTCCTCGATGCATCGGTAGGTCTCATGAGACAAACTAGTGTCTTGGCACAAGGCCTTGACAAAATCTTATTTGTAGTCTTGGCACGAGGCCTTGGCTATGTGGTTATGATAGTCAGGCATTATGCATTCCAACATTATGAAAGTGGTTATTGATTTTTGCATGTGATTATTCGATTAGTAGAATATCCATGTGAATAAGTAAATGGCATTATTTCATTTTATTTATGCCATACCATGTTGAAAGTTCATGTTTAAAAGGCTTTTGTTTTAGTTATACATTTCCTTAAATCTTTATTCTTATTTATGAATGTTTCCGCTATATTGTTATCCTTACTGGGAATTTCAGCTCACCCCTTTTCTATGTTTTATTTTTCCCAGGAAGTGAAGATGTAAGTTATGAATGACCTGCAGGGATATTATGTGGGGATATGAGTGTGGATTATGGAGACATTATGTTGTTGTAGAAGTTTTTCATTTTATGATGTAATGTAAAACTTATGAATATATCTAGTGTTTCCAAGGCTACTAAACCAATCGGTCTTTCGAGATTTGATCTTTCTTGTGATCATGCCAATGTTAGGTAATAATGCACCGACTCTGGGTAACTGGGGTCGGGGCGTTACAGTTGGTATGAGAGGAATTTTAGTACAAACCTTGGAAGCTAGATTTAGATAAACTCTGATTAGAGCACGTATACCTAAGATGAACTTTGAGGATTAGTATAGAAGAACATCCTAGAATTTTGGTATTGTAGAGATTTTGTGAGTTTTCCGAGCAATACATCCCTGTCTGGATACGAGCAGGTAGAGGCGGCTCTGGCACAGATGTACCTAGGGGTAAAACCCGAAAACACCGCTTTGAGCTAGACTCGAACGGGAACTGGTGCACGACAACGGGCCTTGCTGCACTCTTGGTTACGACACTCCCGAGGGATATGCTTAGGATAACTCTCATTTTCATTACAAATCATTATGAAGGGTTTATGAGTATATACTTTCTCAAAGAAAACATTTTTATGATTATGGATTATATCCATAAATAGTTCAATTTATGTTAAGTGTTTTATAAGTATGGGATTATGTATTTTGATTCATAAACTGATCTAGTTTATTCCATTGTTTAGAAATGGCGCCTAGTGGAAGAAATGGAAACCGTATCAATGCACGCAGTCCATGTAGGGATTGCCCTCCTGCTCAAGATAATTATAGTGGGGCTGGTAATGCAACTGGTGCTGATCAGCTAATCACCATACTGGGACAACTTACTCAGGTTATGAATAATAACCTTACCTGTATGGAGCACCCTGATCCGCAGCGTGGAGGATCAATGTTAGATCGATTAATGAGGCAACAACCACCAACGTTCAATGGGAATACAAATCCCTTAGTAGCTGAGCAATGGAAATTTTCCATAGAGAAAATATTTCAGGCTTTGGGGAGCAGTGAAAGGGAAAAAGTTATCATGGCAGTTTACCGCCTCACTGGAGATGCTGATCAATGGTGGTCATTGATTCAGAACATGATGGAAGATGATGAAGTATCAAATATGGAATGGAGGGAGTTCAATGATCTGTTTTTAGAAAAATACTTCCCTCGCGACCATCGAGCAGATATGGAAAGGCAATTTCTGAGTCTGAGACAAAAGGAGGATGAGAATGTCACAAAGTATGAGGCTAACTTTACAAGGTTAGAGAGGTATGCAGGAGATTATATTCGCAACCCAAGAAGTAAGATTGATCGTTTCTTTGATGGGTTCGTTATTTATATTGATGCATCGAAAAAAGGACTTGGATGTGTCCTTATGCAGAATGATAGAGTTATTGCCTATGCATCACGACAGTTGAAAATTCATGAACAAAACTATCCTACTCATGATCTCGAGTTAGCAGCAGTGATCTTTGCTTTGAAGATATGGATGCACTACCTCTATGGTGAAAAATGTGAGATTTATACTGATCACAAGAGTTTGAAGTATATTTTCTCACAAAAAGAACTCAACATGAGGCAAAGGAGATGGCTTGAATTACTCAAGGATTATGATTGTACGATACACTACCACCCAGGGAAGGCAAACAAGGTGGCAGATGCTTTGAGTAGAAAAGACCATGGAGTTTGGAACAATATGAGAATTGAAAGGGATCCAATTTTTATGGATCTAGTGAAGATGGACATGGGAATAACCAGGGAAGGTGAAACATCAATGCTTTTTCAAATGGTTGCCAAACCATCTTTACTAGAAAGGATTAAGAGTTCTCAGACCGATGATGAAGAATTCCAAAAGAATATTAAAGCTGTGAATGATGAGAGATTGAGAGACTTTGTGTATGAAGATGGAATTTTGAAATTCGGGAAGAGACTTTGTGTTCCCAATATACCTGATCTAAAAAGGGAATTGCTGGATGATGCTCATAGTTCCAATTTCTCTATACACCCTGGGAGCACCAAAATGTATAGAGATTTGAAAGAACATTTTTGGTGGGACAATATGAAGAGGGAGATTGCTGATTTTGTGTCAAGATGTATGGTTTGTCAACAAGTGAAAGCTGGAAGGCAACAGCCTGGAGGAGTCATGCAACCTCTTCCTATACCGGAGTGGAAATGGGAAAATATTACGATGGACTTTGTCATGGGGCTACCAAAGACTCCTAGAAGGAACGATGCAATATGGGTTATTGTTGATCGTCTTACCAAGTCAGCACATTTTCTTGCTATAAGAGAAGATCTACCCCTGGAACGTCTAGCATGACTATACATTAATGAAGTTGTGAGACTTCATGGAGTACCCCTATCGATTGTTTCTGATCGTGATCCCCGTTTTACTTCAAGATTTTGGAAAAGTCTTCAGAAATCCCTGGATACTGAACTTCATTTGAGCACTGCTTACCACCCTCAGACAGATGGACAATCAGAACGGACTATTCAAACCATATAAGACATGTTGAGATCTTGCTCACTTGACTTTCAGGGTATGTGGGATCAATATTTACCACTGGTATAATTTTCCTATAACAATAGCTTGCATTCGAGTATACAGATGGCACCATATGAAGCGTTATACGGAAAGAGATGTCGTACACCAACCTGTTGGGATGACGTTGGTGAAAGAAAACTTGTAGGCCCAGAACTGGTGGAGGAAACGGTGGAAAAGGTGAAAGTAATCCAAAATCACATCAAAGCAGCTCAAAGTAGGCAGAAGAGCTATGCCGATAATCGAAGGAAGGATTTGGAATTTCAAGTCGGTGATCATGTTTTCCTAAAGGTATCTCCATGGAAGGGAGTCATACGTTTTGGAAAGAAAGGTAAATTGAGTCCCAGGTACATCGGACCTTTCGAAATTCTAGAACGAATTGGGGCTGTAGCTTACCGATTGGCAATGCCGCCAAGTCTCTCCAAAGTTCATGATGTGTTCCACGTATCTCGGTTGAGAAAATACATGTCTGACCCAATGCATGTACTCACCTATGAGCAATTAGAACTGGAACCCGATCTGTCTTATTGCGAAGAGCCCATCAAGATTCTTGATACAAGAGAACAAGTGCTGAGAAACCGGACGACGCGTCTGGTAAAGATTTTGTGGAGAAATCATAAGATGGAAGAGGCAACGTGGGAACCCGAGGAACTTATGATGAAGAACCACCCGAGTCTTTTTATGCAGTAATACCCTAGAAATTACGAGGACGCAATTATTTGAAGGAGGGGAGAATGTAACACCCCAAGCTTCTATGGTACGTTTCCCTTCGAATAATGCGATAGCGTGTGTTGTACGCAACCTCGAGTTCTAACACACACCACAACTAATTAAACTAGCCATTGTGAATAGTAATACATACCTTTTGAAATCATATATATTTTATATTTCAAAATAGACTTCATTTTTGGATTCGGAATATCTAATTTAGCCGAAGGTGAAATTTTGGTACTTTTCAGATAACTTTCATATTTTGATGAATAGTGAAAATTACTAAATTTTAATTAAAAACAACTTTTTTAATGAAAATAATTAATATTGATAAATTAAGAATTTGAGTGGTTTTAAAGTATATTTAGAATATATTTTTACCATTCAATTTAATGTTTGTCATTGGACATAATTTTACAATTAAACCGAACATAAACAAGTGTCAATCTTTTGATAGTTATTATCTCTTAAAAACACGCTTTTTGTTTTGACAGCGGGAATTAATTTTAAATTAATTTCTGCCACTTCTGTGTTTTGAATTTAGAAAAATGGATTCCATATTTTGAATCAGGATGTTCAAATTGTGTAAATAGGTAACTTTTATTTTTAGACATTTTGAATAATTACTGCGGTAAATATTTTATTTACCATGGTTAAGGGTAAATCCGGTAAATAAGGGTTAAAAAATAATATTATAATAATACTAAATTACCCTAAAACGTGTCTTAATCCTATTGGTTGATACATGGTCGACCATGGGCATCTTTGGGTCTATTTTGGGACCCCATGGATCCACTTGTAAGTGATAATGGCACATTATATTAATAATGTTAAAATAAAAATAAAAATGGCATAAGCTTACATCTTTTAGAAGAACAATTGTTACATAGGGTTATATATGTTGGATTTTAGATTATAAATATTCATTAGAAATCTAAAAAGATTTCCTACATAATGATATATTATTTATAATTTTTAGACATTAAATAATTTATTTTATATATGATACAATGATGATGCAGTAATTACTATAATAGTGAAAAATTAAAATAATTGATATTATAAATACCCAAATAAATATAATATGAAACTTTTAATGAATTAAACTAATTTTATAGGATAATATGATATATTAGGATTGATTTAATTGACTTTTTTCGAAGTAATCAATCTGTTATGAGTTTCACAAAAATCAACTATTGAATAGTGTCAAAATTGACATAAAAGAGTTCTTAAACAAATATTATATTATTAATTGATATTAAATTCCTAAAAATATAAGGTTCGGCCAAGAGACTTATATCATGATAGGTTCATCATTAATGTACCACTTGGGGGTCACTTGGATGTATATAGTATGTTTATTAACCATATTATATAAAAATACAAAGAGACATTGTAAAAGTGAAACTAATTAACTTAGAGTTATTACTTAATGATAAGGTTAATATAAGTACCCAAACCTGTCTAAATTATATTTTTTGAGTTGTTTTCGACCTATCCCCAACTTAACCTTTGAATAATAAACTTTGGAGCCTTTAGAAACCGAATATGAATTTATTATAAATTAATATTTCTAGCTTTTCCAAAGGTGCCCCTCACCCCTCTTATAAAAGGGCACTCCTCCTTCTCATTCCTTCACACCTTAAAAGCCTTTTTGTTCAACCAAACTCTGCCCAAATACTCTCCCAACATCTCTCACTACAACCTAGATGCCTTAGTTTGATCAGAAAGCCAACCTATGGAGCCCTTTTGATCAAATCAAAAGGAAGAACCCGAAGAAGAGGTAATGATTTCACCACCCTTCTCCAAGTTCATTTCTTCTTCCACTTCTTCTTCCTTTGTTCTTACCATTCTAAAATAATAACTCCAGTATCTAACATATACTGTGATGTTATTATAAATATGGTACAATCATATTCAGTATTCTATCCACCCTCTGAATAACATGTCACCATACGTGCGTACGTACGGCTTACCGTCTCCACGTCGTGGTGTAATTGTTATTCAATATAATATTATTTGGATGGGTATAATAATGATATGTAAATCATGTAAATAATAAATATAACATGTTAATGATTCTGTATATATGATATACCATCCATTTATATATTATTTTAATATCAAAAGAATGATATTGTCGCTCGTGCGTACGTACGGACTACCATCTCCACGAACGCGGTGAGATCCATCCCCCATCGTATCCATTCAAGTATTATTCTCATTTTAGGGTTAAAAATAATGTTAATATCATTATGATTATGAATAAGATTTAATCTATCCATTACAAACATGTATTACGTAACCAAACATTTAAGAAGAACGAATCGATTATCACCTGAAACGACGATAATACTAAGATATTATTAATAAAGCAATGTTAAAAGATCATATATGATATCATATTAATGTATATGATTCTTGTATAATTTAATAACAATTATTTCACCATTATACAGGAGGTTAACCGACCCCAACCAAGGAAAAGTACAAGGTAAGGGTTTATTTCACAATCTCTTCATTATCTGAGGTTGTTTATACGTAATAATCTACTGGGATATCTTTATCATCCACATCCATGTTTCTTAAAAATGTATTTCAAAACATTTTTACTATTTACAAGAATATGGGTTAATGTAATTTATACCCTTGTTTGAATTTTTATAAGAGGTTTATAAAGGAATCATTCCGTCGTTTTCAAAACAAGGTCCTTTTTAACCTTTTCGACAGAATTGAGGTAAGAATGTTTTTTTTAACTTATACGGCGGGTGCGGTTATTTTACGCCGTTATAAAATCTTCAAAGTTTTCCTTACAAGCTTATAAGAATATTTTCAAAGAAAATGTTTTATTTTATATGGATCTTAAATGATTTCAAAATAAAAGGAGATATTTCTTTAAAAAGAATTTTGATTTCATCTATGTCAACATCCTTTGATGGATTTTAAGATTATTTGAAGTTGATTTATTATGATACAAAACTTCTATGTTGTATTGAAGGTTTTGTGATATGTTTGAATATGGATGTGCTATTTTTATACCATTCATTGTTTATGGTGAAATTATTGACATTTCGTATGCTAGTTTTAATACGAATGTTTATGTTATGTTTAAACCTTTCCATATGGGAATGCATTGGACTTAATAAGTGACGGGTGGAGCCCGCTATAGCTCCTCGATGCATCGGTAGGTCTCATGAGACAAACTAGTGTCTTGGCACAAGGCCTTGACAAAATCTTATTTGTAGTCTTGGCACGAGGCCTTGGCTATGTGGTTATGATAGTCTGGCATTATGCATTCCAACATTATGAAAGTGGTTATTGATTTTTGCATGTGATTATTCGATTAGTAGAATATCCATGTGAATAAGTAAAAGGCATTATTTCATTTTATTTATGCCATACCATGTTGAAAGTTCATGTTTAAAAGGCTTTTGTTTTAGTTATACATTGCCTTAAATCTTTATTCTTATTTATGAAAGTTTCCGCTATATTGTTATCCTTACTGGGCATTTGAGCTCACCCCTTTTCTATGTTTTATTTTTCCCAGGAAGTGAAGATGTAAGTTATGAATGACCTGCAGGGATATTATCTGGGGATATGAGTGTGGATTATGGAGACATTATGTTGTTGTAGTAGTTTTTCATTTTATGATGTAATGTAAAACTTATGAATATATCTAGTGTTTCCAAGGCTACTAAACCAATCGGTCTTTCGAGATTTGATCTTTCTTGTGATCATGCCAATGTTAGGTAATAACGCACCGACTCTGGGTAACTGGGGTCGGGGCGTTACAAAAAATCCATTGGTTCCCCTTGAATAATTTAATGTAATAATATTCCATGAGTAAAGAAATACTATTCAATGTTATGAAGTGGGAAATAAACAAAATATTCAATTCCAAATCATAAAAACAATGTGATCAAGAAAACTAGAAAACAACACCATCATGAACAAAACTAGTAAAAAAATGGACAATATACTATATGAATATGTTACAAGGATAGAAAAGGAATACTATATTCAATAATGTGAATCCTAATGATATTTATTCCTTTTAAAATCAATTGGTATGAGTCCTATGATCCAAAGTGGGGTCACACATACTAGAAATGTGCATATGTCCATAACACAATTACCCAATGGTTCCTTTGTGAAATATTATAAAAAAAATCAAGTAAATCATTCTTGATATTTAATATAACATTTATAACGTAAATCAATAATAATGTCATGATTTATTTATTTTATAAATTAAATATTTCATGAATATTATCAAAGTCATTATTTATATAAAATATTTTTTATCAAAAAAACTAATTTAAATTAAATTAGATGCCAAAAAATATGAAATATCAAAAAAACACATAGATATCAAATAAACAGTTTTTAGTAGTCCAAAAAATGTATAATTAATAATTATAATGTATTCCAAGATAAAGAGATACCATATAGTGAAACCTACCCAATCAATTGATTATGTACAAACACGCTAAGAAATGTAGATTGAAAACCAAGAGATTAGGACCTAAAAATCAACGATCTATAACAAAATAGAGAAAATTAACATTAAAAAATATATAATTAACCATCAAAATAATGAATTGTTTAATAAAATATCAATTAATAGATTATGTGGATATTTTTAGATATAGAATGATAATATGTGTGGAATATTAAACAATCGATGAAATGATTAACCAATACTGATTGAAAATATGAAAAAATAGGTAATCATTCTATAGAATTATTTAATGGACGGGTCATGAAAATTGGATATTATGGGTGGTGTTTTGGATACAAATATTAATGGTGTTGGCGTAATTTTCTATGACGAGTATGCCTTGTTAATTACATATTCTAGATTCTTATGACATTAATTAATTTTCATTAATTCTCAAAGATTTTTTACATTTAATGTTTTATAGAATTGTTCATAACTTTTTAATAGAGATTAAAGCTATTATAATGTGTAAAATTATACTCAGTATCCATTTTCCTACTACGTAAAACATTTATAAAGGTACATGTTTTTATTTTTTTTATAAATATACAAGACTTATAAAATAAAATATACATTAAATTTACACATCCTTAATAAATTTGAAAATAAAATTAGAACATTGAATGAATATAAAAAGATTACAAATGGATATAAAAATAAATAAATAGACTGTAATTTTATGAATACCTATAAAATTTCCTATTTTTCAAAAATAAAATATAAAATAAAAAGTTCCATTCACATGAAATCAACTTCTATTAACAAATAATTTCATAAAACATTTCATATGAAATCATAATAGAAAAACAAGAACCACACAGTTTCCTTCAAAACAAGATAAACAAAATAAATAGTTTTTGTAAAAGATATATTTGTTATCCGTAAGAAGTAACATATACATAATATTAATATTATACCTTGTAAAAAGTGAAATCTTTAGAAAACTAACAAGAATAAAAAATAAACAATATTGGAAACATGGGTTACCATATTCATATCATAATTCCACATATAGTAACAATGATGGATACATTTGAAATAACTCTAATTGTTATACATGAAATAACCATAGTGTAAATAATTTTAGTAACTATCACAGTTACACATGGAATTACCATTACATTCAACATATAAAATAAAAAAAACCAAATAAATTAGAGGGTTATCAAAGAACAACTAATATGTTTTTAGAAAAGAAACACTAATAATCATAAAAAATGTTCATGAACAATAACATAATAATAATAAGTGAAGGATTACCTCTAATTCTCGTTATTAACATTCACAAGAATTTGTTTCCCAGAAATTGATATATATAATTCAATAAAAACTAATTTTTAAAAACTAAATTTTCAAATTTAATTTAAAAAATTATTTTTTACAAAAAATGAAATAATAAATAGGAATATAAATAACAAATAATAGTTATTATATTTGGAAATTCCATTATATTCGTATGCATTAAAATAGATTAATTTTTTACTTTTAATAAAAATTTTATAAAAATCCAAAAAAAAATTCATTTGAAAACATTGAAATAATGTGAAAAGAAACATAAAATTACCATTACAGTTAATTAAATTTCACACCAAAAATTCTTATGAATATAATAATAATGATTTATATAAATAATTTTTAGATTTAATATGTTAAATGTTTATTCCATTTGGCTTTGTAAAATTTTTTTAAATATGGAATTTAAAAAAAAATTAAATAAAAATCACTTACCTTGATTTGTAATCATCACATTCATTTGTTATCTTGTGGAAAAATAAACTTATGATAATTATTTACCTCATTAATATCATATTTAATGTTTATTATTCATATAAGATCATTTATTACCATGTTATATAACAATAGTTAATCATTTATGTTCATGTAACATGTTTTCATGCTATTCGATGTATAAGTCTAGAATTAATCCTGTAGGTTTACTATAGTCAAAGAGTTACTAATGTAATCATCTAAAGAATAATATTTATTTCAAGACATTAATTTTTAAAACTCAATTTTACTTTTAAATACATTTTTTAAATATGGTTTGGTGAAATGAACTGCATTACAATCATGGAGATTGTAGGACATACATAAACATGAATATTATTTTTCTATTTTTCATAAATTTTTGTGGCATGATGTTAAGTATAATTTTTACATTGAATAATTATAATGATATTATAAATATCATATTAATAAATAAGTATTACATATTTATATATATATATATCATCCATTATATGTGGTGGTGAAAAATCAATCCTATCGGTTAGTGGAGATCGAATTATACACGTACAATAGAATGATTTTATCATTTTTCATTCAATTGAAATATATGTATTATTTTAAAAATGCATGGGCCTCTTATATGAAATATGATAAATTAATAATATAATTTTGTACCACAATGTGTTTGGGTGAGGATGTTATAGTTATTATCTATAAATTTTGGCCAAGAACTTCAAATTAATAGGTTGGAGTAATGATATATTCAGAAGTATGGACAAGAAAATTGTATCTATTGCTGATTCCCTTATACATGATCTGGAATAATCCAATAATAAAGACATCAATTTTAATCTCTTTATCAGGAGGTTTTCATCACATCCAGGATGAAAAACTTCTTTCAATGAATTAAAGGAATATAAAATTATCATTTCAAATATTTTTTCTCAAAGTTATTGAAAACACTAAATATTCATCAAATACCTACAAATAGACCAAAAACATTATAGACCTCTTTAATTAAATTTTTTTTGGATCAAATCATTCAAGAAAAATCGATGCTATCAGAATACATTTATTCGCATTAGTCAATCACATTCAAAGACCATGAAGTAGTGAGGTAGTTAAATAAGGGTATATTTCACATCCATATTAATCATGAATAAAAACCCGTGCTCATCAGTTTTACACTTGAAATTGATTTCAAGGGTATTATTTTTAAT
This sequence comes from Viscum album, assembly GCA_963277665.1. Taxonomy (NCBI): domain Eukaryota; kingdom Viridiplantae; phylum Streptophyta; class Magnoliopsida; order Santalales; family Viscaceae; genus Viscum; species Viscum album. The sequence goes on along the minus strand of OY728164.1, from coordinate 835,760,606 downwards.
CTAAATTCTATTATATCCCAAAGACTTGATGGTTTCAAAATTATATTCTTCCAAATGTATTGGGATATTCTTTGTGTGGATGTATATTTTTTGGTAACCACATTCTTTGCTAGAGAGACTATTCCCCAGGGGATCAATTTAAAATTTGTCACCCTAATACCAATAATTAATATTTTTTATAAACAATTTAATAGGAAAAACATAATTATTAAGTACATTTTTAATATTATTAGTAATATTCTTTCTAATATGATACTTTATATAAAAATGTAATCAACTCATGGAATAATTTGGTTGTTTCAAGGGAATGTGCCATCAAGTGTGTATTTCAATGATAACAGAGTATTTAAATATTCTAATAAAGTCTAACTTATGTGTTAATACATATATTAATATTGATATAATTAATGAATTTGATACCATGAAGTAGAACATCATTTATAATTTTTTTATAGTTTTGGGTTTTTACTCTATAATTATTATATAGGTGAAATATATTTTTAGATATTCTAAAATTTTAGTTATTTTTAATTGTTCTTATAATGAATAGATAAAATTATACAGATATTTAAGAAAAGGGTATCATATTTAATTATTACTTTTCTACATTTTTTATGATTCCCTCAGTAGGCTCCTCACACGTATAGTGGTGAAAGGATATATCAAAACCATTGAAGCTTCCAGGTCTCTCACTACTCCATCTCATCTTTTATATAATAATGATGTAATTATATTTTAATGTTAGTAAAAAACATCATTGTTCTTAATAATTTTCTTAATAATTATAAAATCATATGAGGGAAATCCATTACATCAGATAAATCCTATGTTTATTATGGTAAATGATTTTCTCAGGAAAGAAAATCTAGTGTTTTGGTTGATTTTGATATATGAGAGGGAACATTGATTTTTGATTATCATATAGCCACTTTTTTATAGGTAATAACAAAGGATTTTTATTTGAATCATATTTATGATCAAATTAAAAGTCAAATCATCAACAATAATTGTAAGGACCTTTCAATTTCTATATTAGTTTTTCTTTTCAAATTCACAATCTTTGCTAATCTGGTGTTCTTGTCAATAATTTATAAATTTCCCTAGATTCCGTTAAAAAATCACAGTGCATTCATAAATTTTTTTTAATGGTAGAATTATATAATGAAATATGGTAAATGTTACTAGGAAAAAATTCAACTTGATTTCTAATGTATGTAGTGAAATTAAAAACATAGAAACTGTTAATGAGCCCTTATGAGAATGGTTCAACTAGAACCTTATTAAAATCAATTCCACACACATTTGTTTTCTCATAGGAGTATTCGTTGATAGGAATAAGAAATAATATTCATCCAACAAGGGTTATATATTTTTCATTTAGTTAAATATTCCTAACAAAAGATAACAAACTATTCTCATAGGATTACATAAAAAATTATTCTTACAAATTATGGTTTTACAAATGGAATGGATCCCCTCTAATATATCGATTTGACCAACATGAATCATCCCATGTATTCCACTATACTTTTAAATAGTTCATTGAAATCCAACCATAATTTCATGATGATTTTAGTACAAATATTAATGATTACAATTTATTTTGGATCAGACATTCAAATCTGGTAACAAGTCTATAATTATATCCTCAATAGTAAACTATTCTATAATAATGATTCTAAAAACTCAAACCTTTACATTAATTCATACAAAAACCTCAATAAATTTATGTGAAATCCTTTACATTGGTCTTTAATTTGGAGTATTTCTCATTAAAAATTACCTATGGATAATTGTTTTCAATGATTTGGGGTCTCATTGTTCTTTTTGTGTTCTATCTACCACTAACATATAGAATATGGGAATCACTTATTACTAAAATTATCTATGTATTTGTAATTTTTATGGCGATTTATGATCTATTTGAGTGTTAAATAATGAAATCTGAATCCAGGTACATTCATTCTTAGCTTGATTTGACAAAAATATCTCTATCCAACTCAAACATCATTTCCAGGTAACAATTTCTATGGTTCATCAAATAATTTTGTTCATATTAAATCCCGTACTGCATAACAGATCTAATTTTAGCATTCAATAATCTCTTTCAGTGTTTATTTTCTTCATAAAAGTGGAATATGTAGTTCATACCAGTTTTTTTCAAAATTGTGATCATGATTATATAATTTCACGATGATTGGCTATTTTTAGAAATAATAGAACAATAGTTTTCACTTCAATGTTATGGGGTAGCCACCGATTTTTAATTTGATATAAATCAATACATATGGAGAATCAAAAGGGAATACATGCCCCTAATGTTTCAGGGTTTTTCCCTTGATCCATCAGGTAGGGTTTTTGGGTGTTTATATAGATCATGTTTCTTGGGATATTCTCCCAAAATCCAAATGTAGGGCATCATTTATTCTATCTGTTGATCTTATTTTAATGAATATAATAATTTTTTATTTGGGTGTGATTCTACTTGCATATTAAAATAAATAATAAATGGTATATTTCTACTATAATGGAGACTCACTACTTGATTGATGGAATGCATTGACATTATTATTGGAATTAATTTTTTTTAATCGCATATATTGAGAGCTTAACTACATGGATGATTTTAAATAAAACAAAGGGATTGATATTGATATAACATGGTTAGATGAGATACCATTAGACATGGTTCCATTGAATCAATTATGTTTTAGTTAATATCCCTTCTTCAATTTTTTTAATATTTCACTTTTTCTATAATTTAAACCTTGATCATTTTGGTAGATAGTCCGCTAAAAAATAATTAATTCTAAAATTATAATCCATTCACAAAGAATGGTGGTCGAAAATGATTTACATTTTTTCGTGAGGCTGTATTCTACCGTACAAATGAAAAATAGTTTCATTTATTATTTGATGGAAGATGAGATGGATATAAGTAATAAAATTTTCATAATAACATCTTTATATAATTAAGTTACTTTCGATATTATTTTATCATTTTTATGAAGGATTTTAATGAGACTTATGAATAAATAAAACTAATACAGGTGGCTAAAAACTATACATCTTATTTAAAAAATCTATATTTCTTACGACATTAAAACCTCAATGGAAGGTATTCTAAATAAGAAAATAACTGGATATTTTTGGGATGGATTTTAGTAATGGATTTGGTTATTTGGATTCATAACCCTATGAGTTTAGAAATTTTATGTAAAGGGAAAAGGACAATCCTTTTTATAGGGTAGGGGAGGGGAACTCTTTTAGTGCCTCAAAATATTTAATTTGGATATATTAATGATTAATAAAAAATTCAACCTAAAAAATTTATATAAAATTATGTTTTAGTATGGGATGAAATAATTTAATATAATAAGAAATGGAAAAGTTTGGATGGCATTTTTCCTTTTTTTTATCTTATCCCCTCAGTAACCCATTTTGCACATACCCCAATAACATAGATTTTTACATATTTATTGTCCCAATATTGTCTATAAATGGAAAAAAGAAAGGTTAAATGGAAAATAGTGTATTTAATAACCATATCCCTCGCCATTGGAATAAAATATTAATATTTAAAATTTTATAAAATTTAATAAAATATTATTTATTATAATATAATATAAATTCCAATTTTTTAACATATTCCTTACATTGATTTTAATAACATCATGAAAATAAAAAAATTAAATAAAAAATTTAATACATCCCATATATTTTCTTTTATTACATGAAAATACTATACCACATTAATTAACTAACATTGAATTAGTTTTAATAATTTTGATATCATATATTTAATTTTTGTATTAATTTAATAATTATTGCATTAGTATTGTGTAAGAATGTAATGTAATTATATTATAACATAAAATTTAAAACTAAATTAATATGGTGAATATAGACCATATATATTTTAATTGAGTATTTATAAACAGAAATATCATCTAGTTATCAGAATGATTAAAATATTTCTTTTATTAAAGAGTATCGGTTGATAATTTTTACTTTTCATCAAACAAAATATTATAATGGATATAATAATATATAAGAGGAAAAACAGGAACTATGATCTAATATTGGGTGATTATGGATTAAATGTATCATCAAATAAAACTACTTTGGGTTTTATGGGCATTTTAATGTCATTATCACTTTATTAGTGATATTAATTACTTAATATTCCCTTTACTCTGCTAATAATAATTATTAATTGAACTATTCATATATATATAAATAAAACGTTATATATTAAAAATTTCAACCACCTAATTTTATATAGTTAATAATTTTTGAAATTACATAAAACAAAAGTGTTAGAATATATTATAAAATTTAAATTGAAAAAGGTGATGGGTTAAAAAAAATTGGAAAAAATTATTTTTATGTATAAAATGTTTCATTAGTAAATTAAAATTTAAAATATATTAAATAGATAAAATATGGATTATTATTATCTATAAGAAAATAATTAAAATTTGAATAAAATCTAAAATATAATTTGACTTTTTAAAGTATTTAAATAAAAATTTATTTTAAAATAAAATTATGTATATTTCATTATTCATTTGAAATTCATTATATTAAAATAATCAAAATTTTACCATATGATATTTTTTTTATTATATTTTTAAAGACGTTAAAAATTTTATTGATTAAAATATTTAATTTTTTAAAAAAATTATATTATTCTATAACATTTTGTAACCAAAAACAATTTTTGACCAAAAAATTACATTGAATAATAAAAAAAATTTCACAAAAAAAATTCTTCTTTAATATGAAATAATAAAAAAAATTAATTTATTTTAACATTTACATATAATACATAATTAATATTTTCTTATTTTTATCTACCAATTTAATGGATAGGTTATTAAAATAATATTTAAATATTTTTTTTATTTCATATGCGTAGTGTTTTTTATCATGTAAAATATCTACCATAGTATATTCTTTAAAATAATGGGATTTTAAATTATCCACTTCAATTTAATTGATTACTTTTAATTTGAAATTGAGTTCAGAATCCAAGGATTTAATTTTGATAAAAACATTTATCAAAACCCACGTCGTAAAAAGGGTCAATAAACCACCTCTTGAAAAATAGTGAAAGGGAGTTATAAAGGTCTCCTAGAAATAAAAATATTTTTTTTCAAGTATAATAAAATAAGATGGATTTTAAAACATGGATATATAATAGAACAATAACATTCATGTAATACTAGAGAGTGATATAGTATAAGGTCATGAGAAAGTTAAAAATCACAAAACCATAAAATTTTGATAGGATAATAGGCCATAAATATCAAAATATGAAAATTAAATGGATAATGTTTTGGTATAAAAATATATTTTTCCTAATGTTGAGAAATTATTTAATTTCCCATAATAATAAAAACATATACACACTTGTAAAGAATAATTCTATATACTAATTAATTCCCACCACAAATTTATCTCTTAACTCCAAACTATGTGTATTGAATATTAATTTTTTTGTATGATGCAATATAGTCAACATCAAATTGATCACATAATCCAAAAAGAGTAAAAAATATATTATTACTATTTCAAAATCAAATGGATAGTAAGTAATAAGATAATTCAATGAAATAAAGAATCCATCATATGAATAAAACCACCATTAATTCCTAGAAATCAATAGTTATACTGAAGAATCATAATAGGTAATTCAATTGAGAAATATCCAAAACAATATTCAAAATATTACATACTATTATTGATTCCCAAAAATTATATGTATTTGATGACATTGTATTTAATGTAATTTCAACATTTATTATAAATTAACATCAATAGATATTAATGTCTCCTTCCATAAATTATATTATCTAAACATATAATCTCGATGATATTCCAATAATTTCACTAATAAAAATAATCCCTATAAAACAAAATTAAATTATTTTATCCCCTTGTATTTTTCTATTATCCTCCCCAAGCTTATTGTGATCTTATTATGAAATGTCATTAATCACTTAGTCACCAAATCATTTTTCAATCACTTTTTATCTATAAAACAAAACATATGTTCCCAAAATGAAAAAAAATATTTTTCTTCATGAAAATTTAAATATAAAAATTATTCCAAACAAAAAACAGTATAGGGTAATAGTAAGTGATTCACCCTTTTAACACATCGCCATGGGTTCAATAATTTGGCCTTTTCATATCCAATGGGTTCTTTCCCAGACTATGATACTTCCTTTTTATAACACTATATTAATATAATCTATAATTAATTATTACATATTATATAAAAATCCTAAAAATATAACTATAGCATATTCAACATTATACTATTTATTTAACATGAAATGTAATCATATTAATTTAATTTTTCATTGCCAAAATTATAATATCACATATTAACCTCAATATGAAAGATGATATAAATAATAAACATTATTAATACCTTTAATACTGTGTAGACAAATTAATAGAGCATTATTCCTCAAACATGGTGCTCAAATGATAAACATAAGGGTTACATATGCTTCAAGAGTCAATAAAAACTCAATATAAGTATTCATAATTTCTCCCACAATCAACTGAGTATTAGATATTTTAAATATACCATCATCCATAAATTTAATAAATATTATTAGTCACATATATGTAGAAATATTAATCATTAAACATTTTTCATATGCCATTATGATTGATTTTCCACCTTATTCATTAATATTTTTTTCTTAAATAATATATAAATAATGTTCTATGATTTAGAAATTTCAAAAGATAGTCCATGTAATAATACATACATTTAATTCTTATTTTTTAGTTTCATTATCATCAATCTAAATTGAATATGTTATTTGTAAAAAAAAAATATTCATTCTTTATGATTTCATTAATTATAAATTTCCAAGGAAATAATTTTTCAAAATGACTATCTTCACTATATTTAAAACATTTAACTAATACCATTGGAAGACCTTATATTCATTTTGAGAGTTAACATAATGATTTTATTTTTTCCATGGAAGAATATAGTTTTATAACCTCATTTACCATAAATAACTAATTATCCAGATCGTATAAAATATTTTACTATGTGTTTCTTTCTACATTTTTATCACATAGGTTATTGAATATATTTACCTTAATGATAATTATCACCTTAACATACAAGGGGATTCATTCCTTTAGTATACGATTCATTAGAAAAATCATGAAGGTTCGTGTTGTTAAGGATCAATCCAACTAGATTTTTATGAATAACCACATAATTTCACAATATAGTTCCCACATCAGTTTTTTCTAATTAATTGACCCTTTGCAATTTCCATCACATCCATTCCTTCTTTGGTACATTCAAGATCAATCCAGTTACTAAAATAAGAAATGATATCTTGAGAATAATCATAGAATCATAACTATATATGTTACGGGGAGGATAATGAATAATACATCCATATTCTTGTTATCATAAAATATTTAAATTTCTCTTAAATAAAAATAATTAACACATTAATAGTTATTGTTGTCCTTATAGTGGACTATTATCTTTTCTCTAGTAAAATTGAGTAATCTAATGTTTTATAAACCCTACATTGATAAAAACTATATATAACCAATATTACGAATAAAATATTATACATTATCTAGATTATAATTAATTTTCATTCATTACAAATGATAATTTAGGTTTACAGTTTAATATAATTCTGTCTGAACTGTTTTAAAGAAATCCAATATATTAACTTGTGTAAAATTGTACTCAGTTTACATTTTTCTCACAAAAAATTTTATTTTTAAAATATACATGTTTTATTTTCACTATAAATGTGGATTAATTTAATCCTAACATCTTATATTCCCTTAATCATTATTTTACTCATTGTGAAAAAATTTAAATAATGGAATGAGTAAACAAATTTCAGTAAGGGGAAAAAAATAAAGACAACATTATTCCATGAATACATATAAAAAATTAACAATTTAAATAGATAAACATAATAAATTATTTAATTATATGAAAAATAAAATTCTCTTACCAGTGATATTTATTGAAACATTTCATAAGATATAATAAACATTGAATAAACTCCATAATAGTTTCTTTAAAACATGAAAAATTCATGAACACTTTTTTTACAATGTTATAATCTTATCCCAAAAGAAGTATCATATATATAAGATCAATAACATATCATGAAGAAACCTTAAATTTCATTAAAAATACATAAAATGAATAAATTAACCATATATGTAAATTGGGATATCATTTCATATCATATTTTGACATGGAGTAACCATAATGAATAAATTTTAAATACCCCTCACTAGTATAGTTGAAATTACCTTTGAGGTTATACATGAAGTAACCATAAAAGTTACACGTAGAATAAAAATCATGTTAAAATTACAATATAAACATATCCAATTCATTGGAGGTCTATCGAATACCCACTAAACATTGGTATATAACAGACCTACTCTACATCATAAAAACATTCCATAACAATTACAAAATCATAAAATATGATATCTTAGATCCTAAAAACATTATTAACATCCAGAGGATAAAATTCTCAAATATTGACATATCCCATTCTATAAATGAAATTTTAAAATATAAAATTCAAGAATAAAATATAAAAATGAGTGTTCTTTTATCAAAACATGGAAGCTTAAAAAGGAATATAGATACAAAATAATGGTTATGGAGATGAAAATTATCATTATCCTCATATTTGTTAAAACAAAAAATTCCTTTTTTGTATTTAGTAATCAAACTATATAAAATGATTACCTTGTAAAACCATTTATAAAAATTTATAAGAAACATAAATTTCATTTAATTCATTTAAATGCATCCATAATAAATTGATTTTTAAAATTAAAACACCATATATGTAATAAAGAACTCATTTTATTTGAAAATACCATTTGAAATATATAAAGGAAATATAAAAAATTTAGTCATCATGACGGTTGGAGATTATTTCCATGTAGTATATGTTAAAAAATATATTCATTTTTTTCTTTTTAAGAATATTTTAAAGGGGTATTGGAAAGAGTATTTAAAAAAACCTCTTGCATTGAGTCTGAATGAACTTGTATATTCATTATCATCAAGAATATTAAATTTATTTTTAATCATTACTTGTTTAAGAATATTTTTTAGAATAACTATTCTTTAAATATTACTAAATTTAATTTTATATACACTTTTTTTATTCATTTAACTTCACTTTGTACATTTTGATCATATTTGATCTATATATCCAAAGTGACATCGGTAAGGTCTCCATGGTTAGATAGTAAATCATTGAATCATATAAATATTTATACATATAATGTATTTATTGATATTTTTATATGAAAATATCACAATTATATCGATCAACTAAATATGTTTATGAAAAATGATCTATATTGTAGTCATCGAGTTGGTAAATCATAAGTACGAATGAATAACATTTCAATTTTTCAACAATCACTAAAGAAAGAATTCATGTATTATTTTATCATGAAATAATTAAAATAACATAATAATTATCATATTAATTTTTTAAATATTATAATATATCCTCAATGAGATTTGGTGTTTAAAAATGAATCAGGTCATCTCATTTTGATTGTAGTCCCCGTTATGGATGATGAACAATACCATTTTTTTATAGAGTGGAAATTTAGAATATTAAAAGAAATAAGATATTTTAATGATGATAAATATGGCACAAATGAAATATATATGAACTAATTCCATAATGATAGTATATTAATGAGTGATGGTGATGATTAATGATGTACATAGACTCCTGAGGCGGTAGTCCGCCAAAAATCTGAACGATTGTTTTATTTCCCATTTGAATTATTTGTAGGTGGATAGAGTCTAATAGATTCGAATAATTAAAAATATGTGTATATAAGATTATTTTATCATTATTATATCATGTTTGAATATTATTTCAATGAGGTAGAAGAAGAAGTTAAAAAAACATTGAGTCCAAAACTAAACCTCATATTTTGAAAATCTCCTCCGCATAACACCTTAATCACTCAAAGGATTGTTTTATAACTTTTCCAATACCTTTATAATGAGGGGATGGATTATAGTATTTCATTTTAAAAGGGATATTCTGAAACAAGTAATTTTTTTAATTTTTTGTAATTGAAAGATGATATTCCATTTTATTAGAGAGGGAATGCGCACTAATAGAATATTTAAAAATATTAAACTAATATAAATAAATATTTTATTATAAAATGATAGGTAGATTTTTTTATCATAAAGGATTATAATGTGTCAATATATTATCATAAAATAAATATTTATAATTTGAATGATTTCATGTTTACACTAAACTTTTTATTATAACCCATTGTGAACCCCATTCACACATATCAGTGAAACAAGTATTTTTAAATAATGAGGGGAATTGTAGTCACTATATTTGAAAAAATATCATATAAGTTGATCAGGTTATATATTAAAAATAATATTTTATCACATGTAAGAATATTATAATGTTATTTACTATATATCATCTAATAGAATATTTATTGTTATAAAATATCAAAAAAATTATTTTCTTGAAATCTGCATTACGTTGATTTAAATAACATCAAAATGAACAGTAATATTCGAACCGAATATTTCAATACATCCCTAAAATTCCAATTTCATATATTAATATAATTTTTCAAATTAATTATCTAAAATTATATTTCATTAAATATTTTTTTAATATTTATTTTATTTTACACTATTTTTACAATTAATGTATCAGAATTGTGTATTTATTTTGGGTAATTGTAAATCCCCTAAAAAATTAAAAAAATTACCATAACTGGGATAAATTAGTTATATTTAAATATCCTTTTATAAATTAATATATAATATAGTTATTATAATGAAAAAATTAATATAGATATAAAAGTATACAGGGTGGCATTTTTTACTTTTCTATAAAAAATATATATTAAATGATATAATCATGTCTTAATAGAAAGAGGAAATACAACCACGTCAATGATAATTATGGATCAAATTGTCTCATAAAAAAATTAAGTCATTTTATTGGGTTATTTTATAGAGCATATCATTTTATGTTCAATATTCATTACCTAATTTACCCTTTAATGTGGTCACAAAAATTACTAAGATTATTATTCATGCTAATGAAAAATAAAAGGGACAAATTCACCAAATGTAATCGAACTAATTTATAATATGGAATAAATTATTAAAAATTAAAAACAATAAATAAGAATAATGTAATTTAAAATTAAACTGGGGAAATGTGATGATACAAAAAAATTATTGAAAATACCTTTTAAGTATAAAATGATTTTATACTAACATAATCATTAAAATTAATTTTAATAAAAATGAATTATTTTTTAATAAAAAAACTAAATATATTTTAAATCTAAACCATAATATAATTTTACTTTTTGAATAATCAAAATGAAAATATAATTTTCTATAAAAATATTATGATTCACTATCCAGTTAAAAAATTAGTAATTTTAAAAAAATCAATATTTCACTACAAGATAATCTTCATATTCTTATTGAATTAATTATAATTATTTTGTGATATAAATAATCAATAATATGAATAAATTAATTAGATTATTGATCAAAAAAGGTAAACAAAAATATATTTTAATGAAAACATAACTTGGATGAAAATTATTATTTTACAAAGAGTTGTATTCTTATTTATTATGAATTAATAAATAAATATTTATTTACTAGATTAGATAAATAAATGTATAGACTTAGTAAGTTCTATTCATTCACACAAATTCATTATTAACCCTTTAAATCTAATCCACATTGTTACCTTGGAATAGTATTATACTTAGGTAAACCATGCTTGAACCATGTAGAACATGGGATGAATCAAAAAATCCATATCACATTGATAATGCACATAAAATAATCATTATGTAGATAAAATTTACTAGTATTTTTTCTCTAAATATTTACACAACTCGAATCGCAACCATTGAAAATTGTTAATGATAAATATAAACAAAAAAACAAAAAAACAATTTCTAACCAAAGTGTTTCAAAAATATCAAATCCATAAAACATTCTGCCCCTAAAAACTATTAATAATCATGAATCCTTATCACATCACACTCTCATGTCTCAAGAATATCAAATCTACATTTAAATAGTATATCGACCAAGGGAATCATTATACCACATTTTAGCTTATTATGAATATCTGTATTCAATTCTAGTTACTTTACTACTGAGGTATTGAGATGAAGATCAATATCATCCCATTTTATCTCATGATATTGGTATAGTTGATACCTACTTAGTTGGGAAACATGAAAAAGATCATGAATTTATGTCCTTATAGATTTCATTTTCCATTGGTATTTTATATCACAAAGGCATTCACTGATCATAATATGAACAATAATCCTCAATTCAAACATATCATTTCTTTTGAAATGATAATTCCATGAATTGTTCCAAATCATAAAAAAATGTAATCACGTACCCCAATATCCAATGGGTTATGAGGATATTCTACATATGATTCTGTTAAATATAAGCTATCAGTGTCTTTTTTATAAAACAATTACTAAATTTGTCTTATCTTGAACAAGACTTGGACCCACCAAGGTCCCCTAACCCCACATTTCCCAACATAATAGAAATAATCACAGTTTCAAATTTATCAGTAAATTAATCTCCATTTTATTAGATTACTGATATTTTTTTAAAAGGATAACTCAACCAACATTATATACTTTTCCAATAGTCTATCGAATTAAATCATGCACACCAAAATAATATCCTCATTAATTTGAATGGGCTTCTCATTTATATTTTCATTTAGTAGTGATATTTCTATATTAATGTCAGTTGGGTACCCATTTACTACGAGAAAGAATTCAAATACTAGTATGTATATTTTGGATCTCTATCAGAAATAATAATAAATGTATACTAAAAGTGTTTCAAAATATCGTGGTCATATAAGTTCCCAATACCATGAAACTCCCAAACAAACATGTGATGAAAAAAATTATTCAATTTCATTAGATGATTAATGATCACCAAAATATATATTCTCTCACTTGGAGACTCTGGTAAACTGAAAATTGTATATATAGACATCTCAATCCACTTCCAAATATATAATTTTTGAAGGATAAAATAAATTGTAAGGTCTCTTGTTCTCATATTTAATCTTCTAGTAGGAAATATATAATTATAAAAAATCCCAATCTAGAATGTAATCCCTAGGTACTAATATTGAATTATAAAATATATATAAATCATAATACTCCAATGGTGTATAAACTATAAAAAATTTAAATTTTAAATCAACTCACATCTCAGAGTTATTTTGATGAACAATCTACATCAAAAATGATTTTTTCCACTAATTCATATAGATCAATCACCAAATGTCTTAAAAACTAATGGAAATCGCTAAAATGATAAAATATGGTGTTGTATTCATGTCTATGTAAATTTATATCATGAAATATATGTCGTTAATCACAAAATAGAATCCTTGTTTAACATTATAATCATTCACATAAATTTTAATCTTAGTGGACATCCTCATAAAATTAAATTTCTCCACTCAATCATTCATTGGTTGAGTTGGAAACATCCTCCTAAATGCACTAGTGACCGTATTAAATTTTTTCATTATTGGAAGGAAATATTAAAATCAATAGTATTAATATAATCCACCCATAATCTCTGTCTTAGACTTAAATCCCTCTAGGTAATAATAAAATTAGTCTCTTGGGATCCACATATATAGTAAATCACTATATGAAGAGCATAGAAATGTTTTCTGAGAGAATTCATCACAAAAATGAATTCAATATTATGGTTGGGATAATTATTCTCATTAGGGTGTAGTAAGTAGTCACTATTCTCTAAAACCTATTTATAATACTTTTAAAAAATTAATATAGAAATAAAGGAATCAAAAAAACCCAGTATTTGTTCTGGAAGAATAAAATGTGATGTTTATGTCAACCTCACCTTCAATTCCACAAATATTCTACGATTAAAATCACTCATTTAAAATTTATATCATTATATGTTAATTATCTTATAGGATGTGATCCCATGGAAAAATATTGAAGAAAACTCTTATAATACCATGCCAGGCCCATGCTGATATGTATCACATACATAGTTCCTCCGTTTATCCCAAGATATCATAGCCTTGAAATTTTTAATATACAATGAGATGAATTATTAAGATATTGTGTCTCCAAAAAGTTTCACTTTATTATTCCAAAACAAACATTTATAATATTATTAAAAAAATATATGTTAATTAATAATTCTAAAAAATTTCAAGATGATCCATTTGTTCTTCCATTGTCTTGAAATAAACCAATATATCATCCCTAAAAAATCATGAATGTTATTATGAATTGATGAATGATCCTATTAATCAAATAAATAAAAATTTTATGTTAATTACAATGACAAAATAGAATTCCCAAATACTCATTAGGTCTATTACTAGTGGTGAATTCAATCTTAGGATGATTTAACACTCAAACACCTAACTGATTGATCCATAATCATAGTTCAATCATTGAAAACCATCAGGATCCCCCATGATTATAAAATAGATCATCATTCATAAGAAAATGATAATTTTCCATAACATTCATCTAATTAGACTTTATATAATAATTAAAATTTCATTGGATTCCATCTTCATTTCTTATGTTGATAATCAAGGAATGCCTATGTGGTGTGCTCAAAAATGTGAATTATTTTACGTAAGGATCATCATATTTATCTTTTATCCCTTTACCTCAATTTTTTACATATGATACAATATCTAGTAGACAAGGCTCACTATAAATAGAATGTCAATAGTAATAATGACCTCTCTCAGGGGTTGTAACCTTGAAATATCATTCAGATATTAATTAAAGTTCTCATTAAATATAGATGAATATGGAAATGTACATTTCTTTTGATGGTGAAATTAAAAAATTCCAATAACTAGTATGACATCACTCCAAATAACAAAATAATATGATTCACTATCATAAAACTAGGATCTCACTAACCCTAGATGAAATGAATATCCCAATATAGAAATATAAACCTCACCAATAGAAGATAATGGTAACACCCCTGAATTTACATATAAGCTTTGCTAAATTATTTAGGATTATTACTATATTTTAAATATTGACGGCACACGATTTTGAGGCCTGGAGATCCCAGAATGATCCGTCGAAAAAATGTTAATCTTTAAATAGCATTCACGACATGTCTTCTTGAAAAATTGTAATGACTCTTAAAAGGGTCCTCTAATCAAAAATCAAAGGGCATCATTACTTTCATGATGACATGTTTACCCTAGGAATGACTTAATTTTATTCAGAATAGGATTCCACAGATAAAAAAATGGCATAACCATAAATAATATTATTAAAGAAAATTATGTTTGTTTTCAAATGCCTATAACTTATGAACAGTGACTCAGATTCCAAATATGAGACCATCGCTGAGCTCATGAGGGTATGCTATCTGTAGTAAGATACTAACATTGGCCGGAATGGCTTAAAATCTACTGTCACAGGTGGAGGCTGACTGTTAATAATTTTTTAGCATCTTTAAGGTACATTTAGTAAACAAGGAACAATGATTTCATCTATTTGAACCGTTGCTCGGATTCAAAATCTGGCGGCACCGTTGAATTCACAGTGCTGGTATTTTCTTTGGAGAAGAATAACATTGACCAAAAGGTGTTGAACCAAAAAGATAAATTTTTAAATTTATAAGAAAAAATAAAATAACCAAACAAGTTATTTTACATATTTCTTTGTAAACAATGATTTATAGTGGCAGGACAGCTGGGTTATTAGACTATTTAAGGGTCAGTTACACTTTCTTGTGTAATAGCACTATCGGGAGATTAATGGGTTCATTAATTTAATGCATTAATGAACCTCATTATTTTGGTGTTGATTTAAACTCCTCCTTCATCTATTTAAACACTGCATGAGCATGGGTCTTGTGTACTCATGCAGTTTACCTCTGAAGATGTGTCATCGATGACTTCCTCCAATATAGAATGAAGCTCCGTCACCTTAGAGGATTCAATAAGGAGTTCGACGAATACCAAAAAAACACACTACGAATATGGACCTGTATTCCACATCTACATTGTCTACCAACGTGTTTGAGGAAGGGTTTTATTCAAGAGTTTTAAAATTATTCTACTCTTATTGATGATTGAATTGCTTCTATGTTATAATTTTAATGTGAAGGGAACATGCTGAAAAAACATGGATTGAACCCTATGTAGATCTTGGTATTATTGGCATTATTAGTGGGCGATAAAAAAATATGTAGGCATGGTGAAATTGGGGTCTGTGCAATATAGGATCCATCTTGGGAGCCCCGTAGTTGCATATGGGAAAGAAATCGGACCACTAGAGCTTCTCCGGTGGCCCGTGGATGCATCATCGGAGCGGTGGCACTGACGACTAGAGGAGGTGGCAGCCAAAAACCATCGGTCGCAAGGAGGAGGCAGTGGTCAATGGCACTACGGTTGAAAAATGGGGCGGTCGGCAAGCGCCGACCATGTTAGAGTAGGACAACACATGATAGAGGAGGGGTGTGGCTTCAAACCATGATAGATGGAAACTCACGGTCAGGGGGTTCTGTAGGTGATTGTTCAAATGGACCAGACAAGTGGATCATCGCCATCTAGAACCACTATTTCAAAAACCCAAAATGTGGATCTATTCGGGAGGTGAGCATACCCCAATGCCATCCAGCAGTCTGGGAGGTCCCGCGGCCTAGAGGGTCACGCCAAGATGGTTGTCCTAGGATGAACATGTAGGCCACCGGGCAGGACCGAGCCCAGTTGAAATAGACCAACCCCAACCCCTTTTGGATGGGCCCATCAGGCTGGGTTGGGTAGGTCCGACCTAGTGGGGCTAGCCACAGACCCGTTTATATCCCAGTTTCGCATAAATGGGTATATCTACTAAAATATATATCTGTTTTCTGAACTGCCAGTGGAAATAGATTCTGTAACACCCTAGGTGAATAAAGAATATGAAATTTTTATTTTTATCTATATTTTTGAATAAAATATTAATATTACTTTAAAGGGGGTGCTATGCTCAATGGCGTACCCAACACGCAACAACGAGTTTCTTGGAAATCTTACGTTGCACTCTAATAATAAAATAATATTATTTTAAATGGTAGTTAACATGTAGTCGTTGTATTGGAGGGAATGGATAGAAATAACTAAAATATGATTATATATGTTTCTAAATGTTTTTACATTTATCCAATAAACTATAGAGGCTTAAAATACAGAAAGAATTCAATTTTAGGCGTATATGCCCTAGTTTTTACTAAAGGCTCACTTATCGCCTTTTGATGGAGAACCATCATTAAATATAGTTTTGTTCACTCTTAAACATTCTATTGGATAAAATAAAACTCTTCTTATGAATCGGGACATCAAAATTTACTTTGTGTATATTTTTGGTATCTTTCCGATAAAGTTCATTTTTTTAATGAATAGTGTAAAATGTTGTATTTTAATTCAAAACCACTTTTTAATCTAATTTATTTATAATATTATATTATCTTTTGAATTGGTTTTTAAGTGAAATTAGAATATATTTTTACCATTAAATCCAATAGTGGTCGTTGGAATAAATTTCACTTTGAAATTAGACTTAAACTAGAGTCAATCTTTTGATACTTATTGTTTCATAAAAACACGCTAGTTGCTCTGACGGCGGGAATTAATTATTCAATTAATTAATGTGACTTATATGTTATGAATTCTGTAAAATAGAATTCATTTTTGAAATCAGAATATCAAATATATCTTAGGGTGATGTTCTGGGATTTTTCTGAAAAACATCAATTTTTGATGAATAGTGAAACCACTAAGTGGTACATATAAAAACTGATTTTTCCACTTAAATGAAATTTTTCCATCTTTGTGTTTTGAATTTCAAAAATCCGACATACATGGTTGTTATTAAGAAGTATAATGTGGTTAAATGGGATTAAAATAATTTTTTGGTGAATAGTAATTCACTATGTTTTTAATCGCGATTAGAGGTAATTAGTGTAGTTTAAGGTAAAAATAATGTTTTTATAATATGAGATGAGCTTTACACATGTCCTAACCTCATTGTATGTGTCATGGACGACCAGGACAACCCATAGGTCAACTTGGGGACTCTATGAAGCCACTTTGGTTGGGAAATGACATAAATAACTTTTTATTTAATGTTAAAGTAAAAAATGACACAAACATGAAATGTTTTACTAAAACAATTTTTACATGGGGTTATAAAAGACAGATTTTTTACTATAAATACTCATTGGAAAGATAAAAATATTTCCTACATCATAGTATTTTTTTTTTATAATTTTTAGATATTAAATATATTAAATTATTTATGACATCATGATGATACAGCGATGACCTCGTTATTTAACGATTTAAATAAAATGGAAAGATAATGTAATATCTAAGACCTACACATGTCCAAAACCTATTGGATGAGTGGATTTAGAACCCTTATCACCTTATCCTAGAAACACATCAATGTGGGACCTCTTAAATCCGAATACCATTTTAAAATAAAGTGACTTTTCGTTACCTTTCAAGAGTGCCCATCCTCTCCTCTTATAAAAAGCCCCCACCTCTACCTCCTTACCCACACTCCCAAAGCCTTTCGCTCGGCCAAACTCTGCCCATTTTGTCTCTACACTTCCCTCTCTTACTCCTTGAAGCCTCACTTTGGGCAGAAGTCTTCCCAAGGAATCCTTTGAACTCAAACCAAAGGGAGTTACCTGATTTTAAGGTAATGTCTTCACTTCAGTCCTTTTGTTTTATTTTGCCTCTCCAACCCCCTAAACTATTTTTATTCATTTTTTTTGTAACAAATCCAGTATATTCAATATACTATTATGTTTTTATAATAATTATTCGAGCTACACTTACACACACCTACATCTAATGGTTAAATAACATACTGTTTCCGTGGATGGAGAATATCTGCCTCACGAAACGATGATTGTTCAACACTCATATAACACCTTCAAAGGTGGCCATTAAGATGTCAATAAATTTATATATGACATATAATATGTTTATGTTTTACCTAAGATTCTGTATTTTTCTTTTGTGGAAAACTTTTATGGTCTCCATTGTGGGTAAACACGATAATTTCATTTTAGGAAGTGCGGACTACCGCCCCCTCAAAGGGATGTGACTCGTTAATGCCATATGTGGGATGTATAAAGGATGGATTTAAAGTTATTATATATGATTTTATACTGGAATTATAATATACCTCTATATCATTATTATTTTTTTCCATTAATATATGAGACAGAAATGAAAGTAGCCTTCATGCGAACGCACGGCTTACCATCTCCATGAACGGTGCATTTCATTTCTTATCCCCAAATGTAATGTAATATTATAAGTACATATTTATAATGGATATATATATATATATAATATAATTCTGGAATTAAAATATACATACCTCTCATTTATTTTTAATTCCATTAATATGAAAAAGAAATGAATGTAGTGTTCATGCGTACGTACGTCTTACCGTCTCCATGAATGGTGCATTTCATTTCTTACCTTTAAATGATTATGTAATATTATAAATACATGTATATGTTGGATATATATGATATATATGATATCCAAATAATGAATATCATTCTCGATATAATGAAACATTGACCACACGAACAACATGTAATTGTAAGAAGTTCACTTTCGACTTAAGACCCAAATATCGACAAAATAAACATTATTTACTTAAAAGATTACATAATGTTTATAAAATTTAAATAAGTGATATAAAAGGAATAATGAACTATACAAGGTTCTTAAGAAAATATAAATTAACTCAAGTTTGTTATTCAGGATGTTAAAGAACAATCGAGTCAAGTCGGACCTGAGGTAAGGGATCTTACTCCTCTCTTTCTTTTTAAGTACACTCTTTTATGTCATTCCTTTTAAAGCTCATATTTCTTGTTATTGGGATGTTCTTTTATGTTACTCTTACTGTAATTTTTATTCTTCATATGATGAGAGAACCTATTCTCTCTCATCAATCAATTATGGATGTTTTGGGTGGCGCCGTTAGGCTGCCGAATTTTCATAAGAGATCTAACCTCTCTCTTTCTTTTTAAGTACTCTCCTTTTTGTCACTTCTTTTAAGATCCTCTTTGTTATGATAGGGGATGTTCTTTTATATTCCAATTTCTGTAAATTTTATTGTAATATGATGAGATACTCTATTTGATCTCATCAATCCATTTTGGAAGTATTAAGTGGCGTCGTTAGGCTACCAAGTTCTCATAAGGGATTGTTCATCTCACTTTTATTCCCGTGAGATTTATGCTACATTTTCCACAATTTCCTTTGAGTGGTGTATGTACTGCCCATTATTATACACTTTATGTAGTATAATTTCATTTATGGGTATTCACATCTTCATTGTATGACCCTTCTTCCATGGGGTGTATGTTTCGAAAGTTACCCGACTCGGTAAGGGGACCTTTCACCCTCCTCTTTTTAAAAGACTTCTTTTGTTATGTCTTTTAATTAACATAATATTATTTTAGGATATGTTCTTTTATATCCTTATTGATGTAAATTTTATATCCAAGTGATGAGATTCCCTTTTTATCTCTCATCAACTCATTTTCTGAATTTTGAAGTGATGCCGTTAGGCTGTCAAATTTTTTCAAGGGAACTTCTTAACCCAATTTTGATTCTTTGGGATAAGCTTGTACTCTTTGAATATCTCATTCTATGAATATGTGTGAATAACCTCTGATTGTTTTACACTTAATATCCACTTATATTTTGTGTATTATTTTGTCACACATAATTATGTAATTTATTTATCCTTAAACCAAGGATACCGTCTTTGTATGGGACTTCGTCTCAATCTCCTTTCATTGATGCATATTTTGTTTTATACACAACCTTCTTTTATATTGTGTATAAACCCCTTTGACATTTATTTTTGTTCGAAAGTAATCTTTTTTATATGAAGTGTTTACTAAAATACAAAAGGGAATGTTTTTGTCGTACGTATGCGGCGACAACGACTTCTCCGCTACCGTGACCATTATTTGAGTTTCGGCATCCTCTACAAGCCATACCTTTTTTAAAAAAGAAAAATAAATACCATGTTTTACTTTTCATTTATTTTGGTATTTAAAATGGTTTTCATAATATTTTTATATCAATGTGTGGTATTGATATCTTGTGATTGAAAGGTGGAAATGTTATGTTTCCTTTATGCATATTTTATGTGATACGATTATGTTGAGGTTCTTGGGCATTATTATGAAGACGGGTGGTTCCATGATAGACTAAGGGCGGGTGAGCCCGTTATAGCTCTCCAATGCATTGGGTAACGTGAAGGAGTGAAACATTAAGGTTTCTCCAAAGAGATTTAGGTAATATACTGTGATGGGTATTCAAAACGTAACCAAGAGGGTTACTCCCTACGTAAGAATGTTATGAATGCCTCAAGTTACCTTTATGTCTAATGATTTCTATGATTTATTCATGGTTTGATGAGGTATGTTAAAGTGAATGTGTTTTATGGGTAAAGTATGATTTCATTCTTATGTATATATGAACTCATGTTTCCTTTCCATACTTTTTATAACCCTTACTGAGCTTTTTATGCTCATCCCATGTTTTTGAAATGTTTTTCACAGGTCAAGGGAAAGGTACGTGATGTGATGATAGTGTCAAGGGAGTGTCAAGAAAGAATCCAATTTTTGTTTTAAATTTATTTCCGTTGATGGGAAGAATGAATACTGTCTTTTATGTAACCACTTTGTTTAAATGTGGAATGTAATGAAACTTTCATGATCTAATTCTCTAAAACTATAAACCTGAAAAGATCTTCAATGTGTAATCTTGTAATATCTCAAGATTAAGTAAGGTTTAAGGCTGGGGCCTTATAGTTGGTATCAAAGGTCAGTTTAGATAACTTTAGAGGTTAGGGTATTCTCAAAGCATAAGTGACAGTACCATAATGGATAGGATTTTATAAAGAGTCCTAATTTTAGATAATGTGAATGGGTAAGTATATATTAGTGGTTATCTCCCTCATTAGTACATGATGGTTTTGTTGATATACTCACACTGATATTTCTATTTTTAGTGAAATGATGGATCTAGCAGGCACCAAAGAGACAACAGGTTTGAAGGAAACTGTGGTGGTTCTCTGATTAAGAGACTGGATGAAATGGGGGATTCAGTGAGGAATCTCATGGTTGTTCTAAACCAACTATCAAGGAGTCATGATCAACCACTATAACCTTGGTATGATCTATATTGCATCATGTACGAGATGACCAAATCGATGTGGAAGTTTAGGTAATAATTATAAAGGTAACCATTTGAGTTTATATGATCCTTACTTTTGAGGTAATTATGGGTTATTATATGATATGCTGGAAAATGAAAGGCATGAGATAAACTTGAGGTTAAAATATGTAATGATCATTTTTGATGATTTTATCTCTTTTTGGGGAATGATTTAAGAATTATATAGTTTTGGAAAAAGGACAACACGCAGACCCTGTGACAACCCATCGCGTCGGGCAAAGCTGCGGGAATCAAACCCACAACCAAAGTGCGACTGGTATTTATCACCTACCACTGGACTACGTGAAGTCCCTGGTTAGTTTGATTGATTATTTTTAGTTATATGATTTTATGAATTAAGATTAAGTTGATTTTGGGTTATTTATGAAAATTATTAACCTATCATGGAGGATATGTTATTAGGTTAATCACTTTTCAATATCAGACTTTAGGAGCAACTGATGTTGTTTGGAGATAAATGTTACGATTTAACTTGGAAGACTATGTGAAAAAATCCTTCAAATATTTGGGTTTCAATCTTAGATTTTTTTACTTTGAATAATTTTATAGAAAAATTGGTTATCGAATGGTCCTCGTTGAACTTTGGGTTTTGTTGGACAAATTTTGAGATTAAGAATAGATTTTCTTTTTATAAATGGTTATCATTTTCTGGATTATCTGATCTTGTAGTAACCTTTTAGGTTTTAGTTTTGGTTAAGGTTTGAAGACATGGGAAATTTATAGTTCTTTTTTGTTGATTAGGTGCTCCTCTAGAAGTTTTTTATAGTACTCTTAATGCGAACAAGTCTTCCTAAATACTCGTCTTTGGGAGAAAGTATGAGTCTGTGTGAGAAATCTAGTAAAAGTTGAAAGTCAACATAATAATTAAGTATGTTTCCTTATGTTTTATTTAAGCTCAAAAATAAATTCCTCAATAAAAAGTAACTTAAAACAAAAATGTTGTCTATTAACTATTCCTACTGGGGAACCCAACACCGTTTAATCCATCACAAGTTTGTGATTTTCTTATTGTTAACTTTCTCCTAAACATGTTTTCTATCACTCTCCATCAGAACATGACCCTATGTTTTCTCTTCCATGTCCATGTTTTCCTACATTGAATCCTAGTATGGGTTAACTCGGGTGACCTCTATACTTATCTTTCTTTATTTTAAAGCGATTATTTTACCGACTCTTATTTCGATGTGGGATTTTCAATTAAGTTTCCAAGACCAATTTTAAAATTGCAAGGATGCAATTATCAAAAGGGGGGAAGGATGTAACACCCTAGGTGAATAAAGAATATGACTTTTTTATTTTTATCCATATTCGTGAATAAAATATTAATATGACTTTAAAGGGGGCACTATGCTCGATGGCGTACCCAACACGCAACAAAGAGTTTCATGGGAATCTTACGTTGTACTCTAATAATAAAATAAAATTATTTTAAATGGTAGTTAACATGTATCCATTGTATTGGCGGGAATAGATAGAAATAACTAAAATATGATTATATATGTTTTTAAATGTTTTTGCATTTATCCAATAAACGATAGAGGCTTAAAATATGGAAAGAATTCAATTTTAGGCGTATATGCCCTAGTTTTCACTAAAGGCTCACTTATCGCCTTTTGATGGAGAACCGTCATTAAATATAGTTTTGTTCACTCTTAAACATTCTATTGGACCAAATAAAACTCTTCTTAAGAATCGGGACATCAAAATTTACTTTGTGTATATTGTTGGTATCTTTCCGATAAAGTTCATTTTTTTAATGAATAGTGTAAAATGTTGTATTTTAATTCAATACCACTTTTTAATATAATTTATTTATATGATTAGATTATCATTTGAATTGGTTTTAAAGTGAAATTAGAATATATTTTTACCATTAAATCCAATAGTGGTAATTGGAATTAATTTCACTTTGAAATCAGACTTAAACTAGAGTCAATCTTTTGATACTTATTATTTCATAAAAACACGCTATTTGCTCTGACAGCGGGAATTAATTATTAAATTAATTAATGTGACTTATATGTCTTGAATTTTGTAAAATAGACTTCATTTTTTAATTCTGAATATCAAATATATCTTAGGATGAAGTTTTGGGATTTTTCTGAAAAACTTCAATTTTTTATGAATAGTGAAACCACTAAGTGGTACTTATAAACACTGATTTTTCGCTTAAATGAAATTTTGCCATCTTTGTGTTTTGAATTTCAAAAATCTGACATACATGGTTGTTATTAAGAAGTAAAATGTGGTTCAATGGGATTAAAATAATTTTTTGGTGAATAGTAACTTATTAAGTTTTTAATCGCGATTAGAGGTAATTAGTGTAGTTTAAGGTAAAAATAATGTTTTTATAATATGATATGAGAATTAAACATGTCCTAACATCATTGGATGTGTCATGGCCGACCAAGACAACCCATGGGTCAACTTGGGTACCCCATGAAGCCACTTTGGTTGGGAAATGACATAAATAACTTTTTATTTAATGTTAAAGTAAAAATGACACAAACATGAAATGTTTTACTAAAACAATTTTAACATGGGGTTATACAAGTCAGATTTTTTACTAAAAATACTCATTGGAAAATAAAAATATTTCCTATATCATAGTATTTTTTTATAATTTTTAGACATTAAATAAATTAAATTATTTATGACATCATGATGATGCAGCAATGACCTCATTATTTAATGATTTAAATAAAATGGAAAGATAATGTAATATCTAAGACCTAAAAAAGTCCAAAACCTATTGGATGAGTGGATTTATAACCCTTATCACCTTATCCTAGAAACACATCAATGTGGGACCTCTTAAATCCGAATACCATTTTAATATAAAGTGTCTTTTCATTACCTTCCAAGAGTGCCCCTCCTCTCCTCTTATAAAAGGCCCCCACCTCAACCTCCTTACCCACACTCCCAAAGCCTTTGGCTCGGCCAAACTCTTCCCATTTTGTCTCTCCACTTGCCTCTATTACTCCTTGAAGCCTCACATTGGGCAGAAGTCTTCCCAAGGTTGCCTTTGAGCTCAAACCAAAGGGAGTTACCCGATTTTAAGGTAATGTCTTCACTTGAGTCCTTTTGTTTTATTTTGCCTCTCCAACCCCCTAAACTCTTTTTATTCATTTCTTTTGTAACAACTCCAGTATCTTCAATATACTAGGATTTATTTATAAGAAGGATTTGAGCTACACTTACACACACCTACATATAATGGTTAAAGAACATACTGTTTCCGTGGATGGCGAATTTCTGCCTCACGAAACGATCATTGTTCAACACTCATATAACACCTTCAAAGGTGGCCATTAAGATGTCACTATATTTATATATGATATATAATATGTTTATGTTTTACCTAAGATTCTGTATTTTTCATTTTTGGCATACCTTTATGGTCTCCATTGTAGGTAAACACGATAATTTCATTTTAGGAAGTGCGGACTACCACCCCCTCAAAGTGATGTGATTCGTTAATGCCATATGAGGGACGTATAAAGGATGGATTTAAAGTTATTATATATGATGTTATACTGGAATTATAATATACCTCTATATCATTATTATTTCATTCCATTAATATATTAGACAGAAATGAAAGTAGCTTTCATGCGTACGCACGACTTACCGTCTCCATGAACGGTGCATTTCATTTCTTATCTCCAAATGTAATGTACTATTATAAGTACATATTTATAATGGATATATATATATATAATATAATTCTGGAATTAAAATTTACATACCTCTCATTTAGTTTTAATTCCATTAATATGACAAAGAAATGAAAGTAGCGTTCATGCGTACGTACGGCTTACCGTCTCCATGAACGATACATTTTATTTATTACCTCTAAATGATTATGTAATATTATAAATACATGTATATGCTGGATATATATTATATATATTATATCCAAATAATTAATATCATTCTGGATATAATGAAACATTGACCACACAAACAACATGTAATTGTAAGAAGTTCACTTTTGACTTAAGAACCAAATATCGACAAAACAAACATTATTAACTTAAAAGATTACATAATGTTTATAAAATTTAAATAAGTGATATAAAAGGAATAATGAACATGAAAAGGTTCTTAAGAAAATAGAAATTAACTCATGTTTATTATTCAGGATGTTAAAGAACAATCGAGTCAAGTCAGACCCGAGGTAAGGGATTTTACTCCTCTCTTTCTTTTTAAGTACACTCTTTTATGTCATTCCTTGTAAAGCTCATCTTTCTTGTTATTGGGATGTTCTTTTATATTACTTTTACTGTAATTTTTATTGTTCATGTGATGAGAGAACCAATTCTCTCTCATCAATCCATTTTGGATGTTTTGGGTGGTGCCGTTAGGCTGCCGAATTTTCGTAAGAGTTCTAAACTCTCTCTTTCTTTTTAAGTACTCTCCTTTTTTTCACTTCTTTTAAGCTCCTCGTTGTTATGATGGGGGATGTTATTTTGTATTCCACTTTCTGTACATTTTATTTTAATATGATGAGATACTCTATTTGATCTCAACAATCTATTTTGGAATTTTTAAGTGGCGTCGTTAGGCTTCCATGTTTTTGTAAGGGATTGCTCATCTCACTTTTATTCCCGTGAGATTTATGCTACATTTTCCACAATTTCCTATGAGTGGTGTATGTAGTGCACATTATTATAAACTTTCTGTAGTATAATTTCATTTATGGGTATTCACATCTTCATTGTATGACCCTTCTTCCATGGGGTGTACGTTTCGAAAGTTACCCAACTCGGTAAGGGGACCTTTCACCCTCCTCTTTTTAAAAGAATTCTTCTGTTATGTCTTTTAATTCACATAATATTATGTTGGGATATGTTATTTTATATCCTTATTGATGTAAATTTTATATCCAAGTGATGAGATTCCATTTTTATCTCTCATCAACTCATTTTCTGAATTTTGAAGTGATGCCATTAGGCTGTCAAATTTTTGCAAGGGAACTTCTTAACCCAATTTTGATTCTTTGGGATAAGCTTGTACTCCTTGAATATGTCATTCTATGAATATGTGTGAATAAAATCTGATTGTTTTACACTTAATATCCACTTATATTTGGTATATTAGTTTGTCACACATAATTATGTAATATATTTATCCTTAAACCAAGGACACCGTCTTTGTATGGGACTTCGTCTCAATCTTCTTTCATTGAGGAATATTTTGTTTTATACACAACCTTATTTTATATGGTGTATAAACCCCTTTGACTTTTACGTTTGTTAGAAAGGAATCTTTTTTATACGAATTGTTTACTAAAAGACAAAAGGGAATGTTTTTGTTGTACGTATGCAGCGACAACGACTTCTCCACCGCCGTGACCATTATTTGAGTTTCAGCTTCCTCTACAAGCCATACCTTTTTTTAAAAGAAAAATAAATACCATGTTTTACTTTTCTTTTATTTTGGTATTTAAAATGGTTTTCATAATATTTTTATATCAATGTGTGGTATTAATATCTTGTGATTGAAAGGTGGAAATTTTATGTTTCCTTAATGCATGTTTTATGTGATACGATTATGTTGAGGTTCTTGGGAATTATTATGAAGACGGGTGGTTTCATGATAGACTAAGGGCGGGTGAGCCCGTTATAGCTCTCCAATGCATTGGGTAACGCGAAGGAGAGAAACGTAAAGGTTTCTCTGAAGAGATTTAGGGAATATACTGTGATGGGTATTCCAAACATAACCAAGAGGGTTACTCCCTACGTAAGAATGGTATGAATGCCTCAAGTTACTGTTATGTCTTATGATTTCTATAATTTATTCATGGTTTGATGAGGTATGTTGAAGTGCCTATGTTTTATGGGTAAATTATGATTTCATTTTTATGTATATATGAACTCATGTTTCGTTTCCATAATTTTTATAACCCTTACTGATCTTTTTATGCTCATCCCAAGTTTTTGAAATGTTTTTCACATGTCAAGGGAAAGGTACGTGATGTGATGATAGTGTCAAGGAAGTGTCAAGAAAGAATCTAAGTTTTATTTTAAATATATTTCCGTTGATGGGAAGAATGAATACTGTCTTTTATGTAACCACTTTGTTTAAATGTGGAATGTAATGAATGTTTCATGATCAAATTCTCTAAAACTCTAAACCTGAAAAGATCCTCAATGTGTAATCTTGTAATAACTCAAGATTAAGAAAGGTTTAAGGCTAGGGCCTTATAGATTCCATAGGATGATATGGTTAATTTGAGATACTAAAGATGAGTTTTGGAAAAGGTTAGAGTATTGTTGGGTTGCATCGAACCCGAATCTGATCGGGACCTCGGCACTAAAATGCATATAACATTCAGACCGGGGGGTCTGATTGACACTCAGTCTATTCTGTTGGAAGCCTTATGACATGGAGGTTCATCGGGTTACATCTTCTTGGTGCTTTGTAGCAATGGAAGTATGAATAATGGAATGAATAGTGAATCCTATAAGAATCAAGATTTAAATGTGCAGGAATCCAGTGGATGGCTATGTCGTGAAGAATCAATAGTGATCCTCTGTGGGTCAGTACCTATCGATCATATGTCGGCCAGTGTTATGTGATCCTCTGTGGTTCAGCACTTGGTGATCCTATGTGTATCAGTGCCTATCGATCCTATGTGGGTCATTGCTAAGTGATATTGTGTGGGTTAGCACATAGAAATCCAATGTGGGTCATCATCCATTAATATTGGTTAGGTCAGCTCTCTCTGATCCTATGTGGGTTAGCACCTATCGATCCTATGTGGGTCAGTATCTATCAATCATGTGTGGGTTAGCAGCATTTTTTCTTGACAGAATATGATAATCTAGATTTATGACTAATCATTTGTACTTCTGTACATCATTTATATACCTAGATTGAGCTAAGTCTTTTTCTCTACACAGTGATTGAGATCATGCATTGTGTTTATTTCATTGTGAAATTCGGAGATACCTTATGGGGTCTTGGGGTCCCTCTTGAGTATTTTTATACTAACACCTGCATTAGTTTCTCCTACACCATTTGGTGTCTTTTTAAGATTAATGGAAGCTTTGAATATGACTCGGGTAGCCCTGACTTGATGGTTTACGAAGGTAACCGGGTTGACCTGGAGAGAAGCAATGGCGAGATGTACCTACCCTTCAAGTAGGATCCCCGGTGGGAATCCTCATCAGCTATTTTTCCTTTTTCCTCTACTTCAATTTTAGTATGGCTTGTATTCTGGCTCCTTTTACTTTTAGTGAAAACTTTTACACTTAGTTTAGGTTTTTATTGAGGTTGTATATTTCTCATTCCATTGTGTATTACTTGAGAGTATTGTTCCCTGTTTGTGTGTATACTCATTTTGAGGAAATTCCATCCCTTTTTTGGGATATTCCTTTCCAGTGCTAGTCGATAACCCCTGTCCTATGGTAGTCAGGCTGTGGGTAGTCACTATAGGGGCCTCGAAGAAGGGTCATGACAAAGTGGTATCATAGGATGGTCAACTCTACGAGAAGAACTAAGAGACTATGTTTTTAATTGATGTATAGTGTTAAGTGTATTGTGTTCGGGATTCATTTTGGGGAGTCTAGTGTTGGTGTGGTGGCCGACTTATCAATACACCAAGACCCTGAATTCAGATTTCCAACCCGGTATGCAAAAACATTAGTGACGTGTGTTTTGAAAATGTTGTATATTTTTGATATTATTGAGTCCACTCACTAGTTATAACTTATTTACCCTGGTTCATCTTTATTCTCTTTCAAGATGCCTCTATGTAGACAACCAACAAGGATTTCTATGCATGACGATGAGGATGGTCCACAGTGTGATGAGGCTTTAGTACAAGTAATGCTACCCGAGATGGCACATTAGGGTGGTGTCCAAGTGATACAATAGCCTGATGGTGATCTATTACTATTGGTGCTACCCGTAAAGGACATAGATAGGCTTAGTTCATTATATGAGTTTCAATGAAAAATACCCCTCAGTTTATGAGGCAAGCCTGACTTACATGCGGCCAAGGATTGGGATGAGGTGGTGATCAAGTTTCCATCTTTCCAAGGAACCTTTATATTTGATGGTGGTCATGGAAGTGAGCATTCTATGTGGCTTATCAGGGTGATGGTAGGGTCAAGATTACCCATATCTTATGATGAGTTGACTTTTCTTTTGTAGAAATATCAGGAGATCCTTCTTTAGTGAAGGGGGTCTTTTTCTAGAAAAAACACGAGGCTTTGTTTACCCAAGAGCTTCTATAGATTTGACTGGACGACAGGTCATTAATTGAGTATTTGCCAAGGTGTACCAACCATTCCAGCAACCCAATTAATACAATACGACTGATTCTTCAAGGGTCATACCACTGAGCGAGACATTTTTAGGGACATATTATCCATCACCATTCCTCTTTGAATTCCTAATTATGTTATGTTCCTAGAGAGAACCTTTATGGTTGAAAATTATTTGGATGTGTCGATCAATAATGTGAGTTTCTATAATGGGAAAGCTAAAAACAGATGTCAATATCAGATAATTCGATGTGTAAAAATCATTCAAGAAAAGGAAGTGATAAGGATAGATAAATATGTAGGGCATCAGACGTGGAAGGGGAGCTAGAAGAGAATAAGTATGTCGTGTATATTTCAAAATGTTATAAACACCACCCCAATATGGTCCCCACAAGGATTAGAGAGCTGGAGGTTAGGTGAAGGGAGTCGGTGCATGCAAACAAGGAGTGTGACCCAAGGGCTTCAAGAATGTTTTTTGGTATAGTCTGTGTCTACTTCTTGTTTCTATAATTAATAGACATAGGTCCTTATCATTCCTTTATATCATGAATCTTTTTCAAGAACTAGAGTTTCCAGTTAAACCATTTACTTGACCATTAAGTCTGAAGATACCTATGATAGGAGACTCGATAATCACACTTTTTACATTTTTTGGATTATACCATAAAGGCTTGATTTTTGGTTGGAACCTCTTGGTCCTAGCATCGAGGCCTTACGATGTTAGTTCGGGTATGGATCGTTCAACAATTGTTCATGCTCAGATTGACTATTTTAGGAAAAAAGGTTTTTGTATATCTAAAATGCTGGAATGGGTTATTCAAGGTTGGAAAAAAATTAATACCATGTTACATGGGATAAACTCATGCATATGAGGGTGAAAACAATCATTCTTGAGTCAGCTTGCCTTTCCCTTGTGGTAGCATGTGTGTTCAGTTTTCAGTTCCAAACAGTTGTGGCTGAGTTCAGGAAAGTCCTTTACAAATATATTTCCAAGATTACCTCCCAGTAGAGAGAGGGTCATCTACACTGTCTTATACATAAGTATGACACCCATATCAACAAATGCATATCGGATGGCTCTCACGGTGCTCCAGGAGTTGAGAGTATATTTGGGAGAATGGTATACTATCTACTCTGATCACAAAGTCTCAGATGTATCTTCTCACAGAAATACATGAACCTGAGACAATGATGATGGTTGGAGTTCTTCCAAGACTATGACATTGTGATAGTCTACACTCCTGTGAGGTGGAACGTAGTAGCAGACACACTCAGTTTATGGTATAATCTAAAATAGTTGAGTGAGGCGATATTGTAGCTAGCCATGTTGCAGTTATTCTTCATGGATATAAATAGAGCTTCTTACCTTCACTCCATGATTTTCATTCCCCCACACCTTCATCGTTTATGGGAGGTACAACTTGGGGACGTTGACTGTGAGGCCCGAGATGCTCAGATGTCCTCAAAATGGGCTTATAAAGGATTTTCTGAAGGTGGGGGAATGCCATCCATTTCATAGGGAATATAATGGTACCAGTGATGCTACCAAAGGAGGTATTGATGTATTTACACACATATCCTTTTGCGGTACATCCTCTAGTGGAGAAGATGTAACATGACCTCCAGCATTAGTACTAGTGGCCATGTTAGAAAGATTTAGTGCCAGAGTTTGTTTCACGATGCTTAATTTTTCATAAAATTATGGCTAAGCATCAGGTTCTAGTAGGCTTTGCACAACCACTTGAGGAGGCAGAATGGAAGTGGGATATTATCTCCATGGACTTTGTGATAGTACTACCACAAACGTCTAGGGGCCATGATTCTTTCTAGGTGATCATTACCTGACTCACCATGTAGGCCTCCTTTTGACCCATCTGTGAGTGGGGCTCAGTAGAGAGCTTGGAAAAATGGTTAGACATAACAGGTCATACAGACATAACAGGCCATACCGAAATATTCTTGGACAAAGGATTTTCTCAGATCATGATGCTTGTTTACATCCCTATTGATGAAGGGATTACATGAGGCTTTTAGGACTCATCAACACTTGAGCACTGCCTTCCATACGTAGACAAATGGTTAGACATAATAGGTCATACAGACACTCAAGGATATTGTTATTGCTTGCATCTTGGATTTGGGACTTAGTTGGGATGACCACATGGCACTGGTGGAGTTCGCATACAACAATATTTATCACTCCACTCTCTGCATTTCCATATTCATTTCATTATACAGGAAACCATGTAGATCACCTCTATATAGAACATACTCAGGGTAGTTTGTACTTATGGGTCTAGAGTTGGTATAAGCTACCACTAAAAAGTTTCAAATCATCCAGTAGCAGAAGAATACGACACATATATGGCGTATTCATAGTCCAAAAGGAGATGAAGACCCTTGGATTTCAAGGAGGGGTAACAAGTCTTCTTATAGGTCTCACCCTGGAAAAGATTTCAGTGATTTGGTAGGGGTGACCAGCTATCTTTGAGGTTCATTGACCATTCTATATTATTAACAGAGTGGGTGAGGAGGTGTATTATCTAGATCATCACCCATTGATGCACAAGATTCATAATTTTTTCCATGTGTCGCAAATGGAGAGGTATGTACATGATCCATCCAAAGATATTGACTAGGGAGAGCTGGAAATTGACGATAGGGAGAAAATCATAGGGTTACTGAAGGAGATAGAGGATTGATAAGAGTGGGTCCATTTTGGGTGGCTGATTCCTCTCGTACGTGTTCAATGGCATCACATGAATCACCTAGAGAGAAATTGGGAGTGGGAGGATCAGATTCGTGCTCAGTACCATCATTTGTTTACTTAGCCTTTGTTGTGGCTTTTTGGGACCAACATCTCTAAGGTGGGAAAAATGTAAAGACCCAGAATTTCTATATAATTTTTTTAAAATTATTTGGGATTATTAAAAGACATTAAAAATTTATGACAAGTGATTCCAAGGCCCAGAGTGCTTGTATTTATCCATCAAATATAAGTTAATATTTAAATAACGCACATGGGCTGTTTTCTAGAAATAATTATAATAACACTTAAATGGGTGGCCATATTAGAAATCCAATGTCATTGTTTCATTTAAGATGGTGATTTTACCCTAGATGCGACTTATGTTTAATCGGTGGAGGCCACTAGTGAGACATCCCAAAAATGGAATAACCGTAAATAAAATAATTAAATAAATTTTTTTTCATTTTTCAAATTCTTATAACTCACGAAGGGCAACTCAGATTAAAAATATGATACTCGCACTGAGCTCACAATGGAATGCTTTCCTTAGGTATTTCCTAACATTGGTCGGCACGAGCCAACAATGGATGTTTGTTTTTCTTCGTTAGTGAAATAATTATGTAAAAATTATTTTATTGATACATTATCTATCTCCTAAATGGTAACTCAGATAGAAAATCCAAGAATATCATTGAGCTCGTGAGGGAATTTTCCCCTTATGCAGAACCTAAATTCAACCAGCGAGGGTCGAGGGTTACAGTTAACAATTTTTGAATGTTTTTTATTTTACGTTTAGTAAATGATCAAGTGGCAATTTATATCTTTTGAACTAGTGTTCAGATTAAAAATCTAGGGGCATAGTTGAATTCTTAATACCTAGAATCTCTTTAGAATATCATGAATTTTTCTAGAAAGGGTTGGACCAAAAATATAATTTTTGTTCCTTAAAAAAATAATAAAACAACTCAACGAGTTATTTTAGTTCATTCTTTGTAACTGATGAGTGACGGTGGAGGGACTACCGGGTTGTCCTACAACATAATGTCTGGTTACACTTTCTTCTATAACCACACCATCAAGAGATTAATGGTCTCATTAATTTAATTTTTCAATAAACCATATTAATTGTGTGGTGAATTAAAATTCTCTCTTCACCTATTTAAATAATTCATAGGCATGTGTATTGTGCACTCACGAAAGGAACCTCTAACGATGTGACAATGGTGACTTCCTCCAAAGTATAATTGAGCTCCAACTCTATAGAGGATTCAATCCATAGTTCACGAATGCCAATGAACACACTATGAATGCAGACCCATATTATTCATTTGCACTATATACCATCGCGTTTGAGGTAGAGGTTTTATTAAATAGTTTTTTACTTCTTCTAATCTAGTTGAGGATTAAATTCCTTCCATGTTATAATACTAATGTATAGGTTTAGTGCCAAAAAATAAATGCATGAACCCTCTTCCGATCTCAGTATTGGTTGAACTCTTCATGGGATACCAGAAAATATGGAGGCAAGGTGAAACCGAGGGCCGCACAGTGTAGGAGCCATCCCGGGAGGCAAGGAGGAACAGAAGAGAAAGAAATTGGACCACTATAGCATCACTAGTGGCCCTCTAAAGAACCACTTCCATGACAACTCCAGTGACAAGAAGAGGCGGCAATACAAAAACCACCAGCCACGAGAAGGAAGGGGCACCCGAAGACACCGCAACAGAGGAAGGGGGCTCCCAGGTAGTGCCAGTGGCATTGGAGGTGGGTGACACGACGCTATGGAGGGCCGCAACTATGATCCGTAGTAGAGGGAGAACCTAAGGTCCACATGTTCTATTGGTGATCGGTCTAGTAGACCATCTAGGTGAAGAGGCTCCATCTAGCACCGCTATTTGATGACCCCAAATGGTCAAGCTATTCGGGAGGGGAGAGGACCCTTGCGCCAGCCAGCAGGCCGCGTTGTCCCATGACCTAGGGGGTGTCGCCCAGCCAGGTGGGCCAGGCTGAACATGTGGCCTAGTGAACCAAACCGGACCCCAGCCGAACCAACCATGCCAATCCTCTTCGGGCCATGCCTTGTGGGCCAGGTCAGGTCGGTCTGACCGAGTCATACCCGACCCGGACCCACTTACAGCCATGTTTTTCATAAATGGGAATAACTCCAAAACTAGACGTTTGTATGTTGAACAGTTTGTGGCACATAAACCCTTAGGATGATATGGTCCTCTTTAGAAACTCCACATGAGTTATGAAGAATTTTGGAGTACATCCGGGTCAGATCTATACCAAATCCAATCTGGACCTTGGCACTAAATTGCCTATAACATTCAGACTGGGTGTCCTATTGACATGTATTATGTTTTGTCGGAACCCTTATGACATGGCAGTTTACAAGGTTATTAATTTTTGGGACTTCTTGGTGGTTGAGGTATGTCCAATGGATTGAGAAACACATCCTCCTGTAATCATGCGTGAAAAGTGCTAGAATCCAGTGGCTTGCCGTGACGTGAAGAATAAATAGTAATCTTGGGTGGGTCAGTACCTATTGATCCTATGTGGTTCTGCACTCAGAGATCCTATGTGAGTCAGTGCTCCACAATCCCTTGTGGTCTTGGAAAATAGATCGTTTTTTGATCAGCGCTCAACGATTCTGTGTGGGTCAGCACTCAACGATCCTCTATGGGTCAGCATCAATCGATCTGGTGTGGGTTAGTGCTCAATAATATTATGTGGGTCAGCACCTAGTGATCCTATGTCCCTCAGCATATATTGATCCTGTTTGGGTCACCAGCAGAGCCTCTCAATTGAATATGATGACTTAGATTTATGACTAATCATTTGTACTTCTATACTTTTGTTATATACCAAGTTTGAGCTGAGTATTTTTCTTCTTTTCTTTGTGATTGAGATCAGGATTTGTGGTTATTTCATTGTGGAATTCGGAGAAACCTTTAAGGATATCAGGTTTCCAACTGAGTATTGTTTTTCTCACCCCTACACGGGCTTCGCCTGCACCTTTTTGTGTCTTGTGCAGACAATTGGTAGAGTTGACTAAGACTTGGGGATCCAGGACATGACGGAATGTGGAGGTGACCAGTTGAAGTGGAGAGAAGCAACGACGAGTTGTACATACCCTTCAGTTAGGATCCCTGGGGGGAATAATAAGAGCTTTATTTACAATTTCATATATATACATTTCATTTGGGCTTGTATACTGGCCCCTATAACATTCAGTGCATAATTTAATAGTCAGTTGAGGTTTTCAGTTGTAGTTCAACCTTTATTCTTCCATTGTGTCATACTTGTGTGCAGTGTGCCCTATCTGTTAGTGTATAGGTTTTGAGGAAATGCCTTCCCTTTTTAGGGATATGCCTTTTGGTGCAATTTTTCAACCCCTGGCTTATGTAAGATGGGCTTGGGGTAGTTTCTGAATGGGTCCCAGGGGACGGTTCATGATTATAATAATCAATATTGGCCTTAAAATAATCCATTCAGTCCATTTCAATTATGTGGATTTATTATCAAGAACAAAAAATTGTAAAACAGATAAGAAAACAATGTTGAGGATCACACCTAGTAAGTTAGAACATTTAAAACCCCACTCTTTCTTTCATTTTAATGGATTGAAATTATCAATAATAAATTTCAGAAAATCCATGTGTAATCCAAAAATTCCCTTAATCAAAGACAGAATAAAATAAAGTGATGAACTAGTATAATTGTTGATCCACTACCATTAGATGCACATGACTAAGCATGGGATCCATTGTTAAGGTTGGATCCATGTTTTCTAACTTGATATACATTTCTTAATAAATTAATTAGGTAACATGATTTTCCAAAATTATTGAAATTTTTGGGTGCAACAATACAATTATTAAAAGTATATATTATTATTCCAGGTTAGATG
Organism: Viscum album; assembly: GCA_963277665.1. NCBI lineage: Eukaryota > Viridiplantae > Streptophyta > Magnoliopsida > Santalales > Viscaceae > Viscum > Viscum album. Next base: position 835,723,226 of record OY728164.1, on the reverse strand, counting down.
AAAACACCATAGTGTTGTGAGTATGAATCATGTGAAACAAATCCTAATATAAAGTAAACACCCTAACTATGATTCTTTTTTTGGAAATATGACACACCCTACCAAACCCATGTTTTATTGGATTCCCCAAAAGACTTTTATTCCAAAAATTTTCTTCCAAATAAATATATTCAATACCAACTACCTCTTTAATGGTAAGAAAACTATTCGAAATAAATATTTATCATATCTCAAGATTATGATCAATCTAAAAACATCTACCCAATATGAAATATTAGTGAAAAATTTTGGAGAAAAATGAACATAATTGGTAAATTGTGTAACATACTCCATCCCTAACCTTATCCAGGATCCAAAGTCTCAAAATCCTTATCATTCTCTGTATAAAATATTTCAATATAAAACTAATTATCCATGACCTTCATGAATGTTCAATATGTGAGTTACTAGTGTAATTTTTCTTATATGTGGTAATCCCACCATATCCATCATGTTCATTGAATAATTTATGAGGTAAACAGACCATAGAGTCCTATTAATAAATCAAGATGTGGTAAAACCACTATATTACCTCAATCCATCCCTCCTGTTATTGGGATACTTTGAAACCTTGAAATATTGTTTGATTTTTTATGGTAACCATTAATACATGATCCACCATCCATTCATCATTTCAACCATTAAACTAACCTAGTTATTTAGTATTTTGGATTAATATTTTCACTAATGTATGGTCAATATGAAGATTTTCATTAGAGACATACACCACAATTCCATCCCACAAATTCTAGTAGATATTTTATGTTGTATTTTTCAATATTATATTATATATATGCTATATCCTGAAAACCAAACAAAAATCCAGATAAATTTCATTTACATAATCAAAATATTGAGGTAAAAATCATTATAAAAAATAATTTACCACGTATAGTAACTCAAGTACAGTTAAAAAAGTGAGCTAGCGACGCACCCGACTACACCTATTACCATAGTTATGATATTCCTAAATTATTTTGAAAAATAGACCATAGAATAACTTCATCTGCTATCATTTTATAATTTACCGTCATAGTTTGACCATACACGTAACCTAAATTTGAAATTTGTATGGTTTGAAGTGATATCCAAATTATATTGAAATGGTGACAAAAACTGTGGTAACATCATATATATTCATGAGAACAATTTTCCCACTAATGACACAACATGTCATGTCTTTCGTATAAAAACATACTTACAAAAAACAATAGTATATTATTTTAGAAAACATAAATAGAAAAGAGACATTGAAAAAATGATATATGTGTCTTTATAAAGACAAAGCAAAAAAACACCAAACCAAGCCTCTATGAAACTATCCATTACCCTAATCCCGAACCACCATGAAGCACCATTTAGTAGTATAATTTATCATACTACATTAAATCCTTCTCTGTATTTATATTTGAAAATTAAATGTCTTCATATTCATTGAGGTATAAGTAGAAAATGATATAAAATCCATCTAGGATACAACCATTAATCTATACCATTTCTATCATGATGCTACAGTTATGTCAATCATTAAAATTAAATAAGTTTTAAAATAAAATACCATTTCACATAGTATATCATAATAACAACCTGGTTTCCATTAAAACAATTCATATTTTATTAAACCATTAGAATAAAATATATGACTGGCATATATAACGAAAAACTAAAAAACATTCAGGGAAGCAAATAAGATAAAAAAATGTGGGATCTCCTATCATGACACATGTTCATTAAGAAAAAAAATTATAAATTTTATCTAGCCAATGGGATTATAAAATTATGAAATTTAGGGGAAAATATTCGATGTAATGTGAATCTCATGGATATAAAATCACTTCATATTCAAAGGGAATTATAACTAAGATTCCTAGTAGTTCCACAATCATATGAAATGAACATATATCTATAAAAAAAATATCAAAAAATAAACTAAATAATTCCAAAAATTTCGAAATAAATATATACGCATTAATCATTAACACATAAATTAATGGAAAAAAATTATTTCGATAAAATAATCATAAAGTAATTTTATCAAACACATGATGTGGTGAAACTCTTATTCAAGAAAAAACCTCAATTCAAACCATTTTCTAATGAACAAATATGGAAATCACAAAACAAAACATTCGCCATGTCAATGAACACATATCAATAATTAAAATAAAATTAATATATAAGAACTATATTTAGATAAATGGTGATGAATCATTTAATTCAGTTTCCTTCGTCATAAAATAAGGAAATATAGACCCCTTCGAAAATCATGTTTCAAATGAAGATAATAGGTCTTATGAAACATATGTTTATAATCACATCATTTCACCAAAAAATATATATCCAACCACAAAAATATTTTAGAGATTCCACACATGATGGAGAAGGGAGTTTAATTAGATAATTGGAATAATAAGAAGAAAAATGGTGGAAATCTTACCATACCTCAATGGTAACCACAATGACAGATATGGAATCTATAAGTAAATAAATTGATAACTACATATGGAATTTTTTTATTGTATGGGATGAGTTAATGAGATATTAAGTTGAAACATGGGTTAAAAAAACAATAGTTTTAATGTTATATTCCATTTATAAATAAAATATGTTTCACACTGTTAGATCGAACAGTTAAATTCAAACCATGACAACCATTCTGCTCCTAATAACCAATGGAAACCAAAGCACATTTTTACATTAGAAAATCCACTTTGTTAGGTAATACATCATCTAAATATTCAAAACAAAAATAGAATCAATAGATTTAACTATCATGGTTATCACATGGTTAATACTAATTGTTCATTGACCATGTTCCAGACTAGTTTGAACTAAAATTAAATCTTATATATCACTAAATCCAAAAAACCATTATAAACAAAACAGACACAAATAATTCAAAATAAATCATAATATTTACCCTAATTATGTCACACAAATCATATTTTTATGGGAATTTTTTTCTGTCAACAAAATAAGATAACATTTAATTACATTTATTCAAATTATTTTTCAATTGAATTTAGAAAATTATGTTTCATCAAAATCATCATATTATAATGATTGATACAATTATCAGGGAATATGATGTATTGATAAGATACAAATTATTATATTATTATTTATATATTCTATGTATATTTTTATGATTCCCTTTTAATTTCTATGAGATAATTTAGTTATGATGGAATGTTGACTTCAATTATGTTATTAGGGTTTAAAAAGTATTGATTTGTCATCATGTTATAGGAATCATAATTATATGGGAATCATTATGTTATGGGTGGTTTCATATATATAACTTATATTCATTTTATTATATATTATTTCTCTTGGGATAAAGAGTTTAATGCATGGGAATTATTTATATGTTTTAAATTTTATGTTTTGGTAATGTTGTTATGATCACAACATGAATCAATGTCATTTTTGTTTTCATAAAATATTTTGGCATGGAATTTGTTACAATTATATTTTTCTAAAATTTTATAATTTAAATGAATATCTTTTTTCCACTTTAATGTTATTTATAACATCCATGAGATTCGAATTTTCATTCGTGACTTTTCGATTATAATCCTTTAATGTTTTTCATTGAACTATTTCTCCCATTAATTTGTTCTAAATATCTATTTAGAAATAGTTTTCCACTGACCAAAATCGCCAGATGGCCTACAGATTTTATTTTATTTTGGATAATCCCCATTTAAAGGGTATAATAGGAACCATTAAATGACCCGTAGGTGCAAGGAACAAGGCCCAAACTTGACCCCTTACATGACTCATAGGTTTAAAGGCACAATTCCCAATACATGACTCGGAGGTCCAACCCACTAGAACTGCCCCTACAAAATATCTTCACCATTTAATTACTACCTTCCCACCAATTATTTATGTTCATCCAAACTTTCCCAATGTTAAATTGCACGGTTCCTGGTACTGATGGTTGTTTTTATACCTTCTCATTCATCCAATCTTATTAGTGATGATCATGTGATTTCTACATTTCATTTAATCTTTCCTAGGGCCTTCTCTGTATGGTAACTAGGATTATCAATTTTCTTTGTGGACCAAATTCTTATGACCGAAATCTCATTGATGACCCAAAGGCCATGAGACCTGTAGACCAAACCCGTGGCATGAATTCTCAAATAAGATAAATAGTTCTAGGTGCTAATGTTCTAAACAATACATACTACTATAATGTTATATTAACCAGAAATTCACTCCCACCCGGTTTTAATCCTAGGTCTATTAGATTCCAATCAGTAGTCCTTACCACTCATGTACAAACACAATAGCTATAGTTTTCCTTTCAAAAATATATTTCATCAATGTTCATGTAATATCTCAATATTATGATCAAACAAATTATGACTCTTTGATAATATTTCTCATATTGATCATTTGAGTTGACTCATTTTATTCCACATCCATATGATATTTTATGGAGGAACATGAGTACAATAATGTTTTATATAGATATCTTTTTGGGAGATTTAGAATATATAATGTGAAGTAATTGTTTTTATACCCATTATCTCAAGAAAATATTCCTTTATGTTCTAGAATAATGAGATTATTTTTTACTATTTTTGTTAAAAATTATGAAATGTATATAAAATATATAATTAATCATTTTGTGTTGACTCATATATATATTAAAAATTCATTCCGTAAAAAGTAATGGACTTTGTATTGATATGTAATTCCATTATGATTAAAAATATACCTATTAAATTTTTGTAATATTTGAATAGAGAAATCAAGGATTTTAATGATTGTTTTTTTATATTTATAGATGAACTCTTAGGTAACTATAAGAGATTGAATTGTTTGAGAAAAATTTAGGGATTAATCTTGTGAATCGTAGAGAAAAATAATAATATGTGAACATTAGATACTATTAATATTAGTTCAAACATGTTTCATTTTATGGATATACTAGATATAAATATATAATATTTATATACCCTTAAATTTAACAAGTTGTTTAATAACGTGTCACACTAATAAATATGATATATATATACATTTACCTTGTATTATTAGTTTAATATTATTAATTATTTTATTATTATTTTAATATTATCTTACCCATTAGTTGTGAAAACATTTGAATAGATAAAAATAACATATGAAAAGTAATGTGTTGATAATTTGGAGTGATTAATTAAATTTATGATTAATGAACATTTAATATCATTAATAATAAGGATATAAATATGTATATATATAATGATCGATTTATGGGGGGATATGGGTGAGTCCTTATGAACAATAAGGGTGTTGTTTCTAAAATATTATAACAATTAATGACACATAAAATTTTGTCTTATTTATTTAATAGAGATGGTGGAGATAATATTTTTAATTATAACATAGATTAAAAATAAATATCGTTAATTATATGACATTTTATAGAGCACCAAATATTAAAGTACATATTCAATCAAAACTGGCTCCATACGAGACCAATTATATGGTTTTTACTCCTTGATAACTCGAATTATATATGAAAATAAAACCCTCTAAGAGCAAGAAAGGCTGGATGATTAATATTGTGGTATGGATTGTGGAATTATATACATGATGGGAATGTATGAGGACCCAATATTTATATATTAAGTATTATTAAACAATGAAATTATAATTAAAATTAAAACATGATTCATTCTAATTGTAGTTTCCCATCTATCCCACCATAGAAAAATAATAGTATAAAAAATACAAGAGGGATAAAACAAAATCAATTTTATCAATGATTATAATTTAAATGAAATTGATAATAAATATAAAGCAATTAATTTTCTAGACTATTCATAACATCAATGTGTAAAAAATTAAGTGGAATACAAGTTCATGCTCATTGGTTAAAATCATATAAACTTTCTATTAGAAAAAAATATATAAATATTAATGAAACAATTTTGTTAATAAAATTTTATTTGTATAATTAATGGAGAAATGTTAAGATACTTTGAATAAAAACCTGCATGTTCATAGAGATATCTTCTATTATCACTAATAGAAATATTATTTTTAATGTTGAATTAATAGCCACGACTTTCCATAAACTGACACCGATGGTTTTAATGATATATTTTTATGAGTCGGGTTTTCTAAAAATGGTCGCAAAAAAGTTTTATGAGTGGTGTTTGGCATCACTTTTATGAAAAATTGACCCCAACAACAATAATTTGATGTTACTTTCCATCTATTTAATGTTAAACCAATTCCAGAAATAACAAAAATGTTTTTTTCATTGGTTTTCATGAAATTCAACACCATAGTTTATTTTCGGCATCAGTTTTACAAAAAATAAATTCCAAAATTTAAAAAACTGAATACTTTTGCCTTTGGTTTTTTACCAACCAACATGAAAAGTAAAAAATATATTTTCAACGTTGGATTTAAGAATACCCGTTGACAATTTTTTTTTAAATTTTCTGCATCGGTTTTATGAAAACCAATGCCAAAAGTCATTTAAAAATGATGGGATCTCCAAACCCTCATATTCTTCATTCAACAAAATAGTAACATGTGGTGGTAACTCTATACAAACGATGACTTTGTTGCTTTATTTTTGATCTACATCCACCATTATATCATTTATTTTCACGATATATGGTCTACTCAATTCATTGTATTCTCTTCATTATTTTTATATGGAATATTTGTTATTCTGAATGCTATTTTTAGTGACTTTCAACTATGGTATGATTTTAGGTTATTGTTTATTTTTATTTTTCATTGTTACAATCAATATTTTTCCAGATCTTATAGTGCTTAATTTTCCAACGCATTATACTAATCAATATTCGGATTGGGGGACTATTTTCAGGTTGAATTCATAATTTTGTATGTTTTTTTGTTTTAATGATAAATCATAGATCATTTTATTTTAGTTTTAATTTTCCTCAAATATTAGATTATAGTTTATTTAATATGTGTTGGATCATAGTTAATAGTCATCCCTAAGAGCTATTAGTCAATGGTATTGATATTAATTGGTTATATTATGTCGCCTCTTATGCCATACTTGACTTCAAAATATATAGGCCTTGATTAGGTTATGTAAAAATAAAAAAATCATTGATCCTTGCTTTTATATTACTTGAGTTTCATTTAGATAAATGGCTATTGAATTTTCCCACATATTACAAAAACATATTCAAATGAGGTGTTGACAAATTAAAAATGTTTTTAATCACACGTACACAAACATTTATGTAATATTGGTAGCATTGTATTTATTAAATAAAATTAATTTATTTTAGATCATTTCATTTTCAAAAATAATCCCTAATTCAAACAAATGAAATCAAGTGTGATATGTGTACCTTTAATATTTCTCTACACTGGAGGCACCACCATTTAACAAGGTAATTTGGTTAACTCAACATCCATTCAACATGTCTTGGAGGGACCTAAAATCCTATATCCTTACCAGGATCCATATTCTATATCATGCACCAGGATCGACTAGTATCATCTCTCAACCAACCCATGCAATCCTTACAAGTGTTTTGATCCAGTCGCTTCCATAACTCTTAACCAAAATATCTGAGGCTACTATGTCACAACTCTCCCCCACTAATAACCCCTCTTGGTTCTATAGTGAAGCTGGGGGTAACCCCCAAAAGCCCGCCTCCATGACAACTTATTATTTCTCAAACGATTGTATTGTTCTCTAACCCATATGTGTTGTAAGATATATCAATTTGGTTATGAAATTAATTTCATCTGTCATAAATTTGGTAGTATTAGGATTGATTTCATTTATAATATGAATATTTACCATAATTATAATTTAATATTACTAAAAATAACTAAAACTTATCCCTTTATATTATTTTAATTTTCATTACTTTTGACACATGCAACATCAAACTAATTCAACGACTATGTAAAATGAACTAATAAATTTTATAGGACTGTTATTATAATTTAATTATAATATTAATATGACACATGTATATAATATGATAATAAAATGTTTATTATTTGTAAATGTGTATCATATATGATGTTTTATATCTGATTATCAATAGTTTTTATTAAATGCGTTTTTGTTTACAATTTATCTGTAACTATGTACATATATATATTTAAATTTTTATATTCTTTAATATATTCTCCAATTATTTTTTGATATCAGATATTGAATGGATCATAATTGGATACATTTATGAATAACCACTAGTGAATATGAAATATGAGTTGATGAATTTTTGGTATTTTCTAGACCACATCTTCAAAACATTGATTTGATTTTCTGTCCATGTGTGAAGTATTTAAATATGATAAAGTTAAACTCCAGAGAAATAAAGGACCATCTCATTTTTATGGTATTTTCCTTAAATATACACATTGCATCAAGTATGGTGAAAAAACTGAAAATTAACATCCATTGTTGATGACAATATTCATAATGCGGTAGAGGAAAATTTTGAAAAATTTATTCATAATTTAGGTGTTGAAACCTTTAAAAATAGAAAATTTTGAATGATTATATGGATATTAGGAGAAACCATTATTCCTAGGTTTTAGTAAATATATAGTGTTATCAGCAGTTTTGAGATTAGTTAACATAAAAGAAAAAAATTGGTGGAGTGATAAAAGTTTTTCCAGCATACATGACCTTTTAAAAGAGCTACTTTTAGAAGGCAACGGGCTTCCAGATTCCAATTATGAGGAGAAGAAAATATTATTCCCAATGGGGTTGGGTTATAAAAATATACCTGCATTCCCCAATAATTCTGTACTATATAGGAATGAAAATTAATAATTATCAAGTTTTCCTACATTTGGGACATCACGCTATAAGATAGATGGGAATGTCAACTCATATTCATTATCAGGTGATGTCTCCTAACTTCATGAAAAATCAATTTGGTACTTTCTAAGAATATCATCCAATATTTTTTCATACAATTCTAATATTTCTGTTGTGATACATTTTTACGTTCCATAATCAAAACACCTGCTAAATCTATTTGGTACCTTCTAATAATTCCTTGTTTGAAGCATCTATTTTCAAATTCAATTAAATCAAAAATGATATGATAGAATATATATGAGCGCATCTATAATGGTAACATACGTCACACTGCTGATTCACAACAGTGGATGAGTTTTGATAAAACATTTCATGATTTTGGAAGTGAAGATAGAAATATCAGAATGGGATTGTGTGCTGATGGACTGAATCAATATTGGAGCCTTAGTAGCCAACATAGTGCATGGAATGTTTTTCGGGTAGTATAAAACCTTGCACCACATCTATGTATGTAGAAATAAATTTAGGATGATCTTGATGATTTCTGGACCAAAAAAAACAATAATTGATATTAATGTGTATCGTTCACAAATGATTGATGATCTGAAACTACTATGGGAGGCCGATGTTAATGTTTTTAAAGGATACAAGAAAGTGTGTTTTCAGTTGCGCTCTATAATAATGTTCACTATAAACGACTTTCCTGCATATAGAATATTATATGTATATTTTCTTAAGGGACATAAAGCATGTCCAACTTGTGAAGAACAGAGTACATATTATCAATCACATAATGGATGAAAGGTAGTGTGCATGGGACCTCGATGATTTTTGAGAACTGATCACCCTTATCGTAGATTGACTAATTCTATTAATGGAATACAAGAATAAATCCATCCCCTCAACCATTGTCATAAGAAGAATATTATGCCATGGAGAATGATATTGAATTCAAATTTGGAATGAAATGAATTTTCTAGTCTACAATGAAATATTTACAAGAAAAAATATATTTTTTTCTAACGACCTTATTGGAGATTTTCAGATAATAACATAACATCGATGTTATGCCTGTTGAGAAGAAAATATGTGATTGTTTGATTAGAACATTGTTAGAAATAAAAGGAAACACAAAAAATAGATTGAATGCTATATTGGACTTGATATTAATGAGAATACGTTAGGAAATTTCTCCCACTGTGACAGGAAACAGAACTTTTTACCTACATCTTGTAACACATTAAGCAAGATTGAAATATTAATTTATTTTAGTGTCTTCATGGTATTAATTCAACCAATTATTTTTCTTCAAATTTGAAAAATTTGGTGTCATTTAAGGATTGTAATTTAATAGGTATGAAATATCATGATTTTTATGTGTTGATGCAACAACTTCTACCAGTACCATTATATGGTATATTGCTGACAGTTGTCAGAAAGACAATCATCAGGTTATATAATGTTTTCAAATACATTTTAGAAAATTAGTTGATACAAATTTGTTAAATGTGTTGGAGAATTAAGAAGATCTTATTATTTTTCAACTAGAAATGTATTTCCCACCCAAATTTTTTGATATAATGGTTCATCTATTGATCAATTGGTATGTGAGATAAGAATATGTGGGCCAGTTTATTTAAGATGGATGTATCAATTTGAAAGATATATGAAACATTATATGGAATATGTCAAAAATAATTATCGACCAGAGCCCTCTTTGTTCATAAATATATTTTAGAAGAGGTGATTGAGTTCTTTAATGCTTATTTGTATGAGGTGGAGCATATTGGTCTTCCTGTATCTCGACATAGCATAGTTGATAGTGAAGGCAGATGGATTTAAGGCTTAAAGGAAAAGATCATTCAACATGATGAAGTGATCCAGACACATTTATCCATTTTGAACATCACATATGAGGTTCAATTAAATATATCCTCCCATATTGATTAATTAATTTTACGATATCAGAAAATAAATGAAAAATGGTTTATGATTGAGCATTAGAAGAAATTTTTTTCATGGTTTAAAGAGAAACTCACTCATGATATATCAGCATCAAAAACATTTAGGGGGTTAGTGGAGGGACTATCTCTTAATGTGATCACCTATTCTGGATTAGATATCAATGGATACACATTTTACACAAAAAAACATGGATGACAGGAGTAGTATTCATAATAGTGGAGTGACGTTTATTGTTGAAGCAGTTCATTTTTTGAGTGATAAAGATAAAATCCAATTTCTGCATCAACAGAATATTTTTTATTTATAGATGACATAGGGTAAATTGATTATATTAAATTTTGAGCCACCATTTTTAAGTGTAATTTGGTTGATAGTAATAGTGGTGTGAAACATGATGAATATGGTTTTAAACTGGTTGACATGAAAAGATTTAATTACAACGTGGAACCATTTATCATGGAAACACATGAAAAGAATGTATTTTATGTCATTGATCCATCAAATGATTAGTGGTCAGTTGTTATGTATGGTAAAATATACCATATGGGTGATGAGGATGATGCTGATGCTATTATTGATTTAGATAAGCCATTTTAATCTATTATGAAAATTTTAGATGGTTACATAGTGTATATGAAAAACATATTGACTACAGTACATAATGATCATAATGAAGGAATGTGGGAAAACAAAAAATTAATCTCCTTATTTTTCTAGTAAATATTTATATTTAATTTCATTCTTTTATACATACAAATTCATGCCTCTTTTTATAAAATTTTTTTATTTTCCTTCTCTATGTCTAAATATTTAGTTTTCTATTGATATGGAGGTACAAAAAATTACATTACACATTCTAGTAGCAATGTCAGATATAGAGAGAGAGGGGTAGTTACTAAGGTATATTTATTTTTACATATTATTAAATATTCCATAAATATACTTATTTAATGAAATAAAATTGTTAATTTACAATTTTTTTCCATACTTCTGATGCTTCCTCCGCAGAGGAGACGTCTCATATTATTACATCAAAATAATGTTCTGAAGTTGGTAAACATGGTATTACACGTTTACCAGAACTTTCACTTGCTTATGATGATGATAGAGTACCCATCCATAATGATGATAATGATAATGCAATTGGACCAATGGAATTTCAATTTGAAAATTATATAGTTATACAGCGCCGTTGCAGGATTTGTATTTTATATCCTGATTGGATGATTGTGGACAGGATAGCGAAACAATAGCTTTGGGAGACCTTGACGGTAAAATATCTTAATTTACATATGGTATCTCATTTTTTTAATATTATATATTTTAAATGAAATATTTAATTTGTTCAATTACAAATAACATTCGATTTTGAGGAAACTAATGAAATTATGAAAAAACATATCACTTTATAGGCAGATTGATGGATAGATTTTTAAATAAAACTAAAAAAATATTATGTTTTTGGAAAGACATAGTTTGAAAATCCATTCCCTTAGTATCCATTTATAGATGAAGATGCATGGAAGATATTTGCTGATAGTCGTAATAAAGAAAAAAAATAGGTATGATAATTATTTTATTTTGTAAAATTTATTATATATTTTTCTTATTATATAGTAGTTTATTTTTATATATTAAGACTCTAGGAGTTCTCATCAGAAGATCCTATTGAGAAATGTATACCCTCATATTTTATCACATGGAGGGTACTTGTATTTGGTGGAGAAAATGATCGATGAAAAATTTGAAAAATTAACAGGTCGATCTATTAGTGTTGTAGAAGTGGTCCTATATGGTCCTTCATCTCCTCCCACTTACCAAGAAAAATGGAAATGAGAAAGAATATGAAAAATGAACAGTGTATTATGGAGGATTTAAGGAAGTAAATGAAAAAAATATTAGTAAATATTATTTATTTGTTATCAATTTTTCTATTTTTTAAATTATAAAAAGTGATATAACATTTTTATTTAATATTTCAGGATGAACAATAAGAGTAGAAGACACAAGGATATTTTAACCCTGAGGGTAGGATGAACATCCAAGATACTGCTTTAGGAAAGGTAGAGTACCCCATCCATGTAAGAGGATTCCATGCATATGTTAGTATTCAGAACATTTTTCGTAAGAGTAATCAATCAAGAGTCCCAGAAATAGAATCCATAAAAGTATAGCTGAAAGATATGAATCAATAAATTGGTGTTCAAATTCATGAAGTAGTGGAAAAGAATTTGTTAGAACACATGGCATGACAGTCACAATCTATGTAGCCTTCCCATGTGTATTATTTATTTTTCATCTATTTTTCTATTTTATAAATTATAAACAATAATATAACTTTCTCATTTTTCAGCCTTCCAAGCATGCTCACCCGGACTACCCTGCCCCATCTACCTACCCCACCCCATATGAGTAGCCTTCCGAGGTATATTATTTATATGTTACCAGTTTTATATTTTAAGAATTATCATCAATAATATAACCTTTTCATTTTTCACCATTCCCAACCTGCTCACTGGGAGTACCCGACCCCATCTTCCAACCTCGCCCATTAGGAGTATCCTTCCTAGGTATATAATTTATTTTTTATCTATTTTTCACTTTTATAAATTCATAAAATTATTATAATGTTTTCATTTATTAGCCTTACCAGCCTTCTCACCTGGAGTACACTACCCCATCAGCTTACTCTGAATCTACATCCCATCGCTCGGACCAAAACGTATATTTTGATTTGTTTGCTAGAGATCCTCACATTCATATTGTTTCATTGGGACTCATGCATTTTTTTTTGGAGATTTTTTACATCACTAGCATATGCATGTGGGTCAGACTCGATTACTTGTTATCAATTTTGTAGATACCAATGCTCTACTACTATTTTCTACCACAAAGACAACAAGAGTTGATGATTGTGTGGGTCATTTTTTTTCTTTTTCCAACTTGTTTGCTTCGTTATATTTCATATAAGGTATTTGTTTTTTTAAATATTAATTATAAAATATTCAAAATTAATTACAATTTTTTCTGACATTTAACATATATATGATTACTTGAAACCAAAAGAAGTTTCACAAATGAAACAAATTGATCAAGAATAATTGAATGTAGATACATCAGATATTTATCATGGGATATAATGATTATCATATGCATATTCTTACTTGAATTATATCTATGAGTTTCAGATGATGAACTATATATGCATAAGAGAAAATTCATTGAGATTACTTAAAGAAGATATCATGCATCTAATAGATTTTGAAGAGCTCGTCCTGAATGTGTTATAGTTCATTAACATTTAAGTAAATTGACATTTGAATTTTTATTTTTTTCCTAAAAGATTATTTTCATTTGACTAACTATATATTATTTTTAAATTCGGTATCTACACATAATTCTTTTACAAATTGAAAGTATATACATTTATAGTTTTATAGATCTTAAATTCATTTCCCTTGGAGTGAAACATGTGAAGAATCCTCAAAGAGTTTTATACATATGTGAGATATTATAACATACGAGGATTCTGTTCTGGTTTATGCCATTTCTTGATAAGTATGAATAGAAATTATGAACTAATGATCATGTATGTGATAATCACAACTGAAGAAAGTATGGAATTTATATGTTTATGAACCTACTAATAATAAAATTAATTCTTCAACTATAACAAAAAATTAGCATGCCATAAATTTATGCTTTGTGTATTTTAATTCTACTCTATTTTGAATGTTTAATTTTTTGAATTTTCTAAAAAAAAATTGTAACTTTTAGTGTGTATTTTTTTATGCTTGGTATATGCATGAATAAATAATCAATAAACTATGGGTTTTGTGGCTATGTACTATCCAACCTGAGATGAACCCATGTCATACATCCAACAACTCCTTGAAAAAAATATAAAAAAGACATTTGATGTAACCAAGAATAATACAAAAGTGCATTAAACATATTACATGGTATCCTTAAGGTGTCAAGTATTGAGTCAGACCACAATAATGACGAGCGAACATGTACATGAAATCTACATGACACTAATTTCTTGCATGGTACTTGGTATCCATATTGAGTTTGATTTTAGGTCTAGAGACAGGCCTATCATAGGCACATCGTAGTTATTGTCTCATGTCAGGTCAACCACACTTCTATAATCGTGTCATGATGGTCCACTATTTCCAAATACCAAATAATGAATTTTTTAGGAGTGGTAATAAAGTAAATAAGAAATATAATAAAATAAAGTAAAATAAATTTCATCGTGAGATATATTGATGCATTGGCCATTAACTAGAATTCATTAAGATCTCTCAAGTTTCTATGTAATGTGTTTGCTTAAATTTTTATAAGATTTATTGGTCTTTAAATTTTTTAGTGACTCAAATGAATTAAATGATAAATATTTTATGATTGTTTTATTTCTTCTTTTTACAGGGTTTAAAATATTATTTGAAATTTGTTTTTTCAGACTTTTTTAAAAATAATTAACATACTCTGTCAGTTATTTAAAAAACGGACGCCAATTTTTTTAAAAAATGGATTGTTGGTATTGGTTTTTTAAAAAATCCGATCCCATAAATCCGATATTATTTTACTTTGGACATTGGTTTTACATAAAAATGATAGAGAAAAAAAGTTATCAGTGTTGATTTATTAAATAAACCACCTCTAAATCCCTCAACGAAAATAGTATTTTTTTACATCACCTTTATAGACATCGGTTAATAACCAACGTCACAAATAAAAATATGATGTTAAAATGTGTTTTTCCACTAGTGTTGGTGTTGTGAGACATATCCAAATAAAAATGTGGAAGTGAGATAATATCATTATGGAAATTGTTAATATGAACATCATGTATTCTAAGATAATTAAATTAATGGGTCTTATAACAAATATACTAACAATATCATCACATTTTTAGAATGAATTGATGATTTTCAAAATTAGTTAATAATATGAGATTAAATTATTATCATTGAGAAGATTCTAAGTTCATATATGTTATTCTTTTCAAATAGTTAGAATTATTTAATATTACCATTATTATTTAGTCTCCATAATTATCTAATTAATTTTTTTCATTTATTAACCACATATCCCAAAAAATTTGAAGATAGTTATAAATAAACTATATATATTTTGTAAGATATGTTGTGGTTATAATCAATTGATTTATAATATACATGGAACTAAAATCAATCAATGGTCGAATTTTAATATAGTTATAACATTAATTTTCTTTAAAAATGGTTATATATAAGGAATTTCATTGGAAGAGATTTCATATTTAGTCATACTTTAATGAAGATAGGGAACAAAGGGGTCATTCTTAAGAAGCCACTACAGAGTAGGAATTAGAGGTTTAATATGGATAGAATTATATCATGATAGTTAAAATAAGATACATTATTTAACTTTATAAATAGAGTAAGAACATGAAGTATCAACATTAAGTCAAAATATGTTTAAAATTTACTTTTAGTTTCGTCGTTTCACTATTCCACCCAACCTCCCCTATTCTAATGATATAATTTATATCTTATTTCATTGGGAATAATTGGGAAACCTGCCACATATATTAATGAATAAATAAATATATTTTCATTATAAATTGCAAAATTATAATGATTTTACCTATATTCTTGACATAAGAGAGTATGTAACTTGGAATTAATGAACAATCACAGTGAAAAAGATTTATATGAGTCAAAATTATGAAAAAGAAACTTGGGCGTGTAGATAAGAAATTCTAGAAAATAATTAATAGTTTTTCATGTATTGATATATCTCCCATGTTCTTATTGTGAACACATTTAGGGGTGGAGGGAATGTATGAAATGATATCATATGAAAGATATTAATATTCCTTTAAAATATATATTTAACAATAATTGTTATCTTATTTTAGTAAAATATTATTTTATGGATTAGTGGAATTATTATAACTTCAATAGCTATAAATTACACCATAGAATATATTTAAATATTTTTAACGACTATAAAAATTTTTTCTAAAGGGTAATATTTTAAAAATAACAAAAATATATATATATTTATATTATGATGAATACTTTATAAAATGTAATATATATGATATTGAAACAATGGGGATTATATTAATAATTTTATAAATTTGAGTGATGATTATTTATGAATTATAATATTATGGTTCTAAGGGTATGATGACCACTAGAATAATAAAATAGAAATATGACTATATTAGTTGTAAAATATTATTATTTGTAACACAAAATTCTACAATAAAATAAATAAAAATATTTTATAATAATATAATCAATAATATAATGATAATTTATATTTACTAGTGAATAATAATATAATTTCACATTTGTATCTATGATAATTTTTTTAATAAAAACATTTTTTAATTTTTTTTATAAACTTAATTATTATAATGTACGGTGAGAAATTTATTAGATTTTTAAAATTTTCATATATATATATATACATTATTTCGTTAATGAAATTAATATATTGAATTGGTATATTTATTTTATCAATTTTTTTGTTTTTACAATTTTTAAAAACTATTAAATTTTTAATGAACAGTATACCATATTATTATTAGATGATACATGGAATAATTTCATATTGATGTAAAAAATATGTAATTAATATATATATATATGAATCCATAAATTTAATATTTTAATTTTTAAGAATAATTTGTAATAATATATTAAAATTTATATAGAAAATTATAGTAGACTTATCAAAGATTAAATTTTGAATTAATATTTTTAATAAAAAATATTGATAAAAAGGGTACATTTCCAAGGTATAAAAAATTATTATTAGAAATTGATTTATTTATTATCATTAAAATTTTATAAACCACCCCACTAATTTAAAATTAAAAAAATATAGAACTATGTAAATGATATTTTTGAACTTACCAAAACCTAAATATTACAATTCATTTCCATAAAATGATCAATCAATCCTCCCATTTTATCATTAAATAATCAATAGTCCTCTAATTAATATTAACTACAAAATAATTTATCATGATTATCCACTCAATATCATTGAAACGTGAAATCAATTATTTTATAAGGCATAAAATGACTTCATTATCCTATTATAAAAAGATTTGTTGAATTATAGTTTTTATCCCTTTGGAAATTCAATTTTTTATTCCACTTGAATTACATATTTTCCAATATCAAATTTTATTATAAAATATTATAGACCATCTATTTTTATAATAATGATATAAAATATTCAATATGATTACTCCATATCCTTATGTAATTTTATTGAAAACATAATTATATATACACTATCCAAATCCTTATATATATCATCACATATGGTATTATGGATGAATTATTTCTATTATTTGGACTTCATCTCTGGAATTTTGAAGACTGGGTACCTATTAGATCCTCTTGATGGTGTCTATAAGATGAATTTCAATTATCTTAGAAGTTAATTTTTTCTCATAAATGGATATAAAAAAGGATGGTTTTTTATATGTAAGTATTTTTTTCGTAACCCAAATAAAATATATGTGGGATATACATTTATTTTTTTAGAATGTATTTTTATATATTTGGTTTTTTTCTCATACAATTTCAAATTAATAATTATAATATATTGATATAATTATATACTAAAATTACCAACCCATATTAATCCATAGAATCCCTTCTTATATGGGTACATTTCATTGATTCCAAATTTCTTATATTTTCTAGTTTTATTGATCGATAATCACTATGATATAAATCTTATTTCATTTAATTTAGAAAAACTAATGACTCAAACATCAACTATTTTAATATGGAATTCTACTGATTAATAATCCATTTTTTGTAAACTTTTTATTAAGGATCATTATATAGAAAACAAATAATTTTACAAAAATTATTAAATGATTTTTATCCTAATATTATATTAATTAAAATGAAATGATCATTTCGCCTATTATATTTTTCATACTAGGATCCCAATACATAAAATTGAGATTATGATAATAATTATTTATTTTAATACTAATGATGAGATCCTAAATTATATCATACTCATAAAAATAAATTAGTTAACCTAGGGAATATATAGTAAAAAATTTGTGAGATGAAAAATAGAATAAAAGAAGAAACATTAGAAAGAAAAATAACATTCAAGTGAAATGTACAATAAGATAAACATTAATATAATTTTTATGAGTAATCACATGAAATAGAAAAATAAATAACATGGTATCTAAAAATTATCAAAACATTGGTAATATGACTTATATATTCCACATACAAGAAAATAAAATGATAATAAATCATTACCAAATTCATTTAATTAAAATATGGGCAGACAATAATAAAATGATTATGACTAATATATTCCACATACAAGAAATCAATTATAACGCATAAAAATTAATTACCCATGGAAATATATTATGTTTCATAATCTTGCATCATGTCCTAATCAAATAAAAAATCATAATAAATGAATTTTGAGAAATGTGTATAATAAATTTTTACCTCATCAAATTAAGGGTTATTAATATTGTTATATAAGTGAGATATATATACAAAATAGGTAGAATAAACCCATAACATCAAAGTTTGTTTTCATAGATGAAATTAACTTGAAAAGATTAAATTGAATATTTAATGTGGAAAATACCCTTTTAACATTAAAATAACATCATAAGAATAATAAAATTACAAATATATTAAAGAAAAATATTCATTTCAAAAAATACATTGATTAATATAAAGGAATCTTCAATGAATTGAGTGGTCCAAATAGAAGGTAATTTTGTGCATATTATATAACATAAAAAAAATTCTTTTACACTATCATAAAAATGATATAAAGTATCTCATTCTGGAAAAATTATTCCATACAATGTGTTTTGTAAAATATAAAGATGTATATAAATACCATATATAAATCATTTATCGAATTGTAAAAACATTCATAAAAATAGTTTTTTGAAGTCATTGATATGGAAGGAAAATGAGTTTTGATCGATAAATAAAAAAATGTTTTCTTTTCTTAAATAAATTTCATTATTTTTTATATACCAGAGAGTGAAAATAGGTAATACTACATAAAATATTCATTAATAACCATAGGAAAATATAATATATTTTGTTTATGATAGAAATAAAAAACAATTTTTCCAAGGGATCCTCAAATATAAACAATCATGAATAATGATAAAATTTTGAGTTAAACTATTACCACTTTGGTGTCTTTTGAAACATAACATAAATGAAATAAGTAACATATAATGTAACATTAAATCTGTTTATGATAATGATTTTAATGATATAAAATTAAATGTTACATTATTTATGACATAAATGTAAAAAAATTATAAATATGGCATAGGTATTGTCGTTCAATAAGTGAGATGAGGTATCAATTACATCAACTCCAGACTTTTCGTGTATGATATTTATCACCAATACATTAAAAATATATCAAATATTCTTTCATAAGAACATTTATAGGCTAATTACCATATACATAAATTCTTTACTTCATTTATGATATATATATATATTCTAAATTACAAAATCAATTATATCGATATCGAGTGTTTTGAGGAAATTAATTTCATAAATTTAGAATGAAATCAACATGTTGATCATGGTTAAAGGGGAAGTAATTCCATAATCTATAGAATAATAATAATAATTAAGTATTTATGATATTTATATGTATATTATTCTTATAAAACTGACCATGACATTTGGTTGTCAAAAGTGAACAATGTTATTATCATAGAGATAGTAGTTGTACATAAACATGGCTAACAATTCGAATTTTTAAAGATAATATTGGAAATAAGGAATGTTTCATTACATTTAAATAATGATTTTTATTTCTAATATATCATGTTATTTCTATAAATAAATTTACCTATATTATTCATGGTATGTGCTAACTAGAAATGAATCACACTGCTATATGTATTTGTAGTCAACCGTACACACGAATGACATTACCATTATTCTATTGATAGTAAGGTTAGATTGTATATTATAAATAAAATTTAAAATTAATATAATATTTAAATAATTACATATATAAAAATTATATACATCATCATGAATATCTATGAGTGGTGATGAAATAAATCATTTACATCGTTTCGCGATAAAGTAGTATATCATACACATAAACAATCATTTACTTTTATATTTGATGTACATGAAGATATAATTCTATAAGAACATTAAAATTATAATATAATTGTATTTTATAGACACATATGTTATTATATCATAATTAATGAGTATGATTTTATGTTGGCAGAACAAGAAATAAAATAAATATTCTCTGATAAGAGAGATAACTCCTCTTCAGAAAACATATATATGATTATAACTAATGACTCCATTGATTGGATTTATGATCAAACCATTGAAAATATGAAGTTGGGATTTTAGTGTTTAAGGTATTTGTGAATTAATCTTTTTTTAAAAACATATTATTTGTAAATATTAGTAGAGAGGGAATTCCCATTAATAATTGGGGGAGGACACACTAGAAATATTTTAAGAGTAACTTATACCCACATTTTTTACATTAAAAATAGATCCATAATGATTCATTATAAAACTATATAATATATATGTTCGAAATATTTCTAGAAAATAGAATTTTTACAATTGTCTATATCACTATAACACTAATCTTTTTAGTTTAACTAATAGAAAAGTTGTTTTTTATGTATCTGTGGTAATTAAATTTTCAAGATTTTTATTATTATATGTGATTAAGAATTATTATGAAGATATTGTATATTGTTAATTTTTCATATTGTAAACATGGAATATAATTTTCAAATTTCAAATCACATAAGGAAGAGAATAAATTTTAAAATTATACTTGCATATGTGATGAAAAAATTGTTTTCCAAAAAACGATTTTATTAATATTATAAAGTTATTATATTAAAAATTTACACGAAATGTATTAAAATTACCTAAATTAGAAAATTTAGAACATTATTGAACTATTTTTATTTTTCAAAAATTTGCAGAAAAATATAATTTTGTAAATTATTTAAAAGAAATTGTAGTTTTTAAATTTAAACATATATTTTTCACTATTTAATAAGGAAAAAATATTATTGAAGTTCAAAAAAATCACCCCAATATAATTTTGACATGCTGATTCGAAAAATTAATATCATATTTTCATATAATTTTTTATAAAATTTTTAATTCTTATTTTTTTATTTGTTCAAAAAATAGTAATAAATATAATTTTTTTAATAAATTATTTTGAATGCCTATGAAGACATCACAAATAATTATGTACTTATTTTCCTATATATTTTATTTAAACCTCATATATAATTTTAAAAATATTATAATTACTTCTTAAAAATACAAATTTAATAGCTAAATTATAATTGTCATGATTACATAATAACATTTTAAAATTATATCACAATTCATTATAACTTAGTAATTATATTTATATTCTCTATAAAATAAGATATTATTTTGAAGTATTGGGATTTAATGTTATAATACCCTTAAAAATTGAATAATTATAATATGAACATGTCGTTAGTAATTAAGGGTGTGAAATTCAAAATTTCCTTTGTAGAAAACACCTGTCATAAAAATTTTTAATAACAAATAATCATTAAAAGTTGTAAATGGAAGTAAACATGCCATCAAAAATAACACAAAACTATGTTAATACATATTCATAACCTATTCCTAAAATGAAATCATGGTTTTGGAATGATGATCCACTTAGTAGAAAAGTTTATACGTTTTCTAGTATTTCTTATTGCATTGATTTAAATAAAAAGAATACATATTTTTTATTTCATGATATCATTCCAAAAGTTTGAATAACCTTTTACAACAAATAAAATGGACCTAAGTAAATATACTAAATGGAATATTATAATTTCATACGTAAATCATCTTTCACCACAATATTATCATTTTCATTATGTGATATGTATTCATGATTTTTTTATGCCTAATTAACTAATATAAACTCTGAATTAACTATATAATCCAAAAATTTATAATTATTATTTCCTAATATCATAAAATATTTACCAATATTTATATTGATTCATCATTTTAAGATAAAATACAAAATATATATACCTTCATATTCATCTCCAATGTTAAATTTCATTATAAATCATTCTATAAATTAAAAACTACACGTCTCAAATATCATCTACATGTAATTATTTAATTTTTCTATTGTTATATAATATATCAGGGTGAATCTAATTTTAGACCTAATGGTTTTATATATCATGTCATAATGAATCATTTTTAAAAATGTCATTATTATTTAAAAAATACAAAAAGAAAAAAAATTATTTGATCTAAAAATATGTTTTTCCAAAATAAAAAAATATTAATCCATAAAATAATTTATTTAAAACAAATTTCATACCAACTAGTAATTCATGTAGTCTAGTGATAAGAATATTAGCCTTAAAATGCTTCAGTTGTTGGTTCATGCCTCTTTTCCTTTCCAGGTGTCATGATTTTCCACCAAGAATGAAAGTTTCAATTTTTTAAAACCATATTTTTATAATTCCAATAATTCCCACAAAAATGTTGTTGAACATCCTCAAAATAAAATTATTCATGAAATCATCTTTTAACCATGAATGTTTTATATAATTATAATTATCCCTTAAAGAATAATTTTATTTCACTATACTTACATCAACACCATATACATATACTATATTAAATATTCCTGAATCATTTTATTTATTAAAATATAACCTTAAATTTTAAGACACATTTCTAGGAAATTAGTACCATTAAACGTATTCATGAAAATATATAAAGATTAAAATTTCCTAAAAAATCTGTATATGTTTAAAGATAATTATAAATAAAATACCATTGGAAAAAATAATTCAATAACTTGATTCTCATCTTCCAGGGCATATAATCATGAATTTTTTCATATGAATTTTTTTCATAACATAGGCCTATAAGAATTCATCCTTGTATTTTGAAATTGGGTATGAGAATTACCTTGTTCTATGCATTTATGACATTGAACTATTAGTGGTTCCATAGGCTGAATATTATTTTCCTATATCCTATTAATGAGACCCTTAATTTTTTAATTGGTAACTTCCTTCTTTGATCACTAATTTTCTATTCATAAACCATCATAATGTTTATTTGAGTCTTGTTACATGGTTCCACATCCCACATTATACACATGTAATAAAATTAATATTATTTTTTGTATCATATTTAACACATAAATAAGCATGATACATTATCCTTCTATTCATTCATGTATTTTTATATTCATATATGATCGGGATGTTAATCGTAAATAAAAATATATAATTTCAAATGATCACAATAAGTATAACTCCCATTATCATTTATTGGGGGAATTATTTTTCAAAAACATTTAATTTACCACCACATTGATTATTTTCAATATTTCTCCTAATTCCCATCATTATATAAAAATAATAAAAAGAAACAATTTGAAAAATAATGATCATAAAAAAACATATAAAACAAGAATTAATAAATTACAAATTATATTTATATCATGATTTTAGATTCTATATGTTCTAATACAGGTTATTCACTGTAACGTTCCTTTTTATCCTTTCTATCCTCACAATTTGTTAAGGTACATAATAATTTTTCATAATGAGCCTTTGAATTTAGAAATCATATCCCCATGAGTTTATATTCGGATAGATGTAAGGATGATTTTAATATACTATTTAATGATAGAATCATTCCCAATGAACAATTTTTATAGTTTTTATCCCTAGACCAAAATGTTTCATATCCACATCCACATTCATTATCTAGAAAATGATGTGATTTATCAGAAACCACTCATTCTAGTATTAAAAAAAATTAGATAATTTTCTATACAAAATATTATCCCTATACACGCCCATATAGTTCTAACTAAAATATTCATATCCTAATCCACAAAAATAAGTTTACCATTTACCAATACCCATTATATTTACCCATTCTTCCTACACATATTATTACATGATTATTGACAACATAATTTATTAATTACAATCCAATGGTAGTGTGTATTATTGTCGTTGGAAGACTAGTATCATAATAAATCATCTTGTGTCCAATATAAAAATTATTTATTTTATTCCCCATAAATAGATATTATTTCATTTAAAAATCATAATAATATATGGGGTAACATGTTGAATGCATTAGAAAATATAGGTGAGCCAAAAATCTCAAAAAGTGAATAAAAATGATAAGGAAATATTACTTTTAAACCTGACATAAAAAAAGATATCATAAAAGAGTAACATCATGAGTAATCACATTGAATGATAACATAAGGACCGTGTTACCATTATATTATTGAAACATGGGAATTTTAACATGAACATATACTCTAACATAAACAAGTGTCAAGGGTAACTTCCTATTAAATATTTTTAGGTTTATGAAGTCCCATAATTGATTAGTTTAGTAGAATAATCAAATACATAACATCTGATGGGACCATAACTTTACCCTACACATTGGATCTTTCTCTTGGAACACCCTTTTTCATCCCCTCACCCTAGAAGCTCAATTCTATATAATTATTTTGTTACATTGACATAGATACAAGCAGAAAATCCCAAAGGATAGCATAGTTTAGCAATTTTGTAAAACCATATTACATACATTATACCCATATTATATCAAATAAACAAAATAAAAACATTATACTTGTTACAAATAATTTAATAGAATCCTTTAATGTTTATTTAAATATTTCATCATTATATACATGTGATGGGAAACATAATATGGGTGGGCTCAAATGATCATTAATGGTAATAAAAGATGAATCAATAATTATTTTATGAGAATAATAAACATTGAATGGTGAATAACTAATAACACATTACATTCAAATAACTGGATAAGAAAAAATAAATATGGAATGTTTTGGAAATAAAACCCATGTAATTTAATCAATAGAATGAGAATGAACTATATCCATATATAATGTCAATGCAATAATATCATGTATAAATAATAACTGAATCTGAAGGGGGGGATGCTAAATCATGGGATGATATGTTTCTTGGGTACATGTTACCTTTACCATGTAGATATAATCTCATGAGAGTTTAAAATATTCTGATTTTGAAATTTTATTTCTCCCATGAGATGATCGATGCATCAATAAAATATAAATATCTAGGCCCTACACATGTCGTAACGATCCAAATCATACATCATATATCTGGTTTGAGATTTAATTCATGAACAATGTTCCATACCAAATAGGGTTATTCAATAAGTTATAATAATTTATAAATAAATCCCCAATAAAGGATATGTAAAATCAATGTTTTTTCACGTTGATGAATGGAAATACCATTTATTAGTAATTAAAATATTCATAAGGAAAATAATATTTAAACATTTCAATGTGTCCCTTACCACATAGAAACATTTGAATCATAATCCTCATGATATAATAACATTAAATTAAATTTATAATACTATGAGAATATGTAAATTCTTGATATAACATATCAATGGGAATTATATACACCATATAAAAGTGAATTGGTGAATAACATCAAATAATTCTCAATGTAATGTAAACTGAGAAAAAATTCCTCACCTCGGGTTAGAAATTCTACACATTTATTTATAATCCTTAATAATATTAAAAAATAAATTATTTAACTTCTTAAGATAGATTTCTATAATTATCATGAATTATAATTCAATTATTATAATATTTTATACAAATACATAAACAATTATATTGATGTTGGTTGTTCTCACAATATTTGTTTTGTGTGTCAGAAATGTCTTTGGAAGGTCTAATATGGGCAAATGGATCATTATATAAACATTTAAAAAATAATAATCATGAACTAATTACAATATTTATATATCAATAATACTTTCAAAACAAATGACGAATGATGGTTATGAAAAATGAACCAATGTTACATTCATGGAGACAGAATGCCGAAAGTACGAATGATTAACATTCCGATTTTTCAATGACCATTTTGGAAATATGGTAAGTAACCTTAGATCATTCCAAAATAAAAACTATATTATTAAAAAAATTATTTAATAATATATACTTTTTATCAAATTCATGTGATTTACTATAAATCACATCATGTTATGGAGGTGAGAGTTCACACGTCCACAACTAATGTCATCACATTTTAGTTTTTGAAAAGGGTAAAAAATTAAATGATATATTATATTTAATGATAGTTAGTTACATAAGTAATAAAATATATATTTAATTTATTTAAAATGTTTTAATTAAAACCATTCAGTATACATTCTACGTATCACACTAATTAATCGCATCGCTTTGAAGAGTCTATAGTCTGCAATTCCACAGATGATGATATTGTATTC
This sequence comes from Viscum album, assembly GCA_963277665.1. Lineage (NCBI taxonomy): Eukaryota > Viridiplantae > Streptophyta > Magnoliopsida > Santalales > Viscaceae > Viscum > Viscum album. The sequence goes on along the minus strand of OY728164.1, from coordinate 835,696,034 downwards.
CATCAAAATGAAAACATAAAGTTATGTATTATATAAGAATTATACGATTCTCCATTAATTATAAATTTTATATATATATAATATATAAATATATTTCCCATCATAATTAACAATAATTAGTGTAGGTAAAGGATAAAATGAACAACCATCATTTCTTGAAGTTGTAGTTTGTCGTACATGAACTGTATGTTTGTTACCAATTATAAGGAAGGTTGTCTATGTCTGAATAGAAACCATATAATTCGAACATATCTATATATTCCTGACACTTACTATATTAAATAATATTTTAATAATATTATTTTATAGGGTTTATAATAAAAATAAAATAAAGGGCATGAGGATGGACGTTACCTCTTTTTTCTTGTAACTACTTTTGGTTTGACCAAAAAGATTACTTGGATTTCATTCTGACCATCAAGGATATTATAGGATTATGAGAAGAATTTATTTATACTATTAGACTTTATATTTGGTGATAAAATGGATTGATAGGTGTGAGTAAGTTGGAGGGTGAGTTCCTTTTTATGGTGGTGGAGGAGTTGTATTCTTCTAATTTTTTTAAAAGGGAATTCCACCAAAGTTTGTTCCTATCAAGTTGCTCTAATAAAGCACCACATTTTACAAAATGGGGGCTAGATTTTATATATGGATATAAAATTGAGTTTCTAAATGTTTTTAGGTCATTTTGGCACTTATGTTTTGGGTTTAGTCCCTTATTAAAAAAAATTCCTCTTAATCGTTGTAATTGATTTTAATCACTTTCTCCGATAGTTTTGGTAAAAAAATAAGTTATACATATTTTAAATTATAAATTATTATATTTCCAAATATTTATTCTAGATTCCAAAATTATCATCGTATAAGTGGCACAAATTAATTTAATATTAATCTCGTAGATGGTACAACAATGATGTTTTTTGTGGTTAAATAGTTCAAAATCATGCTATGTTTTTATGAATAATTTATAATTAAAATTCGTTATAATGACCCCAATTGTATTAATTGGTATAAAATTGATCTAAATAAACTATAAAATAAATATATAATTTAGTTTGGCCTTATAAATAATTTTTATGAGAAAGAAGTTTGGATTAAAATTTGGGATTTTTACTATTCAACAAAAAAATGAAACCAGGAAAAAATATAAAAAACCTCGCCCTAATATAGTTTTTAAATTTTTATTTAAATCATAAATTTTATTGTTACATATAAAATATATAATTATTCAATATATTTGATATAAAATATTTTATCCCTTAAATGGAGGTAAAAATGTCTTTATAAATATATAGCTTTTTATGTGTGATATGGGGTTTCTTCTTATATCATGCCTATCAAATCTATTGGATTAATATAAAAAATATTTTATTTTATATAATATATATATTTATTATACCATTAACTAATTAGAATTATTTATGACAAAACTACATTATGATTATAACAATATTACTTTAATATTCAAATCGTTTATATATTAATTTCTAAATAATTGGTAACCAATGAATTAAAATATATATTTTATTAAGTTATTTTACCCTATTAATAAGATTAATTTATTGACTATGAGATAAAAAATATTTAAAATAACAATGTTAATTGTATTCAGTAATATTATGCCTTGCCTGTAACATGCAATGTTCTAACATTTATCAAGAATAGACCATTTTAATTTTTCCACTAAATGTTTAAAGAGACCAAGGGCGCAAGCATGCACTCCCTACTACGTGTCCCCAAGACCTATTTAAATAATTTTAATTACTTCATGTGATTTATGAAAAATATTACATCATGAATTAGGACTATGATTGGAATGATAATAATTAATTAAAGATTAAAAGTATTTTAGAAGAGATTTAATGAAAATTTAATATAAATAAAGAATAGATAAAAAGAAATTCAAAAATAAATTAAATATTGAGTTAAGGAAAAGAAAAAATAATTAATGTGGGAAACTACCATTTTTATTATTTTTATCTTGTTTCTTTTCTGTTTTGATTAATTTGTTTTATTTCCATTTTATTTTCCATTTATTATTTTATTTTATATTTTCTTAAATGTTTTTCTTAAATTATTTTTCATTACTTTATTTATTTCTTTTTTTCTCTTATCTTCCTCTCCACCCTCTCTTAACGTCGTGCTCACCTTCTCTTATGTGTTGTGCACCACCCCCTTCCTACTTCAGAAGGTTGTGCCAATCATGTCTCATGTTCTCTTTTTTCCTCATCTAATTCATTGTGAACCTTATGGAAATTTTACTCATACGTAGTTGGAATCATAGATTTTCATTGAATATCCTTCGTATAGTCAGACGTAGAATGATTTTTACCATATTTTGGGGTTTTCCTAAAATCATATGTTTTCTTCTGTTTTAGGCCAAAAAAAACCTACCATGAATCAAAGAAAATTATAGGAGAATAAGGTAGTTATTTTACTCACTTTCCCTCTATTTCTTTGTGATTAATAAAAAACACATGGTTGTGCCATTTGACGGTGCCTACCAATTTTGTTCATTTTCACCCAATCTTTTCAAATTGATTTTCTCAGGTAATCATTGCAGAATTATTTATCATTAATTAAATTTTTTAATTTTTTTTACATGGTCAAACACCCTTTGGGTGTGCATATGTGGTCGTTATAATTTTCATTATCCATAGCATTTAATTTATTTAACTGCATGTTTTTTGCAATCCATTTTAGTTTTGGTTGAATTAAATACTAATTTTATAATAATTATGTAACATGAATTTTTGGATTTTTTGAAGTTATTTGTTCCATTTTAGTTATTAATTCAAATTTTTTTATCTACGTTTGATGATATTGTATCTTTCTTAGTTAAATTCAATGTTGTGATATTAAATTAATATCTTTTATTGCGAGGTTTTATCTGCTACAATTTCATATTGCAATTATATATGAATATAAAGTCGTATCTTCAACTATTAAATTCTAATTATATTTAGTGGTGTGTGGGAATGTGGGTTCTGTATTAAGGACCCACCCATGGACTCTTTGTTTTCGACAGGTTACCACTATGCATCGAGGGCGTTGTCTTAGGCTTTCCCAGACCAAGACTTCCTCAGGCATTCTAAATACTTATGAGTGATACCATTAAGAAAAGGGGCCATCATGGACATATATATTGGAAATATGGATATGCCAAATCTAGATGATATTCAACCACTTATGTGTGAGATTGAGATAGAATCATGTTAAAACCACACCTCAAGTTATATTTGGTCTTTCGAAATATTTCCTTGGAAGGACTCAATCGTATTAGGTAATATGAAACATGTGGTATAGTGATACCATCAAGATGGGATCCTAATAAATCTCTAAACATGAATATATTAATAATTATGCATTTAATGTTCTTATAAATTCGTCTTTATTCCCTTGAGTATTTTGGTATTTTCTGATATGTTAAATCACACACTATTGACACATAATTTTGACCCATATTGAATGAAAAATCATTGGGTATGCCTCTTCTTTGTTTTACCATGATTTACTAGGATTATAAATATATATATATATATCTGTGTGTGTGTGTGTGTGTGTGTTTGTGTGTTTGTGTGTGTGCATCCTTCATATTACAGTTACTTCATTCAGACAACCAGTTTAGACCGATGTAGGTGATTAGGGGTGGGTGTGATTGGGAACTCAGAATGAGTTATTTATTTTTTATTGCACATAATAAATTTTGTGTAGTTATTATATAATTATAGACTTGTTTTATTTAATGCATGAAATGGAATGGTTTAGAAACCCTGTGTGTCAGCCTACTGAGATTTTATGTCACACTTCTACTAGGGTTTCTTTAGCACCCGAGGAGATTTTATTCATGCAAGCATTGAAAAAGGGACGTGGGAAGCTCCTGATGCTTGATTTTTTCGTACAGCTTTGGATATAAATTGGGAGAAGAGGACCGAGACTTTCTCATGATGTATTTATTTCACATTGTGTATTTTTTTTTATTTTATAGCATTCTTGTGTTTCTATTTTCCATGCCTTCTATTTAGACAGACATCGTAGCATGAAATTATTTTTTGAGCACCTACAATTGATTCTTATTCGGTTGGATTATTCATATTGCTTCTTCTGTATTTTAATATTTTTTATGCTTCGAATATTTATTATAAAATGTTCCTTACTTACTATGTGATATCACCTATTACATATAAGGGCATAGTATCCCATATTGATTCATAAAATGGACCTTTCTCCAAGTTGGTAGCTTCAGGCATTCAGGGAGATACTCTTGAGGTTTTGTGGCCAACTCCGCTAGGGGAACCCTTAATGTGGCTCCCGAGATGGGGATGATACAACATGGTATCAGAGGGGGGTTTTTCATTTTGTATTATTGTTTGGGTTAGACAAGATACACCGATAATTGTATTTAGACCTTACCCTTTGCTTGGATGTTTCAATCACGTGTATAGGGGAAACCCAATTTCTTGGGTTGAGATTCTAGTTATAGATTATGCCTGTTATTTTTGACATGATTTCCCTATTTTTTTACTCACATGATTTCCATTGTTATTGTTATTATTATTATTTAATATAAGGTTTTTCTACCATTACAACTCGATGATACGAGGGAGATACATTACATTCATCATATTAGGAACTATAGTATTAAAATGACATGCATATTTCATGCCATATCTACTTTTAGCATGATTTTTCCTTTCTTTCATGTGAGTGGTGTTGTTCCTATTGTTAATTTTATTAAAATTATTATTTTTAAAATATTATTTTATAATAGTCTATTAGATGTTAACCTAACCTAACCTGGAAATGGATAGTAGACATTGTTTAGTTATCATCTTATGTTTCCTCTTCCATATCTAAACACGGCTCTTGAATCAGGTGATCGTTTATGTAGCTCTCAAATGCAGGCTATGTACCTAACCACTTTTCCTTCCATTCTGTTTTTTCTCATCTCATTAATATTTTGATAAAGGTGTGTTTTTGGTTGTTATAGAAAAATGAAACCGAGATGCCTTCATGTCAAGCCTCATGAGAGTTCAAATGAGAACATTCCTTATGTGGTGGGTCCCAAACCACCAGTGGCACCTCTTTTAGTGCCTCCAATGGTATTTCCTCCAACCAATATTCTGAGGGAATTCAATGCTCAATTCATGGATAATATCCTCAGGTTTCTGCATTCAGTTTAGATAATCCCCATACCTGTCCCATCTACGATAGAGCTCACACGAGACATTCTATAGCAGCATTCTCCCACCATCTCTGGGAATCGCGCCCCTCATGATACATAGTCATGGATATAATCCATATGTATATCTTAAAAAACCTTGAGATTATTCTAGATAAATGGTTCAAACATTAATTCTACATGCTTCGTGACTCCTCTATGCATTGGGGGGATGTTGTTTGTCATACTGAGGAGAAAAATGACATGGTTTGGGCCAACATCCAAGAATCATACTATGATCACTTTTTTCCCACATACTCTATGAGGTGGCCATGAATGAAAATTCTTGGAAAATCAGTAGGGAAATATGACTGTGTTAGAGTATTTTACTCGTTTCATAGAGCTTCGACATTTTTCCCCATCTCTAATTTGCGATGCATGGAAACTATGATATTTTTTAGGATAGAATTTATCATACTATTAACTCAAACTTGAATGTCTTAAATTTGATAATTGTCACATAGATCAAAAATGAGGCTCTAATTTCAGAGCAATTTTTTAGGGAAACTAAACTCATGAGCCAGGGAGGTTTACATTCAAGAGAGGTTGACAACTCTTATAGTAGCAAAAATAACAATTTTGATAGTTCATGTGGGGGGAAATCCTAGACAAACAACATGTTTTGATAGTTCATCCACATTTCATCATTTTGGAATAGATTTTCATTAGAATACAGAGTGCATGAGAGACCTAATACAGTGCGAAGCATGCGTCATGATTGGTCACCTTCTGCATTTCCACTATTTGTTCTCTTCAGAATCTAGTAGCAGAGTATCCATATATACAACCCTATAAATCATGGGATATATTAATCCACATTAGGATTGATTTTATTTCTTCACCGGCTGATTAGGATGATTTAACGGCCGAAGTGGTGGTTGAGGAAATCAAGTTCTGTATTATCAGTATCAGCAGAGTGGACCTACTCAGACCAACCAGGAAACGTCTCAGGGCGGTGGTTCTGGTATCATGTAGGCAGTGCACTCCGCAGTGGGGGAACATATTACATGACCATCTATTGTTAGAGGTACTATTATAGTAGCCTATACATGAGTTTCTTCCCTTTTTGATATTGGGGAGTCACACTCCTTTTTGTCTGCTACTATTTTTGAATGTCTTGGTTTCCCAAATGAGTAACATTGCAGGGTCATGTATCTTGACTCTCTGATAGGGGTCATGATAGAGTTCATTATCTAGTGCTAAGAGTTCCCCCTTGAGATAAGTGGGTACCAATTCGTTTGAAATCTCTATATCTCGATATGTATGACATCAAAGTCACTATCTATATGGACTGGATGGCACTTTATTATGATTTTTTGGATTTCTATCACCATTTTTTATCCTTTACATTCCATGAGGTAGACACATATCTACATAAATTAGAATGGTTTATGCAATAAGATTGACCTAAACCTAAATATGCAAGGTTGGGAAGAGTGATAACTCAGTTAACATGTCTCTATCTGAGTGATCAGGGAATTTAACAACATGAATTCCCTCTTGTTGTGGATATTTTTAGGGATGTCATCCCTGATTATTTATATTGATTAACTCTTATGAGGGACATGGAGTTCACTATCGAGTCATTCCAGGTTAGGAACCATTGTCTATTAATCCTAATAGGATGAAACCAATAGAGCTACATGAACAAAAAAAGCGGCTTGATGACCTCGAGGCTAAGGGTTTAATCTAACTTAGCACATCACTGTGGGGTTCAGTGTTTCTTTTATTCCAGAAGGCAGACATTATCCTCATGTTATTCATAGATTAAAATCGACTAATCTAGATCATGATAAGGAATTTATGTCCATTTATTTGTGTATATGATCTCTTCGATCAGATATGGGAAGCAACTATTTTTTCAAATATTGATCTGAGGTCTTGATATGACCATGTGTGTGTGAGACCATATAACAGACTATGTAATGCCTTCTAAAGCATGTATGACTTGTATGAGTATCTAGTTAAACCATTCAGCCTCAAGAATGCACTAATAGTCTTCATGGCTCCGATGAACATGGGTTTTCACTCATATCTTAATCCCTTTGTGGTAGTCTTCATTTATGATATCTTGATGTATTCATGCTCTATACTAGACCATTTAACCCATTTTGAGATCATGATGAGTACACTAAGAGAGAGAGATCTCCATGAAATGCTCAAAAAATTCCACATTGGGATTGGTAATGGTCACTTCATGGGTGATATTATATCTGAAGCAGGAGTATCAGTTGACCCATTAAAGGCATGTTCCGTAGTTACATGGGAGCAGCCTAAGAATTTCTTCGACATCTGAATTTTCATAGGGCATGATTACAATTATAGGAGTTTCACGCAGGATTTCTCCTACTTGGAAGCACCCACTACACCCTCACTATGAAAGGTATACATTTCATCTGGTTAAAAGCAAGTGAAAAGACTATTCTAGAGTTTAATAGAAGACTTAACTTAGCTCCCATATTTATTCTTCCTGAGCTAGGTAAATGTTATATTGCTTTCTATGATTCTATAAGAATCAGACTATTTATAGTTTTGATGCAGGGTGAACGAGTTGTGGCTTATGGATCTCACTAGCTGAGACCTCACGAGTGTAATTATTCAAAACATGACATTGAGTTAGATGTTTCGATTCATGCTCTACGTAGTTGGAGACACTATTTGTTGGGTGAAATATTCATTGTTTTCACAGATCATAAAATCTTAAAATATATCTCCTCTCAATGATACATGAACTGAAGCCAGTGAAAATGGGTTGAATACCAATAGTCCTTCAAATTTGTGATTTCATATACCCCGGGTAAGGTTATTGTTTTGGAAGATGCATTGATCTGCAAGACACATACACAAGTTGTTCAAGTAGCCAACAGTGAGTGGCATATGATTAATTTGTTTTATATGATGAATCTGGAGGTTCAAGAACAATATAAGGAACTAGTTCTTGTAGATCATACGATGATGTCCTCTCTACAATAACAATTCCACATGTGAAATTTTATTAATCATCATGGTATCTTTTTTTGTGAATGATTTATCAAATTAAACCCAAATCCTAGTTATGTTGTTGATGGGAGTGGAAATCGTATTTACCATGTCCGTTTATGGGTACCTTCTGGTGTAAAGTAAGAGATGATGATGTAATATCACCCCTCCATTTTGGTAGTTCTTCATGGAATGACCAAGTTGTATAGTGACATGTTTGAATAGTACTAGTGGCCTAGTATGAAGAAACAGATAGCAGGATTCATCACTCGGTGCACCACCTATAAAAAGGTGAAGGCAGAATACTAGTGACCCGTTGGACTGCTCTATCCTCTATCCATTCCAGAATTTAAGTGGAATTATATCACCATTTATTCTTCTACTGGCCTTCCATGATAACCCTAAGGTAGCAATGAAGTATTTTTTAGTGTCGATAGGATGACCTATGTTTTTCAATTCATACCTATTCAGGACACCTCTACAATTGATGATTTTGGAAGGCTATATATCCTAGAGATAGTGTGACTTTATGGCGTACCTAATTCTATTTTCTCATTAAATGATTCCTGATTTACTTCACAGTTTGGTCCTAGGCTGCAAAAGGCATTGGTTTCACATGTACTTTTGAGTATTTCATATCACCCTCAAAACAATGGGTATTCTAAGAGAACTATAGGAGTGTTAGAGGATATTCTACTGGACAGTATCCTTGATTTTGGTCGTTCGTAGGAGAAAAATATACCTCTTGTAGATTTTACCTATAGTAACACCTTCCAGGTGACAATTAAAATGGAACCATATGAGGACCTCTATTGTAGACCATGTATTTTACCACTATGATGGCTCGAAGCATGTAAGGAAACTCTATTGCGTCGTCATATCATTCAAGAGTCTTCTGAAAATGTTCACCAGATTTAGAAGCATAGTACTATAAATCATTCTAGATAAATGTCTTATACCGATCGTTGTTGCAGTCCTCTAATGTTCAAGGTAGGACATCGAGCCTCTGTTGGTGTTTCTCTATGGTTGTGTCACAAGAGGATCAAGAGATTGGGAACCTTATCATTGACATGTGATGGGTCATTTGAGATAGTGGAGAGAGTTGGGCTGATATCCTATGGATTACTGTTACCTTAGAGGAACCGTTCTATCCAAAACATTTTCTATGAATCTCATCAACAATAATGTTATCTAGATCCATCTCATTCTTTTTACCTTGATGACATTGAGGTAGATGCAGATGCGTCCTTTCAGGACCATCAGATCTGTACCATTGACCATAGCATGATGTTACTCCGAGGTAGGTCAGTCCATTTGGTATGGGTATTATGGCAACATGGACGACTACAGGACAAGAACTCAGAGTGAGAGACAAATGTACGTGTCTTATGTCCTGATTTTTCTCGGATGACATTACACTACCCTCCAAAGGGAATACTAGGGATGAGTTATCTTAATGAGGTGAGGTTGTAATGTTCTGACTTTAATCAGGTACATTCCATTTTAAATTTTTGTCTAAATATTTAAAATGACACGGGGCACACACTTATGCACCCCATTGTGGTTCCCGGGCATCTATTTAATTAATTTAAATGACTGTAGTGGATTTATGAAAAATTTTATATCGTGATTTAGTGCAGTGTTTGAGATTAAAATAAATAATTAAGGATTAAAATGAAATATTAAGAGATTTAATGAAAATTTAAAATAAATTAATAATGGGTAAAATGAAATTTAAAAATAAAATAAAAAGGGGTTTATATAAAAAGTTAATATAATTAAATTGAGAAAATATAATTTTTGTTATTATTATCTTCTTTCTTTTCCATATTATTTATTTTATTTTATTTTAATTTTATTTTCCATTTTTTATTTTCATTTATTTTTTCTTATTTGTTCTCTTCATTTATTTTTCTTTGATTTCTTTCTTTTTTCTCTCTCTTCCTCTCCTCCCTCTCATCATGTCATGCACCATTCTCCCAAGAGGTTTACAATATCCCCTTACCACTTCTGAAGGCTACTAAAATCTCATATATCATATATTTTAATCCTTGTGGGATGTTCTATAATCTTTATTGTAATTATAATCCTGGGAATTTTGAATCCTAGTTTTTTTAGCAGTATCCTTCGCATAGTCTACCACAGAATGATTTTTATGATATTTTTGTGTTTTTCTAAAATAATTTTTTTATTATGTTTTAGGAAAAATCTAAGCCTACATCATATCATAGGATAATTTATGATCATAAGGAAGGGATTCTACTCACTTTCCCTCTATTTCATTGTGATAAATAAAAAACACACTGTTGTGTCGTTCATCGGTGCCTACTAACTTTGATCAATTTCACACATTCCTTTCAAACTAAATGCTTCACTTAATAATTTCATCCTCAATTATCATAAATTAAATTGTATAATTTGTTGAAACATGGTATTAATCTCTTTTGGGGTGCTTATGTGGTTGGTATAAATTTTTTTAGACCAAACATTTAATTTATCTAACTGCATCTTTTGTACATCCCATTTGGGTTGTGATTAAATTAAATAATCATTTTAAATTAATTATGAACCATGAATTGTTGGAATTTTTGTATTTTTCTGTGATGAATTATTTTCTAATTAAAAATTCCATTTATCTTCATTTTATGATATAGTAGCATGTGTTGTTAAATCTTATTAATCTATTTGAAGTTAATTTTATGTGTATTATGGTTGTAGCCTCTTAGATTTCATATTGAAATTATATATTCATATGACGTCATATTTCCTACTTTGAAATTTTATTAAAATTTCAGGTGGGGGTGGAATGTGGGTTTTTTATTATGTACTGACACATAGACTCTCCATTACTAATAGGATACTACTATGCATCAGTCACGGTGTCTTACACTCCACGAGTTCGAGACTTCCCTAGGAATTCTAAATACTTATGTGTGATACCACTTCCAAAAGGGCCCTTAATGGATGAATCTCTTGGAAATAGGGATACACCATGCCTCAGTTGATACTCAGCCCCTTCTGTGTGAGATCTAGATAGACTCATGGTAAATCCATGCATCAAGCAATACATAGTCTTTTGAAATATTTCCTTGTACATGATCAGTGGTATAATGTAATATGAAGGATGTACTACATTGATACTTTTAGGACGGTCAAAGAGACCAACTTTCAACTTGAACATATTAATAACAACCCACTTATTATTTATATAAATGATGCTTGAGTGCCTTGAGATTTTTGATCTTTTCTATTATATTGAAGTACACATGGTTGACACATAATTTTGACCCTAATATAAAGAAAATTATTGGGGTATACATCCTCTTTTTTTACCTCAATTTCCCATTATTATATATATATTCTTCATGGATAATACATGTACTTGATTCATACTCAATGTATAGACCATGTAGGTGATTAGTGATTGGTTCATTTGGGATCCCAGACTGTGTTATTTTACTTCTATTGCACTTAATTATTTATATACATTTATTATATAATGCAACACTACATATATTTCCAGCATGAAATTGAATAGTTTACACACCATGGTTGTCAGCCTATTGGTATTTTATGTCACATCCCTACTCGGGTGACATTGGCATCTGAGTAGATTATATACATACATGCATTGACAAAGGGAAGAAGGATTATTTTCAAGATTGATTTTTTCTTGCCGCATGGGATGGATATTGAGGGGAGATGATTGAACCTTTCTCGTGGGGCAGTTGTCGTACTTTGGGTCATTCTACTGTAAATTATAGTATTCTTGTGTTGCTATTTTATGTGCTTTCACATTATATATACATCATAGAATGGCATTATTTTCTGAGATCTTGCAACTGATTCATATTCAGTTGGATTATTCATATTGCATATACAATAGTTTTTTAATGTATATACTTTTCTATTTATTATTAATTGATGTTTACTTCATCTATGATAATACATATTACCTATGAGGTTATAGTCTCCCCTAACGGACACCTAAAATGGACCTCACTAATAGTTGGCAGCCTCTAACATTTAGGGAAATGTTCTTGAGGTTATGTGGTCAACTCATCTCAGGGAACCATTTAGGTAGCTCCCGGGTAAGGGATGCAACATAACACAAGCCAGGAAAGATAATTTCTGCATGAAACACAAGCTAAAATCAATGTTTTAGCATTGAAATCTAAAAAATAGATTGAATATTTTTAAAAATAGGAAATATATAGTTTATTATTTAAATATTATATTATTTATTGTTATAGGTGTTTCTTTTTTTTTTACATTCTATTAAATACAATGTTCTTACATAATAAATTTTGTGTGTTACAATACTCCCTCCATAATTAAATTGTATCCTCAAATTTTATACATAATATCAATAATCAATGGATTGATATTCGAATGTAAAATATTGTTGCAAAACCCACATCATGAATTGGGTTAATAACACATTTTCATAATAAGAGAGATAATAAACTACAATGTTCATATAACTAGGTTCCCTAATATGGGAATATAGGTGGGAATTACATACATGAATACCTAAGCAAAATAATAAAATCATGTTTTAATGGAGAGTGATAGAGAATATGTTTGGAATATTTTATTTTACAACAAAAATTTAAATAGAGGTGTTAATAAAAAACATTTATATCATCAAAAAAGATAATAATATGATGTCATATTTATTTTAGGAAAATTGTTATCCTACGGTTGAGAAAATTTATCCACACTCTTAGAATAAAATCAAATAATTTTACTATAAACATAATATTTTCCTTTAATTATGATTTAAACTACTTATACATTATATCATAGAACATAATGATTCATTTAGTGAATTGATACACTAATCTCTAAATCCACATTGAAAGGCGAAAATAAACCCTTCCAAAAATTGTTAACCCTTCAAAAACATTATGATCAAACACATTAGAATCATTTTCAAGGAAGTTAGTAGTACTCAATATAATTTATCTATATTAATTATCTCTTAATCAAATCATAGTTTCTTAATCATCGGGAAAATGTTATGTGTAATCTTTCCATCAACCATGTGATATACAGAAAAAATAACATGGAACTGGTTTACTTTTGGTGGTATCATTGAACATGTGATATTAAATCCTTAGGAAATAGTACTGAAATACGGTCCATATATATTTCATAAATCATATGATGATAACATCATTAATAAAATACTTTCAAAACATATTTCATTAATCTAAACACAAAATTACATTAATAATTTCACTTTGGCTATGTTCATAACATATTATTGACCACGATCTCGTATCTTCTTCTAAAGTATATTCCCGTGATGCATGGGGAAGTTTTTTTTATAGCACCCCATCTCAATACATTTTTAATATTAAATAGTAATCCTTTTTTCCCTTTTCATTATTTATGATGGTGACCCTTATTTCTAGAATTATTAAAAGCTCGCATTCCCTTTATGAATTTATTAGGCTGATTCATTCCATTGGTATAACTTTTGGGAAAATCATTTTTTTTTTCACGTCTTCCATTTAGAAATTATTTACCCTTCCTTTCACGTATTCTCGTTCATCCATTTGAATCCATATTAATTTTATAATTCATTCTATTAATTAATAGCACATAAAACTAATTCATAATCTAAAGGAAATGTTTGGGACACCAATGGATTTTAAAGATCGAGATTAATACCTTCAATACATGACCAATTTTTAATTTTTTGTTGCATATAATATTATAGGATACATTTCATACATGGTAATGGTATCATTAGACTCTATAGAACATTCCTTCCCCAATTTCTCTAAAATAAGGTACATTCTCTTCATCTCATCTTATTGATCATGATGGAATTATTTTTCAAATAATGTCTTCAAAAATGTTTTCAATCACTGGAGTTCTATTTCATCTTTGTCTGTAGTGTTTTAAAATAGTGACCACAATTTATCCACATCACCATTGAGAAAATACACTACAAGTGTAACCTTTTACATTTCACTACATCAGAATTCCACAAAATATTTTCTACAAAGAATTAATGTATTTATCATCATCCATTGGTAATGTAGTCCCACTAAATGATTGGCACCACATCACATAAAGTGATCCAAAATTAATTAATTTCATTATGGAAAAGGGTCATCAATTCGATAACTGTTATGCCTCATAACCTGGTTAATTAATTTAATAATTTTATAATATTCTTAGTTCCAATACTAGATATCCCAGTTTCTTCACTAGGGAAATCTATAAATTTTTCATGAGTATTTGTATCATTTTTCATTACATGCTCAATTTCATAAACATGGCATATACTAGATTAGATTATAACATTATGTGACATAATTATCATCTCAAAATTAATGAAACAGTAGTCATAAATAGAAATTTATTTTCCATAACAAATATCATATTAATATATGTGGTTTATAGGGGGATATATTTACTTTCAAATCATTTAAATTGGTTCCTAATGAAAATTATAATTACACTCAATGTATCCCATGAGGGTGTGAAACCAGTTGTGTAGTTAGGCCCTTTTTCATTAAAATGGTTACAACTGATTCAAGCTTCAAACACATTTTTAGAGTTAGTACCCCTATGTACATATATTCCTGAACCATATCAACATGTAATATCCTAACCAGGATGTATTTCTACGAAGTCCCAGACAATATCAACCATAACAAAATTCTAGGATATTCTCATATATATATCTTCAATATACAAATTAGTGTTATGTTTCATATTCATTGTTTTCTAAATCCAATATCTATGGTAGCTATTAATATTATTTTGGTACCAAATGTAATTCCCTAAACATAGAATCTTGTATCCAGTGTATTATTTTATTATAATGGCATATATTAAATATTTAAATCCCAATAGACCGAAAAATTTAGTTGTTTTGTAAAACTATGTTACATACATGATACACATAATACATTGGAAAAAGTAAATAAATATATGATACCTTATGATATGAATTAAACAGAATCCTTAAAATCTTATAAAATTTTTTCATCTTCATAACCTATTGAAATGAAACATAATAAGGTTGTGCTCCAATACTTAGTATGGGTAGGTAATGAGGTTAAAATAATGATTTGACGAGAATAATCAAGATAAGATGTTAAAAAATTTATAACACATGTCATTTGAACAATATGATAATGAAAATTCGATATGTAAAGGAAATTAACAAAAAAACATCCCATTTAACGAATAGACCAAAAATGATCTATATTCATAGTTATGTCAAAACATAATCAAATGAAATTATAATAAATAAATCTGAATGAAGTAAATTTTTAATTATTGTATGTAATGTTTAATAGATATATGGTATGTTTTCAATCAATATTTAATCTAAATATATATTAATCAATTTATTTTCAACTGATTCATTTTAAAATATTACAATTACATTGAGAGGATATCTATAGCTAGGTCCTTCCCAAGTCCTATATGTCTAGTGCTTTCCCCATATATTGAGTAATCAATTTAATTCATGAACAATGATGATTACCAAATATTCTTATTGAATATATGAAATGAAAATATCAATAATTTCTCAATGTGGGAAAATAAATAACAGGTTTCATTGATTTGGAAGAATAAAAATACCTTTGAATGATCACTAAAACATTTTTGAGGAATATAATATTTAAAAATTCCATAGTGTCACATTAAACATTGAATTAATTAAATCATAATTCCCATGAAGGAATAAAATTAATTAAAATTCATAATATCATGAAAATATGTATATTTTAGATATAACATGTTAAAGGTCTGTAAATAAAATATATAAATGTGAATTGGTGCATAACATCAAATAATTCTAAATGGAATGTAAATTCATAAGAAATCGCTTATATTGAGTATGGTTTGTCATGTGTGCCTTTATCTTTCTAAATAATAAATAATTGTTAATTATTGACTTAATTCAGAATATTTTCCATTTTTATCATTACTTTTGTTTTAAATATTAAAATTTTGTTCAAAACTACATAAATATTTATGTTTTGCATCACGTGTTTTGACCATATTTGATTTATGTCCCAAAATTTACTTTGTTGGGTAAAATATGATAAAATTGATCATTATATAAACATATAAAGAAGAATAATATAGAAATAATTATAATTTTTTTATATTAATTATACATTTATTAACATTCATGGAATATCTTTATAAAAAATGAACAAATGTTATAATCATGAATATATAGATCATACATGCACTTGAGTAACATTCCCAATTTTCAATAATCATTATGGTAAGAAGGTAAGTAATATTATATCTTTATATAAAGATAATATTATAATAAATTAAAAAATATATATATACAAAAATATATAATTTATCTTATGTACATAGAGTCACATCGTGTCAAGGAAGAGGTATTCTGCATGCCCATGATTGATGTTATCACATTTTTTATGTTAAAACGTTAATAAATAAAATCATATATAATATTTGTATAATGTAAATTATATCATTAATATTATATATATGTGTGTGTGTGTGTTTGCGTGTTTGGGTGTCGTTAGATCCACATATTTTTAGTTAAACCCATCCTTTATACATTACATGTATAACATTGCATCGTATTGAGGATGTGGTAGTCCATACTTCCATAAATGATGTTATTTTATTCAAAAAAAATAGAAAGTATAATGGTATGTGTCATATATGTATTAATGTAGATGAATAAAATTATAAATACCATACATATAATATATAAAAATAATTTCCATCATCATTCCCAACCATTAAATGTGGTAATGGAAAAAATGAACAATCTTCAATTTATGAGGTGCTAGTTCATTGTGCATGAACAGTAATTTCGTCACCCATAATATAGTAGTTTTTGTAAGTGTTGGTATGAAAATTATAACATATCAATTTTTTTAAGATAATATGGTTCATATTATAAGGACCCAGCCATAAACATAACATAATCTGGAATTAAATGGATAATTCACATTAAGGATCCTTTCAGGTTTAAATTTTTAGAGAATTAGGTCATAAAATTTACATAACAACATGAATATTCCATGTAGACAATTCTACTCATTATCCATATTTTTCATAAAATAAAAACTCTGCAAAAAAAGTGTTTTGTCTAGTTCCATGTTTCAGACATCAAAAATTTTCCTTGATCCCATCCTTGACCCTCATTCATCTTTATGTCCTAGGGAAAACATTTCAACAACTTGGGATGAGCATAAAAATCATTGTAATGAATATAAAATAATTAATGAAAACATTATCCCATCAATAAATACAAAATAATGAAACTATACCTTTCAATCATAATATACCTCATGAAATCACATTATTTATTAAAAACATAAATAATTCCTGAATCAAAATGCTAACATATGGCATAAATAAAATATATACATTATAGCTATCAGAGCTATAGAGATAGTCATATTTTTAATACCCATCACAGTATATTCCCAAAATCGCTTTGGAGAAACATTAATGTTTACCACCATCACTTTATGCAATGCATTGGAGAGCTATCTCAGGCTCACCCACCCTAGGATTAGCCCGGAACAACCCATATATGTAAACAATTACCAATAGACATATCATATTTATAACCCATAAAACATAAATAATGGAAAGTAAAAATTTCAATCAAAATTTATCATTTAAAAATATTGACAAAGTCTATGATTTTATCAAACCACTTTCAAAATAATTTAAAATATTAAATAAATAGATTTTTGAATCAAATTGTCACATACCACTATGATGATTTTGAATGAAATTTCAATTTCCAAACAATCATGTTCATATAAATAAATCCTTAAACCCCATTTTAAAATATGGACATTAATGTGAAATATTTAGAAGAATAACCCATTAAAATTTTTAAAAATGTAATTTAGTTAATAAGTATTTTACAAAATAAGAGACCCTAGAATACAAATAATTGAGGAATAAAATTTAATCATAAATTAATAATACCATGAGAATAAAGGTATTCATGATATAGTATTGCAAAGGACAGTATATTCACCATATAAGAGTCAATTGGGGAATACCAACAATAACGTCTCAATGGAAATGTAAATTGAGACGAAATCCTTTATGAAAACTGTATACTTAAATTATAGATAAATCAATTACATAATTATGTGTGAAAATTATAAATACAAACAATATAAGTGGATATATAGTGTAAAACAATCAAGGGTTATTCACAAATATTTATTGAATGACCTAATCAAGAAGTAGATGTTTATCCCAAAAACTGAAATTGGGTTAAGATGTTTTCTTACAGAAATTCGACAGCCTAACATCATCACTTAAATATTCAGAATATAATTTCATGGGAGGGAAAATTATATCTCATCAAAATGACATAACATTTACCTCAATGAGGATATAGATTAATATATCCCCACATAATAAGATGTAAATTAAAAGATATAACAAAAAAGAAGTCTTTTAAAAAGAAGAGGGTGAAAGGTTACCTTATGAAACATACACCCCATGAAAGAAAGATCACACAATGAATATGTAAATATAGATATATTAATTTATATTACACATAGAATACAATCATCGCCAGTACATCCACCACAGTAATGGAAATAGATGCTAATATAGTATTAATCTCACGGAAATTAAATGTGAGATGAAATACTCTTACCACGTTGTAATCAATTGAGTCGTATGAGAAAAGTTAATGACCAAAAAATGAATCACCGGATACCATAAATATAAATATAATAATTATAATATATATCATATATAAGTACACAATACATCATATGCAACAAAGAAGTTGTGAACAATGGAAATCTCATTGAATTAATAGTGAGATAAGAAATAACTTACCACGTGTCCAACACGACTCCTATGATCCTTGTTCTTCCTAGATAATAAACATAAGTTTATTTATACTTGATTAATAACCTTTTTAATTTTTATTATTAAATTTATATAATTTATTACCTTGCAATAAAAGTTAGTTAATTATTTTATTTCATTTTAGACATTTTGTCGATGTTCGGAATTTGAGTTAATAATGAACATGTTATAATTACAATTTTTCCATATGGTCAAAACTCCATTTTCTCCATAATTATATTAATGATTTATATGTCATATATATCATATATATCCAGTGTGTATATATATAATAGTACATATCATTTGGAGTTATGAAATGAAACGCATCGTTCATAGAGATGGTATGTCGTATATACGCATGAACACTACATTCATTTCTATTTAATATTTAATGGAATGAAAAAATTATGATATATAGCTATATAATAATTCCAGTATAATATCATTTGATATATATGTTACATTATTTAATTAACTCCATCTTTACACGTTCCATGTAGGTCAAGAACGAATCATATCACCTTGACGGATGGTAGTCCGCACTTCCTCAAATTAAATTATCATGATTACACAAGTAGAAAGGCATAAAGTTATGTTTTTGAACAAAAATTACAGAATAATATAGATAAAAAAACCTAATATATATCCTATATAAATAAAGATTCATTATAATGGCCACCATGATAGGAGATAAGAGATAATTGAACAATCATCGCTTCATGAGGTGTTAGTTTTCCCTCTACAGAAACAATATATTTTTCACCCATTAGATGGGGGTGTGTGTTAGTGTAATTCAAATCCATATCTTAAAAACATCCTACAATATTGAGGATTCTATTGTGGTTATAGAAAAAAGGAATAAAACGAATTTAGGGGTTGGAGATGTAAAATAATACAAAAGAACTTATGAGAAGACGTTACCTTTAAATCGGGTAACTCCCAATAGTTTGAAACAAAAGGGTTTCCTAATGTGATATCTGCCTAAGGTAAGGCTTCATGGATGAAGAGAGGGATTTTGGGAGATTTTTGGAGTAGAGTTTTCATAACCCAAATGCTTGAGATGTGTGAGTAATGGGTTATATGTGAGGGTTTTTTATAAGGGAGAGGAGAGGCTCTTTAAGAAAGTTTGAAACATTTAATTTATTATAACCTCATATTCGGTTTCAAAAGGTCAATTATTTGTTAATATCAAATTTTAGATGAATAATGGTAGAAATAATATAATCGAATAATAATTGGAGATGTTTTACATATTTTATTAATATTTATAATCTTATTAATTTAAATCATTTATTAATGAGGTAAATATTTCATCATTATGGTGTCATAAATAATATAATTTATTTGATGTCAAAAATTATAAAAAAATACCATGATGTAGGAAATATTTTTATCTTTCCAAATAATATTTCTAGTCATAATGATAACTTATATAACCCCTGTAAAATTGTATTTTCTATAAGATATTTGATTATGTCATTTTTTCTTTACATTAAATTAATTAATATAATTTGTCATTATTACTCCCATGTGGCTCCATGAGGTCCAAAATTCAACCCAAGGATGCCAATGGTCGGCTATGTATCATCCAATAAGATTAGTAAACATGTTTGTGTAATTTATTATTATTATAATATTATATTTTACCCTTATTTAATATTTTTATCTTTTAATCAAGGTAAATAAAATATTTACTGATATAAATATTTAAAATGTCTAAAAATAAAATTTACCTATTTTCGCAATTTATACCTACTGATTACAAATATGGAATCTAGTTTTCAAAATTCAAAACACATAAGTGGAAGAAATTAATTTAAATAAATTCTCACAGTTAAAACTAATAACAGGTTTTTAAGAAATATTAACTATCAAAAGATTGACATTCGTTTATGTCAAATTTCAAAATGAAATTACATATATTGACCGAAATTAGATTAAATGGTAAAAATATATTCTAATAACACATCAATATAATTTAAAAATAATATATAACCAAATTAATAAATTATATTAATAAGAACTTCTAAATTACAATACAGTATTTTTCACTATTCCTTAAAAAATAATCATTATCAAAAAAATACCAAATTGTCATATAAAGTGAATTTTTGTGTCCAAATTCTAAATAATAATTTTATTTTGTCAAATATAGTATTTAAAATTTACAAAAACTATATTTAAAGAGGTTTCTTCAATAAAATGCGGTAAATCGACCTTTCAGTGAATATTAAAGTATTTATGCTTAAAATCGAATACTTTACTTATTTTAAGCCTCTAACATTTGTTGAATAAATGTAAAAATATTCAAAAACATGTATAATAATATTTTAGTTAGTTTTATTCATTCCCGCAAATACAACGGCTAAGAGTTAACTACCATTTAAAATAATAATATTATATATTATTAGTGTGCAATGTTGGATTTCAAAGAAAACCATTGTTGTGTATCGGGTACGCCATTGAACATAGTATCCCCTTTAAAGTAGCATTAATATATAATTCACATATATTACAAAATATGAAAAATTTCATGTTTTTTATTTACCTGGGATGTTACATCTTTCCCCCATTTTGGGAATTTCTTCCTCAAAATTTTAAAATTGGGCTCGGAAACATCATTGAAAATACCACTTCATAAAGAGTCTATAAAACTATCACTTTAAAAGAAAGAAAGAGAAGTACAATGGTCACCCAAGATAACCAAAACTATGATTCCATTTATGGAAAAATGGATATGGAAGAGAGAACAAACTGTTAACTTCTGATGGAGTGTGATAGAAAACATGATTAGGATAAAGTTAACCACCCGAAAATCACAAACATATGATGTGTGGAACGATCGTTGATTACCTAGTAGGAAACGTAAACCAAGAACATTTTTTTTACGTTCCATTTCATAATTTTGAGGAACTAATTTAAAACCTACAATAAGAACATAATGAAATATACTTACTTTCAATTATTGATTCATCCTTTAGTAAGTTTCTTCCAATAACTAATCATTTTTCCAAACAATGAGCATTCAAAAAGACTTGGTCACATCCAAGGCACAAGAATAAGCTTCTAGAGAATGAAAAAATCCAAAAAAGAAGAACTATATATTTCCCTTGTCTTTAGACATCAAATAAAACCAAAATGTTATGTACGAGATAATATTATCCCCAAAAAGTATAATCCATTATATAAAACAAATACTACTCTTAATCTCCAAAATTCAAAAAAAGTACCCAATGTTCAAGAAAAACTATTCAATATATAATTCTCCATAAAATTCTTCACAAAAATCCGAACTAAGATTGTAACGCAAATCTCATAAGGATTTAATTACATTGTCTTACAAGATAAAACATAACATTTATCTCCAAATAACAATAGTTAATCTTAAAGTCTGATACATGAAAATAATTAACCTAATCACATATTATCTATTATAGGTTAGAAATTTCCATAAATAATCCAAATCACTATATGTACACAAAAAATATATTCTTAAAAAATAAAATTTCAATCATTAATACACAAATAAAATACCATAGTATTCTATTTTCCTTAAGAATATAGTGTTTCCTCAGAAGATTGTACATCATCACAAATAACCTTTATCACATAATCACCAATTCATTTTCATATACTATGGATATACATTTGATAAAACAAAACTTCCCAAAATCATCTTATTGTTGATCCATAAAATAATTTAACTAAAAAGAATAATTCATACTAAACAGGGGTTTCACATAGTCTAGTGGTAGGAGATAAATCTCAATCCCACGTTGGTTGTGGGTTCGATTCCTGCCACTTTGTCTGACACGATGGGTTGTCACACATTCTACGTGTTGTCCATTATATAAAATTCAAAAATAACCCTAATATGTTTTAACCTCAATGTTTTTCCATTTACCTCTCATTTTCACCCCAAATATTTATGATCTACATATATTATTTGTTGATGTCTTATTTATATTGCCATTTTTTCCCTCCATATGATAAAATGAAACAGTCCCAAGAATAAAGAACATCATTCTATGATCATCATGTCCACTTGGCTTCATAGATATCTTTTTCACGTAAGTAGACAGTCCATGCATTGCAAAAATGATTTAAAGATCATTCAAAATCATTTTCATCCTTCATCAAAATACACCTTCTATAACATGAGTCATATGGGTGTTTATTGAAAACTAGTTTTGGAAAATAATCAAGTATGACATATACACTCAAAAAATCTATTAAAACATGTTTTTTATAAAGAATTAGATCTAAATTTGAGTTAAAACATTCAATTAATGGTCCTTTTAGAATACCATATGTATGTGCTGAGAGAAAATATGTTAAAGAAAATATATATAGGTTATTCCATGGTCTCCCTCTTCAAAACCTTTTTCAAATTCATAATATTCTTCAAAATATTGTGATAAGGTAAACTATTTCAAAAATTCCATGAAAATATTTACCTTTCTTGAAAATATGAGAATATTTTGAAAATAGGATTTGATTAAATACAAACCATGATCCATGATGATATCAGGGTATAGTGGAGGTGTTTGTTATCCCAAACAATTTCTTGCAAATTATTTTTTGTTAGAAAAAGTTTTACACTCATCTGAACACATCTTTGGAATCGTTATTGCTAACAAGTCATCAGGAATAGATATGAATGTCATTTAAGATCATACTCCGTCCATTTTTAACATACTTTAATTGGTCTATAAATTGTTATAAAACAAGGACTTTACTGAAATAATAGACATAGGGACTATCCATGACTTTAACGAAAACTCTTAATCCCTAATGTTGTCTAAACAGACCGTTGATACCAACTATAAGGACTCGACCATAAAAATTACATAATCATTAATTAAATGGATAATTAAAATTGAATATATCTTCAGGTTTAGAGTTTTAGATAATAAGGCCATTGCATTTACATAACAACATGAATATTACATGTAGACAATTCTACTCAGTATCATGTTTTTTCATAAAAAAACTCTTGAAAAAAAGAGTCATGTCTAGTTCCATGTTTTAGATAGTACAACTTTTTTTGATCCCATCCTTGACCATTATTCATATTTATGTCCTGAGGTAAACATTTAAAAAACGTGGGATGAACATAAAAAGCTCTGTATGGGATATAAAATATGGAATGAAAACATTATCCCATTAATAAATACAAAACAATGAAACCAAAACACATATATATCATGAATCATAACGGTAACTTACAACATAAATAACATACTTACAATGTAGCTATCACATCTATAGAATGAGTAACATTTGGAATACCCATCACAGTATATTCAGTAACTCTCTTAAGAGAAACATTAACGTTTACCTTCGTCACGTTACCAAATGCATTGGAGAGCTATTTCAGGCTCACTCGCCCTATGTTTATCACAGAACCACCCATATACATAACAAATTCCCAATATCCATAACATATTCATAAACCATAAAACATTCCTAATGGAAATATAACATTGAAATGAAAATATATCATTTAATAATATGGACAAAATCTATGATTTTATCAAACCATTTTCAAAACCATTTAAAATATCAAAGAAATAGATTTTTGAATAAAAGTTTCCCATTCCACTTTGAATCTTTTGAATTAAATTTCAATTTCAAAAAATTCATTTCCATTATTAATAACTCCTTAAAACCAATTTTAAAACATGTACATTAATGTAAATTATTTAGAATAATAAACCATTAAAACATATAAAACGATATTTTATTTAAAGAGATTTTAACAAAATGAGAGACCCTAGAATTCAAATAATTAAGGAATAAAATTTAATCAGAACATAATAATATCATGAGAATAAAGGAATTCATGATATAATAATCCAAAGGATAGTATATACTCCACATAAGAGTGAATTGGTGCATATCTACAATGATGACTCAATGGAAATGTAAATTGAGACGAAATCCCTTATAAAGATGATATCCTTAAATTAAGGATAAAACAATTACATAATTATGGGTGAAAAATATAAATACTCCCAATATAAGTGGATATTAAGTGTAAAACTAGCAGTGGTTATTCATACATATTTATAGCACGACATAATCAAGAAGAAGATGTTTAACTTAAAAATTGAAATTGGGTTAAAAAGTTTTCTTAATGAAATTCGACAGCCTAACATCGTCATTTTAAAATTCAAAAAATAATTTTATGAGAGAGGAAAGGATATCTCATCCCTTGGACATAAAATTTACATAAATAAGGATATATAAGAACATATCCTAATATAATAAGATTGAAATTAAAACAAATAACAAATATAAATCTTTTAAAATCAGGAGGGTGAAAGGTTCCCATACAAAATATACACCCCAAGAAAGAAAGATCACACAATGAATATGTAAATACCCATAAATTAAATTATTTTACACAAAATATAAAATAATGCTAAGTGAATTTACCACACAAAAGGAAATTGTTTCTAATATAGCATGGATCTCAAGGGAATAAAAAGTGAGATGAAAAACCCTTACCACATTGTAATCAATCGAGTCGTTTGAGAAAAGTTAATAACAACAAAATGAATTACGGAATTAAAAGTTAAATAAATAAGTGGTGAAAAATGGAAATCTCACGGAATTAAAAGTTAGATAAGAAATCACTTACCTCATGTCCAACTTGACTCGTATGTTCCTTGTTCTTCCTAAATATTAAAATTAAGTTAATTTATAAATGATTCATAACCCTTTTAATTTTTATTATTACTTTTATATCACTTATTACCTTGAAATAATAGTTGTTTAATTATTTGAATTCATATCTAACATTTTGTCGATGTTTGAAATTTGAGTTAAAAATGAACTTGTTATAATTACAATTTCTCCATGTGGTCAGAACTCCATTTTCTCCAGAATGATATTAATGATTTATATATCATATATATCATATATATCCAGTGTATATATATATATTTATTTAATAGAACATAACATTTGGACATAAGAAATGAAATGCATCGTTCGTGGAGACGGTAATCCATGCGTATGCATAAACACTACATTCATTTATATTCTATATTTAATGTAATGTAAACTTAATGATACATAGATATATTATAATAATTGTAAAATATCATATGATATATCTGTTACATAATTTCATTAACTCCATCTTTATATGTTCCATGTATGTCAAGAATGAATCAAATCACCTTAAGGGGGTGGTAGTCCGCACTTACTCAAATAAAATTATCATGTTTACACATATTGGAAGGCATAAAGGTATGTTTGATAATAAAAATCAAATAATAATATAGAAAACAAAAACATAATATATATCATATATAAATACAGTTTCATCGTAATGGCCACCATGAGAGGCAGTACCAGATAATTGAACAATGTAAAATTATATTGTAGTTTTTTCTATTAAAATAATATTTATATTCAAATAGATAACATATATAGCCCCATGTAAAGTTTAATTTACTAAAAGATACTTGTTTATGTCATTTTTTCCTTTAATTTAAATTAATTAATATAAAGTGTCATTATCACTCCCATGTGGCTCAATGGAGTCCCAAATTCAACCCAAGGATTCCCATGGTCGGCTATGTATCATAAAATAGGATTATGAAACATGTAAACATAATTTAATATAATTATAATATTATATTTTACCCATATTTTTTATTTTTATCTTTTAATCATGGTAAATAAAATATATACTGAAGTAAATATTTAAAATGAATAAAAATAAAAGTTACCTATTTGAACCATTTGGACCTACTGATTCCAAATATGGAATATATTTTTTAAAATTCAAAACATAGAAGTTGAAAAAATTAATTTAACATTAATTCCCATAGTTTAATCAAATAACTGGTTTTAATGAAATATTAACTATCAAAATATTAATACTTGTTTATGTCCAATTTCAAAATGAAATTACATCCAAAGATCAAAATTAGATTAAATGGAAACAATATATTCTAATTACACTTTAAAACCAATTAAAAATATAATATAACACAATATATAAATAATATTAATAGGAACTTTTGAATTAAAATACACTATTTTTCAATATTCCTAAAAAATTAACATTATCAAAAAAATACCAAAATTTCATCCAAAGTAAATTTTGGTGTCTAAATTTTAAAGAATAATTTTTTTGTCAAATAGAATATATAAAATTTATAAAAACAATATTTAAATAGGTTTATCTATTAAAAAGTGGTAAATTAACATTTTAGGGAATATTTGAGTATTTATGTTTAAAGTCGAATACTATACTTATTTTAAACCTCAATATTTTATGGAATAAATGTTAAAATATACCAAAAAAAGAATAATAATATTGTAGTTTGTTCTATTAATTATCTATGTTACAATGTTTAGGAATTAAATACCATTTAAAATAGTAATATTATATTATTATTGTGAAACATAGGATTTCTAAGAAACACAATGTTGCCTATCGGGTATGACATGAAACATAATGTCCCCATTAAAGTAGAATTAATATTTAATTAACAAATATTAATAAATATGAAAAAATTTATGTTCTTTATTTACCTGGTATGTTACAATTATATAATAATTCAATAATCATATTTTTGAAATGTGTAATAAAAATAAAATTTAGATTTTGACCGGTTTTTTTGTGTAACTCCTTTTGGTTTGCAGCAGAGCACTCCATGATATTATTTATGCCAAAGGTGGGGATTCTTAGATGAGGTGAGGTGTTTTGGGAGATTATATGTGTTTATTTTTTTCATCAAAATCATATTTAGAGTTTTGTGGATGTGGGATAGTTTAATTCCATTTTATAAGGGATGAGTAGTGGAATTTTTGCAAATTTTTTAAAATGAAATTCCACCTAACTTTTTCCCATTTTTGGTTTCTCCAATAATGGTAAATATTTGATACAAGGGATTATATATTATATATATGGTCATGAAATAGATTTTTTAATAGTTTACATGTAATTTTTTCCATTATGTTTTGAGTAAATTCCCGTGTTAAGCTAATTTTCTCCTTAATTGCTTTAATTAATTTTAATAACATTCAGAGATATTTTATTGACAAAATCTATGTTGAATATATTTGAAATTATAAATTTTTTTGATTCCAAATATGGAATTGATTTTTTACAATTCCAATAACATAAGTGGATAAAATTAATTTAATATCAACAACACATATGGGACAAGAAAATGAGTTTCAAATTAAAAAATTTCAACAGTTTACTATCTTTTTATAACCATATTCTACGTGATATTGATTCTGATGAACTAGATTTTATTAATTGATTTATTATTTATATAATTTTACGTTAAAATTGATCAAAAATATCTTTTTACATTATAAATTAATTTAATGAAAAGATGTTTTGAATTAAAACATAGTATTTTCCATATTCATCAAAAAAATAAACCTCATAGAAAAATACCAAAAATCACCAAAATATTATTTTGATATTTATATTTCAAAAATGATGAATATTTTAAAATATAAAATATATTATCATTTCAAAAATTGGAATTAAAATAGGTTATCCATTAAATAGATGTAATACATCATTTATAAAAATATACCTTTTAATGTGTACTAGTAGGTGTGTTTATATCCTAAGAATATAAAATATATTGGATGGATATAAAAAAATATTTTATTGAATATATAAAATATATATTCTATTAATATCATTCACCAATTATAATAAATTAATATAAATCACCTTTTTTGGTATAGTATTATTCCCTATTTTTCCATTTGTTTATATATTCATTTAACATATTTGTTAACCATTGTATTCAAATATATATTTTAATATTGAAGTTAACACTATTAATAACATTATTATAATTACTAGTAGATAATTATAATTTTAAATAATAATATTAATATAATTCATCATGATTCGATCTTGCATGTAACACAATCCATTGAAGAAACTCATTGCGTATAATGCATTCTAAAAGTAATGTTTTATGCATTACACTATATATAATAGATTTGATATATTTAAAAAAATATACACTATATAGTAATTTATTGGGTTATTAAATTCCCTTATGAACTCGGTGTTTCATATTATATATGATGTTAAATACAATGTTCTGACTTTAGAATTTTTGGGTGTTACACCCATCATAACTTGTTCATGAGTTATGTGTTTACCATAAATTAAATCAATAATATATATTAACAATATAATTCCCCATCAAAAGATAATGGGATCCATAATCTTACCTCATATCATAGTCAAATGAAATTTTATAATAATTAGATTTTAGAATTAAGAATAAGGCATGTATAAAATAAGGAAATTAAGTGATAATATAATATTAAAATATGAGAGATCAATATAAAAATAATTTACATTCAATACATAACATCAAATGTTTTATTCATTTATATAAATGTATTTAAAAAGATAACATGGTGTAATAATGAAGGAAAATATTATGGTAAAATTAAAATTAATTATTGAAAATAAAAAACATTCATAAATAATATTAAACAAAATTCATTAAATATATAAATGCTAACATATAAAATAATTTTCATATAATTGAATGTAAAATATGGAGGGTAAATCAATACATGCTGAATAATTTTAGAAAATGTTCCTTTCACACTATTGTAATTTTTTTTAAATATACTCTTTCATTAAACCATAATAAGATTAATTTTAATTTATTTTAAAAATAAAATATATTTTACAATAACATTAAAAAATTAGATTGGGTAATGTTTAAAAAATTAATGAGAAATAATTAACACATATGTGGAAGGAAAAAGATTTTAGTCTAACGTGGGAAATTATGTTAGTTTTTCGTGAAAAAATATTCTAAATAATTTAATCTTCCAAATAGCTTAAAATGATTATATAACAAAAAAATCATGAATAAAATTATTGGAATAAAATTCATTAGTTTTAATATATAAATATCAAACAATTAATCCTTGGTAGAGTTAAAGATAAACTATCTCGAATAATGATGAGATAAAAAAATAAACCCTTACCAATTTATTATATATTGATAGAAAACACCAATTAAATAAGTAAAAAGAAATTGAGAAATAAATCTCATGAAGATAAATATATTAATGATATAAAATTTAAATATATAGTATATAATTCATAAAAACTATATATGATTTGGGGATGACATATGTTTCATATAAGTAAATCTAAGATGAGAAATCTCATACCTTATGTCTTAAAATTATTTATATTTACATTTTCTACTATATAAAAAAATTTATTAATTAATTTATTAATATGAAAATATTAGTGGCCTATTCATATATACTAGAGTAATATATATTCACTATTTTAATTAACTAATTAATTAATTCATCAATTCTATCCACGTTGGGTGTTTTGAAGACATTAAATTCATAAATTCAAAAAAATATAGATGTGTTGACCATAGTAATATTGGAAAATTGTTCCATAAATATAAAATAATATTCATTACACAATAATAATCCTTATACATAAATTATACATTAATAACCAAACATTAAATATTTTTATAAAAAAAAAAGAACATTGTTATAATCATGGATACGATAGGTCATACATATGCACAAATAACATTCAATTTTACAATGATCATGATGGAAAGAATGTATCTGTTATTATTTACAGAATGAAAATTCAATACTAAATATCATATTAATTACTTCATATACTTACTTATGATATTCAAGAGACCTAGTTATAAAAAAAATCTCTTCACCTCAGGAGGCGGGTGTATGTCATACTCACGTACAACATTATATTTCTTCAATGGATTGTAATGTGAGAAAGTGTATAAAATATTAAATTTAAAAAATTATTAATATTTCATTAATAAGATATTTAAACATGAATCCCATCATATGGAATATTCATTAGAGGTGACAAGGTAAAATGGATTACATCATTTTATGAGGCTGTAGTACGATGTACAAATGAACGATTGTGTCTATTCCCCTTCACTAAAAGAAGATATTTATTTAAGTTATAATATAAAAATATTTATTTAAAATTAATTAGTAAATAATCATCTCCTGATATCATAATTCTTGAATAATATTTTAATGATGTTGAAGTAGAAAAAAACAATGATGATAAGTTAAAAAAACTCTTACTCTTTAAACCACCATTTCAGGATTATACCAAAAACCTCACTTGAATGGATATGTGATAAAATTATGCACACTATGATCTTCAACGGTAATTAAGTAACGTATTTGTGTAGTTAATTTATGAACCAAATTAATTTTTTATATAAATTGGAGATGATTTTGTGTGGCCTTTTATAAGTGGGTGAGAGAACAAACGTGGAAGAATTGAAAGAAAATTATATACCCATATTTTACACATGAAAAAAAAATCCAAAATGGTTTATTTTAGAAACATGGAAGATATATGTTAAAAGTATATCCATTATATTTATTATTGATAAATATTTATATCATTTTATCATTAATATATTTATTTGAACCTCTAGTAAACTCATATTAAATTTAATCACAGTTATTTTTTTTCTTTTTGTTCAATGAAATATAACAGAAAATATAATAATAATAATTATTTTGTTTTAGTTATTATTTTTAAATCTAAATAAACAATTTTTTTTATTTAATTATTTAAATTGGTAGAAATTAATTGTAAATAAAACCTGTAGATTCAATAAAAATGGTTTCTTAAATAAAATGGTTTCTTAAGTATAAACCATTTTAAATCAGGATTCAACATGATATTTAGTCCAATGAACTATATTGTATTAATAATAAAAAATTGATTTTTTTTTTATTTTACATTATATTATTATGAAATTTAATTTTTTATATGACATGAATAGGAATAATTTTTTAAATAAAAAATGTATTTCACTATTCATTATAAAATTATACCTTTTGGAAAAATCTAACAAATTTATCCTAATATAATTTTTTTATTTTGATCCCAAAAATTATTCTCATTTTTTAAAATTAAATTTTATAAAATTTGGTAAAATTATTTAATTATATGTTCCCAATAATGTAATAGAAATAATTTTTTGAATTTATTTATGAAATCCAATGATAAATTTTTCAAAATCATTATGTACTTAGATAAAAAAATTAAGAATTTATCGATCAAATTTAATTTTCAAAATTATGTTATTTCTATTCATTTTGAAAAATTTAATGCATGTGTTATAAGAGTAACATTTAAATAATAATACTATAATACTATATTCTAGTTCATTTAAAGTGAGTTTTTCATTGTGTATATGATATCGATCATAGTTATATTTTGAAGTATTTTGGATTTATGAATTATATAGTGTATTAATTAATCATTTATTCATCATATAAATGAATATGTATCTATATGTGATTTTTTGTGGATGAAATTACAGAGCACTTAGACTCATCGAAATATCCCATGTGAGAAACTAGATTTTGAATTTCATAATGATTTTACATTTATGTTTTATATCTTGGAATATGTAATCGATTATATGGTTATGAAGTATGATATAATGATTAACATCATTATGGGGTCATTTATTTTTTGTTTATAGCAATAATTTTGTATATTATTATGTGATCGAAGAATATAATAGGCTCATGTAAAATGTTCAATGTATTCATTGGATTATTTATTAATGTAAGATTATTATTGTTAAATATATACCATGTTATCTAACTATATCGAATTCCACAAACTATGAATGTTTGATTACTATTTATTTTTCCCCTCATTTCCATGGGATTTTATGAACAATTTTATGCATGATCTGATGTTAATGAATATGAAAACAATAATTACAATTAATTAATTATAATTATGTATATTATCTATTTTATTGCTCATATATATATCTTACTATTTGATATTACCAAACATTTATTATTCTATATTATGATCCATTTATTTATAACTATAGTCATAAAAATAACCAACAAATAAATATTATAGTAAGGGTTGTTATAAATAACATATGTTTCACCAATACAAATTTGTAATCAACATCAATATATTCGGACTCAATTTTTTAATGGATTTTTACATTATCTATAGTGATATTTAAATCATAATGTCTTATTTTATTATATTAGTTCATTTATTATGCATCATAACCCTAAAGAACAATGTGTAATTTTTATATTTTATTATAACCAAAATTTAATAACATATTTTTAAATGGCATGTTTTTTCAAAATTATGTTTTTCCATATGAAAATATTCGCCATCATAAAGTATAAATTAGAGAGTATTTTTTGTCATAAATTTATTAGTGATATTTTGTATTTCATGGACATGTATATATCTAGTAATTTAGAAAAATATGGGACATAATTTAAATAGAATGAGTGCTCTATTGTATTAATGTTGTTTTGTGATGAAACATTTTATGGGAAAATTATTTTATCCAAAGTAGTGTTAATTTGATTTAAATACTGTAAATAACTATTTTATTACAAAATTGATTTAGAAATTTTTTATAATAGAAAAATTTAAATGTATGTTTGAATAATTTTGAATGTATAATAAATTAATTTCATGATAAGTATTTGATTGTTATAAATGGTGTTTTTTTAATGAATATAAGTTTTTTATGGATCTATGGGTTACGTAATGAAATAATTATGATATTTTTAATTTTAATCCGGATGGTTTATAAATATTAATTATATATACTATCACATTAATATATATATATATTGGGATTGATAATTTTATTTAATTTTCATTCATTTATTAAAAAAAATTGTATTAGAATGGAATAGTTAGTTTAATTGAAGAAAGTTATTTTATGAAAGAAAAAACATATTTATTTTATAATATTCAGTTGGATTAAAAAATAATGGAATGTACATCACTAAATAATATTAATGAATATGTTATGGTTAATACATGATATTATTTATGATATTTATTGTGAAATTGTATTCTAAATTGGATTTTGAATATTTATTCAATGTTTTTCTATTCTGAATTTGTTTTTTCATGTTTCCTTTTATAATGGGTTTTTTAATATTATTTTTTACATTACCAAATATATGGTGTATATTTGTCAAATTTTAATGAATATTTATTTTAATTATTTTACAATTATAAGAAATTGGTGGGTTAATGTTTTCCATTAGATTGTGTAATTTTCTTATTACTTATTGATATTTTTTCTTCTTAAAAGTAAGGGATCCAGTTGAGTTCAATTTCATTTGGTGGAAGTATAAGACATGGAAAATGATAAATCAAATAGTTCATAAATTATTTGGGGTGAAAATTAGTTAATGGAATTTAGATTTTGATATCTTTTATTACATAATGCCATTGGTTTTTATTTATATATTATGGTTTTTCTTGTTTTATTATTTCTTTTTTATTACTTTAATTAAAATAAATTAAATTTACAAACTTTTAAATTTTTAGATATGAATGTTAAATACTGATATATTATTAAATTACTAATTGTTTGATTTTATATCATTTTCATGATTAAAATGAATTTTAAATGTTTTTAGTGGTAGAAAATAATAATATCTTAATGGGGCTTACAAATTGTTTATGTAAAGTATATTGATGCATTATTGATTAGTTTTTATTTTTAAATATACAACATAAGATAAGGATAAATCATTAATAAGTGTGATAATCAAATATTAGGTTATGTTTGAATCATTCATTTAGGGTGACTATGTTTTATTTTTATAATATTTTAAAAAAATGATTTTGTATTATAAGGATATATTTTTATCATAAATTTATATATAGAATGGTTATTACATCTTTAATAGTATTCATGATAAAAAATAAATATAAAACATTAAATAATTTAGAAATAATTTTGTTTGGTGGACTAAATTTTGCTTAGTTGATAATTTATTATGATTTACATAAGAAGATATTTTTATTGTTTTTTTGAATATACACTATAGATCATTATTAAATTAAAATTGAATAATGAATTTATATTTTTGATAAATTAATAGTTTATATGATTGTATACTAAGTTGTTGTTGTTTTTGAGTTTATAGTTTTTCAACTATATTCAGGCTTTTTATTGTGAATGTTATGCATCAAAAAAGAATTATTTTTAATTTATAAACTATTAAAGAAATAAAAAATGTAAAATTGAATGTTTTTTAGTTGTTTTTGTCGAGTATTTTTACATATTTATTGATATATGGATTTATTTCCTTATTTATAATTCATAAATAATAATTATTATTATGAAAATTGATACATAAATTTGTAACATGTTTTTAGGATATTTCGGTATGGTTTTGCAAACCATTATACTCGAGGAACTAATGATTTTTATCCTCCATTAACACTATATAATATGTAATTCCCATTTTAGGATTATATTTATTTTATTAAAACCATAAAATATGTTTAAATTATATACGTAAATTACAATTAAATTTTTTTATATGCATGATTTTTTATATAACAGATATCAAATTGATGTTATTAATGTGATAAATTTCACTTGTTATAATGAAATCACATATCATATGTTTAATTACATGAAATATTATTTTTATAATTCCATTGATATAAATATTTAATTAATAATGGAATGGAATTCATATTGACATTTGATTGATATTATGAGGGATTATTATTTTGAGCATTGGAATTCCCAGCTTAGAAAATACAAATAGTTAATTATGAAAAAAGTATAATTTTTTACTTTTTAGTCTAATGGATTTTATTTTATATTGATTATTTTAGGTGTTTTTTTATAAATTGAATATTACTTTCTCATATCTTTTTAGTCTTTTACGTTTTATTTTGGAAGAATATTCATTTACAATATACAGTATTTTAAAATAAATTATGATTAATCATTTGTTAATTTGATTCGATTATTTTTTGAATTATTTTGTTAAAATAAATACTTATACTTCACATCTATAATACACACACTATTTGTTCATATCATGATGCTTAAATAAACTAATTTTGGATCAACAAAATGATAGAGTTATGTAATTTTTTTTGAGTGATTATCTCACCATATAACCATCAACTATTTCATCATAGATATAAAACAACTGTACACACCAAAAAACATTTATAGATATATTTTGTCCTAGAAATTATTGACCAGTAATTCCTATAACTATACTATATTTTCACAACCCACACATTGTAAATAATCCATAGTGGGGGTCCGGTGACCCAACAAAATCGATATGTTAATTTATGGAGAAACTAACCTTATAAGATGTCCCGCATCTCATTGAGTACTGAAAATCATACAAAGGTGTACATATATTTATTAATATAGGACCAAAATCTAAATAATATTGGGGTGATAAACTCTATCTCACATTTATGGGATTATAAATTTTTGGTTCAAATAGAATACAAATGGAATTTTTAATATAGAGGTTTTGTGTTCCATGTCAATGGGGGAGTTTTGACATCCCAGAGAATATGGGGTAACCACATCCTCTTATAAATATGTCTATAATTGTTTTACCAAACCTATAATTATTGTAGTCATATCACCTAAACCCATTAATAACCTATATAGGGATACAATAAACAATATACACAATACACCTCAGAAATGTAATTTTAGGATATCGAGAATCAGACAATAAAAATCAATGATGAAAATGACATTGAATGGATGCATTTCATTCCAAGATTAATATACAATACAAAAAGACATGAAAATCATAAATGGTTTTATTGTATAATAAATTTACAGAAGAGGACATCATGTTTGAATATAGCATAATATAAATGTCATGTTCTATCATTTGTCATATCACATGGAGGTGGCATGGAATAACAAAATTTACCTAAATAGTATATAGGGCATGATCCATGTATTCAAATGTTATGTAATCTAAAACTATATAGAAATTTAGGCTCATCACATGTTATGTATTCCATAGATTACATGTTAGGCATGTATAATTTCCATATTTATTTTTTATATATCTTACATGAAAAGTATTTTTATTATATTCTATGTACAAAAAACAAGGTGGAAAGGTTGTGTCTGTATTCCTTAAATCATATAGAAATATATTATATATTATAAAGCATAATTCTCAACTCACACAATATTTCTAGTCAAATGGGGTAGCTAAGTCTTATATCCCATTACAACATATGTCATGTAACCTAGACAAACATAGAATGTGAATCTCAAAAGCATGTCATGTGATATTTAACGGTTAAGTGACATTAGTATCTTAGCCTAAATGAGATACATTATGTGTGATTTTGAAATTAAACATCATGTATTCACAAAATATAAAATCAAATATATTTCTCTTTAATTTAATTCATTTATCCAACATTGAATGCACCATTACTAGAATCTATCCCCTATTTCAGACATCAATAAATTCAACATGTTTGGTTATACATATGATTCATATATTGAATTAAAACTTCTAATTATCCAATATTGACACCAATATACAACCAATCCTTTTAGGTTTTCAATCTATTCTTGATGGTCTCCCATGCCTTTCTCTATCTATCATCTCATGATATCATTATCCCAATAACATCTATGATTGATCTAAGGGTTTATTCATCAATTCAACGAACCACTATGATTTTATGTATAATAATTTGTTATTATAATGAGAAGATGACTAATATCTAATACATCCTTGGAATCATTAAGGAGAACCAATTTATGTTATCATTAAAATAAGAGGATGTACGGTTTAAAATTGGCAACATATGGAGTGTCGTTATCTATGATATTTTTGAAAAATCATCAATGTAAATACAAATATTTAATAAAATAAAATAAATTATCTTATGTTCTATGAGATTACAAATAACTATTGAGCATATATATTTTATTCCCATAAATAATAATTTACATAAATTTAATATAGATGATCATTTTAGGATAAAATTCATTTTCCTATGAAAACGATAATTTATCATAACTTAATTATTCAATATACATAAATTCATGGTTTGATGCAATTGTCTTGCTATATTCGCATTGTAGCTCAATACATCCTTGGATCGTTGATGTACATGTCCAAATATATATTGATATCTATATATTTTATTTTTCTGGATAAAATGGTTAACCCTATACAAAGTGAGATAAATATAAAAATATAATTACTATTTTCATTAAAATATGTTTTTAATAAAATTCATAAAAATACACTCTATGTAGAATTTTTCTGAATATTACATTTTTTACATCACTTAGGAAACCCTCCCCAACAAGAAAAAATAATTCTTTAACTATTTCTATTCATCATCCAATTATGCATTTATAACTATTTATATTCAAGGATTAAATATTTTTATATATATAAATTATAATTTATCATCTAATATTTTACATGAAAAGTAAGAAAATCATAGAGAGAGAATAAAAATGGTTTATATTGATCAAAGGGAAAATAATCTTTTTTTCAGTGTTCCATCTATAAAAAATTACATTTTAATGCAAAAAGATCACTCAAGATGTCAAAAGTATTAAAAATCATCATTCTTAACAACAACAAAATCAATAATACTACACATTTTCAAAATAATATCATGTAGAAAATAATGTTACATTACATTATAATAAAATACCCATCATTATCTTGATAGATGAATTCAATATTTAAAAAAATAATATTTCCAATATATTTATATATTTTGGACGTTACTGATATATAATAAGAAGATTAATTGTAGTAATGTGTTTTTATATGTTTATTGGATGATGTGTTTTGATATTTTGGACATCATTAGTTCATAAAAAGTAGTATTTCATTCCATTTTTAATCATTATTTAATCATATTTTTTTATTGATTTATATAATTTTTGTAAAATGAATGATGTACAAAATCATATTATTATTTCTAAAAAAAGGATTTTTTCCCTTTAGGAGAAAGATACATTTTAGTGTTAATGTTTTCATTTTATTCACTGTTGTGTCATGAAAATTTAAATTCATGGATGTCTAAGTGTCTTAAAATTTTTGAATTCATTCCATTATTAAAATGTTTTTGTGTAGTATATCTATTTAAATAATAAAATTGAACAATATAATAATATTAATCTTTATATTATAGATGATGGACTTCCTCCAAGAGTATCCATTAATAAAAATTACAACTATATTATGTTTAATATACAAATATTATTTAGGATATATTTTATATTTTAGAAAATTTCTCTATAAAAATATACAAATTTTATGATAATTTATTATAATATAGGAATTACACATTTGTTCATTTTTAGGAATCCTGGATTATTTTGTTGTATAGTGACAAACCCATACATGAAAATTCTATATTATTTAATATATTTGTGGTATTACAATAAATTTTCTTTTTGCGGGGTTGAGTTCCAAATTTATTAGGCTGGAATTTAAGTTTTTGGAGGCTTATTATCATTTTCACAAATAGCCCACTATAATAATAGTAATTGGGTGGTGCTTCTATAGTTATGTTTTATTATTTGATAGAGCCATTTCCATATATTTTGAACAAATTTATCAAACCATGTTAATATCATTAGTGATTTTGTGAGGTCTTGTGTGTCTCAAGGGCAGAGAGAATATTTTTTAAAAATGGTGTGTTAAGGGAGGGGATGCTTGGCATATGATGTTTCCAGTACACAATTGGTGAATAGTTTTAAAAATCAGGCGGCCAAAACATGTATGTTTCATAGTTTAAAAAATGTTTTTATTTTATTATTCATTTTATATTATATGTTTTTTTTATATTTATATTTCCCTCTTCACATAGGTGTCTTGCATAACCAGTCCCCCTCTCTTATCCAACCATGTGCTGCAGTACCAATCCAGAATACCTCCTCTTCTCGAGACGTCACCAGATTTATTCTTCTTTCAATGTCAACTCTCCAAGTTTATCATAAAAATCCCTTCATTCTACCTCATTTTGGAATAATCCATTTCACATCTCATTTCATGTTATATTTCTAAACCATATGGGTTTTAGACTTATTGAT
This sequence comes from Viscum album, assembly GCA_963277665.1. Lineage (NCBI taxonomy): Eukaryota > Viridiplantae > Streptophyta > Magnoliopsida > Santalales > Viscaceae > Viscum > Viscum album. The sequence goes on along the minus strand of OY728164.1, from coordinate 835,656,011 downwards.
TCTTAAACTAGTTCTTGTATCTATGAAATTTAAAGGGTCCTTTATGTAGGGAACAATCATGTTTCATCATTCACTAAATTAAACAAAGAATTTTCAGCCTTTTGGGTTTCACACAACTTTTTTATGTTGTTTTATATTATACTATTGGTTGGATCTAATTTTTATTTAGTTTTGTTGGTGATTTTTTTGTTCCTTGTATTATAATAGTGTATATTGTTCTTCCTTAATGTGGATTCTTGCCACTATAGTCAAATTCAACATACTTATTTATGATTGGGTAAGTAGTATATATATATATTATCCCTTTATACATATTCACACATGGATAGGGGAATATATACAATAGATATTAGGGTATATATATATATATAAATACATGTGCGTACAGTACTAAAGATTCATTAGGAATCATGATCATCATAATTTCCATGATCCTTAGTTTATTCTTTATGAATAATATTTAAATGTGATATATATGATTTCATGGTTTAGTAAAAATTTAATAACTATTTTATATGAAATTCATATGCTATGTATTAAATGGTTATTGGTTTATGTTGTCTGGCCTCTCAATTTGTGGATATAAATCCACATATGTTTTAAAAAACCTTTTCTTTGATTTTAGCATTGTTTCTACTACATTTTAAATTTTTGGTTCCTTAGTTATTTTTTTGGACTTCAAAAACATTTAATAACTAAAAGGTATTGAGAATAGATTTTCCCTAAAATGATTTTATTCCTTTTAAAATGATGATGCCTAATTGGAAACTCAAAAATGTTTTCTGGAATTGGAAAACCCCTCTCTTGCCATTCCATGCCTTGAATTATAAATATGATGTGTCTAAAAATGTTTCAATTGTAATATGTTTTTAGTGAAGAGGGTTCTTCATTTTTGTGGGACATTGTCAAATGGATGAGAATAACAAGGGAGATCGATGATGATAATTTGGATCAGTTTCATGTGAATAAAATTATATATATATGTGTGGTATCTTGATAACAACTCACCACCCTTTTTAAATAGATCACATGGGATCTTGGGTACCTATGTGGGAATGTAGGTCTAGTACTCTAGGTGGTCTTGAGAGTCAACACCTAGTTCCCATAATAGGATAGACACTTCAACATAAACTAAATATACAATGATGATTGGAGACCACTAGATCATGGAATACTCTACACCTATATTGGATCATGCATGAGGATGTTATGAGTATTGGTATATTATTGGAGACCACTATACATTAGGATTGGATCCCCCAATAGTAGTCTATGCATGAAGACACTATTTGTTTTGATGTTTATTCATCACAAGTGTATGGGGATCCATGGACTCCACAAACCATATCTACGTAGGGATTTTCCAATACACTAGCAATAAATCACCCATATTTTCTCTAATATTGTTTTCAAAACTCATACCTTAGTTTCCTATAGTGCTTAGAAAAAATATCCCATTTCCAATTATATAATTTTTTTGTTACATTATTATTTATTCCCATTAAACAACCCTTTTTTTAGGATCTCTCCCTCTTGGAAATGATTTATTGGATAAGTATAATTCTATGGAAAATGATATAAATTTTTATTTCTTACCAATAAAATATTCATTAATTTTTTTTAAATGAATGAAAACCCAATATATTAATATGTTAAATTTTTCATATTGACATGACTTATTTTTCTATTTAATGGTACAATATGGTTATTAGTTTACTATGGAATTCTTATTTCATTTTAATACATCGACACATAGCTTAATATTTTCCTTATATTCTAGTGATGCTACCATATTAGATTACGCCACAATTGAGTGATGTTGGTTTACATGCCTATGGTGACCGACTATGTAACATTAAGGATTGTGTGGAATATTTTCTTTTTGCTGGTAGATTTTATTTCTATTGTTTATTTTATATTCAATTTTTCTACATTTTTCTTGGTTAAATCATTCTTAATTATTTTATCTACATGGTTGACACTAGTTTCTAGCCCAGGAGGATTGGGAAAGAATCTCGGGACCTATCGTGAGCCGGATCCAGTGACCAGTATGGTTTCTCCCTGAGATAGTTTCTGAAAAAATGTTTTCCATGTATGACTATTGTTATTTGGAATGTTAAGTAGATTAAACATATGATTTTAGGAATTGGGAGGTAGGTAATGGGCCAGTCCCTGATCACCACCACATATTATAATACCTGATACACCAGTGGTATTTAAAAATCCATTTATTATTTATCATGTTGGGTTAATTATGTCAGCATCTATTGAGTTTTATTAGCTTTTTTATTTTGGGTGATGGTAGTTTAAGTGAGGTTGTATTACCTATTGAGTTTACCTGGCGGGGTGAATCATGTGTATCCCACATGAATGGCCCAATATGCTTCAAAAGTTTGGTTCATAATTTTTGGATGGTTTAGTAAACCTTTTTTAGGGTTTGGATTACTTATAAACACATAATTATGTTTTTTGGTAAGGGTGCTTCTTTGGTATGATTTTATTTTGATTGAATGGATTTTTAATAAAAAATAATTTTTTTAAAGGATTTCAGAGTTTGTAAATTAGATTTAAAGGGTTATAATTATTCTTTTATAATGTTATTTAAGGATAAAAAGTAAAAGTGGAGAATTAATTTAATTTCAAATAGTTTTATAAAAAGTGAACTGATAAATTAATTGTGAAGGATTATATTTTAAATAATATGATATGGGTAACCCATTGTTTTTCATATAAACATTAACATATATGTGTATGAGTGTGGAATTTTATTTTAGTAATATATTAATTGATGGTATAAAAATAATGGGGTGAATACATATCTGATTTTTCATACAATGTTGTGAGTGAGTAATTAAAATCTACATTTTATCTCTTATTTTTCAAAAATGGGTTTTGAAAAAGAAATATTTTTATGTTAAAAAGTTGGATTATTTTATAATGGAATTTTGGGTTATAATTTAAATGGTGCAGTATTGTTTTTGAAAATAAAACTGTATTTTGGGTAATGTTTTTTGATTTTGGATGATTGGAATTCGATATATAATGTAAAATTGTGATTTTTAGAAGATGTTTTTTATATGGTTTTGTGGGGTTTTGGTTGTTATGTTTTGGTTGAGATCTAATTTTATTCTGATGTAATTTTGTGATGTATTGATTTATGATATTGGTTTTGGATTTAAAATATGAATTGATCATTTTTCATTTTGATTACAATTTTATTTTTTCTTTATGTATTTATAGTATTCCCATTTTAAAGACCCATATGGTTTCAAAAGAGTATATTCTAACTTGTAGAACTACCCAGAATCATATTAGAGTGTTGGAGCCTATTTATTCTCAATAAATTCATGTTATATTTATTTTTCATGTATCATTAGAGATTGTGGAGGGTAGAAAGTGTCATTGAGTTTTTGGGAACACCAGATTCTCTATTATTTTGAGTTCACTTAGTTATTTTTGAAGGACCAGGACTAGAGCAGTAGAAGGCAATCATTCCTTTATCATTGTATGTTCTTATTTCATGTAAGATATTCAAGTCTACAGTCATACAATGTTATATTCATGACAGTTTTAATGATAATAAATTATTTGATAACATGGATGCTCAACAAGGAAAAATAAAGTTGCAGACTAAGGTTGACCATTTCAATGAGATGGTTTCTTGTTATCATGTTATAGTGTTGAGGGATCAATTAGAGGATCCTCTTTTTATGTGGGGTCTATATATAGGGTTCATGGATAAACATATATCATGTATTAAAGTTTTATTGTGAAGATAAGAAGTTAATGGTCTAGTTCATTTTGGTACTAATGGTGGTTCCCCATCCAACGAGGATCCTGAACCAAAGGAACATGTTCCAAATAAGTCTCAATGTTAGTTCATGCCTTTCATTCATTGGAAAATTGTCTTTTTTGTTTCATGTGTGGTTAGTTTTTTAATTATATTCTATATATCATTAATTCACTGAGGAATATTTTACATTTTTTCTTCTCATGTAACCATAAGAAGCAGATTTTTACATGGATTATCAACCCCTAGATATGGGGAAACTAATACATCCGGACATCAGGGCTTCAACGATAGGTCTTAATGTTAATATATACATGTATTAAATAAATTAATAGATATTGGGGAAGTATATTAATAATATTTCCTTCAATGATAGAGTGGTGACCATTAATATTATCCCCATTAGTTTTTTTGTTCATGGGAACCATTTCTTTTTGAGGTATTAGTGGACTATTTCCCGAATTTTGTGTCATTTTTCATTTTGGATGTGATCCCTATAATAATTCATCTTATTTTAAAATTATTTCAGTTTTTGGTGGTTCATGTTTGAAGATTAATGTTTCATATTAAATTATAATGCGTTGTCTAGCCATAGTCCATGTTTGAGTCTATATGGTTGAAGCCTTGTTCAGTTGTTGAGGGGTTTCATTGGGAATTACTCATAGTTTGACCATTTTTCTAGTCAGTTTATTAATGGTGGGGAGAACCCTATCTTCCCCATTATATATCAGTATTATTTCATCTTCTATTGGTTTGGATTCACTTGTGTGGTTGAGATTTCACTACGATATTCATGTTCTCAATTGTCCTTGATTAGTTTGGTTTCATGTTTTTGGTCTACATTGGTATTGGTAATGTTATAGGGGAAAAATTGTCAATGGTTGGGTGAATATACACACCTTGACCTAAAACTTCTCTATTATTTTATCTATTTTTATTCCTATAATATATTGAAATTCATTGGGATTTATATTCAATAGTAAGAAGGCCTGAATTTAAATTTTTGGGAAATTTTAAGCTTTAGTAAGATTGTCCCACATCGTAATGAGGAATCATGTGGTTCCCTTGTAGTTTGGATCAGTTATTTGATAGAGCTATTTGTCATAACATCGGTATGGTTTTTCAAACCATGTGAATCTCCCCCAGATAACTTTTAGGACCTTGTGTGTTTTTGGGGTAAGGTTCACAGTTTTTCCATACCATGAAACCTAAGAAGGAAAACTGTATAAGGGGGTAGCTGGATAATGTGGTGGATAGGAAAATGATGGTTCATTGTTTGGAAAACTATATGAATAAACCATTTGGGGTTTTGTATTTAAAAATTTTGTATTTTTTTTCTATTTTATTATTTATTTTCTTTGTTTTATTTTCCCTTCCTTCCCCTTTGTCTCTCATTCAACCCCCCCTCTAGCCACGTAGGCCACAACACCTCACAACTCTCTCTTCTTCCATAAATTTCACTAGATTTATTATGGTTTCTTATTCCATTCTTTGAGGTCTTTACTCTTCATACCTATTTAACCTATTATAGAATGTGATTTTGTTAAATCTTATGGGGTTCAGGTTGCCTTAATTTAATGCTAGTACTTTATTCTGTGGTGTGCAATGGGTGTCTTAGGTCATCTTAGGGTGTGTTTTTGTATTCTCTTCCCAAATCGAAGTATTTTAGACATCTCTTAATATACCACCACTTTTTTTGTTTTCTTATTCTACCCATTACGTTTTTTTCAATTATTTTTGACATATTTTGGTGATTTTTATTTCCTAATATTTTTTTAAATTTATCTTGGTCTTCCTTGAAGTGGTATTGAGCTGTCGGAGTCAAAGGAAACATAAAAGTGTATATATGGGTAATGTATATATATATATATATATAGACATTATATATATTATCTCATGGATAGGTGGATATTTACAGTTTATCTACTCATATATATATGAATGTGCGTGTAGTCAAAAAGTGTGGTTCCAAAACATCTTCATAATTAGCACTTTACACTGGAGGTGTCTTCCCTATGCAAAATTTTTTAATATTGAAATCTATTATTTATTAGTGTTTTTAAAATGGGTGTTCATTTTATAAGAAATTAAAATGATATATATATATATATATAATTGTTTGTGGTTATTGTAAAGGGGCTTATCACTTTGTGGTGTATAATTTATTAATCTTTTACAAAATGGTTTCTCTGATTTATTAATAGTTTCAAGAAATTTTTTAAATTTATAGTCCCTATGTTTTAAAATTGGTTTTCACAATTGTTGTAGAATTAAAATTTATTTGGAATTGATGTTATCTAATGTGAATGTATTGCTTTTAAAATGAAAAGTTTGGATTGGAACCATGAAAATGTCATGTGATATTAGAAAACCCATCATAAACAATTACACATTGATTTCCAAAAGATATACTTCTTAAATTTGTGATTTTTGATATGATTGTATTGATGTAGCTTGTATAGTTATTTGTGACATGTAAAGGGGGACGTGATTAAAGATGGAGATCGGTGGAGAGAATTTTCATGGGTATTGGTGAAGGAAATCATATTTATGTATATGATAGGTTTATAAAAAATAACTACCATTTTTAAAAAGATAATAATGAACATCAGAACCATGGTGTGTATAAAAACCTATGATTTTTATGAAATAGATATTCTAATTATATTTTTTTTATTTCTTCATTACACACGACACCTATATAGCTTGGATTACACACAACACTGAGTTTCAAAGAAAATATTTTTATTCTGGTAATAATTTTAAAAAAAATTTAGGAACATGATTAATTGAATTATGAATATATTTTTTAAACATATAGAACTATTTTTTAAATTAAAAGTAAATAATTTTCTAACCAACCACTTAAATGCTCATAATTTTGTATTATTCAATATTTAAAAAAACTATTTTTATTGAATTATATTAATGTAATATATATTAAATATATTGTATAAAATACTTCATATGTGTTTTCTATACACAATATAAGAATAAATCTAATTTAATGAATAAATGGTGCATTTCCTTAAAAGGATAGTTACACCACCATTTGATGGTACATTTGTTTTAAATAGAGTATTTGAATTTTTTATGAAATTTATTTGACAAAAAATTTTTTTTATGGAAAACATAATATCAAAACATAATTCAGATTAATATTTAGTATTTCCCCAAATGATTCATCATATGATGAATAGAAAAAATTCCGAAATTTATTGAAAATAGTGTATTATTTTATTGTATTTACAGCATCAAATTTTATTTTAGATTAGTTTTAAATTTTAATTATTTATTTCTAATTAAATATTATTCAAATATGGTTTTTTAAATGGATTTTATCCAATAATTTATTGTTAAAAAATTATATGTTTTAAAAAGGTTGTTTTTTGGAAAAACTGTTTTCAATGCATTTTACAAGAATTATTTTAAATTCATTTCCACAAATTACCTATTAGGATTTTTAAAAAAGATATTCCAAATTTTGATTTTTAATTTTTTATATTTAATTATCCATTTTATTTTCAACCAATATGAAATGTAACCTTTGTAAAAAAAATTACCCTGGTAAATGGTAAATTGGGTAATATAGGTTACAATTAGCATGATAAGGACTATAAAATGACCCTAACGCATGTACAAGTATAATTGGATTAATATAATAGGACCATTAACACTTAATTGTTTAACATAAAATTTTTAATGAAAAATTTTCATCTAATATCACTTATATAGTATTTAAATCATAGAAAGTCACAAAATGTCACATGATTTGTCATAAATATCCCTTATGAGTCCACATGGGGTAAGAGGTATGATATGAATGAATATATTTGTAAAATTTTAAAATAAATAAAAATTTGTGATAAGAGATTATTTTTGACTTTTTGGGCCACTTATATGTGATTATGATATTTAAAAAATATTCATTTACTAAAAATTTAATGAAGTCACATTCATGTTTTAAAAATTATATTTTTCCTAATATAAAGATACATAAAACATATATTAGATTTTAAATATTCTTATAAAATCTAGAATACTTTTCTTCATTATGGTATTTATTATTAATTTTTATAGGAAAATTAGTATATTAAATAATTATACAATGATGTTGTAGTAATTTTTTCTTAATTTAACTATCAAACGAATGTTGCTAAAATTATTAAAATAAATATCATATGAAATAATCAATGTGATAAATGAATTTTTAAGTTAACCATGACATCATTGTTATATAATAAAATATTTAATTTGAAATTAATATTTTAATGTGATATTTTTAAACAAATGTAAGGACTAGTCCAAAATGGCACAAGTCATATTTTATCAATACAATTTTTATTAAATAAACTAAAAATATAAAAATTATTTAAAAATAAAAAATAATTATAATACAGTCGAATAAGTAATAAATTGATTATTTATTGTCTAATATAAATTATGTATTTAAAAAATCACTACCTTTCAATATTAAATAAATTATTACCATATTTAAAATTAAAATACATTAACATAAAGTTAAACAAAAACATTTGATTTAAAATAATACAATACATGACTAAAATATATTGATTGATGATATTACATCTTAATAAAATATTATCTTCTAAAAAATACTATTCTTTAGGTATTTGTATTGATATTTAATTATATATAAATCAACATTGTTAGAGATTCCAAAAGTATTTCTCGCCTAAATTATAAAAGGCCACCTCATCCCTCACATACTCAAATGATGATGAGCCTTTAACCATGACCTCATGCTACAAATAGTTCTTCTAAACTTCTTTATCTACATTATAGAAGTTACAATATTCTCAAAATTCAAACCTAGTTCCCCTAATAAGATTTCTAAAGGATGATTTCTCTAGAAGAGGCTATTATATTTACTGACTCTTTCAAGATTATTCATCTTCTACATTCTCCTAGAATTTTTTGAGTCTAAAGTAATAAATAATAATATAATCTATATTTTGAGATGTTATTATGATTATTTAAAAACAATGATTCACCTCTAATGCATTCTATGAAAACTAAAAGCATCGCCCATGCCTACATAAAGTATATCATCTCCTTGTTGTGGTGTAATTTATTTTTCATTTCCAATTCATTTTTATGCGTATAATTATGTAACTGATATATATATGTATGATAGTTATATAAAAAATATTCTATAATGATAATTAATAAAAATCCGTCCCCTTTAACATTTCATCAGTAAGGTAATGATGTCGTTGCTCATGTGTACGTATGGCCTACCATCTACACGATGCAATGTAATTCATTTTCCATGTTCACCATTAAAAAAAAATTATATAAATATATATTTCAAATAAATAAGATATATGTTACCTTGATATAATACTAGAGATGACATATCTATATCATACACACCAGAACTAGTACTTATATATCAAAATGTAAATAGGTAGATGAAGCAGTTAACACTTGAGAGAGGGATAGTAATGAAATTATATAAACAAATGGTTGATAAGATAATATAATAGATTATATATAATAGCATAAATATTAATATATATTTCTATTTAAATTAATAAGATTATATAAAACATTATACATTAGGTTTTTATACATACAAAAGTAATTAGACCTATGTTAGGTTCTTTTTGACGCATATTTATTTCTATGGGACACATGCCCTACACACATCTAGTTTTTTATGTGGTTTATATACGTCAAATGAATTTATTTAATTATTACTATTATGAATATTATGGTATTTTCATATCAGTATAACTGTATTTATTTCATTGGTAATATGAATATACTGATTATAATGTGGTAAATTGGAATTTCATAATCTCATTACTATTCTGGATTATTTATACGTAAATATCTATTGGGGAATACATTTATTCCATGTCTATGGTGATTATAAAGGTTTTCCAAAAAAATTTACTTTCTATGATTATATAAGCCATTTTTATCAATGTGTGAATTTTTTATAAATTATTTTAAAGGAATCCATCTCTCTTTTTTCCAATCATGTAAATTGTGACATTTCAATAAAAAGTAATAATGTGAATTTTTTTTAACTTATAATACAAGAATTTATTTTTTTAGATTTATGGAAGCCTTGATTCATTTAATATTACCTTAAAATATTATAATTGTTTATTCAAATTAAAAAATTCCATTATTATTTATTGGCATTTTATGAAAAATGTTTTCAAAAGAAGAAGGATATGTTCATGAAGATTTATTTCATGTGATCTATAAAAATTATTTTCCCCCTATAATAACATTATTTAATGTTTTTTATGATTTAATAAGTAAATTTCTCAATTATAATTTCCTTATTTATTATATTGTTTATTTTTGTATGGAATGAAATTTATGAAACCCATTTATTTTCCATGGGTCATGTTTTAATTTACATAAATTTATGAAATCCATTTCATTTCATGAGTTCTAATATGATGAGTGGTTTATGTTCATGTGGAACATATAGATGAGTATATTTTATTCATTATGTGATAGGTGGAACCTATATTTCCATAAAATTTATCAGTAAAGTATTTATATATCAAGAGATAAAAAAGAAGGGAAGTAAGAGTTACCACGGATTAGTAATAAAGGGATGGAATTGTTAGGGAATTATGTTCACTGAATGACTTTTTCCATTATAATGGTCTTGGTAATGAGACTTCACTAATATGTATTTTATATTCTACTATTATGGGTCTAAATAATTGTATCTTATGTTATGATATCATAAAATATTTTCATTGATTTTTTGTGAACATTTGTGATTAATTCCATGATATGATATCATTATCTTTGATATACCTGATATGAATTTTAAATTTTTTTATTATGATTTATGATTATGCCATGACTGATATCACCTTTGTTTTACCTTACTAAGAATTTGCACTCGCTAATTTTATATGATTTTATTACATATGTTATAAATAACGTTTAATGGTAGAAATAATAAATTTGAAGATATTTATGAGAAAAATTTAATCTCTTTCAGTAGAAAAGAATATTTACATCCATGTATCTGAAGGAACTACACTAATACAGTCATTGGGAATATATTTGTGTACTGTATGATATATTCCCTTAAAATGATTTATTATTTATGTACATTAATCATTGGTCATTATAGTTTGTGTCGATGAAATTGATTAGGAAACCATTGGAATATTATATATTAAAACCCTAATAAGAACCCAAAAGATATGTCTAATTGTAGGTTATAATCCTTGAATTTTGGTAATAATCTGGGAAAACCTAGTATTAAACCTATGATGTTATATATTAAAAGTACCTTCTATTGATTATGTGGATTTAATACAAGGATTATTATGACTCACACTATAATTTTGGTTTTATTCAATGGATCAAACTACAATGAACTGCGTTAATGCTAAGTGTGATAAGAAATGTATAGATTTTTCTCCTAAACAACCCAATGTTTTGGGATATGGAATGAAAATCATTTTCTATATACTCACAAAGTCTTTGAATCATATTGGAATTTTAAATCAGTAGAAGGGGGAACAAAATTATGTTTAATTATTTATGAGGCAACGTCTACATTATTTTATTGGGTTATCTGATCCAATTGTTACAAAACAATGGATCAGACCCATATAAAATATTTACTCTAAAATTATGTTTTAAAAACATGAAAAATTCATTTTGTTTATTTAATGTTTAGATGGTGAATCTTTCCAATGGTGTTTTCTAATCAACAATAAGATGGAGGAATATAAAATTCAATCAATGGAATGTGACGAGTTCAAGAACATATATTTCAATAAGAACATTCCACATATACTTCGTAAAATGATAGATATGGAGTTCTTTGAGAGTAACATAAAAGGATGATGAAAATGTTGGTACCTATGGGGATAATTATATAATAATAGGGAGGTATTATTATGGAATTCTAATCCAAGGTGAATGTAAGGTCGATCAATTCTTTATTTGGTTAAAAATAATTCATAGAAGGGTGTTATCCATAAGAAAATTTGGTATTTATTATGAAATTTTATATTGTTCTATCAAGGAGGAAATGGATGTTGGAGTTACATATCAATCTCCTAGTTTTTATACGAAAAAGAATATAGATTTTAAAGAAAAATATATAAATAATGATGAAAAGAAGACTATCCTTTCATTATTTTCAAAGTGTAAAAAAATCCTGGTGGTAGTTGTGTTTAGGCGATGGTTAAATGTTTCATTTGTGAAATGTTATATTATCAAAAAACCGTATGGTGAAGTAATGGGATGAATTTGTCGAATTATTTAAATAGATAGAAGGGTACAATGAATGTACCATCAATACTAAAGTTCATCAAGTGAAAAGGAAATGGGATTTTTTAAACCAATACCCAAATTCATGGTCTATTGACGATGATTGACATCGAAAACCTCTTAAGAGAAAAGACAAAGGAAAATTTCATGTTATCACTACTAGATATTTGGATTACGACAATAAAGTGGTGTAATGATTGGGTATTTGTGTATTAGAATTCATTAATAATGTTGTAAATATATTTTTATGATATTATTGAGTAATGAATCATATAATGATTTTTCTAAAATAAATTTTCCGTAAGAATTTAATAGAATGTGTAGAATTGTATTAGTACCCATTGATAGTGATGGAAGTATTAAGTTGATAGTTTTGGAAAACATAAAAAATATGTGAATGATAACCTTTAATATGTTTATAATGTTAGGATAATAATTGGATAAAGATATGATTGGTTATGATAAAATAAATTAGATAGTATTAAGGACCTTGCGACTAATATAAAAAAAATTTGTTTTATAATATCACTGATTGGGTTTATAGAATATTTGGATTGGTGGTATAAAGAAATAGATATATTTTGAAATATTCTATGCTTTCACTAAAGTTTTATTGTAATTTAGGTTATTACCTTATTTTAAGTGAAGGCATGACAACATTATTCCTATGTTTGGTGTGAGGTAATTAAGAGTTGCATCAAGTTATTTGGGGGATTAATGAAAAGATTTTTTATATAAATTATTTAAGATTATTTGGAATTTTTTGGATGTTAATTTGTTGGAAGGATCATAAATGTTACAATTTAAATAAATAATTGAAATTTGGATAATGTTTTAGAATTTAAAATATTATCACTTCATATAAATTTTTTTCTATATTGGATAACTTATGTTAACCTTTTTGTATTGATGATAATTAATGATAGATGGAATGGACTATCATTTTATTTATGGATCTGTTGAACTAGAAATTATTTACGAATGAAAATTTTCCTTCATTTATTTGAATAAGAGAATAAGGGGAATCTGATTAAGGCACATCATAACATTTATATGGTGATTATGAAATCAAATGAAATCATGGAGAAATTCTCATGAAAATTATTCTACTCTTGGTAATGGATATTAAAAAAACAAATGTTATCCATGTGCAACATTTTATAAGGAATCAAATAGTCCCTGAGACCATCAATGATTTATAGATCTGTGATTGTTAACATTCTCTTGATCATCTTCTTTATCACTCTCCATCAGAACATTATAGTTATATTTTTATTCCAATATAATGTTTAAATTTTCCACCTATGTTCTCTTATATGAAAACCTAGTTATTAGTTTCATTGGATAACTGTTATGTTTCCACTAGTCACTTTTAAAAAAATTTGTATTTTTGTTTTGGTGTGGGGTTCTATGAATTTAAATTTTATATATTATAAAATGATGAAAAAATAAATTTCAATGGATAAATTCATTTTACGGGTTGTAGAATGATTCAACCCAATATTTTTATGGAATATGTTTTTTTAATTTCATTTATTTGATGTCTTTCATTACATGCAACACCAGCTCATCTTTTGATAAATGAAAATTTTAATTTCTAAAAAACATCATTTTATTAATGTAATTAATTAAACAAGAAAATTATAACGAAGACATAATAATGGTTGGTATGAAAATGAACAAATAAATTATAAACTTATGGTTTAAATATTTTAAATCATTTATTTAATTAAAATGAAATAATTTTTTTAACAAAATATTTAAATGTCAATAACTGTGTTTTATATAAATAAAATATAAAAATTAAACATATAGAATCAAATTAATTTAATCGATATTAAATTTAATTTTTAACGTTCATCTTATTTATTTCTATGCATGATATAATAATAAATCCAATTTTATAAATACAAATTTTATTTTTCTAAAAATACATTTGGAAGAATTTTGATGGGGTGATTTTTTAAAATATAAAATTGAAACATTAATAAATTTTATTAGAAAAAATAGATTTTTTCATTTAAATGGTCATATAAAAACTTACTTTGGTTATTTCTTATCATTTTTTTCGTAAAAGTTTCTTCTTTTGTTGAAGAGTGAAATTATTGATTTTTATTGGAATAACCATTTTAATTATTTATATAGTAAAAATATGATTTGGATTAGTAATAAACATTAACTATTTAATTTAAATTTAAATTAATATAAATATGTATTTTATAATAGATTTTATACAAAAATTTAATATGAAGTCATTTTAAATTTTAAAAGATATTTTTTCCCAAAAAAGTATCTTTCATGGAATTTTACAAGATTTATTTTAAATATAATTTGAATGCCTATTTTTTTGAATGTGGAAAATTTTATTCCAAATTTGGATTTATAAGGTTCACATTTAGTTAACAAGTCCCTTTTATTTTTGGCCAATATTAATAGTGACCATAGTAAATTTTTTTACCATTATTATGGGTAAATTTGTTAATTTAAGTTTAAAATAAAATGATAAAGACGTGAAAATTCCACAATCAAATCGAAAAATTTTAATGGATGAATAAAATTAGACCATTAACACATATAGAATTAAATTAATTTTTTTAATGGACACTTGTTTATGTAGATGACTTATATAATTTATAAAATAAAGAAATTAAAAAAATGACACTTTTGTTATCTTAAATATACCTTATGTGTCTATATGGGAAACATTAAATGATATGAACTAATATAAATGTGAATTTTTAAATTATTAAACATATTTTCATGATATAAATTTATTTTTAAATGAATTTTCCATTTATATAATATTATGATATATATATTATTTAATTTTATAAAAATTTAATGATGTCACATTCAAGGTTTTAATAATATATAATTTTTAATATATGGTTTAATAAAATATCCCAACATAAATATTACTATGAAATATATAATATATATCAGCATCATGGTATTTTATTATTAATTTTAATGGAATACATATGTATAATGAATAATTACACAACATTGATGTATTACTACTTTTATTAACGGAAATTTCAAATAAATGTTTCAAATAATATTACACTCTATAAAATTTGATATAATTAATTTCATAAACAGTTTATCTAGATATTATTGACTTATTAGTTATACAATATAATTTTTTGTTTGAGGTTAAATTTTTATTTAGATTTTTTTTAAATTCTATTTAATGAATAGTGTTAAAATTTATAGTAATGATATTTTCTCAAAATAAATTTTTTTAAAA
The DNA here is from genome assembly GCA_963277665.1 of Viscum album. Taxonomy (NCBI): domain Eukaryota; kingdom Viridiplantae; phylum Streptophyta; class Magnoliopsida; order Santalales; family Viscaceae; genus Viscum; species Viscum album. The sequence continues at coordinate 835,640,679 of OY728164.1, read as the reverse complement.
ATATTTTAAAATTGTAAAACAAATTTAAAACACTACTGAAAATCATGCGTATACCAATGCCCTATTCCCAATGGTTTTTAAACCATTGTGATAGAGAGTTTTTTTCAACTGTTTTTTAAAATTGTTGGGATAAAATTCATTAGTGTAGTCATTCCCAATGGTTTGTGAAAACCATTGGGGTATATGGATTTTTACTAATGATTTATGTTATCTATTGGGATATAGTGGGGTATAAATATGTTTTGGAATGATTTTTTAAAACTTTTGGGATGTTTTTCCCCCAAATATGCCCCAGTCCCCACTTCCCATTCTGGAATCGATTTATTTTTCCCTACTAGAGTGGATCTCTCTTCCCAACCAGCAACCCCTACTATTCTAATGATCCATCCTATTTATTTCAACTTCAAATTGGTGATATGTAGTTACATATTATGCCTAAATTTAGTTTGAATTTTTAAATACCACATTTAGTTTATTTATTTATCACCTGTAATCCCTCATCATTTAGGGTTTTTGGTTTCTATTGAATGTGAATTTACAAGTTCCAAACACTCCAGCGTACACAATTTCTCTTCTGAAAGAACTACCATCACTAAATTTATAGGCATGTTAGAAAATATTAGTGTATTTGGGGTTCTATATTTTCTCTCATCGGTCATGTTCACATTCATATTTTCAGTAATTTTACATTTGAAACTAATTGGTTTCTTAAAAAAAGTACTTCCTAGAATTACTTTTTCAAATTTTTATGTAATTTTTTGGTGGGTCGTTCAGGTTGGGGTGTGTAGGTCGGGGGAGTGGGGGGATGTGCAAGGGGGTATGTTAGTGGTGAGTTGTAAGGGGTGTAAAGGTGGGGTTGGGAGGTGGGAAGTGCAGGTAGGGGTGGGGGAGGGGGTTATACAAGTGGGGGTTCAAGTGGGGGGGGGGGTGTGCAAGTGGGTGTGGGAGTAGAGTGTTCAAGATTGGTGGGATGTTTACTGTTAAAGTGGGGAGGGTGTAGGGGGTAGGGGTTGTGTATGGGGAGTATGTTGGGTGTGTGGTAGGGGTTTGTGCATGTGGGGGTGCATGTGGGGTGGGGGTGGTGGCTGTGTAAATGGGTGGGGGAGGGGAGTGTGCAGGTTGGGGGGGTGTTTAGTGTGCCAGTGGGGATTGGGTGCGGGGGGAGGGGTCTGTGATGGGGGAGTCTTTTGGGGATGAGGTGGGGGTTGGTCAGGTGGGGTGGGGGTGGGCTCTACAGGTAGGGGTGCGCAGGTCGGGGGACTGTGCATGGGTAGTCTGTTGGGGGTGAGGTGGGGGGGGAGTAGGTGGGCATGCAGGTGGGGATGGGGAGGTGGTCTATGCAAGTGGTGGGTGTACAGGTGGGGGTGTAGTGGGGGATGGGGTGTGCCGGTGGAGTGGGGGTGCCTATGGGGGGATGTGCAGTGGGTGGGGGTCTGTCTAGGTGGGGGTGGGGATGCCCATTTGAGTATGGGGATGGACAATCCAGGTTGGGAAGGGAGTGTGGGATGTCCATGTGGGGCTATCCATTTGAAAGATAAGATGGATTTTTCAACCAACTGAGTGATGTGTTTTGGATTATTGTCTAATAAAATTAGTAGCAAAAGAAAACCAATAAATTTAATGGTCTATAATAAATGAATCAATATAAAAGTGAAGAATATTAAGTATATGAATTTTTATACTATAAAAATAACCACCATTTAATCTTCAACACATTATGATTGATGTGGGTGTAGGTAATGTTTAAGTTATTATATGGTTATTGGGGTGGGCTGGTGAGGTAGTGGAGGGTGTGGGTTGTATAGGGGGTGGGTTGTCTAGGTGGGGGTGGGGTAGGTTGTCCAGGTGGGGTGGTGGTGTCCATTTTTGTATGGTGGTGGGCTATCCTTGTGGGGGTCTATCAATGTGGGGGTTTGCGCAGGGGGCTGCAGGGGGTTTGGTGGGATACAATGGAGGGGTGTGGGATGTCCATGGAGGGGGGGGGGGTCACTTCTTGGGGTGGTGGGTGGCCTATCCAGGTGGGGGAGGGGGTGTGGGCTGTCAATGGGGGTGGTCTTTCCAAGGGGAGTGGGGGTGGGTAGTCCATGTGGGGGAGGGGTGTGGGATGTCCAGGGAGGATGGGGTGGGTAGCCCATGTGGGGTGGGGGAAAATCTATGTGGGGGGGGGGGGCTATAGAGGTGTGGTGGTGTGGGTTGTCCAAGTAGGAGGTGGGTTTTCCACTCTGATACTCTACAAAAAAAATTAGGAATCACATATTAACAATGTATAGTTGGTTTCACACATTAACTCTTTTCTTGATGTTCTGTTGCAAGACTCGCTCTTACCCTTCCAATAAGAAGTGATCTCTGTAGAGAAATCTTACACAAGTTATTATCCACTATCCATATTGATATCATACAAAATTAACATTCATACAAACCCAAATCAATAAATTATATAACATGTCTCATAATCTCATGTGTAATGTATCATGAAAACACGACACATTTTCCTAAAAACAAACATATGATCATATTTGGCACACACACAAAAGTTTTTTAAACATACACCTTGTATCCCATCATGAAATTATCTCTTACATAGCCTCTCAAGGCATCAATAATCTACATACATTGCTCAAATTTTGTAGGTTTGTTTAAAATTAGGTGTGTTTTTTATAATCCATGTATGATATTTAGAGTTGAAGATAAAATCGGATCCATGTATTTGGAGGTGTGATTACAATTAGGTGTGTTGTTATTTATATGTATGATAATCAGGGTTAAAAAATAGTAATATGGGTCATTTACAATATACTATAAATAATGCTACAATTTTAAAGAGATTTTATTCTACTGCCCTGGTTTTGGGGCAGGACGCCGCCACCCCCTTGGAGAGCCCCCTCCCACCCCTGGACCCCCACCCCCGGGACACTCCGCCAGCCCAATGATAGCCCCCACCCCCTTTGACAGACCCATACACCCTGGATAGCCCCCACCTCCCTCAACCCCCACCCCCTGAACCCCCCCCCCCACCCATGAACATCCCATATAGACACCCCCTCCACCCCAAGTACAGCCCCCATCCCCCTAGACACCCCCACCCTTGGACACTCCCACCCACCCCTTGGATAACCCCCAGAACACCACCCCACCCTTGGACACCCGCCTGTACAACCCCCTCCCCCCCCCCCCACCAGGAAACCCCCACCCCATGAATTGCAGACCTCAACCCCCCCCCCCCCCACCCACCCCAGACTTCCCCACCCCTGAACACCCCCCACACCATGGACATCCCCCCCACAAACACCCCCACCCCCCTTGGAAATCCACACCCCATGGACAGAACCCAACTCCTAAGATAACCCCCTCCACCTAGAGCCCCCATGGATATCCCCAACCCCCTTGCGAAATGTATGTGATCCCTCAAATAATGTAGTAAAATATAAAATTTATTCAATATATAATTTAGTCAACACCTTAATAATTCTCCTCCAAAAGTGAACACGATCTTGAACACTCATGTATAGTTCATGAAGGATAATTTTATTATAAAAATATAAATTTTACTGTGTTTTAAATTATGATTCATATATAGAGTAGTGTTTCAGTTGTGGATTCATATAAATTGAAAAATTATCATTTACTTAAATATATTTTTTATGGAACTTCAATATTATTTAATTGTTTTCGACAAAATGACCTATACCAAAAAAAATTACCAAATGGATAGAATATGGTTGTTTGAAATCAATTAGATCTCACGAAATTTTCAAAACAATTTGGAGAGCTTTTATGATTTTTCATTTTACAATGCTTTAGATAGTGGCCACATACACTGCACCTATTACAATTGTGTTGGAAGACCTTGGTTGAGCCATGAAGAAGTTTGGTACCATACAACCAAATATTTTTTTCAAGAAAAAATACTCTATTTCATATCACAATGGGGAGAAAATGAAATATACAAATTCTAATGATCCAAATTAGAGGGCTGAATTGAAGAATTTGTTATATTACGGGTTTCCATTTATTTTTCATCATGAAAAGTAAAATATTCCTACCAAAGTATGATTATCAAATCCTTTTTCTAAGAGTTGTTTCCAATAAAAATAAATCATATTTTTTCCAATATTATATGGGTGGATATTTTTTTGTTGTGCCAATTGTTTAGAGATCTTTTTTATAAGAATATATCCATGTCTTTATTGCAAAATAATGTTGGCAGATGCCCCATTAATTTTGTTTGAGCTAAAGAAAATATTTCTTCAATCATTTTTCATATACATGCTTCATCTGGATGTTTATATTCGAACAAAAATACTTCATGGAATATCAATTTATTTATTTTGGATGTATCCAACTAAATGAAATATGTACACTTTAAAGTCATATGTTCGAAAAAGACATCATCACGAAGGTTCTATCGTGAACGGTTACTTGGATCAAGAATGTATGGATTTATGCTCTATGTATATGTCTAATCTTACTAATAGAATGAATATAAAAATTAAAAATGACGAAAGAACAATATAAGAAAATTGAATATATTTTTCAATCACTTCCTCAAATAAGAGAAATTTCTAGATCATATACATTGACGACATTAATCCTTGAAGAGTAGGAGACGACACATTTCATAGCTCGGTTTAAGTATGATTTGTTCTATGAATACATTTGTTTGTAAATTGAATATGTGTATTATATATATATATATATATCTGTTAAAATATTTGTATTTTTATCTTTAGATAACATAAAGAAATTATAAATTGAAAGAATTGTTATTTATCTTTCAGAAGGATGGATAATTTTCATAGAAAAGAGTTTTCCTCGTAGTTAAAATTGAAGGTAATAATATTAATTTTTGTAATAATTAAAACAATATTTATTAAATATTAATATTCATTTATATTTTAGGTATTAGGATATCCTACTGACTCTGTCTCTGAGGAAATAACAATTTTGGATTTTTGTCCTAATACCATGGTTCGTGACTGTAAATCAATTGTTCTAAATGGGTAATGATTTATTATCAGTAAATATGAAAATGAAAAGAGAACACCATGTTATGGTGTTATGGTTTCTACCTCAACATACTCTCATTCTAATGAATCAGATTGTAGATCGTGATTTGAAATTTTAGTTTATTATGAAGTCATTGAAAAAATAATAAAATTGGATTATTAATCTCATGGACGAGTCATGATGATGAAATGTTAGTGGTTTGATTAGATGATGAGGCAGGGAACACTTATTGATGATTTTAGATTTCAATTAATTAATATGACTCATACTCTTGCTACAGATGAACAATATATATTAGCATCAATAGTGATACATGTTTTTCTTCATTGAACATATTTGACTTAAATTTGGTGTCATTATGGAAGTAATTCAAAGACATAATTTTTATGATTGTGATGATGGAATTTACAGCATACCTAATTCCATTATTAATGATCCATTTATTAATTTTGATGACTTGAATAGCTCAATTGTCATAGTTGACTGTGAACCTGATGTTGTAGTAAACAATATATATAATCGTCCATTCATGTTCTCAATTCCTTTTGTTTCGCTCAAATTGGGTTGTTAAGGTTGGATCTTTTCAAATGTATTTCATATTGATTGAAAATTTGTTTTATCCAACATGGACCTTATGTGATTTTATACTTTTAAGGCTTGCAATTTTATTTGAATTTAATTATTTTAATTTTGTTATTGAACTATATTCAACCCTATGAAACATACCTTTCTAACATAGTGAGCATTTTAAGAATTATTGACCATGTATAAAATCATTATAATTATAAGACCATCCTTTAACATTTCACCAGATAATGAACATGATGTTTTGTATTCTCAACAAAACATTTATAGAAACATGCATCATCTACCCGGGTTAAAGAAGTTAAATTCTTCCATAATTTCGACATGTTTTTAACCCCTTCGGATTCTAGTAGATATATGATATTTTTTCATATTTTTATATCATAATTTACAACTATCTTAATTTTTTAATCATTCATAATATAAATATGGATGACACTTAGTAAATTACCATCCAACTTAAAATTAATTTTTTTATAACATCATGTAGGATTTATTAAATTCATTATATTTCCATTCAATCTCATATAAAAAAAATAATAGTTATATTATAAATGAATCCCCCTATTCTATCTCATGTTTTTTAAGGTTAAATATATGTTATACTTTTTAAATTACTTCCATATTTTATTTCAAATGCAGGAAAAGAAAACAATTTAAGAGAGGGGACAAAGAAAGATGATGGACAACAATCATCATTTGGATGAGCTGGGAATTCCACCAGTAGTGCTAATTGTGTGTATTTAATTTCAAATATATATATATATATATAATATAATTTCACGAGAATAATTTTTTTTAAATTTTTTTGGTAGAATCCACCTCTTAGGAGACAATTATTTGATGCGAAGCCTACTAGTTGTCCCAGTACTCAGGGTGTTCGAACTTGGTGGGTGGTATGATAGCTAGTCAATTTGGTCGACGTACCTGATTAGACCATGACCTTCCCACTTACATACCATCTATCCAACATTCGGATCCTTGTGTTT